>OW026431.1:0-1250000 GCA_932274075.1 Diarsia rubi | reverse complement strand
TCCATTGGTATTTTATTTTCCATCCAATGACGAGGAATATTTATGAAAAGTATGCATAAAGCAAAAAGATGGTATTCATTGTCCGAGATGAACAAGTGGTTCTATATCAGATATTCGTCTATAAAATATGAAATTACGTATAACTTACAGTTTAGTTTATAACATTTAGCGGGTAAAAAAGTGTTATTGGGTTTTTCTCCGTAGCAGAGTTGAGTTTAGATGTGTGCCTGGTGGATGGCCATGCGCTCTCCCCCTTTCACATGGAACTTAAAGGTACCTGGTGCTACAATCTCAAGCAGTTCTGCAATTTTCTTGCACAACTGCGTCTTGAGTAGAAGCCGGTCATCTGTGACCATCGCCAGGCCTTGCTCCACCTCCTGGCCTATCAGCTGCGCCAGCGCCAGGCTCACGTCTGTCATGTAGAAGTGGTTGGGGTGCAGGTAGCTGCTGCAGTGGGCGATGAACCTGAAATGTGGATGGAGAATCTTCAATGAGCACTGATGTCATAGATAAGGTCTTTATCAATGAGTTAGCAAAAATGTGCTGATTTATGCGGTTAAAACCAGTATTTCTTTCTGAGCCCAAATTGCAAGGGTTTTTTTTGTATTTACATGAAGTACCTAATTATAACTTTTATGTTATGGCGAGCTTTTGAAATCAGTGCAGCGGCAGCGTCTTGATTTGTGTTGATTGCAATTACCTGACTCGTAGTTTTATGAATGGAACATAAAACTCTACTGGTATACCTACTATCGTCTGCCAAACCCTTCAGCGAAAGCAACCGTAATATTAAGAGAAGTCATCATCATCACTATTTCACCCACAGCTGGGTATAGACTTCCTCATTCTTCTGCCTGGAATCACTATCGTGTTCCATGAGTCCGTGAACCAGGTTTTTCCTACGGCTTAGACGTTAACGTCAACCAACGCGAATTTGCAAAAACAGCAGCTCGACTAATTCATTCTTACCTCTCGCAAGCCTCCGGATCTCCTTTAGGCATGATGCTGAGTTCTCTGCCGATGTCCTGCACGAGTTGCTGGATAATAGCGTCGGACACGGCATCCTTGCAAGAGTCGCACTTCCAGAACTTGTCGTCCAGGTTGCGAGTCTCAGGGTTAGGGCTCTTTGTCTTGTGGAGGATAGGCAAAATAAAGGTGTCCGGGAGGAGGTAGCCGTTGCAGCCTCTGAAACGTAACAGGAGGTAGTTGAAGGATAGGAGAACGCTGTAAAATTCAATTCAAAACACGCACAATATCAAAAGTGCCTATTGCTTTCTTGTGACATCACGCGTGTTTACAATTATGCGTTTACGTAGCTGTAGGCGCACAAGTACCTAGTGCTTACGTCGTACCTAAATGTAGTCCAAAATAATACAATTCAGTTTTTTGTGCACATTGTGTGCATAACACAGTCAGCCTTTAAGGTTATACACAGGCCTCCACTCTGTGAAAGTTAATTGGCCGTAATGGGTTACGCGAGCCTATTCTGGGTTGTTGACATAATGTATTCGTGTAAACATTCAGACAAATTGATAAACTCGAATCCTCCTCTTGGAAGTCGGTAAACATCACAAATCAAATCACCGATAACCACAGCTGAACCATGTATTGAAAACAACTTACTTCTTCTTGCACTTAACAGCGCTGTACATGGTCCCCAGCTCGGTGACGTCACAGCACCGGTCGCAGGTGCACTCGAAGAACTTGGAGTCAGCCAGGTGGTGGCGTCGCGCCTCCGTGCCCCACATGGGGTCCGTGTAGCACACCGTGATGTGAGACTCGGCCGAGATGTTCACACCGGCACACAGGATCTGGAAAGTAGGTAGTCATGTCGACACAATATTTTTACAACTTCCAGAAAAAGCTAATGAAGCTTTTGCGATTTTCCCGAAGAGAACATTGACGCTCAAACGACTATTACCATGAATTCAGTCGTTCGTGCACGTTCATGTTCCATTACAACCCGAATAATATGTAAATTTCCATTTTACACCTCCAATCCTTCAAAATCAAAAGTGTCCCGTTGTCGTAGTGTCAAATTGTACTCCAGCCTCCAATACAAAATACCCAATTGATCTATCTTCGTTAATTTTATTGTTTTTTTTTTTTACTTCATTTAAACGTACGAGTATGACAATGGTTACTCACAATTTCTCCCTTCGAGGTGAAGCTTTTATTGCAGTTGGCGCGGCAGTTGTGCTCCACCATGGAGATACGGTCGAACAGCGCCACGTACTCCGGCTCCAGCAGAGGCACCTCGTGCCCGTTGATCTGAGAAAAAGGTGATAATTTCAGCGAAGTAATCCCGTTTGAGCACCTATTTTTTGTGCTACTATGCATTCAGCACCAAAGGTATTCCCATTTCTTACGACAAACATTTTTGACAGGGTTTGTTTATTTTTTTTGTCTACAACTGTAGACACCATGCACCCGGTCATGCTCCTAAGAATCCCAAAAACGTCAACAAATATATAAATTAACTCCATTTACGTTAATCTCGCGAATATCTCACCTGCAAAATCCCACAGCACTTCATAATCTCCTCCTCACTAAAAGTCTCCTCTAACTTAAAGAAGTTCCAGATGAAGTCAGCAATCATCTTCTTGTCATTGTTCCACTTGTCAGTATCCTTCCTGTCCTCGCAATGCGACTGCAGACCCTGGATCTTGCTCCAGAGCTTCGCGTTGTGATCTCGCTGGTATAAACAGCGCAGAACTGTGATGCACTGGTAGTTCGGGTGGGGGATGCCGAAGGTTGTGATGTTGACCTGATGAAAGAAGTTTGGAGTAATTTAGGTCATACAAAAGTGATTAATTAATAGCCTAAGTTGAAAGCACTTAAGTTGAAAGGCAAACCGGAAAACCTTTACTGTTTAATCACATAACTTCACGGCTGTAGTCTCCAAAGGGTTTGGCAAAGGTGTTTCTGTGACTGTGTTCTTATATTACTTTGGCCAACCTTCGAATCGAGTCCAAGATTATTAACGAGTGAATTACACGATCACCGAGACAGGATCAACTAAATTTTAACTGGTCATTCGAACAATACAAACAACGGAACAAATATACATATGTATGACCCACAGATAGTTGTTCCGGGTCTGGGTATTTGTGTATGTGAGTTTAAATGTTTGTGAACGCACCCACGATACAGGAGAAATTCCTAGTGTGGGGCAACGTTTTTTTTTAAAAAAAATATATATATACTTTGTAGCGGTTCTATATCTATAGAATTTTCTGTGCTATAGATTCATATAAATTACTTCTCAATATATTAACTTACCTTTTCTCCTTTCTGCTCTGTATAGTGGCACTCAGGATCGTGCTCCTCTTTGGCAGTACACTCTGCGGAACAGAAGGGCCAGCCGCACTTCTCACATGGCACAGTCTTGCCATCCTCTAGCTGCTTATAGCAGCCGAGGCAGACAGGTGGAGTGACCTGTAGTTGAAGGTAATTGTCGTTATGAATAAAACATACCACGATTCCAGATGGATAGAGGACCTAAAGAAGATCGCGGGAAATACCAGAGTATTGCTCGCACCAACCACGAAAGCAAGGATCCTAAAAGGAGTGCACTAGAAACCTATTACCTGAGCTGGTCCTGTGATAAGAGGCTTCTCTTTCAACAAAATATCTCCAGCTTTAATCTCCCTTGAAGCCTCCAGGTACCTGCCATACTTTTCGTTCTCCTTGACCCTGGCGGGGGTGCACTGGAACTTGTGCTGCTTCCAGTCCTGTTTCTGATGATCCTTGGAGCAGTAGTGCACGTTCTGACAGCCGGAGCACTTCTTGATGGCCGGGGAGAGGCATACTATGCAGGCGCCTTGTTCTACCATTCTGTAAAATGAAGACGGAACGGTTTTTTGTGGAAGTAGCAATAGTTCTCCAGATGGACCAGATGCTTGTCGTGGCGACAAATCTCAGCAGAGGCAGGGTAGGGATGATGGAGATGCTAAAGTGCACAAACACAGAAGCCCTCTCTCTGTCTCTCGTTGCTATCAGGCTGACTGAGTTTTTAGACACGGATGGATTTGATTTCTATCCGATCGTGTCGGGATTATAAGGGAGAAAAAAAATTTAATCGAGGTCTAAAGAAAAATTATGGCTAAGTTTGTCTTTGCAGACTGGCAACTTGGTTTCAATTGTTCCGTGTAAGCTTATGGACAATAATATCGTACTTACTGACCCAGATAATATTATGTCGAATGGAAAAATGTCTTGAGAAGTATTGCTAAGCTGGTATTATCAGGCGCCAAACATTTCGGTTTTTTTTTCTCATTACTTGTTTGATACACTACTACTGTTGAAAGATCAGATTCCTTCTCTCAAATTACAATCTCAAAAATGTAAATTCAAGCTATAAATAATGTGGATCAATAAACAGCATCTCTACGACTCTACACTAAACAATAGCTATCATCTATTTACTTACTTGAATCCTTTTGTATTTCCATATAGGTACACTAAGTAAATAACACAAAATAAGTCTTAAAAATAAGAGAAAACACAGTGAAACTTCCGGATACCATCCATGTGCGCACAGCCGGGCTGACTGACCGGCGGCGGCGCACGCGCATTGTGCGCATGCGCGGTGTAAAAATAAACCGCGCGTTTTGACACTTGAAACTATAGACCGATTACAGGTTTATTGTGTGTGACAGTGCATATTATTATTGTCACTTATTTTAAAAAATCTTGTAAATCCGTCCTTTTTTCTTTCCTTCCTTGTTTAAATCCGTTTTGATTTCGCCATAGTCGGGTAAATATTATCCATGCATGTAAAACATTAAGGTAAAAACCTATCAGTATAATTATGCCAACTTCCCCAATAATGTACAATAAACTAGCGGACCTGGCATACGTCGTCCTGCCCGGATAGCAGCGCCACCTACCGGGTCCAATTGTGAATCTAAACCATTCAACACATACGAAAATTTTCATCAATATCGGTCCAGACGTTTAGGAGGAGTTTAGTGACAAACGCACGTACAGTAGAATTATGGTAGAATTATATATATAAAGAAGATAAGTACGTACGTATATGTGCATGCATCAATATTCCATAGTCTGGTGGTCAACAGCGCTCGTGCTAAATATGAGGGTCCCGGATTCGATTCAATCAGTATTTATTAGCAGCAGCCCGGAGCTAAGATTATATGTGCTTGGCTGATGGTAATATGCTCAGTGTCTATATCATGGTGCCTAAATACCCTAGCGAAATGTGAGTGTTCATGCTACAGGCACTTAGCTGCCTACCCTTTTGTGTAAAATCAGGCGTGATGTTGTATTTGATTTTGAAGAAAATAATCGAACTGATAATCTCAAGCGGGCGCGCTTTAGGCCACTGGCGAGTGACCTAAGCTCGTTTCGCTATCGTTCCTTTTGATGCACTAAATATTATAGTGCACAAAAGGAACTAAAGAAAACAAGAACTAACAACAAAGGACGACCAACAACAACAACTAAACTAAGGGTAACTTTCGGGAGTCACTCACTGTGACTCCCGAAAGTTACCATGAAAATATCACAATGAGTCCTAGATCATTTTGAGTAAGTTCATAATATATCACCTGTAGTGTCCCTTCATCCTAATTTCGTCCTTATCTTTTTATTAAACATGCACTGCTTCTATGTATGTATAATATTGTTACGTCGGTCATCTAGAATCTTCGAGAAACCTCGCTAATAACTGTGAAGTACCGACAAAAATCCAGTAAATTCTTTTAGTTACCTATTTCCATTCTGTAGGTAGTTACTGCGCCGCCCGTCGTCGCGGTACTTGCATTTTAATTTCGACCGTATGCCTACGGCGTAAAGTAACTTCTTCTTTGTTGGTTAATTTATCTTTAAGTTTATTTTTTTGTTAAAGTTTTTCTGGATACTTTATGGAATAATAGCGAACTTTCTCGAATATCTATTGTGTGTTTGGGGTATAAAAGGACCGAGAGAGCACGCAGCAAGGCAGTCTACTTTTAAGCGAGACAACGAAAGGTTCGAAGAGATATCAAGTGCGCTAAAGTGTTCAGTTGTGATTTGCGATTGTTTATAAGTGTTTTGCGAGTAATAAAGTTATTTCGTGTGTTCATTTGGTAGTGCTTTTGTTTATCCCATACCCAGCTCGTAACAATTTGGTGTCAGAAGTGAGGGATAAATAATGCCGATTCTACCCAAGGACGACACGGATAGTATCCGTACTAGGAGTCAGAGACAACAAGGTATGGACCAAAGGCGATTTGGAGACTCCCCGACACAGACACCGGGCGGTGTCCAGGCTACGTCAGAGCCAGTCGCTGGCCCATCCGGAGCTACCCAGGCATTAGCGGCGCCTGACTTGTCTGCCTTAATGGCGCTGCTGCAAGACCAGGCTCGCCGTCAGGAGGAGCAGGCTCGTCGTCAAGAGGAGCAGGCTCGTCAGTTGCAGGAACAGATGCAACGGGACAAGGAGGAACAGGCTCGTCGTCAAGAGGAGCAGGCTCGTCGTCAAGAGGAGCAGGCTCGTCGTCAAGAGGAGCAGGCTCGTCAGTTGCAGGAACAGATGCAACGGGACAAGGAAGAACAGGCTCGCCGTCAAGAGGAACAGGCCCGGCGCCAAGAGTGACAGATGCTCCTGATAAAGGATCTTCACGCATCAGTTGGCAAAGAGCTGAGCGTGATGAAGGAGCAGGTACAGCAGCACGACGATCGAATCTCAAAGGCCGAAATTCAGATTGCTGATGTGAAGAAGGCCTTGAGTGAAATTAAGGTTGGAGATGGGGTTGTGACGTCAGTGATTGCTGCACCTTCGGTGCGCGGGTTTAAAGTGCCGCCATTCGACGGAACATCTTCGTGGTCGGCCTATAAAATCCAATTTGAGGCTGTTATGAAGGCGAATGGGTGGACCAAAGCGCAAGCCATGACAGCGCTCACCTTGGGTCTCCGAGACCAGGCCCTTACCATTCTTGAGGCACTCGGCAAGGATGTGACCTACGAACAGCTGCTAGAGGCGTTAGAGTCTAGATACGGCGACGCGCACCTGGAGCACGTCTTTCGTGCCAAATTAAAGGATCGTGTTCAACGTAGTGCCGAGAACCTACAGCAGTGGGCCCTGGAAGTTGAAAAGCTGGTTCGCAAAGCATACCAGTCCGCCCCTGCACTTATCGACGGAAATCTAGTACAGGCGTTCGTAGATGGAATTCGCGACTTGGAAGTTCGAGCTGCTGTGAGACTTGGGCACCACGAGACGCTGAAAGATGCCTTGGCCCATGCTTTAGAAATGGAGGCAGTGAGGCAGGACCACCGTACGCACCGCGTCAGGGAGGTTGTCGCGTCACCTGTACGCGACCGCCCGTAAGGATACAGCCCTAGGTGCTTCACTTGTGGAGAAAAGGGTTATCTTCGGTCAAGCTGCCCTAAACGCAGCTCAGCAAGAGAAGATCAGCCCCAACAGGGAAGGGTGGCTGAAGTGACTACCCAGCCACAGCAGGGAAACGAGTAAATGCCAGGACTGGGGGGCGGGTGATGGCTGGTTTTGAAAGAGCCCCGAGGATCTCGATCTCACAAGCACATGACGGGAACAGCTTGACCATCAACGGCGAAGTCAACGGAACTCCATGCAAACTGACGTTGGATACTGGAGCTTCTCACACGGTCGTCAATTCTCACCTGGCGAATGGGGTTCTTGGGGACTACTTCAATAACCACGACCGTATACAATTGTTAACAGCTACCGGTCAGCACATAACCGTCCAAGGCAAGAAGGAGGTGGAGTTAAAATTGGGTGATAGAATTTACCGGCACAATGTCATCGTAGCCGACATAGTGTACGATTGCATCTTGGGCTTGGACTTCATGCGGAAATATCGCTGTGAGATCGACATTGACCAAGGAGTGTTGAAATGTGGTTCCGAGGAAGTCTTCATGGAAGGTGCACCATCAGGGAAAGTGTACTGCTTGAAGGAAATTGTTCTTCCTCGCAGATCAGAAACGATCGTGCCAGTTAAGTTACCACGAAATTCTGGACACAAAGATCGAAGTGTTCTGATAGAGAGGGTGAACAATGAGTTTCCATGGAAGATGGCACGAACTCTGGTAAAGGCCAACAACATCTCAGCTGTACGCATCCTGAATCCAAGTGACAAGGAGCAGGTGATTAAGAAGGGCACCTTGGTCGGCACTTGCGAGGAAGTAGCTTGGATGCGTCAATTGCAAGATCTACCTACCGGAAATCAAAATCGTAGTGGAAAATTTGACGTGTCAACGCTTTTAGAAAACTGTCATTTGACTGAAGGAGAAATGGACAAGGCTAAGAAGATGTTACTTCAGTACGCCGGTATTTTCTCTACGAGTGATGCTGACATAGGGAGAACTGGACTGGTTCAGCACAGGATTAATACAGGCAACGAGTTACCTATCCGTCAGCGACCAAGGAGACTGCCAGTTGCACGGAAAAAAGAAGTGGAAACCATGATTAAGGGAATGGTGAAGGACGGTGTTATAGAGCCTTCATCCAGTCCATGGTGTTCTCCTGTGGTCCTGGTAAAGAAAAAGGACGGCAGTATGCGCTTCTGTGTGGACTATCGACGACTGAACAACGTCACGAAAAAGGACAGCTATCCACTGCCTAGGATCGATGACACACTGGATACGCTGACGGGAATGAAATGGTTTACCACACTTGACCTAAAAAGTGGTTACTGGCAGGTAGAAATAGACCCCAAGGATAAGGAGAAGACTGCATTCTCAACAGGAAAAGGGTTGTGGCAGTTTAAAGTTATGCCTTTCGGATTGTGTAATGCTCCTGCTACGTTTGAGAGGCTGATGGAGCAAGTACTTGCCGGGTTGATTGGAGACGCATGTCTTGTCTATCTAGACGACATAATCATTGTGGGCCGTACGTTTGAAGAACACCTTAAAAACCTCAACCGAGTGCTGTCGAAGATCCAAACAGCAAACCTGAAGTTGAGTCCGAAAAAGTGCTCGTTTTTCAGAAAACAAGTGAACTTTTTAGGACACATAGTTTCGGGGAAAGGTGTTCAAACAGACCCAGAGAAAGTAGTCGCCGTCAAGGATTGGCCAGTTCCAAAAGACAAGACACAGGTCAGAGCATTTTTGGGTTTGTGCTCTTACTATCGCCGGTTTGTGAAGAATTTTGCCGACATTGCGAAACCTCTACACAAACTCACTGAGGAAAAGCAACAATTCTGTTGGGACGAGAACTGCGACGCCGCATTTCAAGAATTAAAAGGACGTCTGTGCAATTCTCCTATTTTGGGATATCCTGACACTGAAAATGACTTTATAGTGGACACAGACGCAAGTAATACTGGAATTGGGGGCGTGTTATCTCAACGGAAAGGAGATCAGGAGGTTGTTATAGCTTACTTCAGCAAGTCTTTGTCCAAACCGGAAAGAAATTACTGCGTAAGGAGACGAGAGCTGCTCGCCGTAGTGAAGACATTGCAGCACTTCAGTAAATATTTGTTGGGACGGAAATTCCAGTTACGAACCGACCATGCTGCATTGAAGTGGTTATTACAATTCAAGAATCCAGAGGGGCAAGTGGCGAGATGGATTGAACTACTGCAAGAGTTTGACTTCGTAACTGAACATCGCAGTGGGAAAACTCACGGTAACGCAGACGCCCTGTCAAGAAGACCTTGTCCTGAAGACTGCAAGCACTGTGTCAGACAAGAGACTAAGGAAGTTGTGCCCGTGAGGATGCTTAGAACGGATCTCAGCGATGAATGGAAGGAGACCCTACAACAGGCACAACAAAATGACTCGGACATCAAGCCAATCTTCGACTGGATCAAAGCTGGTGCTTCGAAGCCCAAGTGGAGTGATGTGGCTGCGATGAGTTTCATCACTAAAAGTTATTGGGCACAATGGAACAGTTTGGAGATCCAGGATGGAGTCTTGTTCCGTAAATGGGAAAACGCTCGAGGAGACAGCTGTCATCTGCAAATGGTCGTGCCTAAAGCTAAGGTACCGGATGTTTTACGGTTGTACCATGATGGATGCTCAGGAGGACATATGGGGGTAAAAAGGACTCTACTGAAGATCAGAGAGCGCTTTTACTGGATCCACTGTCGAGATGATGTGGAGGACTGGTGTCGCAAATGTACCAGCTGTGCGGCTGTGAAGGGACCCCACACACGAAGCAGAGGTGCGTTAAAAGTGTACAACGTTGGAGCCCCCTGGGAGCGGATAGCACTGGACGTTGCGGGACCATTTCCAGAAAGTGACAGCGGAAACAAGTACTTCATGGTTGTCATGGACTACTTCACAAAGTGGCCAGAAGTCTTCGCCATTCCCAACCAAGAAGCTACAACAGTCGCAGATAAATTGGTTCAGGAAGTCTTCTGTCGTTTTGGAGTACCCTTAGAAATTCACAGCGATCAAGGGAGGAATTTTGAATCACAAGTTTTTCAGGAGACTTGTCGATTGATGGGTACACACAAAACCAGAACCACTTCTTACCACCCACAATCTGATGGAATGGTGGAACGATTCAACCAAACGTTGGAGAGATATCTGGCAAAAGTTGTGGAAAGCAGGCAAAAGGATTGGGACAAGCACATACAGCCGTTTCTTCTGTCCTATCGGAGTGCAGTTCACGAAAGTACGACTGTAACTCCAGCCTTCGCGAACTTTGGAAGAGAATTACGGTTGCCAGCAGATTTAGTCACTGGAACTCCACCAAATGTCCCACGCAGTGTAACGGATTACGCAAATGACCTGCGTGACAAGTTAAATGATGTGTATGAGCATATCAGACAATCCGGACAACAGATGTCTGAGAAGATGAAGACCCGTTATGACCGGAAGGCAAACAGTAGGGGTTTCGACGAAAGTTCTCTGGTGTGGTTGCATAACCCAGTGCGGAGCAAGGGAAAGTCCCCGAAATTGCAAGCAAAATGGGATGGACCATACCGAGTTGTGACCAGGATCAACGATGTCACCTACCGAATACAGAAGGGCCCGCGAGGTGCGCCTAAGATTGTGCATGTAGACCGATTGGCGCGATACTACGGGACTAATGATGCTCGGGACGAGCATGTCTAAGGAGGGGGCAGTGTTACGTCGGTCATCTAGAATCTTCGAGAAACCTCGCTAATAACTGTGAAGTACCGACAAAAATTCAGTAAATTCTTTTAGTTACCTATTTCCATTCTGTAGGTAGTTACTGCGCCGCCCGTCGTCGCGGTACTTGCATTTTAATTTCGACCGTATGCCTACGGCGTAAAGTAACTTCTTCTTTGTTGGTTAATTTATCTTTAAGTTTATTTTTTTGTTAATGTTTTTCTGGATGCTTTATGGAATAATAGCGAACTTTCTCGAATATCTATTGTGTGTTTGGGGTATAAAAGGACCGAGAGAGCACGCAGCAAGGCAGTCTACTTTTAAGCGAGACAACGAAAGGTTCGAAGAGATATCAAGTGCGCTAAAGTGTTCAGTTGTGATTTGCGATTGTTTATAAGTGTTTTGCGAGTAATAAAGTTATTTCGTGTGTTCATTTGGTAGTGCTTTTGTTTATCCCATACCCAGCTCGTAACAATATGTAGGTAAATCGTCCGCTTGATAATTTGCAAACCACTTTTCGACCACTTGTCGGTGTCCGATTGAGTTGAAATTAACAATACATTTTTATGACAGACACAACTTGGTCTTATTAGTAGGAAGCCAAGATTGCTTCTTTACAAGACGACTCCTCGAGGGTTAATAGCACACGGATACAAAAAGTATACGTGTTCAACATTAAATGATGTTTATTTTGCAAAAAGGTTTTTCTTTACAAATACTTTTGATAAACCGAAATATCTTCTATAAAAAGTTTTTTATAAGTTCAAAAAGATCACGAAACTATGGATGGACTGACTGATGAATGATGATATAGCAAGAAATGACGTGTCTGTTGAGATCGTTGTTGTCGGTGTTGTTGTTGTCAGTTTTAGACAAGTATGGAGAATAGGGATGGTGACTAAAACAAATGTGATTCTAATTAGTCCGTCTGTTAGATTGTCGAAAAATATTGGATACGTATTTTTTGTTTTATCAAATCAATTTTACGAAGATAAAACGCATCAAAGATTTGAGTGGGGGTTTGTAACGTCACTGACCGGTAAAAAATGCCATACTTATGTCTTAGAATATGACGTCACACGAGTTTTCAAAGCACTGTATCGTCTTCATTGTTTGTTTACGTGAAAATAGAAAAACACATGTCCAATATTTTTTGGAAATCTATCCGGCGGACTACTTAATTAGATTTTTTTTTGTTAACTACTCTATTAAGACATGCTGCGTCCCAGCGGGGATACGATTACGGGGATAAGGACAAGACAATGATGATTGTGCAACACGATTTATGAAACGTGATGTACGAAGGGACGCCAGAAAAAAAAATCAAACGTGTTTGTTGTTCAAATAATTTATTTTAAATGCTAAATTAGTTTGGAGAAGGTTAAACAGTTCATTTTAAAAATATTTCACACAATAATAATGTCTTTAGTGGAAGGAATGAATAAATAAATCTTTTACAAAAATAAACAATTATTTTCCGATATGTTACATAATAAACAAGAATATAATGAGAATAAATAAAATATATAATATAATACATTAATGAGATAATTATAATTTAATAAGTTACAAAATTATTTGTAGTAAGAAATATTATTAGCTAGCAAATTGTATTTAAGAAATAATTAGTACTAGATAATCGAATCAAATAAATATGTTAAAAATACATGTTTTCATAATATTACTATAATTATTTTCAAAAAACAATAAATTAGCCAAATCGTATACATCTTTCAAGAGAGCCCTTTTAATAAATTAAGAAACTTTGTAGGTATGTAAATTTTATACAGTTAAAAGGCAATGAATGAAAACAGTGAAATGTGTACATTACGTGTTGTTTTCAAAGAAAAAATAATATAATAAGAATTTAAATCAATTAATTAAAGATACTCAACAATTTTCATAAATAAAATCGATCCCCATTTTACCGCAAATAGTTGCATTTGAAGAACGAACTTAGTTTTAGTTCATTTTCCAAACATCCTATGAAACAGTCCAATCCCAATGAATTCAATCAGCCAACAATCTGCCACATTATAACATTATGATAATCATCACTCATCATGATATCTTGCCGATGATCTGTTCCCAAGTCTTGATCTTCTTCAGTGCGTCTCTCGCTGCTGATGCCATAAGACCTTCGGAAGACTCGGTTGGCTCGAAGCCCAGGATTAGTGCTGATTCTGTGAGGTAACTGACGATCTGTAACAAAAACCAAGAAATCAACAATTAAATCATTATCAAAAGGTATTACATAATGAACTGCTGATGACAAGAGAAGAGTAGAAGTAATTTTTGAACACCATTTTTAGGGTTCCGTACCCAAAGGGTAAAAACGGGACCCTATTACTAAGACTTCGCTGTCCGACCGTCTATCTGTCCGTCCGTCTGTCTGTCACCAATCTGTATCTCAAGAACCGCGGTAGGTAGACATTGAAATTTTCACATATTATGTATTTCTGCTATAACAAGAAAAACTAAGAACAATAAAAATAAAAAAATAAGGGGTGCTCCCATACAAGAAACGTAGTTTTTCCTTCATGTGCGAGTTTGCATTTCTTCACTGTGATAAACCAAAGACAATAATGTTTTGCGCATGGTGAATAAATAGTGACCCAAAGAGACCGTTATAGACACATTAAGAGATAGGTCTAGTAGTCTGCCGCGCTAGTGATATCAGCCTGGTCTGACTGATCTGCCAGACGAGCAGTAGGATAAACACATAGTGCATGTCTGGTGTAGACTTGTTATCATTACCTCTTTGAGTCGTGTCCTCAAGTTGTCTTTGGTGATCGCTTTCTTCTCGAAGTCCCTCGTCGTGAGGATCATGAGCGGTGCGTGCAGTTCATACAACGTTACACCTGGAAGCAATCGCAACATATTTTTTAATAGGACCTGTTTTCACTAATATTGACAGTACTGTATACTGTAGGCTATCTTATCGCTACCAGAACCGTTGTCATAATTTCATCAGGTGCATTTACTGATTGTTTTTTTTTTATTTATGTACCTAATTCAAATCCAATTTCTATTATTGCAAGTGCTGGCAAGAAAAATAATTTCTCTAAAAAGACGAACACTGTGCTGACCTCAGAATGCTATGTCACCCTCAAACCAACAGCGCAGTTGTTTTTCTAATACATTATCATGGTATCAAAACACCTCTCACCTCTCAACCTAGAATACCCCGGTTCAATAACATCAAACACCTTCATGAGATCCCTGCAGATCTCGATCTTCCTGTTGAGCTCAGCGTCCGGCATCTCGTGTATCATGTAATCCGCCACTTTGCCGTACAACTGGCTCAACGAGTGCTTGGCGGAGAGGCACAGGTAGTGCGAGCTGTGGATCACGTTCCTGTATTTGTGCAGGAAACCTTCGTACCCTCGGACGTCGTTCACGTCTATCTGGTCGAATTCGTCTGTTAGTCTGGAAAGGTTGAAGGGGTATTTAGTGGCGTTTGTGAGTTAGATTTTGTCTAGAAAATACGCGTCATTTTGAAATCATTTTTGCGTTGTAGAAATTGTATACTACAGGAGTAGGTGTGGACTTCAGCAGAGACAATATTATTATTTGCATTAACTGGGTTTATTCTCCATTTTTTTTAAGGCTTTAGATACTGACTCTCCATCATTCGTGACAAAATGTGAACCCAAGTCTCACTTTAAAGTTGATCAACATTGAGACCGAGTAATCAAATTATGAACCGACTCCATAAGAACTTGAGGAACTAACTTGAACTTAAAACACTGTAAAATATTCACCTCACCTCTTCAGCAGCAGCTGTACCGACGGGGCCGCCATGGCATAGTCGCAGCCGCTGCCGCCGCACGCCCAGCCGGCGCCGGGCCGCAGCGGCGCGCGGGGCAGCACGGGCGCGGCGCAGCGCGGGCAGCGGAAGGCGGACGCCAGCGTGCCGCGCTCCGTGCGGTCGCTGCAGCGCGCGCAGCTGCACTCGAAGAACTTGCTGTGCTTTATATGCTCGCGACGTTTTAATGTGCCCTAGAAAGGAGGTCGGTAGTAGTATAGACTTCTTCGCAATCATCTTATCCAAGCCTCTTCGCGATCTTGTAAGCTCGACCATGGGGCGCGGCACACTCGGGTTTACGGCTTACAGAGGTAGGAGAAAACCTGTCATTGCCAACACTTGTTCGCTCGATTGTCAGCAGCGCAGAATCCTGAGATGTGGTAGTGTCCTTCTGTTAAACCGTTATGTCGTAGAAGGAAGCTGTGGTAGGGGAGAGAGAGATGACGAGCAGACGCACCATATACCGCAGGGGGCGAACAGGGCCCTCTTCCAGCCCCCCTAAATTCAGGAACATTCTCGCACCCTATCACCCTGGACCCTCTCTTATATGCGTGTCCGCAGACCCCTTAGCCATCCCCAGAAAGGAGTTCGTCCATTGCAGAATTTGACTTTTCGCAACGCACCACTATTAAAAAAGTTAAAATTTCAATCAGCCACCTGACCACCGACAAATTCTTCGTAGCTTATATTTTAAGTCGATCAAAACCTACCTGCAACGTATAAGCGTAACACAATGATATCACATCTCCAGCCTTATGCGGTACTGAAGCTCTGATGGTGAGGGGTCTACCGGGAACTCTCTCAGCATCCGTGTGAGTGGTGGTGGGTGTGCAGTCGTGAGCCAGGAGGTACGCTCTGTCGTATAAAGCTCGCGCGTTCGCACCGCTGCCGCCCACTTCGAAGGCATTAACCTGGAGTTTTAAACGATGATATTATTCTCCAGCTGATGTAGGTACATCATCTGCCAACCAGTGAACTATGTTGGTTGATTTGGCAGACTAGCCAAGGGGTATCGTATTACCCAGTGCAAACTGGGATGTGGAGAAGGACAGATAGGCACTAGCTCCATGTAAGGCACTGATATTCAGCTGCATTCAACTAGACTGAAAGACGACTCCAGCATGTTAATCAAATGACCTCATTACCTCCAAAATTCCACACACAGTATGAATCTCCTCGTCTTCGTACTGCAACCCCCACTTCTTGATCCTCTGCACGACGTTCTTGTCGTTGATTGGCCAGATGTCTCCCCGGGCCCGACGCAGGTCGTTGTGGGCCTCCATCGCTGATAGGGCTGCCCACTTCGCAGGATCAGCTTTTTTTAGGAGTAAACATCTGGAATCATTAAAGCTTGTTAAAAATACGCACATTCAGACTAGAACCTAGAGCCAGAGGTGTATTTTTTCAACAATTATAATTAAGTTACATGTAATAGAGGCAAGCCTATTGCCATGCAGACTGGACTGCTGCAGAAAATTCCATATGGTTAGACTTAACAAAACTTTTTCTGACTTAGGATTCAAACCCAGCAGAACTTTGTGCTCAACAGTAGCGCTTGTGACCACATTATCAACTAAATCACCTACCTCAATGGCATCAGGGCTTGATAAGAGTCCTTCAGATCCTCAAGTTTAGAGTAGACTGGCGGTATCCCCTTCAAGGTGTCACACTCGTAGGTAGAGTGACCGGTGTATTTCCCGAAGCCAGGACACGAGCTGCTACACATCGGCCATTTGCAGCCTTGGCATCTGAGGAGACATTTATCATACAGATAAAATTGCATGACGCTTAAGGATAAAATGGATACGTGGAGGCTAACTGTTCTGGAGGGACATTATATGATTATCAAAAAATACGTAAAGAGAATCTTCAGCCCGCCAAAGTAACTGCAGGTCAACTTCATAAAATTGATCATTCTAGTCGTGACCAAGAATTTTCAAAACTTTTAGTCCAGCGAGCGTTCTAAAGGATCGCCGCTGTAGTTATCGATAGGGAATGCTGTTTGATTATCTTGAATGGAAATCAAACTACTAGCAGCACACAAGTAAGTAGTAACCTACTTGACCAGACTTGTTTCATCCAGTTCCCGATAACATCCAAGACATATGAGGCCACAACCAGTGCAGGGGCCAACAGCAATGGCCGGCTCTTCGATGATCACTTCACCAGGTCGAATGTCCCGGTTTGCCACCAGATATCTGGAACACAGAATTTAAAACTATATCACAACTAGCGGACCTGGAAGACGTCGTCCTGGTCCGATCCGCCATTGATTAAATTCATTTGTTACAAAAAATGTGATAAATGAAGAACCGCTCGACCGATTTGTTGCAAACTTCACATAAACCATCTACTAAACAGTCCGAACAAAGTCTAAACATTTGGTTTGCATAGGTGAGCCCGTTCTTGAGTTATAAAATTATAACGAAAAGTGGCATTGAGTTTTATATATATTGATTGAAGTAAGACATATTTTTATAAAGTATAAATTCCGAAGAGACCATAAAATAGCTTCATGGCTAAGAGGATTTAGACCAGAAATCCGAATAGTGCACTAATAGAGATGGGCTGTTCGCCAAATTGTTTAGTAACACCATAATACATCCCTGGGATTTAACAATTGCGCGGCAAAACATAAAGTAAGTACGTCATCAGAGCTTTTGTAAAGTATTTTGAGGTCGTTCCGCTTTAAGATGAATTAGATGTGGCCTTTGCAAAAAGATCCTTCCAATGTTTACAAACTTATCGACATGAAATTGATTTTAGCCGATCAGAAAATGCTTTATGTCCATATTACAAAAGTAAAAAAAATGTCTTGTTTTTATTCGGACGACGAAACTCGTCCCTGTGCGAAATGCGACACATGTGGCGTAGTTACACGTGTTTGGCTCAAGCTGACTGCATTTCGACAAGTGGTAACTCCCTCAATGTTCATCTGACGCTATCGCAGTCAACTCCTGGACTTGGTGGATAAGTAAAAAGTATTATTAAAGTTTAATTTACCTGCCCATAATATCCGATACTCTGATCTCGTAGCAAACATTCTTCCTCTTCTCCACCACTGGCTCCGGGGTCTGCTCTTCATCTTTACCATCATGGACGTCTTCTATGATGTTTTCCTTATTCTTCCCATCGCCTTTCCCTCGCTTCTTCTGCTGCAAAACGAGAATAAGCAAATCACATTTCAGAAATAAATTCGGACTTTAGGATAAATGTGGTGAGGTAGATAATAAATGAGTTCTTACACAGAGTATACAACGCAGCATCCGTCAGATAAACAAACAACTTCAGAGACTGTGTTGAGACAATTTTTTATGCACAAACGTTCTGGTATCAACAGGAGATATACAGATGACATTGGAGTTATGAATGAATGTGGCTGGATGCTGGTAGGCGTTGTCTAGGTGTATTTTTGCTCGCCACTTGACTGTCCGTGCCAATGGCTCGATGTAAAAATCTTTTTCATAAGCCTGTCAATGATTTATACGACCGTGAAATTGAGGTTGGCGGCCGCTGGGCTGGGAACACCGACGTGTTTGTTTATTTCAATCAAGTTCGATCGTTTTCCGTTCCTGGAGAGCTAATGATAAATATTTCAATGCCCCATTTGTAAAGTACCCGATTGATTACAACTAATGCTCTCGCATCTTTACACCATATTCAAGCGAAATGAAAAGTTTAAAAATACTGGTTTAAAATAAGAATTGGGTCCAGAATGTAATTTAATGCTAAATTGAGAATTAAAAACTTTTCTAAGTCACAACGCACGTTTACAGGTCTGAGTTACGAATATACATAATTATAATAAAATCGTAGGAAAGTCAAAACTGTACATTGAATATTTTTTTAAAAGAATACTTGGGATGTGATCTACAATCGATACCGAAGCCAAAAATATAGTTTTTAGAATTTTTGTCTGTTTGTCTGTTTGTCTGTTTGTCTGTATGTATGTCCGGGATAAACTCAAAAAGTACTGCATGGATTTACTTCAAATTTGGCACGAATATTACTAAGAAGTCGGGTCAACATAAAGGCTACATATTATCACGCTATCACCTACGGGGAACGAGCAGTGAACCTTTATTTATTCGACGCATTCTGTAACAACGTGTAATCGAACGACGCATATTTGAATATTGTTATTATGTTAACCATGCTATAAGCTAGCGTTACACTATAAAAATCACGCAATTTATGTAACTTAGGCCGAAAAACATAACTAAAATTAAATGAATTGTCAGCGCCATCTATGAGATTTCAATCGAATCAAGTCGAATTACATGTGTAAGCCCTTTTTGGATAGCTAATATAAATATGATCATGTTTGCGAGGTTAATAGTTGTTTTTAAAAGTCATAGATGTAGTTGTGCATTTTCTTCTTAAAAATTGTATCGTTAATTCGTTTCAGAGATGAGCAAAACAATTAAAAAAATTGTGTTTATGTAAATTTTAAGCTGCTTCATCTGTGTCTTATAAAAATCATCGAATTTCTCTGTATGTAATAACAAACAGAACTCAAATAGAACTGCATAGATTTATAACAAAATTTAAGGTGCTGTGGAAGGTTTTTCGGGAATTTTCAAGGACACAGAATTGGATAGAGTTTATACCGTGCACCCGAATACAGGTGAATGATATTTTCTGCGGTCTTTCGCCTTTCTGAGGACATTTGATGGCGTGGAGTATCCCACTTACGCCGCAGCCTGCATGCGTATCACGTCACCGGTTCTCGACGCTGGGATGACACCCTCGCGGAGGCGAGCGTCAGTGACAGTCCCAGCCGCATGCATCATCTGTTTGCCATCATCTTGGTGTTTTGTGGAGTCGCGAACCCGGTAGCTTTGTGGGAGAAGTATCGCCATCATCTGCCTGAAGATATTCTATGAGCTTTGAAGCGTGCTACTGGAGACGAAGTCAAAGTAACTGATAAACGCGTGCTGAACACCGGTCTCAGTTCACTTCACGACGTAATCATTTCTATCGGCGGCAATCCACTGGTCGAATATGGGTTACCAGCTCGACAATCGTCACCGCATCAAAGCCGTGGAAATCGGGAGTTTAAAGCTGAGACAATTTAGTATCCGGGCGAAATGACCACCATACGAAATGACCATGTCACTTTGTTCTCGTCAGAGCAAAATCAAATTTATGACACCATCCTTGAAAGCGTTGGGAAAAATCAGGGTAAAATGTTTTTTTGGATGCTCCTGGTGAAAAACATTTGTTACCACTGGCATACTTGCAGAAGTTAGGCGGCAAAGCAAAATTGCCATTGCTGTAGCGTCGCCACGTCGTCAGGAATCGCTACCACACTGCTTCCGAGTGACAAGACAGCACATGCCATGTTTAAAATTCACATCGATTTAGAGAGCGCCGAAACGCCTGTTTGTGGTGTGTCACGTAACAGTGATAAGGGACACGTACTCAAGCATTGCTCTCTGATCGTATGGGATGAGTGTACGATGGTCAATAGGAAGGCAGTTAAGGCCGTGGACAGAACCCTGCAGGAAATCCGCAGAAACAGTTTAGTAAATTCACATGTTTGTGATGGGCAACTACGGAACCTTACATTATGCGTGGTCCGACATGCACATGGCCGGTTTTTAAAACTAAATTAAAATTTGATAAAACCCACGACATTTTTTTTGTTCCGTGTGGGAATCGAACCTGCGACACGCATTGCTACTGTCAATTGTCCAGCCACTACGCCAGCCATGCCGTCATATAGATGTGGCGTGATGTTAGCCCTTTGTGTAGAGGCCGCGGTATCTCTTTCGAAAAACCAGCAGCCCCGACGGGGGTCGGCCCTTCAATGTTGCTGACATCTCTTTGAGGCGCGCGTAGAACACGAAAGTTAGCCCGTTACGCAATGTCCACATGTCCTAGCCTACGGTGTCCGGAAGCCATCACGTGACCCCCGACGCCCGAAGCGTCTGCCGCAGCGGCTGGGACGAGAGGTTCTCTCCCTCTCACATTACACCACCTCTTTCGCTAGCATCACAACTTCGCAGAAAGAGTCGACGGCGCCTCATTCACTCTGGCCATGGCTTGCACTAGGACCGGACGCGACAGGTCGCCGCCGCCAATTGCCGCTACGAGAACATGGTGGGGCTCCGCCTAAGCAGAGCAGACCCTCCTGCTCTAGGTGGAGTGGAAGGAAGTATCAGACTTCTACTGATGAAAAACCACCCATGTTCTTTCTTAGCCTTTTGAGGCGCGCGTGAAACACGGACGCGCCAACGACAAGGCCTGTCGACTATAATCTACCTTTTTTTTGTGGTGGTAAATCTTCAAATAACCCCTTCCGCTCTTGCTTGGGCAGAGCGAAAGGGAGTGTCAGACTTCTCAGATGTGGTGTGGTGTTAGCCCTTTGTGTCGAAACCGCGGTATCTCTTTCGAACAACCCGCAGCCCTGACATCTCTTGAAGCGCACGTGGAACACGAACGCGCCGTTGACGCGGCCTGTCATCGTCATAGAACGGACGGACGATTAGCTAGCCCGTTACTCACCGTCTACAGGCCCTCGCCTACGGTGGGCGGAAGCCATGACGTGGCCCCCGACGCCTAGAGCGTCTGCCGAGAGGTTCTCTCCCTCTCACGTTCCGCCACCTCTTTCGCAAAAGGAGGCGAATGCGCCCCATTCCCTTTTATGGCCGGACGCGACAGGTCGCCGCCGCCAATCGCCGCTATGAGAACACGGTGGGCTCCGCCCAAGCAGAGCAGACCCTCGCGTCCTGGGCGAAGCGGAAGGAAGACTCAGACTTCTACTGACGAAAAACCGCCCATGTTCTTTCTTAACCTCCATGTGTTTCGGGGCCGTGGTATCTCTTGCAAACAACCCTCAGCCCCGGTAGACGTCGTCCCTTTTGGGTACCGTTTTTGTTGCTGATATCTCTTTGAGGCGCGCGTGGAACACGAACGCGCCAACGACAGGGTCTAACGACTATAATATACCTTTAGGGGGGGGGGGGTCATCAAAATAACCCCTCCTCGCCCCTGACCATGGCTTGCACCAGGCCCGGACGCGAGAGGTAGGAACACTGTGGGGCTCAGGCCAAGCAGAGCGGACCCTCCCGCTCTGGGCAGAGCGAAAGGGAGTGTCAGACTTCTACTGACTAATGTCCGTTCTTAGCCCTTAGCCTCCTGAGGCCGCAGTATCTCTTGCGAACAACCCGCAGCCCCGACGGGACTATAATCTACCTCTGTTTCAAATTTCATCAAGATCTTTGCCCATTCTGACGTGGTTGATTAACAAACATCCATCCATCTTAACTTTAGTATTAGACATACTCAGTGCTTTGCATTACCCTCTTCTTATTTGCTTCAGCGTCAGTAAGTTAACGCAGGGCAATGATTGAATGTAATTTCGTCTAAGCGACGCATTTTAGTTTTCGACAACCACGCGGACGAAGTCGCGGGCACAGCTAGTAAATAATATTTCCAAACTAATAGTTATTTTATCAAAATAAGCTGATAATCAGCACTGTTTGAACGTCACAGTTTACAAGGCACAGTCCCCCAAGACGCGCCTTTCGAAACTTCCTAGTTTCAGCTGAGAAGAATTGACGGAAAATACTCCTTAGCAACACATCTGTCAGTTGGTAACACGTTTATCCATCATCTACAGTATTATCATCATCATATTAACAGATTGAGGTTACCTCAGTTTTAGTTTACCAACAGTTTTAATAGAATAGATCTATTATAATGGACACATTAATAATCTTAATGGAAATAAAATAAAATGGAATGGGGATAAAAGTAAGAAAAAACGACTCTTATTTATGAACCAAAAGAATTCCTCCAACGAAAAGTTTGGTTTACGAAATCAGAAGAATGCGCTTAGCGGCAGGCTATAAAGCTATCTCATGGAAAAATGATAGTGATAATTTTAAATGTCTATAGCTGCTATGAACCTACTAGCTGTTGCCAGCGGCTTCACCCGCTACAACCAACCGGAATATTAAATCGGGATAAAAACTATCCTATTTGTTAATCCAGGTTATAAAACTGAAATTTGTATACCAAATTTCATCCAAATCAGTGCAGTAGTTTTTACGTGAAGAAGTAACAAACATGCACACTCACACACTCACAAACTTTCGCCCTTATAATATTATTGTGATTCCTATCACTGCTCAATAGAATGTAAAATAGTCCCGCCCCTTCCTCTTGCACTCCAGTAGATACTGCGCGGTATTGTACGAGTATATACCAACAAACACCACTTGTAATACCAGAGATACATCAAAGTACGTAGCCCGATCGAGTGATGAACTGCCGCCTTGACATTGACGGTAATAATAGGTATACATGTACTGAAGTCTGAAGAGCATCGATGGCCCATGCGGTAAAAGCCCCGATTTACGAGTCATGGGTAGTAAATTCGAATCCAGGCAGGGGTGTTTTTTGTGTTGGTAATTTATTTCATCACCATCGCCCTCAAAACGGTGAAGGAAACATCGTGAGGAACTGACGTGTCCTCAACCTGCACTGGACCTGTGTGGGTCAAAGGCCCAAAAGAGAGCACATTAGAGACTGAAAGCACATTAGAGACTGAAGAATGTTTTGGTTCATCTAGTCAATGTAGTGACTTTTTATACATATGTAACTTCTGAAAGAAAATCCCAATAGCACTTTGTCCGCCCTGGGAATGGAACCCCATGCACAGCAACCGCGCTTGCGGCCACTAGACCAACGCGGATATTTTGAATTACTGATAAAACCACCACCACAAAGTTCCATAGCCAAATGGCATTAACCCTTATTAAACTAAGCACTAAACTCATACCCATGCTGACCTTTGATACTGTCGGAGTTACGACATAAACTTTTGTCTCGACTGTAGTAAATGTGCAGAGATTTCGAAATGACAGCTGTCGATAAAAAGAAAATGTTTATGGACAAAATTCTAATTTTCATAGTCTGTTATAAGTAATGATAGTAAATATTTAGGTTTAAACCAGCAAATAATACAAATCAAATCAAATCAAATCAAATCATCTTTATTTGTGAACACAGGTATAAAGGTCTTACAATATATTTTAATTGAACTCCATGTCCTACCAATGAATTTGGTGTACAAATATTCGTTTTTTAAATGGATTGAATTAGAATTCAATGTATTATTATTAGGTATTATAAATCATTATTGAATCGATTATAATTTATACGACGACACAGATGGCGCAGTGGCTCAAGCAATGGACTGCTGCGCTACGTGTCGCGGGTTCGATCTCCGCACAGAACAAATATTTGTATGAACAAATGTTGTTCCGGGTATTTGTGTATGTGAGTTTAAATGTTTGTGAACGCACCCACGATACAGACGACAAAATTCGGTCGCAAAGCTATAACGATGCGGATTTAAGGTGGACGTGAGCCGGACGCGACCCGCCGGTATTAGCTACCAACTTAAATCCGCATCGTTATAGCTTTGCGACCGAATTTTGTCGTAAAGCGATCGCTATCTTTGTCGAGACTGCAGGCCCTGGAGTAGAAAACTGGTGAAGAAGTCGGAACTTTAAACACTAATATCACTATAACTAGAAGGTTCTAAAAGTATCGTAATGACGGTGAGAACTAGTGTGCATTTCGGGTCTGTTTACACCCTTTAAGCATATTCTGTTACGGACTTTTGTAGACTGTTTGTCATGATGTTATGTTTGTAAACATACGTCGAAGAAGTGTTAGGGCCTAAACGTAACGTACGTGCACACCACGCGCTGCCCTGCCAGACGTACAGACACAAATTATGTAGCAGCCTCGTAGCAAAAAAAAATAAGTCGTGCTACGAAACCTCTACGAGCCCTCTACGTCAAAACTGAATAACAATATGACTGTCGTAGCCGTTAAAATTCCATGAGATTAAATTAGACGTTTTATGGTCGTACTGTGGTTTTATTATAATGTTTAACGCGGTGTGCTGCAATGTTGGGTCATGTCATTTTTGGCAACGACTTGTCATGACATCATATCCAGAGAAACTGCTGGATTAATTTTAGCTCATTAACACGTTGGTACCTATTTGGTACACTATGTCTCAGACACATGGACATTTAATCATTCGTAGCTTTTACGATGACTGATACCTTACATTTTAATCTATGCAGCACTTTGTACGACTACGACTAGCTAACTTTTACATTGCTAAATATATGGAAAGATGAAATTGAGACTGCGTGACAAGCTTATTATACATGTGTGTCTATAGAGCTGTGCGACCACAGCTGTGCTTCAAATGTCCGAAACCAAAAGGAAACATATTCTGCAAAATTGCTTTTGTATCCCTTTCACTAATCCCAGACAAAAAAGTGACAGTTTTACTGTACGAGATATCTGCCAAAACCACACAGGTGGTAAGACAAATGATTGAACGACGTGTTCACTAGTTAGGACACGGAATGCAGGTATTCGGACACATCCAACAAACAAATAGACAGATACTATATATAATCCATTTACGAAAACAAGCACTATTTCTTCGTCCATTAAAACATAATGCATAGTGTACACTCTCGTAATTCCCGTCGCCGGATTATCGGACAGTTGGCTTGCTTCCCGGCCGTGCGTCCTATTTGACACGCGTCGGTCCGCTGTCGTACTGAAACAATAGGTATCGTCCTAGTCTAAATAGAACTCGATTAAAATGATAGTCTTGACGACGCAGAATTTATAGAAACTTCTAGCCTGATCTGAAAATGTGGTGCTGCCCCGCTAACAATGAAACATATCGTGTCTGGCGCGCCCTAATGTTGTCACACTACAGGAATTGATACAAACTCGTATCTAAATTGTGGGCCAATGCAGAAGCAAAATCTAAAACTATTCCATACAGCACCTGAGACAGTTTTAAAATAATATGATTGGCTTTAGCAGATCATAATATGAAATTGCGTTAACATTCGTAAATTGGAAGACCATTTTAGGAATTATGTACAGTCACCAAAAAAGAAAATGTAAAAACAAGAAGAACAAAATTAGGACTGAAACTGAAATAATATTGATATACAGATAGGTATTGTGTCTGGAAGGTAAACTTTCAGAGTTGTTTGTCTTGTCTCTTGGGAATTTGAGATTTTAAGTATCAGAAATAGTTTCGTGGCGTCACTAATTAGGCCACGGCCATGTTTTGCAAATGCGTAACGACGTCGACGATTAAGAAGACAACCATTATCTATACCATAATATAATTATGTGCTAGCATTTGAGAACATAATTATTATACCAATAACACAATACTGAGTCGCTCGATCAACCTAGATCAATCTGGAGCATATTTTCTGACAGTGAAATAATGAGAAAATGTTATTTGGGAAATCGTGACGTCAGTATTCATTTCATATTGATTTCTGTTCCAGAGTTAGTTTGATCGACTGTCAAACATCCATCTTTATGATTGACATGCAATTAAGTCCCTTTCCGGTTGCTGTGGGGTGCTTAATTTTACATAGACTAGACATCGATCATAAGTAGAGAATAGGGATGATAACAAAAAAAAACCAATTAGTCCATCAGATAGATTAAAAAAAAATATTGGACACGTATTTTTTCTTTTTTCACGTAAACAACCAATGAAGACAATGCAGTGCTTTGAAAACTCGTGTGACGTCATACACTTAGACATTAGTATGACATTTTTTGCAGTCAGTGACGTCACCAACCCCCACTCAAATCTTTGACGCGTTTTATCTTCGTCATTTTTTATTGATTTGATAGAACAAAAAATACGTATCCAATATTTTTCGGTTATCTAACAGACGGACTAATTAGAATCACGTTTTTTAAAGTCAGTAAACATCGCTATTGCCGCAGAAACAATTGGAAATTGAAATAAAACAAAGGCTCAAGACTGATAGCGGACCGAGTGAGCACTTAGTAAAGAATTCTGTCCATTTAACTTGAGAATGTCAAAAGTGGGGATTTTTTTAAAGATTTCAAGTGAAACTGCATCCAGCATATTTCTTTCTGGCAATGCCTGCAGCTTTAGTGGCGAACACTGAGCTGATTATAGTGCAAATTAAACTTATATTGTCACTTACATCTTTCATGAATATTCATTATTGTGATCACTCGATGTACCCCGTTATTTTAAGCTCTGGCGGTTTAGTTATTGACAGCGATCTTGCGAATTTGTCAAAATCAGTCACATTTTCTTCTACAATATTCCAAGGCATCTAGAAAGATGATCTTTGACTAATGTATTTATAAATGAGGGTAGTTAGTATCAATATCGTGTGACTAGTATAATTAGCGCATTCGTCTGTCCGAGGCGCGTCTGTCAATGGGCGCCGGCGACCGATGACAGGCCATCAGCTGAGCGGAAAATCACGGCTTCCCGATAAACACAACATAATTTTCGAGACCAAGGTGTTAAGTATGGAAATGACATGGTTCCCACGAACATGGCGAATTATGTTGCCAATTAGCTTTGTCAAGTTAACTTAGTTAACAGTAAACGTTAGTCTACAGTAGGTTACGGTTACAAGTAAAACATAATCTCGAGGGTTGACCCATAAAGTATGTACCTATGTAATATGATCATTGATCACTTTGTAATTGGAAATGAGGGAGTTATTTGTGTGACGTTTTATTTCAATAATCATTTTATTTAGATACGGGAAACCTTAATATTAAAGAACACAATATTTGAGAATTTCCTGATTATAAACATTTAGAGTTGCTACGCGATTTTAAAACAATTTAAAAATTTATATGATGCACTGTAACCGTAAATTATTTATAGATTCCGGATCGTAGATGGACGTACGAGTAGGTACAGCTGTCTGCTCATAAAAGAGGAATGTGCAAGTTTAAAACTCTTCCCACACAAAACTGAGCGCTAACAATCCATCAAATTATAAAAATGTGAGAAGATCGTGTCAGGTAGGCTCATAATATAATGTAAACTTGATCCAATCCATTAAACCTGATCTTATAATCTACAACGAGCAGATTTTCTTGATCTACTTCTATAATATAAACTCATAAACACACGAATACAGTTAGATGCATATAAATCAAAACTCTTAGAGCTACAGTTTTATTACAAAGTGAAACGAAAAAGGAGGAGACTAGATCCACTCATGAATGTTTCAGGATCAATCAATAATAACAATAATATCACACCTGTTATATACAAAGGGTTAGGCTACTGAGAAATCCAATAACACTTTGCCTGACCCCCGGAATCACGGATGTCGCATTTGTGACCACTAGACTAATGAGCTATATAGCTGTGCCGAATATTGTTATTGACAGGCTCTATTGATTGCGGTTTAGACGCTGGTAATCGCGTTTACCATTGAAATTCACCGGTATTAAGTATATATTGAAATTTCGTTCGAGAGTTTTGTAATAATAAAGTAGAGCTTTTGATTTATACCTTTTAGCGGTAACGTGACGTACAATAAAAAACCCGACTGAAAAATCTGAAACGCAAAAAACAATCACATTTTAAATTAAACAAAACTTGGAAGCAGGCGGGGTCCATTCTATTATTTTCTGCTTCCAAGTTTTGTTTAATTTAAAATGTGATTGTTTTTTGCTTTTCAGATTTTTCAGTTGGGTGTTTTAGTTTTTCAAAACTACTTTTTTTATTTACAACTTTTTAGTTCTTTTGTGTTTGTTCTTTCGTTGGTCGCGTAAAATTCTTCGCAGATGATTTAACTTTTGTGTTTGTTTATAGAATTTGTGACTTTGCATTTATTTTAAACATATAAGTGTCATATATTTGTGTGAGATTACTATTACCTACTCGATGGTAAAGGAAAAAAAATGATTTTGAAATCCGCGTCATGGCCTCCCAAATCAGCAATTCAGTAATAAATATACAGCAATCAGTAATTGTTTTTTTAATTTGAATGTAGCCAGTGACACTCGCGCCATCAAGACGAATCTAACGACGTATATTTTATCCCTATCCCTTCATCCGTTAAGGAAACAAAGAAACGGACATACATACATACATACACGCCAAACACATAACCCTCCTTTTGGGCTTCGCCGCAGTCGGGTAAAAATATCAAACTCAAGATCACTTTCTATTTTTAGAAGGATATTATAAATCAAGCCGCAATTAAAATATCATGCGGTTTTTGATTTCGAGTTTATGATGTGATAAATGTGTCGCTTTAATATTAGGGTAAGTAGGACAACTTAGTTAAATATTGATCTAAGAAATGGTAGAGAAATTGAAATACTGTAATATCATCGTTGACTATAGTGGCATCTGCCAATAATGTATTTCGTCGGCACGTTCCTCAATTTCGCGTTACATGACAAACAACAAAATCTTCACGTTTACTTTGCTAATGGTTATTTTCTTCGGTGCTAAGCCAACCGTGGAAAATGATAAAAGAATGTTCACAATATACACGAGTAGTAATGAGAATTATTGTATCGTTGGCATGGAGCCATCGTTGGCCAATTAAAATTATATTTGGCGTTTTTTGGCACGGGATTATCGTGGTTCGGTTTCGCCTTTTGTCAACGTTTTGATTTGACGCCCTCGTAAATACTGCTTGTGCTAATAAAGCATTTATACTCTTCAGGAATTTAGGAAAAACTTCGTTAAACGTTTTCCGCGTTAGCCTCTTGTGACTTCGAGGTATTTACAAAGAGATGCTTAAATAACGAAAGGCATTCCTGTTTGGACAAGCTAAGATAGACAATTAATGTATTCAATGTACTACTACTACCTATTTGCATGTCCATGAGACGTTAAAATATGGAGAATTTTATGATAAAAGAACGGGTGTAAAAGTACCCTTAACGCAAACGAAGGGCACTTGTTCTCCCCACCACGGCGATCATTTTTTGGTTCTAGACCATACCTGGGAACCCCCTAGTTACGGAGATATTGAGGGTTAAAGTTCCAAATTTTGCACAGCTGTTTTTGTAAATACTAGTTTTTCAGGCTAAACTTTACTTAAATTACCTCCATGACCCGTTTACTATTCAAAGAATCCACTAGCACAATGTTTTAAGAGTGCTGCATTGAGTTTTACTGTTTAAATGTGATTTTTTACCCCAAAAAAAAAAAACAAATAAAAGTTCGCATGTAATGTTTCAATTATTTTGCTAGATAAAATAGACCGTAGTAAATTACCGCCTGGATTAAAAGCGCTAAAAGTGTCGATTGTAACCATGCAAAACAAAATTTTTGGATAAACTGACTTCCTTGACAATTTAAACTAAAACCATAATTATGTCAATTAGACCATTACAGGCACTTTTGAATGGCAAAAACTTTTGAATGTCACAATCACAAGGTATGATAACTTGAAAGTACTGTGGTTGTTGTTCTAGTTCAAAAGTCCTTGTAGGTAATTGGTTAATCAGAATTAGGGTTTAATAAATAGATTTTTTGCGATCGCAAAATAACTCGGTTCTACGATTCTGTCAACCTCCCGTCTCCATAGTGCTCCTGCAATGACAGCTTCTGCTAACCGCAAATGCCATATCAGGTTAATACAAAAGTGTTTCTTTAGTGTGTATTGTGTGTTGTGTTTTTCCATAATTTTGTTAGTTAAAAAATAAACTATTATAAGGTTATAAAGTTAAACTTAAGACGTAGTTAGTAGCAATTTACGTAGTCTAGATGTCATCATCTGCATCTGCCTAGCCTTTTCCCAACTATATTGGGGTCGGCTTCCAGTCTAACCGGATGCAGCTGAATACCAGTATTTTACATAGAGCGACTGCCTATCTGACCTCCACAACCCAGTTAATACTAGGTAATACGATACCCTTTGGTAAGACTGGATGTCTGACTTTCAGGTCACTGACTACCCGTAACGACTGCCAAAGATCTATATATGGCACCCGGGACCAACAGCTTAACGTGCTTTCCGAGGCACGGAGGAAACTCGGTATGTAATGGGCGGTCACCCATCCCCCGATCGACCTAGGCAAGCGCAGCTTGACCTAAAGATCGACCCGAGTGGCAGTTCTTATTAAGTTTCAGTTCTTATTAAGATTCAGTAGTCTAGATGTATTCTAATTAAATTAAAAATAGCTTGGTTGAAACAAATTTTTGTCAAGTTTTATTGCTATCAAAACATAAAAATAACAAATAGTAAGATTAACCATTACGATTATCAAGAAAAGTGTAGCCTAATGAGCCTTCCTACAACTGGCGACACTGGTCGATCGACAGTCATCCTCAGGGTTCCGTTGCCACTACCCCAAATTCTGCGATTTAGTGAGGCTGACTTTTTCCGAATTATGGCATAAAAGTCATCCACCTTCGCATCGGGAAACATGCCCGAAGCACTACAAAAACGAGGTACCCGCACTAAAATCCTGAAGTCGTTGTTATATTGAACTCTGAGAACATTATTGGTCCGCTACGTGTACTTGGTCCATGGGCGCTGGAGTAAAAGCTTTGGCAGAAATAAAACCGAGTTCAGGAATGTTTTGAAGACTTAACCCGGTAACGCGAAGATGATCAACACCGTCTTCGTGACACTGTTTTCCACTTAGTCCTAAGTCAAATAAAATAAATAAAACTTTAGAATGAAGTGAATATTTCTCCGAAACATTAATATTTCACATAATTATGACTTGATTTATGAACTACTTCGTGTTTCTTATATTTTTAATCGCTTGAGCAATCTTAGTTGACAACTATCATTTATTTGCAAATTATTACGGATTGGCAATACATATTTCTTAAAGGAGGTAAATAAGTGTCTTTTTTTTTAGTTTCTGAATAGCATAATTCCTAAGTATGCTGGATTGAATTATTAAGGTATGTGAGTATCTTAGCAGGTGGTATTCTTTAGTTTCATCAGCTGGAAAGCGATGGATGATGTCTATGATGGAACGAATGTGCCCAGAAGATGCCTGTTTGCTCTTGCTCTGAAGGCAAACTTGTTAAATGTCGGAGGGAACACAGAGAGCCGACAAAGAGTTCTACACTTTAACTGTGCGCTTTATCTATGTGCGGTTCGAAGAAACATGACAGATTGGAATTGGCGCATCCCATAGACGTACCACTTTCCTACATTCCTAAGAATTCGTATGAAGAGTGATGAGACAGGAATACATCGAAACACTAAACACCAAATCCCCAAAATTGCTCCCATTTCAATTATCACAGCAGTAAAATGTATCTTAAAACACATTTGCACAATTTCTTCACACTTTATTATATTTATTGATACTTAGGTATAGAAGTTTCGTGTTTGCTCTATTCAACGTGTTATAAATTCGTCGGTAGATAAAACTACACATTAATACATTGTCACCAGGACGGAATTAGATTCCATTGAGAAACGCTCACATTAGTAAAGATGGCGGGTATATAAAATGAAGACAAGTGGTGAAAAAAATCTTTGCCACATAAACCTACCTAGTACCTTACTACTCGCTTGTAAATTACAACTTTGGGTACATATCTACATAGAAATCAACGACATTTGTGGCTTGTATGTTGTTTGTAGCTATAGAGCCACAGAAAGCAGCAGCAAAGCTAGAGTGAAATCACATTTATTTGGGAATTAATACCAAAGTCTTGAAGTTGTTAAATTTCACACGCACCGGCTAACATGAGATTTTGTAATTTTACTAGGAATAAAGCTCGCTGAAATAAACGTATCCTTCAGTTTGATTCCGTTTCCCGCTATTCAAATCCATTGGACAGGAAAACTTATACCAAACGAAATTCTAAATTACGTTGTAGCAGTAATCATAACTCTATCCAACCAGCCTAATATCTCGTAGAACATGTATATTGCAATCATATTTTACGCCGTAATTACAACGTAAATCGTTAGGTTTCCTTCTCAAGACGTTTCTATTATGTTTAGAAGAATGTTTCCGGTATGTAATGACTCTTAGTGGGCTGTCAGTCGCCTGCTGGACCATGACGACGTACCTATATTAACATAGCAATCGTATTTGTCATCTGTAACGACAGTGGTAAAAAATAGACAGGAACTGATTCATTATTTTATTTGGACAGAGTCTCGACTTACAGGTTTCACAATCGAGCGCGACAAGACCTCGAAACTGAGCTTACAGGGCATTATATAGACTGATATCCCCACCGGAGGCATCCGGTGGTTATGGCGGTGTCTTCGCTTGACTGTGATTGGCTCGCGAGTCGTTGCCCGTCATTGGCTGGCTAGAGTGGCATGGCTATGGTATGCTAGAGTGGCAAGGCTATGGTTTGCTAGAGTGGCATGGTTATGGTTAGCTGTCATTGGCTGGCTAGGGTGGCACGCTGTGAGCAGGCTGTTGTAACATTCGGCCGTCCTGGAACAATTGCTCCCGCAATGGAAACAAGAAAACAGTGATTACAAGTCAGCTCAGAAAAACCAAGTTAAAATGGGGCAATAGACCTCTCAGGAGATTTATGAAATCTTCGGTTTTCAATTGTTCGTTCACACTACTGGTGCTATCAGACAAAAGCACTGCTACGATATGTTACAGCGGATACTAAACCTATAAACCCGTTGTATCATATAATATGACCTTTCACACTTCTTAGTTTATGTCAATCATTACCTAACTCCTCAATATCATTTAATATGGGCAGAAAACCAATCTTCTAACAAACAAGAGTTAACCTGGCTAGCCCCCTATAGCATGGAACTTTAAGCTGAAGGAAAAGGAATAAATGCGTAAAGAAAATTTGTAATAGGTACCCACTTGTACTAATTATTATGGACAAAGATGTAGGAAATGCTTAGTACCAACAATTTTTAACGACATACCTTACGATTTAGAAAATAGCTGTACCACGAAAATATCTTTTAAAAATAAATTAGGGAAGTTTGTTTTTAACACCTATGTAAAAACCTCATTACAAGAGATGTGTAGATTCCATTTATGATTATTTATTGTTGTATAAGTATATATTTATGCCATACTACCTTATGTTTGCGGCTTCACCGCTATTAATTGAAGTGTTTTAACGCAACTTAAATGTTTATAGCATTACGTTATAGTCAACTTTTGTGTTCAATAAATATGTTTAGTTGTAGGTAAAAGTGTCGTTGTTATTGATGGAAACGTAGGTACTAACAAGTTGTTACATTTAAATTAAATATAACTGTTTTACAGTATGGCAGAAGTAATACGCCTTGTAACACGGATGTAACCATGAATAAGCACTTTTTAATTCATTTCAATTTACTAGCGAAATGTGTGTGTACTCATGAGTATACCTCTGCCTAACCCATTGGGTATTACATGCGTGATGTTAAAAGCATTTAAGCATTTAAGCCGCCAGTAGTCATCGCCTGGCGCCAAAGTACATAATCATAATTTTTTTTTGTAAATCACACTATTAACATATTTCCTTTCCTTTTATTTTATTTTTTTGCCTTGTTACTAAGTTTACTAACCCTAGTCGTTAAGTTATTTTGTTGTTACTAACACTATGGACACTTGTCTGAATTAAAGAGTTTGAATTTGAATTATCATTTTTCACCTTGTATCTAAGTTACGTCCCATTTCTTTCCAGCTATTCTAATCTGAGATAACCCTACCGCGCCTAGATTGCACTGGTTTAGAAACCCGATCTGGGATAAATCGTAAGACTTAAAGGTACCCGGTTGTAATATTAACAGTATTATAAGAACTCCTTAATATCTGCGATATTAAAAACATGAAACACTTTTCATGTAAGAAAAGATAAATAAACTGTTTTGCCAAACTATCGGATGAAGAAGAACCAATTTAAGTTAATTACATCATACCATTAAACGCACGCACACACACATGCACTCACACATATATAATTCTTAGCGTGTCGATGGCAAAACTTCATTACTTATACACACTAACACACTACACACGAATACGTTTTTCTATTTTTCCAATATAATTTTATGTGTTTAAAGCTATTAAGTACTAATGTTAAGTTAATGCAACTCTGGCCCCCAAGATACCCACAGGCGCAGCCTCGTTTCAGGACATCATGTATTATCAGAGCTAAGTTAGATTTAGAATTGGATGTCATAACCCTCTTTCCTACATTATCCCCTTTACATTACGCACAATGTAAACATGACGTCACATTTTTTTTTTTTTTTTTTTTTTTTCCTTGTTAGTAAGAACCAAGTTCTTACTAGTTAATTGCAATCTAGCCTAAGAAGACTAATAAACAATTTAAATCTAACTTATTATGCTACGTTATAAATTATGTTAATGCTAAGAATAGTGTCCATAATTAGGTATGCACTTTTACACACGTTCGTAACACTTCCTTAGAGTCTGGTAAAATTGATAAAACACTTTGTTCATGTGTTATATAAATAGCACAACATTGTTACTAATATTGATGACGTCACATAATAATATTTACTTCTAAATCGGGTTATTTTTGGAAATCAGAAATTTTGTTGATATTTATAAAATTCAGAACTTCGTTTTACTCCTTGTTATTGTCATGATGCATTTTGTAATATTTTCCATCGCGCGAAGTTTGTCACAACTCACACAACTAATCTGGTACCGTAAAGGTTTGTTTACGTTATAGCCTACCATCAACGATTACACAATTACGCACTATAGGTATCTGTACATCTACTTCGCAGTAAAACAATACTACTTTTCGGCTTTTCATCTTGTCATTGCACAGTACTGAACTAATCGTTCACTTCTAAATGGTACACAATAAACGGCATCTATCGAACGATCTACTTACCTAAGATAGGCATAGACTTTGACTTTGGCTTTTCGTTTTAGCTTGCTTGGGCTTTGGCTCATCGGTCACCATAGTGAAAAGTAATATCGGGCAATACATGGCATAAGATCATGATTAGTCATTGTATCGCGTACTGCAGTACAGTCCGAATTACATGGACATTTTTACATAACACGTCATAATACGAAATCTTGGCAACAATTTTATCACTGCAAGGGATTCAAGCCCAAAATCATGATAAACACTCTATCTGACTTGTAACGCGACTAAACTAAAAGACAGGGCGCAAACTACCGTCAATCTACTTTATAAAAGATACGTGCAATACCTGCAATACGTGTGAATTTCTGTTGAAAAACTAGGATCGTACCTACATAATCACTAATACCGACCTAGGTATAACATTTTTTTTTTCCATAACAAGTTTTATTTGACTTGCCTCATACCCACATCGTACTTTTTTTTTTTTTTGTAAGTTTGTTATACGGGCGAGCTATTATTGCTAAGTTATGAATGGACTTTCTTTAGTAACTAGATAGAACTAGATAGAATAAACTGACGCATTTCGTTTACATTACTCGGGATGAGAAATTAAGACGATCAACTTAAATTAACCTGGTTGAATGCCATCAGATGATGTTTTATACCCTAATTAAGAAATATGTAATAATTAACAGTTCCTCTTATTAAATTTTAAGTTCCTCGTTTTCAATTTGTCAAGAGCTATATCCAATAAGTCTAAAACTGTTTGAATATCGGCTGGCGGTAGCAAGAGATCGCCAAGGAATGCTATCTATATCTCTGATAATAGTTTAATAAAATTATTGTAGCTATTTATAAGTATCTGATCTACATGATTTAATTTGGAATTGTTATTGTTGGATAATCTAATGCGCACTTGAACTAAAATATGTACATCTAAAGTTCTCAACTCCTTAGTACACAACTAGTACCTACTCGTAAAACATTTTTTGTACCGAGATAATATACTGATTAAGTGACTATGATTATTTTTACTTAACGGGCTTACCAAATTATTTTGTCTACGATTCGCATAATTATCAACTCATGGGGCACTCCATGGTAAAACACATTTGGCTTATATATTTGGCTAATGGCATTAGACTGCTCTTATGTCAACATTAGCTCCGTATATTTAATAACTGTTATTTAAATTTACTATGCATTTTAAGTGAAATCTAAACAAACCAGCATCTTTGTGAAGAAACTCAGTGGATACAAAGAAAACAACACCAGGAAATCTTCAAATAGTGGAAAATAACAGACCAAAAACAGACATCAGTAAAAGTGCAATTATCTTGAAAACCTACGAAATCATCGCGAATATGAGTGCAGTGGTACAGCCAGAAGAGATATAGCAGTGTACAGAGATTCCCGAATACACCAAAAAGGTACAGCATAATCTTTTATAAAACTCATATAACCTAAAAATTTTGTGCAATCATCATTGTAAACACAAAATTAAGTCGTTGAGAGACAGTAACGCCATCTATTACTAAGTAGCGGTTTTAAGCAACGCCATCTACCATTGAGCGGCTGTGCCAATTGAGAAGCGCCATCTACATTCAGGCAGCTGTACTACGAGCGTAAAGCGCCATCTAGCGTCTAGTAGCAATATCACTTAACATCAATCAATAAATCATCCCAGTAACGCGAACGGCCCTATCAACACTATGGATGAACTAATGAAAATGTTACAAGACTTAAAGAACGAAATAACTGAACAAAAACAAGAAATAAAATCGCATAGCAAAAATATCGTTAACGAAATAAATGAAAACATGAATTATAAATTTCAACAACTATATCTGGAAAACGAAGAAATAAAATCTAAACTAGAAAACCAGAGCTCTCGTTTAGATTTCATTGAAAAAGAAATGAGAAAGAAAAATATAATAGTGTTTGGTGTTGAAGAAACTGAGAGAAGTTATTTTGATCTTCAGGAAAAAGTGCTGGGAATAATGTCAAATAATCTGGAAATCAGCTGTATACCGAATGACATAGAGGTAGTCCAAAGAAGAGGTAAAAAAGTGGAAGGTAAAGTACGTCCCATAGTGTTAACTTTCACTACGCTGGGTATGAAAATAATGGCCTTAAAAAACAAGAAAAAGCTAGAAAACTGTGCTTATTATATAAAACAAGATTATCCTAAACATATACTGGAAAAGAGAGCCGCACTGATGGAACAGGCAACATTAGAAAAAGAAAAAGGAAATAAAGTTATTCTTAAATACGATAAACTAATTATACTAGAAAATAAAAATGAAGAAAATATACCTATTAATACAACTGGTTCCTCAGAGAAAATCAACACACGTGCAGAAAAAAGGTCGCATACATACTCACCTACAAAAGATGAAAAGAAACAACAGAACTACAAGAAAAATAAAACTCAATCAATACTATCTTATGTTAATTACTCACCAGCTCCAATGCGACCAGCACCTGGCTCTAACAACGAAAAGTAGCAACTAAAAAGTGACCCCCCTCTCCTCCTCTCTCTACTCTCCCAATACGGCTGGTCACCGCGGGAGAGACAGACCACAACCCTCCAAAGAAAGAAACAATACGAGGTAATAAGAAAATAAATATTTGCACATTGAATGTTGAATCATTAAGTTCACCTTATAAACTATTAAAAAGTGGAATTCTTTGGAGGAGGCTTTTACCCGAAGGGGGTCCACACAATAATTTAATTGTTTAATTCTTATTATATTATTTTGAATCACTTACCTAATGTTAAATGTATTTGGCGATCATTTAACTAATATCTATTATTTTTTACTTGATTATTATGAATGCCAATTGTTATCTTTATTATTTAATTGTGATTTTGATTGTTTATTGTTTGTGTGGAATTAATAAAGCTTTATTATTATTATTATTATTATTAATGGCATTTGGCTAATTTGGCAAATATTGGCATGTTTACTGACCTTGTTATTTATGCATGGTTCCGGGCAGCTCTCAGCGTGAAGTAGGACGGTTCCTTCCTTCCATGTTCTTGGTTGCTGTTGACAAGCTTTAGGTAGTCTTAATTTACCGTAGAACCGTTGCTGGCAGAGAGATGGATACTTCTTGTAACTCAAAGTGTCTCACAGGTGGTTACTGGCCGCAGTCTTCGTTTTCAAGGTCAAATTATGGAATGACCAATGCGATACTGAGGGTAGGCGCTTCGTGTTCCATCCAGATTGTGGCCTGCTTTTTCAATTTGTGCCCTGTGATACTGGGATGGGAGACAATATTTTCCTTGCAGGCGGTGTGCATCAACGTTCTTCGTTTGAATTTTCAGACCTCGTCCTCCACAGTAGGTGACCGTTGACTTTTAAGTAGCAGAGCGTCGTTTTATCGTAGGTTTTTTTTTTTATTCGATACCACTTCTGACTGTAACGACAGTGGTAAAAAATAGACAGGAACTGATTCATTATTTTATTTGGACAGAGTCTCGACTTACAGGTTTCACAATCGAGCGCGACAAGACCTCGAAACTGAGCTTACAGGGCATTATATAGACTGATATCCCCACCGGAGGCATCCGGTGGTTATGGCGGTGTCTTCGCTTGACTGTGATTGGCTCGCGAGTCGTTGCCCGTCATTGGCTGGCTAGAGTGGCATGGCTATGGTATGCTAGAGTGGCAAGGCTATGGTTTGCTAGAGTGGCATGGTTATGGTTAGCTGTCATTGGCTGGCTAGGGTGGCACGCTGTGAGCAGGCTGTTGTAACACATCTTAAAAGATCATCATAAAGGAAGAAGAATTTGGTTTCTAGATTTTAGTCTTCAATCCTAATCAGCCTGTAATGTTTCCACTGCAGGGACACAGGACTCCTCTCTATGACAGGGAATAGGCTTTATATCACACCACGCGGGCTTAGTGCGGGTTAGTAGATGTCACACACACGTCATCGATTTTTCGGGTTCCCTACCTTGAAAGGAAAAATCGGATCCCTTATACTTAGGATCACTTTGTTGACCGTCCGTCCGTCTCTCTGTTTGTCCCTTTTTCTCAGAACCGCGTGGAGGTATCAAGCTGAAATTTATATCAAATACTCAGGTCTACTGTCGTTTATAGCTGTGAAGAAATCTAACTTCTAAGCCGACGCAATCAAAAGATACAGCCATTTATGACGCATGTTTTCGCAAATTTTCGACACTCGCAAGGAAATCAATCTCTTCTCATCTTGGCCGTTTTTTTTTCATTCTAGGACATGCCGGTTTCCTCACGATGTTTTTCTTTACCGTTTTGAGAGCAGTGGTGATGAAATTTAAAATTACCATGACCCACGACACGTCGTCAGTCGGGGCCACCACCACTTGGGTACCACGGCTCAGTCACTGCAAGTCGTCAATGGATAACCCAGAGTAGGAAAACGAGGACGAGTAGGACGTCACGTTTTCAGTAGCAGTCTGGATTTGTGCCGGGTTGTTGCACTAACAGTAGGCTTGCCCATTGCTTATTATGTGGGTTTACTAATGGGCAATTGGGCACACCTCTGTCTCACCCTTTAGGCGTGATTTTATGTTAAAATTGCCTTTAATCGTAATGATCTGGCTCACCGCATGCATTTTTAATGTAAACATTCAGCTCGGATTGCACCGTAGCGTCTGGCAACTGAAATAGCCTTGTTATCTTAAAACCTCAAGGGCTAAATGAACTTTTGATGCCAAAATGCAATTATATATTTATATTATTGTACGTAAATAATTACCGAGGTTAGTAACTATGTGAACGGTGACAGTATCTAATTAAAATCTAAGAGCTGTTTGTTGGCTACAAGACGTTTGTTTTCTGCACAGATACTCGTAACGCATGCTTAACGCGCTTTTTAAACGAGATTCAGAGCGGTAGGGAAGTGTCAGAGTTTTAGTGACTCAAAACCACCCATGTTCCTTCTAAGCACTTTGTATCGAGGCCGCGATCTCTTTTGAACAACCCGCAGCCTCGACGGGAGATCCACATTTTTTTTGGGGTTGTGGGAAATCATTAAATAACCCCTCCCGCTCTTGGGCAGAGCGAAAGTGAGTGTCAGACTCCAACTGACTAAAAACCACCCATGTTCCTTCTTAGCCCTTTATATCAAGGCCACGGTATCTCTTACAACATCCCGCAGCCCCGACGGGAGATTCACAAGCCTCACGTGCAGAAATATAATCAAGGCTTTGCTTTTCATTATTACATCTTTGTAACAACACGTACTCGTATGGCTATTGACAATTTGCCATTCGTCCATAACCATCACGATTGCCACAGACGTTGATAAGCATAAGAATTCACGTTGGTTGACAAACATATTGACGGCATAGTATGTAGCTCACGGTAGACAAAGGCCATGAACATTCATACATATACTTACCGATCTATTACTAATATTATAAATGCGCTCTTAAGGTAGCTACACAGATACTCCATGACCTGAGATAGGACATCAGCTATACTATCTATTGGCAATACGTTTAGTGTGATAACTCCCGACCTCTGTAGGTACGTGAGCCACGGATAAAATATAGAAGTAGGCAGACATAGTATGTAGTTTCTGAAATATTGGGAAACAAAGTACTCAGTAAACCTTACTTTTACGTACAGAAACTGCATCAGTTTGTGTACCATCGAATCGAAATTGATTTGCATCTCATCTCGACTCGATTAATTGACGGTTCGATTCCCAGCATTCTGGTCCAGATAGATGGACGGCCGGACTCAATGAAGGTGACAGCTGACAGATTACCTACATGAGATGGATTGACGAGCACCACGTTTATTATTGGTGCAGCTTGTCTCGTGTGATGCAATCTATTCAAACACGTTGATTTTAAATCTATTTAGATAAATTCTCGCTAATTCTCGTTAGTGAAATGCGCTGTTAGGAATTTATGACATCAGATGCTTGGATAATGAATTTTATTGGAATAGAATTTACGATTTATAAAGCTTCTAAGGCCTCGTTAATAAGATGCCCCAGAGAGCCAAGAGATTATTCATCTAGTCATGACATCGACGAACCAATCAATATTTATCATTAGGGGATCGGACTGAACTGCCGTACTAAGAGATATTTAATGATTTTCTCTACTTAGTGATAGCCTAAGTAATCATTAAAGCTCTCTGAGTGCGGCATTGAGTCAAAAAATATGATTCTAATTAGTCTGTCAGTTAGAGTACCGAAAAATATTGGATACGTGTTTTTTGTTTTTATCAAATTAATAAAAATTGACGATGATTAAATGCGTCAAAGATCATGAGTGGGGGGGGGGTTGTGACGTCGTTTGTAGGTAAAAAATATACTGTGACGTTTTCGAGGAGTTCACGAGTTTTGGAAGCACTGTATCGTCTTTATTTTTTGTTAATGTGAAAAAAATAAAAAAATTGTATTCAATATTTTTTGGAAATCTATCTGACGGACAATTTTTTTTTGTCCGATCCCCTATCGCACTCTCTAGGATTTTTTAACGGGTTGGGACCAGTAGGTACGTAGCGACCTAGGCAGTTTAGTTTGTGCCTCATTGACATTTTGATAAAAATGTAAATCTGAGTTATCGATTTGAGAAGAAGAAACTTTCTGAAGCAGCATTTTACGATGAGCACTAATAAAGTTTAAACACTGTATGAGTTACTGAGCGATAAGTAAAACAACATGATATTGTGTCACTTACGGCTCAGTAACATTACACGAATTCATAAATTACGCCAGTGACAGCACCAACCGCGTAGCTAAGCGACTCATTGTAGAATGTCTTCAACACGCTAAGAAGACTAAACAATAACCCTGTCCACTCGGGTCCAACTCCAAACTCTTAATATCAGCACGTTATCAATCAGTGGTGCTGGCGCGATGGCTGCCAGCGCCAGTGGCCGTGCCAAGTGCCGGCGTGCCGACGTGCTCGGCATATGGCTGGCATACCGCCGATTGCTGCGTGCGGCCGGCAAATTTCGAGCTGCTCGTGTGTGGTACTGGCGCAATGGGATGGTGATTGGAAATTGTGCTTATTGTTTGTTGGGATAACACTTGGCTTATTTTCTTAAAATCGCATGTTCTTCTGTTATGGGTGTCTGTATAAGTCCATGTATGACAACCAGACGTCACAATGTTCTGTGTCTTCTCTTATGGTTTTGTCTGACCGAACGGGTCTTTTTGACGCAGTAATAACTTGCCTACAGGTGGTATGATAGTTGAGTCAGTGAGTTAAACTGTGTTGTAACTTGAAACGTTTGCCATTTGAGTGACTGTAGTTTACTTTTGTTCAACTTCCACAAACGGCCAAGCTATACAACATCAGTTTGTATCTCTCATTGCTGTTGGAAATGTATTGTATATCTTGATGTGTCGCTGCGTGTACAGCGTTCAGAATCGTTATGCTTAAGATTTTTTTATAGAATTGCACTCAGTACCTCGGTTATTTTACTATATAAGTGTATCATCCCAAATTCAATCTCAAACAAAAATAAAGCGTAAAATACCAACTTTTTTCTTATGAGACTTCTTGTTCATGTTGACCTCTCTCGCTTTCCTGCAACAGAACGCAAGCTGTGAATGTTTTGATACACAAATCTCGGGTATAATAATGGGTCACAGCTGTTTACACTCGAGCCCCGAATCCACTCGGAAATATTCGATGTCGCAAACTTATACAATCGGCTGTGGAAATGAATCATTTGGAAAGAAAAGTTGCAGTCGAAAGTTTAAACATGAGCAAATTCGATACCATATTATTTAGTAATACTCTAGTCTACTCTAAATGTGCGATTTAGAGAACATATCGGACTAAGGTGAGGGGTGTCACCTCAGTCAGGGTATGTTCCTAATATTTGGCATTTTTCCGACTAGACTCAAAGCTGATCAAAACAGTAGGTAGGTAGTCAGGAAACGACTAAGCAGTTGAAGATGTCAAACTGGGGTTGGCCTCCGTCAGTGTGTTTCAGAACCTACTTTACACACACGCATTGAAGAAAATTTACTTTTCTAGAAAAGAGCATTGTCAACTCGTGAAGGAATAGTTACATTCACTGGCTCTCACAATCTTCATTAATTTAAACTTCTATGATAGGATTTCAAAACTCCTCACAATAAATGTCCACTGGTGATCTTTAATGCTCATTAACAATTTATAAACTGAGACAAATGACGTTTAAACATTGTCTAGGTCTAAACTTAGACACAATGCAAACGCTGCAAGACTAGGTACTTGTGTAGGTAGGTATTACACTTGGCAGGCGGATTAACGATCGCTATTAAATTATATTAACAGTGCGGACAGATGGATGCAGCTGCTCAGCACAATAATATAATTTCTTTAACACTCTTTAATACCTTGATAACACGATAAACTTGCAACAAGTCTTGATGGATTAACAACTCACTCGACATAATCAAAATATAATAAAAAAACATGATAAACTTATAACACAACTCAGCCGTATCAGTTTCTGAAAGTGATGAATTCATAAACATTTTTAACCGTCATGGTGGACCGGATATGTCAGTGCACAACTTTTAATTAATCTAAACTTAATTTAGAAGACTCATTTTTTCAAAATGTTATTAAATTACAAACAACTTGTTCACGAAAATATAATTTGTTCACACGAAAATTCCGCTTCCCTACTCAAGCGCGACGCAATCAAACTCTTCACGCTATACATAAAATCGTTTTAAAATTAACTGCTTCAAGCTTTTGTTAAAAGGCACGCTTCCACATTCCTGTAGACTCAATTTAATTTAATGTGTCGTGCTTTTGACGCGAAGAAACCGGGCCGTTACGAAACGTTATGTTTACCGCACGTTACTAATTAAATATGGGAATCGAGATGGGAAATGGACGGGAAGGGAGAGAGGAGAAGAGCTTTTCGCTATTCTAATGAGTGTTTACTAGAAATGTACGCAGCTGAGAATCTAGGTTGCGATAATAACCAGGGAGCAGAACATCAAACATCGTCATTGTTTCGAGATTGCAATAACATCAGCTATATTTAGATTGCAATAACATCAGCTATATTTAGATATCACAGGGTTCTTCAGATAGTAACTTCATCCGGCTCATCAATGGTTTCAAGTCTACTGGCTAATCGTGCGACTAGCCAGTAGATTTTTACGCTGTCAGCTATTGGGTTTATGTAGGTACAACTTGCCTAAAGAGTCACCTCTTACATAGTCAACTATTCACCTTACTGCCGCACTCAGAGAGCTTTAATGATTACTTAGGCCATCACTTAGTAAAGGTTTTGACAGTTTTGTCATACAAAAGTAGGTATGTCAAACCTTTACTAAGTGACGGCTTAAGTAATCATTAAATAACTCTGAGTACCGCAGTTAGTGTTATATCATAATAATCACGAATGTAATGCACCACAGTGTCGCTAACACTAATTTTGTATTTGAACATGTCACGAAGATGTTTGTTTTTCGTTTTATCTTGAACAGTTTAACATCAATAGATTCTGTTTATGGCCATAAAGTCAGCAACAAAGAGGCTGGATGATCGTACATCACTGCTCTGTTTAAAATGTTGACTTTTGGTGCGTTGTAAATAACTCTGTAACGCGTTTTCCGGTTTAAAATGTTACGACTTCGTTAAATCTTTTGGTGAGATGTGCAGCAAATAAATTTTTGAAAAGTGTGAGATCTTTGATGCTCAATCTTTAATCTGCCAGATTCATTTCTGTAGGTAGGTACTAGGTACCTACTAATACTTTTTTTTTGTGTTTTAGTGCTTTTTGCGCCAATAGCTCCCCTTTCGGCTATAACTGGATTTTCCATAATTTAAGAACAGCGCCACCATCCCACTAAAACCAATCAATCATCAACATCTTTTATATGCTCCAAATCACACATAACCTCTAACTTTTATTACAAACAGTTTTAAACAACATTCAACATGATCTCAATACAGAAATTGAAACAACAATCAAATAAAAACAAATGTACCATTTTATTGGCGTCCAACGTGCGTACATTGAAGAAATCCAATCTCCCATATTATCATAACCTCAGCTGTAATGTAAATCAAATTTTGGCGTTGAATGTTTGCCAATGCGTTTAAATAAACTGCCCATTCGGTATACTGTCCGGGGCCATTTGGCCGGTCTCACAACGCGCGCAAAGTTCCCATTTAATCGGTGTTTCCTTTTCGAAAGTGTAAACAAATGGTGGTTTTGGAAACGTTGTGATGTGTCAAACAAACAGAATTAATCACGGCATTAACGTATGGAGTGCAGTTACTGGGCTGTTGTGTGTTTCTGGTGTGGTTTTAATAGCGAACCACCTAAACCTACTCGATGGAATACGTGACTCAATGAAACCAGTTTGACTCTCAACTCTACTTGTTCCGATAGGTACCTAGTAGCAATTTAATGCTCCTATCGTGATTTGGATAACCCCTTCTTATTATGTAGGGTTAGATCTGATTGTACACTGAGTGAACACTGTTTCTCGGCACCCGCTCTTCAGAACTCAATTGACTTTATGTAGTCGCTACAGAATGCATGCTTAGGTACTACTATGACCACTCAATTTTTTAAAGTTCGCTGTAGAAAACTTACCGTAGATGTTTTTTTATTTGTATTATTTACGTTTATTATAATTTACGCTGATAGCTGTGTGTGAAAAAAATGATTAATTTATGTCTTCCTCTGTCAAATTATGAGTAGATATATTTTACGGTACAGCTGTTGTGATTATTCATACACAAAACACCAACATGTCAAATGAAATTAACATTTTTGTAAAAGTGAGATGAGTTTAGAACTTTTTTTTTTTTACTTTAACATAGAACCATTCCTGTACCCACTATAAAGCCTTTTTCCAAATATCTTAGGTTGAGGTTGTAGTAGTATTCAGCTGAATACTTTGGAGCGAGTGGGTAAAACCTTGGTAAGAGACTTGTCGGTCTCTTAGGTTTGGTATCTTTTTTTTTTGGCGGGTGTAAAATCATCGAATAACCCCTCCCGCACTTGGACAGAGCGAGAGGGAGTGTCAAACTTCTACTAACTAAAAACCACCCATTTTCCTTAGCCCTTTATGTCGAGGCCGCGGTATCTCTTACAACATCCCGCAGTCTCGACGGAGGATACCTGTGATCGAATTCCATAATCAACCCAAACCGATAATATCATTATTTTTTTGTACTCTACCACCTTGCTGTCCTATTTGACCCAAAGGTAAAGGTAGACAATGCCTTGTGGCATTAAGTCCACCTATGTTTATGTACCACTTGCACAAGAGTGGTGCATAGCAATGATGCAGTTGAAATAAATAAATATAAAACTATGTAGCAAAAATCTTAACGCGTAAGGATGCTAGGTTTGCACATACCCAAAGTATCTCCCATTACCGAACCTAAACAGATTCAGCAGCATAAGATCAAATAAGATCTACTCTCGCCTGTTAACCAAACTAATGACAGCATACCCTGAAAGCCAACGGCAAATTATGACGAAGAGCAGTTAGTTCAAACGCGGCGGCCAATCTGTCATCTGCGACCGCCGCCGTCCCGCAGATGTCCCCGAGATGACGCGAGATGATATAAACATGTTATGAGTAGTGTATTTATTATGTACCTACCTAGTTGCTTTTATCTTGTGTCTAGGATCAAATGAGATAGTATCAGTTCTTCTATAGCGTAAGAGAGAGATTTTGGTAGAAGTACCTATATCTTAAAAATATAAATCTGAGAAATAGATCTTAAATATTGATGTCTGAAAGGGATATGGTAGTACCTACACCTACAGTTTGTGGAAAGTTAAAAAAGGGGAGGATGTAAAGTACCTATATAAGTTCAACTGTGAACGGCAATCAACAGGTTTGACAAAAGATCTGGAAGATTGAAAGAGCATCGTTTTTTTTTGCTAAGCACACTTGTGGATTACTTTACTTTCAGACGAAGCATATAATGTGTAAAGTTGTTAGCAGGTGGCGTTCTGTGATCACCGTCATATACCTACCATGGGCAATTATAATTAACAGGCATGAGTTTATGTATAAACTCATGCCTGACCCTGTCTCATCCTCCTAGGTATGTTTACTTGACTAATTCATCTTCAAAGTCATCTTCATCAGCATTGTTGTGCTATTCAAAGTCGAGCCAATTTAAACCGTTACCTAAATACCCCTCATCCAATTGAACATCAACACACTGCTACTGAAGTTAGCCAGGTAGATAGGTACTTTATCGTACTACATAGCGAAGCACAGTCATAACTAATCATAGTGCATCGGACTTGGCGCATTGGCGGCCGTTCGGGATATCTACTGATCGCAGATAAGATGATTAATATTCATGAAGATGTAATCTAACGTTTATGGAAATATACACAAGTGCATCCACGTGCAACCGTGAGTGCTGAAATTCTGGCATGTCTGTGATAATGAAGCAATGATGAAACTGTCAAGAATATTTGGGGTTGACATTCGCTAATTACCAAAACGCATCAATCCTGTCTTATCGCTGTAAAATTAAAAAGCTCTCAAAGAAACCCGAGGCCCTCAAGCCATTTTAAAATTAATAATGTTTTACAGCTCATGGTAGTGGTTACAACAAATCCACCAAAACAGACTAGTTAATGACCACAACTCTGTGTTTTCCTATTGAATTCATGAAATTGAGAAAAACGGCTGGTAATTATGGTTAAAAGTTGTATTTAAATCTTTTGAATGTTCTCACTTTATCATCGACACAACTGTACATATTAACATACTTAAATATTTAGTGTTGTTTATTTGACAAGAACTGTACATTAAAAATAAACAACTTCTAAAAGACAACACTAAAAGAGTGGAAAATAACTTTACTTTCGGAAGTCGTTAGTTTGTTTTTGAAGTCGATAAAAAATTTATGACAAAAGCGTAGCACTCGCGATTTGAAAAATAAGTGCTACGCGCTACGGTTGTCCTGCGCGTAGCTCGTAGCACCTCTTAGTCCTCATAATTCGTAGCAATGCGGTGCTACGAGCTACGAACCAGAAAACCAAGAGTCTTGATTCTTTGAATAATTAATTAATTGATGCCAAACTACAGACAGCCTAAATAGTAAGTACTGTTAAAAAACAATGTGAGGTAGCCGATACAATAAGCAAATTTAACTCAAATTGTAAGTATCTACAATTTACTCATAATCATTGAACGAGTTAAAAGATGTAAGTAAAAGTGCGTATTATATTACTAAATTCAGCTTACGTACTAATTAAAAACAAGAATGTACAAACACTTTTCTATAAAAATCGCAATCTAAGAATTAAAGCAATATTTCAAGCAGTATATCGAGTGAAAATAAACAAAACGTCCCGTTTAACGTACAGTTCCGCATTGTTTGTGTAATTAATTTTATTCAATACTTACTCCTACCACGTCAATATAAAAATAATAATATCTGCGTTTGATCCAATTTTCTTTTAATATTCGTGTTGTTTATTTATTTTTCATACCGTACGTAACTTTGCATCGTTTGTGTATGTTACTGCTGACGTTACTCGCGAATCCCGTTAGCATTGGATTTGCCTTTCCTTTTACAGATGAGTTACGCTAATATTTGGGCAATAAATTCGATTTAATTTTAGACTGCGGAATGTTTAGTGGGCTAGGATTATCGGTTATTTGTCTATTTGGTTTGCTGCGGTTGAATTTCGTAAAAAGATTCTGTTTTATTGATATTTATTTTCAAAATAGCTGATCTTAAATATTGTAAAGCTTTTGTGAGATTAAAGGTATTTTGTTTGGCAATTCTTTACTAGAGTCTTCATAAAGATTTTAAAACTTTGTATGGATGTAAACGTTACCAAAAAAATCTTTTATACGTTGAGGAGGGCCCATATTAAGGAGTAAATGTAACAGCAAAATCAAACAAAATAATTAAATATAAAAGTTTTAAACAAACCTTGTTTATCCAATCCCACAAGAAACACTGGTCACTTCAAACAATAATTGAAACTAATATTATCTATTCTGTCTTATTAATCCGTCACTCAAATATATCACAAAAAAATGGGCGCCAAAAATATGGCGGGAAAAAGTTTAGGGTTAGAGCGCACGACCGTTTACCCTGACACAACGAACTGTTGTGCCGGACTGAGGACTAACACAATTAAATTAAGCATTTACACTGTGAACCGACTCACGAGACGTTTTCGTAATAACCATAGCAGTTTGCAATGTGCGGCCATTTATTGCGAGTTAATTTGGCAACAAGTGGCATGCCAAATGATTTTATCGCGCACCATTTGCAGACTCAGCCTAATGATGACAAAGGCGTATTTACTCAGCCAACCCTGGAGAACGAACCGGCCTACAAAATGATGATTTTCTTTGATGTTAGAATTGATAGTTAAGGTCGTAACCTATTAAAATTATGATCGTTTTATGTCGCTTGAATTATTTTGCGAGTGTCTTCTGTGTAATTAATGTGTCAGTTTTAGAGTTTGATTTACAAATCTCTCCCTCTCTCTCTCTCTCTCTCTCTATTAACATTTCGAGCAGTATTACCACAACTATTGCAAAAGAATAGGTACTAAGGTTTATCAAAAATTCAGACAATAGACTTAAGAACATACGATCGTGCTTTGTAAAGTAGGCTCTACATCTACCTAAATAAAGCAGTATGTAGTAAGTATGATTGTCATTAATCATTAACAAAGTACATAAGGTATATGGGTTGGGTTGAGAAAAAGGTTTCGCGGCTAAATACCTTTGCTTTTATTTGAATCTGAAGACAAAAATGCTTTTTGTTCTATTATTTTATTCCTTCAAAAACGTTGCATAGGATACACGTGGGTATTATTTATTGGCTCTCTGCTCCATAACACCCTTGCCAACACTCTATTGTGAATTCTGCCTCGGATGCCATGACAAAGTTTCCCCACTTCTACAAAATGTATAATTATCTAATCAAAAACAAGTCATCAGACAACATGTTTTTAATTTTGTATGTGATGTTTCATCAGTGGGAAACGCACAGTTAAGTGAACTAGGGACTGCTCACATTCCATTTAGTCATTCATCATCATTATCTACAGCCCAACTGAATGCTGGGGTAAAGGTCTCAACTCCGCGTTCCGTGCCAGCACCGCCAGCCCCGCCAGCCCCATACAGTCTAGTCATCCCTCATTATTTTATATTATTTTTTAATTTGTGCTAAAGACTACGCGCTGGACGGACCGAATCAAGGGTGCATTAAACGGTTTCCTACACGAATGTACCAGGAAGGCAGTTGTGCGAGAGGAAAGGCTTATGGTTGTACATAATGGGGCGCGCCAGTAACCCTGATGTGTCGATCACGACCATTTTTTTAAGAGTAAGTATAGCGATTAAGAAGAAACCACTACGACCATATTATTTTATTTAATCAGCATCAAAGAGTAGGCAGTTTTCCCGGAAAGTTTCGTCCAAGCCTTCAACAACTGCTAGTATTTAATTTTAGTAATGGCAACTCATTGTTTAACCGCTTAGCTTTTGTTTAAACCTTCAAATGTTCTTGGATATGTTTGTGAATCATTAAAGTAGATGGTGATGGAATTTCCGGAACAAATGGGAATGCTATTAAAAATGTGACTAACGCAATTTTTTTCTTTGAAATGTTTGGAATAAAATATCCACAGTATATCCTTCAGTCAGTCTCTTCATAGAAGTATGTGCATATAATCAGGTAAAGCTGGTCGGACAAGGAATAATTGGATGAAGTAGGTAAGAATAATACACTTACTAACCAGTTTCCACCAAAGACGAGCAAATTGAAAACTGCATGATTGGTTGGACCGACCAGGAACCACAGGAGAGACAAAAGACGCGATGTGGATCAAGCAATGTCGCGAGTTAATAACCGCAACTCCGCAAGTGGTGTTTCGCTCCCCTCGACTCCGCATAGGTAGTCGATTTGTACTTCGTGTACAAGTCGTGCGGGCGATGTAGAGTTGCTGTTTCGAAGATATCTTCAAGCTCGTAGCGACTGAACTAGTATCTTTTCATTTTTTGGTCATCTTTTCCAGGTTCCAAGGTCTCCACGATACAAGTTGCTGTAAGAGTCATACATAGCCAGAGGCAGTCAAAAGAAACTTAGCTTAATCCCAGGCGGGATACGAAAAATTCCCTTCGCCCCTTTTACATTTTTAAATTTTTTCATCGATATTATTACTTACTTTTTTCACACATCGTGTTATTTCTGTTATTTCTTTGAATTAACATAACATTTTCGTGAATTTTTAACAGTAGTCAAGTAGCCGTTTGATGCGGATCATTCCCACTAGTTCTACTGCACAGTCCTACGATAGAACTAGTGGATTTTTTTAAATTTTATTTCCCACTAGTTCTACGATTCAAGGTGGTACGAAATCGTAGAACTAATGGGAACGAAAGTCAATAGATTTTTTCGTTCCTACTAGTTCTACGATAAAGAGTGTTACAAAATCGTAAAACCAGAAAAATATTAGATAGGTAGTCAAGCAAGTCCCACAAACTACCAGGAGAACAGAAGTAGGAAGGAGGTATTGGAATCTTTTAATCAAATCTAAATTATTCCTTTCTAATACCATGCACTTTTTTTTGTTGGATATAGGAAACCGGGATAGTTAAAGTACTGCCAAAATAACGAATGTCAGATAAAGATGGACATCATTGCGGAACATCACGCAAATAAAAACTTTGGTGATTTTTGGAAAAATACCCATAAACTGAATCCAAGGTCGGGCACTCCGGTGAGTGTCGGAGGTGCTCATGAGCCGCGGGACATAGCCTGTGCCTTTCAGCAGCATTTTGGTCCGCGTCGCAGGTGCTCGATGTTGAGGATCACTCTGACCATGTTGACGTTAGGTTCTCCGCCAAAGATGTGGCCCAAATTATAAAAAAGATGGTGCGAGGCAAGTCCCCAGGTCACGATAGTCTTAGCATCGAGCATTTGAAGTACGCGGGCGTACACCTGCCAAGAGTCCTTGCGCTATTGTTTAACTTGTGTGTTAGTCACGGTTATTTACCCGATGATTTAATGAAAACTGTCGTAGTGCCAATTATTAAGGATAGGACGGGTGACTCATCGGATCTGTCTAATTATAGACCGATTTCGCTTGCAACTGTCATAGCTAAGGTGCTGGATAGTTTGCTTGACCGACAGTTGGAAAATCACCTCCACTTGCATGACGCACAATTTGGGTTCAGACCCGGTTTGTCAACTGAAAGTGCCATCCTCTGTCTCAAGCAGACTGTCCAGTACTATACGGACAGAAACACACCAGTATATGCATGTTTTTTAGACCTTTCCAGAGCGTTTGATCTGGTGTGTTATGACAAGCTATGGCAGAAGCTACAATGTGAAACGGATGTGCCACGTGAGATTGTATCTCTGTTCCGGTATTGGTACAGTAAGCAGCAGAATACCGTTAGATGGGCGGGTGCACAGTCGGACGTGTATGGGTTGGAATGCGGAGTGAGGCAAGGGGGATTGTCCTCGCCTCGCCTCTTTAACCTGTACATGAACAAGCTGATCGGTGAGCTCAGCAGCACTAATATCGGATGTTCCATTGACGGTGTGTGTATTAACAACATTAGTTACGCGGATGATATGGTGTTGCTGAGCCCATCGATTGGTGCGTTGCGCAAGCTTTTACGTATTTGTGAGTCCTACTCTGAGGCCCATGGGCTCAGTTACAATGCTAAAAAGAGTGAATTCATGATCTTTAAAGCCGGTAACAAATCATACTCATCTGTACCACCTGTCGCTCTTTGCGGCATTCCTTTAAAAAGGGTGCAGCATTTCAAGTACCTGGGCCACTGGGTCTCCGACGACTTGTGTGACAATATGGACATTGAGAGGGAGCGCAGGGCGCTGTCTGTCCGGTGTAATATGTTGGCTCGCAGGTTTGCTCGGTGTACTACACCAGTGAAGATGACTTTATTTAAGGCATATAGCCAGTCGTTTTACACGTGCAGCCTGTGGACCAACTTCACGCAGCGGGCGTACAGCGCACTGCGCGTGCAGTACAACAATGCTTTCCGGATACTGGTAGGGCTTCCACGATTTTGTAGTGCTTCGACTATGTTTGCTGAGGCGCGGACCGATGATTTTTTCGCGATCGTAAGGAAGCGCAGCGCTTCGCTATTGGGTCGCCTACGAAGCAGCTCGAACAGTCTCCTGAGGGTTTTGTCCGAGCGGTGGGACTTGTCATTAATAAAAAAGTGGATGCAGCTTCATGCTAGCGCATTTCCTCGCTTGTTTTGACATTTTGATTGTGTGTGTTTAATTTTTATTTTTATTTGATTGAATTTAATTTGCTTGACATTGGTTTTGTGTAAATTTAATGTGTTTGTGTAATTTTTTATTGATTATTTTGTGACGTTTGAGTTGTTTGCCATTTTAATTTGTGTATCATTTATGGACTGTGTCTGAAATAAATAAAATTATTATTATTATTATAGTCAAGTCCCACAAACTACCAGGAGAATAGAAGTAGGCAGGAGGTATTTTATAACACCCTTTATCGTAGGTCTGTGCAGTAGAACTAGTGGGAATGATCCATTGATGCACTGTACCTAGGAAAGTATGTACAGGTTAGGTACATTACACTCCGTCGTAATGCGAAATTGCTAAGCCTGATTTCCTAGTTGCCTGGTTGGTTGGTTGGTGGTTTCCTAGTTTTCATCCTCTGGCTGACCCTTCCGGAGAATGAGGCGTGATGCTATACCTATTCCACCGAATTAATCTGTGAGTGGAACTAGATGAGTGAAAACGATTCATGTTTGTTTCATATTTCTTCCCAGAAAAAGTAAAGCTACCTAGGTAGTAGGTATCTGTAATCTAAATATTATCGTCATAGGATACCGTAAACACCCTTTGATTTTATAGTTTCAGAGTAGGCAAGGTGTGCTTCGTCAGCTTCGTAGAATTTATAAGTAAGTAGAATGTTGTGCATGTAAGTGATTTAATTGTGACAATCTTTGTAAATATTTCGTTTAAATAATTACCTAACAACACACTTAACACTTCAGATAAAATTACTTAAATGACTACCCGCTATCGTTCCGTGTATGATCAAAAAATATAGGTCGATAAAGATTTTAAAAAAGCATCGTGGATAATGCATAGGTACATTATTTTTTTTGGATTTTAACTCATTTTTTTTTGCACAGGCTGAGTTGATGAATTAAATAAGGTAAAATCCGATCTCTAAAGTGTTATGGTACCTACCTATTAGGGCCAGGTTGCCAGTTTTGTTTAACTACCCAGAGGGCGTGTCTATTGCTGTCATCAGGGCACAAAAATCTAGAAGTGAAATGTTTGCGAATTCTTGCAAATGTAGATAGCACAGAAAGCTGCAAGCCATTCTTTGTACAATACAATATCCTTACACTAACTGGTATCTACATTTTAGAAGTTAGTAAATTCGTTAGAAAACATCCGTCACTGTTTCCACTCACTAAGGACCTTCGCCCACAACAAGGCAGTGTAAGACGTCAAAACAAGAATGAATTAGCCTTACCAAGCTCAAAACTAACTATGTTTCATTCAGGACCTTTAGCCATGTGTGTGAAAATATATAATCAGCTTCCAAATTCAATTAAGGACTTAGAGTACGAAAACAAATTTAAAAACACTAAAATTCCTTACATTAAAAGTCCTATTACAATTTAAAGGATTTTTTTGACGATAAGTAAATTTATTGACATTCATCTGACATTCATATTCATACCTACACACAACACCTACAAACTTGACTATTTAATTTTGACTTACCACCTACCTAGCTAAGTTATTTTTGATCTTGATTATTATTATTATCGCTATTTGTTTTGTTTGTTTTTTTTTAAATCTTATTCCAATTTATGAATAGACATGTTGACTATCTAATTGTATCCTTATTATTTCATGACATTTACCTATTTAAATAACAAAAGATGGACATATTCGAAATAACAAAAATAACAGAAATAACAAAAGATGGACATATGGAATCGACGCCGGGACCTTGAGACGGATAATGGTGAAGATCTATGGGTGTCATGTGATATAGACGGTCGCTCGATATTTGTATGTGTCGTGTATATAAAGCCCAGTGCAACTGATAACGACTATATGTCGTGGTTTTGTAAAATTGATAGTTTCATACAAACCATAAAGGGCACTGTTTTAATTTGTGGTGATTTAAATTTAAATAGTGCTTCAGTTAATATTAATAATTATTTTTGTTATTTTTTGTCTTTTTGTGGCTTGGTTGAGAAGAATATTGTGAAGAATCTGCATGGAGGTATGCTAGATGTAGTGTTGGTCCATGAGAGCGTCGAGGTATCTGTTGACGACACAGAAGGTATGGTACCACCAGATAATTACCACCCGCCTTTAGATATAACTTTAACGTTTGACACAGCTTCACATGTTCGTCCTATGCCCGTTAGTAATAGTGATCTGTCTAAGGACTGGAATTTTAAAAAGTGCGATTATGTTCGTCTATATACTCTACTTAATGAGGAATCTTGGAGTACCGTAGTAGAATCAGCTGATATTACTTTTTGCACGAATACTTTTTATGAAATTATTTATAATATTTTTAACGACTGTATGCCAAAAAAATTACGTAATAGAGTCAGTCGCAAACGCTATCCAGTTTGGTACACCCGTGATATAATTACAGATCTTCGACGTAAAACAAAACTCCACCATGCTTGGAAAAAGTCCTCTTGTTTTAGGGAATACAAAGCATTTTCTGATTTAAGAGCAAACCTTAAGCACCGCATTAATATTGCATACAATTCACATTTACATCATGTAGAGCGTAATATTAGAAACAACCCGCGACAGTTTTGGCAACACATATCCACCCTCCGATGCAAAGGAGGATTTGAGCCTACAATCAACTCTCAGGGTCAATCACTCTCGGGTATCGATGCGGCTAATGCTTTTGCTGATTTCTTTGCCAGTGTTTTCTTACCTGAAACACCTGATTTAAATGCCTCACAAATATCTACTCTTGATATCTGCAGCAATAGCAACTCCATCAGTTTAACAAAATTTTCTATTAATGATGTAGAACGTGGTATCAGTAAATTAAAACTCAGTAGTTCTGTTGGGCCGGATAACATTCCAGCCAATATTCTTAAAGAGTCTAAAGCTTCCATAGCCATACCTCTATGTCATATATTTAATTTATCTCTAAGCACCGGAAAATATCCAACTCAATGGAAACTCTCTAGAGTAACGCCTATACCGAAAACAGGGATAAAATCATCAGTTGAAGACTACAGGCCTATTGCTATATTGTCAACCCCTGCTAAAGTATTCGAACACATTTTATATAAAGAAATTCAAAGACAAGTCGATATTTATATGTGTGATGAACAACATGGTTTTCGTAACAAAAAATCAGTTAACACGAATTTGCTGACATTAGTAGATTTTATTTCTTCTCAAATGGACCGCGGACAGCAAGTGGATGTGCTGTACTTCGATTTCCGTAAGGCCTTTGATAGAATTAATAACGACATCTTGTTACGCAAGTTAAGTGCCATAGGATTTACACCCAGTCTTCTTCTTTTGATTTCTGACTATCTCCGAGACCGTCAGCAATTTGTTCGCCTTGGCTCATACAACTCACATGCATATCATACGCGATCAGGTGTGAGTCAGGGTTCTATTTTAGGTCCCTTGCTTTTTTTAATTATGGTGAACGATCTGCCACAAATTATAAAACATGCAAAATGTCTACTTTACGCCGACGACCTGAAAATATATGCAACTGTTAACTCTGTGTCTGATTGTATAGCTCTCCAGCGTGATATCGATGCCTTGAGTGAATGGGCTGCCACCAACAAAATGGAATTTAACACATCTAAATGTCAAATTATGAGCTTTGGCCGCAAGTGGAGTCCTATACAGTACGACTACGGAGTGAACAGTGAGTCTATAGCCAGAGTGTCCATAGTCAAAGACCTCGGTGTAACGTTTGATAGCAAACTGACGTTCCATACACACATAATAGGTTTGGCTAAAGAATCTTTCCGACGCTTAGGTTTTGTTTTACGTAACTGTCAAGGTTTTAATAATCAGGCAGTTATTAGGCTTTTGTTCAACGCTTTAGTTCGGTGCAAGCTTGAAACCAGCGCTTGTGTGTGGAATCCTCACGAGGTTACCTATATGCTCATGTTGGAAAAGGTACAAAAAGCTTTCCTCAGGTACCTCTACAAACATGTGTTTGGATACTATCCTTATATGTATTCTACTAAATTCCTTTTAGGATGTTTAAATTTTAATTCCCTTCAAGTTAGGCGGGCTGTTGACCAAATAACAACAGCGTATAAAATCATACATGGTCATACCGACGCCTCAGATTTACATGCGGAGCTGTGTCAATTATTTGTTCCAAATAATTATAATCGCTCCAGAAAACATAAATTGTTTAATGTCCCATTTTGTCGCACTGTAGCTCGGTTCACCTCTCCTATACCACGTATGCTAACTATGCTCAACGCACTCGTGGAGACCAACCCTGGATTGGAATTGTTTGCTGATGAATGGAAGACGATAATGTTAGAATGCTTGTGGTTCTGCGAGAAGACCGAGTAAAAGGATTAATTAATTTAGTGTTAATGGCTTTTGCTGTACTAAATGTAATAATAAATAAATAAATAAATAAATTATGATGAACATGTTAAAATTGATTATTGCTAAAATTATTGCTTAAACTAGTATATTGCTATGCCCTAGCAGGGTTCATATGTATGAATCCTAATAAGTACCCTGTAACAACCTGTAACTACATGAATGCAATAAATGATGATTATGATTATGATTATGAAGTCTAGCTCCTCCGCTCATTTTATAAGATCGTCCAATTAGGACATTCGCTTTCGGGTGCGATGATCGCCGTCGCGCATTCCGCGATCATATTTATGATAGTCTAATCTGGCCGCTCTCATAATAGACCTGTCTCTACCGAGGGTACAGGAAGAATAATAAACAAAGGAGGGTCATTAAAACGGCTATTTCGGAGCGTCTACGCGCGCGTCTGTGCGCGACCAACTAGGCATAGGCAACCGGTGCTACAGCGGGTTTGGCGTAATGTTAGGGAGAAGAGCGATTTGTTGAACTTCTGACGACTTTACGAATTTGATAGATGTGTTGATAATGTGTTTTTTGTAACAAATAAGTTTTTTTTTCTTGCAATAAAGCGACACACATTCATGGGTATTATATTATATATACCCTCTCTGCTCAACTCACGGCGATGGTTTAGCTGTTAACCTGCAGAACAAATCTTCAGTGGAGTAGCTTTGAGTCACCATTTTCAATTCAAGCTATCACAGTTCACTACTCGACTGCATTAGACTTTTCCGCTTCAACATTCAATCCGAGCCGCTTTATAATAAAACCGTCGAATCATCAAATTGGGACCGTTCGTCGGAACTCGGAGTGAATAAAGTGGAGGTCAATGAAATCGCTTCTCCAGTAACTTGCACCAAACAATGTCTGGCACGACAATGAGATCAATGCATGCGATGTATTTATATTTGAGAATACTTAAGCGTTATGTAAGTGCAGCACAACCACGCTGGGCACTGGGTCGACAACCTAATAATTGCTGGCAACACGTTGTATGTTCATGTTCAGCTCATGCAATTTTGCTTGGTACAAGTAAAATTGTAAACTTCCATGTATTCTCCTTAGTGTTCTGCACCTCGAAAATAATAAAACGGAACCCTTATAGGATCACTGGAGAGCAGCGGTGGCCTAGAACTAGAAGTGACGGCCCCGACTTACGAACTGTAAGTCGTGGGTTCGAACCCAGGCATTACTTTGTGTAATTTATTTAATTACCAGTGCTCTATAAAGATAGCTGGGACAAACGGCTTAAAATATGCTTTTGAGGCACGGAAGTCTCCGTCGGGGCTGCGGTCCGTCGAGTCGGGCTGCGGGATGTTCTAAGAGATACCGCGGTCTCGACATAAAGGGCTAAGAAGAACCATGGGTGGTTTTTAGTCAGTAGAAGTCTGACACTCCCTTTCGCGCTGCCCAAGAGCGGGAGGGGTTATTTGATGATTTTCCTCCCGCCAAAAAAAAAAAAAGAGTGTTGTTTCAAAGGTATAATAATTAGTGCTTACTAGCTGATGCCCGCGGCTTTGTCCGCAAAAAAATAAATACTAAAACCTTCCCCGAGAACCATTTTATGCATTGGTGAAAACAGCATGAAAATCGGTGGAGTAGTTTTTGAGTTTATCGCGAACCGACAGACAGACAGACGTAGCAGAGGACTTTTTTTATAAAATGTAGTGATAAGTAAACTCTAACAAAAATGTATTTAAAATTTGCAAGTAGTGATTATTTTATAATTCAAATGTTTAGTAGCAACCTGCCAAATCTAAGTTTAAGTAAACCCGTGTTTCAGGCTATGTTGTTATTTCAAATTGAAATGATTTAATTCACAGGTCACACACGAAGATCCTGGCTCACTCCTAGATAGGTCAAGGAACTAGGAGTAAGCCAGGATATTTGTGCTGCAACTAACAAAGTGACGACGCCATGGAAGTGGCAAATTTTTGGGCCAAAAATATTTTAAAATACGTGACGTGCCACACTAAGAAGACGAAGACTGCTCTGCTTAGCTTGGGACTAGATGGCGTTGTGTGATAGTTGTGGAATATTATTATTATTATTATTAAAATTAAAAGGTGTTCAAATAAAGCAAAAATTAAGAAACTATAAAACTGTTTTATTTTCAATTTACAATAATGTTACATGTTACTTATAAACTGTATTCATTGTATTGTAGGTATACTAATTAGCATTTTTATGAATAAGCTGCAAAGTAGCAGGAATGGAATTATTTAAAGTATTTTTATTAAATATTTTAGTTAGGTATATAAAAAAGTTTATATTAGGAAATAAACTTAATCTATTTTGTGCAACATTTGCAAACATAATACGCACTGTATTATTACTGTTGTAACATGACTTCCAGGAGACTAGATTACTACTTACAATCATAATCTCAAAAAAGCTTAAATACATTGAGTGGCTTATGCACTGTCCTAGTTTACTGACCTATTATCAAGCACACAATGGCAACAGCACAACAAAATAGTTTAAATTTATAATGCTGCTATATGCTGCTGCTTGCCATAATAGGTACAATAAAAGGACAAGATCATTTTTTATATTGAGCCTCTTAACATCTATTTAAGCGACGGATATAAAAGGCATTATGGAGTTTAACTCCTGCAATTTCTAAGTAGGAATGAAACTTACAGCATAAAAGCTCCTTTACACTATGGGTGCAGGATTCCGTTTATTTTAAATATAAATTATGCTCTACAGTTTCTGGTGCCTGTTTGTTAATGCCAGTTGAGACACAAGCAAGGTAGTTAGAAGCCTATTTACATATTTACACAATTTTAAAAATTCAACATTAGAATTAAAGATGATACCACTAAATTCGTTCTTACGTGTTCATATAACAAGTGTTTATTACTATTTACGAAATAAACTTTTGGAAATCATCAAACTTAGATGAGCAACTGATCAATAAAATCTACTAATATAGTAGGAATTTCATAAACAGCAACATTTGAATTATCTATTTATATTCTTACCAACTCTTAGTATAATAAGTAAGGCACGGTAGAGATGAGCTACAGCACTGCGTTTATTGTATATGTTACTGTATATACAGTATTTTTTTAATAATGGGTAACGGTCCCTCCAGGCTATTCCTTCACTATCACATGAAGAATCTTTTTGTCACAAATCATAGTTAAAGTAGTTGTGCCTCCTCTCCAAGTCTCTGATTTCCACGATATCAGCCTTCAATCTTAATTTAAGTATCTCTCTCCATATGGCCTCACGGTGCTCTTTGTTTGTTATACCCATTCGCAACAGTGTGTTGTCATTGATTCGGACTAAAGCTCTGCCAGTTATGTCATGCTGGAATAAAGGAAAGATTATAATTATGATGGTTTAAAAAAAATCCAAAGCTGAAAGTTAAAGTAAATGAGACTTATTTTCACTTGAATTAGGTCAAAAGGAACTTATTAGAAAAAGTAACTTGATGCTGTATACATCTTTATTTATTTATTTAAACTTCATGTACAAGAGTGGTACATAGGCTGACTTAATGCCACAAGGCATTCTTTACCAGTCAATCTTTGGGTCAAATAACACAGACAGCACTGTGGTAGAGTACCAAAAAAAGGGTAATACAATTTTTGCGGAAAACGTAGTGGGTAGTGTGGCGACAGCGCCATCTATCGCAACCGATGCGAACTAACAATAGGCAATTCCTGCATCGCGCTATCAAAGTTATCAGCCACATTAGCGTGTATAGATAATCCCGACTTACATATGTCGGGCAGTTAGCCCACCAGACACAACACCCGTCTGGTCGGAGGATCCTCCCTTTTCTATGGGGGATGAGGAACTCTACACCCTGTTTTTCATACCCCCAAAGGTAGCATAATTGTTTAAAAATGTTAGATTTAAGATATTATGTTTAATTTTTATTGTGCTACTGTTTGTTTTTCCTTAAATAAATAAATAATTTTGTGAACATAATACATAAATTGATGCATACTAATACATAAATATACAGATAGAATTAAATAAACTAATAGATATTTTAATACATACAAATACGAGAAACCTTATAATAATTACCTACTAATACTACTGTCTTGATTGAGAGCAATTCAGTCCGATTTCATAATGTATTTTCGGACTTTTCTTTTGAAAGCCATCTTGCTTTCCGCTTATTTAATGTCAGGGGGTAACGCATTCTAGAACGTTATGGTTGAGACAGCGTAAGAAGAGGACATAAAACCAATACGGTGTGAGGGAATTTCAAGCAGATGGTTCTTGGAAGCTCGAAGGTTACGACTGTGAGAACTGCCCAACACTTTGAAGTATTTTTTTAGATAATTGTGAGTATGTACTCACAATTATCTTCTCGGATCCTTTAAAATAGTGAAGAGTGTGCAAAGAGATCTGAGGGATCTTCTGAGTCGGATAGGCAGCCATTTAAGCTGAGAACGGTACGCAGAGATGTGATCGTATTTTCGAAGGCTAAAAATAAACCAAATGCAATTATTAAGAAGACGATCCAATTTGTTTAAAAGTTTTTGAGAAAGATCAGAGTAAAAAACATCAGCATAGTCGATGATGGGAAGCAGAAGTAACTGGACCAAAGTTATTTTAGTGCTAGATGGTAGAAAATGTTTGAATCTATAAAGAGACTGCAGTGGTAGGCTATGCTGATGATCTGACCATAATAATAAACAGCACACACGAAAACACGCTATGCAACCTTATGCACCAAGCCCTAAGAATAGTAGAAGACTGGTGCAAGGAGGACAAACTAGCAGTGAACCCTACCAAAACGGAACTCGTTCTCTTCACAAAGAAAAGGAAGCTAGCAACGTTACATTTGCCAAGCTTCTTTGGGACAACCCTAAGCCTATCGACTGAAACCAAATACCTGGGTATATTTTTGGACAAACAGCTGAACTGGGCAAAACACACTGATTACATCATCACGAAAGCCAGTATAGCCCTATGGCAATGTAACAGACTCCTCGGGAGAAATTGGGGCATAAGTCCCAAAATCACCTACTGGCTATACACCACAGTTATCCGACCAATCATTACATACGGCTCTTTGGTTTGGTGGCCCAGGACCAACCTAAGTACAACCCAAAAGCACCTCGAGAAACTACAAAGATTTGCCTGCGTAGCAATCACCGGCAGCATGAGAACTTCCCCCACTGCCGCCTTACAGGTGATGCTGGGCCTACCTCCCCTACACCTCGTCGTAAGAGAGGAGGCGGCCATAGCGACCTTCAGACTCCAAGTATCCGGCACCCTAAAAAATGATTCTAGAATCAAACACACACGCATCAAAGAAGGTGCAATCAAAGAACAACCGATGATGGCATCACCCATCGACAGAACCCTAAAGACTTACTGCTTCCAAAAACACTACAACATAGAGCTCATAGAGGAGTGGTGTGACTACTCAGGTACAAGAGAGCTAAGGATTTACACTGATGGATCAAAAACCGAAGATGGGACAGGCGTCGGGGTGTTCTCCGACGACCTAAACATTAAGATATCCAAACCACTTGGAACGCTCAACTCAGTTTATCAAGCAGAGTGTGTAGGTATTATCCAAGCGGCACACGCTATAGAGGCCAGGGAGGTTACGGATACTAATATTCGAATACTCTCAGACAGTGCCTCAGTCCTTCAATCCCTAAAGAGCAATCAGATCACGTCGAGACTGATACTAGAATGCCACAAGGCCCTAGAACGAATCACGGTACTAAATCACAACAAGGTAACACTACAATGGATTAGAGGCCATAGTGGATCGCTTAGAAACGATGCGGCTGACGAACTTGCCAGAAGAGGATCCAGCACAAAACCCTACGGACCCGAACCCATTGTGCCCATCCCTTTCAAGCAGCTAAGAAACTAGTTGAAGGACCACACTCGTATACAAGCGGAGGAATGGTGGGCCTTGACACCAGGATGTGGGCAATCCAAGGATGCTATGCCATCCCTGGATACAAAGCTGACCAGGCGCCTTCTGCGCCTGGACAGAGACAGCCTACGTCTGGTGGCGGGGACCATCACGGGACACTGTTCACTAAATAAACACTTCCACAACCTAGGTATCACTGACAGCCCCCTGTGCAGGGCATGCATGGAGGCGGAGGAAACGGTGGCGCATGTGCTCCTTGAGTGTACAGGCGTTACCAAGATTCGTGAGGAGACCCTTGGAACACCAAGATCCCTTGTGGATGCCCTGAGGAGACCGGGAAGTCTGATCTGCTTCTGGAGGGAGGTGGGCTGGTTGGAGTAATCGGCCACCATGGCTCACGCACAATGGTGCACTTCAAGGACTAAGTGCGGAAACCTGAACCCCATAAAGAAGAAGAAGAAGAGACTGCAGTGAGTATGTGACTTTCTGGCTAACCTGTGCTACCTGCTTATTCCAACTAAATGTGTCATCAATGTGCAGGCCCAAGTCTTTTACATGAGGTGAGAGAGAAATCACATTATTATCGAACATAAGCGGCATTAGTTGGCTAGTGTCTAAATTTCTCAGGTAATACGAACTACATATGAGAATATTTTGAGCCTGATATTTTCCGACGTTGACAGCAACCCCGAACTTGGCGGACCATTCTCCGAAAGTCTGAAGACTGATCTTCAGGCTTTCGGAGAATGGTCCGCCATTGAGCAATGTGATGCAATTGTCAAGGCTGGCAATCTCAGATTAGTTGTAGATCATCTGCATATAGATGATAAGAGCACCTGAGGATAGTAGTAATGGAGTTTATAAACAATGTAAATAAGAGAGGAGAGAGTATACCGCCCTGTGGAACACCAGCTGCCAGGTCGCACCAGTCGGAGTAAACCCGATCATCACGCACCGCCTGCTGGCGACCACGAAGATATAAAGAAAACCATTCACGTGCTAGCGAAGAGACCCCAATTTGGAACAGTATGGCCAGGAAAATATCGATTTCAAATTTAGAAATCACCTCCTACTAATGTTACGAGTATGAAGTGGTACATTATATTATTTGTAATTTACAAACTATACCTCTTCTAATATTAGTGTAGCTATGAAAAAAAAATATATTTTGTCTTGAATAACATAAATAAGGAAAATTACATGCTTAACACTATCAATGACCAATTTATTCATTGTCATGAATGTTTTTGGTTGAATTGTTTATCACCTTGCAATGACATTAGTTGGTACTACATCTGAATGTCAAAAAACACAAGCATCGGTTTCAGTAGTGGTTGAGAATTTTCTTTTCATAATATTTTAGTTTACTGATGATTACACAGCAAACTGTACTTTATTTACTCTGTATTTGTCTGAACTTAAAAATGTGTCTAAGGTATCGTACCGAATTGTATCATTGTGGGTGTACACCATACTACCTGACCTACATTTGTTTTTTTTTTTCTTTTTAAAAACAATAAAAAATGTAATTACCTCATGGAACCTTTCCCAGTATAGATTATAATAGTCACTGCAGTGCCGACGCAGCCATTTCTGGACATCGGCTTCCGTCCACAAGTATACTGCCTTTGGGCGTGTTGTTTTTGTCTGGAAAAACAATCAAGGCGTAGCAGTGTTAGTGTAACAATAGTATATAATATGTATGCTTCAACTATAAGAAACTTAGTTCATGATTTAAAATGAAACATCATCATCAAGTTTGAAACTCTAAACTAAAGGTAACAATGTTCTATGTTTACCTTTGATTTGTTTGAGTTCAAGCTCGAATCTTCCACCATTTTCGTCACAATAATACAACAAGTTATCTTTTAAATTCACATCTATAACATACAAATGCGCGTATGACGAGTAAAGATTTTCTATATTAAATTATTTATCTTTAATGTCTAACAGAATTATCAACAAAGTAGTCACCACTTTCCGGTTTTGACTTTTTTTTGTAGCCCTTTTGACAATGACAAACTGGAATGTTTTTTTTTTTTTTTATTTCGCCTGTTTAAAAGGCAGGCATCGATCTATAGACCATTCAGCCTCGTCATATTTTCATATTCTTCTATAAAATAAAAGTAAGGCCAAAGCCAAGTCATCATTAACAAGCTGGAATGATCTAAGTTGACTTGACACTACTTGCGTTTGGATACATTGTGTTGAAAATTTTTTTTTATCTCAAAGTCAAATTGAACATTGTTGAAACGTCTTAAATTCCTAGATCATCATATTTATTGCATCGATTTCAAATTACGTAGGTAATTTTGTGTACCATCGATCACAAGCCCACTTCCCCTTCTTACCTGACTTCCCTTTGTCAATATTTATGCACTGCTCACAGCAAGACTCTTCGCTCCGCTCATAATCGTCTTCTACGTTGTTCTTCTCATTGCTTTGGCTATATTAAAGCGTCCCTCTTTGTCCAGGCAGTCTTTCTCTGAAATAAACTCCCTCAGGATATCAGGACAGTAAACGGTCAGTTCACATTCGCAAGAAATTGGAAGCTTCGTCTCACAAATTACTAAGTTGTTATTTTTGTAATGTATCTTGAGATTTTATATTATGTATCTATATTTATATTTCTTATAATATGTTAGGTATTTAATTATATTTTTATTTTATGGTATTTAATTATGTTTTGTACCACTGTGTAATGTCTCTGCATCACCCTCACAGAACAGAAAGAACAGGTTGTGTTGTTTTTGTTGTTCTTTCTGTTCTACGATCACCTTAAGGTAGACTGGTAGAAAATGTCCAAGGCGTTAAGTCCGCCTTTGTACGGTTTTAAAGTACTTGTGTTTAAAGTTTTAATAAATAAATTAATTAATTTCTTAATATCTTGGTTTTGGTTTTTATAAGAATATGGGGCAAAATGTCTCTTCCCTTGTAACACTTTCTCCATATGAAATGAAAGAGCGCTAAAAGTACATTATTATAGTGTATGGCAGAAAATATGGACAAAAAAAAGTTATTCACCGATCATCACCAGCCTCTAATGTTCCCACAGCAAGGACTCAGGCCTCCTCTCTAGGAGAGGGATGGGCTTTAAAACACTACGCGAGCTCAGTGCGGATTGGTAGATGTCACATTGTCTTCGAAGTTTTGGTTCAAATATAGACCGGTTTCCTCACGATGTTTTCCTTCACCATTTTGAGAGCAGTGATGATGAAATAAATAACTTAAACTTAAACTTTGTGTACAAAGTAACGCGCCTGTCTGGGTTCGAACCCACGACTAATAAGAGTAAGAATAAGTTCGTAAGTCGGGGCCGCGACCACTGGGCCACTACTGCACTCATTCATCGATATCGATATTTTTTTTTGATCGAACTAACTTGAGTGGGGTGTCTATTGATAGGTCTTTCAAAATGACAGAGGTTTCTAAAACCATTTTTTCTCAAAGTCAATCGTTTGAAATATCCCCACTAACTTTTAAACTAAGAGAGTGAAAAATCAAAAAAATATACATATATGTTGTAGATCGCAATGAAAATTTACAACTAAGATTAGTTTCAACGAGATGTAGTTATCAGTTTTCGAGATATAGCTGAATTTTATCATCATCATTTCAGCCAAAAGGGGTCCACTGCCAGACATAGGCCTCCCCCAGGTGTCGCCACATTTACCGGTCCCGTGCGTCTCGCATACAGCGGGTCCCCGTAACTTCCACCATGTCATCGGTCCACCTAGTGAGAGACCTCAACAGATTTACATATTTTGTGATAAGTTTGTTTCTTTTTTCATAGTGTTTGTATGAATGACAAAGTTATTTGCGGTTTTTTAAATGTGCTTTATCTCAAAAACTGCTAACTACATGTCATCCTGTTGAAACTAATGTTGGAAGTAAGTTTTCATTGCGATCTACATTTAATTTAATTTACTGCATTTAATGTTTTTTTTTTTTGCTCTCTTAGTTTAAAAGTTAGAAGGGTGGGTCACATTTTAGCACTATTGCAGTGTCTATATTTCAAACGATTGACTTTGAGAAAAAATGGTTTTAGAAACCTCAGTGTCATCTTAAAACTAAATACACATACGTGCACTTTCACTACGACAGTGACAATCATAGCAAAACATCCCGCGCGTAAAAGAAATAGAAAGAGGTCAGTCACTGTGTTGCACCGCCGCCGCCGCCCGTAACGCTTTGACGCGACGCGCGCGTGCGACATTGCCTAGGTATATAAGAACTAAGGTCAGTTAAATTTATTTATAAAGGGTGTTTGCGCTTTACTCTGATTTGTAAGCTATTTATTTTATTCGAAAAAAAAACTCATTTTTGGTGCTTTTTATTTTTGTACCGAATCGAATTAATACTAAACACGTATAGTTTAAGTAGTGTAATTTAATGCCCCTCTCTCATATTAACTCTGTATAGGAGAAAGTGTTACAAGGGACGGGACGGGGTCCATACAAATATGTCCATTGTTCTATAATATTTTTATTTGTTACTGATCCATGATGTGTACCTACTACTAAGACTGACAAGTAACAAAAATGGTGGTAGTTTTCATCCTTAGCATTGCAACATTAAAAGCTGTCATCTGTCAGTTATGGTAGAATTTGTTCTCTTGTCAATGCAGAAAAAATAAAACGATTCAGTCATAAAATTCCAAGCCAAGAATTATAAAATGTCTATGTTAAATTAACACAATGGCACAAAATTTACAGAAGAAGCCCTCCAAGGGCATTTTGAAGTCATCGCGGAGTGTTGACGGACCCGATACAGGAACCTCAGGAACGCCATCCACAAGCAAACGATCAAAAGAGCAAAGGTTCGATGAGATGAATATTATGGAAACGTTTCATCCTGCAAATAAAGATTATGGACATATGAAGGTGGACGAGCCTAAGACCCCTTATTCAGAAGCCGTGGACGGTGATTTGGTGCCGACCGATGAATTGGACGCGAACATACTGGCAGCGAAGTTGGCAGCCAGTATGAACAAGCCACCGAGATGTGTGGAACCGCAAGATGCGAGTACTAGTGATGAGGACATGGAGGAGCCCGAGGAGGAGCGCAAGAAGCGGCTCGAGTTCGAGAAGAAGCGGAAAATGCACTACAATGAGTTCCAGGTGAGTTTATACACGAGTGCATGTTGTGGGTGTGAACTGACGATTAGGTCACCGTTTGCGGTATTAAAATAATTTCGAAATTCGCATGCAGGTATAGGTGAGTCAGTAATATCATCACTGACATATTTTATTATGGAAAAGGGATATTTTAGCAATATTTTCTTACTTATCTCATTTATTATTCTAAAGTTTGATTAAGTGATCAATTAGATTATAAGACATAGTATAATGATGCCTATACTAAGAGCTAAGTGTGTACATACTGTATTGCCTAGTAATGAGTTATTATATGCTTCCATAAATAGGAGCTTGGCATTGTAACTAAAGCTATTAATATGCCAGTCATGACCTACAGTGTGCATAGTTGTTAATGGTCTTATTATTGCTTTCTTAGGTACTCTCGTCTATGGGTATTGTACAATTACTAGTCTGTTACCTCTTCAAACATGTTCTACTTACTATTGTGTTTAAACTACAATGATGATCATATTATTATTACATTATTGATGAAATGGTTCTACAACTGTACCAAATAAAACGTAACATCTTTCAAACAGGCTATAAATCTGTTTTCAAATGCCAAATGATTTTTCTATTACAATATCCTGTCCAGATCCTACAGGATGCCATTTACAAAGTTAATTTAAATACAGTAGTATAAAGTTGACATTGAACTGTGCTTGTGTAAATGTACTCAATACTCAATACATAGCAAATAAGCAGGGTGACTTTATTGCTACCCTATCTAGTTGGACATGCGTAACCTTTTATCTGTGACTCTGATAACTAACAGTCATGCACTAGCAAGTTTATAATCTGCACTCAGATTTGTATCTAAAGATAGATAGATATGTTAATGTTGGACATAATACTATCATATACTTATGTATTAAACTAAAATATTATATTTCAGCTTTACAGCCTACCTCTGACTAATTGAGTTGTAGTCAGATCAGGCAGTGACTCCATGTAAAATACTAGTTTTCATCGGCATCCAGTTGAGACTGGAATCTGATTGTAACATGCTTGGGACAAAATTAGGCATTTTCACATTATAAATAAATGTGAAAGTTTCTCTCACACTTCATTATTGGTTACATTACCACATCAAACCAATTTGTATAAAATAGTTTTCTTGTGAAATGCATTTTAAAGTTTGTGTGGAAAAAGCCACATTTACAGCAAAATATTATTTAGCTACTGGGTACTAAATATGGGTTATTATCTTTAGACAGAACAGATAATTAGTGCATCATGATTCTTTTGTGTGCAGAGGTGATAAGAAAAGGCATGCCATTATAGAAGTTATTTTAATGAGATCAGGGTTTACTGATCTGTTAAGTGATATAACCAGTTAGATTATGATTGTTTTTCTTCAAACAACCTTATTGTTTACAGTTTATCTAGAAGCATTTACTTTATCTAACTTCTGTTTAATTGTACTTAATTTATTTTTGATTTTTATTTTATCTAAAAGATACTGCTTAATCAATTAGTTTTCAATTGAAAGTGATTACCAAAAACAGTGCATAGCATGCACAATACAAATTCAATGTTATAAGTAAATTTTAATTTACAATGTGTTTATCAAGGCTACCTAACTAATCCTATCCACACAGTGTAATATCAACCTTACTAGGTTTAGTTAGAGAATCCTAAGCAAGTATGCCTTGGCGGAACAATAACATTTACTGTGTGATAAATGTTTCCTATCCTACTATTACTAACATGTATGGTCACTGTCTAAAAATAGAAATGCCCCCTTTTTTCCCTGCTATGTTTTTGCTGGGCTATTAATAGATTTCTTTGATTACTAGTATTCTCTTTTGTAGCATTGTCCATTTATCTTCATTCAACTACTTGTGGCTTATTTTATCAAAGTAAAGATATCCCAAACTCGAAGAACTCAAATTTCATTGACTATTATTCTATTATTTTTTTCATGAGCTCAGGAAATGTACGAATGAGAGACACAGTGGGTGATTTCAGGCTGAAATTAAGATGATTATTCCACACCCAGCTCGCTTACATTAATAATTTATGTGTTACAATAAAATGTCCCAGTGTTTCAAAAATCTTTATAATCATGAAAAGCTCCTGGGTAGGATATGTTCATCAGTGCATTTGACAAGTTGTTTCTCATTGTGTGAGATGATACAACTTATAACTAAAATCTAAATTGAATAATAAGCTGTAGAATACAACTCGTTAAGATCTTATTGCAACTAGAACTTGATCTTTTGACCCATGTTGATGATGCTTATGCGAGATGTCATGTGATAATGTTAATTGCTGTAATGTGACACATATGACTATGGTAGGGACCGTATGGTCATAATGCCATAGACATTTAAAAAAAATGTTTGTACCGAACTTTACTAAACTACTTTTATTTTTGCCTTGTGCTGTTGTTGAAATTTAGAGTCCCTATGACGCAATCAAACGATTTCGTTGATTGAGTTTGCATCAACAAAGGATGAATGGCTTTTAAAGAAGGAAAATTGGTCTTTATTACTGTTTTTTACCCGACTGCGGCGAAGCCCAAAAGGAGGGTTATGAGTTTGGCGTGTTTGTATGTATGTATGTATGTATGTCCGTTTCTTTGTTCCCTCATAACTCCTAAACTGATGAAAGGATTTGAATGAAATATACGTCGTTAGATTCGTCTTGATGGCGCGAGTGTCACTGGCTACATTAAAATAAAAAATCAAAGATGATTGCTGGTTTTGGGGGCCAAATCGTGGATTTTAAAAAATAAAAAAAATCCATTACCATCGAGTAGGGTATCAAAATAAAGGGTTTGAAAAGGAGATTACAAAAATATATGTTTAAAATAAATTCAAAGTCACAAATTCTATAAACAAACACAAAAGTTAAATCATCTGCGAAGTATTTTACGCGACCAACGAAAGAACTTGTAATAATAAAAAATTATATATTTAATGTATGGATGTGTATAAGAGTGAGTTATTATTTATAAATGTGTTGTACTCCAAATAAAAATATAAGTTGATGTAAAAAATTCGGGCGCCTGGAGTGCACACAAAACTATGCCAAAGATAGACTTACCTGCGGGAGCTTGAAACTTTTAATCTTCAAGCGGGAAGGTATCAATAAAAATCGAGCATGAAAATTATAGAGCGATTTTATTACCCGAAGGCTGCTGGTAGAAATAAACAAGAGAATTCCTTTCTATTATAATATAACTAAAACTAAAATGGAACAATCTTTTAAGACCTGTCATTATTGCACTTTGTCAAATAGATGATCTACGTTATGTATCACAAACCATACCAAATTCCGTCGATTATGTTATCAACCTAAATATTAACGCTCATCTTGGTGTTATGTATTTCCGCCGGGATGCCAAAGGCGGTCCAAGATATATTTTGGTAGGGGCGAGCTTCTAAAATTTTAAGTAGTAGAAAAAAACGCCTTGTGGCTGAAAACAAACATGAATAATCGTTAGCTGATATTCAGCGTTGGTAAAAACAATTTTATTGTCGACCGAGTTGGTTGCGACCAAAAACAATTAAACTCACCGTTTCTTCCAAAATATCAAAATGTGGTCATCAGTAGATGAATGAATCCAGACAAATAAGAACTTAATCAAGTTAAAAGATCCTGAAACAATTAAATATCGAAACTATTAGCGTCTGCTATCAATATAGCCATGACAACGCGGAACGGATCGAAATCACGAAAAAAATCACTTACCATAAAAAATATGAGCTATCCAATTAGGATGCTGACAAGGGCAATCGGCTACCACATAATTGGGATTAGATGCCGCCCATCTGAAGTAAAACTTCAAGATTTATATCGGCGCTGAAATTACGCCATTCTGTCCAAAAGCTATAGGTCGAAAAGTGACAAATGTCAAAGTCAACTTGCCAGCCTCAAAAAAGAAAAAGCCAGTGTGACCACTTCACGATTCTAAATCAACCAAAAAATGAATTCTTATATGAAAACACCACTGTGGTGCCTACAAATTAAATCAAACAATACGTATCATGTAACAGGCTTAAAAGACTCGTTACAAACTAAAAAGTTAGAAATAAAAAAAGTTGTTAAAAAACTAAAAAACCCGACTGAAAAGCAAAAAACAAGCACATTTTAAATTAAACAAAACTTGGAAGCAGGCAGGATTTCATAATTTAATATTCAAATGAACCCCTCATTTGAATATTAAATTATGAAATCGAAAATAGAATGGACCCCGCCTGCTTCCAAGTTTTGTTTAATTTAAAATGTGCTTGTTTTTTGCTTTTCAGTCGGGTTTTTTTTATTTAATATTGATGGATGGAGAGCAAGAGGAAGGCCAAAGAAAAGATGGATGGATTGTGTGAGGCATGATATGAATGAGAAAGGTGTAAATGCCACCTTGACGTCTAACAGGGAAGTATGTAGGAGGAGGACGTGTTGCACCGACCCCAAATAGAATAGGGCAAGAAGATGAAAATCATAATCTAGATCATTAGCACTTTGTCCTAATAATGTGACATCAAGAAAAAAAATACGAAAATAAAACGTGTCAATGATCATGAGTGGGGGCTTTTACGTCACTTTGTGGGTAATAAAGTACTAACCTTGTAACGTCACACGACTTGACACGACTTTTCGAAGCACTGTATCGTCTTCATCTTTTGTTTACGTGGGAAAGGAAAATAACTGACGGACTAGTTAGATTTTTTTTGGTGAAATACCCTATTACCTGGATTAGAGCCAAGGATAGTTTTTAATCCCGATATAGTTTGTAGAAGTGGTGATAAATTCTTAAAAAAGACAAATTCTTACAAGCCAAAATCTCCTTCCAGGCACTACAGCTAGCGAGACAGCTGATGGCGCAAGAAGAAGAAGAGGAGGATGATGAACCACAACCGCAGAAAACCTGACTGCAGCAGACGCAAGCACTTGTACATAACGTGCGCCAAGGCTTCGACCGAGCATCGACCATTGCGTACACCAAGAAGTACCTACTGGAGTACCAGAAACACATTAACGACACCCCACACGACACCATCACTCACTGATGCTCATCATCACAATGGGGAAGGGTGGTCTAAGCTCATTGTTGATGGCGCGACTATAACTAGTACTAATGCGGTCATGCTCTAACATACATAAACTTACGCCTTTTTATGGGGGTAAGCAAAAGCTACCGAACGCTCCTTGCTACGATCCTAACGTTGTATATTTCTCTTGCCTCGCGCACGCTCATAGATCTGGTCAAGGTATTTTGAAATATAAAATAACTAAAACATACTCGTATATGCAACCAATGACGGTGTTTGCAACGCGTTTCGACAGTGACATTAGTTTCACAGTTACTTTCCCCAAAGAGAGAACAATGATCACGTGTGGGGTGACGTGGCGTTTTGTTAATGTGGCCCTGCCTTTATTTGCGTCGGTAACAAGTATTAAATATTCTTTATTCAGAGTTACTAAAGGTTTTGATGAAGTGTCTTACAATATTTTGTCTTTTGATTGTGATTGGTTTGTGAGAGTGATCCTTTAGGTGTATTTTTGAATGTTGTAAAGTTTGCACAGAGGGTTTGTAAAAGTTTAGGTGGCTTAAGATAATTTTAAAGCAAAGTTCAAGTAGTCATATCTGTTGTTAAGTGTTTTGTGACACGTTTTGTGGCATTGCAAGGTATTAACAAATTAAGAAACTTCCACAATAATGGTTGCGGTCATAATTTTAAGTTCTTTATATTATATTAGTTGCCAAGAAAAACTGCCAGAAAACAAAAGTAACCACATTTGGATATCAGCCAGATTAAAACTGATAATATGGTTCCCAAGTTTGCCTACCTACTATCTACCTGCTATCACAATTTTTAAGTGTTCATATCAGTCACAGATCTATTTCTGATTTCATGACACTAGCTCAAGATGAGATTAATACTTGCAGGTAGGTAGTTAACTAGACCGGTTGCGATAGCCTCAAACACTTCGTTCTTCCCATATAGCGGTACATCTTTGTCTGTAAGCTGTGCCAACGCCATTTATACCTTATTCAGCAAAATACTATTTTGGTAAAGACACCCACTCAACAATGATGTCTATTGTTTTCGTTTATCAGCCAAAATGGTGAGTTTGTTCACCTTTGTTTTTTGAGGTAGCCAAGTAATTAAAGTACTTATAGAATTCATTAGCAAGAAAGTTTATCGAACCAAATTACCCCTGAATATCGCCACGACGCCTACAACTCCAAACCTAACTCTCACATGGCCCTATCTACTGAAATGGTAATAACATATTCTGTGCTATGAAGTACAGTACAGTAGCCTTGAACCGGCTTACTTCCACCCTGTTAGAAGGTCGTGTAAGAGTTATGTTAGCAGTTGTCATATTATGTTGTAATAAAGATTTGGTTGCATATTTTCGTAAAAGAGTAAATATTACATAATACGTAAGTAAAATAATAATTATAGTTTACTAAAGTTTAGCACGATGTGTTCTAAAAATACGCCTTGAGCATCGCATGTTCATTTCAGTCGGATCAAATGAATTTTTGATGTGCTAACTCATTCAAGGTTGTTACCAAAGCGAATTATTAACGGTGTACCTACTAAAATTGTTTCATGGGGCTCTGTCTGCCTAACGAATTGTTTTGTAGCACGATTTTACGCAGACATAGCTGCCCAATCAAAAAATCATGTCACTTTTTCGTGACAATCCTAAAATTGCCATATTTTTAAGGCCCATTGAATGTGGGCCAATACTGTTACTAAGACGCAATAAACGTGTATTGTGATCAGTTCTTGTTTTCTTGTTCTAACATACCCATTTCAAATGTTAATATTTGTTAAACTGTAAGACACATCTACAATAAATAATGGCCGAACTTTCAAAAAGTCTTGTGAGCTTGAAATCAGACCTTAACTAATTTGTATTTATCAATGCTTGTGTTTTAATCATTTGCAATATATATTTTCTTTAAATATGCTTTACTATAAGTTAGGAAAGAGTTTTTCATATTTGGTATAATATTAAGAAACCCATCTTAGTCCTCGCATACTATTACAGTTTGTTCAACATGACAACATTTTGCTTCCATTTATAAAACTACGATAGCTTGACTTAAAAATTAAATAATTTCTACGCCTATTTTTCAATTTTTATTGCTTTTATCTAATAGATGACCTACAAGTTCTAAATCTGTATCGTATTTACGAATATTTATTTGTGTCATTTTATTATATATGATGAAATCCACAAATTATTTTAGTTTTCAAGTCTATATAGCTGTATGACATGACCACTTAGTTTTAATAGAAACATTGTCTTCGTTCACAGCATGAAGACTAATTATTAAGTATTTAAAGTCATTTACAGAGTATATGAGAAAGAAAATATATATATTTATACTGAAAATATAATTATCTTTAGGCACCTACATCTCATTGTAGGAAGCAAAGTAATAATTGTATTATGTTACTGGCGCTTTTTGTTCCTAAAATTCGTCAGATTGAACACGCGGTTACATTTTGATGTATTTTTATATATATGTAATGTAAAGCTATGTGCCAAGACATTATATTTTGCGCAAGTAATACGTAAATATAATAATCTGCTTCTGTCTCGAAAAATATCGGATTTAAAGTTATTTTCTGTTATTCTTCAGAAATCATTATAATAGAGTTCAATGAATTTTCAGTTTTTACACGGTTTACGGCAATGTACGTTTTAATCATATTAATATTTGCGTGTATGTATCTACTATCAAGATAAACGCCACAAACTGTAAACACAACTGTCTTAGCAAGCAATAATTATAATTTTTTAATAGAGAAATACGACTAGTCTGTTAGACTGCTGTCTCTGTGACGTAATATTAGTTGTGAGTACCTAAGTCTGGACATAGTTATTTTTAACACATAAATTATTGCTGTACCGAGATAGATAATATGGAAGCGAAATAATAAATTAGGTAGTTGTATGGTTTAGGCCCCTCGCCCACGGCGACTTTTTGTAGCGATGATGTCGCGCTACAAAAAATTAACCGTGGCCTGGGCGAGGGGCCTTAAATGTATAGAATGTTACGTGGGTATAGAGTTGTACTGACTTGCAAGTGGGGGTAGTTTTATTGTCATATGAATGTTGCCAGAAATCAAAATAAAGTTATTTACAAATACACATATCACGTCTGTAATCCCCGAAGAGGAGGCAGAGGTGTATGTACCAAATAATGTTTTTTGTGCTTTTTTTTTATTTGAAGCTTCTTTGGTTTGTATACTCTATCCTACGTGACTAAATTAGAATAAACAGAGTAAAATGTAATAAAATAGACGCTTTGTTAAATTATAAATTACAGGGCTTGTAGTAAATTAAATACAGTTTTTAGAATATATTTTTTAACTTACGACTATAAATTCAGTATTTTCGATAATTAGTAAGGTAGAGTGAGATTTAAACTAGTGTTGGCAACACTAGTTTAAACTAGTGTTGCCAGTTTAATTTAATTCACACTGAAAAAATGTGTCACGTAGTTTCTAAATACGACTTCCTATTACATAACGTGCAGTTATTGTGATGCTGTATGGATTATATGAAATTTCGTATTTAACCGTTCATGCTCAATGCGCGTGACAAGAACTGGATGTTTTGGGTCAATCGAATGAAACTTTTACACCACTTTCAGTGTGAATTAATTATAATCTGGTGTCAGTTTATGAATGCTCATAAATTCTATAGCCTTAATAAAATCAGCAGCTGATTTCTTTCAATCAACATTTTATTCTTTTTCAAACGTCTAGACGTCGTTCGTTTCGTAATACTTTCAATCAATCTTTATCGCTTCATGTTTTTTAAACGTGCATTTAATATTTTACCTTACTTTGTCTCGTGTTTAAAGTCTATTTAGCTTTTTTTCTTGTTGACTACCACGCAATATCGTATGTGGACCGCTTTGTAACTTGTGTTTCGTATGTATGTCGAATAGTGTTGTATACTTAATTACTTGATAACAATAATATACAAAGCAATATAAAATATTGTGTTATTCGTTCATGCATACCGTACATTGGCCTTATTCGAAATTAAGTTGTTGCATTTTATAGTTATAGTGATTGTACAGAAGCGGCTTTTCCTAAAATGTATGTGTAAATAGAAAAAATAAAATATGATACTTTATTGCATTTGTCGTGTCTCATTTATAGATTCTCGTGCCTGTAATCCTTTTGAGAAAGACGTCATTTCTGCCACCAGACTCGCCATTACCTATTAGAAAATGTGCTATTTCGTTAATACAGGGTGTAAATTAACCCTTCACACATACGTCAACCAAGCATTCTGTACATCAACTAAGTACCTCTAAAAAATTTTGCTGGGAAACAACTTTTTTTTTTGGGGTCAGAAATCACATTTTACGGTTAAACTCAATATAGCACTCTTAAAACATTGTGCTAGTGGATGCTTTGAATAGTAAACGGGTCATAGAGGTAATCTAAGTAAAGTTATAACTTGAAAAACTAGTATTTACAAAAACAGCTGTGCAAAATTTGGAACTTTGACCCCCAATATCTCCGTAACTAGGGGGTTCCCAAGTATGGTCTAAAACCAAAAAATGATCGCAGTGGTGGGGAGAACAACTGTTTTTCCTTTGCGTCAAGGGTGACAAAAATAGTAGGACCACGAGAAAACGGCGGTACTTTTACACCCTTTATGTTAATAAGTGCTGGTACAGTAAGTAAATGTCATAATATCCTTCATACCTTGATAACTTAAAGCCTCGTATCCACTAAGCAACATTTGACGCGCGACATGTTGCTCAACATGTTTCGCAACTTGTTGAATATTGACGCGGAACATTTGTTTAACAACGTTGTCTGTCCACACATTCTCAGTCGTCGACAACATGTCGCCAGAGGAACTTGTGTTGATTTCAGCGGCAGTGGTTATAATATTATACGGACATTGTTGTGCGTCACGTCTCCACTCGACAACAATTGATGCTCAACTAACGATGCACTAAAACAAACAACAAGCCGCGCGTCATGTTGCGCGGCAGCTGGCAAAGTCGCGCGCTGTTGTGCAGCGTTGCCGTACATGTTGAGATTCACGTGTCGCGCGCCAAATGTTGCCTAGTGGATACGAGGCTTAAGTAAAACAACAAATGGAAGTACTAACCCTTTACTGTCCAGGTACTCTTTACTACCTGATTCAATGATACGGATAACGGATAAAATGGTCAAGGTACTTTATGTTTATACCATTAAATTTTCTTGACTCATATCAATTCTTAAACGTAGTTATCCTGTGCTGATGAAATCAATTTGCCTATCGCAGATCTATTGGTATTAATATTAGGGTCACCAAGGACACCAGGTAAACTAAATTGGATCGCGAACATATTGTCGAAACCAATGTAGGTAGTAGGTAGTACGGCCGCTAATTGGGTTGTTTCCTGACTAAGAATATGATTCGGTTTAGTCCGCCAGTTAGTTTATCGAAAAATATTGGAGACGTGTTTTTTGTTTTATCAAATTATTAAAAAGTGATTATTTATGATAAATCGCGTCAAAAATCATGAGTGGCTTTTGATCAATTTTGCCACTACGTGGTAAAAAATGCAGTGCGATGTGATGTCACACGAGTTTTCGAAGCACTGTTCACACTGTAGGTATCGTCTTCATTTTCTGTTTAAAAGTGAAAAAAGAAAATTACGTGTCCAATATTTTTTGAAACTTTAGATGACGGACTTTAATTAGATTTTTTGTCAACTACCCTACGTACCAAAGAGTATAATCTACGTACTCTCCTCTCGGTCTTAACTGTTTACTGAATAATAAGTGCGCATCTCTGCCTACCCCTAAATATTAAGACTTCTCTAGAACTTTGAAAATGTGAAGGTTCTGCCAAGTCTAGCAATTCAAACCAAAGGTTCTACTTGCAGATATATTTATATTTAAAAAAATGTTTTTGAAGAAAACGGTTAGATTTAGCGTTATTTGGCATTTTTTACGCTGTAAAAAAACAAGAGCAACAAAAACCCAAAAACCCTACAACAAATTCGTGAAACGTTCCTTTTCACGAATGTAAATTATAAACAAATATTTATACTGATAATATAATGAATAATATACAAAATTTAACCAATGTATTTCCAGCTATCACTACCAAACATATAGTACAAAATAATTGCTAGCAGGATTGTGGACATTATCACATAATATACATTTATATTAAACCATTTTATTGCGGAGACTGACAGTTTACTGCTAACGAAACGCAACTTTTTAAATGGCGTTTGTATTTTGTTTGAATGTCTGAAACGTCGTCTTGACAACGAATTTGGTGGCTTTTTTATGAAATGCGATTTATTTTATTATGAATTTATTAAATTATGGATGATCCCCAACAATCTGCTCCACATACATCTGAAATTAAGGTACGTAATTAACAAGAAATAGATTTAGTTAATGGAAATCAATCTCTCATCAAGATATTTATAATACGTTAAAAATAGTTTAGAGATGCATAGCTGCAGCACCTTACCTGTCTTCTTAAAATTACTGGCGATCTTAGGCGATCTACCGAAGTGTGAAAATCATTACTTCAATTAAAATGTTCATTCAAGAATTGTGTAAAAACTTCCTACCTTCGACCCATCTGACCAAAGTTTCCCATCGTTTATTTATATTTTTAATTTATTTTTAGAACATTCTTCCGGATGTCGTGCATTCTCAACAGATACCCACCCTAGGAAGTGTTGCAAACGAAACCGACACAGGTATAGAAACCATTGAAAACACGGAAGAAAACCTCATTTCACACGATGTCGAGGATAGCAAGACTGAATCTATTTCGGAACACATTCCCTCCAAAATTGAATATTCGACAGATTCCGACCACGCCACCAGAACACAGGGACTCCTCAAAGTGGAGACTGAGCAGGAGAAAGCTTCCAAACACAGTTCCCTAATAAACATTCCATTTCCCCACTCTCCTGCAAGTGACAACCTAAGTACACAGGATCCTAGTAAAGTGAGCCTATCCTTGCCCCTTGATGTTAATGCTGTTTCTGATATTCATCTTTTGAGTGAAGAAAGTCCTGTTAACTTGGTGTTGTTATCAGACCTATCTAAAGAAACTCAAGAAAAATCACACTTATCAGATGAAAAGGTGCTACCAAGTGAGCATGACACACCAAATCTATCTCTTAGAAGTGACAAGTATCTGGACTCACTGAATGATGAATCTATTCATAAATCAGAGATGTCACTACAAGACTCCGCTGATAATTCAGATAAAATAGATTCCCCAGAGAAATTGAGTTCTGGCTCAGAGGAAATGATCAAGCTTGACATAAGGGGTCAGGGTGCTCCGAAATTCTCCTTTCCATCTGCAAAAATAATATTTGGGCCACCACCCGAGGGTGGGACTGTCATTGATTCTAATGTTGAACCTATCCCGGTGTTTCCAAACTTGTTGTCACCGTTTCTTGTTGGGGCTGGAGAGAATATGAAAGTTGAAGAGTTGTTTGACGATCGGGGGGAGTCTAAAGAACCATCTCTAGATAAATCACTACAATTGTCTCTAGAGAAAGAAAGTTTATCTAGCGACAAATCATTGGAATTGTCACCTGAAAGACAAAGTCTCTCCACTGACAATTCATTGCAGATGACACCAGATAAACAAAGTCTATCAAGTGATAAGATAGAGGCAGACTTGTTGGTGGAAGAAATTACTGTTGAAGATGAATTGAAGGAAAAGGTTTATGATAAACCAGAGGAGACCTCAATGCCAAAGTCCATGGCACCAGAAGAGACAATGTCTTTTAGTACATTGACGGATTATAAGACAATATGTGAAGAGTATCATGTGAAGGTAGTTTATGTCATTATACATGGGTTTTGTTTGTGTGTCTGCCTTTGTTTCACATTACTGTGCTTCCTTATCCTGCTTCTCACACCAATGGCATGCTATGTACTGGCACCTTATAACATACACTTTTTGGTTTATGAAAACATATCAAAATATTATGTTATTACATAGTTCATTTTATTGGGAGCGTGAATTGAGGGTTTTTTTTATTTATTTTGTTTGTTAATAAATGGTTAATTTGGATAACTGCTTTTAAATATGTAGAACTTTGAAAGTTGTCTATCATAAATATGTTACAGTTTTTGCAACATTTTAAAACTGCATTAGACTTGTGACTTTTATGTGAATTGTCGCTGCAAGCCAATTCATCAGTAAATGTAGGAATTACAGTGATAAAAAAATAAAAAGGATTTATGTGAGTTATTGATGCTTTCATAAACTTTTTGACAGGGTAGATAATGCAAGCAGTTTTTATGTAAATTGTTTTATTGTCTACATTATTGAAAACATCTGTCATTTCTGTCAGTTAGTTGATAGGTTTTGCTTTTATTTACAATTCTATTGTTGATGTTCTATATTTATAGCCATGTTTTCTGTGAGTATCACATAAAAATGAAACTGTTTACCATTGACAGTCTTCAATTTTACTCACTTTTTTGTTGATTTCATTCAAAAATAACATGAAATCCTTGTTAAAACAGGCTACATGTTAATATCGTGTTTTACAAAATCAATGGCAGCTTACAATGTGCTTACATGTGAATGTGTCTTGTATTGAACGCTTTCTGTCCTTTCAGCTTGTGCACTTGGAAGACGCTATAACGCAGCGTGATGAATTAATTGAAGAACTGACCATCTCATTACAGCGATCGGTCCGTGAACGAGATGACCTTAGACATGAGAATGACCACCTTACAGACGAAGTGCAGAACTTACAGCACATTGTTGGGGAGAGATCTCAATCTGAGCATGACACTGTTAAAGCACAGCTTTCGGACTTCATGAAGTACCAAAGTCTGATAAAAGATGATAGCACAAAGTTCTACTCAGCCGTAATGAGTGGAGGATCGTCTATCCAAAGCTCCAATGGCGAAAAAGACATGGATAGAGAAGAAATTGTTGTCAACTACTCCAAATCAGACTTACGATCGTCAGACGTATCAGACGAATTCCAGACAGGTTTCGAAAATAAATTAACGACAATAATAAATAAGTTCGACAGTTATATTGAAGAGAATTTGAGGAACAAGCTTAGGGAGAGTCTGATACAGGTATTATGTGACGAAATAGGTAAGATGAGAATTGACAATGATACTGAGATCAAGGAGTTGGAATCTCAGCTGCAGCAAGACAAGCAATCTTACACGGTTGAAACAAGGAGGTTGAGGGAGCTCCTGGCCTCTGTGAAGGCTGGTAATGCAGATATTGAGGCATTAAGACAAGAGTTGGACATCAAACATGAAAAAGAGATGGAGAATCTGAGGACTTATTTTGAGAAGAAATGTTCAGATATGGAAAGAAGGTGAGTTTATTGAGTTACCTTTGTTGGAAACTCTTCTATATGTTACAAGGCAAGGCAACTTAAATGCCAACTAGAAATAAAGTTGTCCTTGGCATTCAAGGAGCTATTAATTGCTCAGACCTTAATCAAGTATTTATAGCCCAGTTAACTTCTACTCTACCTTAGTACTGACATCGAGGTTACTGTGAAATATTAATTATATGCTATCTTTGTTGCAAACAAGGCCAAAGCCAAGGTGAGTACTAACCTTTAATTATTCATTAATTCTGTTTTTATCATTTGAAGTGCTTGTTGCTACATGTTTACAAAAGCGTATTCAACAGGATAGATGGCTCGAATGCAAATATTATGTTATTTTTGTATTACATAAACTTTCAACTGCAATAGCTTGAAGATATAAAGAGGAAATATTTGTTTGTTTGTTTGTAACGAATAGGCTCCGAAACTACTGAACCGATTTGAAAAATTCTTTAACATTTGGGAAGCTACACGATCCCCAGGTGACATAGGCTACTTTTTATCCCTGTATTCCCACGGGAACGGGAACTACGCGGGTGAAACCGCGTGACGTCGGCTAGTATTTGATAAATACAAAATAACCAGCCCTTTCAAATGACGTAACATCACGCCTGTAGTTCCCGAAGTGTTAGGCAGAGGTGATAACCCTTAGTACACCCACGTTTTGTCAGTTATGTTTAAGTCTCATGTAATAGGCGGCGAGTCTTTTGCCATTAACCGGGCACAAATCCAGACTCCGTGGGTGCTGCTGAGAAATTCTTGATGGAAAAACCCAATAACACTGCCTGACTAAGAATGGAACCCAGGACCTCGTGTACACTCGGTTGGCCCGTCCTCTAGACCAACGAAGCAGGCATTTTATATTTGAATTTAAAGACAAAATTAACAGCTCTTTTAAGACTAAAACGGTGATGCTAGTTGGTTGTCACCTATACACATTTTTTTTTAAACATAACATTCCCCCACCCTAGGAATTTCTCCTGTGTCGTGGGTGAGTTTACAAATATTGAAACTCACAAACGCATCTAGACCCGCAACAACTATCTGTAGGCCATATAAAATATTTGTTCCGAGCGGGATCGAACCCGCGACACGCAACGCAGCAGTCCAATCGTTCAGCCACTGCGTCAACCGTGCCGTCACGACTCTCATCATTCATCACATACAAATATACTTAACGAATAAATTACTTTCGCTTTCTCACCATTTCTTTGTAACATTGCAGCTATTCAGAAGAAGTATGGCGCGACAAAGCTTGTGCGTCACCCTGTGGCTCGGCGACGTCGCTCGACGCTCCCACCGACGCCGCCGGCGACTGCGGGCGACGCCGTACGCGCAGCGTTCATCTACCCTCACTTAGTTTAGAGGTAATATCATTATGAGCCTATTAACAAAGCTATTATGATAACATTATGAGTTTTAATAGGTCTTTGATTAGATTAGATTAGATGCATCGGGCTAGTGTCCGCAACTCCACGCCTAAAGCGCGTATTTTGCGTACGGGTGGGAATCTTATTCGATCCATCCAAGCTCCCCGAGAAAAGCCAGCAACCACTTGGTGTTACCGACAATCTCGCGGAGAGTACCTGCGTTACCGAAGCACTTGGCCCTGTATGGGGCACCCCCGAACAGTGCAGGAGCACGTGGGCTGCTGTTTCTTCTTCCTCCATGCAGGCTCGACACAAAGGACTATCTGTGACACCTATAACAAAGAGGTGCTTATTAAAAGTACCGTGTCCAGCGATGGCGGCCGTCAAAATCAAAATCAAAAGTCATTTATTCAAATTAGGCTGATAATCAGCACTTTTCGAACGTCAAAATTTACTTTACTCTACTTATTTACAAGAGACAGTCCCTCAAAACGCCCACCCTTTGGCACTTCCTAGTGTTTAGCTGAAAAGAAGAAATGACGGAAGAAACTCCCCGGGTCACTGTGCGTAGCTGCAGCTTAGTCAGTCGGAGCGCCTGTTTGGTGAGGCGGACGTCGATGGCGGGAAGCGTCTCCTTGGCCTGCCTGCACTCGCCGTTGTCTTGCCACAGCTTGGCATGATGTTCTCCGGTACGTTTCCTTACCAGTGTGCGAAGATAACCGAAAGAGAGCGGCACGATGGGTTCTGGTCCCACCGCCGCGCGCCGCCTTGCTTGAGCCCCTTCGAGCGAGCTCGTCCGCTGCATCGTTGCCTCGGGAGTCGCTATGTCCTTTGATCCATTGAATGGTTATATTATTGAGGTTACCCACCTGGTTCAGGCATTGGTGGCACTCGTATATTAGCCCGGAATTGACCGTGTGGGTCCTTAATGCCAGCAGCACCGCCATGCTGTCAGAGAGTATGCGGATGGATTGATCCCTTACCTCCCGAGCCAAGATGGCTGATGCCGCCAGGGAGATTCCCATGCATTCTGCCTGAAAGACTGTTGTGGGCCCCCAAGGGTATGGCTAAGTGGATATTGAGATCCTCCGAGAAGACTCCGGCTCCGGTGCCAGTACCTGTTTTGGATCCATCCGTGAAGATCCGCAATTCTGCAGGGCTAAGTCCCTCGCAGCGGTGGTCCTCATGGAGTTGGATTTTGTATTTTTTATCGAATACGTACTGTTTGGGTACTCGATCGTTAACAGCTTTCACCAGGGGGAACTCGCTTTGGAGTCCCTCTAGTGCCGCAGTATGTTGCGTGTACTTCTTACCCCAGAGTTGTAGCGTATTGAGGCGGACCGCCGTCATCGTTGCTTCCTGCTGAATGTGTTCATGCAGCAGGAAGCGACCATACTGATCAGCCATACTGGGGCTTCCGCCGCTCCACCTGTTGGTAGCTTCAAGGACTGCGGTCGGAGTTGTCCTCATGCAGCCTGTGATCTCCATGCAGGCGAGCCTTTGCATACGTTGCAGCTTGTTTATGGCTGTTATTAATTTGGTGCGGGGCCACCAGACTACTGCCCCGTAGGTGATCATGGGTCGGATTACCGCACAGTAACGTTAAAGTATAATTTTGGGGGATAGGCCCCACTTCTTACCTATCATCCTCCTGCATTTCCAAAAGGTGATGCAGGCCCTGTCTAGCTTGTTGTCAAGATGGAAGGTGTAGGTCTTTGATTAATAAAAATACTGATTGCGAAGTTAACTCAACGTGTGACCAAATCTCTTGAGCCGGTCAGAAAAACTCATGTGGTCCAAACAACAAGGCTACGGCCGAATAAGAAAACTCCAAAAACAACTTCCATTTATTCTTAAGAAACTACTACTAAACGCTCTTGGGCAGAGCGAAAGGGAGTGTCAGACTTCTACTGACTAAAAACCACCCATGTTCCTTCTTAGCCTTTTATGTCGAGGCCGCGGTATCTCTTACAACAACCCGCAGCACCGTCGGGGATACATACCTTACATACTTACATAAATATGATAAAATACAAAGGGGTAGTTGACAAAAAAGAATCTAATTAGTCCGTCAGATACACGCTAGATTTCCAAAGAATATTGGGCACGTATTTTTTTTTCACATCTACAAAAAGTGAAGACAATACAGTGCTTCGAAAACTCGTGTGACGTCACAGTTAGGTATATTTTTAACAGAAAGTGACGTTACGCAAACCCCCACTCACTGTCAAAACCTTTACTAAGTGATGGCCTAAGTAATCAAAGCTCTCTGAGTGCGGCAGTTAGAGACATATCAGATACCAGTTACGAGATCGGTTCTAGCTATTTCAACTTCGTCTTTGACACGTTTTATTTTCGTAAATTTTTATTAAATTTATTAAAAAAACTGGTACCGAATATTTTTCGATAATCTATCTGACGTCATAAACAGAATCATGTTTTTTTAGTCGGTCAACTACTCTATTTAGTAAAATGACTGCTTGGTATGCGTGATTACTTGGGTGTTGACTGTTGATTCTTTCTTCTTGTCAAATTCCTCATCCGAAGCTCGAAAATAATAAATTGTCCTAAGTCACTATTTGCAAAACAAGTTAGGTCAATAAATTAGACTCAGGTAGAAAATCATTTGAGCTGACCCTTTATAATGTCTTCTTCATTTAGGCCAACCTGTATAACATCAATTAATTGGCCCAGTCTATGGAGGTACTTATTTGTCCTAAGTAAGAGATGGAGTAATTTCTAATGCACCTATTAATTTCCAGTCAACTCAACTAGAACAATCCCTGAGGCATGTGTGCAAGAAGTATGAACAGCAGATAGACGAGCTGAAAGCTGAGCAGGTCGCGTACGTGAACGAGCTTCAAGCCACACATCGAGAGGCCGTCGCCTCACTGGACGAACAGGTGAGCTGAACTTCCATGTCATCAGGGGTGTTATATGTAGGTACATTATAATTTTTAACAACACGATTGGCGCAGTGGCTCAAGCAATGGACTGCTGCGCTACGTGTCGCGGGTTCGATCCCCGCACGGAATAAATATTTGTACGGCCTACAGATAGTTGTTTCGGGTCTCGGTATTTGTGTATTCGATTTAATTTTTTTTTGTGAACGCACCCACAATGCCGGAGAAATTCCTAGTGAGGGGCAACGTTTTTTTTTTAAATAATTTGCGTCGTCGTCAGTAGTCGGTATTCAACCCGTAATAAATAATATTGTCAGTAACCAGATAAAGCAGGGATAGCTTTGTGGTGTGATCGTTTGACTGCCAAGTCATAGGTCTCGAGTTCGAACCTAAGACACGCACCTCTGACTTATCAGATTCATGTGCGTATTATATAATTATCTCGTGCTTCGATGTAGGAAATCATTGTGAGGAAACCAGCATGCCTGAGAGATATTTCTTGACGGTCGATCTTTAGGTTAAGACGCGCTTGCCAAGGTTGGTCTGTAGATGGGTGACCACCCATTACATACCAAGTTTCCTCCGTGCCTGGGAAAGCACGTTAAGCTGTTGCTTCCTGCTGCCATATTTAGATCTTTGGCAGTCGTTACAGGTAGTCAGTGACCTGAAAGTCTAACATCCAGTCTTACCGAAGGCTATCGTAGTACCCAGTATTAACTGGGTTGTGGAGGTCAGATAGGCAGTTGCTCCATGTAAAATATTGGTATTTAGCTGCATCCGGTAAGACTGGAAGCCGACCATACACCAGGTTAGGTACTAACCACATGATAACGAAGAACTAACCAGTTTGTCATCCTGCATGATAATTTAACCAGCTGATAATATTCAATGCAGTTACAAAGGACAATGGGCAAAAATGTATGGAACGTGGTACCCGCTCCAATAGTCCTCATTAATATATCATTGAATAGACATTTTGATGCAGAAAAACGTCTACCATGGCGCCTGTCCCTATTCACGTTTGGAAAGCAGTAATCTCACTATCTATACTTATTATTATAAAGCTTTAATCTCAGGAACTGCTAGTCCGATTTAAAAAATTATTTCAGTGTTAGATAGCCCATTTATTGAGGAAGGCTATAAGCTATATATCATCGCTACGCTACGACTAAAAGGAGCCGAGCAGCAGGGGTGAAACCACGGGGAACAGCTTGTGTTTTATAAATGATGAAGAATTTATTACAAACTACTTATATAAGTAAAATAAAGCTAGAATAACATGATATAACACATTTAGGATTCTATTATTAAAAGAAGTAAGAAAACAAGCATTCTTTAAATACAAAACATATATTTTATCAATAAGTGAGTAGATTTAAAACATTACATATCGGTATCAACTATAACAGCATTGAGGAAAGATGCCGGAGCAGTAAATCCCGTATGCCTCGCATAGCCTAAGTACCATACGATGGACACTATATGTGCACAAGTGCCGATCGTACGTCGCCCGGTTAAACATGTGCAATACTGTTGGACAATATTATTTGCACTGCTGATTAATATATAACAAAAATATGTTTTTACACGGACATGTCGCGACTGGATTCGTCCACGCAAAAGCCAGGCATCTTCGTGTATGCCATAGTCTGGCAGATCATCAAGTGCTCCCTCTCTGTACGTTTCAATTATATATAGACCATTTGATAAATGCTCGGCACAGTAAGATCTTGCCAGCTTGAGTTGGTATGTACCTAGCGCTAATAGAATTATATCCTCCTCCGTCATTGAAGGGAAGTTTTCAATCTGGCTCGCTTCCATCCTCTGAAAATCTACTCTTCTGTGGTTAAGCCGTTTTCTCTCTACATACATATGCAGAAGATTCGGGGTACCTATTTTCTGCCTTATTATATGGACGAATTCGTCTGCGTGTACGCTATCCACGATGGGTTGGTGGAAGTGATTCGTGATAGCTGCGGCAATCTTAAAATCAGTGAACATATTGGGCAGTGACTTATTAAAATATTTTTGCCGCAAGAGCTTAAAATCACGTTTAAACCGGCCATTTGCCACTTCCACAACCCACCGGCATAGCGTTACCGATCGAGCTTCGTTGGATTGTTCAGTGGTCAGCTGTGTCTCTTGGCGGTTCTTTGTTGGTGGGACATAGGATTCATACCCACATTCATCAATGAGGTCCAAGCTGTCCCTAAAACCTCGATCTAATATAAAAGCATCGTTTGTTCGGAGTAACCAATGTAATGGATGTTGTCCATCATTCATAATATCGCCCATTATTTGCGCATCTGTTTTTGTTGCAGCGTATGGACCCATTACATCCAATATATATCCATCAGTACATACAAGTAGGAAAGGTTTCAGTAGATTCTGAAACTTGTGTAAACTGTAGGATAATCTTTGGAATAAAAAGTTCGAGCTTTTATTTATGTAAATGTAAGTACCATCACCAATCAATAATAACTTATCATTATTTTCATTTCCAAATAATGCTTTTGGTATAGTTAGATTTTTTTCCAATAATTGTTGTCTGTCAATGTGATCCACTCCCAAATGCAGCCCGACATAATTGTTACTGAGACACTCCCTCACAATAACCAATAAACGTTCGAGCTTTCGTCGTGACATGTTAAATAATGTCGCAAGTCTTTCATTTGGCTCCCCAGAACGCAGTTTTGTTAGATAAATACCTAATGCAGTTCTCGGCTCTTCTTTCATTTAGTGTAGGTGTTTGTACCAATATATTATCAAACTCTTCGCACTTGCGTCCTGTCCAAAAGTGCATTTCTTCGTTGGTTAAAGCGCCTCTCGTGTTGAAGTCTAGCCGAGGTCCACGTTGTAAGGCCATTCTTAACATGTCACAAATGTCAGTAAACTGTTCTGTATTAAAATCATGAGTGACATTACATGTTTGAGGTAGCTCATCCCAAACGTTGTTCTCTAAGTGCTGTGTACACACTCTTGCACCATTTGGAATATAAAGCTTATATTCACAAAAGATGTGAGTTTTAATTGTTATTGGGATTCGATGGCGAGTTGCGTTTGGACAGTTGTTAAATATACAATGCCGTGGTGTGTTTGGAGCACGTGTATACTCTGAAACTTGAAATTCCTGAACATTTTGCACAGCTTCCGGCACAGCTTCCGGCACTGCTTCCGGCATTGCATCCGGCACTGCTTCCGGCATTGCATCCGGCATTGCTTCTGGCACTGCATCTGGCATTGCTTCAGGCATTGCTACGGGCACGGCAGGGTTCGCATGTCTTCTCACTGCATTATCAGCGGACTGCCAACATCGGTGACACACACGTCGTGTGCCATCGAATACCACCTGAAAGTAGTAAAAATATGATTTAATATATATTTTTTTGGAACTAAGCTAAAAAACTGAGAAAACAACGTCACGTAAATACAAAATATTAAAGTGTCGATCGTAACCTAACAACACTTTTGTTATAGTAAGCGCAGATTCAACAAAGTCGTCGGGCCATAAATCATTTCTCTATGTCCATCTTGCTTGCACTTATAAAGCTTATGGAACGCTAATGCAAAATAATAGGGCATTGGAATAATAAAAGTGACTTTCGAAGGTCCGATGACTCCACACGTGCGCACAGTGTCCAGGTAGCTAATATCGAGTTAGAAAGGATAAGCCCTTTTCTTTGTACTGCTAACCATTATCTATTGTTATTGGTAATGACCGTCTTAAGTGGCAGCACCTGTGCTATACTTAGATTAAGAGTATAAACGGCACGGACGAAGGGATGATGAAATAAAACCACACCTTGATTATAATAATGGAAGTGCTTACCTCCAGAACAGCATGTTCATGAATAAACGCAGCGAACTCAGGGCGCGTTCTTGACAGATTAGTTGTCAAAACATGTTGTTGGTATCTTCTGGTATATAAAGCTCGCCGAAACATTACACAGTTGAGACGTTCCATTGCGATATTCCAGTTCGAAAAGCAAATCAGTATAGTCCACAACACTAGCACAGGTCAGCGTTAATTAGAGCGGGTAACAAGTCCAGTAGGAGCGCAGGGGTCAGTAGTTAATAAAACCGAGTTATGAAAGCACAAAAGAAACTCAAACAGCAGCTAAACGTCGTCACGAGCGCAAAACGAACGAGCGACTGACGCAGGACGCGAACACGTCTGGTGTCAGTCGATCCCCTCCTCTCCCTCCCCCGCTGCTCTTGCGCACACCCCGCGCTCAGGAGCAACGGGACTCGAGTTAAAATGAGGAGTGCATGGCAAAGTCTTACGTAAAAACGTTATTAATAGAAAACATGAACGGAAATGCCGAAAATATTACCTTGGTACTCATTTTCTTACATAAATAAGTGGTAACTAATATACTCGTATATGTATGTTTATCGCCGGGGCCACGAGACTGTCTAAACAGGTTACTGTGGCCCTGGAAAGCAAAGGGAAACTGAAGGAACAGGGTTTTTATTAGTTAGTAAGACTGTCGTTTATCTTCAAACGCAATCAGATTTGAGAGTGGCGGCTATAGTAAAAATTGTTCCTCTTGGTAAGACCTTTTAAACGACACTACAATCATATCTATTGGAGCCGGGTACCATTTTGCTCATTCTTCTTTAAGTGCCAGTACATCGCTAATTATTAACTCTATTTTCTTTAGCTTGACGGCACTAAAATGTACGTCTGGTGTAAAATGTAACTGTTTATACGGGGTGTAAATTAACCCTTCACACATACTTCAACCAAGCATTCTGTACATCAAACTAAGTACCCCTACGCAAAAATTTTTGTTGGGAAACGACTTTTTTTTTGGGGTCAAAATTTTTGATTTTGCGGTAAAACTCAATGTAGCAATCTTAAAACATTGTGCAAGTGGATGTTTTGAATAGTAAAAGGGTCATGGAGGTAATTTAAGTAAAGTTATATATAACCTGAAAAACTAGTATTTACAAAAACCGCTGTTCAAAATTTGGAACGTTGACCCCCAATATCTCCGTAACTAGGGGGTTCCCAAGTATGGCCTAGAACAAAAAAGATATCGCAGTGGTGGGGAGAACAAGTGCCCTTTGTTTGCGTTAAGGGTACTTTTACACCCTTTATGTGACCGGTTTTTAACGGCTGTAAAATGAACGGGTTTCAATGGCCGCATATGTTGCCCATGACCTAGGTAGCTTTATTTATATCCTGGATTGTATTCCCGTTGAATTTGCAGGCAAAAGCTTGTATGTGCAGTTGTGCACGCCGCCGATGTTGATACAAAAACAGAAGCTAATTTCCCTATCTTTCCAGATAACGCAACTGAAAGCGCACATCCAAACCGCAGAGAACACTGAAACGAACGTCTCGCTCTACCAGCAGGACATCGACCTCGAACTGGAGAAGGTTAGACCTATCTGTTGTAATTATATCCTTATATTTATTGCTGAATGTCGTGCCGTGTTCCCCTTTGTTGTTGTGAACTTAACTTGGTGTTGCTTTAATAACTCAGAAGCAAAAAATATGTGTTATAAGAAGCTTTAAGGATCCGTTCCAATATTATTTGCTACAATAAAAGGCCACCAAGAGAATTCAGGGCCTGAACAACGTATATAGGTATGTGGGCTAGCCCAAAGGCCAAAATTGCAAAGGATTATCCATAATCTTTAAGGACAAGCCCCTTCCCTAATGATCGTCATGGGAAGGATTCTGTCGTTCGGTCTTAAATAACTACTAATAAATAAATAATCTTTGTGTACATAACCGCATGCAGGGGAAAGACATCCAAGCTTACGGTAGCCTGAGGTAATCTGCTCTCTGGCCTTTGGCTGTGACCTTCCTTCTGGCTATGAACAATGGGACTGTATTAAACATTTAAATATCAAGACTACTACAAACCAAACATACAACACACCTAAAGTAATAACTCACAAATATTTTATTTGGTTCTGGTAGTCATACCTTTCTTTATCATGTCATGATATAGTTAGACATGTCATCCGAGACAAAGTGATGATGAATAGATATAGTCCCAGGTCTACAATTTAATAATAATCACAGAAAGAATGAGAAAACACCCTCGAATATGGCCTTTTGCACTTTGAAATCTTGTAAATATCACAATTTAATATCACATCTTTATGTAAAGCAAAAGGGTCTAATTTTCTTAAGCACTACTTGTAATTTCTGAGAATTGGGTGGGGTCAGAATATATAGGGTGAAAGAGAAAGATCCTTGATTGCTAATTTTATTCTTAACAAGTCTTTAAAGGGTGCAACTTACAGTTTTTGATTAAAGTATAAATCGGAAGTATTGTTTTGTGTAATAGAGTTCTTCTATACCATATTACCGTACTACCTTCGAATCGATATTTTGTTTTAAATCAATGGAACAAATTATTACCACACAATGTTAATCTTTATACATTGTAAAAGTCAGTTTATTACTCATAATTCTCACTTGTAATCTTCCCCACAAATCAACACCATCTGTCAACACCCACAATTCTACCTAAAAACAAACTCTTTCACCCTCCACCACCCTATTCACTCCAGTTATTCAACCACTTATTAAAACTCATTCTGTCTCTCTCCTGCATGCTTGGAATGCCACTAACACGCTCGTGTGTGACTAAACGACGTGACGTCACGGCTGCTACGTCGTCACGTAGAAGATGGAGGTGCAGTTGGAACAGAGGCTCGATGAAGTGAGGGATGAGGTCAGGCAGGAGGTCGTGAATCATCTGCAGGAGCAGTTGCAGGTATGTTGGAGAGATTTACTTTTATCTTCTAAGCTTCCTTTTTGTTTAAGTAGTTTTTATTAGATCCTCAGGTTTCGCAAAAAGCGGCGTAACTCTGGGGAACTGTCTGATGGCATTGAATAATAGACTTTATTATTAGCCGTATTAAGTAAGAACTCGTATGGACATCGATGCAAATATGAAACTTCGTTATGTTTGAGTCTCCTATTACGTAAGACTCAAATGTATGTAACAAAGTTTAACTGTACTATAAACACACTTGCGTAACCCGTCGCGATTTACAGGTATGATTTATTATTATTCAATGTCTTTACTATGCGAGCCAACTAAGAATAGGATCACGCTCGCTGCCAACTTCACACGATAGCAGTATTTATCTGACAGATAAGTACTGCCAGCAAACTAAGAAATACGAATAAGAAATGTTATGTTTTTTATTCATAGATTTAATTATTATAATAATGTTCAGTTTTATAAAATATTGTTTCTTGAATTCCATAAATAAATAATTTTGTATAATAAATAATTTAATCATTTGTGGAAACAGTATTCATGGACGGACTGGAATTTATTTATATTTTTTTGTTATCATTGTTGACTTTGTTCATATAATTTCTTCATTGATTTTTCTGCGCACTGTACGCTTTGGTTATGAAGTTCGCGAGTATTGCTGAACAAAATGGCGTCTTGACAGCGCTATTCTTAATTGGCTCGCATAGTACAATAGTACTATTCTTAGTGTATACGAAAAATCCAGCTCTAAGTTTCTTGTGTATGGACTAGATGCGCTGGGTTTGTCACCACCAATCACGGTAGAGATTCAATTAGATACGAATCACTGCGAGTTGTAGCCACAACAGCGATCCGTTACCTTTAAAAAAAAATTGGATGTGATGATTGTCGATGTTTATACTGGCACTGTTAGCAGACAGTTGGCCGCCAATATTTTAATTTGAGATTTTGACATTAACGCTAGAGTACTCTACGTTATTTATAATCAAAGTTTGTCTGCTCAGAGTCTGCAGCTAATATTGACTACTTTGATCATGTACACAATTAAATAAAGTAGTGATATCATTACTACTAAGCGCCACTTCGGCGCTGAAACTCTAATTTTGCAGCACAAAATATGACATACTAGGTCTATTTTGGGATGGGTTGTAGACTTGTGTGGCTATAAACTTAGAGAGTGTTAAAATAACTACGGCATCAACACTTCAAAGGAGGAAAACACATCTTTTATTTTCTATAAAATCTATAAATATACTAAATAAATTGGAAATAACGCTTTCAACTAGCATATTATCCACAATAAACCGACACAATTTCGCATAAAATGTACAAACTCTCGCTTTACTCCTAAAATACCCATAAAACATTTTATGGAGTCTAAACCACGGTCTCTAAACTAACTAGAATAAGTAGTTCGCGATGATTCACTTAACCTATATCCTGCGGTTAATGGCTAAAAGATTTCTTGGAAGTAATTCGGGTGATTATTTTTATGTACTCTTCTCGAAGCTTTTTTGCACTGATTTATTTGGGTTACTGATATGACGCTTTCCGATTGGTGTTGGTGTGTGTTACGGCTTATTATGAAGGATTATATTTTAAAACAAAATAAATAAACTACGTTCGTACAGGAATATAATTTGTGTTGAATTTCCTCTCTCTCGCTTTCGGTATTGTGTTAGTTTCAATAAAACATTACAATAACGTATTTGGTTTTACATAAGTAGTTAAGAATTTGTTTTGGACTTAGATTACCTCTTCAATATCAGCCATTTTTATTCATGTATCCACATTGTCACAAATGTGTGACATGATGATTGTGTCACATGTGTCATTTGTGTGTTCCACATTTCGAGAAAATTGATATAAATCTTTAAATCTCCCATAGTAATCCGTAGTACGTACAGAAGCTGCCCTCTGCCCGCTGGCCAACCATTGGCCTGGTGCCATCTCAGTACACCATTAATAAATACTCGGCCGACGCACCAGCGTGGTCTATGCTGGCTCAAATAGAGCAAGGCTCTTCCCACAGTTGGCGGGAACACGCTTCATTCACTACACCATATAAAAAAAGAAAAAATCATAAATAAGGAATTTTCCCCCCTTTTTCCAAGTGAAAGTTTGAACCTTACTTACCTTTTTCATTAATAAAATGTGACAGTTTTTAGTATGTGTGTACTTTCGTGAAGGACAATGACTTCTATTCGTGATTTAGGAACTGTGAGATAGTGATTTTGTAACATTGAAGTTCTAAATATTTATAGATCTTTAGAATAGTTTGTTTTGTGTGAACTTGGACTAGTTAAAATGTGAAATGCCTGATCGTAATCATCTGCCATTTTATAAGAGACGCGTAAGTTTTTTTTTAATTTTTTTCAGAGATTAAAACTAGCGTCAATACCAAAGTATGAATATTTTTTAATACTTGAATCATTGCAAACAGTTTTATATTTGCAAATTCCGATTTGAATGTATTATTTGTCAAATAATATAGTACATTTTCAACATTAGATGTGTAAAAAAACAGGTAAAGGATACTGATAAACACGTGGTTTTACCTGTTGTACCCATATTTCCTTCCGGCTCAAGTACCTATGTATTATTCAATATTTACATAAACACAGATAAGCAGTCGCTCTATGCTAAATACTGGTCAAACGGTACTAGCCACACCGATTTAGACCACCGGCTAGCTTGACCCTAACTTGATTGAAAAAGGCTTGTAAATAAAATGATGATGGTATATCTGACCAGCTATGCCTTTATTTTTTGGGGGTGTGAAATCAAATGACGTCTCCCGCTCTGGGCAGAGCGGACTTCTACTGATTAAAACCACCCGCCTTCTTAGCCCTTGTGCCGAGGCCGCGGTATCTCTTTCAAACAACCCGCGGCCCTACGGGAGCAAAGCTTAACTATCAATCTATATCTTGACTACTCGGACTACAATGCAGTTTCAATAACGATTAATATATCTTCAACAATAAGTTCTAAAGCTACAAAGTACAAAGGCGTGCCTTATTCCGCTGATGGCTGTCCTATATTTTTCTTTGCCAATTCACGGCTTCCATTCCAGAATGGTCTTGTTTGCCCGACGAGTATGGCGCCTAAGTGGTATTCCAGAGGTTGTGGGTTCAAATCTTATTCGTTGCTCTATTTCGTGAATTCAGTCAACGAGTTGTAGTAGTATGTAAGACAGACTTACCTCCCACAATACGACGCAAAAAGTTGTAGATGATGAGACTGCTAAGTTTTCCATCATCATTACCAGGCTTCAGCACTCCAGTACTGGACATAGGCCTCTTCAATCGCATCAACTCTTGTCAGGCTGCTATCAGCCACCCAGCGGAAATCGTCACCTTACACTTGCCAATTCATGATGTCCATTCAAAACCACGTCAACCCAGCAGTCATCGCTTCTTTGCACCAATAAAATCTCATCTATATCAATATTATTTCTTACAAATCACATATAACCGTTTTCGTAAAGCATTATAAGCTTACATGAAACTGAAAGGTGTTTATAGGATGAGTGACGGCTTCTGAATACTTCACCGACGTCTTGACCCAATTCTCACTGATTTATTTCGCGCAGTCATGGAACTTATGGATAAATATAAAGTTTGTGTATTTTTCTTTATGGAACGTAGAAAGCAGATTGTTGATTCGTTTTGTTTTTGTTGACATGTTTGTTTAGATGGTTTTGTAGGGTTAGCGAATAGATGGGCCTCCGTTTAGCAGAACAGACAGACATTTCCTAATCGTCCGGTGCTTATGATTGCGTGATATAGGGTTAAGATTATGTGATGATTTTCTTGAAATAGATGTGGATGAATTTGATTTTCTCAAATCGATCTCAAGCTTTCTAGCTCAAAATATTTTGTACTCAACCGAATAAAACGTAGTCATCGAAGTTTCCCTAGTTATATTGTTTTCTTGCCATATCATAAGAATCAAAATATTCAGATTTCAGTTGTATAATAAACACTTACCAGAACTGCATAGCAACACCAGTTTAATCTAAATCAAAAATACAACAAAAAAAATTACTCACGGCATCTAAATATAATCGCGCATGTACAGTCATCGTCTGCAGTTCATCGCCATTTACAAATATTGTCAATCCGTCTCTGGCATGTTTCCAGACTATAGGCGACATTTTTCGCGCTTCTGACCTCATTTTTAAGCTCCACGCTGTCTCGGAAACGAAGTTTTTTCTCTTCTCCTATTTGGGGCAATGATCTGCTGGGATAGTTTCGTTAATAGTTTTTAATATTGTTGAATTTTATTTTCATTAGCAATAATAGTAATGTCCTCATTAGTCATTTCAGATAGCAAATTCAAGTACATAATTAATGTAACGTAATTCGGGTAAATGATAACAGATAACTGGTTACCATTTTAGGTTTATAAGTTGTATTTGTTTGTAACCGAAACGTAACCGTAATTTAATAACGTTAGGTTCTGGCGAAATGTGGGTGAACATCTCTGCTTAGCCCTACGGGGGTTAGACAGGCGTGATGTTATGTTATTTTATGTGTCGCAACGTACATTTTTATATTGTGAAAAACACGAACATGCTATAAAAGTTTACATCATACTCTGTCCTTCCGGAATCAATAAAACCGAACAAATTAAAGATAAATCCAAAAAAAATGCGCTAAAGAAGTAAACGTGACTAACGAAACGTCTGGCAATACAAGTAAATACACCCTTTATATAAGCCAATAAACACAACGTCTTAATTACCTTTACAAACAATATTATTAAGGAAATAACCGTCTTTAACGTTCCAAAGATCTTTTGTATATCATACTTTTCTAAAGGGAACATAATTAAGAACTGTATTATATAATTAGGTAATCACTCACAAACATCATTTACTCCTTTTGTTTAGACGTACCGTTTGGGCTATCAATCTGAGTGATAAGAGGTCAAAAGTGGCACAACACCAGTCATATATTTTCCATATACGAGTGCAGTCACATCTCGAGTGAATGTGGGAATATTTTAAGTGATTTTTTGTGATTGTGAACTATTCATAAAAGTGAAAAATTTGGATTTTGAAAAGAAACATGGGCGACTTGTTTGTGAGTTCATATTTTTGTTGGCAGAAGTTCTGTTTTGTCATGTTGTGTCTGAGTTTTATGTGTTTGATGCAAGTGCAGTCTGTATAGTGCTTAATTTAAAGCGTCAACTGTGGGAGATGCATTCGTTCTATAATTATATCTGTAGTGCGTCAGTTTGCAACTTGTAAAAACTTTAACTAGGAAATGGTGAACTGCTTCATGTAATATTGACATGCAAAATAAGCGGATTATCATTCTAATTTTAATAAATGACTTTTGTTTTTGAAACTCCTAAAATAACGTAAATGTATAGCTCCATGTTTGAGCTAATGCGAAAAACCAGTACAGCACACAAACGGTTGAAGAAATGACTTGAAGGTATCTCGACGCTAACTTAGCTGACAGCTAGAATATTGACATTGATGGGTCTTAAACGCGGTTGTTAGCCTGTTTGTGTTTACCTTAATTGGTAAATTTATATTACTCTAAATGAAGTAGGTAACGGTATGAGCCACTTCGGGAAGCCAATCTTTTACCGGATCATGAGCTTTTTTTTCTACAACCAATCGGATGCCGTGAACTGTATTAACCCAATCTGTTGGTTGGCAGGTGCTTCTGTCGGACCCTGACGCGGAGGTGTCGAGTTGGCCGCTGGAGCTGGTTGCCCTGAGAGACAAGATACATGGGGACTCGGTCAAGTCTCTGGGAGAGAAGGAGGTAAGCAGATAACTTTGTTTGTATGATGATATTGCTTTCAGATTTTTTTTGTTTTAATTTTGCTTCGGCGTGACAAAGAATGATGCCCTTAACAGAATGGGGTTAAAGTAAAGTAATAAAAAAACTACAAAACACTTTATTTGTCAAGTTGCCATTTATTGCAAAGAAAATTCAACCCATAACAGTATTGTTCAAAGTTCGTTCAAACAAGCTATTCGTGAACCTTTCTTTTTAATATTAACGAAAAGCGAAATCTGTTGCAACACATTATTTTCTTTATACTGTATACTTATTTTCTACAACAAACACAACTCCGTCTCGTCTCAAAAGTATTCTCAGGCACAGGTTTACGAGAACATTCTTCCAGTCAGAAACTGCAAATTTATTGAGTCGTAAGACGAACGGCATTTTGGATTGACAGCGAACTGCACTTGTCCTGTCGCGTCTATAAACAGACTTTAACAGACGTAGGGCACTATCCTGTGACCCAGTTCGAGCCCTTTGTCCGGATTATGATGGATAAGAGCGGTATTGTTGCACCTCAGCACGTGGTACTTGCAGAGTTATCGAAAGTGATTGTTTGTATACTTGGCAAGGAGACGAAATACTACTTTATGAGCCAAATGAGGAAAATAACAAAAACAAAAACAGTATTAGAGCATGTTGCCTCCGGAAGAGCACTTCCGGAGGCAACATGCTCTAATACTGTTTTTGCTTCTCTGTTCGCCTGAAGCAGGGTTTTTTTACCTGCCAGCAACAAGAAAACATTCTGCCTAGCAAAAACACTAAAATGTTTAAGAAATTAGTGAATACACCCGTACTTTGGCATGACATCAGTCGGAGAATAGTCATAAATCATTATAGTAACCAGATAAGGTGCATCGGCTTTACCAAAGTCACGTGTGTCAATAAGGTTGAAGTTCGTCCATTAAATATCAACAAAACGACAACTCTTATCTTTTATTTACATAACTTACATACAATATCATGCTCGTACCGACCGCCATTCTTCAACCCATCGGCATCAAAGAACCTATGACCATTTCTTAATTATATTATCTTCATAGGAGATGCGTATGACTAAGCCCAATTATTTGAACTACATAACAAACAACTTATAATTATCAGTACTGTATAGAAGTTTCTCTGTTATCTTTTTTCTCCCAGTCGTCTTGTCTCTAAATCCCTTGCGCGACCAATAAATTCCCATGCACTTAGACAACTTGCTCTATAAATACAAGCCACCCTCGGATTCCCCTCCCATGACTGGTCACTCGTAAATCTGAGCCAACGTTTTGGTCTACAATACTCACTTTTTGGTCCTGTTCCTGGTAACGGTTAATTAAAGTAACGTAAACGCGCGCGTTCGAGTTAGTTTGATTGTGAGAACACGGTGTTAGGCTAAGAATAGGCTGATGTCTTTGTGTGGTCGTCGTAAATGCTAGTTAGGTGTTTTATCAGGTGTATAGAATGGTGTATCATGTGTCTAGTTATTTGGGCTGGTATGTATACAGCACAAAACAAAAGATTCTTTATTGTAACACACATTTTGCATCACGCATGTTATTGTTTTGGTCCTGATTCGGTTTGAATCCAGGCAGGCGAATCACTTCATGTAATTTGCCCTTTCAAAACGATGAAGAAAATATCGAAGACATCTGTCAATAATTCGAAGTCGAAGACATCTATTATCTACCAGCCCGCACCTGGTCCGGGTGGTGGATTACAGTCCACTTGCTCTCGTAGGTAGGAGGACTGCATCCCAATAGTGGGTGCGTTAAATTCTGTTGGCCGCTATTTGTTCTTCAAAGGCAGAATTTCTCCAAATTACTGATAGCGGGTTTATGTTAGGAACTGTATGTTTGTATAAGCGTAGGCTAAAGATTGCGGTAGTGCATAGCACAGAAATAGTGAGAGATTACTAGCCCCGTGTGCAGCGGCACAATAACCCATATAACTGGACTGTTCAGTGTTCGCACTCATTAGCGTTCCCTGTATCTGTAAAGTGCTCTAATATAATATTAAATTGCAATAGTTCGAGCTAAAGTAAAACAAATAGCATTTACATCTAATTTGTGGTGAAAACCGTCGCCTAAAGCCTACCAGACAACACCCGCCTTCGGTTGGAGCCGTTGGAGGATCTCCCTTTCAATGGAGGATAAGGAACTTCCAAACGTCTCATACTTCTTGAAGTTTATCTCATCAAAATGACGACATTGACTGGTTTAAAACACAAACGTGTACACAAAAGACAAATTAAAAAGGACTATAACTTAACTTAGCCATAAGGTTATAAGCAATATTGGAAAGAGATTTTTTTTAAAATAGAAGACTATCTAAGTATTGCTCTTTAAAAGCAACCCTTTGGGATAGAAGAGTAATGTCATCTGTCTCGACTATATAATCAAAGGTCCAAACCGTAGCTACAATTCCCTCATAACACGTTAAACTGAACGCAAAGTGACACCTGTCCCGTCCCATAAATCCCTAATTGCTAGTCAAAACCGTAGTCCTAGTTGCATTGTGCTGATGAATTGGGAGCGATGCACCGAGTTGACTGAACCGCGTTCTAATTTTAATTTAACATTTATTTACTAGCGGCCGCGCCGTCCAATCAAATGTCACGTGAGATTGCATTATATTGACGTCAGGTTTTATCATGGCTTTTTGAAGACGTCTTCCTCTTTTTTGTGCCAATCTGCAATTATTGTTTTTAAGTCAAGAATGTTGTGATCATCATTCTGTCCCCGCCAGATCAGTATTCTGTGGCGCCCCCGCATCATAATATCTTCTTCCATACTTCTCTATGTTAGGTACTTGAAACTCCGTAAAGGAGTTGACCATTCTAGTCATATCATCTTCCACACAGTCCATCCTCAACCCTGATCATCAACCAATCATCTCCCTGATTGCGTAACATAATCGTAACTGTTGTATTTTTGCCGTTCAAGTCTCGAGCTTTCTTGAGAAACGCGCTTCTTGATAAATAGAATAACCTGTTTTTGGTCCAATACAGCTTAATAATAACATTATTATCATCATCCACATCTCAACTTCACTAACTGCTCAGTATATTCTCCATATCCAAAGTCAAAGTTTTACTTTGGAAGTGGGACTAATACAGGGTGCAAATTAACCCTTCACACATACGTCAACCAAGCATTCTGTACACCAAACTAAGTAACCCTACGCAATTTTTTTTTGCTGGGAAACGACTTTTTTTTGGGGTCAAAAATTTATTTTTACGGTAAAACTCAATGTAGCACTCATAAAACATTGTGCTAGTGGATGCTTTGAATGGTAAAAGGATCATGGAGGTAATTTAAGTAAAGTTATAACCTGAAAAACTAGTATTTAATAGTAAGGGCCGACGCCTGTCGGGGCCGCGGGTTGTACACTAGTTATCGCGGCCTCGACATATAGGGCTAAGAAGGAACATGGGTGGTTTTTGGTCAGTAGAAGTCTGACACTCCCTTTCGCTCTGCCCAAGAGCGGGATGATTTGATGATTTTCCACCAACCAAAAAAAAAGGTAATTTAGTAAAGTTTTAACCTGAAAAACTTGTATTTACAAAAACAGCTGTGCAAAATTTGGAACTTCCGTAACTAGGGGGTTCTCAGATATGGTCTAGAACAAAAAAAATATCGCAGTGGTGGGGAGAACATGTGCCCTTTGTTTGCGTTAAGGGGTCCTTCTATAATCCCTCCCGCTCTTGGGCAGAGCGAAAGGGAGTGTCCCATGTTCCTGCTTAGCCCTATATGTCAAGGCCGCGGTATCTCTTACAACATCCCGCTGCGCAGAACAAGTGCCCTTCGTTTGCGTTAAGGGTACTTTTACACCCTTTATAATAATGATGTTGTTATTGAACTGTATTTGACCTAAAGAAACAGGTTTTTCAAATTGTAATTCCCCTTACTAACAACAGATGGTGTTACCCATAAGACACATCGTTAAACATTTTTACAAGCCGTTTCAGATGAAAAATGACGAATTCCTCTTATTTTAGAATCACAAAACCGTCAAGAATGCGGCATTACACGTCTCACATAAACACTGCACTAAACTGGTGTCATAACCCTTTTGTGCATCTAGGAGATGACACTATCAAGGAAATATTGATCTTATGCTATGAGGTATAGGGTGGGAGTTAAGTTGAGTGTAAACGTCTGCTAAGTGGTAGTTAAAATTCGTTACGTTTCTCGCAAGATCGGATAGTTTCCGTTTGGCGTATTTGTCTGACTAATTTACAGGCATTATTATGTAAAAGTAATTTGGTTTCTTTACTAATTGTATTACTGAGCAAGTCTTTGCAACTTGCTCTATAAAGGGTGCAAAAGTACCCTTAACGCAAACGAAAGGCATTTGTTCTCCCCACCACTGCGATCATTTTTTGGTTCTAGACCATACTTGGGAACCGCCTAGTTACGGAGATATTGGGGGTCAAAGTTTCAAATTTTGCACAGCTGTTTTTTGTAAATACTAGTTTTTCAGGTTATAACTTTACTTATATTACCTCCATGACCCGTTTACTATTCGAAGCATCCACTAGCACAATGTTTTAAGAGTGATACATTGAGTTTTACCGTAAAATGTGATTTTTAACCCCAAAAAAAAGACGTTTCCCAGCAAAAAATTTTGCGTAGCGGTACTTAGTGATGTACAGAATGCTTGGTTGACGTATGTGTGAAGGGTTAATTTACACCCTGTATATTTGTCTCAATTAAACCTTTGAAGCGGTTAGAGGCTTATAGTAAATACACACTTTTTACTTTAGTTCTGTTTAAGTTTTAAGTAAGTAATAACATGCCTGTCATCCCCGAAGGTTTAGGTAAATGTATAGGTACCTTGTATTACACCCATTCGCCAGTTGGTTTAAGTCCCAAAAAAAGGGGGGCAATTAAAAAGCATATTTCTCAAATAAACTTTTAAATCGCCCCCCTATTAAGCCATAGTTGGTCTGAAATCGTCAGTCGACCTACATAATTACATAAAATTAATGAGTTATCGGTGTTATATTACCGGACGCTATGGTCAGTGCAAGCATAACATGCACGTCCGGGGTCGGCTTCCCTTTGCCATTAATTGGTGGTCTTCTCTGTATGGAGTAAGAGGAACTATGGTCAATGAACTACCACAATGATTGGGAGATTAGTGGTCTAAGTTTCGCAATTATTTCGATATTAATTTTCTGTAGGTAACTTATGTTGTCTAATAGTTGGCCAAAACTTGTAACACGACTGTAACGCCTGCAAAATCTGAAGGATATCCCGTCGGTAATGCGTCAAAGGTGTTCATGTCATACACAGAACCTTCTATTCGCCAGTAAATATTTCGTTTTGGAGGACAGCTTGTTATCGACAACTGGCAGATTGCTGATGGAAAAATACTTTGCTCGGCCAGGGAATCAAACTTAGGACTTCATACTCAGTAGTAGCGCTTGCAACCACCGACCACCGAGGCAAACAGTACACACAACACTCTTGAAACTTTTGTTTATTTATCGTTGAGGCACATATGACAACAAATCAGGAAAGCATACTTAGTTTTTTTTGCAAATATAGTCCAGTTCTTATCTTATCATGCGGTCAACGGTCGATGACACCAAGTTGCCCACTCTGCTAGTTCAACCGGGGACCGATGTTAATGTTTTTATTTGCTTTTCACATGACACGGTTTTAAAGTTAACTTCACTTCGTGTGTCGAAATCCGATTAGAGAACGACGACTACCAATATACACTTTAGTCGTATGGTAATGATATCGTACAATAGAATAATATGTTGACCACATCAGAACTACTTAACGCATAATATCACGCGTCTTATAGTCATTTGACGCTTTTAGAATCTAAAATTGAACAACTATGAGGTTTCTATGTTTGGCCGTGAACTAGTCGAGAATACTAATAAATACCCTATTACTGTTCCACCGCAGGCCAAAGCCCTATTCTCATATGGAGGAGGCACGAAGCAGTTAAATCCTTGATAAAAACTCATAATATTTGCCTGATGGGTTGCATCCCAAAACATCGTATGTCGCCATCGAAGGCTCTGCCTTGACTACTGGACCATCACGAATACTAATGAATTTAGCATTCAGGTTTACGTTAATTCTACCTAAAGCCACCTGCTCAGCGTTGCCTGAACCAGGGCCCGTGAGTCGACACTGAGTGACTCAGCGAGACAGCGCTCACTGACGTTGACTTAGTACCGCTTACAAGTGTACAATGAGGTGAAACTTACTACCTACATTTACAGATTTTAGTACGCCTGGTCTTTATTACAGTGACTGATACAGGCAACTAAAAGCCTCATTGCAGGTTGTAAAAATGTGTCTCAGGCCCGATAGCACGACTTGCCTTCGAAATTAATGCAGTCGATGTAGGTGTCTACTGTGTTTTTAATGAACTAGATCATATCTTGTCAATTTAATATTAAAAATTATAATATCCTCAGGTCCGAATTTCGTTCACGACTGCCAATCTCAACGGAGATAAGCAAAGCACGCAGGCGATATTACACAAGATTGTGCGTAACATTGACTACTTACTCTCATAATCCGATGGAAGAGTCGTAATATCGGAATAGCAATATGCACGTCAAGTGCCGTCTGATTCCCTATCAAAAATATTCTAATGGAACTTGTAACTTACACAACCCTGGCTGATTTAAACCATTTCCCCATACCATTCCTCTGCAACACCCTTTTACAACAGGCAAGCCCTTCAGTAGTCCATAATGTGCGCGCCGCATTCGCTAATGTTCCATACACTTGAGATAAAGATGCAATTGATGAAAATATAAACGCTCCCGCAACCTAGAGTGCTCTCGACCGGCAGCTAACTGACCTATAATATTAATCTCCGTGAATCGCTTTCACGTTATCACTACTGTCCTAGTAAAAGTAGGAATGTTTTAAACGTAACATGTGCTAATTTCCAAATGGATTTTATCAAGGAATCCATTACAGTACGTCTGGCGATGCGGAAATCGTATCTGTTCTTGTAAGTGGATGTATCACATGGATGTCTGTCGCTGATTTAGAAATGAAATCGAAGCTTAGGATAATTATGTAATCTGCGTATCACGTTCATATAACCGCCGGGCCGCCGGGCCGGGTTCATAAAACGTGCAAGCGCACTAAGAGAAATGTCAAAGGTGTATCGCATTACAGATAGGTAAGCGTGTTTTACTTCCATGTAACTTACAAAACGATGCATTCGAACCTAGGGAACGGAGGATGTAGGCAGTAGTACTACAGTAAGTACTAGTATTCAAACAACTAAAAGTGTATAATATCTATAAAATAACTGGTGTTTAGACATACAAGGGTGCTAGCGTAGCATAGACATCATGGATTCGTTACTAAGATGAATCTCCCCAGTTCATTGTCCGATCACATCCAGTGACTATCATTAAGTAATTAAGTCTTTTCCTATGGTTTACTTTTGCGGGAAGTCCAGAAGAATTGACGACACGGTTGGCGCAGTGGCTCAGGCAATGGACTGCTGCGCTGCGTGTCGCGGGTTCGATCCCCGCACGGAACAAATATTTGTATGGCCTACAGATAGTTGTTTCGGGTCTGGGTATTTGTGTATGTGAGTTTAAATGTTTGGGAACGCACCCACGATACAGGAGAAATTCCTAGCGTGGGGCAAAGTTTATTAAAAAAAAAAAACAATTTATTACCAGAAACAATTATCCATTTGTAAAAGTTTCATCTTTTCAATACCCAGTCGAGTTGATTAATCTATATTGTTTAAATGACAATGTCCGTAAGTGTTAAAAATTGAGGGGTACTGTATTACAGTGGGTACCGTATGTATGGCCACAGTATTATTTATATATTCACTGTGGGTGTGAACAATTGTGGTTTTCTACTTTTAATAAAAATGTCTTAGTAATAATGTGAATCAGTAGGTACAGTTATGTAAAAATGTATAGGTACACTTTATGAGTTACCCTTGAGTCACCGTTGTAAATTTAGGGTTGATATTGTTGCAATATCACAGGAACTTGGTCTATATAAACCAGATTGCAGAACCCCTGCTGATATAGACATCTAGTTTCCATAAAATTCTGGACGAGCCAGCGTTACTACAACTTTCCTAACCAAAGAAATGCGCACATTATGTTTAGGGAAACTCCTAATAAAAAACTTCACAGGTTTCCTAAAACCGTGAAACATCACAAGTTACATAATATAAACACTACGTTAACGTCCATAGCAAACGCTGTACCACCCGGTATCACGGAAGATACTGTGCCGGGTGCCCTTTACCAGCCTTTGATAAAGTTCCACATTTCATATTTGTGTACCATAAAATTTTGTATCGTTCATGCAAACTTCTTGTTTACGTCTTGTCCTAATAGTGTTTCGGCATAGATACCAGATTTAAACGTTAAAATGTTTTTTTACGAGCTCACCTCATTGAATGTGCTCAACTTCAAAAGCATCATTTCTCTGGACATCGTGTTTTTCTCACACTCATTTTTAGGGTTCCGTAGCCAAATGGCAAAAAACGGAACCCTTATAGATTCGTCATGTCTGTCTGTCTGTCTGTCTGTCTGTCTGTCCGTCTGTCCGTCTGTCCGTCCGTATGTCACAGCCATTTTATTCCGAGACTATAAGTATTACACAGTTAAAATTTGGCAGGTAGATGTATTCTGTAAACCGCTTTTTGATTTTTATATAAAAATAAAAAAATATAAGATTAAGAGGGGGCTCTCCATACATGAAATTGAAAACTTTTTTTCATCAAACCTACACATGAGGGGTATCTACGGATAAGTCTTCAAAAATGACATTGAGGTTCTTAAAATCATTTTTTCTCAAAGTCAATCGTTTCAAAGATAGACACAGCAACAACAACAACACCTCTAACTTTTCAAGTAAGAGAGTGACAATTCTAAAAAAAATATATAATGTAGATCTCAACAAAAACTACCAACCAAAATTGGTTTGAACGAGATCTAGTAAGTATTTTTTTTTAATACGTCATAAATCGTAAATCGCAATTATAAAAATAATTTAATTTTTATAACTCAATTATAAAAATTATGTTAACATTATGTTACTTGCTGCTACGGAACCCTTCATGGGCGAGTCTGACTCGCACTTGGCCGGTTTTATTTTTTCTTGTTATTCCACAATACAAATTGGGACCTTGAACGTGCCACTAACATTTAACATGACTAAAAGTAAACGTCTCAAATATGTGAAGCAAATACCAACAGCCACTGAAATCACCCTTTCTTTCCAAGATTAGCAAAAAACAAAAGATCGAGACCACACCGCAAGCTTATTTCACGGCGAACTCCCTCCCTTATCCTGTCGCTATAAAACGCCTGATGATCTAAAAATAAATTGGTGACATCCGGCCTCTTCATACGGACCTTTTTCTTAATTTTAGACATAATTGGTAGTAATAAAGTATGAAGCGTAGCTTGAGTTCAAAAGAGATTCGTTGGTGACCGTTGAGGTTTGAATTGTAGACAGGTTGACCGTTGAAGCAGATGAATTTGAATTGGAGCGTAGGACATTGTCCTACAAATGTTGTGTTAATCATAATAACAGTAATGGCAGGGACAGACGCTGTAATGTCTGTAGAAAAGGAGTTAATATCTTGATCTTACTGCTTGGGCGTGTATTCCCTTGATCAAGTTTTACCATGTTCTTTAAAATATCGTTTAGAGAAGTTTTTTCCTTTAACGCTAAACAGCCAACTTTGCCTAGCTCGTATGGTTATGAAACTCGACCTGATTTCATGGTTTTATGGACGATTTATCTTCAATACTCTCCTTCAAAGTTTATAGACGATTTATATCGTGTTACAGTGTTGATTTACTTTTCATCCATATGATCAAAGTCTTGTTCTGTAACACGCTTGTTGATCCTTATTGAATTAATCAAGATTGGCAGCTGAAGCCGTTTATGATTGTAAATCCAACATTTGATACGAATCGATCTCATGCATATCAAGTTTGGGTACTTACCAAAGCCTTCATAACATGTGTAGATTCTAAGCATGACTTCTAGTAGCCTTGGGATTTGCCAAGTCCTTGTCTAAATGTTCGCCTGGAATATTCGATGAAAATATTCGACCGAACTTGTGACATAATTTCTTATCCAAGGGCTCATCGAAATTGGGCTGCAGGTTGTTCACAGGTTACCGCGGCCTCGACACATGGGGCTAAGAAGGAACATAGGTGGTTTTTAGTCAGTAGAAGTCTGACACTACCTTTCGCTCTGCCCAAGAGCGGAAGCGGTTATTTGATGATTTTCCACCCGCCAAAAAAAGGTCTCGTCAAAAGGCTTTTTGCTTACAATTTGTCCGGGGTTTTTCGTAATAATTGTTAAGGTTAGTTTTTTTATATACTGGATTCACAGGGTCGTATAGAGTTTGAGTGGCAATGGTTTACGACAGCTTCCGTTTCACTGAGCATTTTAATATGTTGTTTAGACATAATATGATTATAACCTCGGTTACCATTAATGATTGCAAGTCATTTGCAATCTGTAAGAATAGCTGTCAACCTCATCCTTACATTAAAAAGACCAACTCCAGATTACAGTAATACCTCACACATCGCCCTAATAGATAAATATCGTCAGTTTTACAGCTCAATCAACCGCAAATTCTAAATCTCGTGGCCATTAAACAAACACAAGCATTTATAAACAAACAAACATGTGCTTTCAGTGCAGCGTCGAACGCTTCCCGCGACGGACGTGTTTTACTTGCGTACGCGCCGCATATGATGTCATTTGCGCGCGAGAATTACGCACATGTAAATATAAACCTTACCGTGACAAAATAAGGTTGATTTCACCCTGAATGTAGTGCTGTTTTAGACATGTGAGATGTACTGTTAAATTGGCCGTTATTCTGTGACCGTTTTTAATTTGTGCATTCAAATGATTAGAGCAAACGTGATTTATTTGGGATGCAGTCAGTTTTCTTAGAATTCGTTAAAGGAAACGTATGCAACTGCTTTTTAAATAGAATCTTTGTGTAACGGCTTTATCGTTCTGTGGTTTACGTGTGGAATTGTTTCATTCTACTTATGTAAATAAGGAAATTAGTGTAAAACTTTTAATACCTAGGATTATATTAATTCCCGCGTTAAGTTACAATATTAAAGTTAAAAGTAAATGTCTATTGCGAACTTTTGGCTGAATCTTTTCAGTTTTAGACGAAGTGATTAACCGTTTATATATGATCGAAATCTTATGGAATCTATGTAAACACTTTCAGAAACAAGTTCGTATAAACAAATAGCCACAGACTTAACAGAAACAAAGATAGCTTTTACTCAAAGAAAAATCTACTTGAATATTAAAAAATAGGTCACTGAAAGAATGTTTACATTCTTGTGGTAACTTTCAGACGATAGACATCCCTATTCAAGTATGCTGAACATTTGTTTATCCTAGAATCTGTGTCCCATTTCAAGCTGTCTACACTTAGTTATTTTAAAATACATATTCCCCTTGTGTTTCGTCCTATTTTCGTTTTGGTCTGAACATTTTATTCGTACCGAATGTGAACTAAGCATCTGTTGTATTGACACACTTTACGAACTGTTTACAGCTATTTAGGCTTGCAAATATTGGTTCAGTACACTTAGGGTTATCAAGTTCTGAAAAATGTCGATGCGTCTTTTTTGTTTTGAGTTCATTACATCACGCCTGCAGTCCCGGCAGGGTTAGGGAAAGGTGTACCCTACCTAATAGTGCCCCCACATTTCGCCGGTTTTATTTTAAGTCCCATTTTTATTACTAGCGAGCCTATTGCCATCAATCGGCGCACATCCAGACTCCGTCGCAGCTATTGAGAAATTCCTAATGAAAAAACTCTATAACACTGCCAGGCCCCACGGAAATCGAGCCGGACATGTCCATCCTATTGACCAACCGTAATCCTCTGAACTTATAAGTTAGGTTAGGAACATCATTCTGAGTGATAAATGTGATTATTCACACCTTTGTTTTTCAAGAATATTTATAGAAGTAAGCGTTCACCGAGAGGAATGACTTGCCAATTTCCTGTTTATCCTGTTAGATCCGCTGAGGTGATTGCTATGTTGTCATAATCTTGGGATGATGCTCCATGTCTGAGCAGCTTATCATCGCACGAAAGTCGTAAATGTCAGCGTCGAGTATTAAATCTTAATCCAGAAGCCTATGAATGTGTCACTCAGTCATCTAAATAAAATTAGTTTATTCACTCTGTGGCTTGTCTATTTTCTTCAGTTATGGTATGTTTAAAGTGTGAGCTTACGAGTCAAAACATTGGGGCTAGTTTAAGTTAAGGAATAGCTTGAATAAATTAAGCACAAGTTCAAATTACAAAGTTGCGTCGGGTCTACGAACCGCCATTGATATAGGTAGGTACCTACTAAGCTTTGAAATTCTGGCTTCTCGTTCTTGAAATGAGTTCGTAACACGTCGCTTTTGAGGAGCTTCGTTGACGATAGGCCTAAGTCTATGTGGTTGCACGTTTCATTCGTCATGCTAGCCATGAGAGATTTTTAGCGGGCTTTGTTTACTCCCTAGCTTATTAAACAATATCAAGGAAACAAAAACTGCCACTGCATTTTAAATCAATCACACATCCTCATGGCTCCGAAATTCAATCTCCCCTATGCTAAACACAATAGCATCTCTCTCCCGCTCCATTACACGCATCGTAAACATACAATCAATCTCTCGTATTCGTCGGGCCATTGACTGCCACTACTATTGACGGCCACTAGTGCCACTTGAAGCTCAATGTTTGCATCGTAATGCTTTACTGGAGAAAATTATAATTATTAATGAAGGAGCATTGAACTTGACATTTTAATGTACCCCTTGTGTCGCCAGATGGTTGCGTTCTAATGTTCCGTATTTGAATTAGATGTGATAGGGCAACAGATGTCTGGGGATAAAGTAATGTGTGCTATTACTCTCGTTGTTGATTGTACGCACGTGGCTATTCAAATATTAATGTAGGATTCAGGGGGTTCTTGGGTTGGATTCCCGGCTCCGACAGTGTTATTTTTTTTTAAATCAAACCGTATTATGGCTAAATAAGGAAATATTAGTGTCTCATGATTTTAATTGAACTTTTAACCGCAGATTATCTTGGCCAGCCACTAATATAGTTATCGTGGTCAACATTAAATTAAAGTTGCCATATATAGGCAAACTGACAATCAGGCAATCCGTTCAGTAATAAACAGGCGTCAAATGTTTAATTTACGAAGTTAGCTTTACGCTCGTGTCGATTGGAAATTGTAAAACACGTGTTTTAATTACTAATTAGCTTCTCAACTGACACACATTGTCTTACTGTTTGCAGCTGTTAGCACCTCACACGATTCAATTACCGTATATTTAAACATTTAATGATCACGTTCTAACGTAAAGTTATAACAAATTCTCTCCTTTCATTATCAATCGGTAACAATAAGCAAACACTGCAACTTAGCATCATCACTTGTTCTGCTTTATAACAATAACACACCGAAATAAACCTTATTGTCCTTGCTATAAAGGTGTTGACGTGCTGTATTGCACACGTGCATCCGTTAGCCCACACATGGCTATCTTTTTTCTTAGAGTTATTTTTGTACGCAGCTGGATTCATGTTGTGAGGGTAGTATTATATTTTTGTGTGACTGTTTAACCTACTGGCGTCGATCGATGTAAGTGATATTTTTGCTTAGTTTTAAATGCGTTGTATGACGTAAAGATGTAATAAATTTTATTTCTATTGAGGTCGACACCCAATTTCAGCCTTGGTGATCTAATTAATTCTGTCGTTTTAAGTGATTTTAAACAAAGTCTGTACTGTACCAATATGTGAGAGAAATGTTGAATTTATTTTGTTATTTACTTAACTCTGAGGTAGGTATCGACGCAAACATTCACAGTTTATGTTTCATATTGACGCATGAAATTTTGAATATTGAATCTCAGATCCATTTTATCGTGTAAATATTGAACACAATCGGCAGAAGTATCTTTCTGAATTTCAAAATTTTCCAGTGTTGTTTACATACCAAGACCAACTAAGTTCAAATCTCTTTACATATTTTTATTATAGTCAATCTGAATAGAATAAGCCGTAGACAATCTACCCGCACTTTATCAAACATTGATGAAAAACAAAGACGGTGTACCTAATAAAAAAGAATTTACATACGATGACATTAACCCTAAACATTAATGAAAGGATGTTCAAAGAAACCTGTTTTTAATTATCTATAGCTCATATCAAGTATTTTCATACTAATTCAGACGCTCCGGAAACTATTTCCTTAGCATTGCACCGGTAGACATCTTCCGCATTCGATACCTTTCAAATTACTTAGTGCTCCACAATTTTCAGACGTAAGTTGGCCAATTTACAGCTAAATATAGATTGACAATAAACAATAATACAGACGAACAAAGTGCATAATGTGTGAATTAACAAGTTGTACGATAAAAGTGTTGCAAATAAAGCCATTATTCAATGAACTGAAGACATAGTGTTTGTGCAGTTGACAATGTGATGTGACTTCATCATGGTGATTTTGAGAAAGTTTATGGTATGTTTTATGTAAAAAGTCTAAATTATATGATGGTTTAAATAAATACACCATAAACAATTGAAAAGTATGTCCTAATGGCTTGTTGATAGTAACTTAGGTAGGTAAGTAAGCTACAGACGCCTGGAGTAAATATGTATTAGCGTAGGTAAGTGCTGACGGAGAAATGACATACAATAAAAAGAAAGGTTTTGCTCCTGACATTTAGACCCACTGTCCAATAGGATATATGTATATGATTCCAGTGCTACAGCGTGTTTATATATAAACAATGTTTGAATACAGCTAGAAAACAAAAGTTGATTTATGTTTTTCAGTACCAATTTACCAGCTTGAATCAAGGATATAGTTTATACTTTGAATAAGATACATGGAACGCACGATGTATCATCTGAAAAATGCTATAAGCTCCAAATTCAGGCAATGTAACTCCAATCCGTCTTCTTCATACGTATCGCGATACTGATGACTAATAATGAATGGTTTTGTCAACAGTGTTCAAGTCTTCGCGACGAGCTATCCGTCGGCGAGGACAAGTGGAAGACGAGAAGAAACCTCAGCTTCGACCAGAACAGGCAACTGGAGGAGGTGACCAGAGAAAGGTGAGCAAATAGCCTAGTCTTAACGTACATTCGAACAAGCTAATAACATTGGAAATATTGATTGCAATTTTGTTTTATAAAGCGTTTCGCATTAAGAGGAGGCTCCCTAAATTTATGTTAATTTGCATTAATATTCTGAAACAGTCGTACATACAATCAAAATGGAACTTTAGTATATGATTTATTGGATCTTTTTCTTTCCATGTACAAGACAGTTACGTAATTGTAGCATATTCGCTCGATTCATTTTTTATTCGAAAATCATGTCTTTTTTAACGATTATTACATTTTTCCTCAAGATTGCTCCGCCTTTATGTCTAAAATAAATGTTCACTGTAAGAAAATATAGTTTACTATCCAGCCACAAGATATTTTTTCTCCAGATCAATTACTACTTTAGTTATAAACGAAATAAGAATTGAGACTTACGACATTTAGTTTCGTGCTCGAACGCGATCAAAGAGCGCACGCGGTATTCGACTTTATTACTGAAGTGCTAGCGTCTAGCACATCGCGCGGAGTGGCGGGGTGAATGGGGCGGAGCTTGCGTGGAAATTATTTTAGAGTGCCTGGTCTTAAGCAACTGATGTCAAACACTGTATCGTTTGGCATCAGTCTCTAAATGTATCTGTATAATCTTAAAAGTAAATGCAAGTTAGCTGGCTGTAAACTTATTAGCTTGTTCGACTGTACATTATACATCGACCGCAAGTTTCTGAAAACCTACACATCTATATGTTTAAATCAGGTGTAATTTGGTATTAAAATCTCACGTTAGACTTAAGATTGATTGTATTTTAATCAAACCATCATTTACTGACTGACCCTATTCTGTTAGTCTGTTTGAATGGAGAGCGGCGTAGTCTAGACAAGGCTAAGCGATTTATATAATTCGCTTAGGCCGTTATAAGGGCCCCAAACATGTTTATTATGCATGAGTAGTATGTGGGAATAAAATAGTCTGTCATTAATTTATGTGATTGAATAATTCGATAATAGATCAGGGGCAATGGTGCTTACTAGGTACTTCCTCTATCAAGCAATGATTTAATGAGTTCCGCTGTTATACTGGCATCACATCACACTAATACACACATCAAAAGTGTCTAGGGATCAACATATATTTTTGCAATAACTTTTCTCCTGATTGATATTAATTAAAATTTTCTGATTCATCAAATAAAGTGTTTTCGTTTGTCACAGTAACGATAAACCAAGTCACCTTTGCATTAATAAAGAAATTTGCCATTTTCCTAATAAAGGGATTTTTGACATTTGAACCACTAACATTAAAGTTCGAAAAAAAGACTGAAATAACAGTTTTCTTTAAAATTTTATTGGGTAACTTAAACAATTAATAATCCGTGTTTCTACCGCGAACACTAACAACACAAGAACATCGGTTTGGCATACTCAAAATGAGTTCATCCAAATCACGCTGTGGAATGGCCGCCCATGTTCGTTGCAACAACAAAAAAAGGTCTTCTTGCGACTGGATACCCTCCATATTCGGCAGAGCTCTTCTCTGTAGCATATCCCATGCATGCTCAATCGGGTTCAAGTCTGGCGACTGAGCAGGCCAGGGCAGGACATTGATGTTAGCTGCGGCGAGAGTCTGTCTTACAACTCTTGCGGTGTGCGGTCGTGCATTATCATGCATTAACTGAAATAAGGGACCGATTTGCACTTGTAGAGGAACGATGACGTCTGATACAATCGTCTCAGCATAAATTTGAGCGTTGAGGTTGCCTCTGATCCAAATCAACTCAGTTCTTCCGCCGATCCAAATACCCGCCCATACCATGATGGTTCCACCACTATAAGGATGGACTTCCTGGCAGGATTTTAATCGCTGTTGGCGTCCAGGGGTTCTCCAGTGTCGTATACGTCTTGTATCCGGTCTCATACCAAAACGAGACTCATCAGAAAAGCACACGAAACGCCATTGTTCTTCTGCCCAATTTCTGTGTTCAAGAGCCCATTGATATCGAATCCTACGATTGTGCATTGCTATAGGTGGTACCCGTAGCGGTCTTCGGGAATGAAGGTTCACTTCATGCAAGCGGTTTCTGACTGTTTGGTCGCTAATTAAGTTCCCTGAAGAGTGATGAAGCCTCACGGCTAACATCATGGCGGTTATTGTAGGAGCTCTTCGAGTTAAGATTTGAATGTATCGGTCTTGTCTCCGTGTGGTGCAGCGATACCGTCCTCCATGGCGCTCAGCCACGGTACCAGTGCTTCGGTAACGTGTCCAAAGTCGACTGATAACACTCTGACTTGTATTCAGAGCTAAAGCCACAGTACGTTGCCGGGAACCAGCTTCTATCATTTCCACGGCTCTGAGCATTTCTTCCCTGCTTAAATGACGTCGCCGCTCCATAATAACGTTGGTTTTAATCAGTAGTAGGGAAACAGTAGCACTAATAATGTCTTCAATGCGTTGTATGTTTTTATAGGGAAAATATTGACAGCTGATTTTCATCTTTTACTCGAATTTGATTCACAGTTCCTGATTCAAATTATGAAATGCACCAAAAAGGATCCATATAAATTTATAAAATCATAAATTTATTACAAAGCCACATCTCAATCTCAAGAAATCCGCATAAAAATGCTTGATCCCTAGACACTTTTGATGTGTGTATTATAAAGGCGAAAGTTTGTGAGTGTGTATGTTTGTTACTTCTTCACGCAAAAACTACTAAACGGATTTGGATAAAATTTGGTACTTAGATAGTTTATAACCTGGATTATCACAGGATAGTTTTTATCCCGATTTTGTTTTCCCGTGGGATAATTTTCGAGTTGTAGCGGGAGAAGCCGCTGGCTACAGCGTATTCTATAAAAGTATTTAGATTTACTTCTTGATCTAAAAGTGCAAGCATACAATCACTTTTCCGTTAGCAATTACAATAAATAACTTCTTCACGCCTTTAATCTCTGAAGGGTTAGGCAGATATGTACCTACCTATTAGTATACATATATTTCGCCAGATATTTTTAAGGCCCATGTAATACAGGGTAAGCCTATTGCCATCAGCCATGCACAAACCCAGACTCCGTGGCTACTGCAAAGAGAACCGGGAATCGAACGCAGGACCTCATGTTCAGTAGTCGCACTTGCGGCCTCTACACCAACGTGGCAGTCCGAGAGAGAAGCAATTACAACAGTCGACCTCAAAATAACATTATTAATAAACGTTCCAAGACACATATCTTCACAACTCTTTATGTTTGAAGGATTAAAACGAACTGAAATACGCTTTTTTTTTTGGCGGGTGGAAAATCATCAAATAAGTCTTGGGAAGAGCGAAAGGGAGTGTCAGACTTCTACTGACTAAAAACCACCCATGTTCCTTCTTCGCCCTTTATGTCGAGGCCGCGGTAACTTGTTAACAACCCGCAGCCCAACTGAAATACGCCTGGGAACAGGATTCGATATTAGGTTAAAGTGTAACATGTGTTGTTCCGGGTTGCGTCACGTTGCCGCGCTCATCAAAACGCTGCAGCCGTTTGGTACAAACAAACAGTCGCACTGAAGGGAGATTAATTTATTACCCACAATGTTTGTTATAAATGCCGCTTAACTTAAGGGCTCTTTGAAACACCTTGTTAGGAAGACTTTATGGCTTGAATTTATTTTTGGCAGATTTCGTAGAAAAGATAAAAACAACATTACGTTAAACTCTGTCTGTAATTGTTCTTCTAGAAACTCAAAGGTTAATTTTCACTAACCTCTCTGCCGTCCTTCCATCTATTTGACTAGAGCTGCTTGACAGCTCAGTCCTTGCTAATGGAGTCTAGCTTATCTCGCAATTTCCGTCAATAACTTTTATTTTGTTATTTTAATTACCTATGCGGTGGCAATACCTGGAGAAGGATATCATCTTTTTTTTTGGAAGGATGGATCATCAAATGACTTCCCCCGCTCTGGCTGGAGCAGTAGGGAGTGTCAGTCTTCTACTGACAAAAAACCACCCATGTTCCTTCTTAGCCTTAGTGTTCAAGGCAGCGGTATCTCTTTTGAACAACCCCCAGCCTCGGCAAGAAGGTTTACGTCTGAGAATTTAGACTGAATGATGATATTTCTACCATGCTAAATGAAATAATTTTCAGGGATGACCTAAAACGCGTAGCAGTCAGCCTGCATCGCGTGGTGGGACAACTAGTGGCGTACTGTGCCAGCGCAGAGGACGAGCTGAACCGCACTGTACTAGCGCAACTACTGGCCAGACTCGTACCAGATCATGAGTGAGTATACTACTGCATACTTAGTAAAAACCATGGCTGTAAGCACGCCTGTAACTTACTTACGGCTTGGATTTTCCTATAGATTTACTGCAATGACATTATGTACTAGACATCAACCGCATTCCGTGTGGTTTGTAGAACTACTTATAAGCCCTCTTCCTCTATCTCTTTCTCTTACTTTGCTGTACTCGAAATTGTCCGCAATGATCATGCTTTGTTGCCACCGCTTCGTAAGCTCACATTACACATATGATTAAATATATTGAGTACGTTTATTACCCTGTTTCTGTCAAATAGGCAGTCGTTGTCAAATAGGTGGTTGTGGTGACCAAATAGACAGTCACTTCGTGTAGAACACTGGTTACTCAGCTGTATCCCGATAGAACCTAGTTAATAGTTGGAAATAGTCTAGGAAAATGATGATGATATTGAGTACTTTTAAGACAGCTATAAATACAAAATTTAAAAAATCGACCTTATTGCGGTATGTCAAACCAATTTGACCGTATTAAACAACACTTTCAACAACCACAATTCAGCGGTGATCTATTTACGACGAATAAATAAGACGAGCGCAACTAAGTCGCCGTCCTAAAGCGAGGTGCGCCATTGACACAACAAAACTGCTTCGCTCGTATGCGCGTGCGCTTCGTTTTGTCGCTCTAACGCTTTGATCTATCAGCATTGTATGTGATGAATTTTGTTCAGCTGCTGGCTTACTAGGAATATTACTCATACTGAGAGAGGGAAAAATAAAAGATATTGGATCCGTTCGATGTACGGATTTATGTCGAAATGTCGGTGAAATTGACGTTAGTTTTTCTTAGTGATGGTTGATGATTTTTGGAAAAAGATTTGGTAGCTGCAATAACACAATTTTTTTTACACCAAACACACTCTGCTTGTGTTGATATGATTTTGAATGAACTGTCGAAGGTATTTGTAGATCCTCTTATCAGTTTGAAAATAAATAAGAATGTCTTAGAGGTTTTAACATAATTACGACAAAGTAAAGCAGTATTATGTTATGCATATTCTGAAATGCTTTGTACTGTGGTCAGATTTCAAGAGGGTGTGTAATTACCACAGAAAAATCAGTAACTCTTTAGCGCCTTTGACTGACACCAATATAGAACGATCAGGTCCTCTCACTCAACCCGGAAGACATTTCCGCAGTATTATTCTTCCCTCTACGAAGAGTTTACAATAAATAAGCGTTGAAACAGTACAACTAACAACAAAGAGTAATGCGGTGATTAAGAGAAATTAGCGTAAATCTGTATGTACAGAGATGTTGTGTGTAACGGCGGAAGCAAAGATTTAATGGTAGCCTCGGTGCTAAAGTGAGAACTTGTGTGACGCTCTCTCACGGTATTCGGAAAGGGTTGACTTTAAGACTTCTCCTTGTTTTTCTTTAAGCCTCAGTTTAATTTCGAAGCATACTAATTGGTGGCGGGATTTATCTTCTTCTTTTCGCAATGACTGCACTTTGTTAGAGCCCAGTGGAGGGCCACTGACCATATTAGTTGCGGCTTCAGGGTCATGATCGCGCAATTAAGAACCTACATCGTAAACAGTGTCACTTTCTTGATATGAAACTATAAGTGGCAATTATAGATCTAAATGCTCATTTCGCGTCTTATTAGTTGCGTTTGCAACATTCTATTATTTTAAATTAAACTATCTTCCACTAGGAAAGATAAAGTACACATTGTGCATCGTAAACTTAACAAATCAATATACTAGCACAACGTTCCAGTGAACCCTAACAAAACCGCTCGTGTTTATAATCACTAGGTGTTAAGATTCGCACAAAATTAATATCCCCTGGAGTGAAACTGGCATCGCGCCAAACTTTCTGCCACGCTAATAATATTGATAGATTACTTCGATTTGCAAGCGGGTGGGATTTCGTCTAAATGGGTGACGCATTTCTTGTAGGTGCAATCGTTGTATTCATCATGTTTGGCTGTCGATCGTTATTAAACATCCTCTGTTTTTTTCATTTCTCGTGCTTCAATATGTATTTCGGACTAACTTGACTCAAATCAAATCAGAAGTCAGTTATTGAAATAAGGTTGATAATCTGCTTTTTTGAACGTCAACTAGACAAGACAGTCCCCCAAGCCCTTCTCTCTTCACTATTAATCAGTCATTGGCTTTTTCATCGATTTTACAAAGTCTATCAGTGTAGTGTTAGTGTATGTGTGTGTGTGTATGCTTCGAAACTCGTTGGGCTTACAAGCATTGTAATAATTAAGGGGTAGTTTTATCAAAGCGGTTTAGCGAAGCGATAAACTGTTCTAATCAAGCTGTGGAATCAATATCACACGCTCAAGTGTATTTTCTATTTCCCCCCAGATAGGTTATTACGTGTTTTATGTTACTAGCTGCAGTCCACCTGTTGAATAAAAACAGTTGCTTACACACCACAATAGTACTTATAGTCAATAGATACGTTGGCGTCAAGCCAAGTATCCCTTATGTCCGTAATACACTTGTCTCGATGCGAACAAGATTTGTACGACACAAATTATGTCATAGATTACACAAACATACTCAATTCGAATCACATACTTATGTTTTGATACTGAGTGAACAGGGAAGTCTAGCCAGCATTAAAGTGTAGCCATCAAATAGTATATTTGTACGTCCCTAAAGATTTCCGTAAGTAATAAATAGAATTGCAAGCTTTATGACTAAGTTCAATGGGACACGCGTGATTTTGCAGCAGCAGCGCGATTAGCGGAATGTCGATCGCAGGGCTATTTTCGTGTTCCTGCGATAAACTATCCAAAGCCAGTTACAAACAAATAAAGCTAAACGTTGGCACTCTTTTGGCTTAAAATTGCCGATGTACCGGACTTTTGCATTCGACTTCGCATTTACTAAGGTAAAATTGTTTGGGCAGACAAAATTGTTGCCATCGGGGTAAAAACTTGGATGAGGCTGGCAAAGGACCGTGGAGATTGGTGCAAGAAAAGATAGGCCTGTATATGTGAATTTAGGCAATGGTTGATGATGAAGGTAATTCTCATACTGTCAAGAATTAACCCTGAGCCTGATTTGTTAAACTGCAAAATTTCTGTCATTGTAGTAAGATCTTCTGCGATGTACAACTTTGCTAATTCCCTTAGCGGGACACCATTATAAGCTTGTACCTATTTTTTCTTGCAATATGTACCTGGCTACGGGCCAGCGCAGATGCCCTTTCGATGTTCGTGTTGCACTTACGTGGGTGGCACGTAAAGGTGACGGGTTACTCGCAAGAGATATAGCTTGTCATGTTCCGGCGCGTCGCGGTAGTAAAAGGATTAAACAAAAATGTGGTTGCGTTTATATGCTTTCAGTTTTCCAGGAAAGTGCTGGCGTTAAGACCAGGAAATTAAGTTTAAATGGGGAGGAATTAACCAGACAAAACTTGGCCAACATATCTTGTCTAACGGAAATAGCAACTGTTCTACGAGTTTTTGAAATTCGCAAAAAATAAATGCTTTTTCAATAGGAAATAACACGATGAGTTGATTAATATGCATGGAAAAGCTAAACAATAACCCTCCTTTTGGGCTTCGCCGCAGTCGGGTAAAAAGTAGTAAATTACACAAAGTAACTAACTAAAGTTGGTTTGAGGTGGCTCAAGAATAGAGCAATTGGAAGCATTTGGGGGAGGCCTTTGCCCAGCAGTGGGACAGTACAGGCTATTAAAAAAAAAAACTGACCAAAAGTGGTTTAGTATCATGGTTTGAGTCATTACACAAAAGATTCGTGATGTAACACCTCACATAGTTGTCTAAACCATGGCTGATAAAAAGTCGACCGTTAACAGGCGTAATGATAATTAATTTACGATATTCTATAAATTCACATGAATATTTGTTTTGTCCTGTTATATGATGTTTGTCTACGATGTGTACGATATGTTCCTTTTCTAAACAGTTACTACCCTTAACCTCTCATCACACATATCACTAACGAAACATTTGTCTATTCTTTTCCAGTACGATACTAGAAGAAGACTCCCGATCGTCGACTCCGAACCAGTCGGGCGAGCTGAACCAGAGCCTCGTGTCTCGTACCGGGAAACATGTTCACTTTGCACCTGACCTTAATGTTATACTTACGGATCTGGATGAGGTAAGTTTCAATATTTAAAGGCTATTGAGACATAGGTAAAAGAAATAAGTCTTAAAATATAATATTTTGATCGTGTGGTTAATGCCTCATCTTGTGTCAGAGTTTTTATATCGCCCATAGGCATCTGACTTGTTTGTGGTCAGATAAGATGTTTTCCTTCACCGCAGGAAGTGATCATAATACAACACGCGAACACGAATCCGAATAATCAGCGGTGTTTGACTTTGGTCTTTAATAATGAACATTACATTCTACCCTTGATATCTTTCTCCAGACATCAAAATACTTTGAATGCTTCGTCAAAAGGTCACAATGAAAAAAAAAATTTGGTGTATTTATAATGGGTATTAACATGACCAATCTGTTTGCTCTGCAGGAGGGTTTAGTGAGCTTCTTACAGCAACAACGGGACCTGAGCGCAGATATCAAGACGGAGTTAGAACATTCTCTGCGACGACTCAGACATGAAGCTCATTCGCTACTCGACTTGTCTGCTAAGCTTGCTCCCAGTAAGTCTATTTTAAAAATACCGACAACAACACGTGAACACGCAGGCGGGGTAAGCACACTTCATGGTTAGTGCAGTGGTCATCTTCTACTAACTACAATACTGCAAAGCCACATCCAACTCATCCGCTTATCTATGTTATGCTTGTTTACATGTATCGAACATTTTGTCCATACTATCATTTGTGACCTACCCGCAAAAAATGTTTATCATCGAAGTGGACTGTGTTTGCAATACGCACTACATTTTGTTCTTTTTATCATGTGTTTAGTCTTAAATACTCACATATAATTGAATAGTGTAATTCTTATGAGAATAAATGCACTCAAACCCGAACTATACCACTAGCAAAGCTCCCCAAGGTGTATTGCCATACGAGAGACAACGCTAAAATAGCATATTATTATGCTGGTAATTACACCAGCAACATTCAAATAGTAAACAAAAAAAATGTACGAGTCCTTCAGATAGATTTACAAAAAAATTATAAATAAGCGTTTTTTCTTCGTAAATTTTTATTGATTTGATAAAACAAAAAATACATATCCAATATTTTTCGATAATCTAACAGACGGACTAATTATTTTAAGTCAGTCATTATTTTTTTTAAGTCGGAAACATCCCTATTACTATAATAACATTCACAGTACTGCTGGTTGACGGTTTTGCTTTAACCAACCATACGCAGTCTCCAACTAACCATTTTCTTGCATTTTTATCCAGGAATCCGTCCGGACACGAGTAATATGCTGGAGTCCAGTATACAGATCACGGAGCTAGTCAACGACCTGGAATCTAAACAGAACTGCGACAATTGTGAATTGCATCGGAAGGTAACTAACGGATTTTAGACTATTATTATTTCATCATCATCATCAGCCTATAATGTTCCTACTGAGGGACTTAGGCCTCCTCTCTAGGAGAGGATCGGCTATAATCCACCACGCGGGCCCAGTGCGAGTTAGTAGAAGTCACATGTCTCCGAATTTTTTGGTTTCCTCACGATGTTGCTCTTCACTTTGTTATTATTATTTATTCGAGTAAAAATAAGTCGCCCGCTGGATACTTCTTCTTCTTCTTTATGGGGTTCAGGTTTCCGCACTTAGTCCTTGAGTGGGTCATTGTGCGTGAGCCATGGTGGCCGATTACTCCAACCAGCCCATCTCCCTCCAGAAGCAGATCAGACTTCCCGGTCTCCTCAAGACATCCGCAAGGGATCTTGGTGTCCCAAGGGTCTCCTCACGAATGTTGGTAACACCGTAGTGATACTTTTCGCCATACTTTTGACACGTCCCGTTGATTTTAAGGTTCCACTACCACTGAAGCAATTTAAGATGTAATTTAATTTATTTCAGAACATGGAGGAAGCGATGGCGGAGTGTTTACAGCGGGAGAACTTACTTCGTTCAGATCTAGAGGCCGCCATGATCAAGATCGCGCAACTCATGACCAGCGGTGAAGTTATAGCTGAGGGGTGAGTTACAATATTACATCAAGCCTCTAACCTCAGGACTGCAGCTGTCATAGGGACCTAGTCATTTATCACCATCTAGTTGTGAGTCCAGACTTTCATCAAATAACCTCCCTCCCGCTCTTGGGCAGAGCATAAGGGAGTGTCAGACTTAAAACTAAAAACCACCCATGTTCCTTCTTAGCCTTTTATTTCGAGGCCACGGTATCTCTATATTTACTTAGAAATTCCTAATGGGATTTATACAGGGTGTAAATTAACCCTTCACACATACGTCAACCAAGCATTCTGTATATCAAACTAAGTACCCCAACGCAAAAATTTTTGCTGGGAAACTACTTTTTTTTGGGGTCAAAAATCTCATTTTAATGTTAAACTCAATGCAGTACTCTTAAAACATTGTGCTAGTGGATGCTTTGAATAGTAAACGGGTCATGGAGGTAATTTAAGTAAAGTTGTAACCTGAAAAACTAGTATTTATAAAAACAGTTGTGCAAAATTTGGATCTTCGACCCCCAATATCTCCGTAACTAGGGGGTTCCCAGGTATGGTCTAGAACCAAAAAATAATCGCAGTGGTGGGGAGCCACTGCGCCAACCGTGTCGTCAAATTGTCATTCATTGGTTTGGTTGTACTTAGTTGGCTGAACGAATTGTCTGGTTAAAGGGGATGTTTCCTGACTAAAAAAATATGATTCTGTTTCGTCCGTCAGTTAGATTATCTAAAAATATTGGATACGTGTTTTTCTTTAATATTATTAAAAACTAGCTGAATCCGGCATGCTTTGCAACAATGCCCTTTTTCCTACCTACTACCTACCTACTACCTACCTACCTGCTACCTACCTACCTACTACCTACCTATGGTTTTAAGCTACCTCCCCATAAATTTTGAGCCAAATCGGTTCAGCCGTTCTTGAGTTATAAATGGTGTAACTAACACGACTTTATTTTGGGTGGGGGTTTGTGACGTCACTTTCTGGTAGAAAATGTACCAAACAGGCTGTATTGCCTTTTTTTTGTTTACGTTAATAGTATGTGTCCAATATTTTTTGACTGAATAGATTTTTTTTGTCGACGCTTTTTTAGCAGGCTACAGTCTCGTTCGTTACCGAAATAGGGTAGTTGACTGAATATTTTTTTTTTGTCATTTGGGTGTGCACACCGGTTACGAATGCTTCGCACATGAGCTATCTCAATATAACTGTAAAGTATAAGATTGAGACCGCACACCGTTTGCCCAGCTACGGCACAGGCTTACCTCCGGGCGCGCTGCCGGGCCGCACTCGGCCGCCGCCCGACGCCGCGCAGTCGCTGGACGGCGGCCGCTCGCCCAGGCTGCAGCGGTTGGCGCACGACTACGACTCGCTGCAGAAGGAGAGAGACGATCTGCATCAACAGGTGAGCATCTGGTTACAGGTGTGTGAACACACTATACCTGAAATACAAAAACCACCCTTACTGTCTCAAATAAAGGCGTAGTTGCTCGGTGCCTTGCAACAAATTGAAGCCGACACATACTCTAAAATATCCCTGAGGATTAAATAGTATATTGTTATCCAAGGGGCGAAATAATAGTTCGAGGGACTAAATAAGTAATTTTCCCGAGGTAAACATTGCGCTTTTCATTACGAATACAAGGAAAATAACAACATAATTATTAAATAAAGAATAAAATATTTTTTATCAAATGCTGTCACTTTTCTGCTCATTTTGTTTTTTTTGTCCTCTGGTCGTCCAGCCTTACAGCCAGTATTTTTCATGTTCAACATTAAAAAAAATTACAATGATTTTGTCGAAATCTATGTTATTTTAGAGAAATAGGTAAAACTAAATTATGTATATTAAAATCATAATATAATTGTTTTCTAAAGTTAACTTTGTTATTTTAAGTCGCGCTGTAATTGACTGGCTGTATAAAAAGTTGGAACATGATTCAATAAAAATGTGAAAATAGACCAAGTTTTTTTTTTTTAACTTGACACCTGTCGAAAGTGATTTTCCCTAGGGCTGAAAAATAATCCAATACACAATATGCACTTTATATTCTAACACTTCAATCTAATAGATAGTCTTATCTATCCATGTATGTACCTTGTAAATATAATATAGTATAAAATAACATGTAATTATGTTGCACCGCCGCACGCGCAGGTCAAAAGGATGACAGACTCACCCGTACATAACGTATGTTGCGAGAAGGTAAACGCGCACGAAACTACGCTTATGTACTTGTGTATTTATTGTAGCTTGCTAATTTTGTGTTATTTTTTATGATTATTAGTTGATGCCGTCCAAATTAAGCCATTGTAACTTTAACTGTGATGCTTTTTGACTGCTGAACCGTCATAACGGCATATTATTAAGTATTCCTTAAAAAAGTTTTACAGTTGAAACAAATATGTTCTTTGGTTTTTTAAACAAAGCAACGACGTGCATGGCTTCATTAGCTGTTAAAAAATACTTGTCATCGTTTACTTATCTCATTTATTGATTGAAGTACTGTTATCAATCTATTGTCGCTGGTTGCATGAAGTATTTTCGTATACGTCTCTTTTATAACTAGACTCCACCTTGCTTTTAAAGACTTATAAGTCTTATTTTACCTGTGCTAAGTAAAGGGCGTTTGTACCAAGCTTCCTTGACTTGTGCAAATCTCAACAAGTCGGTAGTCTCCAGATTATGTTTCACTTTAGGCATGCGAACGTGGAGATTGGCACTGTCCAGAGATCGAGTCACCCGGCAATGATATGAAAGTATATTCCAGCAGTGCAGACAATTTTTTATTTATCAATCAATCAATCAAAAGTCATTTATTCAAATTAGGCTGACATTCAGCACTTTTCGAACGTCAAAATTTACTTTACTCTACTTATTTACAAGAGACAGTCCCCCAAAACGCCCACCCTTCGGCACTTCCTAGTGTTTTAGCTGGAAAGAAGTGGCGGAACAAACCCCCCAGCAACACATCTGTCTGTTGTCTGTTATGTTGGTTAGAAGAACCAGACTCGATACAATAGTAAGGCGTATTTATTTATTTAGTCATCATGTTCAAGATTGGTATATGATGTTTAATAAATGATAAAGGCGGACTTAATTCGGCATTCTCTACTACAAGAGAACAACCTTTAGGTCAAAGAGGGCAGCAAATGTTGACACACTGTTTAGCTACAATGACTTCCCACGATACACAGTTGGAGGCCGCAAACCGTCAGCTGCGCTCCACGCGACAGTTCGTAGAGGAGCAAGCCACGGAGCGGGAGGCCGAGCGGGACGAGTTCGCGCGCCGACTGGCTGACCTCAGGGACGAGAACTCGCGCCTCGCCACCAGGCTGCAGCACAACGCCAGGATACTGAACGAGGTAGGGGGGGCGCGTCATGCTTTGTGTACTAGTGGAACTTAAACACGCGTGCTACACACGTCACCGGGTCGCCACGACCGCACAAAATTTGTGAAAAACATATATTATGTGGAAATAATTTCCAGAAACAATGGCTCGGCTTTAAGATCAGACTCGAACTAGATTTAGCTATTATAGATGCTGAACGGTGGTTGCCGATCGGCACAAACCAGATGAAAGCTGAATAAGTAATTACTCCTGGTCGGGCTGAGTTGTTGTTCAACGAAAATTGACGATATTAAAGTGTGTAGCGCCCTTTTTCGCTGTTTCGCATGTACACGAAGTATTACTACTTTTCCTGTGCCGTAGTGAAGGTTATTGTGATGTAGCGATGTTATTGTTGGCTCAACTGGTAGTCTGCCCTCGTAGCTGAAAACCCAGTAACTTTTATAAGTTTCTGTGTTTTCAGATACCGAGGCCAGTAGTGTTTCCTTGAAATAGCTTTTTAGATGTTTTTTTAATCTTCACCAAGAAACTGCACATTTTATCACTTACTACTTGGTGGAAGTTATAAACAAGATTAATGGGGATGGGTCCCTTAACTTAAATAACATTTTAGGCACTTTTTTCTTTTCACTAAATTGCAACTTACTGTTTTTTTAAGTTTCTGCACTTTTCAACTAATTTTATTGACTTACCAATACGACAAACATAAAGAACGGTATCAATTTTGCAACAGGGATTATAACTGTGAGACTAATAAATCTAGCATAGCTATACTCCACGCCACGAGAAACTGTTCATTTTGTAAACAAAGAATAATAAGGGATCGGACAAAAAAAAACTAATTATTCCGTCAGATAGATTTCCAAAAAATATTGAACACATATTTTTTTCACATAAACAAAAAATGAAGATGATACAGTGCTTCGAGAACTCGTGAAAACGTCACATGTAAGTACGTTTGTTTTACTACAAATGACGTCACAACCCCTCACTTGATCACATCTTTGACGCGTTTTATCTTCGTCAATATTTTTCTATGTGATAAAACAAAAAACACGTATCCAATATTTTTCTACAATCTAAACTAAAACTGACGGACTAATTAGAATCAGATTTTTTGACTCGGCCCGATCCCCTATTACTAAGTTACGCAGCGACAACTCAAATCAACATCAAATAATTCTAAATTCAATTCGATTGCGCTGTCGTTTTCGATACGCTAGTCTATTGTTTTGACCGGAACGCGTCTGACTTATGGCTACTATAACGTCTGACTGACTTATAGTCACGCCAATTACAAAGGCCTTACCCGTTAAAGTATTCGCATTTGTGGTCGCATTGGTGGGTCTGAACTAACCCCGGCCGCACCCTATCTTCCTACAGATGCACTGCCTCCGTCTCGCGAATTGCAACTGTCGTGAACACGACGCGCACGTAAGTTTGTGTCTGTCTTGTTTAGCTTGCTATTCGTGCCAGAATAACTTTATGAGGCTGGTCTTTGTAGCTCTCCAGGCATGTAGCAAAATGTTTGACCACTAGTAGTGAACTAACATAATAACCTAATAGACTGGGGTTTTGTAAGAAGTTTGTTCCCCCAGCCAAAGCATTAGGGCCTGTAGTATATAAACCCTTTTTTTTGGCGGGTGGAAAATCATCAAATAACCCCTTCTGCTCTTGGGCACAGCGAAAGGGAGTGTTAGACTTCTACTGACTAAAAACCACCCATGTTCTTTCTTAGCCCTTTATGTCGAGGCCGCGGTATCTCTTACAACATCCCGCAGCCCCGTCCTTTATTACCCTTATTACTATTTCCCTTGGTTTGTCGTTTAAAAAATTCTGCTTCTCCTCGTAATATTAGGAATTTTGTATCAAAGAATGCGCGGTGTCGAAACCACCGAGCAAATTGCTTATTCTGGCACAAATGGTATTTTATGTTGTAAATAATGTTTAAGCCTTTTTAATGTACTTTATGTGTAAAGTTGTATTTAGGTGGAGTTGTGTAGGTTTAGCACATAACAGCATGTCGAGCACCTTAATTTTAAAATAGAAGGTAGTTCATCCTTTCCCTAGGTCCCCTAGGTTTAGAAAAAACTAACATTTTCTTTATCGTAGATCCGTACCACGTCACGACGAAATGTTTCTCCTATCTTCTAACTCATTTGTCATCATCATCATCATCATCAACGGCCTATTAATGTTCCCACTGCTGGGACACAGGCCCCCTCTCTGAGAGGGAATGAGCTATAATCTACCACGCGGGCCCTGTGCTGATTGGTAGATGTCACATGTCATCGAATGTTTGGTTCTAAGCCATGCCGGTTTCATCACGATGTTTTCCTTCACCGTTTTGAGAACAGCGGTGATGAAATAAATTACACAAAGTAATGTGCCTGCCTGGGTTCGAAACCACGACCTACTGTTCGTAAGTCAGGGCCGCCACCACTGTGTCACCGCTGCTCTCGCTCATTTGTATCATAGTAAAACTTGCTCATTTCCTAACCCAATCATTTTCAGTAGCTCCAAACCCATTCCAAAACTATCAATGACCTACTTCTTTTCATCACCCTTTCAATTCACAAAACAGGTAGAACAACTAGAAGCCCAAACCCGCGAAATGAATCAAATCATAAACGAATTAGAAACACGAAGGGCATCGTCAGACGACGAACTAAAAGCTTCAGAAGAAAAAATCACCCTCCTACGAGACATCATTGCTAACTTAGAACTACAACTGGAACATAAAACCATCCACGAATCTGAAATACTAGAACAGCTAGAACAAATGAAGAACACGATAGAAGAAAGAGACAACAAGATGAGGACGTTGCTCGGTGAATTGGAATCGTTAAGGAGTGAGCGAGTCGAACAGAGTGATGTGGTTTGCGTTAAGTGTGGACAAGAGGAAGTGAAGAGTACGGAGTTATTGGACAGGATTAAGGAGCAGGTTTGTTGTTTGGAATTCTGTTGTATGATAACTTATGTATATGTAAATATTTGTATGTAATATGTGTATTATATGTATTTAATTTGCCCTTTTTGTAAATAATGCAATGGTCCCTATGTAACTAATCTAACTTAAATCTAAGGACAACTTATATACTTTTTTCTTTTACTGTCAGCTACTAAAGTCAGTGGAGTCCAATGTAAAGTATTTTTTTACATATAAATGCCAAATGAATTTATCTAATAATACTTAGACGGGGGTGGATCTGTACAGTTCTACTAGCTAATTATATTTGATTCTTTCTATCGATTGATGACCAGAAAAAAATGTGATTGTCCCACAGTGTCACTACCTAGAGGAGATGATACACCGACGCACGCGCAAGATGGAGCGCATCCATGAAGTGTGCTCCACCAGCTGCAGTGAGCCCAGCGAGGATGTGTCGCTTAGAGATCGACGGCATAGGCGTTTAGAGGTATTATTTTACACAGATAACCTCCTCTTGATTCCGTATAGAAGGTTAGTTATGGCCACTTATATTATAGCTAGTCTATGTTGTCCCACTGCCTAGCAAAGGCCTCCCTCCATTCCTTCCAACGGTCACGATTCAGTGCAACGTCTCTCCAATTCTCAAGGAAGACATCCAGTTCCTCCTGCCGTCTCCTTCGTGGTCTGCCACGACCTCGCGTCACTGTTTTAGGGCACCAATCCTGAGCTTTACGGGCCCACAGCTCGTTCGGCATGCGACAGACATGTCCTGCCCAGTCATGGCCAGTTAGTAAAATTAAATGTCATTGTCCCATCACTGAATTAGCCAATCGGATCGCAGTTGTAACTCCCTGCGCACCGCGTGCTTACCACTTTATTTGGTACATTTCAAATACAAACAAAATGTTTAATTGCGGGATTTATCACAAAATCCAGACTCCAACCTGCCATTGGTATAATCCTGGGAATCAATCATGAACCCTAAGTTCATTCGTCGATTTTACGACCACATATTAGGCCAAAACGGCCACCGACAGTCCAACATATACATCTTCTTTTTAAAATATTTTTTCTTATTTTTTATATGTTTTATTCCTATATAAAATTAATTACGAAAAAAACAGTAGCCCATCCGTATCAGGAACCAGTAATACTCCACAGAGAGGAACCTCCTAATGATACGCGCCGTGTCAAGAAGTACCACTGTTACGACAATAGTTATTGTTTATGTAGCCTGCTACATCTCAGTACTGGGCCAATGCTTCTCCCCGTGACATCCAGTGGTATATAACCCCTTGGTCAAAAAATACCAGGATCTATACTAACATCATTTATTGTCTTGAACAGGTGAAATCCCCCGACACAGACGCCACACCTCGCAACGACCGCATGGCAGAACTAGTGGAAGTATGGGACTGCTTCGAGACCCACGCGAGAGCTGAAGATGCCGTGCTCAAGAGAGTTGCAGACCTGGAGATGCAGAGGGCACAGCTCAAGGATATCGCACAGGTTAGTTACTGCTCTAAGCCATTTGAAGTCACGTTTTCTAGCTGACTGACTGTACTGATAACTTGTGGAAAAGTTCTATTCATGATACAGGTTGAGCGTCGAAGTCCTATACACTGCGTATGTTATGAGGAAATCTATTTCGCTGTAATAGAATTTCTTCTATTGCGTTTTGGTAGTCACAATCTCCGTCGTCGGTCCATCTTATAACAAGTATCATAGCTATGATACATTTTCACAGTGAAAGTGGACATAGAACCACAAAAAATTAGCTGGTCAAATATTATTTCCCATACATGCCGAGAGTGTATACGCCTTACGTATTTAATGAACTGCATATTTTGGAAACGATTTTGAAGCGACTTCATACTTTCAGGGCAGTGGCCAATAACACGGTACTGTTACTACATATGTACAGAAGATCTTTTAAAACACTTACAGATGCGCTGAATTGAGAGTGCTTTACATTCCAAAGGATTTTAAAAGTGTATTATTTAAGACGTGATAAAGATTTTATTATTTTTGCACATAAAGTGTACCAAAAGTATTCCATCCATACGGCAAAGTGAGTCAACGGCACACAAATGTATAACTATAAATATATCATTGTATAGGTACCTACTATAGTATACATCATCACGTAAAAATTATGTGGGTAGGTGAATATTAGCAATAGATTACTGAGAAACGCCACAAAATGTCAATGGGAAATATGATTTATTGATTGCTGGTGCTTTCACATTCTGTAGCAAATATTCTTATTTTATGTGAATTATAAGTAACTAGCTGTTGCCAGCGGCTGCATCCGCTACAACCCACGGGAATATAAATTCGGGATAAAAACTATCCTATTTGTTAATCCAGGTTATAAACTATCTGTGTACCAAATTTCATCCACATCCGTGCAGTAGTTTTTGCGTGAAGAAGTAACAAACATACACACTCACACACTCACAAACTTTCGCCTTTATAATATTAGTGTGATTACTGCTTGTCACAGCACACTTTACAATATAACAGGAATATGACAAAAAAAACTAAGGCGTAATTCACAATGAACTCTTTACGCAACCTGTAGGGCTATTGCGTATCTTTTAAATGTCAGTGGCTATCATATTGTCCATGGATAAACTATCAAATTGGTTATGGTTTAGTACAAAATGGAACCATTTGACAGTAATTGATAGGCACTATAGGTTAGCCACTGTCATTTAAAAGATACGCAATAGCCCTACTGAAAGCAGGTCGAAGCTGTTAATCCATATTTAAACGCAATATTAATTAATGTGTGTTAGCGAAACCCTAAAACGAAATGGTATGTATGTTTCGCAATCATTAATTTACATCATATAAGGTGCAAATAAAGTTACCTACATCCTTTCTTCTACTTATTTTCTTTCGACCCTTAAAACCGATGACAAAGGGTAGTTGTCGGGTGTCGTATGTAAAATGTTGATGCTAAGTATAAGGTAATTCTTAGCTAAACTTAAATATTAGTTTACAAAATATTATTAACTCCTTGCAAATTCGCATCCTAATAATCTATTTTACTACGTTACGCAACACTAGCATCATAGTCAACATTGTACACTAATATTTCCTGGATAACGCACCTCGTACAAAGGGACCTTGGTACCGCTCCATTGATGGCTGGCGGCGCGCCAACGATTTATTTTGATAACGCACTCTTTCACAACCACCCGCCAACCAAAGCGAAATGTCAACTTCGCGGTTCAAAGTCGGATCAGAGATTTTTGTATGTTATTTATGTAAAAGAAGAGTGAGTGGTGAATGGAGTTCTTGAATGACGATGTTCGAAGATAGCTAGTTAGATAGCTAGTTTGGTCCCAAAGTAAAGTGCCAATTTAAAACTAAAACCCGACTACGACAAAAAATCCCACGCTGAGAAAGTAACTAACAAGATTTTCAGGATGCTCAAATAAACAAGGAAACTGGAAAAGCAAGAACAGAACAAAAAGAAAAACCGTAGTCACACGTTATTAACTATAACGTGTGACTACGACTTTTTTTATTTTATCTTTTTGTTGCTAGAGGGCGTCACTTGAAATTTGAGCAATATTAGAGATGTACAAGAGAAGCCCTTTCAAATGATACCAAACACGGCGTATTTATCAGTACTTTAATTTTTTAACACATTACTTTTAGTCCGCTAGAGGGCGCCATATCGAGTTTTGTGACACATCACGTAGCCTATGTTCAGCGGACAATTAAGACGGTTCTAACGATACCTCATATGTCGAGTTTCAATAAGTACAGATTAATATACTCACATACATACATACATAGCCTGTCAAAATCATAACCCTCCTTTGACTTTGCCGTAGTCGGGTAAAAATAAACGTCACAGTAAACGTGGCAGTATTGGTAAACAGCAAGAAATGGAAATATCTCCATGTCAATGTCGTGAGGAAAGTTACTTTCGTTGCGATAATACGTTTTGTAAAACCTTTTTTTTTAGGATGTTGTGGTCTAGGATAAATACCAGAAATAATTTATTATGTTACTCTTAGGCTATTTGACCGACCATTTTAACTGTTCACTGATTGACTAATTGATCAGCAATGACATTATCGGTTTCGCACGTGACGGCTGTGACAGACTCATTATTCAAAGAACAGCTGGCGAACTATTAAACCTAATAACGAAGTTCCAAGTAGTCCTTTGGCAGGTCTGATTAAACCATCAGGTATTATAATTGTATCGATATTCTACGAAAGCAAAACTTTATTATTATTTGTCTTGCCGTATCAAGTCTGCTTATATTTATTTATTTATTTATTTATTTAAACTTTATGCACAATAGTGATACATAGGCGGACTTAATGCCACAAGGCATTCTCTACCAGTCAACCTTAGGGTCAAACAAGACAATATTGTGGTAGGCTACAAACTAACTAGAAAAAAAAAAAAAAAACAATATCAATTAAAATATATTACTTATATTAATACTAATACACATATAAAAATAACATAAACTAATAAATATTGCAACAAATACCAAAATAAAACATAACTGGTAATTACCATGACTAACTTGTAAAATAGCTATTTGGTCTGATTTAAATAGTGGGAACGTACTTTCCTTTTAAAAGTGAATTTGCTTTCAGCTTTTTTAATATTATATCATGTATTTGTATTGTATGTATTATATCATGTATATATTGAATCAGAATTCTTCAGGAAAACTTTTGATGTTTTTACCTCTTAGCATTATTGTTCTTTAGCGGTCTTATATCAGCATCTCAATGACACAAAATCATTTAATCACGTAAGACTTCATAATCTTGAGTCCAAAGGTCCACGTCACTTCGATTAACTTTAAGTTTGGCGGGTTAGCTAACCAATAAAATAGTACATTTTCATACAAGTGCGAAAAGTTTGTTATTGCATTCGAGGCGAATTGAACGCCCGAGCCGTAAGGTGAGGGTGTTCATGGGGTCGAGAAATGCAATAACAAATTCCCATGTGTATCAAACGTCCTTTCCAATACACTTCGAAGAAATTAACTAATAAAACATAAGTATTTTGGTCATCAATTTTTAGGAGATCATTTTGGTTTTTTTTTTAAATTTAATTTGCTTTTTTCGCGGTTTGATTTCACTAGGTTAAAGAAGAAGCAAAGGTAGAAAGCCGCTAAACAACCTCACAGGAAAAAAACACCGCTGACTCATCAGTGGTGTTTTTTTTTAATTTCATATGTTTTAACCGAGTTCGAACTTAGTTTAAGGTATAGTTATCTGTGGTAATTTTCTTTCTCACTTGGTTGCTGAAAAATAAAAAAAATGCACGCGTGCGAAATACGTTGCATGTTGAACCTAATCGTAGTGCAATAAGAGCCAGTTTTCGAGGAAGTGTATTGAAACATATACTCTAAACCGAGCAAGGTGCATCTGCACGAGCTGCGGGTTGTTCGAAATAGATACCGCGGCCTCGACACAAAGGGCTAAGAAGGAACATGGGTGGTTGTAATTATAGTAGAAGTCTGACACTCCCTAGCGCTCTGCCCAGAGCGGGAGGAGTTATTTGATGACATGACATACCACCATCCAAAAAAAAAGTGTATCTGCAAGGCAATTTACTGAAGTAGAAACATGACGTCAAACAATAATGCTTTTGCCAGCGCACGCTGTTAGTTGGTGCATACTCAATTTATTAAGAGCTCCCGTCATGTAAGAAATAGATGAAGCCAGAGTAACTTATTGAATCCATAAATAGCCACGTCTGAGGGGCCGCCTGTTAGGTAATTTACTACAACGATAATAATAGTAAATACGAGTCGGCAACAAAACAAAGAAAAAAGCCGGCCATGTGCGAGTTCGACTCGCGCGCCGAAGGTTCCGTACAAGCTTGTACGGAACTTGTATGTGCTGTAAAACGTACCATATTATAAGTTTTGATTCCCTTGTGAAATCGCAAAATATGCAACATAAACGGTATGTTTTTAATCTAATGATCGCGTGGAGATTTATTTTTCCACGCTGTAAGAAACCGTACACCCGAGTATTTGATATTAACTTAACACCTCTATGCGTTGCGTGAGAGAAATGGTCTTGACAGACAGACATACATAAAAGTGATCCTTTATGTCTATGGGTTCAGTTTTCCTTTTGATGTACGGAACCCTAAAAACACCCAAAACTTTTAAGTGTAAACGAAGAAGACATCATTTCAATTTCGCAAAAATACAAACAGAGATATTAGTCAAAAGTGTCTTAACACTAAAATAATCAACTCTCACACATAATCCAGAAACATTTCAATAACATGACATCATGTAGAAAATGCACAAAATCAAAACAATCATCATCTATTTTCGCTCAAAACTTTCGCTCCACGACAAGCCACAAGCCACCGGCCGCCACAAATAAACAATGAATAAGCCGAGAAATAGAGCCAATAGATGAATGATGTTCCGCAGAGATTCTACTAAAATAACGCTCAAGTTCAATGATAAGTGTTTTCTTTTATAAAACGTAGCTGATGTATGAGGTTAAGCGGATGTTTGGGAGAAGTAAATAATTGTAGATTTCTTTTAAATTCGTAATTGTAATGTTTTGTGGCTGATCCAGGAAACATATTAGGGTGTTTTACTTTTTTTTTACGTTTTCTCGAGTATTTGCTACTGATTCACTGTTTTTTAGTTACTCATTGAAATTGGCATAGATTCTTTTTGAGTATACACAGGAAGGTATTCTCTGACGATCTCTACTATAAGGCTTGGTTTCTACCAGTAGCTCTACCATGAGCTGTCATAGAAAACTTACTCGCTAACGTTGAACTCGCTAGCGTGCTAACGTGTATCAAATAGATTTCGATAATGCTTGCACCATGAGATTTACGGAGTCTTACGCAGGCGCTAAGGTAAGCTCGATAGATTGTGTCGTCTAGCTAACTTCACTCTACTCATGTTTTGTTTCTTTCTTTCCCACTAATAAGAGGAGAGATCGATATATACACAAATAAACCGACAAAATAGAAAAGTTGACGGTTATTAGACTACTTATAGTATTTAGTGGTTTTTGAATTTTTATTCCTTATAATATGTCACTGTCGTGTATTCAATTTGTAATTTTGTTTGTTGACCTTGTGTCACAGAACTGTGTTGTGTGGTTTAACAGTTTACATTAGTAGATTCAAACAGATTATTTAAAACAATGAGGACCCTGTGCCTCAGTTTCAATTGTTGGTAGAGTTCATAGAAAGGTATGTTTCAACTTTCTCCAAAATTATTGTGTTTTGTTTTGAGAGAACTGCATGTGTGCGTTGTGTTGACATCAAATCCGTAACATTATTCATACATATGATCAAACCTCTAAAGTATTCCTTAGATAGTCTATAAAGTTTAATAAAGTTTCATTCATCTATATTTTGCAATTGGTGTTCTCTCATTTCGGAAAATCATTTCTCGAAATTCACGTTATTCACGTCGTTGGTCTCCAAATTCAGCGGCCTCTAACATATTTCATACCAAATAAGCTCTTGCAGACATTATTTTGACTGCATTAGACTCAAAAACGTACATAATTTTGTTGTAAACATATGTTTCACACGCCAAAATGCTAGTGAGCTACGTAACCACTATAGTAAGCGAATTATTCGATAGGTTCAGTGAAATTAGTGACTCATGGTACCGTTTTGTATGGTGACAGCTGAAAAACGTTAGTAACTATAGAATAGATTACGTTAGGTTTTTAACCTATCGTCATCTATAGTGCTCATGTTACGGATTGTAATTCTTTCCGTGACCGCTAGAGGCGTTGTACGATATTTCATACAAATAATTTACAGAGACGCTTGCGAGATTTGGCTGTGTAAACTCATGGTAGAGGTACAGAGCGGATACGAGTACAGTGAGATGCAGGAATCGACCAATCACAGTGGTTGAAATCTCTATCGCGTTCTGTTCGCAGTGTCGTTCCTGATAGGCAAGTCAAATTTTGCATGTACAGACGCCTGCACGTCAAAGATACCCAAAACCGACAAATTTATATGATTAAATTTAAAGTCAATTAAAGAAATTTGTCAGATTTTAGTAGCTTAATGTGCTGGAGTCGTCACTTTATCTGTTCCGCTCTTCCCCGCTTGCGTGGAAATCGTGCCCTAGATTACGATTTAATCTCGATTAAATCTTAAGTATCTTTTACTAATTCACTTACTTACCGATTTAGTACCTCATTTAAAATGTCATAGTTTTGTTTGCTGTTTAAACACGAAAGTTCTCTACCAAACTTTCGTTGTTCTTAATGTGTCAGTTTATCTGTAATAAAGTAGTTTAAAAATGATTGTTCTCCTGCCGTGATTCTTGCTGTAAATGCCAACATTTCATAATTCCTGACATTTCAACGAATCGAAACCCATCGTCTTAAAATAACTAACCTAACCTATCACGTTTCATTTATGTTCGCAAGTAAAATGTTTTCCAAACACCAACAGGCATAGACAGTAACAGGAATTCGCATATTTTCCTTATAGACAAATATTAATCCTGACTTCTGTCTGTTTACAAAGCCTCCGCGTTTGTTTTTACTCCAGCCCAGATCTACGGCCGATACATCAAAGTTTACTATTGCAACCGTTAGCCTAGTTCCTTCCAGTTTGCAGCACTACGTTTAAATGGATTAACCGCGTATTTTCACAATAACTTCGTCTGCTAATGGCTTGACCTCGTTTTGGCGGAAATGCATCGGATGGTCGGAAACTCGTGGTGTTTCTTCGCGGTTTGTCTACTAGGAATTCAAGAAGTTTTAGTTAAGATCAATCGCTCAATCATGCATCACAAATGATTTGCAATAAAAGCTTTTGTGAAAAAGGTCAAATTGAACCGTATCGGCTGTCCCAAAGGAATTTCTTTTGATACCTAGTGTTTTTTGGTTCTTTAATGACATTGCCAGATGATTATTTTTATTGTGTGATATTGTGGAATAATCTTTATTAGGAAAAAACAAGCTTTCGGAGTTCGCTTAAGTCTTATTCGCCAAAAGAATCATACAGCCGATACATAACTACATGTTGGTCTCAAAACTTATCCTTAATATTTTCTTCGTATAATTTCGCAATGTGGGCGTCAATCCTGATCCTCATGTATTGACCTTACTCAACCCACGGTATGCCCGCTCTGTACATTTACAGCTCTGATAGTCATAGTCCTACACTCATGGACATAGGCGCGCGAGTTCGCAGTAATTTGCCCGACCCTAATATGCGGGATGAACTCTCTCCGCTCTCTCAATTTGTATTATGAGGTTTTATTGACTATTAGTACAGGGTTGCCAGTGTGATAAACTATATTTTTATGTAAGCAAACTACATGGTCTTCTAATTATCTTCGGCGAGATCTGTTAGTAGTTAATTTATAAAATAACTCCAAGTGCCGTACTCAGGGAGATATAATGATTAATTAAGCCGTCACTTAGTAAAGGTTTAACATATTTTTGTATGGCAAAACTGTCAAAATCATTACTAAGTGATGGCCTAAGTAATCATTAAAACTCTCTGAGTGCGGCAATAAGTAACATAACTTTTCAATGCACCTGAGCTGGCCATTAGCTTATTTTGATATTTAATACTTACAAAATCAAAGAAAGTAGTTGGAAACATGCCATAATTGCAGTTGCTTTTAAGCTGCATTGACTATCATAACTTAAAAGATGCAGCCGTTTGTAATCCAACACTAAAGTGAACACAATCCAAAATAAACTCACCAGCGAAACCCAACCTTCCCGTTTCAACACTAATGATAAAATAAAACAAACTGGTTAAACAATACATGCTTGTAAACGTTTGTAACCCATTTCTTAGTTCGCGATTAACCCTCGGTTACACAAGCAGGAAGGTAAACAGTGCCGGGAATAGCTGGCAACCCTACGTGTGCGACGTACGCGCACACACGCGACGTGCGAGTGTGGGTTAAATATAGAGGATGTAGGGAATGAGGAAAATTGTGTGGATGTGGTATCGGACGGTGATGATAAGTAACTGTGCTGTATTAATGTTTTATTGTCAAGCAATAATTGAGTAATGATGGACTTGCAGAAAACACCTACGGTATTGTAGGTGTTTTCTGCTAGGCCATCTTATGGTGATGGATGAGATAAACCATGGTGGGTGCAACTTAAGAAATAGTACAGTTGTTTCTAGAATAATGTGAAGTAATGAGTGCCGACGGGTACGTTAGGGAACCATGTATCTTGAGGAATTTTCTTTTTCATACTCGTACTTAGTGACCAATATACAATGTTTTCGTAACCTTAAGACGACTTGCAATACTTACCAAGGAACAAGTCCTTTGTAATTCTTTATCTGCTCATTTAACATGATGAAAACAAATAAAGTTAATCATGAACCCGCGTTACCGTATCCAACACTTCGCCCATCGTTGTCTCCCTTCGCGCGAACACAAACGTCTGACGCTCAGTCTCTCCCGATGCTTCAGAGCGTGTTCTGCTGCCGTAAGGTCTCTCTCACCAGCCATCAACGCACGCCATCCATTGCACCCTCTCATCAACATGTGATGCGTAACCATGCAGTGTGACCAGCAATGTATAGTGATAGTTTAGTGCCCCGTCCATGTAGTGGTGTGTGATGTTTGTTTGGAGTTACTTCTCCAAGTACGTTAGGATGGGGTTGCCGGATCTTACGGTGAGTTTTATGTAGATGATTCTTTTATTGGAAGTTATTTTGGGAGTGAAAGATTTAATGTTGATGGGTTGTTGTTTGGAACTAAATGTTTTATTTGTGCCTGAAACGTTAGCTGGTAATTTTCGACTGAAAAATAATCAAATAAAACTTATTACTTATTTTTTATCAAAACAAAAATATGAGTTACATTCTTTGCTGATTATCAATTATGTTTAGGTCAACGGTGCAGATACTCCTAGTAAGCCAGAGATTTAAATCTAAGTAGTAAGCAACAAGTTGTGAACCCCAAGACGACACACATGACCCTCTTTCAAGAAAAATGTAGATAATTATTAAATGTAAATAAAGACCTTGTCATTGTTAAATAACACAATCAAACAATCGTTCTTTATCCCAATATCGTGTAAATAAAAGGATTGTGCGTCAGACGCTGCCAACTGCGCATCACGGACGTTTTTATATGTATTATTATTATTATACTTACGTCGCAATGTCGCATGTCGTTGGGAAAGCGCCGGGAAACTGGCGGAAATATGAGAATGTTATGAGTGTGTTAGTAATCCATGGTCGGTCGTTTGCTTCACAAACGAGATGATGTGAATATCATTATGGTAGTCACTGTTTTCAGTTGCTTTTCTTTATTATTGAATATTTTTAAACCGACTTCTATATTAAAGGAGGAGGTTCTCAATTCGTCTTTTGTAATAGAAGAGTGGTAGGTATAGGTAATGTGATAAGGGGTGGTTGTCAACGTTGAACTTTGGGGGCACGAATTAAAGGAGGTTTCCCTTTTTTTTTTTTTTTTGGTGGGTGTAAAATCATCGAATAACCCCTCCCGCTCTTGGGCAGAGCGAAAGGGAGTGTCAGACTTCTACTGACTAAAAACCACCCATGTTCCTTCTTCGCCCTCTATGTCGAGGCCGACATAACCGTTGGACTACCCGCGGCCCCGACAGGTGTCGGCCCTTTCGGGCCCCTCCCATGTTGCTGACATCTCTTTGAGGCGCGCGTGGAACACGAACGCGCCGTCGACACGGCCTGTTTTCGTCGTGAGACGGACGGACGGCGAGTTAGCCCATCACTCACCGTCCACAGGCCCGCGTCTACGGTGGCCGGAGGTCATCGCGGGACCCCCGACGCCCGGAGCGCCTCCCGCGGCGGCTGGGACGAGAGGTTCTCTCCCTCTCGCGTTCCGCCACCTCCTTCGCTAGCATCACTGCTTCGCAGAAGGAGGCGACGGCGTCCCATTCCTCCTCGCCCCGGACCATGGCTTGCACCAGGGCCGGGCGCGAGAGGTCGCCGCCGCCGATCGCCGCTACGAGAACACGGCGGGGCTCCGCCCAAGCGGGGCACACCTCCACTGTGTGCTCCACCGTGTCCTCCGGCCGATCCTCACAATGGTGGCATCCGGGCGTTTCCTCCCGCCTGATTCGGTGAAGGAGGTTTCCCTTAATTCACTTTAATTCGTTATTGTACCATGTCACTTTAGACCAAAATGTGTAATAGCTGCAGTTTTAATGTAATAGGATTAACATTCGGGCGATATATACACGAGTACTTACAAATGTGTGTGTGCGGTCGTTTTGGCGAACTGTCTCTTGTAAACTTTGTCAATTATGCTACATAATTTCTCTCCGCTTTTTTTCCAATAATCACGTACAATGATGTATGCGCGAACAAATAAATTATTGTTTTGATCTGTTCTTCTAAGGGATACAGAGGATTCAACATTACGGCTTAGCTATAAGCTCTGTTAGTTTTGGCAAGTTTATCGGCGCTGGTGTTAACCCGCGAATTCATAGTTTCGATCTAGTTGGCAATTCAGCATACCAGCTATAAAGAAGTCCAAAGGTTCTATGTTTGTCACTTTGCCTATATTTATTTATATCACCAACGTGATTGTATTGAATACTCTCAATACGCTAAATTGTTCAATCTGCTCGTGTCGTAGAATCATTTGTCACTTTTATTGCATCAATTGACATTGGCATCGTATTGTCATGCGTTCGAGTTCATGTAGGATGTCTGCGTACAAAGCGTTTCATTGGTGTCCTTCGAATGTTATTGGTAGGAACTAGAAACATCTTCCATTTGCAGAGAAATCAATAAGAATTCTGTCTTTAGCTCTACGTTGAAATACTACTATCGAATTTACCATGCATTCAGAGCCACTAGATTTTATATGACGTGATCGACGCAATGTCCCATTTGGCCCTTTCCAGATACCTGTAAAATATAAAATGGCATTTGTGTGAAATGATCAGCGAGAACACTAAACCAGTACCTAATTATCTGAAGGTGCTGAAACCAAACATGCAAAAGAAAATCAAAAAATATCTTATGTTACTCATAACAATTTTTTTGGTTTAACAAATTTTAACTCGATAAAAGTCACATATTTCAACAAAAACTCACAAAGTGGGAAGTAAAAACAGCTTATGCTTTAAAACAAAACGGCGGGTCAACGAACTGAACCCGTGGGTTTAAAGAGTATCAACTGAATAACAAAAGCGTTACCAACGCTTTGTATAAGCCGCTTGCCTGAAAGCTCTTCTTAATTGCTTATTCACATTAGTGTTGAACTCAATCGATAGGGATTAGGGACGTAACTTCCGGCATTAAGTTAACGATAATGGAAACGATTGTTTGTTGACAAAACAATATCTAGTGTCTCTGGATGTGTCTTGATTATACGTCATAATTAGGTTAATTTTGATAATTTGTCTATAAATTCATAGATACAGTAAGTACGTGATTCTAGACAAAGCCTTACCTTATCTCAACTATATGTTCGGGTCGTCTTCCAGTCTAAACGGATGCAGTTGAATACTAGTATTTTAACTCCACAACTCAGTTACTACTGGGTAATACGAAAGTCCTTCGAAGATCTCCAAATACCAACCGGGACAACGGCTCAACGTGCTTTCCGAGACTTACAGAAGAAAGTCTTAGCAGAATTCAATTTTTTTATGATAATAGTTAGCAAAGTCTATACCTATTACTCACCTAAGCTTAGATGGTGTTATCCATTTTGCTTTGAACGCTGTTCTGGTAAAGCTATCATAAAATTAAATATCCTGAAATCAGTTCGGATTATTGACGTGATTTCAGATGACTACGGAAAATCAAACATAGCATACAAAATTCATGGAAAATCACTCATCTCACTCACGCGGCGATTTTATGTTCTCATGGATACCCTTTGTTTGGAGAGAGCGGAGGGTTATTTTTTACCCCTATGCAATAAAATCTCACAGTTCCTACTAATACCATGCGTTCGGACCCCAGATATACCTACATTTGAGTACACACCGGACAGGTGCTTATCCTCGCCGGTCTAAGGTCAATCGGATATCTACTTGTAAAATTTCTACATCTTCACAGCTGATACTCAAACAAAAACTGTCGTAACAAAATCAGCACATCAATAAAAGCGTATATTATCTAACACAATCTGGGCCACCCATTGATTAAACGGCAGAATCCGACCTAATGATCTTTGCAGCCTGATTTCGTCGTGTCGCGTTGTAAATATAGCTCTTGATGAGTAATGTTGCTGAACTTTGTGTTGCGTTCGTGACAGACGCGTGTTTAGATAGACTTAAGGTGTGGATTTGATTGCAGGGCACGCCACGATAGTGGCGGTAAGTCCCCTCTTTGAGGAGTGGCTTGAGAGGCGCCACGGCGCCCTCACCTTCCGTCTGACGCAGGTCCTCACCGGACACGGTTGTTTCGGGAGGTACCTGCACCGAATCAGGCGGGAGGAAACGCCCGGATGCCACCATTGCGAGGATCGGCCGGAGGACACGGTGGAGCACACAGTGGAGGTGTGCCCCGCTTGGGCGGAGCCCCGCCGTGTTCTCGTGGCGGCGATCGGCGGCGGCGACCTCTCGCGCCCGGCCCTGGTGCAAGCCATGGTCCGGGGCGAGGAGGAATGGGACGCCGTCGCCTCCTTCTGCGAAGCAGTGATGCTGGCGAAGGAGGTGGCGGAACGCGAGAGGGAGAGAACCTCTCGTCCCAGCCGCCGCGGGAGGCGCTCCGGGCGTCGGGGGTCCCGCGATGACCTCCGGCCACCGTAGACGCGGGCCTGTGGACGGTGAGTGATGGGCTAACTCGCCGTCCGTCCGTCTCACGACGAAAACAGGCCGTGTCGACGGCGCGTTCGTGTTCCACGCGCGCCTCAAAGAGATGTCAGCAACATGGGAGGGGCCCGAAAGGGCCGACGCCTGTCGGGGCCGCGGGTAGTCCAACGGTTATCGCGGCCTCGACATAGAGGGCGAAGAAGGAACATGGGTGGTTTTTAGTCAGTAGAAGTCTGACACTCCCTTTCGCTCTGCCCAAGAGCGGGAGGGGTTATTCGATGATTTTACACCCACCAAAAAAAAAAAAAAAAAAAAAAAAAAAAAAAAAAAAAAAAAAAAAAAGGTGTGGATTTGATCTACCAGGTGGTGAAACCTGGTGTGTAATGGCTTCCATAAGTGCTAATCACACTAATATTATAAAGGCGAAAGTTTGTGAGTGTGTATGTTTGTTACTCCTTCACGCAAAAACTGCTGCACGGATTTGAATGAAATTTGGTACCTACACAGATAGTTTATAACCTGGATTAACAAATAGGAAAGATTTTATCCCGATTTTATCTTGCCGTGGGATAATTTTCGAGTTGTAGCGGGTGAAGCCGCTGGCAACAGCTAGTGTAATGTATGACGCGTTGAGTTACTATTAGACTACTTGGTGCCAATCATCGTCGACCTTTAGTTCTAATTTCAGTAGTTCTATAATTTATTAAATACAGCATTGCATTGTCATAAGTTACGGTATTGCTGTTACAAGTGAAACCATGATAGATTTAGACGCTGCACTCTAACTATGACGATGACCTCGTATGCCGTTGTTAGTTTTTGGCCCTTTTTGAAAACTGATAGTAGTCCTGTCTGAAACTTTTCTTAGTATAATATTAGCGTTCTCTCATGAGGCACTACTTACTTGACTATCAAGTTTTTGTACTAAATATGCTTGCTCGAAAACCTCCTCCCCCTACCATATTGCCAACATAAAATCCGGTTTGCAGCTAATAATGCTTTATGGAAAGCCTAAATAACACGATCAAACAAAGAATCAAAGCCAGGATGTCATCCTCAGCAATAACGCTTACGAATGCAACACCGACGAAGCAGTTCGTCTAGTGCTAAAAGTCATTTATAAGATGGCGCGTTGAGTTGCAAGACTAATGTGTGACAATGTATTTGTATCTAGTCTATAGGTACCTATGTATTGATACTCAGTGAGTAATGGCGTTAGAGGCGGTCGTTTATTTAACTGCTCGGTGTAAGGGACGAATAGGGTTTACCAGTTGGTAAGCCCAGCTGGCTTTCAAGTACGAAATTAATGTCAAATTGTAATATGACGCGACGACTGCGCTTTCAGTTGTTACACTAATGGGTGACAGACGACGGTATATTTGTAACTAATGTCTGTCTCTAAATGTGTAGCACTTACGACATTGCATTCGCAGACGCATTTCTCAGTGATCGAATGTTTGGTTTTTGTTGTTTCCAAAATATTTTCGTTAACTAATAAATAAATGTCGATTACGTACCTATTCTTCTTCTTAGCGTGTCGATGATAATCTAAACTGAGTCTGCCCAAAACTTAGCTTATATTGATTCAATCACCGAATATGTCGTTTATGTCAGATGGATAAAAACACACAAAGTGTATACCTATATTAAGTATATCTAACACTTGAAACTGCTGCTCATAGTCATGCCTGCTAAATAACAAAAATACACCCCAACATTCATTTTTAAAACTACATTTTTATCTCTCAACCCCCACACTAACAACCCACTAACATGTCCTCATTGGTTTGTCCACAGGAGGTCCGCGCGGAACGCGATGTCCTCCAGGCGCGCATGTCGGAGCAGGCGCTCAAGATCTCGTCGTTGTCGGCGCGACTGCAACAACAAAGGAATGACGCGGAGGCTTTGTCACATCAAGCCACCAGCCAACTTAGTGTGCAACTACATGATGCACTCGCTGAGGTACTTATTTACCTAATATTCATAATATCACGCCTTACCAAATGGTTAATACATAGAGTACGGTGAACTTAGGTAAGTCCTTTGAAATAGAGGGCAATCCGATCAACGAAAAGGCCAAAGCTAAATACACAATAATGCCGCCTCACCTGGATGTCGATCCAATGCCTTCTTTATAAATCTGATGTAATAGAAGGGGAGCTCTCCATTGGTTTGTGTAGGTCATAAAGGCAGTCGCTCCATCTAAAATACTGGCAGTCAGCTGCAGCCAGTTAGACTGAAAGCCAAATATTTGATTTGAACAAGGCTTGGAAGCTGAAATTCACAGTTCGAAACTTTCAGTTTCGAATTGTGAATCTCGCAATTATACGCACTTACACTTCACTACTTAAACTTCTTGCCAACGTACAAATCCTACCTAATCACTCACTCCACTCCTCACTCAAACGAATACATGACTGTATTCGTTTGATTGAGGATTAGGTAGGATTTTTCAAGGGCAGTAATCCATCGATGTAGGCGTCCATACTAATCTGTTGACAATTCCAGGTGCAGCGGTTGAAAGAAGAGTTGGAATCAAAGGACAAGCAGTTAGTACGAGTCAAGCAGAACCTCGAGGAGAGAGAAAAACAAAACGATGAACATCATTCCCTGTATGGAAACTCATGTAAGTTATATATAATATTAAAGTTTTTATTAATACCTATGAAGTTGCACACTTTAAGAGGTAAGTCATTTATACGATGGAAGGGACATCGACGCGCAATCTATTTCCATGAGTTCAATACATGATTCTTTACACCCAAGCACCGGTGTTGAATTACGCGGGATTATAAAAATCTTCTAAAAGGTTCTATCGATGTCCCGTGTGTGACACCTTGTATCTTTTTCGATTCCATAATATCCAAAACTACCAAAGATTTAAATAATATTAGACAAAGCTTTTACATTTTTTTGAGCTAATTCTACAATTGCGTTGATTAATATTATCACACAAAGCTAGACAACTAGGCATAGCCAATTGACGTATGATTCACGTAGATAAATGCATAAATCTTTATTAATGATTTAACCAGTATGCGTATGTCTACTTGAAGACTAGTTTAGTTTATTATTAGACCGGAAAACCTAGTAAATGAAATGCGTCAGGTATTTGCAATTTTAAATGTAAATTTTCCCTTCGACTGATATTTTGTTTCCATGTAAAGATATCAGACAGGTTAAACTGATAAAATTGACTCAAAATATTTTATTTCACATAGGCCTTGGGCACTTATAAAACAAAACGACTAATAAAACATTGCCGTTCAGATACTTGACCTCATGTTTATCAAGTTACCTGATTCAATAAAAGGTAAAATAAATAAATCCTAATAATACAACAATCCAAAATCTGTATCCACCAGGTAATCCCAAAGACAAAGTGATAATACTAGAACGAGAGCTATCCACCGCTCAGTCGCGTATCGCCCAACTGGAAAACCTAGCGAGAAGCTTGGAGAAAGATAAGGAGGAACTCCAGACTACCATCAGAGACCACCAGAGGAGTCTGGCGGAGAAAGAGGACCAGCTTCAGGAGTTACTCGGTGAGTGGACCTGACATCCTGATAATAATCATTCTGTTAGTTCAAGTAACTGGTCAAAACTGTCTAAGGTATAATAAGTACGCCTGTCCCGTTAAAATTTAAATAAATCAGGAAGTATGTTTTTGTTTTTGTAAATGAGCAACTTACTCCTAAGGGGGCTCGTCTGTTTTTCTTGGCTCGAGATCTGAAAAGGGCTGGAAAATATAAGTACTGCTGGACCTCTTTGGGAAAGGTTTTGATCCGGAAAGAAGATTCATCTAAAACTATCCATATACAACACGAAGCACAGGTGCAACAACTAATGCAAGAACAATGACTAGCTATGGGTATATATATCTCAAAACTGTTTCTCTTACTTAAAACAACTTACATAAGCCCAAAACCTAATTTGTTAAAAAATGTGTTAAATGGCTACTTTATAACAAAACACTCACTGAAATCTACATACATACATATACATGTCTACATACTTATACACGTCTACACACTTATTCACGTCCACATATACACACACATACATGTCTACATACTTATACACGTCTACACACACTCTTGCCTTTGTCAAGCTGGGTATGTATTGCCTTGCCTGACAAAAGCAATAACAAACGTCTACTATAAATTAGAGTGCTCACAGAAATCTTCTTACAAATCCTTACCTACCTACTCACCTTTATACCACAATTACAACTACCAACGATATACCCCACATATACGTCGCCTGATATCTGACAAAAAACAAAAACACGCTCAAAAAACAAACTTATCTACTTACTTACACTCTAGATACAATAGCTCTAAACCTATACTACTAGGAAACCTCTACTACTTAGATTCTAAACGACCAATTTATTACCCCCTGTTTTCCCCTATACAAAATGATAAATTCATCCGTGTATACTTACACTTCCTGGAACCTGATCCGCTAATATCCATTCCATCTTATTACCCCAGTTGCTACCCCGAGAGTACTTACCTGACATGTTTAAATGGATAATTTCGATACACTAAAGGAAATTGATCAGATTGTACCATCGGATTCGATAAAGTGTAACATACAGGAACTAAAATTAAACTCGGGTAATTCTCCACACAATTTAATAATTATAACACAAAACATTAGAAGTGTATATAAAAACTTTGATGACTTGCAAATCACCCTATCACAACTAAAATATGAAGTAGATATTGTGATTCTCACAGAGTGTTGGTTAAACTCAAAAAAAAACATACCACAATTAGGGAATTTCACATCTTACCAAACAAAACACCAAATTAACCAAAGTGACGGGGTAGCTGTATACATCTCAAATAAACTATCAGTAAAATTTAAAGAACTTAACCTTATAAATGCCACCGGACTCGAGTTAAATATATCAAATTACACTATAATGGGTATCTACCGCTCCCCATCATTTCTACATGCAGGTAACTTCATTACATCCCTTAACAATCATCTTGAAAATATTACTCCATGTAAAAACATTCTAATCCTAGGGGACATTAATATTGACTTAATTATTGCCCCTACTGAAACTAGTTATGAAAGAAACAATAGACTAACCTATTTAAATATGCTATCTACGCATGGACTTTTACCATCTCATAACCTACCCACGAGGGGAGTTGGATGCCTTGATCACGTCTTTCTGAGCCTCGAAAAACAAAAAAATATAGCTTCTACAGCGGTTTTAAATACAACCGTAACAGACCACTGCATGGTTTTGGTATCTCTGGAGAATAAATATTGCTCTAATATACCTAAAAAACACAAAACAATAGTCAACTACGAAAATGCCCTTAATAGCCTAAAAAACACTGATACCTCCATGTTTAACATCTTCAAAGACCCTGACACTTACGCTTTTGCGCTTATCGAATTGGTCAAGTCAGCTTTACTGTCGAACTCTAAAAATGTAATTATCACTAATAGCAGAAGATCTATTAAACCCTGGATAACAGCAGGTGCCCTTCGGTGTATTAGACTAAGAAATTCAATCTACCTTAAACTCAAATCAAACCCACATAATCAAATTCTATTGATTACATATAGACGATATCGGACTTTCTGTGGGAACCTTATAAAAAAACTAAAAACTAAATTTAATAAAAACAAAATCAAGGCATCCGCTAAAAACCCCCGGGCTCTGTGGTCCACCATTAATGACATCACAAATTATAAGCCACCCAGGAGCTCAAATAGCGTCCTACTTGAGTCAAAATCGTGTCCCCAAGACTCAGTCAACTATGTTAATAATTATTTTATTAACATTGGACAAGCTCTGGCAAAGAAAATCCTAAATGGTAACGTACCCAAAACATCTTGTAATACAGACAGCCCTCATTTGTCCTCTTTTGTTCTCCTAGACACCTATCAGGAGGAAGTTGAAAATATACTGATGTCCCTAGACTCTGGGAGTGCCCCAGGGTGGGACGGAATTCCTACCCTTTTCCTAAAGCAGGCAAAGGAGATCCTAGTCCCACTGATCTGTGACCTGGCCAACCTATGCTTTAACACAGGTATCTTCCCCTACCTCCTTAAGCGCTCTGTTGTTACCCCTGTGTATAAGAGTGGAGATAAAGACGACGTTAACAACTATCGGCCAATCTCTGTGTTGACCTCCATCTCTAAAATCATTGAGAAGCTCTTGAACTCTAGAATAGTCAACTTCCTGACCAAGTATAACGTCTTATCTTCCTCTCAATTTGGTTTTAGAAGGGGAATATCGACCCAGGATGCTACTGAGACACTTGCTTCTGTGATAACCAAGGAAGTAGATAAGGGGAACAAATGCCTAGTGGCCTTTCTTGACCTCAAGAAGGCCTTTGATACCGTTTTTATCCCTAAACTTATACACAGGCTGGAGAACATAGGATTTCGAGGTTCTGCTCTCTCTCTTCTCAGTAGTTACCTTCAAAACAGAAAGCAGGGGGTAAAAATTGGAAACTATGTTAGTAACGAAGAGAACGTGACGTATGGAGTCCCGCAGGGCAGTGTCCTCGGGCCGCCGCTCTTTTTGATCTATATTAATGAGCTCTGTAACCTTATTATCAACGGCGCGAGGATACTGTCCTACGCGGATGACACCGCTATTATCTTCTCTGCTAAGACCTGGGACAAAGTTAGGCTGGAGGCTGAGAGTGGACTGGCCAGGGTTGGTGATTGGCTACGGGAGAATTTACTCACGCTAAATACCCAAAAAACCAACTACGTCTGCTTTACTAAATACGCAAACTCTCAGCCTGCGCCTGACTTTAACATTAGAATACATTCTTGTCTTACGCCAACCCTATCTACCTGTAGTTGCCCTGTAATTCATAAGGTAAATTCCGTCAAGTACCTAGGTATAGTAGTAGATCAAAGGTTATGCTGGTTCCCACACCTCGAACTAACTATAGCGAGGGTGAGAAAACTCATATGGGTTTTCAAATCTCTGAGACACGTATTGAATGCAGAACTACAGAATAAAATATATATCGCACTGGCCCAATCTGTAATCATATATTGTATCTCGGTTTGGGGTGGAGCAGCTAAGTCGTATTTTATAGAACTAGAGAGGGCACAGAGATCCTTGATTAAGGTCATGTACTGTAAACCCTACAGGTTCCCTACTGAAAATCTATACGCAATCTCTAAGCTGCTCTCCGTCAGAAAACTCCATATGCTACACATGGTACTAAGATATCACAAAACTCTACCCTTTAGCCATGACAAACTTAAAAAAAGACGGTGTGATATTGTAGCCCCTACATACCCAGCACGTTCAATCTTTGCCAGTCGTCAAAATGTAACTCAAGCCCCACGCGTCTATAATAAAGTAAATCGCATACTTCACATTTACCCTATGCAGCTGTACCAGTGTAAGAAGACATTAACTGAATGGCTCTTCACACTTAATTATGATGCCGTTGAAGGCATTTTGGCGACTCTGGGTTGAGCGCCATGCATACTGACACACACACACACTCCAACACACGCACGCACACTCCAACACACGCACACACACACTCACACACACACACACACATTCACACATACACACGCCCACTCACACACACCCACTCTTACACACAAAATATACATCCTCACACTCATGAACACACTTATAAACACACATCTGTACTAAACACACTGCCATAAACACGATTCTCATTCTTTTATCTTTTTATCTTTTTATTTGTCCTTTTTGTTTTAAAAATGTGTAAACTGTACTTAATTAGCACAGATAAACAATTGTTAATTTATACGAGGAAGAGCGAGGTTTATCCCATCACAGGTATCTTCGGATTACCTTCTGGGAAGCCCCGGCAAATTTACTGTATAGATTTAAGATAATAAACACATTTTTTTTTTATTTTTTTTTTTATGTTGTTCTTTCTTGGTTATTAAAAAAAAAAATCGGATATATCACATATAACCCGACTGCGACGAAGCCCAAAACGAGGGTTATTAAAAGTACGGTCTACTCATTGTAGGTAAAGTAAGATTTCTCTTTCGCTAGTGAAATCTTCAAACAAATCCACAGATCAGTATGATAATATTGAAAATTAACGACGTGGTAAACATGATGCCATCAATGAATACGTAAAGTTTACACCAAAGAATGATGCCATAGATATCAATCTGCGTCTTGTTATTAAAGAGTTGCAGTATCGTATTACTGCATGTGTCACTGTTGATATGTTCTAGATGTTTTAATAGTTATTGCCTTCTCTCATTTTAAATCCGCTAAATTTCGCCCAAGACAACCACGTCTAAATAGTCATGAAGGTAAAAAGGAAATTCAAACAGAATTGAGGCTAATCCATTAGTGAAGGAAAAAATATATCCATGTATTAAATCTGACTGTCTAAATAATTATCTCAGGCCTCCTCTCTAGGAGAGGGATGGGCTATAAATAAAAGTAGCCGTATATATTACAGTAACTTTTTTTTTATCCGTTTTGACGAATTGACAAGACACATGTAAACAATATCTCATATTTATTTATTTTATCCCCGAAGCTTGCCAAAAATATAAATATAAGCGTGGGTACACAACATGTTTTTAACTTGCAAAGCAGTACCATTTCGCTCCAGTGATTCACGTAATCTGTTTCCAGTTTTGTTTTAGGACTTAACATCAGTCTAGACTAATTATACCAAGATTTGGATGTTTTCCAACTTCCTCGCAATTATTTAGGTTGGCGGTGAAAGATCCGTCTAGCTAACTTGTGCAGTTAATATGATTCATTGCTTTCACAGCGCTCAAACTGGACGAAGACAACCAAAAGGAGGAGAACGGTGAGGTTTTAGAAGGCAAAGCTTCCGCGAGGACTCTCAGCGATATCGTATCTATATCTGAGTTCGACGAACAAGACCTGCAGATGCGTAGGGCTGAACTAAAAGGACAAAATGTCAGTTTAACCGGCGCGCCTTACCCCGACACGACGAAGGAAAAAACACTAAACAGAACCTTACCACCTGAACTCGATAAAGCGAACATGAGTTCCCTACACATAGAATATATTGACCATTTCGACTTACCTGGCTATACCCCTAGAGCTGATTCGCTACCAGCTCATTTGACATCAACACAGAACAAAGAACTACTAAAACAATACAAAAGAAACGTCAACGAGACTACGATGTTCGGTACTGAAATGAAAAATGCTCAAATCATTCAAGACAATTGCTCAATGTACCCCAACAAGGACGTGAACGACAGTAAAGACTTAACCGTCGAACCAAAGAAGATTAACTTCTCTCTAGAAGCTACCGACAATAAAACACACAACGACTACACCTCATTAGGTGAACTAGGAATAACCTTAGACGTAAAACAAGAAAACTTCCCGGATATACTGACACAATTGAAACATGAGATTAAAAAATCTAGATCAGAATTGGAGAATTGCAAGTCTGAACTGAAACACGCAGAGGAACAACTCTGTGAATTCCCCGCTTTAAAAGAAGAGGTAGAAGAACTTAAAGGTCTCCTAGAAAACACGATGGCAACTATGGAGCATGACAAAAAATTCTACGAGAATCAATTAGATAATTTCTCGTCAAACAAAAACTTGCTCGAGCAGCGACTGGGGGAATTGACACAAGAGGTCAACGATAAGTCTAAAGATTTGCATGTGCTAAAAGAAGACATTCTGAGGCGAGAGAACATGATTCTAGAACTCGCTAAAGAGAAACGTAACTTGACAAACAAAATGACTGAACTAGAAGTTAAGATTGACGAACTACAAAGCAGGAACAACGCTTTGGAGAAATATGAAAATGAAAACCATCAGATGAGAGAGAAAATTAACGAACTGCAGAAGTTACAGCAACTTGTGTCGGAAAAGAACCAACAAATTGACAGTCTGAACCAACATTTAGACAGACTGGATGATTTACAAAGATGTCTAACTGACAAAACAGAAGAATTAGACAACCTCAAAGAGCAATTCGAAGAGAAATCAAACGAAGTGTTCCATCTACAAGACACAGTCGACGCATTAAACCGTGACGTGACAAAACTGAACGAAGAAAACGACAAATTGAACACTCACAACAAAGACTTAAAGTTGAAATTGACGAAACTGGAAAAAGAACAAGAGAACGCGTCGCTTAAATTACAGAGCAACGAAAGTGAGCTTGTAAGGGTGAACTCTCTCAACAGTGAATTGACAGCAAAAATCGATGAACTGAAACTATTAACAGATAAACTAAAAGATAAGGAAACCGAGATTGAAATCTTACATGAAGACATTAACACCTTCCATGAAGAAATAGCTTCCCTAAAGGAACAGCTGAAGATGGTATCCCGAAGTCCTTCACCTCGCAGTAAGGGTGGAGATGAGAGGAAGTCATTAGACCGGCAGGCAAGCAGTGATAAGAAGCAACTAGTCAAGATAAGGAAGCAGATCTCATTGCTACAGCATGAACTTGACTTTAACAAGAAAGAATTGAATGATAAGGTGAGATGACAGTTTATTGTTGCTAGTTTTTGTGGATGTTTATAAGTAGGGTAATCTGATTAATAATATGAGTGTGGTCTACCGTTTTGATGAATAAATTAAGGCCATTTGAAAATCAACACAAATGGGCCAAAAATTTAGGTCTCTGTCATTATGTATTCAGAAATACGTAACATAATTTTAAATTGTAGTGTTATTGGGGTTTTCCTATCTAACTTTCTCAGTTAGCAGTCACGTAGTCTGGATTTGTGCTCGGTTGATGGCAATAGGATCGCCCCCTATTACGAAATATGGTTGTATTATTAGGTACACCTCTGCCTAACCCTGCGAGAATTAGATTGCATGGTATTTTGTTTATGTGTTAATTCTAGGTACCTAATTTCATGCATATTTTAATAGCTCTTTGACTTTTTAGGCATTCGAACTAGCTAAGGCTAAGCTAGACGTGACAGAGCTGCGCAATAACCTCAGTCAGGCTAACAAGCTGAGCGCGGACAAGGACGCGGACAACGCCGAGGTGAGACAGCACGCAGACAGCTTGCAGCGCGACATACAACAGCTCATGGAGGAGAAGGAACATCTGGCGCAGCAGCTTGAAACCGTCGTGGCTAGGTGAGTTATACTAATAAAGTTATAGCCAGACCGAGGTGTATCTCGTCCGGAAGGGAACTGTGTTTGTTGAATGTTTCAATGGTTTGGAATTTACGCGACTATTTGCCAGTTACAAATTAAACTTAACCGACACAATGGGTGCGGGTGCGATTCGGCTCAGTTTGTCCAAAGCTTTATAGTTTCATTAATTACTGATGGCTGTTCGTTTCGCTATAGTAAAGTCTTTGTAAATAACTTGAGGTGCAGAAAAACGACTTAGTGTACACTGCTCAAAAGTTTGTAGATGTGTAATTAGTTATTTATATTGTTGTATTTGCAGATTACGAGAAGAGTCGAACGTGGGTGAGTTAAAGAATAAACTGCGAGAGAAAGTAGAGAGGTGCCAAGAATTAGAAGTGGAACTTGAAAGCTTAAGGGAACTTGTGGACAGGTAATTGTAACAATAACTTGTGAAATTAAAGCCAGCTGGGATAACAGTTATTGACAAAACCCTTTTTAAATTTGATTTGATGCTAGGTTTTTTTATAGAAGCTTGTTGTCATAAGTGTTCTAAACCTTTGAACGGACTCGACTTACTTCAATAATAGTTTGACCGTGGATTAATTCTTTCATCATGCTATTTGTGTTGCCACTAGTGAGACTTTCTTGTGACAGTGTGTACCTTTGAGTATGCTGTCTAAAGGCTTACTTTTCTCTATCTTTTCTGCATGCGAAAATAGAGTGGATTAGGATTTAGTCCTACAGTGGGCCAATCACTATAAGACAACAGCTATCTCTGTCCCTTTCCCACTTATGTTATCCTCTGAGTTCCACACTTGAGTAACGTAAAGTATTCCCGTCCCAGAGTCCGCCTACCCCCCGGCCGGGAGCCAGCCCAGCCAGTGCAGCAGCGCGCGCTGGCGGCCCGCTCGCCCACGGCCGAGCTGGAGCGAGCGCTGCGGGACCAGCTCGACTACTCGCATACTCTAGATGAGGATATTATGGAACAGGTACGGAATCATAGACGAATGTGGAACAGGTTGTAAGCATACTCCATACAAAAGGGATAAATAAATAAAAGGGATCCACCGACCAAATGGGTTATGTTAGTTTTTATGTGACGGTATTTACAGTAACATTACAGTTGTGCCAATGTTATCAAAACAGATTCTTCGCAAAGGTATTTATATTTATACTACATTACTAGCAAACTGGATATCGCAGGACCTCTTTTAACATCTGCGCTTATACCTCACTTAATTTCAACGATAATAAGGCGACATCGCTGTTACATTTAACGCCTGTTTACAACCAACAAACCTTCTTTTTTGAGATATTTATAATACTCATGCGTGTTTTTACAGATTTTGTCAGCAAGCAGTGACGAAAGAGAAGACATACCGCGTCTAGCTCTAAATACGTCAAAGTGAGTGTATTTTAACATTTATTTTGATTATCGTATGCCTAACATTTTAGTCTGAATACCCAGTAGTTCTGGTAACCTTGGAGTAACAGAATAAACATTGTAGTGAAGATCTTCAACCAGATAAATATATTTATGACATTTATTTGTTTGCACAGGTCGTCAAGCTCAATCCACTCGTCATCATCAGACCGCATCAACAGGCTTCGTAGTGAGAACGACAAGCTAGTGATGCAGGTCAACAACCTCGAAGCCAGGCTGAAGGATAAAGACGCTCTTATCACTGAACTTAACAGGTACGAGCCGAATGTCATACAATTGTAAAACTAGATTTTCTACTCATGAAAATAATTACAGTTAAATATATAAACAAGTAACCTGTCCGTGCTTCGCAAGTAACCTATCGGGATCAAAACTATCCTATCCTTCGAGCTGAACCCAACTAATAGTGACCTTTGTATACTTAACATCGATCTTTGTCTGAAAAATTACCGTCAGGCACGCGAAAAAATAACCAATATTTAGTTGACTGCTTGTATTTGTTTCACTGCTATACTAGTAAACTTTCTTAATTTGTGAGCCGAATATTACTTGTTTCCGCGTTCAATGTCTCTTAAAACGTTCAACGTTTAATAATGTTACATAAACGTGCCAAACGTCGACCTGTCCTAATCTTCACCCACATATTCACGCAGAAGAGCTCCAGTAAAAGCACAGTGATCCAACAAGTTGTGTACTAGTACAGGGTGCGCGACAAGTTGGTGCAGGACTGGCAGAGCTGCAAGCTGCGCTACGAGGCCGAGCGCGACAGCTGTGGGCGCCTGGCGCTGCTGCTCGACACGCACAAGCACACTGCGGAGAGCTTGCAGGTCAACTGACTTAATCTATATTACTGAACATTTCATCATCATCAGCCTATATTGTTCCCCACTGCAGGGACTCAGGCCTCCTCTCTAGGAGTGGAATGGGCTTTAATCCACCACGCGGGCCCAGTGCGGATTGGTAGATGTCACATATCCTCGAATTTTTGGTTCTAAGATACGTCGGTTTCCTCTGTTTTTCTTCACCGTTTTGAGAGCAGTGGTGATGAAATAAACTACACAAAGTAATGCGCCAGTCTGAAGCTTTATTAGTAGCCTATTGCACTGCTATAGTAATAGCTGGAGAAGTCATTTGATGATTTTCCATCCTGAAAAAAGGCCTTTCCAAGCTATTTACTTCATCACGCTGGAAAAAGTGGCCCTGTAGTAACTTCAGTGACAGTTTTAACATCGCGATAACACACACCTCATTTTTTTAATACTTCGAAAATATAGTTGAAATCCAGACATTTAATACCAGTCAGAACTCCAAGTAAACTTATTTCATTAGTATTTGATCACATCCATCTAATGATTTGTAAACATCCGACTAGCTATGAGTACTAACATAATCTTTCCTCCACCAGAACCAAGACTCGAACATGATCCAGATCCTAAAGAAGCGCCTGGAAGCAGCCATGCAGTCGGAACTGGAGCTGCAACAACGCGAGCAACTGGCGCGCGCACGTGTCGCGCAGCTGGAGAGGCAGCTACTCGACACCGCGCAACATACTGATCCTGTCAAGTCGCAGCTGCAACATGAGGTATGTACTTCCTATGCCTAATCGTTACACAGTTCAGATACTGATTCATTTGACGTTTTTGCTACTGTTGACTGGTAAGCATCCACGGAAATTAAGCAAATTTTAATATCACAGTTTTTGTGAAAATAAATTCATTACCAATATACTTTTGTATCAGTACATTTGTTGTTGAACTAAATAAATAAATAAAGTATTATCATCCATTAAATCATTTCTTTAAATTGAAGTCCGAAATCATTTAAATGACGCCAATGTTTTTGTGGCGAAAACTTTAAACTAACTAGCATCTACCATCATCAGATGACACACTAACTGCGGTACTCAGATATGTTTAATGAATACTTAAGCCGTCACTTAGTAAAGATTTGACATACTTTTGTATGACAAATCTGTCAAAACCTTTACTAAGTAAAAGCCTAAGTAATCATTAAAGCTCTCTGAGTGCGGCAGTAAGTAGCTTTTCCAACCAAAACGGGGTTAATCATGAAATTAGGTATAGCTGAGTGGTAATCGATGTCATTGTACTGCACCATCTTGCACACCAAAGAAAAAAATATATACCCAGAAGAATCTACGTTTGAAGGCATTATCCACACCTATTGTTGTCATATCATCAAGCGAAGTTAACTGGTCAAATGCTAGAACCTCAGTCAATTTAGTTATCTGTTGTCCACCAGATGGAAAACAGCGAACGTCTGAAAGGCGAGGTGTCCCTGCTGAAGTCCAAGCTGGAGGTCGAGCGCACGCGGCAGCAGGACGCGCACGCCGCGCTGGAGCGCTGGCGGCTGCGGCGGGAGCGGGAGCAAGGCGCTGCCCACGACCAGTGCAGCGCCTTGAAGAACGAACTCGCCGAGATCAAGAGGTGCGGGAAACCGCTTTGCATCTAGATAAACCTTCACTTTCACTGCGTTTAAGGTTACACCGCGAATCAGTAAATGCGTTAAGTGCTAAGCATATTGAAACATTATTTTATCTCTTAACGATTGACAGAAACATAAATAGATGTTTAGATTCGTGTTCTTGGGGGCAAGAGAAAAATTCTCGTGTCTCCCATAGTCTAATAAAAATAAAAAGCCTTTATTGTTGAATTTACAAGTTTTACATGTGGCGACAGCGCCATCTATCGCAACAGATGCGAACTAACATTGGCAATTCTGCATCGCGCTATCAAAGTTATCCGCCACATTAGCGTATATAGAAAATCCCGACTTACAGATGTCGGGCAGTTAGCCCACCAGACACAACACCCGTCTGGTCGGAGGATCCTCCCTTTTCTATGGGGGATGAGGAACTTTACACCCTGTTCCTCATGCCCCCCCAAAAACTGGTGACCCCGAGCATGAACGTCAGCGCAGCCTTCGTGCAACTCTTCAATATCATCACTTCCTCAAGCCTTCGAGCAGCGAGTCATACCGTCAGCCAGCAACTACGGCTTCGTCGGGTATCCTGACCACCAGCATGCAGCGAAAGCGCATTCCTGGTCATCACCCTCAGCCTCATCAGCGACCTTGGCACAGCACACTGCACTTCGGCCGGTCAACAAGCAGAGACGCCCTTCTCTCCTGGTCGACGCAACAGCCAGCCACTACGCAGCACTGCACCACTCCGACTCACTGGAGCATATGTGCAGCAATCACCCCGACTCACTGGGGCATCACCGCAGACAGTTCCGACTCACCGCGAACTATGCGGCATCCGGTTCCGACTCACTGGAACCCTCTACTGACCTGGCAAGCATGCCTGCAATCGACCTCCGGTCTCGGAGGGGAGTGATGTGGCGACAGCGCCATCTATCGCAACAGATGCGAACTAACATTGGCAATTCTGCATCGCGCTATCAAAGTTATCCGCCACATTAGCCTATATAGAAAATCCCGACTTACAGATGTTGGGCAGTTAGCCCACCAGACACAACACCCGTCTGGTCGGAGGATCCTCCCTTTTCTATGGGGGATGAGGAACTTTACACCCTGTTCCTAATGCCCCCCAAATACATACATGAATTTTGTGTGCCTAAAAGTATTAATTAATTAAAACATATTGACTATTAACTGAAATTTAACTAATAGATACCTATTAACTTTTTATTATTAAGTAATATTGTTCATTGCCATTGCCCATTGTCTAATACAGTTTAAATACGTTTTGTGATGAATAATAATGAATATTTCATTATTTATGAAATTTAAAAAGAAAAATAGACCGCCGACGTCGACGAAGTCTGTTAAAAATGGATGGAATTGCTCATATATATATTTTTTTTTTGCAGATTAAAACATGATGCGGGCGTTCAGTTACTTCGTGCTAAAGAGTTGATCAGCACACAGAGCCACACCATCTCTGAACTGGAGAAGAAACTAACGTCCAACCTCAACCACAAACCTGTTACCGACGCATTGGTATGTTTCCTTTGTAATATCTTCTAGTTTCCACTTAGTTAAATATGTTGAAAAGTTTAGTATAGTAGACGAAGCAAAAGAAGTATTTCTTATGGATGTATGAGTTTCTAAATGTGCAGAATTACAAGAAATTCTTATGAATCATCAAAGCAGCTAAAGCAGTACAAAGATAAAAATCAATATTATTGAATGTTTACACTGTGGAGATTCGGTGTATTGCACATAAGGGCCGGCTTCGATACTTTTAGTTCAAATTTTTACCTACAAGTGACGTCACAAGCCCCCGGTAAAATAATAAAAAATTACGAAGATAAAACGCGCCAAAGATCATGAAGACATCCACGTGATATTTTTCTTCGCTGCTTTGAGAGCAGCGGTGATGAAATAAATTACAGGAGTTCAAGTGCTTGGGTTTGATGTCACGACTGATATGGTAAAAGTCACTTACTAACTTCCACCACCTTTTCTTCGTAGACTGAAATCGAAAGCACAAAGACTGAACTAGCCCGCGAGCTGGCGACCCTCAAGAAGTGCCTCATAGACACATCCAGCCCCGAGCTGCTGACACTCCGCTCAGAGAAGCTGCAGCTGTCAGCCAAGCTGGAGCGGCTGCAGGCGGAGATGCAAGCTAGCCGCGCGCCCGCTGGACAACCTGACGAACGCGACCAGGCTGTGAGTCACTGTCTTATTAAATGTTTCAGCTCTTGGGTGGCGTTTCTTTATTTTTTATTGGTTTTTTTTTTTAGGATAGTAGGAACATTATCAGCGCAGACTTCTGCTATTATATTGATGATTAATGATGATTGTATTGATCCGTCAGGTGGCGCTGTATCGGTGTTTACCTGTTTTAGCTTACTCCTAGTAAATATTTGTCTTAAAAATAGTAAAAGTGTGCAATCGAACCTAAATACGTGTTAAAAGTTTGAAGAGATACATATCCTGGCTGTGTTAATAGTTTTAACAAGTTTAAATAACAATATATTGTTTTAACACTTAAAACCAGTGTGCACGGTACACCGTATTCAAATCAACAAAAACAAAAAACAAAAGTTCAACAAGCTCGGTGAAGTGCAGTGAAATAACAGTCTGTGGTGTTTCTAGTGTCTTTCTGCGCAGATATAAGTGCAAAAACCTACAAAGCCGAAATCAAAGTGTTAGCTGATTTTTAACCAAATTCTGCAAATCATTCTTCTTGCCATAGTGTATCTGAGAACAGCGACATCTGTCCTTATAAACTGGAACTACTACAAGCATCACTACACATCGTAGATCAATGCGAAATCGACCTCACGTTTGATAATTTCTAACTCGCGTCTACACTAGCAACTAGGTGGCGTAAGTAGTAACATAATACGCATACACTTTTCTCCTAATATTTTTTTTTGTCCTCTGAAAATGAGTTCGAAGTGTAATATCTGCAATAAAGTGATTGGAACTGTGGCACTATCACTAAAATGTCATACCTGTGATGGAATTTACCACTTCGAGTGTCTGAACATCACAAAACTACAATTCGCAGGATTTACTCGCGAGCAAAAGTCCCACTGGAAATGTCTTCCCTGCAGCAATATCACGCGTCGGGATCGCTCGAACTCGGCCTCACTGAACCACTCTATATACAGTGTGATTCTTTATAATGTGCACATATCGAAATGAGGGAATCTATGCTTAATTTTATCGATGGAAAAAATATTTAAAAAAATCTAAATATTTTTTAATATTTTTTATGGAATTTTCAAAAATGTTGTCCGCTGTTGTGACCCCAATGTAAACAAAACGGTGTAACTTTTAAACTAAATTATCTATCGCAATGAAACAATTTTATGTAAAAAGTTATGAAAAAAAAAAGTTTTTTTGATCAAAAAACGTGTTTATTTTCAATTGAGGGTAGTTTTTTTCCACAATTTTCATTTTACGAGGACGCCTAATTGCTTCCAATCATTATGGAGTTTGTTTCATCGCGATAGATAATTTAGTTTAAAAGTTACACCGTTTTGTTTACACTGGGGTCACAGTAGCAGACAAAATTTTTAAAAATTCCTTATAAAATATTAAAAAATATTTAGATTTTTTTTATAATTTTTCCGTCGATAAAATTAAGCATAGATTCCCCCATTTCGATATGTGCACATTATAAAGAATCACACTGTATATACCTACAAGCCACGATGATGCTATGAATATGTCCTGTGACCACTTGGATCAAAAAACCTTGTCATCGAACTCCTCATCAGGCTCAACATCAACAATTATTTCCAGTGGCGGTGACGCACACACTCTTGCTAGTGGCGATCTGAGCGCGTTTTCCTTGTTACTCAACGATACTTTGAAAGGACGGCGCAGCGACTTGGACCACACTATGGCTACATTCACTGATGAAATCAGTGGAACCTTGCGCAGCTGGCGTCAAGAAATGGAGATTAGCATATTAAAATTCAACGATAGGATCAAGAGCACTCTCTCCGAAATAAAACAAGATATGAGCAATCTCCAAAGTGAACAAGAGAGACTTAAGGAAAGCGTTCATACGGTAGCTGAGAGCGTTTCAGACCTAACAACCTCACTACAATTCCAAGCCGACGAACATGAAGACCTTAAGGCACGTGTAGATACCATAGCCTGCAGTAGCTCCGATCAATCTCAAAATCTAATCAGCAACCTTGAACAAAAATTAGACTCACTGGAGCAGCAGGCTCGGAACTGCAACGTTGAAATCTGTAACGTCCCAGAAAAGCGTGGTGCAAACTTACTACAGTTAATGGATACGATTTGCAACGCCATCAATTTCCCAACATCACAGAGAGATAAAATATCTATCCATAGAGTTCAGCACGCCCAGCAAACCAATAGCAGACCGAAAAATATTATTGCAAAATTTACTACACGAATTACACGCGACAACCTACTGAGCGCCTTCCGCTTAGCTAAGGGCCTGAAAACAGATCAAATTGGAATAACAGGATCGCCAACCAAGAAATATATAAATGAACACCTAACTCTGAAAACAAAGCAGTTATTTCGAATATGTAAAGACGCTGCTAAACAAAGCGATTTTAAATATGTGTGGGTTAAAAACTCAACCATACTGGTACGTGAACGGGACGGAGCACCTTCCTTTGCAGTTAGAACAGTTGATGATATCCGCAAAATTAATAAGTCCCCACCCCTTTTTTTTTTTTTTTTTTTTTTTTTTTTTTTTGGTGGGTGTAAAATCATCGAATAACCCCTCCCGCTCTTGGGCAGAGCGAAAGGGAGTGTCAGACTTCTACTGACTAAAAACCACCCATGTTCCTTCTTCGCCCTCTATGTCGAGGCCGCGATAACCAGAGGACTACCCGCAGCCCCGACAGGCGTCGGCCCTTTCGGGCCCCTCCCATGTTGCTGACATCTCTTTGAGGCGCGCGTGGAACACGAACGCGCCGTCGACACGGCCTGTTTTCGTCGTGAGACGGACGGACGGCGAGTTAGCCCATCTCTCACCGTCCACAGGCCCGCGTCTACGGTGGCCGGAGGTCATCGCGGGACCTCCGACGCCCGGAGCGCCTCCCGCGGCGGCTGGGACGAGAGGTTCTCTCCCTCTCGCGTTCCGCCACCTCCTTCGCCAGCATCACTGCTTCGCAGAAGGAGGCGACGGCGTCCCATTCCTCCTCGCCCCGGACCATGGCTTGCACCAGGGCCGGGCGCGAGAGGTCGCCGCCGCCGATCGCCGCTACGAGAACACGGCGGGGCTCCGCCCAAGCGGGGCACACCTCCACTGTGTGAAGTCCCCACCCCTCAGTGCTCAAAATAATATTGTTACGCGTCAAAGTCCCATGTAAAATGACTTCAAAATTATGTTCTTTATATTGTAAGGTGGAATCATTTTTTTGTTATTTATTATTTTTTTGTTCTTTTGCCGTTATTTTTTCGTTATTTATGTTTCGTATGTTTTACTTGTTTGTGTTGCTGGATAACTGACATTAAACTTACACTTTTCATAGCTTCTACACATTACCTCATCATACGTACCTCGCTATTACCTGGCACCCTTGCACTCCTAGCACATTTACCTAACACTATTAAATACCAAAACAGCTCTTGTGACTCGTCAAAACTTATCCATTTATTATCAAAACTGTAGGGGCACCCGTACGAAACTGCATACTCTAAACATGAACATCCTTTGGTCTAGTGGTTAGTGACCCTAACTGCTATGCCGGAGGTCGTGGGTTCGATTCCCACCCAGGACAAATGTTTGTGTGATGAGCACGATCATTTGTTCTGTGTCTGGGTGTAATTTACACACATCAAAAGTGTCTAGGGATCAACATATATTTTTGCAATAACTTTTCTCCTGATTGATATTAATTAAAATTTTCTTTAAGGATTCATCAAATAAACAGTTTTCGTTTGTCACAGTAACGATAAACCAAGTCACCTTTGCATTAATAAAGAAATTTGCCATTTTCCTAATAAAGGGATTTTTGACATTTGAACCACTAACATTAAAGTTCGAAAAAAAGACTGAAATAACAGTTTTCTTTAAAATTTTATTGGGTAACTTAAACAATTAATAATCCGTGTTTCTACCGCGAACACTAACAACACAAGAACATCGGTTTGGCATACTCAAAATGAGTTCATCCAAATCACGCTGTGGAATGGCCGCCCATGTCCGTAGCAACAACAAAAAAAGGTCTTCTTGCGACTGGATACCCTCCATATTCGGCAGAGCTCTTCTCTGTAGCATATCCCATGCATGCTCAATCGGGTTCAAGTCTGGCGACTGAGCAGGCCAGGGCAGGACATTGATGTTAGCTGCGGCGAGAGTCTGTCTTACAACTCTTGCGGTGTGCGGTCGTGCATTATCATGCATTAACTGAAATAAGGGACCGATTTGCACTTGTAGAGGAACGATGACGTCTGATACAATCGTCTCAGCATAAATTTGAGCGTTGAGGTTGCCTCTGATCCAAATCAACTCAGTTCTTCCGCCGATCCAAATACCCGCCCATACCATGATGGTTCCACCACTATAAGGATGGACTTCCTGGCAGGATTTTAATCGCTGTTGGCGTCCAGGGGTTCTCCAGTGTCGTATACGTCTTGTATCCGGTCTCATACCAAAACGAGACTCATCAGAAAAGCACACGAAACGCCATTGTTCTTCTGCCCAATTTCTGTGTTCAAGAGCCCATTGATATCGAATCCTACGATTGTGCATTGCTATAGGTGGTACCCGTAGCGGTCTTCGGGAATGAAGGTTCACTTCATGCAAGCGGTTTCTGACTGTTTGGTCGCTAATTAAGTTCCCTGAAGAGTGATGAAGCCTCACGGCTAACATCATGGCGGTTATTGTTGGAGCTCTTCGAGTTAAGATTTGAATGTATCGGTCTTGTCTCCGTGTGGTGCAGCGATACCGTCCTCCATGGCGCTCAGCCACGGTACCAGTGCTTCGGTAACGTGTCCAAAGTCGACTGATAACACTCTGACTTGTATTCAGAGCTAAAGCCACAGTACGTTGCCGGGAACCAGCTTCTATCATTCCCACGGCTCTGAGCATTTCTTCCCTGCTTAAATGACGTCGCCGCTCCATAATAACGTTGGTTTTAATCAGTAGTAGGGAAACAGTAGCACTAATAATGTCTTCAATGCGTTGTATGTTTTTATAGGGAAAATATTGACAGCTGATTTTCATCTTTTACTCGAATTTGATTCACAGTTCCTGATTCAAATTATGAAATGCACCAAAAAGGATCCATATAAATTTATAAAATCATAAATTTATTACAAAGCCACATCTCAATCTTAAGAAATCCGCATAAAAATGCTTGATCCCTAGACACTTTTGATGTGTGTATTTATAATATGTATGTATTTAGAAATATATAAGTATGTTTATCAGTTGTCTAGTACCCATAACACAAGCTCTGCTTAGCTTGGGACTAGATGGCGTTGTGTGATAGTTGTGGAATATTATTATTATTATTATATCATCATACTGACCGAAACGTGGCTAACACCAAAATTAATAATAGCGAATTCATCGACCAGCGCTACACTGTGTACAGGTGTGATCGCGATCGCACGGCTACGAAGAAGCTGGATGGCGGTGGTGTCCTAGTGGCAATACTAAAAACCCTTAGATCCACTGAGATTGACCTAAACGTTTCTCCGTGGCATAACCACATCGAGCAGGTTGCCGTTGAACTACCGAGTGGCCAAAGTCAGAAGCGTCATGTAATCATTGCTGCATACATACCACTCACGACCCCTGAGCATGTATACGCGAAGCACTTTGAACTGCTCTACGACGTTTTGGCAAATCCTAGCGTCGAATACTTTTACATACTTGGAGATTATAATATTCCCGACACGACGTAGAATATGTCATCCTCCCCGAACTCACCACCAAGGGCTTCACTGTGCTCTAGTTCTAACATGACTTGTAACCACCTAAACAACTTTATATCTCTTCTAAATGCCTCGCAATACAATAACTTGCTCAACGCTAAAGACAAAACCCTTGACCATATAATATCTAATTGTGCCTGTTACGTTAAACCCGAGTCCTCATCTTTGCTACCTGTAGACGCTTACCACCCTCCGTTCGTCTTAAATACCAATGTAAATTTAGAAAACCCTTCCTTGAAAAAACAGTATAATCAGAAATATAATTTTTACAAAGCTAACTATGAACAAATTAACAAAATGATACAACAAACAGATTGGCCTGACCTGCTTGCACGTGAAAATCCTGAGGACGCTGTATCTGTATTTTATGACAAGCTAAATGAGATTATTAAGCCTTACACGCCTCTGACTAATTATAAACCCGCCACATTCCCGGTTTGGTTTTCACGTCCCTTAATAAGCTTGTTCAAAAAAAAGCAAAAAGTTTGGGTTAAGTGGAAAAAGTACAATAATATATCAGACTATGAAACATTCGCCCTTCATAGAACCAACTTTAAAGATTTGTGTAGCAAATGCTACATTACTTACATAAATTCAATTGAAGATAGCTTACGCACTAATGTTAAACACTTCTGGACATGTGTATCAAACTGAAGGGACAAACCAATTATTCCAGCGAAAGTTAACTATAATAACACAGAATCCAGCAAACCTGAGGAAATTTGTAATATGTTTTCAGATTTCTTTTGCTCAGTGTATGAACCTGCATCTCCACTACTATCCCAATGGCAACCGACAGCAGAAACCTCCTTAGCTAGCGATATTACCACTAACTTACACTTTAGCGAGGACAAGGTGCTGGAAGAACTCAAGTCATTGGATCCCTCAAAAGGACCTGGACCTGATGGTATACCAGCCCTTTTTCTTCGGAACACCGCAGCTTACATCTATAAGCCGTTAACCATTATTTACAATAAGTGTATCAGCGAAGGCGTGTTTCCCAAACGGTGGAAACACGCTAATATCACACTTGTACACAAGAGTGGTTCCAAAAATAATGTTAAAAATTATCGTCCAATTTCCATCCTCTCCACCTTGTCAAAGGTTTTTGAGAAACTCGTTCACAACGAAATACACACATCAAAAGTGTCTAGGGATCAAGCATTTTTATGCGGATTTCTTGAGATTGAGATGTGGCTTTGTAATAAATTTATGATTTTATAAATTTATATGGATCCTTTTTGGTGCATTTCATAATTTGAATCAGGAACTGTGAATCAAATTCGAGTAAAAGATGAAAATCAGCTGTCAATATTTTCCCTATAAAAACATACAACGCATTGAAGACATTATTAGTGCTACTGTTTCCCTACTACTGATTAAAACCAACGTTATTATGGAGCGGCGACGTCATTTAAGCAGGGAAGAAATGCTCAGAGCCGTGGGAATGATAGAAGCTGGTTCCCGGCAACGTACTGTGGCTTTAGCTCTGAATACAAGTCAGAGTGTTATCAGTCGACTTTGGACACGTTACCGAAGCACTGGTACCGTGGCTGAGCGCCATGGAGGACGGTATCGCTGCACCACACGGAGACAAGACCGATACATTCAAATCTTAACTCGAAGAGCTCCAACAATAACCGCCATGATGTTAGCCGTGAGGCTTCATCACTCTTCAGGGAACTTAATTAGCGACCAAACAGTCAGAAACCGCTTGCATGAAGTGAACCTTCATTCCCGAAGACCGCTACGGGTACCACCTATAGCAATGCACAATCGTAGGATTCGATATCAATGGGCTCTTGAACACAGAAATTGGGCAGAAGAACAATGGCGTTTCGTGTGCTTTTCTGATGAGTCTCGTTTTGGTATGAGACCGGATACAAGACGTATACGACACTGGAGAACCCCTGGACGCCAACAGCGATTAAAATCCTGCCAGGAAGTCCATCCTTATAGTGGTGGAACCATCATGGTATGGGCGGGTATTTGGATCGGCGGAAGAACTGAGTTGATTTGGATCAGAGGCAACCTCAACGCTCAAATTTATGCTGAGACGATTGTATCAGACGTCATCGTTCCTCTACAAGTGCAAATCGGTCCCTTATTTCAGTTAATGCATGATAATGCACGACCGCACACCGCAAGAGTTGTAAGACAGACTCTCGCCGCAGCTAACATCAATGTCCTGCCCTGGCCTGCTCAGTCGCCAGACTTGAACCCGATTGAGCATGCATGGGATATGCTACAGAGAAGAGCTCTGCCGAATATGGAGGGTATCCAGTCGCAAGAAGACCTTTTTTTGTTGTTGCTACGGACATGGGCGGCCATTCCACAGCGTGATTTGGATGAACTCATTTTGAGTATGCCAAACCGATGTTCTTGTGTTGTTAGTGTTCGCGGTAGAAACACGGATTATTAATTGTTTAAGTTACCCAATAAAATTTTAAAGAAAACTGTTATTTCAGTCTTTTTTTCGAACTTTAATGTTAGTGGTTCAAATGTCAAAAATCCCTTTATTAGGAAAATGGCAAATTTCTTTATTAATGCAAAGGTGACTTGGTTTATCGTTACTGTGACAAACGAAAACTGTTTATTTGATGAATCCTTAAAGAAAATTTTAATTAATATCAATCAGGAGAAAAGTTATTGCAAAAATATATGTTGATCCCTAGACACTTTTGATGTGTGTATATCCATTGTTTCAGCATGTCATTAACCAGGAACAACACGGCTTTGGCAAACACAGATCTACTACCACAAACCTCTTATCTTTTTCTAGTTTCTTGTTTGACAGCTTTGATGGTAATGAGCAGGTGGACACTGTGTATACAGATTTTTGCAAGGCCTTTGACAAGGTGGATCACGAATTATTACTGAATAAAAGTGTCTTCAACGGAATTAGAGGTAACTTGTTGTGCTGGTTCACGTCGTATATCACCAACCGTTGCCAGAGTGTTGCAATCAACGGTTACAGGTCGGACATAACCAAGTTAACATCTGGCGTTCCACAGGGTTCTATCCTTGGGCCTTTATTATTTGTCATATTTATTAACGACATAGGAAAATGTTTTCAGCATACTCAGTTCTTATTATATGCAGACGATCTAAAGGTGTACAAATCAGTGAAAACTGTTGATGATTGTACTCTTTTCCAGCAGGACCTAGACCGATTGTCCGACTACTGTACCAGTAATAAGCTCAAGTTAAGTTTACCTAAGTGCAATCACATTACTTTTACCAAAAAAAAAGAACGTAATTAACTTTACATACACCCTATGTCGCACGCCACTCGCAAAATTAAACTCTATTCGGGATCTGGGTGTTATATTTGACTCGAAACTGTGCTTAGACCTGCACATCGATAAAATTGTTAACAAAGCTTATCAAATGTATGGATTCATTATGCGGTCCACCCTTAACTTTAAAAGATCCTCATCTTATTTATGCCTGTATAAAGCCCTAGTTCGATCTCAATTGGAGTATGCGGTTTCGATATGGAACCCCTTTTATAAGAAATACGCTGAAATTATTGAAAACGTACAACACAAATTTCTACGCGCTATTCATTACAGGTGCCATCGATCTTATCTACCTTATACCCAGTCACTCAGCAAGTACAAACTTTTATCTCTTAACTATCGCAGAAAATACCTCGAAGCTGTCACGCTATACAAAATTGTTAGAAATAAATTTAACTGCATACACCTAAATAATATGATCTGCTACGCAATACCTAGAACCTTCCACAGGCGTCAGGTGCGCGCAGGTACGCTCAGTACGCTGTTCGCAATTCCTTCCTGCCGAACTAACTCCGACCTGCGCTCACCCATCCGCCGCATGGTTGACTTGTACAATAAATCTTTTGTAAAATTGACATATTCAACCACTCAATAGGAAAATTCAAAGGTCTTATCTTCAACGCTCTTAAAAATTAAAATACGTAATTACTATTAATCCATGCACTCTATACATTATTGTCACATATCTGGTCTGATTGTATACTTTTTATTTTTACCTTTTTTTTTTCTCGCCCCTGGCGATTATTGTTTATCAAATATTATTATTAAAACCCGTGGACAGCGTTGTGGGTTGCATTATTAGCAAAATAAAAAAATTGTTAAACTAGTTTTAAGTTCTCATAATGTAACTGTTTGTTGTCCCTCTTAATAAAAATTAAAATTCATATTATGTCAGAAAACAAATTAACTGACAACCTGTATCATCATTGTTCACACACAATCTAACCCGCACTGGGCCCGCGTGGTGGATTATAGCCCATCCCTCTCTTACAGAGGAGGCCTGAGTGACAAGTCACGAAAACTTAAAATAGTATACATCATTCCGTAATTAGCTTCTAATGTGTTTTACCAAATAATAAAACTCTTCGGGATAGGTAATCTTTGTTGGTGCTTGATTTCACAAATACACTTAACGGACTTCTGCGAACTAGTCACGGCCAAATTTAGCGACCGGATTCGGCGTGAACTGTTAGGAATTGATGACAACAAAACTAGTTTTGATGTTACATACGTTTAATTTATAGTTGTAAAACCAATGAACATATTTAACAAAACTTGACAAATCGCCTAACAATCACACGAAAGTTTAACTCGAATCATTTTTGAGTTCATCATCATAGTTGGTGACTTTAGGCAGCATTTCGTGTGTGGAGCGCAGTTTCTCTTCGGTGTCAGAGCAGAGCGGCTCGATAGCCCACAGCACGACGGCATGCGCTGCGTACAGCGCGTAGTACAACGCGTGCAGTGCCGCTGTGAGCAGCGCCAGCGCGAGCGGGGCGGCGCGGTGCTGCAGCGACAGCTCGCCGCGCCACGACGCCGCCGTCCATGAGCGGAAAAATTGCATGCACTTTCTGTAAACATAACATCACGACTGTATTGATTTAATGGCGTGCTAATAACAGTGGTATAATGCGCGGATGTACGAGTGTCACCCCAGATTTGTAGCAACGGTGGGGAGATTTTAGTTGGGGTATGAGAAATCATGATGGATGCCCTTCCCTGTATCAGTACATTAGCTATATTTCTTTGCTATGTGTTTTTGTATTATCCAGTTAGTGTGTGGAGATAGAAATTATTAGAACTATCTACTTCTGATGTTTGCTAACAAAATGGTGGTCAGTCTGCACTAATTCCGAATTAAGAATGTTGCAATAGAACAGTCAATAAAGACGTAACCGAGTCTAGCTTTAGAAGTGACCTTGGGACACTTTCTAACTCTAGAAATTTACATTTTTCTACATCAGGGCGGTTATCATACGCTCTCAAAGCAAGTCGAAACTAGCCCGATAGTGCGATAGTACTGACCTGAGCGCAGGTAGTGCATGGTCCAGCAGGCTGACGAGGCAATGCAGCGCGTGCGTCAATACCAGCACCAACACCCACACGCACAACAGGTATGGCGGCCAGCGGAAACTGCCCAGCGCCGCTGTAACCAAAGAAAAATAATTTATTTGTCGCAGACACATGACGAGCGTATGCTGCATAGAGACACAAAAATGCAAACGAAACGATCAATGCGATATCTCATCACCACACAGATCACACTCTTTTTTACCCGACTGCGGCGTAGCTAAAAGGAAGGATAAACATTTTTAATTTAACAATACGATCAATTCCAATGCATTCTGACTTTTCGAGTCGAGAAAATTGTTATTGCTATTTTCTACCAGGAATTTCTTAGTAGCAGAGATTTGAATTGTGCCCGGTTGATGTCAATAAGCCTATTTGATGAGACTTGAAACTAAATCGGTGATGGGGGTTTACTAGCACGTACTCCTTTGCCAAACCATTTGGGGATTATAGACGTAATATTATGTTATGTTAATTTCTTTTCTATGATTGAAAACAAAACCAACGTAATATATATTGTGCATATTCGAAATGTGCAAATTAAACATCTGGATTGATTAAGATATTATTATTTCATTTGTGATGATTTTAGAGTTCATCTACTACCCACACCACACGCTCATCTATACTAATATTATAAAGCTAAAGAGTTTGTTTGTTTGTTTGTTTGTTTGAACGCTAAGATCTCAGGATCTACTGGTTCGAATTGAATTTTTGTTTGTGTTGGATAGTCCATTTATCGAGGAAGGCTTTAGGCTATATAACATCACGCTAGGACCAAAAGGAGTGGAGCATAAATGAAAAATGTTGCACAAACGGGAAACGATATTCCTTATTGAGAGCTTCCGTTGCGTGCGCTGCGAAAATGGCTTAAGTTATGCAAATATGATGTTAAAAAGAAATGTTCCTCTTTAAAAGTTCTACAAAAAAGTCCGTGACAGCATATATCTATCTATTAAGATTAACTCACTGTAACCATTTTTTACCATTGAAGTGTTAGGTTCAATAGAGTTATTTTTTGCGAAGCTTATTTAACCCATATGTTATTAATCTATATCTAAATAAATAGGTTCGTTAGAACGGAAATTTAATATAGAATATTTGTGCTTTTTACTCTATATAGTTTAAACAAATATCTTAAAAGATATCGCAATGTAAAAATGTCCGCGTGACAAAATAATTACGCGATCCCGCGGTTCTCGCGTCCCAATGAGATACGTGGAGATTCTGGCCTTCGGGAAAATCAAATTCAAAATATTTATTGCACCATAATATTTACAAGGTGTTTATATTGTTTTGTGAGCAGTGGTGGGCCAGTGCCAGGGCCAGGGCCAGACTTACGAACAGTTGGTTGTGGGTTCGAACCCAGGCAGGCACATTACTTTGTGTAATTTATTTCATCACGTGCCACTGCTCTTAAAACGGTGAAGGAAAACATCGTGAGGAAACCGGCACATCTAACAATCCGCATTGGGCCCGCGTGGTGGATTATAGGCCATCCCTCTCCTAGAAAGGAGGCCTGAGTCCCTACAGTGGGACCAATATAAGGTTGATGATGATGATGATATGTACCTATAGTAATTCTCACTTTAATAATATATACTAATATTATAGAGAGGAAAGATAAGATTTTTTGTTTGTTACGATAAAACTCAAAAATTACTTTGACGACTTTGAAAATTCTTTTACACATTAGAAAACTAATTGAAAAAAATTACTATGTTGGATAGTCGGTCTATCGAGGAAGGTTGTAAGCTATATATTATTGTGACGCAGACGAAGTTGCGTGGGTCAGCTAGTATGTAATAAACTACATAGGACGAATATAAAAATTAATGACAGAAGCTTTCTCGATTAAAATATTGCTCTGCACATAAAACGTGACTCAATCTACTCTGTTTTCGTCTTCTGAATCCTGAAAAAACGTGTCATTAACGTGACACCGAAGCGACTACATAGGCTTGTGTATCCAAGTTTGTTCAACAAGGTAGTACCTTGCACAAGCTTGCGGTTACCCGTGGCCTGCACGTGCACGTCCGGGCGCCGCACCAGCTCGAGCGAGCGCCCGCGCTGCCGCGCCGCGCTCAGCCGCAGCACGTGATCCGATCGGGCGCGCGGCTCGCAGCGCTCGAGCTCCATTCGCTTTAGCAGCTCGTTGCGCTCCGTGCGGGAACCCTGACGATATGAACGCATTAAGTGTTATGCAGACCTATTCAATGTCCCGTCGAAACTGCAGGTTATTCGAAAGAGATACCGCGGCCTCGACACAAAGGGCTAAGAAGGAACATGGGTGGTTTTTAGCCAGTACAAGTCTGACACTTCCTACCGCTCTGCCCAGAGGGGGAGGAGCCATTTGATGATTTCCCACCCCCCAAAAAGAAAAAAACAATTGTGAATGTGACGACGACGACGACGACGAACAACACTGTCAGTTCCATACCCAAATAAATGTGGATGTACTTTAATGGGTACACTTTTGCCTATCGCTTCGGTGAATACAGACTTTTGTGTTATAAATTGTCAGGTATTGATTTAGATCCCACCTTAAATCCTCTTTCCTGAAGAAATTGTTTCACCGAAAACAAAACTTGTAAAAAAAGCCAAGCCGCGCAACTCGCTTTTACCACAAAAAGTAGTGAGATCCATGTAATACATTTAATCCCTACTTAAAAACCTTTGATGTTTTAAATAAAAGATTGACTTGGCCATCGCATTCGCCAATGTTAAACCGGCCATTGTAATAGCTAATCGCCATCGCATTTTGGCTTTATTGCTCGACTTGGCGGGGGCACTGCCGTGCCGCCAGATACGTGGAATTACCTACACTCGATGTCGTTAGTCCACTATGCGTTCACTCACACTCCACAACATCAATAAATCGTAGATCAGAACCTAGATCTGAGGACTTAGGTAATCCTAGACTTAAATAACACTAATTTAAGAGTTGTGTACATACCGATGGCGTAATCTTGGCGTAGGACAACACTTTCTCTTTCAACTTGTCCTCTTTGTCATCCAGCTTCGGGTCTGTCTTCACGTTTAATTCTGTCTTTGTGATAGACGGGTGATCGCCGCACATGCTGGAATGAGATTTACTTTTAAATGCCTTTAATACTGCTCTTGCAACAGCTTTAAATCTAGATTTGATAATGTCTCTCGGTGTTTATAATCAACCTACACTGATGTTTGAGAATAATGATTTGGTCATTAAAGATTTAAGCTGTTTCTATTGCTGGTTTACGTGCCTCCTCCCTTTAAGCAAGAGTAAGGATCTCTTTTCTTTTTCTCATTTTCTCACAATGTGTTCTAAGAGTACTAGTTATGAAATCAAAGAACTATAGTGTGGTGTGCCTTAGTTCGAATCGTACTAAACTTACACCATATCGGGTAATTTCGGCGCGTCGTTCTTTGGTGCGTCCATATTGACATGGGATGCTTGTCCTCACAGGAGTCACAGGTTTCTCATTTTAAAACAACGAATTTCCGGTATATGAATATAAAATAACGTGACTATTACTAAATTAATATAAAATTACTAAATTGTATATAACATCACATCACAGCGACAATAAATATAGTAATGTCATGTCATTGTTGTGTTCTATTTTTAATTTCGTAGTATCCAGGGTATTATTTTTTTGTCAGTAAAAAGTTCGGCTATGTATATTTTATTGGAGTACAATAATACTTCATTGAGTTTTCACGTGCAAAAGTGCCTCTTAAATAAATTAAGTCGCTACGCCAAAACTGTTTAGTATTTATTTTTATACACTTTTGCCAGTAGCATATAATTGGGTCAAAGGCAGGAGAATGATAACAATGGTTGCCTATGATTGTATAACAACTTTGTCGTAATAAATAGACATGGTTTAGGTTTAATTCCCCCTCTACTACTAAACTTTATAAAACAATTTCGATCTTCTTTTATCCCCAGATCCGTTACCTACACGGTCGCTGCCTCCGTCTCGAGAGCTGTCGCAAGGCGCTGGTGTGGCAGAAAAGGTACCTGCAGCGAGTGCTGGTGGGATACACCGAGCTAGAGAACAACTTGAGGCTACCATCGTCCAGGGTACCAGAGCTCAGCAGAGGGAAGAAACGGTTCAAGTGAGTCGGAACTTGTTAACGCTCTTGTTGTGGTTTATGATTGTCGCAATAGAATTTAATTATGACTTCAATACAGTAGAATCCCGATTATTCTGATCGATTAACACGATTTAAAAGTAAAATCAAACAATATTGATAACTTTTCTGATAGTGTTTCACATACGTCATTTATACAATAGGATATAAATATACGGTAGTTAAAGCCGTGAAAATGAGTTTGAATAATCGGAAAACCGTAATTCAGACTGCGGTTATCCGATTATTCGGACTCGTTAATCGGGTTTCTACTGTACTTAGAGAACTTTTATCGTATTGCCCAGTATGTTCTGTAGGGTGGTTTCTTTGGGATAATATAAGAATTGTGGCGTTTTTTTTTTTTTAGAATCCAGATGGTGATAAAAAGGCCTTAATCAATTTGTTTTCTAGTGACTAGATTAACTTACAATACAACTACGATGTGCTGATTCTTCACAGTGGCGATGAGCATTTTTGAGCAATTGTCCTACTGAATGGGTGATGGGTGAGAATGATGTAAGGAGCGTTTGGGCAGAAGATGCTTGTTCATTATTGCTTTGAGCGCAGTCTGGTTAAATGTCCCTTTAATTTTCTTCCTCTTACATAGACATCTAAAAACTTAACATAATTGTTTCCCCTCAGATGTATAGCCACAGTGGTGGTGATAGTACTGCGCATGGGGTTCCTAGTGCGACGCCGCCAACACGTGCGCGCTCTGTCCGCCAACTGCATCCTACGCACCTCACGCACTGACGTCGTTAGCGCCACGCCGTACGTACACTTCTTTGTACAGCTTTAGAGACGTAACCATAACCTGAAGGTACAGCGTTGGTAGGCCTTCCACCTGGACTGAAGACTTCCTTCGCACCGCGGGCAACAGGTGGATGCCAGCGGTAGATAGTCGCTCGTTAAGGCGTTCTATGTGGGAGACCTGTAGACGTCTTCTGGCTGATAATGATGAACCATAACAAATGAGGCATGTGTCCTATTAGCTAGCAATCAAAATCAAGTTTTTGTTTGTCAGAATCTCGCCCGGCAAAGGCTATTTAAAGGAACCTACAATATTTTGTCGGGGTGTAGTCGCTTCGTTGTCAAGGGTTTGTTATAATTATTAACAAGTTGTGATGTTTACAGTACCAACCAAGTATGCAGTACATCTCCGCCAACCCGCGAGCGCCCCACGGCGTCAGTGGGACCGCGCTCGAGCGCAGTGAGCGACACACTCGCGCGGAGAGTTCTCAAACATGAGATGAGACTCAACCTGCCTGCCTCGCCTGGAGGTTAGTTCAAAATTGCTCAAATGTTGTCTCTAACCCTTTTATTATTTTTATTTGTACTTGCAAAACAACATCTGTATTTTCTGGAATACAATATGTACGTCCCATGTTATAGGGATGAACCTATTGACATAAACCGGTCACAAGTCTGGATTTGTGCCCGGTTTTTGGGGGCACCTGTTGAAAATATCTGTATTCCAATTTCTTTTTGCCTCTTTACAGTCGGCGACTTCGTCAGAAGATCACCATACACTGCAAACTCACCACATGATGACCCATTTATCCTGAGGTAAGTTAATTTACTCTGAAACACACAGCTCTTAAAGGCAAGTTTACAAAGTGTATAACCCGTCGACAGTTCACCCCGCGGCGAAGTAGCAGCCGCGTACCTAAACAAGTTGGAGCTCGTGAGTCGCTGCCTCAACCACGCCATGGACGCCTCGCGGGACGTGCCTTGACGTAAGGCGTGACGTCACCAAGGCTTTATGCTGCAGACTGACATTAGGTCTAAGGCCACGTCCGTACGGAGTAGAACGTCACATTGCGTCACCAAACAATGCAACAGTTAAATAAACCTAGGCGTTGTTGACTTTAGCACGCACTTATATGTCACGCTACGCGAACCAACGCAATGCAACGTGCCGCTCACGCGGACGATAGCTTATTTACTGACATGTTAAGTTTGAATAATGCGGGTTTTCGATGAATTTTTGAGCAGGAAGTTTTGTGTGAATGTCTACAAATTGTATTAAAATGCTATTTTGCTAAAATTCAAGCTTTAAAATGTGAATGTATTTGACTGTGTAGTGAAAATGTGTAACATCAATGCAATACACCAGTTAAAGACTAAACTGAACGAAATCGATTCATTGTACGTTCATTGATTTTCTGACAACTTGTAACGACTATGTCAATAAATGGATCTGTAATAGAATAAAATTAATTGTAATAATCTCATGGAAAACCATTTCTGTGTAAAGTAAAATGATGACATATTAAATTTTGTAAAGCATTTCAATGTTTCAAAATGCATTTCATGGCCAGGTTAGCGTTAAGTATTAGATTAGTGCCAAATTCATTAGTTTATTTGTGTTACTTAATTTATTGTTTATATTTTAAGGTATTTCGACTTCGTTTATTGGGGTGTGGTTATAACCTTAGCCAATAAATTTATAATAATGTAAAAAATCTTAAAAGATTGTTCGATAAAAAAGTTACTAACCTAAATATATAGATATTTTATGATACAACCACATCACAATGAACGAAGTTTTATTATGGAGCACCTAATTGCAAGTGTTTCGGTTGTTGCCACTCCGCCTATATGTTTCCCTCATGTTAGGAATGTGTGAGCGAGAGGGAGGAGTGTATGCCTCGAGTCAAATCCTTGTCTTGCCTTACAAACAGTAACCATAGTGCCCCTCAAACATTGTAAATAAACCTCTAGATGTATGTATTTTTGACACGATTAAATTATTAGGTAAATCGACGTATTACTAGGGTTATTTTTCTATAAATAGATAGAATTAAAAGGATGATTATATTGTGCAATTACCAGCCTTTTAGTTACATTAACGGAAATGGCCCTTTTTATATAAATTAAGTATTTTTGAACTTACACGAACAATTTGTATGATACTGTTGTGAATGTTGTTGATTCTGATACCTATTATAGAGTTACTAAAGCTGGACTCCACTTTATCACATGGCAAGTTACTTACATGATCTGAATTATGTTTAAAATTAGTATTTCGTATGAATGAGTTGTGTGATAAATGTGATGCTAGCTTAAAGCCTTTGCTATTTTCGAGACTTCCATCATTTGCGCATCTTTCTTCATAATATCTAGTGCCTTATCAATCCTTTTCACTTTGCTTCGAGGCACACCTATTGCGAGGCAGCCTCGAAAATAGCAAAATAATCCCTTACCACGGCTATGCCAGCCAGCACAAATTCATGCCATATAAATAATGTTTAGCATAATATTTTAGTTTAACGTTTGACGTAAATCTTTAGTTTATAATTACGAACGCACAGTACAAGCTAGTTTAAGTTAGTATAACGCGACACGAAGTCACGACCGATACGAACGTTCCGTCTAATTGTTTCGATAGCTCACTTGTTGGCACGAGAATTTAATGCCTCGCCGAAAGTAATTCGATGTCTCGATAAAAATTATTCGATGCCTCGATATAAACAATTCGATGCCTCGCCGAAAGTGATACGACTTTTTATTTGAAATTAAATAATTCTTTAGTTTTGGGAAAAAAATCCCATTGATATCAAAATATTTTAAACGAAAATTGGACAAACTATGTTTGTGTTAAAAACATTCCCATTATTTTGTACAGTTAAATTCTCGTGCAAGCAGGAAGTGTAGATAAAAGGAGATAATTAGAATATGTTTTGATTGTAAAACAAGTGCTATTGTTGAAGAGTTGTCGTAATTTTATATTTCAAAATAGCTTTAACTCATTGGTCAAATTGGGTCCTAGCTAAGGCTTTGGACATACCATCTGTAATACTTTGAACGACCAACTGTATTGAATTGCTTTTTTATACCATCTCCATGACACCTATTTTATACTTTTATATTTTTTGTAAAAAAAAACACAATTTGACGTGATACAATAGCATTTGTTATATCGCTAGACAATATTGTGTAAGCCAAAGCCAACGAGTATTACGAAAGCTGTGTTTATATACGATTCCAATGGATGAGAGCTAAGTTCATAATATGCACTGTTAGAGTATACCACTGTTACGTTTGGTCGCTAACAAGAAAATAAGCAATATTTTAGTTACCTTTGAAAGTGTTGTTTAACAGTGTAAACAGAAAGTTATTATTTTGTTGTTTCTTGCAAGTAAAGATGTTGTTAATGTTCAATTGAAAGAGACAAAGAAATACAAATAACTCTCGTCTCTCTCTGTCTCTCTCTCTCTCTCTCTCTCTAATTTTTTCTCAAAAGTTTTGGTTTAGTTTAAGTTGTTACAAACAGTTGACCGCCAAATGTAACAGTCTAATCACAAATACTGCACATTGGTCACCAAACAAAGTTCAACACCTTATATCGTAACAAAACTTAAATATTTTTGAAAATTATAAAAATATGCGTCTACACTCATTGCGACCAAAGATTTAAATTAAGCTCTAGAGTTAGTTTCAAAATTGTTTATATTTTAGGATAAACTAAAAACTACTGTTTAGGACCGAGATAAGCTTTACAACATTTCACTTACAATTTGAGACCACCAATCATCTAGTCACACTCGAATAAATAACAACACACACGTGCCATACAAGCTCTCTAAACAGACCTCCCACATTCTTGCGACTAAGACGCACGACACGACAAAAAAAGTCGTAGGATACCAAACTAACGCATAAGTATTTTATTTTGCGTCTTAGTTGAAAATGTGTGGTTGGTCTAAAAAATAGACAAAACACATTCTAAAGTAATTGATAATTATGTTAATAAAAGTAAATATTTTGTAAAATCATCGTTTCATTTGTCCGCCCGACTTCAGTTCACAGCGACAGGTCTCGTTTGCGCAAGGTACCACCGAGATGGGTGGCAGCGTGAACGTTTGCTGAAAACAAAAGGAACCCATAGTAAAATGGCTAAAGTACTAAAATCTGCCATGTTTCCTTTGTGACCGAGAAGCGACACTGCCTATACTCCCACTGGGTCAAACCGGAATTATATGAGAAACAGAATCAAATTATGAAATCGAACCTAAGCATTTCTGATGATAATAATGATGATTCAAATCACCTCTAAATTCCTCCTTTGCATGCCATTAGCTGGTGCAGCTCTTTTGTAGTCTGCATTCTCAACTTTTTTCTCCACCTTAGGTTGTGACGGCCCAGGCTGCAAATAAATCATCAAAACTTGTGATAATGATATATCTGTTCTAATCAATTTTTTAAGCACAAAATCTGCTGTCAAGACCCAGATGACCGGTTGACCAAAATGCACAAAAAAAGGATTTTGAAAAGGGGTAGAAATAACTGCCATTGGGGCTTCATGTTTGACAGGAAGTAGACCCAACTCAAAAAACAAATAGGCGTAAAATAGTAGCAACAGGCATAAAGAAAAAAACAGCATTGAATTTAACGTAAAAAAAAACAAAAGACCGAAAAGAGAGTAAATAAGTGTTACGCCATAGGTATAGCCGTATGGTGTGGACGAGATGGTCGCTCAGCTGAATTCTGCAAGACGAGAAAGCGCTGAAAAAAAGTAAAAGGTTAAATAGATGTTGTCCCTCAAAATAAGTTAACGGACAATCACAGTAACCTTAACGACAGGTTGCAGTCCATCCGTCCTGGCCGTGTCCTGGTCGGCGAGCGGGTCGGGCAAGGGAGCTGGTGCAGCACGGGCTTGCGGCGCGACTGGCGCGGTGTAGCACTTGTCCGGCTTCGAGCCGTCCCACGGCTTGTAGCTCTTGAAGTGCTCCTTCACCGACTTTGGCAGGTCCGGCATGGGGTAGAGACGGTGTAGCTTGCAGTACGCCTGTACAATATTTTAAGATAGTTTTAGTTTAAAAACATGACCCCGAGGTGTTGCATGGAGCTATAATAGGGGATCGGATAAATAAAAACTAATTAGTCCTTATGATAGATTTCCAAAAACATTGAACAAATTTTATCTTTTTTCACATAAACAAAAAATGAAGACGTTACAGTTCTTCGAAAACTCGTGAACTCCTCAAATACGTCTCATGTCAATACATTTCTACATACAAGTGACGTCACAAAGTCACTCGTGATCTTTGACGCGTTTTATCTTCGTAAATTTTTATTAATTTGATTAACAAAAAACACGTATCCAATATTTTTCGATAATCTAACTGACTGACTAAACAGAATCATATTTTGCTGACTCAGTCCGATCCTCTATTATAGTATAGTACACTGGCATTTAGCCTACGTTTCGCATTTTTAAATAATACGAGCAAGCATAATATATTGCCATCAACCGGCACGAGATACAGACTACTGTCTTCTTCTGTTCTGGAATCACCACTTAATAACGCAAGAACTCACCCTCAGCAGCGGTGACGTACTACGAAGTCTGTTATCTGCAGTATGTACTCACATCGATAGCTCTGTGCAGAGCGTAATCTGGGCGGCCATTGTCCTTGGCCTCCTGCAGTAGTGCGGCTGCGTGCGTCAACAGCTTGTTGTCAGCATCACGCAGCTTCTTCTCTGCCAGCTCTCCGTAGAAGTAGCGCGTGTCTGCGCGCTCCTGGGCTTCACGGTCCTCGCGTTCTTTCTGGAATTGTTATTAATAAATTAGAGAACACCAGAGTCGTGACAGTGACAGTTTCATGGCCCAATTTTTTTTTAGTAATAAGGGATCTCATCTCTTTCCCCATTTTCATTTAGTCAAGTTGTGATTAATTTCTTAAAAATGTAACGTACTACCTGTGGTATGACGTTACAGTAGTTTTGAGGTAGTTTCCATAACGCGTATTTAATCTAATACCTATACAGATGTTATGATTCTTTTTAATTACATTGTTGAATTTTTTTGCACAAATGTTTTTCCATGTGTTTGCTAAAGCTAATATTTAGGCAATTATGATGAAACTTACCCATAGCCTTAGAATTTCTGCTCTGTACTCTGCAATCTTACGAGCCTTCTTTTGACGGAGCTCCTCTTGGAACTCTTCGTTCATTTCAATATTCTTGAATCTAGAGACGCAAACACATAATAATAGTATGCTATGTAAACCAGAGACAAAACCAAAAAGTAAGTGTCGAGTGTCTCCGACTGTAACGACTCTTGGTCTTACGAGTACTTGCATAATATTACAGACTACACAAACCAAGATACTATAGTACCTGTTCATGATGTCCCACTGTCTCGTGGTGTTGAACTCGTGCAGGCGCTGCGCCTCATCTCGCAGGAACTGCTCCTGAGTCTCCTTCTTCTGCTTTCGGAACTGCTCCTCTTTCTTCAGCTGTGCTTGGTGACGAGCTTCGATTCTGTAAAGTTATTGTCGGTGTAAAATCAACAGGTATTCAGTAAATTCAAGGAAAAATCGATTATAAGCAGGAAGAGGTAGAGGGTACTTCAAACTATTTGCTAAATATCCGGGTTTTGACGTTAGACGTTGGTAAGAGAAAACTCACATGTCATTCTTCTCTTTAATGGCCTTGTCCAACATGGCCTGTTCCTTTTTATTACGCGCCGCTTCTCCTGTCTCCAGTCTTTGGCTAATTTTCTCCAGCATACGGAGCTTCTCACTCTTCAGCTGAAGAGAACATTAGGATAAAGCTTTAGCTTTGCGGGTTAAGTATGATCTTACCATTTAAAAAGGATATTCTCTTGCATTTAGGCCAGCAACCAATTTATTGATTGGTTTTACGCTGCGGGTGATTACAAAGCTAGCAAACGGAACCACTCTATGTGACGTAGGGAGTTCATCCACGCTGAATACTAGTGCTTAATGATAGAATTTCTGATTGATAAAAATATAGTGCCTATCTTTATAATACCTACGTTTAGAGTAGGAACCTACAGTTTAAATAAATTCAAAAAGTAGATAGATACAGTACATAAACCACCTCAGGTTTCTACGTAAATATTATTGCCTACTCACATCAGCCTCAGTCTTCTTCCTCTTCTGCTCGATCCTGCAGCGAGACTTCTGCAGCACCTCTATGAGCTTGTCGTCCATCTTTTCGAGAGCCTCCTGTTCGCGTTTCCTATCCCTATACTGTTTGCGAGACATTTCTATGTTTGCGAAGATGCGAGCTCTCTGGTCTGCTTGCTAAACAGAAAGAATTTGAATGATGCGTTGACGTCACAGTCAACGTGACCACATACCGGGCTATGTAACAACAAATCACAATATGGAAAGTCATCAACAGTTGACACGTTAGGTCACTGCACTTTGTCAGACTACAAAATATGCTGTTTAGCGACTTGGCGCACAATGCGTAGGTGTGACCAATACTGCCCAGCTAAATACGAATCGATGCTGATAAAAGGGTATCATTTAAGCTATCACCAATTTAATTAGTATTGTGTTTCTTAAGTAATAGGGTTTGTCCCCAAAATAGTAGGTTTGTCATCAAATGTAGTCTCCAAACAGTATAAAATCAATTCCACAATAAATCACCTAAAATCATGGAGATATAGGCTCTAGTAGCAAATAAATGTTTTTGTATGTATTATAATAGTTCAGTGGTCTGTCTGCAGGGATTAAAGGAACCTAACTAACCGAACCTCGGGGTGACCTTGACGTCGACCCTCTAGGGTTAGGGTTTCTTTCAGCATTATTTGGTGACAGATCTACCATTCTGGGCACAAAACTATTGTTTATGTAATAAAACTATTAGAACGAAGTTTATATTCATCTAATACTACCTTTTTGTTGCTCTTATTTTACACATAATTATATTAACATTAATTTGATAATTCATTTCTGGAAACACTTTTTGTTTATCTGAGAACGAAAATATTTCGTGGCGATAGATCTATTTATTAGGTGATACAACTTGATGACAAATATAAATTTTGGTGATAGAAAATATAGTTCCCCTGATAAAATATGATATCACCTATAGGGCTTCATCATCATCATATTAGCCCGGAATCATCCACTGCTGGATATAGGCCTCCCCTACCTTCTTCCATATTTCTCGCTTTATGTCTTACTACACAGAATGTGAAGGACATTCTATTTCATACGAAAGTGCAATAGGTTCCTGCACGTTGTAAATGTTCACACGTGTCTACATAACAACAGTTTTATTGGATAGAAGAAATTGAAGTCAAAGGAACTTACGAACTGTTCATCAAACTCTCTGAGAGCCTTCATCTGCTGATTGGCCTGGATGTTGTCTTTCTTCTGTATATTCAGCTCAGTCTCGTATTCGATGCGATTACGTTCTGCCACCTCATGGGCCCTGACAAAAAAACATAACTTCAGCAGTGGCATCAGCGACATTAGGTTAGAGGTTGATCCGTGTTAAATTCGGTACAACACTATCAGGGTGCATTTTGTACATCATATTAAGTAGGTACTTACTCATTTTTTTTTTGCGGGGAAACGTTTTTTTTTTGGGGGTTCAATCACATTTTACGGTAAAACTCAATGTAGCACTTTTAAAACACTTTGCTAGTGGATGCTTTGAATAGTTAACGGGTCATGGAGGTAATTTAAGTTAAAAACTAGTGTTTACAAAAACAGCTGTGAAAAATGTGGAACTTTGACCCCCAATTCAGTTCCCAGGTATGGTCTAGAACAAAAAATTTATATCGAAGTGGTGGGAAGAAAAGTGCCCTTCGTTTGCGTTAAGGGTACTTCTACACCCTTTATAATAGAGAGAAGAAGACAAAAGCATCTTTTGATCTGATATTACTGTGGACAAAAGTCACTCACTGATCCAGAATTTCCTTCTGATGTTGTTTGTTGGAGTCCCACCTCCTCTTCTTTCTTAGTGCGATGAGCTCGTGCCACTCCTTGGCCTTTCTTATGATCTCGTCATCCTCTTGTCTCTTTAGCTTAGCTTCTACCTTACGCTGTTCGTTCAGAAACTTGACCTGCTCTTCTCGTTCTTTTTGAACCGCAGTTTCAATTACCGCACTAGGGGGAGCAAAATGTGATTGGTTATTTAACTCACAGTGGAAGCAAAGTTTTCATTTTTGTTTTTGGTTTGCTGTGCGAGCGTCTTAAGACACCAGAAAGACAGTGCTGGTGAGGCGGGCCGATCGATTTAGCTGCTAACGATAATAATTGTTAAAACGAGTTGTGAAATCCTTTTCAAATTACATGGATCATGCATTCAAGCATGAGTTATGATGACAAAACACGCTACTGTGTCGTGTCGCGCTTCGACCAAAGTTAATATCCAATAAGATCGTTTCTGATTGTCCCTCACTGCACCAATTTACTCTATTGTCGGTCTGTCTGTGAGGTCTTGATTCGAGTCTCGGAGAAACGCTTCACCCGTCTTGTACCTACCCATCCCTCAATGACCTCCAACTATTTTAATCAGAACAGTAATAACACGATACCCTATACCCCGTTAACCGACCGGCTGAGTGTTTTATCCACAGACCAATTAGCTTGTTTTATCGGCTTCGGCCGTCAACGAAACCGTAGTTTCGAACTGGTTTCGGTGAAGGAATGATTGGTCCTTGTACGTAACAAGTTTTGATGAAGGAATTATTTGTCTTTGTACGAAACCACGGTTACGTAAGAAATTTTGCAAAAATATGAAATTTTACTTGTAGGTATGTATTAAAAAAAGTATGAATTTGATTTTTAAATTATTTGTTTTAATACAGACTTAAGTACTTAGTTTCAATTTTTACAAGATGAAGGTCAGTTCAGTAGACAGCCAACGCTCTACTGAACTACCTCAATCACCAAAATAATTCCTCCCTGGAAACCAGTTACGTACAAGGACAAATCATTCCTTCGTCGAAACCTTATCAGTAAATTCTTTGTACATAACCGTGGTTTCGTACAAAGACAAATAATTCCTCCATCGAAACTAGTTACGTACGTCCCTACAAGGACAAATCATTCCTTCATCGAAACCAGGGCCCCGAGTCTGCTATTCAATAGTGTCAGAATGATTTATCACTGATCTCTTATTTGTTGATTTTGACAAGTTTGGTGTTGTCAAAACGGGGCCCAGTTAGGTACGAAACTACGGTTTGGTAGAAGGCCGAAACCGTTTTATCTTACCTGAGCAATAATTTCGGTGCATCCTTATTCTTAAAGATCACATCTCTGGCGGAGTGCATAAGTCGTTCCTTTTGTTCCTTCTGCTTCCTTAGGTAGCGCTCATAGAACCTGGAGTTTGTTTGCTCAGCCTGCAGATTACGCGCCAAGCGGAGTTCCTCGTTGCGCTTGTTTACGTTCTGTGGGTGGGTAGAGGTTTAAGGCATGCATAATCCCGTCGGGGCTTCGGGATGTTGTAAGAGATACCTCGGCCTCGACATAAAGGGCTGAGATGGAACATGGGTGGTTTTTAGTCAGTAGAAGTCTCATGAAGTCTGACACTACTTTTCGCTCTGCCCAAGAGCGGGAGGGGTTATTTGATGATTTCCCACCCCCCAAAAAAACGCATGCATCATGACGTCATCAGCATGATTGAGTTCTACCGTCAACAGTGATTTTTCACCCCAAAGAAAATCGTAAAATAGCAGCAATAAATATTGCGTAGGTAGTTAGTTTGATTAGGTACAAAATGCTTGCTTGTGCTTGCATGTGCATGGTTGAGGGCTTCGTCAAGGGTTCATTAAACCTCATACTGTTACCTCTAAAGAGTTGGGCCAGTTCTTGGTCATCATTCGGCTGGTAGTGTCCAAGTACTTGACGTAGTCACGTCGTCGCACCACCTCTGGGTCCTCAGCATCGAATTTCGACCAATTGTGAATTCGGTCCCATTCATTCTTACTAATCACAATCGGCATACTTGCTAGATTCCTTGCGAGATAAAGATAATATTTTATTTATATGAAATGAATGTTGCAGTAAGGGGTTAAAGACTATATACTTACTCGACAATCTTTTTAGATGTAAAAAGCGTTAAGTTTCGATTATCTTTTTTAATTCTACAACATGCATGAACCTAGAATCAAATGGAGATTTTTATACTTAGGTACGCACCTATTTTGCTTTCTATTTGTTGTTAATCATCAATATATTAAGTAAATAATTAAAAATAAGTCATACATTGTGACTTATTGTAAGTATATATGATTACTACGTTGTCAATTTATGTTGAATGAAGCAGAATGAAGTTTCAATATTTCTTCTTTTGACCTTGCTAGAATTTGGTTTAGCCAGGATTTATCTGAAATTTAAAGACCAGAAGGAGGATCTAACAACAGACAAAGGATTTTTGTTGCATAGTTTCAAATATTGATGTTAAAACATTTAATTTTGCTAAAAACAATGAAATATAAAATGAGAAACACCAAATTCGGGTTTGTTGCTATGGAAACATATTATTAAATCTTTAAAATTTCATCTGAAAGTAGAGTGGTGTTTTATTGTGAATAATTGTGCCAAACAGTGTAACAACGATAACAACTTATTAAATGCTCCAACCGAAAAATCCTTCGATTTTGACAACTAGAACCAAAATAAAATGTAAGACGGAAAATAAATAAATGTATTATTTTTTACTCTGTATTCATTCAAATGACGTGTCGTTTACTTTTGGTTACCGAACGTACTGTCACTTGATCATATGTCAAATCAAATCGAGAATATTTACGTCAGCCACGTTGGAAGTGCCAAGTTGGTGTTTTTATGGTAAATATAGTATTTTTTAATTGAAACCCATTTAAATTGGCTAGAAAAATACATTTTAATCCTTATTTGAGCATTTGCTCTAGTTGTAATACAGGTTCTGCTTGTCAATCGGCAATGGGAAGCGTTCCAATTTTGTGACATAATTTGGTAAATAAAACAGTTTTACGGTGGTTTTTAGTGTTGGTTGGTGTTTGTTGTAGTGAGTCAGTGTTGTGAAGATGAAAGTGAAGGAGCTGAAGAGGACGGTGAACGTGTGCTGGTCGCCTGTAGATCACTACCCGGTGACGATCGCGGCCGGCTCGGCGGCTCAGCAGGTTGACTCTTCGTTTAGCTCTAGCTCCCACCTTGAGCTCTATGCCTTGAATTTGGAAGACCCTGGACTCGATTTAGAGCTTAAATCAAGTTTGCAGACAGAGCACAAGTGAGTACCTATAGGCAAATAAATTATGCTAGTAGGATTAAGGGATTAGTAATCTACACCACGTCTACCCATGAGGTCTAATTAGGAAAATAGTAATAATATTATTAATACATAATTCAATTTGTGTAAGAATGACTGCTGTCAACTCCGAATTTTGAGTGATCACAGTAAATATTGATATGTTCAAGATTGTTTAGGACCTAGTGGAAAGTCCATGGTCAGTGGGTCATCTTAGGGACATTTTAAAAAGAAATACAAAATTTCAAAAGAATTTCTTTAAAAAGTGGCTTCCACAACATTACAAAAGAGTCCAGCTGAAAGTCACATTGTTTTTATATTACTTACATACAATGTTTCCCAAGCAGCTGAGTTTCGTAATATGTAGTAACACTTCTACAAAATCATAATGCTAGTTAAAATTGCTAAAACATGCTGTTTAATTTTCATTTAAAATAAAACTGTAAGACAGTTTAAATTAATGTTTAAATAATGAGTACTTAACAAAAAAAAATAAGAATCATAGAATGAAATTGTATGTCCTAGAATGAGAAGCTATTGCCATCATAGGATACAAAACCTGTTGTTACTAAGTAAATTCTTATTGGACAGAATAAATAACCCTTTACCCAACTTGTGATAAACCCAGGTATGCATGCTTGCCTACTAAAGGTGCGAAAGTGTGAAAGAGATATAGAGATAGGCTCTAGAACCTAGAGACCTAAGAAAGAACATGTCTGACACTCCCTTTCCTCACCACACTGAGCAGGAGGGGTCATTTTTGATGTTATCACATCCGCAAAATTAAAGCATATTTGTGACATTTCACTTAATAATATAATCATCACCATTATAATCAACAGCCTATTAATGTTCCCACCGCTGGGACACAGGCCTCCTCTCTTTTTGAGAGGGATTGAGCTATAATCTACAATGCGGGCCCAGTGCGGATTGGTATTTAATAATAAAGTATATGCAAAATATACTCTGTGTTATTTCATTCTAGATTTCAAAAGATAGTGTGGTCTGGTGCTGGTATAATAGTTGGAGGCTGCGATGGAGGGCTCCTTCAGTTCTACAGTGCTGACAAACTGCTCAACGGTGCCAGCGATGCACTGCTAGGGAGCAGCACTAAACATAATGGTAAGTGCATCAAACCTATCTATTTAGTAGTAGGATGTCATGGTTTCTGTGATTATTGTATTAGGTTGATATTAGAATGCACCTTTTAATTCCATTGACCATTCAGTACTATCTAAAAATAACAATATCTTTGTATGTTGCCTGTGCCATTGATGTTATTGCAAAAAATAAAACAATATTAAACACTATTTCATAATAAAAACTTATCCACTCAAAATCATCATGCCTACATCCTCCGAAGGTTACAGTTGAAGGTCAATCAATTTTCAACCTTATAACTCGGGACATACAGGTGAAAAAAATTGTAAAAAAAATATTTATTAAATTAATGATGTTATAAAGATAAACATTACCTACTTAGTTTGCATTTCAGTATATTTTAAGTTCCAAAACTGTTCTCAAGTAAGTGAAATCATTGTAATTTCTTTAAAAATAAAGCGACTGACTGTCATTGAACTCAGTAGTACCTATAGTACACCCACACACATAAACGTCTCAGATAATAAAATTAAACCAACTTTATGTGACATCTTTGGGGCATGAGATGAGACATAATCATTTTATTATTGAGTTTGTTTTTGTTATCATTGAATTGGTAGCAAAGGAAATGGGTCATCCATCATGTAGAACTTAAATGTTTTACACTAGCAGTAAACACTGTATACAACATATTGCAGGATTTTTTTCGTAAATGTACATAACTTCTTATTTTATCATTGGTAGTTTTATTGTAGTCGGCGATAAAAATCAGTAGTCGGTAGTAAAAAATTTATACCACTAGTTTAACAAACTACAGAATATTGTAGTTTTAGCCTTACTTTACTAAAAGTATGTACCTTAACTTAATTTACAGGCTGTAAAGATGTTTTACTTCTCTCTTAGGTTCATCCAGGCATTACTTCCGATTATTTTTTTGGTAAAGTCCAATTAATAATAATAATAATAATAATAATAATAATCTATGGCCCGGGTTGTCAATGTGACGGAACATTTTTTCTGCCAATCAATAATTTTATTTGCTTTTTTGACCAATTTTAACGAAATAAATATGTTTTATACAATCAAAACTCAAGAAAAAATATTTGGAATCATAATTCATAATAATTTGGACCAATCATAACGATTAATCATAGAAAAATGCAGAACGAAGTAAATGTCAATACGTCAAAGAAACAACAATGCTGACCAGAAGCCGGGCTAAAATAGAAAGACAACAAGCACACCCACCATCTCCGGGCTCGTCGCTGAACTCCGCCTCGCAACCGCCGGGACGCGCCACACCCGTGAGCGCCGTGTCTCCGGTGGCTGTAGCTGCGTCGAGTTCTAGCGACGAGTTTTTCTCCCCGTCGTCAACGCCACCAATATCACCGCTGCCAACACCACCGCGACGCGAACGACGAGGAAGAGGACGGCCACCAGCGGGCTTAGGACCTCGAGGCCAACCGGCCCCGAACAGGGTCCCCGCTGCTGGTGGAAATGTGCCGCGCATGAGATGGACTCGGTCCATAAACGAGAGTGTCATGCGCGCATATTATGGGGCTACTGAGGGGGGAAGTAACTTGACTGCGTACCGTGGTCGGATGCTCTCTCTGTTCCAGGTGCTTGAGCCAGCTATCAGCGTGTCGGCGCAACGATTGTCGGATCAGGTGCGGGTCATCCAGCATAACCATATGTTGGATGATTCCGTACTTGATCGACTACGCTCTGAATCACGGAGTAACCAAGTCAAGCCAGCTTCACCAATGATCGCGGTGCAGTTGGAAAATGTTTCCAGTGCTCTGCCACGATCCGAACGCGGTGGTGAAGAGGATGATGATGAAGTTATTTCCGTGAGTACCCAGTGCAACGTTCAATTGAGGAGCGCTTTGGAGGGTGCATTTCGGGAGTACCGTTCCACACCACCTGACCTTAGACCACGTTTACCCCGTTTACCCATGCACAAGAAAAACAGGGCGCTGATGTGTGCTCTAGATTCGCAACTGTCAAATTGCTTTGACAGCAGCAAAGACCTCGCTGATACTCACTCAATTTTGTATTGTGCAGCTGTAGCGGCATGTCGTGTAGCTCACGTTAAATTTCCTAACAACGACAGAGCTGCACAACCAAATTTAGCTGTTCCAGCCTGGCAGTGCAGAATTGAGCGGCGTATCGGTGAGGCTAGAGCACTCATCGGCAAGTTGATCTGCTTCAGGGAGGGCAATACTCGCCCTAGAGTGATGCGCTTTGTGAGGCGGGCGTTCTCGGGAACAGATATTAGTTTTCCTGATTATTTGTCCTGCGTCACAGAGCGCATCGACTTCCTAAAGCAGAAAATCTGTGCATGGGCAAGCCGTATTCGTCGGTACAAGCGACGAGTGGAGCGGTACACACAGAATCGCACTTTCCGAAGTGATGAAAGGTGGGTATATAGAGCTTGGGACCGACCAGACCAAGGTGTGATTGACACGCGTCTGCCGGATGATGATGCCATGACGACATTCTGGCGCAACATCTGGTCGGTGCCTGTCAGTCACACTGAGGGTGATTGGACCCGGGAGGTTAAACAAGCGTGTGATCCTATAACAGAAATGGGGGCAATCATCATCAGTCCCCAAGACGTAGCTCGTGCAGTCCGTCCGTTACCTAACTGGAAATCTCCAGGGCCGGACGGACTGCACAACTTTTGGATAAAGTGGTTCCAAAGGTCGCACGCTCGCTTGGCGTCCCAGTTTCAATCAGCCTTAGAGTCAGGGTCGCTACCCCAGTTCTTGACGACAGGAATTACCCACCTGCTCCATAAATCAGGTAGTACTGCGGAACCCAAAAATTATAGACCAATTACTTGTTTACCAACCGTCTATAAAGTTCTTACGTCCATTTTGAGAGTGAAAATCAACCAACACATCGAAACTAACTCTATCATGTCTGCCTCTCAGAATGGATGTAGGAACGGGTCCCGTGGTACTAAGGAGCTGCTCCTCATTGATATGACCATTAGCCAACAGGTTCGCCGCTCCCGAAAGGATCTGTCTACATGTTGGATAGATTATAAGAAGGCCTATGACTCTGTGCCTCATACATGGCTCATGAGGGTGCTGGAATTGTACAAAGTAGATGCAACTCTGCGTACCTTCCTGATGTCATGTATGGGGAACTGGAGAACAGTCCTTCGCTATCCAGGATGTCGACAGATCGGAGGGAACAGTGAACCGATAAGGATCGAGCGTGGTATATTCCAGGGTGATAGTCTGAGTCCATTGTGGTTTTGCCTAGCCTTGAACCCTCTTAGCACACTGCTGGAGGGTTCAGGTCTAGGCTATCGGTTGAGGAGAGGTGGTCAGGTTATATCTCACCTTCTTTACATGGATGATCTGAAACTCTTTGCCCCCAACAATTTGCAACTGATGAAGCTACTGAAGGTAACAGAAACTTTCAGTAGTGGCATCAGAATGGAATTTGGAATGGACAAATGTGCAGTCATGCATGTGAAGCGAGGGGAGATTATGGAATCCGTGGGAACTCAACTCTCGGATTCCCTACAACTTAGATCACTCTCGTCAACAGAAACTTACAAGTATTTGGGTATGTCGGAAGCATTAGGTATCAATATTGCCGACATGAAACAATCGTTGAAGGAACGTTTCTTTTGCCGCCTGAACAAGGTGCTGAGCAGTCTTTTGTCAGGTGGAAACAAGGTGCGCGCCTTCAACAGTTGGGTCATGCCGGTTTTGATGTATTCTTTCGGCATACTCAAATGGACTCAGACAGAACTTGATGCCCTAGATAGGAGGGTCCGCTCGCTATTGACTGCAAATCGGATGCATCACCCACGTTCGTCGGTGATGAGATTGTATATCCCACGGAAGTGTGGGGGTCGTGGTTTCTTAAATGCTAAGACCCTACACAACCGTGAGGTATGCAGTCTCAGGGAATACTTCCTAGAAGCCGACGTGGGGATGCACCGAGATGTGGTCTCAGTGGACAAGGGCCTTACCCCGCTCTCCTTGGCTAACGAGAACTGGCGCAAACCTAAAGTATTAGACACTAATGACCGCAAGGAGGTATGGCAGAGCAAGGAGCTGCACGGACGCTTTTACCGGGCCCTACATGGGCCCGATGTAGACTTCTTAACGTCTGTATCCTGGCTGCGTTTCGGTGACCTTTTCGGGGAAACCGAAGGTTTTGTCTGTGCAATAATGGACGAAGTTATGATGACGAATAACTACCGGAAATACATTGTGAAGGATGGCACGGTTGACATATGTCGGGCATGCCACCGTCCTGGAGAATCGATCCGACACATTATTTCTGGGTGTTCTCGTCTGGCTAATGGAGAATACTTGCATAGACACAACCTCGTTGCCAGGATTATCCACCAGCAACTTGCTTTGAAATACAACCTTGTGGAAACAGAAGTGCCATACTATAAGTATGCGCCCGACCCAGTTCTCGAAAATGGTAATATTTCGTTGTATTGGGATCGACCTATCATCACTGACAGGCCCATTGTTGCCAATAAGCCTGACATTGTGGTGATGGATCGATCGGAGCGTCGCGCAATGATTGTTGATATCACGGTTCCGCATGACGAGAACCTCGTGAAAGCAGAGAAAGATAAACAATACAAGTATCTAGATCTGGCTCGCGAGGTTGTCGACATGTGGCACGTGAATACAGCAGTCATTGTGCCGATAGTCGTGTCTGCCAATGGTCTAATAGCCAAGAGCCTCGACGAACATCTAAGGAGGCTCTCGCTTGGTAGCTGGATCAAGGGCTTGATTCAGAAGGCAGTACTTCTGGACACGGCGCGTATTGTCAGGAGGTTCCTCTCTCAAGAGCCCTGACTACCGGTAGCTCGGACCCTGTTCCCAATGCCGGTGGGCTACTATTTTTTATATTTTTAAATGTTTTTTATATGCTTTTTTGTAATAAATATTTAAAAATGTATTAAATATGTTAGAAAGTGAATAAAGGAAATAATAATAATAAAAAAAAATTGCAAAATGAAAATGAATCTGTGGTCACCACCACAAACACACAACCTCGAACAATCGCACATCCACAATTCAACAGACACAGAAACCCATCATCGCAAAATTCAGTCAGTCATATCATCATCTCATCATATCATCTCTTTTCCGGGGTAGTACTTGGCTTCGGCCCGTGCTATTCCACAAACCCGGCTATAAAGCCGAGATATGTAAAAGTATACAAACATAATAATAATAATAATAATGTTCCACAACTATCACACAACGCCATCTAGTCCCAAGCTAAGCAGAGCTTGTGTTATGGGTACTAGACAACTGATAAACATACTTATATATTTCTAAATACATACATATTATAGATAAATTACACCCAGACACAGAACAAATGATCGTGCTCATCACACAAACATTTGTCCAATCACTAAAATATAAATAACACTGGCCCAATCCGAATGCATAAATGGGTACCTACATCTCTGCCTTAACCTTCGGAGATTACAGACGTCATGTCATGTTATATAGCCACAAAAAAAAAAGAATTTGGAGGTGCAGCCTTCTTTTACTAGCGATTTGATGTCATCAACTTGGATGAAACGCTCGCATAATTTATGCGGGTAAAGTCGCGGGCGTAACCCTGTTTGAAAAAATAGAGTCAAACAAACAAGCAGTTTGAGTTATAAGGTAGGAACTTAATGCATGCATAACACAGTTCTTTACTGTTTCAGTTTTATTATCTGTGAGCTTCTGACTGTAATGAATTACGTTAAAAACTTTGTGTTAACTGATAACGCACTATCTATGTCCTCTGTTTAACGGCTCGTTACTTGTGTCAACATTACGATACTGATGACCTCATACTTACGTATGCTTTCTATTTTCGGGAGGTCATCTCTCTGGGGTATTTGTAGTATTTTTCATGTTCATCAAATGTTGCGTATTTTATTTATTAAAAGTAAACAGTCTGATTCTAAAAATCTTAAGGCTTGTACATACTACGCCTTACAGCTTGCCAAAAGACGCGAAGCAGCTTTCCAATAAATTGTGACCAACTTAAAGGAAAACCTACTGACTCTACTTGTGGCATAGTATGTCTATAAACGAGTATGCAGCTTGGAAATTTTTAAATTAAAAACAGATGCGCTGGAGAATATTATTCTTGAAGAATTATTCTCAGGAAAATATTCTTCTCGACGCGAAGTTCTGGTATTATTGTCATAATTGTGTAAACAGGATTCAGTTAATAACGATTCAATTCGCGTGTTGATTGAGCAATTAACTTTCTGCACTTTCAATTCATGAACTAAACAAATATTTTAACGACATAAATACCTGTGATTTTTAATAATCTCGAGTCCTACTATTATTAATATCCAATACGTGAATGTAGGTACACCACTGCATTACCTTTCAACAGCCTTGATGGCATGTTAGGTTTCACTACTACATCAAATTCTCTCTCTCCCAGGCAACGTATCAGCTCTTGACATCAACCCGTATCAGAAGAACTTACTCGCATCGGGGGCATCAGACAGCGAGATCTTCATATGGGACCTTAACAACACCAGCCAGCCCATGGCCCCCGGCAACAGGAACCAGCCTTACGATCATGTGCAGGGGTTGGCTTGGAACCAGCAGGTGAGACAAAAAAACACAGTGTGTTAAGGATATGCAAGAAAGGAGGTATCTGATGAAATGACGACATTGAGAAATATAGAAGCATAAGGGCCAGAGAATTATGATGAATAATGATTCAAGCCTTTTTCTTCTCCTTCTTTCAAACAACCCGCAGCTCCGTTAGAATGATGATTCAAGCCTTCAGTGTAATGTGTCAGAATCTTTTTAGGTGTAGGTAAAGAATTACATAAATTAATTAGCAGCAATGAATCAGGTTTTTTTTAACACAGTTGATGCAAAGCTGCTTTATTTCTGTCCTTGAAAAAGTTGAATAACCTCTGTGAAATGCATACTGGATAACAATAACGGTGTTTGGCGATAGAAGTAGGTATTGCGACGATATTTTGTATCTTATATCTAAAAATCTGTCTTCTTTATGACTAAAAATATAGTGCTAAGATTTCGAGTGATGTGGCTGTGATATACGATCTAACTAACGGACGGACGGGTAACACGAAAACTCTGAATCGTGGTCAAGTGGAATGTCGAATAATGAACCCAAGCTTTTTGAAATCAATTGATTCCTGACTCGAATCGCATCGTACGCTCTGTACGAAATTGGTCACAAGTGATTGCAGCCAAGATTAGTTACACTCACACTGTTGTATGAAGGTATCATCGCAGTAAGTAGCTGACGAAATTGCACATCATGATTTAGAATAAAATCGCCGTTCTCTTTTACTCATAGGTACCCGATAGATAGCGCAAATAAGATCAAAATACGCTTATCTGAAACGGCCCACAGGCATTAAAGTTTCCCGTCGGGGCTGCGGGTTGTTCGAAAGATACCGCGGCCTCGACATAAAGGGCTAAGATGAAACATGAGTGGTTTTTAGCCAGTAGAAGTCTGGCACTCCCTACCGCTCTACCGAGTGGGATTAGTCGTTTGAAAATGCTTTAAAGTTTAATGTGTTGCTTTTAAATTGAACGACTGAGTAGGAAGGTAAATATTATTATCCGTGAATGATCAGCAGGGCTATTGCGTATCTTTTAAATGACCAGTGGCTATCATATTGTCTTTGGATAAACTGACAAATTGGTTATGGTTTAGTACAAAATGGAACCATTTGACAGTAATTGATAGGCACTATAGGTTAGCCACAGTCATTGAAAATATACGCAATAGCCCTGCTGATCAGCTTTATGTTTATAATAATTGAATAGCTAAATGTTTGTTTCATAGGTGCAACACATTCTCGGATCCACATTTGCGACAAGATGCGTTGTGTGGGACTTGAGGAAGAATGAGCCGATCATGAAACTAAGGTGAGTGTTTAAGTAGGCATTCACACGGTCTAAAAACAGTTGTAATGTATTATTACGCCCTCAGGCAGGTCAATCATACGAGGTTCCTCCCGGCCTGGTTAATCTTTTCACCACAAATATAAGCTACTCTCATACTACTCATAACATAAATAAAATAAATAAGAAGGAAAGATTTATGATCATTTGATCATCAACCAACTATGAAGATTAAGTTTTAATACCCATGTTGTTGTTTTGGTTTGTTATTCACTATTTAATGAAAACTAGTCTATGGAATCGACTGTCTCGTTAGTGTTGTGTCTGCAAGCGCGACTGTTGGGCATGAGGTGGGGTTCGAATCCCGGGTCTGGGAAAAGTGACATTGGGTTATTCTATCAGGAATTTCTCAATATCAGGAATTTCTCAATAGCTGTCTTGATTTGTGCCCAGTTGATGGCAATACCTCCCCCCCTATTACTGGGAATTAACATAACTGGCGCAATGTGGGTGTACTATTAGGTACACCTCTACCTAACCTTTCGGAGATTACAGGCGTGATGTTATGTTTTTAATGAAAACTCGACTCATATTAAAAGTGACCTGTTTTGCAGTGACTCTCAGTCGCGGACTAGATGGCGCTCGCTGGCGTGGCACCCGAACGTCGCGACACAGGTGTGCATCGCGTCTGAAGACGACCAGGTGCCTGTCGTGCAGCTTTGGGATTTGAGGTAACGATACAGGTGGACTGAACAAACATGTTAAATTTAATTATGTACTTCATATTGTTTTTAAAAACTCGTTTTGTTGACGAAGATGAAAAAAAAACGAAAAAAAAAATTGGGTAGACTATTTTTAGAAAGCTTTTAAAATGAAAGAAAATACGCTAGAACTATTGGTATTTGGTATTCAATACTTATGCACTGTAATACTCTAACGGACAAGCACGACTAACTGCTTTATGAGTACTGTTGTGGATTTTTCCTTACAATTTCGAATTCTCAGTTTGTACCCTTTCGGACAGATGGAGATCCTCGTTTTAATAAAACAAAATATAAATGTTGTCCGGAACACAAACAAAAACTGAATTTTGCATTTGATCTTAACAGTCAACATCAAAATTTCCATAGACTAAAACTTTCCTTGTTTCAGATTGGCAGCTTCTCCCCTGGTAACCCTGGAAGCCCATAACAAAGGCGTGATGTCCGTATCCTGGAGCCGACAGGACGCCGACCTGCTGCTGTCTGCCGGCAAGGACGGCAAGGTGCTGTGCTGGAATCCCAACAACACTCAACCGGTGAGTCAGCATGACTATTAAGGGTGTAAAAGTACCCTTAACGCAAACGAAGGGCACTTGTTCTCCCCACCACTGCGATCATTTTTTGGTTCTAGACCATACCTGGAAACCGCCTAGTTACGGAGATATTAGGGGTCAAAGTTCCAAATTTTGCACAGCTGTTTTTGTAAATACTAGTTTTTCAGGTTATAACTTTACTTAAATTACCTCCATGACCCGTTTACTATTCAAAGCATCCATAAGCACAATGTTTTAAGAGTGATACATTGAATTTTACCTAAAATGTGATTTCTGACCCCAAAAAAAAAGTCGTTTCCCAGCAAAAAAAAACCGTAGGGGTACTTAGTTTGATGTACAGAATGCTTGGTTGACTTATGTGTGAAGGGTTAATTTACACCCTGTATGATCTCCTAGTACCCTGGTTACTGTCTCGAGTCTAAACCTATGAATAAAGCCATCATTATTTACCTACCTTTTCGCAACTATGTTGGGGTCGGTTTTTAATCTAGCCGAATGAAGCTGTGTTTTACATAGAGTGACTATCTATCTGAGCTCCACGCTCCACTCCTTGGTAAAACTATTTACTATTACCAAATTAAGTCAACAACAACACAATACAACAACAACAACACCAACAACAACACCAACAACAACACCAACAACAACAACAACAACACCAACAACAACAACAACAACACCAACAACACAACAATACACAACAACTACAACAACAACTTAGTTGTTGTAGTTGATAAAACCGGAGCGGTGTGCTAGAAAAAAAACCAAGGAATAAAATTGCTTCATTCAAATCAAGACCAGTAAGTCAGGCGGAAAACCCGCCTTAAATCATTCCAGCCTCGTATTATCTACATTCGGATTGTGCTGTTCTTACATCATTTTACCGAAAGAGATAGAATGTGTACAGAAATAAAGGATTTCGTCCCGAAAACCTCACCGGCCATTATTGGTCACCATTATTCGGTTAGGCCAAACATGCTTTAAAAAATATATATATTTAATTAAATTTATTGCATTCAAAGTAGGAAGTAGGAGGAGCAGTGGTGGCCCAGTGGTGGCGGCCTCGACTTAAGAACTGTGAGTCGTGGGTTCGAATCCAGTCAGGCGCATTACTTTGTGTAATTTATTTCAACACCACTGCTCTCAAAACGGTGAAGGAAAACATCGTGAGGAAACCGGCATGTCTTAGAACCAAAAATTCGAAGACATGTGACATCTACCAATCCGCACTGGGCCCGCGTGGTGGATTATAGCCCATCCCTCTCCTAGAGAGGAGGCCTGAGTCCCTGCAGTGGGAGCATTATAGGCTGATGATGATTGCATTCAAAATTGTATTATTCATCACTCATCTTATCCTCAGGGAGGCGAACTCTTAACCGAGATAAGTCACCAACAGCAGTGGGTGTTCGACGTGTCGTGGTGTCCGCGCGACCCCAGCCTCATGGTCACCGCGTCCTTCGACCAGCAGGTGGCCGTGCACTCGCTGCTGGGCGGCTCCAGACCTGAGATCGTGAGTATATTGGATTTCACCAAAGGGTATATTGGATTTCTCCTGTCTCTCCTCTGCGTAACAGAGGAGAGACAGGAGAGGGTAGTCCTACCTTACTAGACACCAATATTTCGGCAGTTACGTTTCAGAGTCCGTTCACACAGATCGGCTTGATGAGGAGATCACATTTTTATCACGTTTAAAACAGAGTTTTGAAACATTGTAATAATTTAATTTTACATGTCACTTCTTTTATTATTGATAACTAGCTGAACCCGCATGCCTTGCAATGCCCTTTTTCCTACCTACTACCTGCCTACTACCTACCTACTACTTACCTACCTACCTACTAAATACATACCTACCTACCTACCTACTACCTACCTACTACCTACCTACTACCTACCTACTACCTACCTACTACCTACCTACTACCTACCTACTACCTACCTACTACCTACCTACTACCTACCTACTACCTACCTACTACCTACCTACTACCTACCTACTACCTACCTACTACCTACCTACTACCTACCTACTACCTACCTACTACCTACCTACTACCTACCTACTACCTACCTACTACCTACCTACTACCTACCTACTACCTACCTACTACCTACCTACTACCTACCTACCTACTACCTACCTACTACCTACCTACTACCTACCTACTACCTACCTACTACCTACCTACTACCTACCTACTACCTACCTACTACCTACCTACTACCTACCTACTACCTACCTACTACCTACCTACTACCTACCTACTACCTACCTACTACCTACCTACTACCTACCTACTACCTACCTACTACCTACCTACTACCTACCTACTACCTACCTACTACCTACCTACTACCTACCTACTACCTACCTACTACCTACCTACTACCTACCTACTACCTACCTACTACCTACCTACTACCTACCTACTACCTACCTACTACCTACCTACTACCTACCTACTACCTACCTACTACCTACCTACTACCTACCTACTACCTACCTACTACCTACCTACTACCTACCTACTACCTACCTACTACCTACCTACTACCTACCTACTACCTACCTACTACCTACCTACAACCTACCTACTACCTACCTACTACCTACCTACTACCTACCTACTACCTACCTACTACCTACCTACTACCTACCTACTACCTACCTACTACCTACCTACTACCTACCTACTACCTACCTACTACCTACCTACTACCTACCTACTACCTACCTACTACCTACCTACTACCTACCTACTACCTACCTACTACCTACCTACTACCTACCTACTACCTACCTACTACCTACCTACTACCTACCTACTACCTACCTACTACCTACCTACTACCTACCTACTACCTACCTACTACCTACCTACTACCTACCTACTACCTACCTACTACCTACCTACTACCTACCTACTACCTACCTACTACCTACCTACTACCTACCTACTACCTACCTACTACCTACCTACTACCTACCTAAATACTACCTACCTACCTATCTACCTACCTACAACCTAACTATCTACTTACCCAAAAAAAAAAGAACAAAAACTATCCTATGTCCTTCTCCTGGCTCTAAACTACCTCCCTGCCAATTTTCAGCTAAATCGGTTCAGCCGTTCTTGAGTTATAAGTGAAGTAACTAACACGACTTTCTTTTATATATATAGATTGTTGAGAGCAAACCTAACGCGGTTGCGGTAACTGTGAAATAACGCCGGCCGGTGTTCACCGAGCTGGTCTGTGTGAACGGACCCTGAGTAACATATAATAGGTGGCGGAACTTTATGGCTATCAATCCTGAGTATTCTTGATAAAGTTTTGCTCGAACGTGGGAATCAGATTTAAAATCGGCATCGTGTAATGTAACCACGTGGCTAGCGTCTTATCAAGAACTGGGAATGTATAGGAAGTAGCCTAAATAAAAGTGCCAATTGCAACGTGTCAAAGTCAATGCTTTGTACTACTGCTTGTTTTTAATAAAAAAATAATAATTATTGTATTTCCAAAAATTTGCAATTTACATAGAATTGTTTTGGTTATTACAAATCAGATTATGACAGTAAGGTAAGGTTTATTGTGATATGGTGAACTAAATCGCCTACTGTCCTTCTGAGAGCAGATTTAGCCTGTATTTTTGGGCAAAGGCTTCCTTCTCTTTATTCATAACCACTGCAACTCCAGAAACTTACAAACTTAATTCAACCCCGTAGTGAAATTAATAAAAAAAATATCCTTATGCGGAAAATTCTTATTTATTTAAACTTCATGTACAAGAGTGGTACACAGGCGAACTTAAATGCCACAAATCGTTCTCTGTCAGTCAAACTATGGGTCGACAGCACTGTGGTTGAGTACAAAAAAAATAAAATAAGATTTGTAAACATAATACATAAATTGGTGCATACTAATAAATATTTTAATACAGATAGAATTAAATACAAAAATAATATACAGATAGAATGAAATAAACTAATAAAAAATAAATAAAATAAAATAAAAAATAATAATAATAAAAAAGCCTTTTATTTCATGCGTTGAAAGCGTTGAAAGAAAAAGTAATACAAACTCTTTGAAATACAATTAATTTACAAAAGCTGTTACATACATTTATAGTTTACTCCTTTTTCATATTGGGTTAATATTTTCAATAAATTTTTACTCTTCCAATTTCATTAAAAGATATATTATATTAAATTAAATTTCAATTTAAAAAAATAAACAAACACTGGATTCCAATATGAAAAAAATACATCAATTTTTAAATTAGACTTCAACCTAAAATTAAAATGGTTGGTTACAATAAAAAATATAATAATTTAAATAAAATTTCAATCAAAATTAAAAAAGGATTGATTTCGCTAGAACATACAATATTTAATTAGATTTGAATAAAAATTAAAAAGATTGATTTCAATTAAAACAGTATATACTATTAAAATTGAAAACTATACTTACAATAAAAAAAAACATAAATTTGATTCAATTGAAATTCAATAAAATTAAAAGGATTGATTTCATTAAGAAACATATGAATTACATTAAATTTCGAATAAGATAAAAAAGATTGATTTCAATAAATAATAATAATATGAAATGTATAAATTTTAATGTCGATGTTGATTTGAGATTAAAATAGCATGCATGCATGAACCCCTTTTTTTTTTTAATGATGGGTGTAAAATCATCGAATAACCCCTCCCGCTCTTGGGCAGAGCGAAAGGGAGTGTCAGACTTCTACTGACTAAAAACCACCCATGTTCCTTCTTCGCCCTCTATGTCGAGGCCGCGATAACCGTTGGACTACCCGCGGCCCCGACAGGCGTCGGCCCTTTCGGGCCCCTCCCATGTTGCTGACATCTCTTTGAGGCGCGCGTGGAACACGAACGCGCCGTCGACACGGCCTGTTTTCGTCGTGAGACGGACGGACGGCGAGTTAGCCCATCACTCACCGTCCACAGGCCCGCGTCTACAGTGGCCGGAGGTCATCGCGGGATGCATGAACCCCTCAAGTGGTGAGGGTGAAGGCCTCCTCCAGAGAACCCCAGCGATCTCGGTCTTTGGCTTCTGTTAACCAGTTTTTCCCCGCTACTCGTGTGATGTCGTCTGTCCATCTAGTTACAGGTCTTCCTCGTTTTCGAGTGCCTGTTGGACCTGGCCATGTCGACATGCGAATCGTCCATCGTTCGTCGCTCATCCTCGCTACGTGTCCTGCCCATCTCCATTTTAACTTTAGAGCGTAGGTGGGAGCATCTATCACTCCTGTTTTTTTTCTAATAGTAGTGTGCCGAATTTTCAGAAATTTTCTGATTTTTGTGATACTTCTCTCCATGCTTCGCTGACAGGAACGTGATTTTATTTTTTACTCTTTTTGTGAAATTCCACATTTGACAGGCGTAGGTCAATGAAGGCAAAAGACAAGAGTCTATGACTTTGCTTTTTGATTTTCATAGACATCTGGCTTTTTAAAATTTCCTTTAGGCTCCAAAACTTTTTCCATGTCGTTACGATTCTTCTATCTACTTCTGCATCGTTATTAAATTTTTGGAAAGAAATTTGTTTACCTAAGTAGATATAATTCTCAACGTGTTCGACTGGTGTGTTGTCAAGATTTATAGACTTTTGTGCGGCGTTTGTCATGAGTTTGGTTTTGCTCAGGTTAATTTCAAGTCCTACCTCTCTGCTTGCTTGTTGTAATGCTTGTAACATTGACTCTAACTCTGTGCTATTTTCTGATAGAAGGACAATGTCGTCGGCGAACCTTAGGTGACTAACATGTTTCCCGTCTATGTTTATACCTGTCGTATCCCAATTTAGTTTTTTGAAAATCGTTTCCAGTACCGCTATGAAGATTCTAGGTGATAGGGGGTCGCCTTGCCGTACTCCTCTTTTAATGGGGAAAGGTGGTCCTGCGGTCTCTAGTTTCACTCTGCTAGTGTTGTTCTCGTAAAGGTATTTTAGGACTTCCACGTACTTTTTCTCCACTTTTTGGGATTGTAAAGCTCTCCATATTGAGGAATGTAGTATTGTATCAAAAGCTTTCTGGTAGTCTACAAACCCTATGTAGAGTGGGCGTTGATACTCTTGATATTTTTCAACAAGCAATTCCAACGAATGGATGTGGTCTATTGTTGAGTAGCTCTTTCGAAAACCAGCTTGTTCGACCGGTTGACTTTTTTCGAGTGTAGTACTGATTCTCTTTTCTATAGTTGATGAGAATAGCTTGTAAAGTGATGGAAGAAGGCTAATGGGTCGATAGTTACCTATGTTTTTTGGGTCGCCTTTCTTAAACAGCAAGATAATATTTGACTCTGACCACTGTCTAGGTGTTACGGATGAACTCAATATCAAATTGAATAAATGTGTCAGATGATTGACTAAGTAACCACCAGCCAGTTTTATGGCCTCGTTTGTTTTTTTGTCAGGTCCTGGGCTCTTTTCTTCCTTTAGCCTTTTGATTCCCATTATAATTTCTAATGCATCCACTGGGTTTATTTCTCCATCGTTGTCATAATTTTCTGATTTCCTCTGGTCTACGTCTTGGTTTACTGGAGCACTGGACAAGTTTTTATAGAAGTTGGTTGCTATGTGTAGGATATCTTTTCGGTCATATTGTGTTGTTTTTTGAGGGTTGTGAAGTGCTTCTATCCATGTTTTATGAGATCTCAGTTCCTTATACGGTTTTTTGGTACTTCCTGTGAAGTTAAGGTGTTTTTCGATAGTATGTTTTCGATGGTCTGAATAATCTTTTCGAACATATTTGCTTACTAATTTATAAAGCGCTTTCAATTCATTTTTCATTGCTCGCGTCTTTGGTTTTGTTTTTTGTAGAACACTTCTGCGTTGTATCAGCTTTGTAGTGTGAGCTGATATCACGCTGCTTCTTCCTTTATCTTTACTTTGTATGACCGCTTCCTTCAAACTAGCTTCTAAAATTCCTACTATTTTGTCGTAGCATTCTTGTACAGAGTTGATATCTTGGCATTTCATAAGATCTTCGCTGCGTTCATTGAGTCATTGTCTATATTTCGTTAATTCTTTTTCGTTATTCAGTAAGCTTCTTGGGTTGTTAGTATAGTTCATTCTGTTAAAAGTCAAAGTCAAAGTCAAAGTTTTTATTTGTATGTTTTTTGTTGTTTTCTGTTAACCTTTACTTTTTGTACAATAAATGTTGCTCTTACGAGCCTGTGATCTGTAGGGAAATTCAAGTTGATGACTTGTAAATTTTGCACATTTTTCTGTAAGTTTGTCAACACATAGTCCAGTTCATTTTTTGTGGTCCCATCTGGAGATCGCCAGGTCCATTTTTGGTTTTTCTTCTTTTTAAAGAAAGTGTTTATTATGGAAAGTTTGTTTTCATAAGCGAATTCTATAATATATTCTTAGAAACCAGAAGTGAGGACAGTTTTTTTTAAAAATAACGCACAATTACTTCCTAAATTATTTAATAAACAATCAAAGTTTAATAACCGAAATCACAACAAAGTAATTTTAAAAATAAGACATCCTAACTCTAATTACTGCAAATGATATAAATTGATTAGCAAAATAACAATATAGCGACTGAATATAAAAATACAAACGAGGGTAGCGATGTTCAACCGTTGCCGACCGATAATCGAGTCAACCCGTTGCTAGCGGCGCGCTGTCTTTTATAGGGCACCGCTTGTACCAGGTTTTGGAGAAGGAGGTTCCGCTAAGACGGCCGTTCCTGACAGCGGGGCGTCCTCGACCGCATCTTGCCTTGTGTCATCACTAGGTCCACCATCACCAGACTGGCCGTCATCCTCAGACTGGCCATAATCATCTGCAAAGTAACAACAACACATACTGTACATTTGTTTACTTGCGACCCTTATGTGTCTGAAGCCAGAGAATAGAAAGCACTTGAACTGATTTTGTTAAGTACGCGATAGTGAGCGTGCACTCCCACCATCAGGTACCCAACCAACTAACAGGAAGGTTTCTTAGGTAATTGAAATGTAAATCTAAGAGCTTCAGACTAAAAAAAAAATACAAAGCAAAATCAGTGATTATAAGCATTAAAACGTAAATGGAACTAAATAGCATTCCAAGCAATGGAATTCCGGACTCCCATTGATTAGAATACTAGCCAAGATAAATAGATAGTAGTGAAGCTAATATACTTAACCAGAACAGAAGCCATGAACCATAGGTTCCAGGCCATACAGGAGTCATAAGCCAGAGGCTCAGACCAAACAGAAGCCATGAACCAGGGGTCCAGGCCAAACAGAAGTCATAAGCCAGAGGCTCAGACCAAACAGAAGTCATAAGCCAGAGGCTCAGACCAAACAGAAGCCATGAACCAGGGGTCCAGGCCTAACAGAAGTCATAAGCCAGAGGCTCAGACCAAACAGAAGCCATGAACCAGGGGTCCAGGCCAAACAGAAGTCATAAGCCAGAGGCTCAGACCAAACAGAAGCCATGAACCAGGGGTCCAGGCCAAACAGAAGTCATAAGCCAGAGGCTCAGACCAAACAGAAGCCATGAACCAGGGGTCCAGGCCAAACAGAAGTTTTCCGGTTGCTTACTAGCCTCGAAGAAAGCGGAGCATGCGTCAGGCGTCCACTCGCCGCGCCCTGGGTAGACCTACTGTAGTAACTGACTACTCTTTTTCGTTTACCGGCATGCTCCCGCAACAACACCGCACCGACACCGATGGAACTGGCATCGGTGTGAAGTTCCGTAGGCAAACTTGGGTCAAAGATCGCTAAGACTGGTTCATGGGTCAAACAATGAATAATATAGTCGCGTGCTACATCTTGTTCTGAACCCCATTTGAAGGGTTCTCCCTTTTTTAACAGTCTGGCAATGCAGGCTGTTTTAGAAGCGTAACCCGAAACATAACGCCTAAAATACCCAGCCAGGCCCAAAAATTGGCGAACCCCCTTAACATTAGTGGGCTTTGGAGAATTTACCAGTGCCTCAATTTTTCTTGGGCTCGGCCGCACCTGACCATTACCAACTACCCGTCCTAAGTACTCTATTTCGGTGTCTAAGAAGGTAAATTTTTTTAAATTAACCGAAAAACCGGCATTCGTGAGAGTACTCAAAACTTGACGCAGCAAGTCGAGTCCTTCAGGAATTCCGTTTGACATAAGGAGTACATCGTCGATATACGTCAAAACTCGCCCACTTTCAATATAGGGTTTTAAGGTTTTTGAAATGATTCTTTGATAAACTATAGGGGCGTTAGCTAACCCATAGGGCATTTTCAAGTATTCGAAATGCCTTTCGGGCGTTACAAAGGCGGTTTTGGAAATCGAATCATCATCCTTTAATGGCACCTGATGAAATCCAGTTGCCATGTCTAAACTGGTGAAGAACTTAAAGCAACCAAGCCTATCGATGTGGTCATCGATCAAAGGCAAGGGAAATCGTTCCTTGACCGTTATAGCATTAAGTGCCCGATAATCGACGCACATCCTATCACTCCCGTCCTTCTTCTTGACGAGAATGATAGGACTGGCGTAGTCGGACTGTGACTCACGAATAATTCCCTTTGAGAGTAGGTCATTAATTATATCCCGAACTCTATTTTTTTCGTCACAAGAAAGCTTATAAGGCCTATGAACTACCGGGGCACTCGATGTTAATCTTATCTCCATACTGCCCGTATTCACCGTTGATGTAGCAGTACCCGTAATGAAAGAACTCGAAAACTCGCGGATGATATTAAGCAGGAGATTTCTGTCATTGCCAATTAACGGCGTTTTAATGTTTTCATAGTCAACGGTAGATACGTGCAGTACAGAGGGCACACTGTCTAATCTCGTGAGCCGGTGTAAGTTATTACTACGCGTGTAGGTAATTCCCTCTCTATCTAATACATCTGTGCCAATTAAAATAGGCGCCGTAATGCACCCAACTGGGACCACATACAAGTCAACTTCCAAAGACACTTCAGGAAATTCAATCGTCGTCACAACATATGACGTCGATTCAATCTCCTGGCTGCCTATACCTCTCAACAAACGATACGTTGGGATTCGATTGAAATTAAAACATTTAAGAACCGATTCTAAAATCAACGAGATATCAGACCCACTATCAATCAAAGTATCTATAGGCACCTTTTGAATAACAGCAGACATTATGTTGTCTCGTTTCGATTGACACTTGAGCAAAAATTTATCTTAGCCGATTTCTGTTCATTACGATCAGTTTCAGACCTTTTTTTCGAAAAGCATGTATCAATTACGTGACCGTTACGTTTACAATGCGTGCAAAACTTGACAGATTTATCACCCGATGTTGAAGGCGTTGACGTCGCGGTATCTGCTGATGATGGCGCGTTAGTGTCGACTTTAGGTCTTTTCCTGCAGTTATATTTCGTGTGACCAGTTTGATGACAATAGTGACACACTATTTTACTATCTCCCGATTTAGTTGCTTCGCGTTTACGCGATGATGATGGTCCTACATTGTTTGAATGGGGAGGGTTGTTTGAACTGCGCGTCTCGGTTTTTGGTTTGACATATACCGACAAAAACTCAACTAGATCTGTTATTTTAAGTTTCGCATTCGTTGCAGCAGCCTTTACTTGAGCATCAGTAATACCTCTGACAATTATTGCAACTTTCAGCTCATCAGACAACCCCTTTACAATGTTAAGACGCAAAAGAGACTTGCGAGCATATTCGGCGTATGTCGGGAATTTATTTGAATTGTTACACATAACCTCAAACAAAATTGTAGCAACGTCTACATTACGTGGGCATAGTGAACGAAACTCTAATTTGAAGTTGCTCCACGAACGATCACTTGTTACCCAATCGTTAAGCCATGACTTCGCGTCACCACGCAAACAACTTCCTATGCGCCCTAGACACTCGCGATCGTCCCATTTATTTAAATTACGAGCGCGGTCTACCTCTGAACACCAAACGTCAAAGTCGTGTAGGTTAGGATCGAAGGGAGAAATATAAAAATTATGCGATCTCTCTTGAACTAAACAAGACAATGCGCCAACGAGCTTATCTGTCACGTCCTTATCCTGGTCAAGCGTTCGCGACTTCTGCCTAGTGAAAGTTTCCTGCCCCCGTGAGCCATGCTCCGCAACAGGCGTAGACACGCGACACGTTGGCGAAGTCGGCGAACGGCTCTCAATAGAATTCAAGCGAGCTAATATTTGACCTAAGGCCTGATCACGCGGAGAATCACGGCGGCTATATGAGGTGTCACGACGTCTATGACCGTTTCGTGGACTACGGGACACATGACGATGTCTAGAAGAGGTACGCTCGCGACTATGAGAACGCTCACGGTATCTACGCGGTGAAGGAGTGTGATTGCTCCTTCCGGAACCATGGCTACGATTACGCGATCTACTTCTCAACGTTCGAGAACGATTACGATGCAATCGACGGGAATCGTTTTGTTTTTCAACACTTGTCGAACGTCCATCAACGTCGAACGGCATATCAGAAATTAAAATTAAATGATCAGAAAAAAAAAATAAAAAAAAAACTCACCGATACTCGCGTACCCACAAAAATAAAACTTGCAGTAATTAGGTTAAATTCAAACACTATCGGTTATTTACTTTAACTTAAAGCAGATGGCACAAACAGGACTAAGCACGTGTTCGGATCCCACTTCTGATCTTAGAAACCAGAAGTGAGGACAGTTTTTTTTAAAAATAACGCACAATTACTTCCTAAATTATTTAATAAACAATCAAAGTTTAATAACCGAAATCACAACAAAGTAATTTTAAAAATAAGACATCCTAACTCTAATTACTGCAAATGATATAAATTGATTAGCAAAATAACAATATAGCGACTGAATATAAAAATACAAACGAGGGTAGCGATGTTCAACCGTTGCCGACCGATAATCGAGTCAACCCGTTGCTAGCGGCGCGCTGTCTTTTATAGGGCACCGCTTGTACCAGGTTTTGGAGAAGGAGGTTCCGCTAAGAATATAGAATTATAGAATAAACTAATAGATATTTTAATAAATACAAACACGAGAAACTTTACAATAATTACCTACTAAGACTAGTGACTTGATTGAGAGCAATTCAGTCCGATTTCAAAAAATATTTCCGAACTTTTCTTTTAAAAGCTATCTTGCTTTCTGCTTTTTTAACGTCAGGGAGTAGCGCATTCCAGAGCTTTATGGTCCTCTTCTAACGCTGTCTCAACACAGCGTAAGAAGAGGACATAAAAGATTTCCGATCTTGACAGCAACCCCTTTGGCGGACCATTCTCCGACAGTCTCCGTCAGTGAAGATCAGCATTGAGTAATATGATGTCATTGTCAAGGTTGGCAATGCCAGATTGAGCGTAAAGTTGTAGATCATCTGCATATAGATGGTAAGAGCACTTAAGTAGTAGTACTCGAGTTTATAAACAATGAAAATAAGAGAGGAGAGAGTATACCGCCTTGTGGAACACCAACTACAGGTCGCACCAGTTGGAGTAAACCTGATCAGCACGCACCGCCTGCTGCCGACCACGAAGATATGAAGAAAACTATTCACGTGCTAACGAAGAGACCCCAATTTGGAACAGTATGGCCAGAAGAATATCGTGGTCAACGGTGCTAAAAGCGTTGTACAAATCAATTAAAACCAACAGTCACACTCTCTTTTCCAGACTACTCACAACCAGAGCAACATAATGGACTCGTTCGGCGGCGTGGACTCGTTCAGCGCACTGCCAGCCGTCGCCCGCGCCGCCGCCCCGCCCCCCGCGCCCGCGCCGCACCTGCCGCGCCCGCCCGCCTGGCTCAAGCGGCCTGTGGGCTCCAAGTTCTGTGTCAGTATAATGCGTCCACTCTTGTATTGTGGCGAGGGTTAATACTGACATTTCATCTTGATTAAATACTATTTTCTGTAAACCATAGACTGGACAGACATACATTGACCTTATTGGTGAAGTTCTTCAGAAAGGACACGTGCGTAGTACTCGCAACCGGCGTGCGTTTATGACCAGAAGACAACAAGTCCAGTGTAGAAAAGAGATGATGCTAGGCTCCCTGTATAGTTCTGTCACGTTTCCACTCTGTCATAAGATTAAGTTAGGACTGTTTTAAGACGTCATAGTAGGGCACCAGATGTATGACTGTGGACGATGCAAAAGAAGTATGTAAGTGGTCTATACATACAATAATAATTCTTTAATAATTCGTTTTATTTCTTCGTTTGCTTTCTGATGCTTTGAAAGTGGCCCTAATAACGCCGGTGTACAAGTGTGGAGACAGCTCAGACCCGTCAAACTATAGGCCAATTTCAGTACTCCCAGTCATCTCAAAAATCTTAGAAAGAATCCTAAACTCACGCTTAATAAAATACCTTTCTAAGCAAAACATTCTGTCACCTTTTCAGTTTGGATTTAGGCAGGGAAGGTCTACAGAGGACGCGGTCTTGTCACTAACCTCTACGATAGTCGATAAAGTGGACAGGGGTAGTAAATGTCTAGCAGTGTTCCTTGACCTCAAAAAGGCCTTTGACACGGTATCTGTCCCCATACTTTTGCACAGGCTAGAAAACATCGGCATTAGGGGACCCCCTCTCGATCTCTTTAAATCCTATCTGATAAATCGAAGACAAACTGTGAAAATAGGTGAGTTTACTAGCATAGAAGAAACGATTACTTACGGCGTTGGGCAGGGGACTGTCCTTGGCCCAACAATGTTCCTAATTTATATAAATAACTTATGCAACATGGGTATTGACGGGGGTCGTATCTTCTCATACGCGGACGATACCGCCATAGTCTTTGCTGAAAAAACTTGGGAGGAAGTTAAAAAGTCAGCCGAAACTGGCCTGTCAAAGATTGCAGATTGGCTCAATCGTAACCTCCTAACATTGAATGCATCGAAGTCAAACTACATAATTATGCTTCACCAAGTATACACACACTCAACCACCACTGGAATTTCAAATTAAAATTCACTACTGTGGAAACCCTTTAATTTCTGACTGCTCGTGTACAAAGATTGACCGGTTGCAGTACACCAAATACCTGGGCATTATGATAGACCAGCGCCTGTCCTGGCACATGCATAGTGAACTGATCATGAAAAGAGTTAGGAGATTAATATGGACCTTTAAAACATTGCGACACGTTGCCTCAAAGAATCTCTTGCAGCAGATCTACGTATCATTGGCCCGATCAATTCTTACGTACTGTTTGCCATGCTGGGGAGGAACGACAAAAATTAAATTTTTGGAACTTGAGAGGGCGCAGAGATCTCTTCTTAAGGTTATGCTCTTTAAACCCTATAGATTCTCAACACAAACCCTTTACCTAACCTCTGGCCTACTGTCTGTTAGGAAACTCTATATACTCCATCTAATCTTGAGGAAGCACAAATCCGTTCCATATGCTCCTGCAAGGACAAATACGAGTAGCAGAAGAAGCTACCTGGTCGCTCCAAATGTCCCAGTAAGATCTGTGTTTGCTAAGAGGCAGTATGAAAGACAATCTTCCCACTTATACAACCTCCTGAATAAAGAGCTAAACATTTATCCCATGAAACTCCGTAACTGTAAACTAGCTGTAACTGATTGGCTTACGAATAAATCCTACGACGACATTGAAACTTTGGCATCATCGCTGCCATAATCTGTGGGTAACTAACAGATCCACAATAACAAAATCGTTAGTGGAGGATGCTGCTTCTGGCTTCTTCCGATCCCAAGACAAAGTCGCTGGGCTAACCTAAACCTAAACAAAAATAACATACACAACAGATATACACACACGCACACACACACACATACAAGCACTCGCACTCATCACACACTTGCGCTACTTTTTTTTTTTCTTCTACTTTTTGTAATTTTGTAATTTCTCTTGTTTTTCAATTGCATACATTGTTTAATGTTAAGTGGAAGTGCGGATTCACCTAATACAAGCATCCCCTTGCTTAAAAGGTGACCTCCAAATCGTGTCTGTTAAAACTATGTAATTGAAATAAACATTTTATTATTATTATTATTATTATTTCTCTTCCAAAAATAAAATAAAGACAACCAATACTTAAAAAATAACATATATAAACAGAAAAAAAAAAATATTTGTGGGAGACTGGCGCCTAAACTAAGCCGATGCCTGTATTTCAGAGGACACTAGCTTCTAAGGACGCTAAGATATTAATTTGACAAAGACTGAATAAAGAAGTTCATAATGCATAAATGTACTCTTTACCGCAGGATGAGCTCACGTGGTAGATAAACATTTGAGACCAGACTAACTGAAGTAATTGTATTTTTTTTCTGCAATTTAGTTTGGCGGCAAATTGGTCACGTTCGAGAAATGTCCACAAGAGGCAGGCCCGCAGAAACTTGTACACATAAGTCAGGTAAGATCACGCTTCATAATGATATCTTTAAATTAATTCTGTTTTTTTTTTAAAGAAAATTATAGAAAAATCAAATTAAAATTAACTGACGAAACTTCACTAAGCACAAACAAAAAATAAACTATTAAATAAAATTATAATTTCCTACAAAAACAGTGACAACTAGTATTTCGTTGTTTGTACTAGTGTTTCGTTGTTTTAGTTTTGTCGTCACTGTTTTAGCTGTAAGTAGTTATTACTGGAAATTATGATTTTATTGAATAATGTATTTTTAACGATATAAAGAACAATATTTTTTCTCGAGTTGTCGAGTCGATGGCTTATTGTTATATTATGTGGACAGGTAATAAGTGAACCAGAGATAGTAGAGCGAGCGACGGAATTGGACACTGTACTAGAAACCACTCTCAGCCATGATCCGGCCGCCACTGAGAGACTTGCTGAGTAAGTGTATTCAATATTAAATTTTTGCTAACAATTTATAGTTTTTCTTTGTTTAGTATATGCTGTCCCAATCATGGGGCAAAGGCCTCCTCCGTGCCTTTCCTATTCTCTCGGAGATTTGCGTTCTCTGGCCAATCAGTCAGGAACGAGTTCAAAGTCACCAACTTCACCCACTGCCTGCTGAGAATTAAGTTGATTTCCGAAAGACCATAACTATCGCAAAATTCATATGAAAAAGTGGAAATTGTAGTGCAAACTCAAAACCCTGTCAGTTTTTATTCAACAAAGACTTTTTGTTAACATGTTTGAAGTGGAAAACTCAATGGGGTAGTTAACAAAAACAATCTAATTAGTCCGTCATTTAGATTACCAAAAAATATTGGACACGTATTTTTTGTTTTTTCACATAAACAAACATCTCTCTCGTTTTTTCACATCATCTGTCCGACAAGTCTTTGCTTAGATATAGTCCTACCCAGTCATGATGTGTTTTGATGACCTATACATATACTTTATAATGTTCTTTTCAGTAAAATCTATTTTTTAATTTTGTGTATGATTTTTACAAATTGACATTTTAATTTGTTATGAATAATTTTATGTATTTTTTTTTTTTTAAGTTTAGGCGTATTATTTGACATGTTTTTTTTTTAATAGTATGACATGTGATTATTGTATGCCCTACGGGCGGGACATAGCTGATCTAAAAATTCAACTATTCAAGAACTGTACCTACACTACCTACCTATGATCCACAATAAAATATTTTGAATTTGAATTTGAAAACAATGAAGACGATACAGTGCTTTGAAAACTCGTGTGACGTGATACTCTAAGACATTAGTATGAAATTTTTTAGCGGTCAGTGACGTCACCAACCCTCACTCAAATCTTTGACGCGTTTTATCTTCGCTAATATTTTTTGATAATCTAACAGACGGACTAATTAGAATCACATTTTTGTAAGTCGGTAAACATTCCTATTCTGAACAGAAGAGACTTAGGTCATCTTGAAGTTTCACAAAGTAATCTCCGTTCGCATTTTTTTACTGGTTTCTTATATCTAAAATGAACATCATTATCAATCTAACCAAAGTGTTTGCACAGGTACTGCCGTCAGAAGGGCGACGCTACAACTGACCAGAATGAACGCTACACTTGGTTCTTCCTCCGCGCTAACTTCTTGCCGACATTCCGGAGCGAAGTGCTTAATTTATTGGGTGAGTTAATATCAATGTCGTATGTTGAAGACTTACGCTATCAAATCAGATTTCAGGACAAAGTACGGCAAAAACTGTCACATGTTAATTTTATTCCACCATTTCCTCTCCTCAATCTTAGTAACGGATCCCAAGCTCACGCGATGTAGTTAGGGATAGTTAACAAAAAAAAAAAAATTAGTCCGTCTGATAGATTTCCAAAAAATATTGGACACATATTTTTTCTTTTTTCATGTAAACATACAATGAAGACGATACAGTGCTTTGAAAACTCGTGTGACGTCATGATTTTTTTATGATATGGCATGATTTTTTTTTACCAGACAGTGACGTTACAAGCCCCCGTACATGACCATTGACGCATTTTATCTTCGTAAATTTTTAATAATCTAAGTGACGGACTAAACAGAATCATATTTATAAGTGTGTGTTGTCGACTTCCATAGAGGTAATCCTCAACGGCTTCAGTTGAGGCGTTGGTGATCTAAGTGGAATGAACTGGTGCCGGTTATTAGTGCATCAATCAAACTCGATTAAGATTGAGGGAACAATAATGATATGCGTTGAAACTCCCTTAAAAAGTTGTCCAACACTTGAAAGTCTCAGACTACATATTCTTATACAATTTCTTCGAACCATAGGTTTCAAACAAGACGAGGTGACTTCAAAGTTTAAGAGCCCTAACGTAGCGACCGGGGACGGGACGCATCCAGAAATCGCTGCATTGAGTAGAGTGAGTTACCTCTTTTATAAAATACTAAATAACGTGTTTTCTATTAATATGGCTTTGATTTGCCAGCGCTGTTTTCTGTGCTTATAACATTGTAACTTTATATTTCACTGTGCTAAATTTTCATTGTAATAATTTAACTGATTTCTGAATTGAATTCTTTAGCACGACTATTATCATAGCTAACTGTTCTTTATTTAGTAACTTTGACCTTTTCACTGCCATTGCGTGATGGAAAACTAGTCACCATGTTTAGGTTGACCTGATTCGATCTATCGATTATTATCTGACTGATTGAAACGATCTGATATACTCGTATTGTATCATAAATAATGCCTAATTTTAATGGTATTTAAGCTTTAACTGTAAACACATGACTCGCTTAACAGAAATCGCATATTATTATGAGCGTTCACAGAAATGAACTGTGTGTAACTAGAAGCCAGTTTCTGAATTTAGAACTTTATTCCGACTTGTTAGGTTAAAGACAATGGCAGTGAAGAGTTTAACAGTACTATTTAAAACACCTATAAAACCTGTGCTCACATAGCTCAGTATATATAATATGCTACTGTCTGTCTGCCTGCTGCGGCTAGGGCGAGTCCACGGAGACGGAAGCCGAGTTATCCACTGATACCAGCACTGATCTATCGGTAAGTGCCGCTGCTGATGGTAACACTTTTACTGCAAGAAGGGAGAATGATACTGGTAAACTACTTACGTAGATGGCACTCAGTGTTTGTTACTTTCATTAAGCTGCCATGAAGTGGCTCCCGTCGAGGTTGCGGGTTGTTCGAAATAGATACCGCGGCCTCGACACAAAGGGCTAAGAAGGAAAATGGGTGGTTTTTAGTCAGTAGCAGTCTGGAGTCATTTGATGATTCCCTACAAAAAAAATGTGACGTGCTGAAAATTTGGGGGCGCCATAGTCTAAAGATTTTCCAAGTCTATCTCGTTCACTTTGGTAATGTCAAAAAAGGTAGAAATACGCCTTGTGCATTCGTAATCGAATCGAAGCATTTGTGAATACAGGGCCTAGTCGCTAATTGGTCGCTGTACATTCAAGACTGATGACTTTGGCAAATGACAAATGCACTAGCACTTGCCTTTTTTCGCGCGAAGTACTGAATACGCCGAGGACTCATCTAACGATTTAATTCTTTTTGCGCAAGCATCAACATCTACTAATACTTAATTTTTAACAAGATGGTAGAGGAAGTTACGTGCATCTTTTCTTTTAAAAACATCAATCTGCCGTACGAAGAAGCCTTGCTGGCTTTATTAGCATAATCAGCCATTGTTGTTCCCACTGCTGGACACAAGCATCCTCTCTATGAGAAGGAGTAGGTTTATACAGCCCCAGTGCGGGTTGGTAGATGTCCCATGTCTTCTAGTTTTTGGTTGTAGAACATGTCGTGCATGATTTAAATCAATGCATCCACCTTTTAAATTTTTAAATATATGTATTTTTAATATTCTAACGGTTTATTTTGATTACAGGACGCTCACACACAGATTGAGAGGAAATTGGCCAACCTTGACTTGACACCCAATGTCTCCAACGTGGTCATCCCGAATGGAGAAGGTATATTATAACATGCACTTTAGAAAATACTTTAACATTGGATTCAATATAATACGTAGAGTTATAACAGGTTGAGAAAGGCGAGATTGAATTCTACATAAAATATTTTATCTAGCCTGTACTTCTTACTTCTAGAAAAATGCATGACTGTGCATCATTGCACAGTCGTGCATTTTTTAAACCAACGTAGTTTTCTGTAAAATTTTGCATCAAAATCAGTGTATTTTGGTAGTAGTCTGACTTCCGCCAAAAAACTTCTAAGCCTTCTATCTCTATTTCTTCTATCTCTATCTTCTATTTCTTCTAAGCTTCTAAGTGTAATTCAGTTTTTCTACGAAGAAATCTCAGTATACTCAGTAACTGGTTCCATTTCTATTACAATAGGGTTAACAAAAAAATCTAATTAGTCCGTCAGATAGATTTACAAAAATTATTGGGCACATGTTTTTTCTTTTTTCACGTTATCAAACAATGAAGACGATACAGCGCTTTTAAAACTCGTGTGATTTCATATTCTTAGACATTAGTATGTATTTTTTTTGCAGTCAGTGACGTCACAAGCCCCCACTCAAGTATTTGACGCGTTTTATCTTCGTCAATTTTTATTGTTTTGATAAAACCTAAAATACGTATTCAATATTTTTTGATAATCTAATAAACAGAATAATTAGAATCATATTTTTTTAAGTCAGGATTCACATTGTAATATAAGTTGTATAATGTTGATATATTGTGTGCACGGGTAGACTCCACCAGCCTGATCTGCCGCGCGCTGGTGTGCGGGCACCTGGAGGAGGCCGTGGAGCTGTGTCTGGACGCCAAGCGAGTCGCCGACGCACTTATCATTGCATCGCTCGGTAAGTCACTGAACTAGTTTATTTCATCATCATTTACTTGCCTTTGGCTTATGTTACTTACGGACGAAGTAGCAGGTATTTCTTTCATTCCTCTGTTAGCCGTTACGCTAACATTTACTCCTTTTTATTTCAAATCATTCCTCACGCAATCCATTATTGGTTTCTTGAGCGGAATGCTCTTTCTCTCCCAAAGTCAATCCATAAACATTATACAGTCTATTTGTTGAACATTTTAAACATGACACGAAACGATACTCGATAATTAAAAAAAATAATTATAACGAATAAATACAAAATAAAACTGCAACCAACAAAATTACAAACAACTACAACTTGAACAGGCGCTCACAAAACAATTCGTGAATTCGTGGGATATTTTTGTACGTAGTGTGCGTACGCACACCCGTAACTAGGAATTTTTTGAGTGGCATAAAGTATGTACCTACCTAATCACTCGAAATTGAACCGAATGTTCTTTCACACTATTTAAAATACTGTTGTGAACACTTATCGCCAACAAAAGAATGTGCGGTTGACAAAAGTGGGTATTGGTCAATTTCGGATCCCAATCGATCACATTAACTCGTAAGTTTTTTAACCTTCGACGAAAAAACGATGGGGTGTTATAAGGTCGACGTGTCTGTGTGTGTCTGATGCCACACACGGACATCGTAGCTCCCTAACGGATGAACTGATTTTGTTTTTTTTTGTTTGAGAGGTGAATGTATTATTTGTAATTGTAATGATACACAGGTAGCCCAGAGCTGCTGTACAAGGTGCAGAAGTATCACTTGAACACGACGGCCGGCGAGCCCGTGTCGCTGGTGTGCGGCTCGCTGCTGCAGGCGCGCTGGGACGCGCTCGTGACGTCAGCGGCGCCCGGCTGCTGGCGCGACACACTAGCGGCGCTGCTGACGCACTGCGACGGGGACTCTGCTAGCCATTACTGCGGTTAGTCTCATTCGTCGTAACAGTCATTATTGTATCGTGTAACTTGAGCTTTAACTAGAAATCTGGCAAATCGACAGTAATAACACCGACGACCTATCAAAGATCATTTATTTCTGTTGTAGATATGTAAGGAAAAGTAATTCTGGCGCTGAAAGAACCTTTTATTGTTTATGTTTCCCACAGAAATGCTCGGCAACAAGCTGGCAAAAGAATCAGACCCGGCCTTAGCCGAGGCCGCCACGATATGCTACCTGTGCGCTATGAGCCCGGAGCCGCTGGTGGGGCGCTGGAGGCGCGGCGGGCGGCACGTGGCGGCGCTGGCTGCCGTCACCGAGCTGGCGCTGCTGGCCAGGCGCGCCGCGCTAGCCAGGGGGAGACAAGTGCAGGTGACTTGCTTTGTTTTCAACTCTAACTTTTCAGGACAAAAATGCTGTATTACCAAATTGCGTAGCGAATATCACCTTCGAAAATACTGTGGAGTTTCAATTTGAAAAATATTATCCAAATCTTTTTAACAAAATTAAAAAGATTTGGACAATATTTTTCAAATTGCAAAAACATTGCAATGCATTTTTAACCCATGTAAAAAAGGAGGAGGTTCTCATTTCCGTTGTAAGTATTTGTGATTTATGAATGTTCTTAAATCTAAAACACCGTCATTTTGAGATTTTAACTTTTCCGCTGAAAATTAGACATGGACACAAATTAGACACCACGTGGTACAGTACACACAGACATGGTACAGTTCGATTTAAACTTAATGGCGGTTCGGATGTTAACGGCTAGTGCAGGTTCGCGCAGTCAAGTTGACTATAATTTAGACTCAATTTAATTATTTTATTATCTGAATGTTTTGTGAGTGTTTAAAAATTTTGTACATGTGTTACATAAATTGCTTGCCTGTGTAAAACATTGTGTCGTCCGCGTGGCATATTTAAACAAGTTAATAACAAGGAATTTCCCACAACCAACAACAGTCTAAAACTTAATTTAAATAACAAACGGATGAAAACAAAACAGTCAATAACAAAACAAAAACTTAACGGTTAATTGTTAAGTTTTTTTTTGGTTTTGTTAACAAAAAAAAAACTTAACAATTAACAAACAATAACAAATTATTATGAGCTCAACAAAAAAGGTATGCGCGCGCGTGTGCAGTATACGGATTTAACTCATGCACTCAAAACACTCATCGTCCCGCTGATACCCAAAATTGCGTTCTGCGCATCGGAACGTACGATGTTCCGAGCCGCCATTAAGTTTGAATCGTACTGTAGCATTCGGTTCCTGTACATTATTCCGATGGTACAGGTCGGCGGCAAACTAGAGACAGTCCTGAACGAGTACGCGTCCCGCCTGGCGTCGCAGGGATGTCTGCAGAGCGCACTCAACACGCTGGAGGGCATACAGCACACCGAGCTGCGGGACCGACTTATGCACGCGCTCGGCTTGGTACAGCAGCAGAGGAAGGCTAGCCATGTAAGTAACAAACTAGAGACAGTACTGAACGAGTACGTCGCAGGGATGTCTGCAGAGCGCACTCAACACGCTGGAGGGCATACAGCACACCGAGCTGCGGGACCGACTTATGCACGCGCTCGGCTTGGTACAGCAGCAGAGGAAGGCTAGCCATGTAAGTAACAAACTAGAGACAGTACTGAACGAGTACGTCGCAGGGATGTCTGCAGAGCGCACTCAACACGCTGGAGGGCATACAGCACACCGAGCTGCGGGACCGACTTATGCACGCGCTCGGCTTGGTACAGCAGCAGAGGAAGGCTAGCCATGTAAGTAACAAACTAGAGACAGTACTGAACGAGTACGTCGCAGGGATGTCTGCAGAGCGCACTCAACACGCTGGAGGGCATACAGCACACCGAGCTGCGGGACCGACTTATGCACGCGCTCGGCTTGGTACAGCAGCAGAGGAAGGCTAGCCATGTAAGTAACAAACTAGAGACAGTACTGAACGAGTACGTCGCAGGGATGTCTGCAGAGCGCACTCAACACGCTGGAGGGCATACAGCACACCGAGCTGCGCAAAATATAATTGATAATGGATGTTGAAATAGTCTACCGAAATACGCGTGTAATCAACTGTTCACTGCCTGCCTACCTACAGAGTTCACCGAACTCACGCGCTTGCCGTTCGCTAATAAAGATCCTTGTAAAGTGCAATGTGTTTGTCCACAGCAATCGCAGCAACCCCGACACTCAGTGGGTCACATACCACAGCGTCGCGCACACTTGTCTCACACCGAGCCCAGCTATGCACCTACTGGTAAGTACACTAGCGCACTTCACGCGGTTGCACCCGCGTAGTTCCCGTTCCCGTAAGAATACAGGGATAAAAAGTAGCCTATGTCACCCGGGGATAGTGTAGCTTTTCAAAGATTAAGGAATTTTTCAAATCGGCCAGTAGTTTGTAAGTTTATTCGTTATATACAAAATACAAATCTGTCCCGTTAATAATCTTCTTTATACATATATATAATTCTACTGTACGTGTGAAAAAAAAAATATATATGTATATTTTTTTATTATTATATTTTTTTTTTCTTTTTTTTTTTTTCATATTGGAATCCAGTGTTTGTTTATTTTTTTAAGTTGAAATTTAATTTAATATAATATATCTTTTAATGAAATTGGAAGAGTAAAAATTTATTGAAAATATTAACCCAATATGAAAAAGAAGTAAACTATAAATGTATGTAACAGCTTTTGTAAATTAATTGTATTTCAAAGAGTTTGTATTACTTTTTCTTTCAACGCTTTCAACGCATGAAATAAAAGGCATTTTTATTTTTTTTATTTTACTGTACGTGTGTATGTCACTGAATTCCTCCTAAACGGCTGGACCGATTTGGATGTTTCTTTTTGTTTGTGTTCAAGTGAATTCGAGATTAGTTTGGATTCACAATTGGACTCGGTAGCGCTGCTGTCCGGGCAGGACGACGTCTGCCAGGTCCGCTAGTATTAGTATGGATTATATATACTCAACACTTTTAGGAATTATATTTTTAAGTATCTCACTACGGTACTCAGAGATATTTAATGATTACTTAAGCCGTCACTTAGTAAAGATTTGACATACTTTTGTATGACTAAACTGTCAAAACCTTTACTAAGTGATGGCCTAAGTAATCATTAAAGCTCTCCGAGTGCGGCAGTTAGTCAAACAGTAGGTACCGATAAACTATGGACAAGTTTCACGCACTGTACGTAAGTAGGTATAGATGTGCGGCGTTCGGATCGATATCACCGAACTTAACTTACTTGATACCTCTAAAAGGTCAGGCAGATAGCAGCTTTCTTACTGTCTCTCATGAAATTGTAATCACAGTTCGGTTATTTTTTGTGTAGTGCCTTATACAATCAATAAACTAAACAACAAGAATGAAATGCTGGTAACTTGTTAAAAATAATAACCTTCGCTATTTTAAAAAAAAGATTCCGACGAATTGAAAACTTTGTTCTTTAGATGTATAATTTTGAAGGAACTTTCTTTCAACTACTAACCGTTGAAGAGTTGTACCTTCCATTATCAGCGGATCCACATGAGATTATGATTATCAGACGCAAATACTTTGACGTGAACAGAGAACCTCATCCTTTTTGGAAGTCGGTTAAAAACCTCAATTCCCTCACTCAGTGGCAGCCTACGAGCAGCCGTGGCCTGTGTCGTCCGTGGCAGCGCCCGCGCCGGGCCCGCCCGCGCCGCCGCGCCCCGGCAGTGTGGGGCCTACTGGTGAGTTCATGCCTATATACTCACAAAAACTTATCGTTAATATGAATTTCAAATGAAATCAGAGTGATTTGGTTTAAATAAGATTACACCAATTCCGAACTCGTCCTACTACTGCTAGCCACTGAAAAAGTCAGTAGCTACAGACATGTACAGTCAACGAAATTAATACACAAAGACAGACAATACGCCTGTAATCCCCTACAGCGTAGGCAGAGGTGTACCTTAAAAGGAAAAATAATAAAAGATCAAAAAAGAAGGAAGACATTTAATACTTAAGGCATTTTAGTCGGGAGCAGGGTACTTTGAAAACAAAAGTAGCAAACGTTCATACGTAGATCTTAAGAATACTCAATAATAATAATAATATAATAATAATATTGCACTACTATCACACAACGCCATCTAGTCCCAAGCTAAGCAGAGCTTGTGTTATGGGTACTAGACAACTGATAAACATACTTATATATTTCTAAATACATACATATTATAGATAAATAGCAAATATCGTTTCTACCCACATTGTTTACTGAGCACATAAATTATTTAATTATAATATAAATTTGCCTTGTAATGTTTAATCACACTAAACTCATAATCTCTGATTATACAACATTGGAAGCGACTAACGTCTTAGATACAGGCCCGGCCTAGTTTAGACGTTAGGGTTCATTTTGATTCGTAATATTGTGAGAAGTATAATATGTATTTCGTCTTTTTGTTCTAATAAAGATTATTATTATTATTAATTTTAACAAACTCCGTCGTCAGTGGCCGAGCCATTTCATACAATTGCTAAAGAGTTGGGGATTCAATTTACGCATAATTTACGTTTCTAGTAATTTGATAGACCAAAAGTCAACCAAACAGCTAAAGCGTTCATCTGCCAAAACTTATACTTTCCATTTGGAAGTCTATAATCTTGACCCGATTTAGATAGGAATAAAGTTTAGTTAATGACAACCAAACACTAACTAAATCCCCCTTTCTTCTAGGCTTAGGATCTCGCTCCAAATACAAAGTGGACCCCTCAGTTCAATCCGCTCCCCTATACAATCAGTACAGTTTCAACAACCCCGTCACGTCTCAACCCTATGGCGGGTTCAACAGCCCCTTACCCGACCAATACGGAGGCAGCAGTGTACCGGCTTACAACCAGGCTCCTATCAACGCAGGTCCTATGAACTCAGGGCTTATGAACTCTGGGCCTATGAACTCAGGGCCTATGAACTCAGGGCTTATGAACTCTGGGCCTATGAACTCAGGTCCAATGAGCCATATCCACGGCCCTCCGGGTCAGATGTCGGTGAATCCGGGTCAGGTGAACCAGCCTGGTTACAGCCCTGCGGTTAACGGGTCGTACTACAACCCGGCTCAGCAACCAGAGCCTGCAGTTGCCGCTGTGCCGTCGAAACCCGTTCCACCCGGGTGGAATGATCCGCCTATGATGTCTTCTAAGCCTAAGGTATGTGCATACTTTTCTTGTGTGTGTATGTTAATGGAATATTGTCAATTTTTATTTGTGTAAAAATTATGTTTGACGGTCATTTAATATGACTGGATGAGTTAATTAAAATGGTTTTGAGGGTCAGATCAAATCTATGATCAGGAAATTGGCTGTCATCGACATAATTGGATTGGAACCAATCACTTGATAAGAATTTGTCATGGCCAAAGTTTTTTTTAAGCAAATAATTTATTTATGCTGTATGTTGAAATATGGAACATAGGCGGACTTAATGCCTACTAGTTTATCCAAAATCTCAGTATACATAGTATTTGATGGAGTAACATTATCAGCATTTAGACACGGGCGACATGTCGGCCTTACACGCGGGGACGCGCCGTTGGAACAACATTATCGAACATAGGCGCCATGTAGACGAGGTACCTCAGTGTGAACCAAGAGATTGCATTACCAGCCTGACCAAAATTCTTGCCGTTTTCATTTGTTAAACCCGATTTGATCATCTTGACGTTCTAACGTGTGTTTTCGAGTTGTTTAATAATATTCTGATAAGTTCCTGCATCCATCCTTTTGTTGAATCATACTGACATTTTCATAAATTCGGATGCTGTACCGTCATTCTATGTAGACCAAGCTCCATAAGTGTTATTTGTTTTAAAAAGTGTATCCATTAAAAAAAGGTACTTAGTACTAGAAAGCTGGAGTGACTGATATTTTGAAACCAAACTTTTGTCGTATTTGTAAACTAATCTTTTATTTTGAGAGTTTTCTCCTTTAACATATTTTTCCCCTTTTCGATTTGTAAGTCACAAAAGGAGAACGAAAAGAAACACACAATCGTACATAGAACATCCTCCTCTTTGGAAGTCCTTTAAATAGACCATTAGAGAGCTTATTATAGAATTAGTATTATGCAACTAGTGAATAAAAAACGGATTTAAAGCGAGGGCCGTAGATGAGTCACGAGCAAGTGAAGGATTCAACTGTTAGAATCCTGAACGACGCGAGTTATTCATGGCCCTCGATATAAATTCGTACTTTATTCAGGAGTTGCATACTATACTTTATACCATGACTACGCCAAAGAGTTTTGAATTTCGAATCTTAGCGCAAGGAGTTTGTGTAAGCATTGAAATAGAGACCGGATATATTTTTGTGTTCCAAATTCAAACACCAAAATAGTGAATAAAAACAAAACAGTGAATAAAAGGCCTTTTTATTCACTGTTTTGCGTGAATAAAATAAGCTTTTTAGAGTAGGTATGGTATAAAACATATTTCAAGTTCGTCCTCCATTGTACTCACCCACTAAAACCAACTGTTAACAACGACTCGTATCTTCTAGCCTAAACAAGAAGTAACAGCACAAGCTCCCATCACGCACCCTCTCTTCGGCGTGGAACCTCCGCAACACGTTCCGCTAGCGCCGCAGTACGGGCAACCCACCCAGCAGTACGGGCAACCCACCCAGCAGTATGCGCAACCAGTGCCGCAGTACGGCCAGCAGTATCCCAATCAGTACCCGGACTACCAGGCAGCGGCTATGTCGCCTGCTTATCCGCAGAAGGTTTGTATTTTATTAATTTAGAAGAATGTACGCTATTCTGTTTTACGGAATATTGTTATAAACAATCAAAGTGCTTTGCCATGTTTGTCATTTAGATGCAGATTTTACAATTACTACCTATAACCATGTCATACTGGTATCTTAGTCGTGGACTGAGCTCAAGTCGGACTTGACACGCCTACATTCCACCCGATTAGACATATTGCTAGCTGCAGTTTGTTTACAAATTGACATAAATGCCCACTTTTTAATATAGAATGACAATAGCAAGCTTTAATATTGATCACAGTGACATATTACATCTTAAGCATTGATTGAAGCAGAATGTAATAATGGCGGTGACAAGGATGGCTGATGTAGGAGGCAACGTACAAATACGGAGGAGGTACCTTATTCGAAGTTCCGCTAATTTCGGCCAAGATATTGTAGGTTCGATTTAGTGGACGATTTAAACCTGTTGTCATTACAACGGAAGTCGAGCAAGCCAAGTTAATAAATGGACTTGAGTCGGCTTCTAGATTATGGGTGTTAATCTTGATATACTCTCTGTCGCTTTTAATACAAGTATTATTTTCCCTCATCGAGAACTACACTGATAATAGTTTATTGATCGTAAATAGCTTAGATGTCACAATTAGACGCATATAGTTAGGCTCGCTAATAGGCGTGACGACATAGTCAAAGAATTAATGATTTAATGATATTAGGGGAAATTACATACGAGAAGGATTTAAAACACTGATTTAGTTTTATTTAAAAAATTAAGATTAGTAAGATTTTTAATAAAATAAAAGATTAAAATACTGATATCGGCCATTTTGATTGAAACACCAATCATAGCGCACTACGTCACGCCTATGTAAACATCACTAGCTGTCACTAGCTCACTGTGTTGTTTTGTTGCCGATTACGCATACGCATACGCATACGCATTTGGATATTTTTTTTGTTACTACAATACTTTGTGAACATCTTTAGCAATGGAATCAGGCTTTGTAAAAGCAAACAGTTCAAATTTGCCCAGGATAGATTTACTGATGTTGGGCGATTTCCTTGGGTCAAATAAAGAATTTTGCTCGTCCGAGTTCCGAAATGTGAAAACCTCCCTGTAAGTAAATTTTGTAAGTATATAACACTATAAAAATACAACAAACTCGTTTTGAGCTTGTAGGAGTTTAGTTTATTTTCACTTTCATATGTTATTTTTACAATAAACTTGTCAGTTTATTTTTGAGGTTAGCTCCTTCGCAACTTGTAATAAAAGTTTGCTACTGAGTTAATAACCAACAAAAGGAGTAAATTTCTGTAACTACAAAGCATGTACTAGTATCTTTTCTCATAGTAACAACCTACTATCATAATCACCGGGTCAGCTTTGCAGGTCCAGAGGACAACATTTTTGGCATTCAATGTAATGCTAAAACTATTGCTATTGATGTGTTTTTACACTGAGGCACCGCACACCACTTATAAACTTTGTTATTCATTTTTAACACACGAATTATGGTAATGTTTGTTTTAGTTTCCTCTAGCTGCGCTTTGACATTTCCATGTTTACATAGGCGTGACGTCAGACCCGACGCCATGACACTGCGAGCTGTTTTCGCGCTCTATTTAATTTTTTTTTCAAAAATGGCTTATATCTTCGTTAAACTTTACTTTATTACTGAAATAAAGGTTTTTTCGTAAATAAAAAAGATGTACCCACATTACGGAAGGGGATTTCAAAATCTTTCGTCATGCCTATTCTTAGCAACAGCTTGGATGATTAAATGTTTACCTTGATTTATCAGCATTTGCCATCTCCAATCATTCCACTTCAATCTTCATTCTATGTATATTTATTTATTTATTAAAACTTTATGCACTAGTTAACAAACTGTACAAAGGCGGACTTAATGCCTTGGGCATTTTCTACCAGTCTACCTTAGGGTGATGCAGAGACAGTACACAGTAGGTGCAATAAAACAGAAAACAAGTTAGAAAATATAAAACCTAAAATATAAGAATAAATACATACATAAATATATAAAATATAAAAAGTTATGAAAGTTAAATAAGAAAAACTACTACAACTTAAGTTTGAGACAAAGCTGCCAACTTCCAACTTCAATCTTCATTATTGTTTGTACCCCCCCCCCCCCCAGCCGGAGAGCCCGGCGCCCCCCCCCGAGGCAGCGCCGGTAGTGAAGGCGCCGCTGCCGGACCAGCACGTGGTGCTGCAGACTGTGTTCGACGCCATCAGGCAGGAGTGCTCCAACAGGGCTACTAACCCGGTAAGCATTACTTGATGTCTCAAATAACCGCGACCTTTAACGATATATTAAAAAAAAATTAAATCATACTTTTCAAAATTAATGACAAAAACTTACGGTTTTATTATTTTATTTCTTCGAAAGTGTATTTGAAGACGGTCGTTACATACACGTGCGCATTTGTTACTGCAGTTCTCGGCTCTATAACAACTTCGCTGCGGCTCGGCTGTGAAAACCGCCTTGAATGCAATAGCAAAATTTCCCCACTTATATCAAATGTACTATTCTGCTGAAGAGGAAACGACTACCGATCGGCGACTTTCTAGCTTTTTTATCATTTTTTTTTGAGATTGAGAAATAATACAATGACTTCTACTGCTTAAAACCGCCCATGTTCCTTCTTAAGAGGAGGCTCCCTAAATTTATGTTAATTTGCATTAATATTCTGAAACAGTCGTACATACAATCAAAATGGAACTTTAGTATATGATTTATTGGATCTTTTTCTTTCCATGTACAAGACAGTTACGTAATTGTAGCATATTCGCTCGATTCATTTTTTATTCGAAAATCATGTCTTTTTTAACGATTATTACATTTTTCCTCAAGATTGCTCCGCCTTTATGTCTAAAATAAATGTTCACTGTAAGAAAATATAGTTTACTATCCAGCCACAAGATATTTTTTCTCCAGATCAATTACTACTTTAGTTATAAACGAAATAAGAATTGAGACTTACGACATTTAGTTTCGTGCTCGAACGCGATCAAAGAGCGCACGCGGTATTCGACTTTATTACTGAAGTGCTAGCGTCTAGCACATCGCGCGGAGTGGCGGGGTGAATGGGGCGGAGCTTGCGTGGAAATTATTTTAGAGTGCCTGGTCTTAAGCCTTTGTGGCCGAGGCCGCGGTATCTCTTTCGAACGATTTTCTAGCATAAGGAACATTCCGTGCGAGAAAAAAAAAGCAAAATATTATTGGTTAGCATCAGTTAATGTTAACTCAACTAAACAGTTCTACTCGCTTCTCGCTAATAAACATGTATTTTACACTCTTATTTTTTTATACTAATGTGAATGATAATTGCTTTTAATTTTCAGCAAATGAAGAGAAAGTTAGAAGACGTCCAGAAGAGATTAGAGACTCTGTATGATACGCTACGTGAATACAAGGTTAGTTTTATAGATGTCATGATATTTTTCGTATACGTTTGAGTCTTGACGATATTTATTCTAAATATTTTTGTAAAATCACATAAAAAGACTACCCCTCAACCTGTAACGATACTATTTGTAACAATCACTTTTATCTGTGCAGAATCGCATTTTGCAATGTTATATTACAGACGAATTCTCCGATGAGAGAGTATCTATAGAAAAAGATAATAATGGGTGAGATTTTGAGTTGGTATTATTACTTCATCAATAACCCCCCCCCCCCCCAGCTATCAGACACGGCGTGCGCATCGCTACACTCGTGTTGCCAGTACGCACAGAGCGGCAACCACGCGGGCGCGCTACAAGTGGCAACGTCGCTGGCAACCGGGGCAGACTTCGCGACCGCGGCGTCCTTCCTGCCCGGCCTCAAGATGCTGTGCCAGCTCGCCGCGCAGCTGCAGATCTATGTGCGGTGAAGGGTTACGACTTACATGATATACGCGTGTGTCAAGTGCGCTGCGAGACGGTTTAGTACCACTTTTCAGCACGGATCTAAGCAAGTACCGAGTACTATTTTCAGGGTATGGTAGGTCGCGTCATAACCACCCATGGTCCTTCTTGGCTCCTTCGTGTCGAGGCCCGCGGTATCTCTTTCGAGAAACCCGCAGCCCTGACGGGTCCTACCTTTACCTTACTTTATTTTGAGGTGACAGCGTGTTTCCTCCCTAAATCCTTTATTCTACCTTATTTAACTTGTTTCCAAAGAACTCCTTAAACTACGCGTTAATACAGTTTATGGCACCAAATTGTAATTTAACAAATCATATCATTTATTCATAAAAAATCATGACACTAAATGCTTGAAAGTGGTACAAAACTTATTGATCAGCGAATGTCCAGCTTCTTACGTTTAACGTCTTTTAATATATAAATTGTGTTATTTCTAACGTTTAGTATAACATGTTATTAAATTGGTGCTTAGTGCACATCATTAAAGACACTTCTAGACTAATAAAGATATATCTCCATATATACTTCGGTACAAGGATCATAAGCAGCTCGAATGATGTTGGAAGAGGAGCCTGATTGAAAAAAAAAGTAAAATTGTTTTATAAATTATATGGAGAAAAAATACGTGAAAAAATGACGCAAGCATAGCTAGTCCCAATCACCAACATTGGTTAAAAATCTGTTCATGTGATTCTATAGTTTGAAATAGCTTGATGTTATTGGTCGGATTGGGACCTAGCTATGCCAACGCCATCTACAATGAGCTTTGACTGACACGCCCTATGGAAAAAAATGGACGCGTTACTTCCCATCCTTGTACAGTAAATAACGCATTTGAACGTAAAGGCCTAAGAAGATCGACATTTATAAAAACCGTATCATTTATTATGACTGTCATCGATTCCAAGACTCCACTCACAGCGTGGCCTCATCTTTAACATAATTAATAATATAATTTTAATATATTCATTAGAGAAGTAATCAATAATATATTATACAACTGATGGATGTTTTTTTTAAAGATTGCTCAGAACTGTGTTAAACTTTTTATATCAATGCATAATTTAGTTATTAATACAAGACCTGTATGAAATATTTGGTAATTTGTGTTCGATTGTCTTTTGATAATTTATTTCGCAAAGTATTGTTTGATTTCCTATTTAATGATTTGCTTGGGCTTGTTATATAAAATCTCTAATAATAATTACGGGCAATGCAATATAGTCTCGTCAACACCGGTCTTGGCAATAGAGTAAATAACTGCACTGTGTTGCTATTAGCACTAGTTATCAAGCACAAGATCGATATCTAATTAAAATCAAGTAATAGAACATAGTTATTATGAGATCATACTGAGTTGACACATGTATATACATACATATAAATGTAGGTAAGTATTTGCAGAAAAGCTTTGTTATAACAACTTTTGTACTTTTTAATACATTGTAAAGTGCATTTACTTAAACTAGGAATAAAACTGTAACAAAAAAAATAGCCTTTGTTTAATCAAGGAAATTGAATACTGCTAAGCAACAAGTTCGTAAGTCGTGGCCGCTACCACTGGGCCACCACTGCTCCCACTCCTAGAGAGGAAGCCTGAGTCCTTGCAGTGGAAACATTATAGGCTGATGATGAAGCAACAAGAACCTACCAACCGGTTCTGGGCCCAAGTGCTGGATGGTGGCCCCACTCCTCAAAAAAGGTGGGCTTTGTCCCAGCAGTGTGATTATGCATGTAACAAGTCTCGACAACATAATAAGTTTGACGTGTAGTAAAACCCCATAATATTGTACCCTGTCCTACTCGTGCCCAAAGACACAAATTGTATGATCTAACATCTAACTGTTTCGTTGTAATGTGTGAGTACTGTACGAGCTCTGTTACTAATTTATAACTTAATATAAATATTAATGTATTATAGAATTATATTATTGATGAAAATTATATTTTTAGAAAATTATTTGTGTTGTTTCATTGATGAATTGCCCTACATAGAAAGGAAATAGACGTCGCCTGAAATGGATACTTAGGTACGCAGATTCTACTTTCTGCCAAAAAATTAAGATTTTGCTTATTTACTTTATTCACATTATTTGAGAGCACGTGTGGCCCGGTGGAAAGTCCCGTGCGGCCCCGACTTAAGCATGTTGGTATAGGTCGCAGGTTCGACCTCAGGCAGGCACAACACTTAGTGTTATTTCATCACTACTGCTCGCGAAACTAAAAAAAAACGGCTTGAGGAAAATGGCATGTCCTAGAAAAAATATATCGATAACACGATTGTAGCTCACGTGCTGAATAACAGCCCGGTGCCAAGAAGAAGACCTGTGACCATGAGGACCTGTGAGGACAAATATAACATGATAACACCACTGCTTATACCATGTAAAATTCTTTTGAAATATTTTGTTAATCATCAATTTTTTTCATCTACAAAGCGCACACAAAATGTTTGGGGCGGCCGGATTCGGACCTAACATGCGAATAGCAACCATAGTGATTACACGAACGTAGACTGAGATGTTAGGTACATCTCACAGTCTACATTAGGTATACATTCCTAATAGCATTACGGCATGGTTTAAAATTGTGGATAAACAGATAAGGGTATAAGAATACTGTGGGTAGAGCGACAGATCTCTGCAAGCTTTTATGTAACCACTACGATAAATAAATATTCCCGTCCCCCAAACCCTCGCTAGACAAATAATTCGCGACTCAAGGACGATATTACGCGTTAAAATACTTTCAAGCACTTTCTGCACTTACTGCCTGCAGCGGCTGCGGGTGTACCCGGGAACGTTTCGAGTGCATTCAGCGACAGCGAGCGTTCAGAGCAATCACGGGCCTATTTCGATAATTATTATTGCTGCCGTGCTGCGTTTAAAAGAAAGAGTTGCCTGGATGTTTTGTTAAGTTTTTTCTGGTCTTGAATGTAACTATAAATACTTAGCAAAAGACCGAGCACAAAAAACATGATTTCGTGCTTTGGAAGGCATGTATAAACCGGTGGTCGCGGCCGCCAAAAAGCGGACGTCAAATCATGTCAGAGGCCCAGAGCGATTAGAGCAAAAGAGAGTGTCAGACTTCTACTGCCTAAAAGCACTCATGTTCCTTCTTAGCCTTTTGTGTCGAGGCTGCGGTATCTCTTTCGAACAACCTGCAGCCCATTTTTAGAGGCCCTTTTTTTGTGGTAGTTTGTCAGAGGCCCTTGAGGCGGTTTCGAAACTCTGACAATAGAGTGTGTGGGTCGTTAGATTTTACTGCCCACTGATAACATGGTGCTTGTGACAGCGCCGAAATATTAGAAATTCGAAACAAACAGTGTACATGGTAAATATCCCAGTGGTTTTTAGTGATAATGATAGATATGTCGCTCACAATGGGCTTCATCAGAAAGCTCTAAGCCACCCAAAGAGCAATGGAGAGGGCTATGCTCGGAGTCTCCTTGCGGGATCGCATCAGAAATGAAGACATCCGTAACACGCGGTTGGTGCAGTGGCTCAAGCAGTTGCCTGCTGCGCTACGTGTCGCGGGTTCGATTCCGGCACGCAACAAATATTTGTATGGCCTACAGATAGTTCCGGGTCTGGGTATTTGTGTATGTGAGTTTACATGTTTGTGAACGCAACGAAACAGGAGAAATTCCTGGTGTGGGGCAACGTTTTTTCTTTAAACTAAAACTAAACTACCTAAAGAACCAAGGTTAGCGACATAGCCCAAAGAATTGCCAAACTTAAGTGGCAGTGGGCAGGGCACATTGGTCGCAGGACGGATGGCCGATGGGGTCGAAAAGTACTGGAGTGGTGACCGCGAACCGGAAGAACTTGCGGTAATTGGAGGGCCTTCCACTAGGTGGACTGATGACCTGGTGAAGGTTGCGGGGACCCGCTGAATGCGAGACACACGGGACCGTTTAACGTGGCGACACCTGGGGGAGGCCTATGTCCAGCTGTGGACGTCTTTTGGCTGAAATGATGATGATGATAGATGTGCAAGTGACCATGTCAATTAAAAAACTTATCTTTTACGTCTACACTCATATTTTGTGTACAGGGAAGTTAGTAATAAATGTGTTTTATCAATCAGGAATGACCGTTAAGTACAAGGAAAACATGATTTTGCTTTACAAGTGCATCATACTAATTGTGTTATCGATCAATCTATTTGTGTTAGGTCGGTACCTACATGCTACAGTTATGTGCATTTGTCAGTAATAATCTGAACATTATTTCAGGTGTACAGCTTGTTGTAAGGGCTTACATGAAGATTAGAGCGGTCGTAATGAAGTATGCATTTAATAATTAATTGTTAATCGCATTCCTCGTAAAGCCATAAAATACAATGACTGTGGTAAGTCGTAATCAGTCCTACATGCAACTTTCGGTGACTCAACGTTCTTTCGCAGTGAATTAATTAAAAGGAGTCTGCCCATCACGTCGTATCATACCATGACCGTGCCAGGAAAGCATCGGGCAACAAAAAAACCTTATGTCCACTGCCATGCATGGAGTGTCAACAGTTGTCGTCGAGAAAGTTTTGCCTTAAAGCAGTTTTAAATTATCTACAAGTTGCAATAGCCTGTAAGAGTAAAGCATTTTTGCATTAGGCTTAGCCAATATTCGAAACCGCAACCCATTGCACGAAAACCAACAAACCAATCAACCTATTATACGCACCTACCAGTCAAATACGCGAGGGCAGAGCATGTCGCTTTGGCACTATTCTCTTCTGAATCTATTTCAATACTGAGGAACGAATGCAACATTACGTTTAAAGCATTTTTAACAATTGTAACTATTCCTCCATCCCATTCACCTAGCCAACAATGAGGGCACGCTTGCTCACAGATATAGGCAGATGTGCGCAGTGCAGGCACAAGTAGGCAACGATAAGTTATGGAAGTGCAGTGAATAAGACGGGACGTTGTTATCTATACCATCGCATCGCTGAGGTGAGCGCCAATGCACGAGGGAGTGTGTGTCCAATGTGGCAGCAATTTACTGTTAAGGGTGCGTTTACAATTCGGACGGAATTATGCTGTTTTTCTGTACATTTTATGACTATTCTGAACCAAATCAAATTTAACTTATAACTAACAAAAAATAGATTGGATCTTCAAATGCAAGAAACTAGAAGGGTAATGATTTGGCAGTATATGTATGTATGTAAGTATGAATGTATGTTTGTATGTTCCACCGTAGCGCCTAGACTACTGAACGAATTTCAATAAAATACAATACAATACAATTTAAATGTAAGTAAAATTATTACAGAGGTCAGTCGTAGTCGCATGCCACCTTGCTAACGACAACAGCAGAACAACTGAGATGAATATCAGACATGAATTATTTTCTTGTTTTCTACTTTTAAGACCGCGGTTTGTTGTCGGGTTTTAGGTTTTAAACTTATATTTTTATTCTTGAAAATATTAGTTATTGATACTGTAAAAACGATCTACCGTTGCCATGTTTTCGATACCGTGTTGTGTTTAGGTACATTTTTTGTTCTACTTCTCAGTCTGTCGCCCATACCTATAACTTCGTGGTTTCGCAGTTTTACTCATGGTTAATGATGAAGCAATGCACTGACTAATAATAAATATCAAAGTTAGATGGTAAAGTCAGTCAGGTGCAAATCTATTCAGAATATTTTTACAAAACTAAAAGTGGTAGGTACAGTAGAATTAAATAGAAGCCACAAATCCTAACCTATTCCCATAATTCCGGACCGCGCATTGTACAACAATGGACACAGCTCGCGGTTCGGATTAGCCGTGTGCGCTGAGGTCGCGTCGTTGCATTGTGTGCCGGATTAAAAATAATACATGACACGGAGATACGTCGAGATGAGACGACATACGACGTGCAAGCTCATGTCTTGAGATATGTGTCACTTAGGCGCGGTGGGGCCGCACTTGCATGTAAGGCGAATTGGGAAGGTAGCTTCTCACTTTAGTTGTAAAAGATTTTAGGAGACGTTGAAGACTTTTACCGAACCGGGTAAAAGTCAATAAAAATCATAGGGCTACCTTAAAAAACTAACGAAAAACATACTTAGTTTGCCACTGCATAGCAACAACGACAGTTACTCGTATTGTTTTTATCGTTTTATTTATTTTTGCTAAAAACACTTGCAAACAGATGAACAAATTCGCCTTGATAAGACTGATAACGAGGATTAAAAAGCAGTAATTAATTTTAATAGATCGGTAGTAAGTTGAGGAAAATGTTGCTATAACTATTCTTTCTGTTCTTCTTTATGTGTCGTTAGTGCATCACCTGTTGTCAGAATGTGTAAGCCTCTCGTTGGCCGCTGACTTGGCTTTACACGCCATGCGTATTCGTCTTCTGGTCACAATCACACAAGTGTATGAAATTCTGTCAGTTTCCGAGCTCTGTGAATCATGTGAACAAGAGAAGAGTATTACTGCATCATCAATGTCATTGCACGGCATTCAATTCAATTCTCATCCAGCAGAATTGAACCAAAATTAAACACTGAAACACTCTGTATCGTTGCTCCACCTATCCCGAGGTGCAGGTCATTCTTCATGACGTTTGTCGATATGCGGTCTCCAACCTACAAAACCTTTGCCTCAATGGTCAGTTCATTACTGCTGCAGCAAGATTGTTTTCTTAGTGCAGCAATTTTACCTGTTTCCTCTGACGTCTATAGCGCGAATTGATTGATAAGAAGCAAATCACCTCGTTTTAATACGATATCAATCGAAAGTGAATGTTATTGGGGTAACGTTGATATCGTGCCCTAGTGATTATTATGTAATGCTTAAATATAGACACAGTAATGATGTGATTTCTTATCACTATAATAATATTAGACAGCAATTTTCCTCCTAACTTTCTATTTAATTGGCCGGTGTAGACTTTGTCTCCTTGAGTACCTACCTACCCAGTTGAATAAACATCATCATCATCATCATCATCAGCCATAAGACGTCCACTGCTGGACAAAGGCCTCCCCCATAGAAATTACAGTGGTTTTTTTTTCATTAGTCTGCAACCTCTTTATCCGACTTCTAAAAGAAGAAGGAGGTTCTTAATTCGGATGTTTATATTTTTTTTTTTTATGTTTGTTCGGGCATAACTCCGTCGTTTACTAACCGATTTGAAAAATTATTATTGTGTTCGATAGGATATACTTCCCAAGTTGTCCAATTGTCACCAAATGATGATCTGATGATGGGATTTCTGAGAAATTGAGGGCAACCCTAAAATTGTATAGGCACAGATGATGTTTTTCATATATTTTTAAAAGCTGTTTAAGTATTTGCGTCTGATCTGCATAATATCATGTGGATTCGCTGATGAAGATGGAAGGTACCTATGACTTCTCAACGGTTAGGAGTTGAAAGCTATAATAAGGGAATATTGAAACCCTTTTTTTTTTTTTTTTTTTTTTTTGGTGGGTGTAAAATCATCGAATAACCCCTCCCGCTCTTGGGCAGAGCGAAAGGGAGTGTCAGACTTCTACTGACTAAAAACCACCCATGTTCCTTCTTCGCCCTCTATGTCGAGGCCGCGATAACCGTTGGACTACCCGCGGCCCCGACAGGCGTCGGCCCTTTCGGGCCCCTCCCATGTTGCTGACATCTCTTTGAGGCGCGCGTGGAACACGAACGCGCCGTCGACACGGCCTGTTTTCGTCGTGAGACGGACGGACGGCGAGTTAGCCCATCACTCACCGTCCACAGGCCCGCGTCTACGGTGGCCGGAGGTCATCGCGGGACCCCCGACGCCCGGAGCGCCTCCCGCGGCGGCTGGGACGAGAGGTTCTCTCCCTCTCGCGTTCCGCCACCTCCTTCGCCAGCATCACTGCTTCGCAGAAGGAGGCGACGGCGTCCCATTCCTCCTCGCCCCGGACCATGGCTTGCACCAGGGCCGGGCGCGAGAGGTCGCCGCCGCCGATCGCCGCCACGAGAACACGGCGGGGCTCCAATATTGAAACCCTTAAGGTTAGGTTTCTTGGTTGAATGATTAATGCATAGTAAATATTTGTACTTTACAACTAAAAATTGAAAATAAAAAAAAAAAAAAAAAAAAAAAAACTAGTGTTTATAGCTGTGTATAATAGCTGTGGTTTCTGTTGTTAGAGGTAAAATAATGGTGTAAGGAAACTCTGACATCCAAGTTCGAAAATCTGATAATTTGTCGGGCACATCCAGTAAAAATATAACTTATCTGAAACACAAATATCAAATGAAAGACGGCGTGCATGCAGAAGGCCTTTTGTTGGGTATATCGCGACGGGGTCGCGGTGCGGGGCGCGGGAGGGGGGGGGGCGGATAGGTCGGCATTGTAGTGAACTACCCGCCGTTGCGGAGTTTTACCTTATTCGTTGGTGGCCGCGATCTGGTTGAAATGTGGACGTTTAGTGAGCTCGATAGTGTAGTGCGCATGAGTGCGTTTTAATATTTCGTCTCGTTTTTGAAAGCCTCAATGTGGTCGTCACATGTGAACGTTATAATGAACACGTTAGTAGGGGCATTGCCATGATTGTCACGCTTGTGTACTGCACAATGAACATTTTATGTGAAAACATTCCTGATATGAAACGGGGGTTAAAAATCACAACGATAGTGTAAGTCGTTGTTAGTTGCGGAAAACTTCGAGAACTTTTAAAGTACAGAATGACTGCGAATCTCTCCCAATTCATTTTAAGAGGGATATTTTAAAACAGGCGCAATGTTACAAAAGCTTCTACAACGTTCTTCATTTTAAGATACAGGCCCTTTCTTTGTTGTACAATTTTACTCATTCTCAAAAAGTCTTAAGAGGCTTGTGTAATTGTTGAGAAAACTACTTCATTCATACGCAACTTCAGTTTTAGCAAACCAATGTTACCTCAGGCCACGTCCTTTAAAAACCGCAACCAACAATATTACCTACCCCAAAAACTTAAAACTACCCTCCGCAGAATATTCATGACGTCACAGATTGTTTACCCATGTGTCCCGGTAGTGACGTCAATCAAGTTGATACTACCCGTATGCCGCACTTTTGATCTGCCACTACCGCCGCCGCACAAACAAGAATATAGCGATAGTTAGCGATAGCTATCGTCAGGCTGCGTCGAGGATATTCGGAGGCTTGAGTATCGTGTAACGGTATCGGTTCTTAACTAGACTGATAATGGACTTACGTTACTTCAGTATTTGCAGGGAACTCTATAAAATTCTTGATTTTTTTTATGGAGCCTTCTTGAGACCTAGACAGTCCAACCCTGCAACCATCTTTGCGTAAACAGCCTATTACGATGCCACTGCTGGGAACCAGTTGGTGCGGTGCACTAGGCCCAGATACTGCCTACAGCCCACTCTAGGGTTGTAGCTGCGATTTTTTTAAAGTGCAAGGAAGTGATGCTTATTTCTAAAGAAGTCTCTTCGTCCAGAAGATATTACAAATAAAATCAGTTGTTCATTTTTGATATGACACGATCTCTTAAGTTCTATTCTACGACCGTAAACTCATAGACCAGAGTCGGCACCACGGAGAGTCTAGGACTTTACTTGTCACCACCAACTAATCAACATGAAATGACGGCACGGTTAGCGCACTGGCTGTGCGATTGGTTGTGACGGCAGCGTCACAACCAATCGCACAGCCATATTGCGGGTTCGATTCCCACACGTAACAAATATTTGTATGACCTACAGATAGTTGTTCCGGGTGTAGCTGTTTGTGGATGTCTTATATCGTTATATTCAAATCCCATTTGAAAAAAGGTGGTCTAATCTTATTATAATAAGAAATTAAGTAAGTCAATATATTATTCGAGGTGAGAGCCTGGGGATCCGTCACACAGGGTATCCTAGTATGGACGCCAGTCTCTCACAAAGGAACATAAAGGTGTAAAAGTACCCTTAACGCAAACGATGGGCACTTGTTCTCCCCACCACTGTGATAATTTTTTCGTTCTAGACTATACCTGGGAACCACCTAGTAATTGGGGGTCAAAGTTCCAAAATTTGCACAGCTGTTTTTGTAAATACTAGTTTTTCAGGTTAAAACTTTACTTAAATTACCTCCATGACCCGTTCAATATTTAAAGCGTCCACTACACAAGCGCACAATGTTATAAGAGTGCTACATTGAGTTTTACCGTAAAATGTGATTTTTGACACCAAAAAAAAAAGTTGTTTCCCAGCAAAAATTTTTGCGTATTAGTACTTAGTTTGATGTACAGAATGCTTGGTTGACGTATGTGTGAAGGGTTAATTTACACCCTGTATGTTGCACCTTGTTAAAAAGTTAGTCTTGCAATTGTATTCCTTATAACTATGTTTGTAAGCCTTCGTGAAGAGTGAAAATAAAGATATATTGTATTGTATTGTAATATATGCACAAGAATCAAATCCGCGATTACTTCCTTATCGCCCGACCGATAGTCAGTCAAGGCTATCACCAATATTCGCAATCAGATAACGTAAACGTAACATAAATCAGTTAACCTACGCGTTTACGTTTTAGCTGTAAATAATTTATAACTGCGTTAAGTACGTAAACGTTTCGAGCCATTAACTCGTATTAATGCGTTACGTTTGCGTTAACTTCGTAACTCGTTTCAAATGTAGTTGAAATAATCAAATGTATTGTTCAGTGTTGATTTTTGGGGGTGTTGTTTGTTTTTGGACCTTAATGGGTGGCTATTAAACCAAGGGGCATACAATTTTTTCAAACGCTACAGTACCGGGTCTCACTTGCTCTAATCTTGTGCGAGTTTGACTCGCACTTGACCGGTTTCTTATGTTGTGTGCACTTGAGGGGTAAACCAAATCAACTTGTTTATTTGTTTATAAAGGGTGTTAAAGTACCCTTAACGCAAACGAAAGGCACTGGTTCTCTCCACCACTGCGATATTTTTTTTGTTCTAGACCATACCTTGGAACTCACTAGTTACAGAGATATTGGGGGTCAAAGTTCCAAATTTTGCACAGCTGTTTTTGTAAATACCTACTAGTTTTTTAGGTTATAATTTTACTTAAATTACCTCCATGACCCGTTTATTATTCGATGCGTGCACTAGCACAATGTTATAAGAGTGCTAATTTGAGTTTTACCGTAAAATGTGATTTTTTACCCCAAAAAAAGTCGTTTCCCAGAAAAAATAAATGCGTGGGGTTACTTAGTTTGATGTACAGAATGCTTGGTTGACGACTGTGTGATGGGTTGATTTACACCCTGTATGCTGAGATTATAAAGCTACTTATTACAGCTAATAAACGTTTGGAAATATTTGCTTCGGAATATAATCGAGATTTGTGTGACAGTGGTAGTGGGATCTGGATCTCAGTCACATACGCAAAAACGAGCAAGAAAGAGAATTGACCGTTTTGTCTGCTCATAAACATACATATATTTTTATATATAATTTTAGTCTATCCGTAATCATGGTGCTTGCATTGGGGAATTCGAAACAAACAGTAAACGTGGTAAATATCCCGTTTTCAATGTTAATGATAACTCTACACAGTTTGATATAGCTCGCAAGTGCGAAGGCACTTCTCAGCTGATGTGCTTGTGTGGTCTTGGATTCGATTTGTAGTTTAACGTTGTGTATGTCGGATTTTTATTCGTAGTGTTTCAAAATCTGAATTTGTTCCCAGTTAGTGGCAGATTCTCGCCCAGATCTACATGTGAATTCGGAGGCCCGAGTGAATGTTTGTGTTTTCTATGATCCAGAGAAATGTGGGACTCCACCTCTAACCTCTTGTTCCTTCGTGGAACACAGGCGTGATGTTAAGTTATAGTACCTACAGGTTTGGTATCAACATTTTTAAACACAAGAATCCATATTTTTACCCACATAACAGTGATCGCAAATCCACGATAGCATGATTACAACAAACATGTACAATTTGCGTCGTAAATCACGCTAGCTATCTACGAGGCACCGGCAGCACACATTAGCCGATCTAATATTTATTGTTACAGGCAAATTACTGTTTGTATCACGTTTTCGTAGTCGCTTATGGGAAGTTTTGTGTTTGTAAATGGGTTGGTGTAATGCTCCAAGAGACATTTTTATAATCATTTTGCAATGGACTTGCGTGGTGGATTATAAGCTACTCTTTCCACGATAGAACTCAGGATATGTCCCAACAGTGGGAACATAAAAGCCTGTTTGTTATATTAATCCACAGTTAAGATGACGGCACGGTTGGTGCAGTGGCTGAGCGATTGGACTGCTGCGCTGCGTGTTGCGGGTTCGATCCCCGCACGGAACAAATATTTGTATGGCCTATAGATAGTTGTTTCGGGTCTGGGTGTATTTGTGTATGTGAGTTTAAATGTTTGTAAACGCACCCACGATACAGGAGAAATTCCTAGAGTGGGGCAACGCTTTAAAAAAAAAAAAACAAAAAAAAACGTTATCTTATTACCTGTTTCTGACGCATGTTTGGTATTTAATAGTCTTTTACTTTTGTTAATAAAATATATTGAGTAGTCTTACCAAGATTAATAATAATTAAGTTAGCCAGTAACGGCTAGATGCCATACGGTTAGACTGGAAACGATCTGACAGCATAGTTGGGTAATGACTAAGCAAACATATCATACGATGGGTACATTATGATTATGCCAATCGCTCGTCCTTTATTGCTGTCACAAGCCTGAAAATTTTACATTAATTCTCGTTCAATATGAGTGCAATTACAACATAAACGGGGTTCGGAGAAAACAATGCAAAGTTATATTAGGCAAAATATTGTCTAAACCACCTAGCATACCCTTTACAAAAGTAAAAACAAACGCAGTAATCTCCACACAGTGAGTTTCCAGCAGAAAACAATTTCTTGCCGGCCCGAGGGCTCAGCAGACAAAAGTTGTATGTTTCTTTGTTTTTGTAGCTCTGGTCTAAGCTGATGTATTGCGCGTGGAGGATCGCCGACGTTCGCGGCTTTATCTAGCGTAATCATAGGGGATGCGTAGGAAGTTGTGTTAGGGAACAATTTTTGCTTCCTACTTTGACTACATATCGTGGGATATTTTTTATTTCGTAGGAATAATTTATAAATACCACAATAATTTTTACTTAAAAATTTGTGGTGATGGATGAAAGTTGAATTTTCCTAGAAATTGTTATTCAAGTCTGGCGGTGCGAAAAATAGTTCATTTTGCGTCGTTGTACGGTTTACAATGTAGATCTTAGTTTTCGCCCTGAATAGTCAAATAGCCGAGTCTATTTATAAAACAGAATTGTGTTCTAAAGTACTTATTAACATTCAATACTCAGTCTCAATAATGTCGTTGCCTACAGCCTAAAGTAACGAAAATCCAGCCCAATCTTAATTATATTTCTCAAGATAAGGCGTTGACGTAACGATTCGCTATAAAAGATTAACGACAACGTGATGGATGTAACGAACTAATCTTTTATAACGAGATCATTCGGCTGATAACATTAAGATATACTCCCGCCGTTTCTAATTCCTACTCGATACCGTCTTGATAGCCTTTATAACATGTTATATACAGATTTACTCACCGATTAATGTTTGCATATCAGCCAGAATAATCTCTGGAATGAATATATAAAGCCTTTTTTTGTAAGCGTTAGATTAGTGCGTCTCAAATTCTCAACAGCTGCCAAAATGGTTTCCGATTTTAGAAAGAAGAAGTTACTTCATGTGTTCAACGCATTCTTCGATACAAACAGAAGTGGAGGAATCGACAAAAAAGATTTCGAGTTAGCTATACAGAAGATTTCCGAGTTCCGAGGGTACAAGCCTGGTGATGCTAAATACAAGAAAGTAGAAGTCACACTTCTGAAGATCTGGGAAGGCCTGCAAAGTAGTGCTGACTCCGACAATGATGGTGAGGTATCGACAGATGAGTGGATTCAGATGTGGGACCAGTTCGCGAAGAACCCATCGGCTGCTGCTGATTGGCAGAACCTGTACTGCAAGTTTATCTTTGAGTTAGAAGACGCTAGTAACGATGGAGCTATTGACGTCGAAGAATTCTCCTCGGTGTACGTATCCTTTGGGCTTGATAAGGAAGAGTCTGTAGAAGCTTTCCACAAGATGGCCAAGGGTAAGAAAACCGTTTCCTTCGAGGAGTTCCAGCAGCTGTGGAAGGAGTACTTCGTGTCTGAGGATCTGGAGGCTCCAGGGAACTTCATCTTCGGATGCTATATCTGCAGTCTGTCACATGGTCATGGCCATTCTCACTCGCATTAAGTTAAGGACTAATTTTAAGTGTATTTACATAATAAGGATTCTGTTTGTTAATTTTATTTAAGTTATATTTCTTGAAGTTTCAGTGAGATTAAAATGTCTGTTTTATCTAAGGCACAATGGAGTTAATTCATGAACGCTAATTATAGTTGAGAGTCGTTTGAACATGGAAAAAATAATTAATTAGACGTTAATCATAATGTAATTTAACAGTGCTTATGAATAAGGCCATTTCATTCACGCGTGTACTTAAGAGTTGTTGAGTAGCTAAGTATTATAAGTAAAAATGTAATATGGATTTGTGTTTATTTTAGTTTAACAAGTAGCATGCGTTACTGTTTGTTACTAATGATACGTGACAGTTTTCTGTTTTGACAAGATTTATGGTCGGTTAAGAAATTATTTCCTACTTATAACTATGGTACGAGGGGGAGGGTGTAGGGGAGGGGGTTAAGGGGTCTTCTCTAGTAGATACAGTAAAATCAAGTTCTGAAGAAATAATGAAGATTGCGTCAGATAGTAGGTACAAAAGGCAAAACATTATGATTCACGACTAAACCGATATAATCTATTACTCCTAAACTCAAAGCACTATAAACTCAAGAGCATAACAATCACCATCTGCAAGTTTCCATAAAACCTCCCATTAGAGATGCAACGATGTAATGGCGGTCATTACTCTAGGCTTCTAGATACAAGTGGCTATAAAGAATTCTATGAGTTTGGACAATTTGCCAAATGAGTGGCGTACCCTCAGGCCACAGCCATTACAACTCTCTTTTATCGCATTAGCTGGGCAGATGTGCGAAGATGGGCTTGCATATGGATAGGATGAAACACAATACTATCGTGCTCAACGCAATAACGATATCTCAAGGAAAGCAAAAACAAAAACAAGTTTGGTAAATATTATTTTCATTTTACTTTACAAATTGATATTTTGCTATTTTATTTTACTCAGTACATTGGATGCGTTGTTATTTAAGCTAGCCGATGTCATAGAATTTTCATCGCTTAGCACGCCAAAATACTGCCTGTCGTAATAATATCTTGAATCTCTGCCTATGAATATTGATAGTATTTACTTACCATACCTACTTAGATACTTCTCCTCTTGCCTTGTATAAACTATGAAAATAGCTTATGTCATAGCAAACATATTAAAGGCTAGCCAGCTACGTGATAGCGGTGTGACTCATGTCCTTGTCCATTTTTTTCGGCGTACACAATGTTTACAATTTTAGTTTTGTTCTCAGCAATTACATCACGCCGTAGAGTTGGCACACATCAGTGGCGTCATTTTTCCCTGAGCTTGCTTAGCATAGTACTAAAGGAGATTGTAAAGAAAACGAGTCCCTTCTGTTTTGTCTGTTATTATTTAGATGCCGCATCCACCAATCTCCGGGGTCGCCTGCTTCCATGAAGATGTGTTGATGTCAGGGGGGCGTGTTTTGAGCGATGCATCCTATCTGTCACCCGGCACATCAGCTACGGAGCTACCCTCGGCCACAACACTGTACTCATATGTAATCTAATGTTACAAGACATGGACACTTTTCAACAGAAAGCAGGTGTGATTGGGGACCTCTGTCTTGAATAGGGATGTTTACTGACTAGGAAAAACGTGATTCTAATTAGTCCGTCTGTTAGATTACTAAAAATTTTGGTTACTTATTTTTTGTTTTATCAAATCAATGAAAATTAACGAAGATAAAACGCGTCAAAGATTTGTGTGAGAATGCCATACTAATGTCTTACAATATGACGTCACACGAGTTTTCAAAGCACTGTATCGTCTTCATTGTTTGTTTACATGAAAAAAGAAAAAATACGTGTCCAATATTTTTTGGAAATTTATCTTTTCTCTCTATTAATTAGGTACTCTACAAGAAATGCAGGCGTGATGCTTTGTAATGTTTTATTAGACTAAGCTACCTGAAAGTAATATCTCAAGTATCAGTAACTACTTAAGTTTAATGTCTAATGAAACTGTTTGCTGTTGTGACTGATTTATTCGTTGGTATTAGGCAACAAATCAAATTGGTCTGTCATTTTGTTAGCAGTATTTTCATACCAAACACTTTATTATTCAAGATCTAAGGCTTTTTTCTAATGGGACAAGCCCGCCTCACTATTCCCAAACCACTGTAACTCCTGTAAGCCAGAATCAACAGTGGCGACATCAAGAAAAGCGCGGAGACAATGCTCGACGAAGTCCCAGAGAAATGATTTAACCGTCTTGAATCCCGCATCGAAATTAATCAGAAAAGAATGGCGGAGGAGTAAGAAAAACAAAAATTTCCACTTACCTCCATATCAGCAGGAGACAAAACAGAACAAGGCCAATAGGCACACAGGGACGTCTACAACTGGGATCGAGGAAGATGCTTGCTAAAGTATTGTGTTTCTATAAATCACAATAGTTCGTTGTCTATCCCGTCCTCCTAATTCCATCTGCTTTCCCCTATCGGCTAGCCTACACATATAAGGAAACTTTATCTTTAATTAAATGAATCATTGATCACTAACTAGATATAATTCCGTTATAATAAATAATACATTGCACTGCAAGCTATCAGATAATTTATAATATTTCAAGCAGACATAAATTGTTGCATTGGCTATCGTCTGACGTGTTAGAGATTTGTGATTCGTCGAACCACATCATTGTCACTACATTTTTTCCTGTGTTTGGACAGCTTCTAGTGACAACTAGAAGCATGAGAGAATACAAGCAGCAACGATATTGGAAGGGAGAATTGGAAATTGCAGCAATGGAGAACACACCAGGGTGTCTAAAATGGCCACTTTAGCAGATCAAATCAAAATCAAAAATATTTATTTTAAGTAGGCCAGTTACAGGCTCTTTTCAATAGTCGAACAAATACTAAATTATTTAATAAACTAAGCTACAGTCCCACTCACTGCATAATAACTGTGAGTGTACTGTAGTTGCCAATTCCAAAGCGTTGGTCTCATGAGAAGCACGGTAAGAAACTCCATGGACACTCTTTTTAATCATAATATTGTTACAAACCTTATATCATATCATAATATGAATTTCGTTAAAAAGCATAAAACGGGCATTTTTGCCTTATCCAACTCTCAATTCAAAAAAATCAAAATCAAAATATTTTTATTTCACATAGGCCTACATGGGCACATAAAACGTCGGTAAAAAGGGGCACGGTTCGGTGCATTGGTCGATTCCTAAGGAGAAGAACCGGCAAGAAACTCCAAAGGTTACTCTTTTAAAATCGTTTGGGTTAACAATAAGGTATAATACACACATGAAGACCATGCAGATTAATGTCTGAGATGGTCTTTTGAAGAAAGCACCACACAGATTTGAGTGGACTCGTCCAGTCAGTGCAAGCATTTATCAGTTATCGTGGAGCTCGACTTATAACTCAAGGAGCTCAACGTCACAAAGAACAATACCAAAGAAAGGACAATTGGGTGGGTCACTTAAAGTACTCAAACTGCCAGACAATCACAACAATTAAAATTTAAGAAAGACCCACATGTTCCTCACATTCACAATATCAATTTTTTAAATATTTATCATATTGAATAATCATTTTACATTATTAAATGTAAAAAAAAACACACAAAAAAAATATATATAAAATAAAATATTTAACAAGTAAATATTGGTCAATTGAACTAGATCATCATCGTCATAATTTCCGAAAGACGGCCACTACTGGACGTAGGCCTCCCCCAAAGTCGCCACATTAACCGGTTCCGTGCGTCTCGCATTCGACTTAAGTCCTTGTAAAGAACCGAATATTAGTAACAGGACAGTCTTGAAAAAAACTTAAACTCAATGTTAAAGATCTTCCCCTTGTCAACAATTATAAGAAGTTCAGAAGTGTACCAATAAAACAGTTAACACTTATTATCACATCAAATATTTATTCGTACTTATAACACACTATTCACAACTGATTTCTCTACCCTCCACACTACACTTTACACCGGTCGGTATCACTCCACGAATTAGACTGTTTAAATATGGCCGACCGCGTTATAAGTAAGCTACAGATGGAAGTCAATACACAAACTATTCTTCCACAAAGAAGTGGTATTACATTATTTTTATAGAATAATTAATTCAGATCTAGCTAATTAAATTATTCTAAAGATTTTCAGACGAAATAAATAACAAAAGCTTACAGTCGGCCATTCTGAAATAACAGAGTCCTCTCGTTACATTTTTAATGACTATCTTATTTATGTTATGCTAGAAATATTCATGCTCTAAAATTAGGAGACAATATTATAAAATAAAATGTGTTTTCAAAATAATTTACAACAAGCAAATCTAATGCCCAAAACTTTTCTTAGCTGTCCATCAGATAATGCAAATTATAAGCAAATAAGCAAAATATAAGCGTAATCAGTAAAATTTCCAGTAAGTCCAAAGGAATGTACCAAAATTATACAATCTAAAGAAAAGGCCCAGTAATTACATTAATAACAAAATACATATTTTACTACATAACATGAATAGGGAAACATTTGTATAACTTCATTAATTTTACTAACTAATTTTATTTTTAATAAGTATCATTTGTTCGGCCATCTTTTAAAGTAATTGTTCCATCAATTAATACAAAAAAAAAGCAATACATATAACTTAAATAATGATCTTAATTTTAAATATATCTTTAATCTATGTCCATATCAAATTAATTATAACTAAGAAAGCGCTCAAATCCTTGGCCTACGGCCTCCTTGCGCAATATAATATTATTCCATAAAATCTAACACACTCATAATTGTCAAACGACTCCATTGTGTGTAGATTTTTCCATATCAATTTTCAAATCTAACATACTCATAATTGTCAAACGACTCCATTTTATGTAGATTTTTACATAATTATAAATGTTCAAGTCTAATCAAAATCAAAGTCATACATTCAATAATAAGGTTTAAAACAATCATAATTTCAATTCAAATCCATTTTCAAAATAACCTTCCAAAAATAGGGGAACATTTTCAATTGCCATTAATTGTCCCTGTACTCTCCACATCCTTCACTACTGACATTTCCGACAGCTCTATTTCCATATTGTCAGTACCTTTAATAGTTTCGCTTATATCTACATCCTCCGTTGAGTTTTCCTCATCAGAATCAGTTAAGCTTTCTTGAGTAAAGGTCAACCAAGGATGTATCTTATCTAACGCAATTACTGCCTCATATTTTCTATTCTGTTTTCGGGTTAAGGGTGTATCTTGAACAACATACCTATCTCTATCTAGTACTTTGATAATCCTGTATGGACCTTGTAATTTAGCAAGTAACTTTCTGGACTGTCCGCTATTACTACCAACTTCTCTTTCAATTCTTACTAAGTCACCTACTTGATATTTCCTACCAACCTTCCTATTCTTGTCAAATCTTTCCTTTTGCCTTACTTGATCCTCACTTATGTTAGCATTTACCTCTTCCCTTATATTCTCTAATGTTTCTTGTGAACACTCTGATTCACCCAGGTCGAGCAATGAAGTGACTATTCCGTCACTTTTGGCCCTCAACCTTATACCAAACAGTATTTCAGCTGGTGTTTTACCTGTACCCTTATTAAGAGTTGTATTAAGACCCAGCTGAATTTCTTCTAAATGAGTATCCCACTCATTTTCCTTACAATTGTGATTTTTGACTGCAAGCGAAGCTAAAATGGTACGATTATATCGCTCCACTTGACCATTAGCTCGCGGTGTTGCTACTGCATTTAAAACGTGCTTTATGCCTAGTTTGTTCACAAAGTCTTTAAAACTTTTGCTTGTAAAAGAAGTTCCCCGATCACTGATTATCCTACTTGGTATACCGAATAAACTAAAATAGTGATTTAAAACTTTCACTAGAATTAATAAAACGACTAAAAAGGAAGAGACATACCTATCAGGTGAACGTCAAACTACTTTTGGTGTTCCTCAAGGCAGTGTGTTGGGGCCTCCACTTTTTACACTGTATATTAATGACTTGCCAAAATCTATTCCACACCCTATGACTTTATTTGCAGATGACAGCACGGTTACAATTTCTAATAATAGCTATGACATGATCCAATATAAACTTGACATCCACAAAACCTTGACATCTATAATAGAATGGTTAAACAATAATAATTTAAAGATTAACTTAGATAAAACAAAAATCATACACTTTAACCAACGACTGACTATAGAAAATATGGACATAAATATTAATAATAAAATTGTTGAAATTGTAAAAACAACTAAATTCCTTGGACTATTAATTGACAAAAGGTTAGACTGGAAATCACAAATTGAGTACCTTTCTAAAAAAATTTGTAGTTCTGCATTTGCATTGCACTCTCTAGCTGCTGTTGTGAATGTAGACACCTTGATTGTGGCCTACCATGGCTTAGTTGCGTCTCACCTAAGATACGGCATCATATTTTGGGGAAATTCGACTGACGCTAACACGACGTTTAAGGCCCAAAAGAGGTGCATTAGATCTATGTTTGGGCTAAAAACGACCGATACATGTAAGCCATATTTTAAGAGGTACAATCTATTGACCCTCCCTTGTCTGTATATACTTGAAGTCGCAATGTTTGTTAAAACAAACCCCAATTTGTTTCCGAGTCTACAAGACGTGGTACCGCGTAACAGACGGGATTTGACCACTCTTAAAGTTTATCCAGCAAAAACGGCACTCATGCGCAAAAGTATCGTCTGTATGGCGCCGACTATATTTAATAAATTACCAAAATCTTGGAAGGGGCTGGATAGTAAGGCGTTCAAGCGGCATCTTAATAATTTTCTTTTACAAAAAACTTATTATAGTGTCTCAGAATTTATAGCTGAAAAACATTTTACTTATGATGTTTGATTTTAACTGACTGTTCGATAAACTTACTGTTACGCTACTGTTTTTGACTGGTCTATAAATCTATAGTTACTCTAGTTGACAATTACATATTGTTATTGTAGTTGGCACATTTTATTCCATTTGACATGAAATATTTTTAATTATGTAACACTTTGACTAGCTTGACATTTTTTAATTATTATAGTTTATTTTTATTGTATAAAATACCACTGACTCATTGAAATACACACCTACTGTTAGACTAATTTATGATATAGACCAGGTACTAATTGACATTGTTAATCTAATTGGCATATTTCATGTCCGTTTCCGTGACATTATTGATGATATTTTAATTTTGTATTATTTTGGCCATGTTTGACTATTTTATATTTTTATTGTACCTATGTAATTCCAATGCCAGGCCACTTATTTTCATTCTGAGTTTAATGTGTTAACCTAATATTTGCATGCCTATGTGACGGTAAAATATGGAGAACTTTATTATAAACAAAATGACATCTATGTACAACCCATGTTTGCAAAGAAATAAATGATTTGATTTGATTTGATTTGATGGTCGATTTAGTTTTCGTATTTTTGACGGCAAATAAAGTAACGTGTTTGTGTATGCTTCAACTAGCACCAACAAGTAAGTGTTTTTAGATTTACTCCGAACAAATGGACCTAAGTGGTCCATGTGTATCGTGTGAAACGGTTTATCAATTTTTGGAACTGGATGGAGCATACCTTGTCTTTTTCCTGGCGGTACTTTGTGATAACTACATTCCAGACATGATTGAACATACTTTTTGGTAAACTTGTTCATTTTGGGAAACCAGTAAAGAGATTTCAACTTGTCCAAAGTTTTATCTAGACCAAAATGACCAAGTTCATCGTGACACTTCTTGAGTAGCTGCCATCTAAATCCTTTAGGGACTAACCATTTCAATTGGCTGTCCACAACTCTATAAACCTTTCCTCCCTTTAAACGATAATTCTGAAAAGTTTCATGGATTTTAGGCGTTTCAGGGTCTTCTAAAATACTTTTAATCCGTTGAACCTCTTCATCAATACTCTGAATAGTTGTCAACCAGTCTTCTGTTTCGACAACTAAAATATCGAATACAGACTCAGGTTCATCCGACATAGGGATAGCATGTGCATCTACATGGGTCATACGGTTACCCGGCCTATACTCGATCCTACAATCGTACTCCTGAAGTTGAAGCCACCACCTACTTATACGAGGTATCATATCCCTCTTTGATAAAGTAGTACGTAATGCACTACAATCGGTTACAATTGTAAATTTGAGGCCTAAAACGTATACTCTAAATCGTTGCAAGGAAGCTATTACCGCCAGGGTTTCCAATTCAAATGAATGGTACTTCTGCTCTTCGAGAGTAGTTTGCCTACTGTAATACGCTACCGCTCGCCACCTACCTAACTCATCTTCCTGCAGTAATATTCCCGCTATACCCGATTTGCACGCATCCGTATGAATCTGAGTTTTTGCACTTACGTTGTACAACGCTAAAATTGGTCTTTTTACTAGCTCTGCCTTTAGGGTGCAAAATGCTTTTTCTTGTTCAGGACCCCACTCCCATTTACAGTTCTTTTTTAATAATTTTGTCAGTGGATTAGCAATAATAGCAAAATTTTTCACAAAACGCCTAAAAAAACTAGCCAAACCAACAAACTGGCGTATTTCGTGTTGGTTACTGGGGCACTTAAAATTTTCTACTGCTGCAGTCTTTTTTGAACCCGGTCTGACCCCTTGTTTACTTACTTCGAAACCTAGATAATCGATTTTTTTAGAGAAAAATACACATTTTGATAATTTTAACGTCAACCCCGCTTCTTTAATAAGTTTAAGTACTGTATCTAACCGCTTCATTCCTTGCGAAATACTGTGGGCTGGAATAATTATATCATCCATGAATGCAAAAGCTTGGCCTTTGACGTCCTTCAGAATGGTATTTATAGTTTTCTGAAAAACTGACGGTGCGTTGGCCAAACCGAAAGGCATACGGGTGAACTGATATTGACCGTCCGGCGTTACAAACGCAGTTTTGTCTTGCGACGAAGGGGCTATTGGGATTTGGTAATAGCCTGAGGCCAAATCAAGCGTTATAAAATATTCATAACCACCTAACTGATCTATTTGATCTTCTATTCTTGGCAAAGGGTAGTGTTCTTTGATAGTTTTAGCATTTAAAGCCCGATAATCAACGCAAAGCCGTTGATCACCGGTCTTCTTCTGCACTAAAATGATGGGGCTTGCATAAGAAGATGTTGACTCAGTAATTATACCTGAATCCAACATGTCTTGAACCATTTCTTTGACTTTATTCCTTTCCGAATAAGCTAATCTATATGGCCTATACACAACAGGGGTTGAATCTTTTAACGTGATAGACATTTCGGTCAAATTGGTCAGCCCTAGATCAGATAGACTAAACGAAAAACAGTCCCTATATTCTTTTAACAAGGCTTCTAACCGTTCTCTATCTCCAGTACTAAATCCATCACCTAATTTAAGATCGTTTGTTATGGAATCACTATCTCTGTTTTCTAATATTCTAACATTTAAGCTATCATCATCATTTAAAGAGTAAGCTCTAGTTAATAATAGTCCTTTTTGAAGTTTAATTTCGTTACCATTTAAATTTACTACTAAAATGTGACCCTTTCCTTGCACGGTTGTATATAATCCAGGCATAATAAAATAACAATTATCACCTATTTGCCTTAACGATTCCTTTACGTAAAATTTTATGGTGATATCAGTATTTACTTTTACTGGTATCATATTGATAGAGGTGACGGTGACATCACAGTCTACAACTAAATTCATTTTTTGATAGTTTTCCAATTTAGTATTAATAAAAGGATCAGGCTTTTTCTGAAAAACTAAGTGTTCGTCTGTCTTTATAATAATTATACCGGCTTGCTCGGTGAAAGTATGTCCCAACAGTACGGCATGTTTAAGTAATTTGTCTGGTACTACTAATACTTCTACGGATGTTGTAACGGCTTGTACTTGTATTTTGACCACTGCTCTACCTATAGGTTCTATGATTGAATTACCAAAGCCTTTTAATGTTGGTAGATCATTTTTAACGTAAGCAGTGTTTAAAATTAACCAACTATAACTTAAGGAAGTTAAGCCTTGGTAAGGCTTAACTTCCTTAAGTTATAGTTGGTTGGAGTGGAAGGACAAACTGACAAAGACGTTTCCCACAGTTCAGAATTACGCACAACTTTTGCATGAAATGTTGGATCGGAAGGTTAGACATAATGAATCGTTAGAAACTTATTTTTATCACAAAATTAACTTGCTCAACCGATGCGATATAACTGGTAAGCGGGCTGTGGATTGCCTTATATATGGATTAGATGACAAAAGTATGCGACTAGGAGCTCAGGCTGCGAACTACTCTCAACCGGAAGATTTATTGTCTTATTTTAAATCTATTAAGTTAGAGGATGTAAGAGACAGAGCATTTCGTCAGCCGTTTACAAAAAAACGCACTGATAGCAATAATGATAATTCTAAACCGAGTAACAATATAAAATGTTTTAATTGTAATGAGGTAGGTCACCCCTCCTTTAAGTGTAACAAACCCTTATTGACGTGTAGTATTTGTAAGAAACTTGGACATCAGAGCGCTAATTGTAGACGGCTTAACAGAAACGGTAATGATGGCGGTAAACATAATGAAAACAGTAAAGCAGTATCTGAAGTTAAGTTAACCGGTGAGTTAGATGATAAGTATGTCCTTCCAGTTCAAGTTAATGGCAAAACAATGTCATGTTATGTAGATCTCGGTAGCCAAAGTACTTTGATTCGAATTAGTGATTTTAAAATTTTAAACACTGCTTACGTTAAAAATGATCTACCAACATTAAAAGGCTTTGGTAATTCAATCATAGAACCTATAGGTAGAGCAGTGGTCAAAATACAAGTACAAGCCGTTACAACATCCGTAGAAGTATTAGTAGTACCAGACAAATTACTTAAACATGCGTACTGTTGGGACATACTTTCACCGAGCAAGCCGGTATAATTATTATAAAGACAGACGAACACTTAGTTTTTCAGAAAAAGCCTGATCCTTTTATTAATACTAAATTGGAAAACTATCAAAAAATGAATTTAGTTGTAGACTGTGATGTCACCGTCACCTCTATCAATATGATACCAGTAAAAGTAAATACTGATATCACCATAAAATTTTACGTAAAGGAATCGTTAAGGCAAATAGGTGATAATTGTTATTTTATTATGCCTGGATTATATACAACCGTGCAAGGAAAGGGTCACATTTTAGTAGTAAATTTAAATGGTAACGAAATTAAACTTCAAAAAGGACTATTATTAACTAGAGCTTACTCTTTAAATGATGATGATAGCTTAAATGTTAGAATATTAGAAAACAGAGATAGTGATTCCATAACAAACGATCTTAAATTAGGTGATGGATTTAGTACTGGAGATAGAGAACGGTTAGAAGCCTTGTTAAAAGAATATAGGGACTGTTTTTCGTTTAGTCTATCTGATCTAGGGCTGACCAATTTGACCGAAATGTCTATCACGTTAAAAGATTCAACCCCTGTTGTGTATAGGCCATATAGATTAGCTTATTCGGAAAGGAATAAAGTCAAAGAAATGGTTCAAGACATGTTGGATTCAGGTATAATTACTGAGTCAACATCTTCTTATGCAAGCCCCATCATTTTAGTGCAGAAGAAGACCGGTGATCAACGGCTTTGCGTTGATTATCGGGCTTTAAATGCTAAAACTATCAAAGAACACTACCCTTTGCCAAGAATAGAAGATCAAATAGATCAGTTAGGTGGTTATGAATATTTTATAACGCTTGATTTGGCCTCAGGCTATTACCAAATCCCAATAGCCCCTTCGTCGCAAGACAAAACTGCGTTTGTAACGCCGGACGGTCAATATCAGTTCACCCGTATGCCTTTCGGTTTGGCCAACGCACCGTCAGTTTTTCAGAAAACTATAAATACCATTCTGAAGGACGTCAAAGGCCAAGCTTTTGCATTCATGGATGATATAATTATTCCAGCCCACAGTATTTCGCAAGGAATGAAGCGGTTAGATACAGTACTTAAACTTATTAAAGAAGCGGGGTTGACGTTAAAATTATCAAAATGTGTATTTTTCTCTAAAAAAATCGATTATCTAGGTTTCGAAGTAAGTAAACAAGGGGTCAGACCGGGTTCAAAAAAGACTGCAGCAGTAGAAAATTTTAAGTGCCCCAGTAACCAACACGAAATACGCCAGTTTGTTGGTTTGGCTAGTTTTTTTAGGCGTTTTGTGAAAAATTTTGCTATTATTGCTAATCCACTGACAAAATTATTAAAAAAGAACTGTAAATGGGAGTGGGGTCCTGAACAAGAAAAAGCATTTTGCACCCTAAAGGCAGAGCTAGTAAAAAGACCAATTTTAGCGTTGTACAACGTAAGTGCAAAAACTCAGATTCATACGGATGCGTGCAAATCGGGTATAGCGGGAATATTACTGCAGGAAGATGAGTTAGGTAGGTGGCGAGCGGTAGCGTATTACAGTAGGCAAACTACTCTCGAAGAGCAGAAGTACCATTCATTTGAATTGGAAACCCTGGCGGTAATAGCTTCCTTGCAACGATTTAGAGTATACGTTTTAGGCCTCAAATTTACAATTGTAACCGATTGTAGTGCATTACGTACTACTTTATCAAAGAGGGATATGATACCTCGTATAAGTAGGTGGTGGCTTCAACTTCAGGAGTACGATTGTAGGATCGAGTATAGGCCGGGTAACCGTATGACCCATGTAGATGCACATGCTATCCCTATGTCGGATGAACCTGAGTCTGTATTCGATATTTTAGTTGTCGAAACAGAAGACTGGTTGACAACTATTCAGAGTATTGATGAAGAGGTTCAACGGATTAAAAGTATTTTAGAAGACCCTGAAACGCCTAAAATCCATGAAACTTTTCAGAATTATCGTTTAAAGGGAGGAAAGGTTTATAGAGTTGTGGACAGCCAATTGAAATGGTTAGTCCCTAAAGGATTTAGATGGCAGCTACTCAAGAAGTGTCACGATGAACTTGGTCATTTTGGTCTAGATAAAACTTTGGACAAGTTGAAATCTCTTTACTGGTTTCCCAAAATGAACAAGTTTACCAAAAAGTATGTTCAATCATGTCTGGAATGTAGTTATCACAAAGTACCGCCAGGAAAAAGACAAGGTATGCTCCATCCAGTTCCAAAAATTGATAAACCGTTTCACACGATACACATGGACCACTTAGGTCCATTTGTTCGGAGTAAATCTAAAAACACTTACTTGTTGGTGCTAGTTGAAGCATACACAAACACGTTACTTTATTTGCCGTCAAAAATACGAAAACTAAATCGACCATCAAAGTTTTAAATCACTATTTTAGTTTATTCGGTATACCAAGTAGGATAATCAGTGATCGGGGAACTTCTTTTACAAGCAAAAGTTTTAAAGACTTTGTGAACAAACTAGGCATAAAGCACGTTTTAAATGCAGTAGCAACACCGCGAGCTAATGGTCAAGTGGAGCGATATAATCGTACCATTTTAGCTTCGCTTGCAGTCAAAAATCACAATTGTAAGGAAAATGAGTGGGATACTCATTTAGAAGAAATTCAGCTGGGTCTTAATACAACTCTTAATAAGGGTACAGGTAAAACACCAGCTGAAATACTGTTTGGTATAAGGTTGAGGGCCAAAAGTGACGGAATAGTCACTTCATTGCTCGACCTGGGTGAATCAGAGTGTTCACAAGAAACATTAGAGAATATAAGGGAAGAGGTAAATGCTAACATAAGTGAGGATCAAGTAAGGCAAAAGGAAAGATTTGACAAGAATAGGAAGGTTGGTAGGAAATATCAAGTAGGTGACTTAGTAAGAATTGAAAGAGAAGTTGGTAGTAATAGCGGACAGTCCAGAAAGTTACTTGCTAAATTACAAGGTCCATACAGGATTATCAAAGTACTAGATAGAGATAGGTATGTTGTTCAAGATACACCCTTAACCCGAAAACAGAATAGAAAATATGAGGCAGTAATTGCGTTAGATAAGATACATCCTTGGTTGACCTTTACTCAAGAAAGCTTAACTGATTCTGATGAGGAAAACTCAACGGAGGATGTAGATATAAGCGAAACTATTAAAGGTACTGACAATATGGAAATAGAGCTGTCGGAAATGTCAGTAGTGAAGGATGTGGAGAGTACAGGGACAATTAATGGCAATTGAAAATGTTCCCCTATTTTTGGAAGGTTATTTTGAAAATGGATTTGAATTGAAATTATGATTGTTTTAAACCTTATTATTGAATGTATGACTTTGATTTTGATTAGACTTGAACATTTATAATTATGTAAAAATCTACATAAAATGGAGTCGTTTGACAATTATGAGTATGTTAGATTTGAAAATTGATATGGAAAAATCTACACACAATGGAGTCGTTTGACAATTATGAGTGTGTTAGATTTTATGGAATAATATTATATTGCGCAAGGAGGCCGTAGGCCAAGGATTTGAGCGCTTTCTTAGTTATAATTAATTTGATATGGACATAGATTAAAGATATATTTAAAATTAAGATCATTATTTAAGTTATATGTATTGCTTTTTTTTTTGTATTAATTGATGGAACAATTACTTTAAAAGATGGCCGAACAAATGATACTTATTAAAAATAAAATTAGTTAGTAAAATTAATGAAGTTATACAAATGTTTCCCTATTCATGTTATGTAGTAAAATATGTATTTTGTTATTAATGTAATTACTGGGCCTTTTCTTTAGATTGTATAATTTTGGTACATTCCTTTGGACTTACTGGAAATTTTACTGATTACGCTTATATTTTGCTTATTTGCTTATAATTTGCATTATCTGATGGACAGCTAAGAAAAGTTTTGGGCATTAGATTTGCTTGTTGTAAATTATTTTGAAAACACATTTTATTTTATAATATTGTCTCCTAATTTTAGAGCATGAATATTTCTAGCATAACATAAATAAGATAGTCATTAAAAATGTAACGAGAGGACTCTGTTATTTCAGAATGGCCGACTGTAAGCTTTTGTTATTTATTTCGTCTGAAAATCTTTAGAATAATTTAATTAGCTAGATCTGAATTAATTATTCTATAAAAATAATGTAATACCACTTCTTTGTGGAAGAATAGTTTGTGTATTGACTTCCATCTGTAGCTTACTTATAACGCGGTCGGCCATATTTAAACAGTCTAATTCGTGGAGTGATACCGACCGGTGTAAAGTGTAGTGTGGAGGGTAGAGAAATCAGTTGTGAATAGTGTGTTATAAGTACGAATAAATATTTGATGTGATAATAAGTGTTAACTGTTTTATTGGTACACTTCTGAACTTCTTATAATTGTTGACAAGGGGAAGATCTTTAACATTGAGTTTAAGTTTTTTTCAAGACTGTCCTGTTACTAATATTCGGTTCTTTACAAGGACTTAAGTCGAATGCGAGACGCACGGAACCGGTTAATGTGGCGACTTTGGGGGAGGCCTACGTCCAGTAGTGGCCGTCTTTCGGAAATTATGACGATGATGATCTAGTTCAATTGACCAATATTTACTTGTTAAATATTTTATTTTATATATATTTTTTTTGTGTGTTTTTTTTTACATTTAATAATGTAAAATGATTATTCAATATGATAAATATTTAAAAAATTGATATTGTGAATGTGAGGAACATGTGGGTCTTTCTTAAATTTTAATTGTTGTGATTGTCTGGCAGTTTGAGTACTTTAAGTGACCCACCCAATTGTCCTTTCTTTGGTATTGTTCTTTGTGACGTTGAGCTCCTTGAGTTATAAGTCGAGCTCCACGATAACTGATAAATGCTTGCACTGACTGGACGAGTCCACTCAAATCTGTGTGGTGCTTTCTTCAAAAGACCATCTCAGACATTAATCTGCATGGTCTTCATGTGTGTATTATACCTTATTGTTAACCCAAACGATTTTAAAAGAGTAACCTTTGGAGTTTCTTGCCGGTTCTTCTCCTTAGGAATCGACCAATGCACCGAACCGTGCCCCTTTTTACCGACGTTTTATGTGCCCATGTAGGCCTATGTGAAATAAAAATATTTTGATTTTGATTTTTTTGAATTGAGAGTTGGATAAGGCAAAAATGCCCGTTTTATGCTTTTTAACGAAATTCATATTATGATATGATATAAGGTTTGTAACAATATTATGATTAAAAAGAGTGTCCATGGAGTTTCTTACCGTGCTTCTCATGAGACCAACGCTTTGGAATTGGCAACTACAGTACACTCACAGTTATTATGCAGTGAGTGGGACTGTAGCTTAGTTTATTAAATAATTTAGTATTTGTTCGACTATTGAAAAGAGCCTGTAACTGGCCTACTTAAAATAAATATTTTTGATTTTGATTTGATCTGCTAAAGTGGCCATTTTAGACACCCTGGTGTGTTCTCCATTGCTGTGTGATGTAAAAGCGTCGGGAGATACAGTCGTGAACTAAATTCAATCAATATTACGAGGGTACTAGTAGCAACTGCTCTGTACTGTCATAGTCTAGTTTTTGTAGCCAGGTTGCCACTTTAATTTTTAAATGCTTAATAGGTAGAGAGTAAATTGACAAGGTTCTATTTATTTTGTTGTACAAATAGTTTCCAAGAAAACCAAAATGCCGACGGGAGAAAGCGGTGTTAAACTGATTAGTAGGACAAACTGCATGTTTTCGTCGTTTACCCTTAAAGAGACTAGGGTCATAGGGAAGAGAAGAATGCCTGCGCAATATAGTATTTAAGATAAATAATTGTCGTACACTTAATACTCCAATTTGCTCATAAAGTTTTTTAGTGGGAAATAGAAAAGGCAAAAAATTACCAACTTTTAAAACGGCCCTTTGCGAACGTTCGATCCGGAGCATTGACGTTTTTGTCGCACCACCCCATATCGTAATGCAGTAAGAGATCAGCGATTGGCACAACGCAAAGTAAACCGTTCTCATTACAACAGCATCCGCAACATGACGAAGATTTTTAAAAACATAAATTAATTTTCGGATTCTAGACGAGAGAGTGTTTATGTGTTGGTGAAAGCTGAGAGAGCTATCAATAATGACTCCCAAATACTTGATTGTATCTGTTCGCTGAAGGTGGGGACATAAACAGGGAGAACTATGAGGAAAAATGCATGAGGGTGAATGAGCGGTGATGTTGAAGTTATCAAGTGAACAAGTAGGTTTTTTAATATAAAAGGAAATGTACTTCGTCTTATCCACATTGAGAGCGAGTTTATTCGTAGCTAGCCACGACAACACCAAATTTAAGCCCGTCTGAGCGCAGCCGTATACTTCCGGCCAGGTATCAGCTTCAAACAAAAGCGCTGTATCATCCGCGAAAGTAATGATCCTTCCGCTATGCATCTTGAGCTCACAAAGGTCGTTGATATAGGTCAGAAATAAAGGAGGACCGAGAATGCTGCCCTGTGGCACGCCATGCACGACGGGAAGATCACCACTAGTCCAATCATCCACCCTAACTCGCTGGGATCTGTTGGTGAGGTAGTCAGAAAAAAGTTCCAGCTGTTTGTCTCTTACCCCAATGTTCTCTAATTTCCTCAGCAACAGTGGGATGGAGACTGTGTCAAATGCCTTGGCGAGGTCCATGAAAATTATGATGACTTTCTTATTCACATCGAGTTTATCCGATACAAACTTAGTTAGATCGTGAATGGCGTCGCTGGTCGACCGGCCCGATCGAAAGCCGTACTGAGAAGGGGATAGTAATGTATTCTTTTCAAGGTAGTCGACCAGGCGATTTTTCATGATTCTTTCCAATATCTTAGATAATGCTGGGAGGATGGAAATTGGTCTATAGTTGTTGACACAGGCTCCATCGCCACTTTTGAAGATGGGGCGGATTTCCGCTATTTTCCACGCATTTGGGAATTTTCCGGAGTCAATGGCAAGGTAGCAGATAAATAGGATAGGAGAAATGAGAACATGTTTATATCTTTTCAAAAAGCTGGTAGAGATGTTATCATAGCCAACAGCGCAATTAGACTTCAGACTATGAATGACGTTTTCGATTTCTTCCATGTCTATGGGTAAGAACACCATCGAGTTTGAATGGGGCCTGAGCAGAAGCGACGGGATATTATTACTGGAATAGCAGCGGTTAGCAATATTTTTGCCGATGTTAACAAAAAATTCATTGATTGTATTAATCGAAGTTAGAGGATCATAAGTATTGATTAGTTGTGTGGCATCGTTTTTAGATTTTTTTGTGTGGGCAATGTCTTTTATTTTATTCCACAGTTCTTTGTTACTAGTTTTAGCCGCAGTCTGAAGTTCTGATTTGTCATGTTCCCTTTTTATATTTTTTAAAAGTTCGTTACAAAAATTTCTATATCTTTTATATGTCATTATTATACTTTGGTCATTAGGATACTTTTTTGCTTTTTGGTGCAGTTTGTCACGATTCCTCATACATCGTAATAATCCGATCGTTATCCAAGGCTTAGTAATATACTTCCGGTTAGAGGTTTTAATAATTAGCGTGTTCGATTTTATAATACCATTAATAGTGTTAACAAAATACTGTACAGCAAGATCCACATTTGTCATAGAATATAATTCGTGAAAGTTGGCATTAGTAATGTCAGTGTTCATTCTTTCGTAATTTAGTCGTTTAATTATCTTATTGGTTTTGTTTTGGCGTTTACTTAAATCCAACACAAGGAAAACCGCATCATGGTCAGTGATGGAGGTTTCAGTCACGTAACAAGAAGCAGGGAGTTGAGTTCTTAAAATAATGTGGTCTAGACAAGTTTTATTATGTGTAGGAAAAGTATAAGCCGGCAACATGCCATGGGATGCTAAAAGGTTTAGGTAAAGAGCTGAATTGGAGTCTGTGTTGGTCTCTGTTATGTCTACATTTAGGTCTCCTATTAGAATAAAGTTTTTTATATTGGACGTAGTTGTTAGAAAGTGGTCAAGAGAGGTAAAAAACTTATTAGGGTTTTTGTAACCAGCAGGTCGGTAAACTGCTAGTATGGCCGTGTTTTGATTAAGTTTGATCATTAGACAGTTACAATCAGAAATAGTAGGTTCTTCTATGCATACGCGTATGTTATTTTTGGAGTAAATAACAACCCCTTCATTTTGTGTGATAATATTATTAGTTTTGTAGTAATTATAGCCTTCTAACAGCGGGATGTTGTGTGCACAAGATAACCAGCATTCCGTTAACACAATGAAATCCCAATCTATTTGCGATCTCTGTAATAATGTCAGTAAACCTGGTGTGTTACGTGTAATGCTTCTAATATTTTGATGTAGAACCTTAAGAGATAGCTCGGAGTCAGTAACAATGTTATGACAATCGTCAATATCACAGATAAATGAGCGAGCCATGGAAATACGATCTAAGTCCGAGATTATGTCTTCGGTACTATTGAACATGAATATTAAGGAATAGGTATATTATAAATATGAAGGTTCTGCATGAAAACATAAATAAAAACATCAAAAACGTATACTCAGTGGGTAAAAAACCTTTGATTAACAACACATTAAGATATGAAAATATTTGGTACAATGTAGGTAGATACTCGCACGGGATTGTGCAATAGTGTTTTATAATACTCTGCAGCAAAGTATAAATTGCTTTAACGTTATCGGTATAGACTAAATCACACCCGAACGTACGATACAATCCCAAATGCAGGGTATGTAGAAAATTCGTCACCGCAATAGGCCTGTCATACTGTTGTACAAGAACACTTCGTGAGTCGGAATATCGTTGTTGATGTAGTAACCAAATATAGCTATGCTCGATGTTTAAAGTTCTGTTGACATTCGTGTTATTTTGAGTATACATACCCGGTTTAGTTTTGACTGTAATCCTATGGTATGAGTGATATGTCTTAAGTGCGTGTATGTATAGTATACGTGTGTTGTAAGTGTGAAAGTGATTATTTGTGCAGTGTACAAAACAAATATTTTTAGCGATAATTATAAGAAGAACACAAAAAAAGGGATAACAAATGTAACCGGTAAGTACAAATTCTAGTCATTCAGACTTTAATTTTAGTAGATCGTCGTCGCAGTCAATTCGGATTGGACGAGATGTTTCTTTTTCTTTTATGTATATTTTTCCATACGAATTCCAAAAGCTATGATAATTGTTCTCAGTCTTGAAGTTTTTAACAGCGAAGCGTAGTTTTTTGGCTGCAGGTGTCAAAAATTCATCAATATATATTGGCTGGGACTGAGATGTTGTGGCAATCTGAATGTGTGAAGTATTTAACTTATTGTTTTGATTGTCCTTGTTGAACGTTCTACATTTTTTGATCATGTTGTTCTTCGTGAACGTTGTAGTGAACTGAACGACAATAGGGTGCTTATTTTCGAGTTTGGTTTTGATTCGAAAGGCATCGTAAACATCGGAGTCATTAATCGGCTGACCTATAACTTTACCAATGTTTTTTACAATGGTGCGTAGTTGTTCTTTGTTTTCATTACGGTCTTTCGGTATATTATGAATTTCAACCGAGGCAGCTCGGGAATTTCGTTCCAGCAACTCGAGTTTCGATTCCAAATAAGCAATGATTTTTTTATTTTTGAAATGCTCTTGCTCCAATCTACTCATACGATCCAAGAAAGCGTCGTATTTATCAGAAACAAATTGTAGGTCTTTCTTGATGTCATTTGCTTGATCCTGAATAGTATGCATTGCCGAGTTGAGTTGATCTAACTTAAGGTTTTGTTGTTGCTGGAAACTTTCGAACATAGACTTGATTTCCGCAACAGATGAATGGACATCACATGTATCTGTGAATTTTCTCTTAAAAGATCTCTGTGTGATGTTCCTGGACCCGTCGGATTTTTCGCATCGGTTGGAAGGCAAATCAAGTTGAGTGTCAGACCCATAGCTAGCACAGTCTGCATTTGCCAAATTCGGAAAAGACGAAGAAGATTGCATAGGCACTTGTACAGGCGTGGACGGCGGTGTGCGATGAATAGTAGCCATGTTAGCGGACAGCGGCCGGGCAGTTAGATATTATGTGTGCTGCAGCGCGCTGTTAGGGACGACGTTGACGTCAACGCAGTGGAGGTGGCAGCTGGGCGGGGCCAACGTCTTTGCTATGCTACTGGTGTGCTGTTGAGTAGTTGTATGTGTGTGTACTGTTTACACTACTCACGCAGACTGTACTTTCAACTGGTTCTGGGCGCCTGGTACTTTTCGCTCGCTCGCAGATTATTATTTTAGTTTTAATTGAATAAATACAGTAATTTTAAGAAAAAAAATTAAACAAATCGTAACCGTAGACACGACCGAACACATCGGCTATCCGAGGAAAGAGGGTAGTAGTGCATTACGTACTACTTTATCAAAGAGGGATATGATACCTCGTATAAGTAGGTGGTGGCTTCAACTTCAGGAGTACGATTGTAGGATCGAGTATAGGCCGGGTAACCGTATGACCCATGTAGATGCACATGCTATCCCTATGTCGGATGAACCTGAGTCTGTATTCGATATTTTAGTTGTCGAAACAGAAGACTGGTTGACAACTATTCAGAGTATTGATGAAGAGGTTCAACGGATTAAAAGTATTTTAGAAGACCCTGAAACGCCTAAAATCCATGAAACTTTTCAGAATTATCGTTTAAAGGGAGGAAAGGTTTATAGAGTTGTGGACAGCCAATTGAAATGGTTAGTCCCTAAAGGATTTAGATGGCAGCTACTCAAGAAGTGTCACGATGAACTTGGTCATTTTGGTCTAGATAAAACTTTGGACAAGTTGAAATCTCTTTACTGGTTTCCCAAAATGAACAAGTTTACCAAAAAGTATGTTCAATCATGTCTGGAATGTAGTTATCACAAAGTACCGCCAGGAAAAAGACAAGGTATGCTCCATCCAGTTCCAAAAATTGATAAACCGTTTCACACGATACACATGGACCACTTAGGTCCATTTGTTCGGAGTAAATCTAAAAACACTTACTTGTTGGTGCTAGTTGAAGCATACACGAAATACGTTACTTTATTTGCCGTCAAAAATACGAAAACTAAATCGACCATCAAAGTTTTAAATCACTATTTTAGTTTATTCGGTATACCAAGTAGGATAATCAGTGATCGGGGAACTTCTTTTACAAGCAAAAGTTTTAAAGACTTTGTGAACAAACTAGGCATAAAGCAAGTTTTAAATGCAGTAGCAACACCGCGAGCTAATGGTCGAAAGAATGTGCAGTTTTGTATAAATGGTCTGAAACACAACAACTTCATTATGCGTTGCCTAAATTGACTGGAGTAGCAAAGGTAAAGGACACCTTTGCTACTCCAGTCAATTTAGGCAACGCATAATGAAGTTGTTGTGTTTCAGACCATTTATACAAAACTGCACATTCTTCCACTTTAGTAATCCATAAATCGATAGTTTGTTCCTTATTAGCAGGATCAAATTCTGGTACTGCATTTGTTGACATACTAAAGTGGTTTTGAGCCTGAGACGCTGACGAGGGTAGTGATTTGATTAACTCCATGACGTCATGAATACTAAAACTGTGATCATCCACGGTCTTGTTTTTAGAGGTCTTATTCGTATTAGTTACATCAGTGATTACGTTCAGATTACTATCTTTGCTGCTAGTATATGATGACTGACTTACGGTTTCCCGACGTCTTCGACTCGTCCTATGGTGACGAGATCCCCGTCTCACCTCGCTACTGCTGCGCTGCCGTCGTCGCCGTCTCGCCCTCCGCGAGTGTGCAGATCGGGAACGCGAGCGCGACTGCGAAGACCGCGTTCTTTTTCTCACACGCAGCGACGCAGACCGACGCCGCTTACGACGCTCAAGGCTCTTATAAGAACCCGGACGTCTCCGTGGCGTACGGCCTCTTGAAGCTGCGCGGCTCGAGGAGCTTGAGCTGGTCCGTACAGGACGCGGGCGCCGCGTACTAGAACAGCTTCTCCTGTGACGCCTGCTCAAACGACCCGCGCGGCTGCGGCTGCGGCTGCATGACGGCGTAGCTCCATCACGCGGTTGGGGAGCCTCTCGATCAGAAAGCTTTCGCATTCTCACTTCTTCACGAATTTTCGACATATTATTTAGATCTGAAATCATATTTTTATCGACGTTTTAATCACTTCTTATTGAGAACATACATAGCCGTATAAAACCCTAAACACAAATAAAAAAATAATAAAAATAAAATTTAACCATTGTAATCATCAAAATTGACGTATCACTTACTGAATTCGATTGTGCTAAGACAGCAAGTTAAAACCTACTTATTTTACTCCTTACAATCAAATTATACACAATGCTAAGTTTATTTCTTATAAAATAGGCTCACTTACGTAACGGAAAAAAAACATAATAGGTGAAATACGCATTTACGTACATATAATCACGCCTTCTTTACATGGGGTAGGCAGAGATTACTTCAAAAATCAAACGAATTCCAATTTTTTTTTTCATTTCTAGGTTCGTTTACGTAATCTCGGTGACTCACAATGCCTTACAAGTAAACGAACTCACTATTTATGTATTTAATAACGCGGATAAGCGTTAGCATACACCATAATTACTGTATTAGTAATTTAGAAAAAATTGCAATATTTAATAAAGAAACAACTTACCGAGTTTATGCCTCTTACTTTACCTGTCCTTAGAAACGGCCTAGGTGGACGTGATTGGAATATTAAGTAATATTCCTGTCGAATCCCACTTCTGAACTATAAGAAGTTCAGAAGTGTACCAATAAAACAGTTAACACTTATTATCACATCAAATATTTATTCGTACTTATAACACACTATTCACAACTGATTTCTCTACCCTCCACACTACACTTTACACCGGTCGGTATCACTCCACGAATTAGACTGTTTAAATATGGCCGACCGCGTTATAAGTAAGCTACAGATGGAAGTCAATACACAAACTATTCTTCCACAAAGAAGTGGTATTACATTATTTTTATAGAATAATTAATTCAGATCTTGCTAATTAAATTATTCTAAAGATTTTCAGACGAAATAAATAACAAAAGCTTACACAATGTTGCCACATGCAACCTCTATGCTCAGTACCTACTTATAAATGGCGTAATAATATGTCAGGGAAGGAGAGTTGAGTGGTGCGGTATATCTGTCATATGAAACATCAACTGCTCTGCATAAGCTCGTTGTAATTTGTTATGTGTGCGATGATATCGTGGTGGTGTTCGGAGTACTCGTATTGTGTACTCTTCGAGAGTCGTCACAATCGAAATGCTCTGCTAGAACTCCGGGGTTGCAATCTCCGTTACTTAGAATACCACATAATAGTTATCTTTCCAAAGTTCCAACATGTTGTAATATAAGCATCATCATCCCATCTTGGAATCCCATCTCCACCGTTGGAAAGCAGGCTTCTTTGCTCTGAGAATAGTCAATACAAAACGCAGGTCCAGTGCGGGTAGGTAAGTATACAGGGTGTAAATTAACCCTTCACACATACGCCAACCAAGTATTCTGTACTTCAAACTAAGTACCCCTACGCCTCCCTACGCAAAAATTTTTGCTGGAAAACAACTTTTTTTTTGGGGTCAAAAATCACATTTTACTGTAAAACTCAATGTAGCACTCTTAAAACATTGTAATAGTGAATGCTTTGAATAGTAAACGGGTCATGGAGGTAATTTAAGTAAAGTTATAACCTGAAAAACTAGTATACAAAAACAGCTGTGAAAAGTTTGGAACTTTGACCCTCAATATCTTCGTAACTCAGGTATTGTCTAAGAACTAAAAAATGATCGCAGTGGTGGGGAGAAAAAGTACCCTTCGTTTGCGTTAAGGGTACTTTTACACACTTTATAATATAACAATGCCGCTACGTAAAACCTCTAACTCATACCTCAGTACGCCGAGCAGAGTCTGAATTTATGCCCGGATGGTGGAAATAGAGTCGCTCTCTATTACTTAGGACTTAAACATTACTGGCAAATTAGGGGTTTATATGAGGTACACCTACGGTACACCTCTGTCTAATTCTCTCGACTACGAACCTTCTGGGGTTCTTTGCCATTATCATCAGCCTATACAATGTTCCCACTGCTGAGACTCTGCTGGGATGGAAGGCATGGGCTATAATCCACCACTCGGACCCGGTGCGGATTGGTAGATGTCATCTGTCTTCGATTTTTTGGTTTAGTATACGCCGGTTTCCTCACGATGTTTTCCTTCACCGTTTTGGGAGCAGTGGTAAAGAAATAAATTATATAAAGAAATGCGCCTGCCTGGGTTCGAATCTACGACTTACTGCTCGTAAATCTGGGCTACCAACACTGGGCTACCTGACTGCTCTGCGGTTCTTACCAAATTAAAATCAAACAGACGCGGCGCCTGTAAAAAATAATCAGCACGATCTTTTTCCAACTGCACGTAATTAGGTATAATTTATGATTAATTTAGTGTTTATATAAGCGATGATAAGAAACAAACAGTGTGTGTACGGTCCCTGCATTGCAGTTGACGAGATAGCGATGGACGTCAGTGTTATCTCAAGAATCAGTATTAATTACTTTAATAATCTCACTAGGCGTGGTGTGCGAGTGTATCTGTTGTTTTAATTTTTTTAATTTTCTTGTTGTCTTTTGGCGTCAAAAATATAGTCGACAATGGGAACTGGTGTTGAGTTGCATCCGGATCGAGTGGAAACCGACTTCAACCTTCAGTCTAGGCATACGATGATAATGGTGATGTTTTTCTTAGTTTGGTTATTTCTAATAACCATAAATTAACAAGTGCGAACGTATCTAATAATTCACATTAAATTTCTTACAGTAATAACTTACCTTAAAATCACGTCTGTAATCACCGACGGGTTAGGTAGAGGTAATAATAGTACACCAAGATTTCTTTAGTTATGTTAAAGTTCCATGTAGTTTCGGGCGAGTCTATTATCTTCAATTGGACACAAATTCAGAGTCCATCACTGCAACTGAGAGAATCCTTATGGGCAAACGGAATAACCCTTTGGCCGACCTGGAGTCTAACCAAGGCTTGATGAGAAAACCAAAGAGTTTAGTATTAATTTTTTGTTTTGTCAAAAGTAGCATCTTAATGAAATTGAAAAATAATGTGAACAGCATTTAATGCGTCATGCTCGTGAACGAGTGCTGTCAGTTGTGACTGGTCACCTCTTAGCTGCCACGGCTTGTTTGAATTATTATATTATTTTTTAATCATCGTTTTGGCTTTACTGTGGACACTTATCGTGCACATCTTGCTACATCGTTCACACATAATAATATACCATCTCAACATGAATGATGTAACAATATTATGATTTAAAAGAGTGCATGTCCATGAAGTTTCTTGCCATTCTTCTCATGAGACCAACGCTTTGGAATCGGCAACTACAGTACACTCACAGTTATTATGCCGTGTGAGTGGGACTGTGGCTTAGTTTATTAGCTTATTAAAATTTAGTATTTGTTCGACTATTCAAAAGAGCCTGTAACTGACCTACTTGAAATAAATATTTTTGATTTTAAAATAATTCGTAAGTAATTTTGTTCCAAATGATATTTTTCTTTATCAAAACATATTTTTATCTGCTCAACTAAAAACCAGACGAGTTATAATTTGGTTACCCGGATATATTGCACCCGCGCAGCCCCATTAGAGGGTGCTCCGTGATCCATATGGCGATCCGAGACATGGGGCGCGGGGTATGGGGGTGTAGGGTAATGTATAATAGATATTTCACCATTAATATGCCATCTATCTCTGTCTTGTGTCGGATAGTTAGTTCGATGGCATAGCATATTCAGAGATAGCCAAAATCTGTCTCTTCTTATAAATATCCAAATACTGGGACGTTTTATGGCAAATATTGCTGGTCGCTAAGTTAAAAAGCGATGTTAAGTTACACATACACACACACACACATATAATTCTACTAGGTTTAGTTACATAAAGGCTTGGTCAAAACCATATCTCTCACCACCATCTTCAGTGCCATTTCATGAAACACTTTCACGAAATGTTTGTCAACAACACCATTCGTCAAAGTCATTCGAACACCAGAAATCCTTCTACCACTGTAATGTCTAGAGTACGAGACAGTGTCTTTAAAAGTGTACATGTGATGTAGACGTGAATAGTTTGTATAATACTTATTCTGTATCATAATTATAATGTATAATACTTATATTGTACATTACTTAAAGGTTACAGCAAGATCAAAAACAGCCTTGCAAATGAGACCCACAATTCTCTGCCTGGTTTAGGTTTTACCTGGTTAAGAAGCTCAGTATCCCAAAGAGTAACGGCCACAAAAACCTTTCTCTACTACATTAGTAATAGCAAAATAAAATACCGGACAGATTCCGGCGTTGTACGGCACTTTAATGAGCCCAAACCATATTCCGACGGTACCGCTGGGAAACTCATTGCAATAACTGTTTCATCAAAACATTGTACTGTAACAGCGTATGCGGGTGTGACAATTACCGTCACTAACCATTTTATAATTCCCTCGTGAACATTGGAACGATTGTCGTACTTATTGAACGAAACATGTTTAAATTATGTGTAATTAAGTGATCAATTTGGGTTTGGAAAGGCCGCGTTTATGTAGAACATATGAAAACTGGGTCCAACAGTATTCTTATCAACTTATTACCAACATTTTCCTGCCATTATCCCAATTGATTTGGGGTCTTCGTGTACTTCTCTATTAGACATCATCTTTCAGTGGTCAGGTCCACTTTTTAGTGACACAATCAACGAAAAGGTAAGGGGGTCTTTTCTAGCTATATATATCTTACAAAACAATTCTTCCATCGTTTCTGTTTAAACATATTATAGATATTCAAGGCTATTCTCAAGACTGTAGTACCTATGATGTAGTCATTTTGTTGTAATTAATTAACACAACAGACAAACAGAAATGTCACAAATTTTTACATTATAACACTTTCACTTTAACTTTACTAATCACTATTATCTTATGATTCATACACAAACATGGACTCGTATCGCCCGCACTATGTACACTTTGCGACTATATAAGCTACACACGAGATACCGGCAGTATTTACCACTGAACCAGACAACAGTCAGCAGCAACCATGGTTTCCGACTTCAGAAAGAAGAAACTTCTCCACGTCTTCAAATCCTTCTTCGACACTGATGGCAGTGGCAACATTGAGAAGGATGACTTCACCGCAGCCATCGAGAGGATCACCAAGACCCGCGGCTGGAAAGCAGGTGATGACAAATACAAATACGTAGAAGAGACCCTATTGAAGATCTGGAGCGGCATCCAAGAAGTTGCTGACGCCAACAAGGACGGCCAAGTCAGCCAGGACGAGTGGATCGCCATGTGGGACACCTTCACCACCAAGCCCCTCGAATGGCAGACCCTGTACTGCAAGTTCGCCTTCACTATTGAGGATGCCAGCGACGATGGATCCATCGATGCTGAGGAATTCTCTTCAGTCTACGCTTCCTTTGGCCTGAACAAGGAAGAGGCAGTCTCCGCCTTCCAGAAGATGGCTAATGGCAAGACTGAGGTCACGTGGGCCGAATACCAGGACCTGTGGAAGGAGTACTTCACATCCGATGATACCAGTGCTGCTGGTAACTACATCTTCGGCAAAACTAGCTACTAAGTTTTAATTATAGGTTTTTGATAAAAACTTGCTTATTTTTGGACAGTTCTTTTGATAAGTGATCTTAATTATGATAAATAAATGCATTTATTAAGTAAGTAGCGAATAAACTAAATTATTTAATTTACATGTTATGTTTTATTTGTTAATCACTGTCAGGACTACAATAATAGGGTTAACCCCTAATATACGCCTTTAACTAGCAAAACGTGAGTGTACTATAAGTACACCACTGCTTATCCCTTTGGGGAATACACGCGTAATGTTATGTGTATTTTGATTTTTTATCGTGGCAAAGGCCTCTTATGTTTTACCGACCTTTATCAAGGATTGGTAGGTTCTTGGTTCAGGTGCTTCTTGCACTTTTACCTGGGGTAAAAGGTAACCTACCTGGGGTTGTCGTTGCTGAGGAAAAAGGATGGAGCCATCTCTTTATAGCTGCATCTCTTTTCCGCAACGAAGAGAAATTGTCATACTGGTATAAGAGATGGTGATTCAGTCCCTAACCATACCCTCCTCCTTGATGTAGCTGTCACGACTGTACAACATCACGCTTGTAATCTCCTAAGGGTTAGGCTGAGATGTAGCTAAGAGTACACCCACATTTTGCCTGATATGTTACAAGTTCCATGTGATAGCGGGCGACCCTATCGCCATCAACTGGGCGCAAATCTAGGCTCCGGGGCTGCTATTGAGAAATTCCTTATGGAAAAAATCAATAACACATTCTTAGAAATCAACCCAGGACTATATGCTCTGTTGAGCATGTAGTGCAGTCGTGCTTGCGACCACTACACCGACAAGGAAATCTTGCTGAACCAAAACTTTTATATTTCGCATTATCGATGTCAGCGCAGAGGTCACTTAACTGCATTTTTTGGGCAAGGCCGTTTTTACCCGACTGCGGTAAAGCCCAAAAAGAGGGTTATGTGTTTGGCGTGTATGTATGTATGTATGTATGTCCGTTTCTTTGTTCCCTCATAACTCCTAAACGGATGAAGGAATTTGAATGAAATATACGTCGTTAGATTCGTCTTGATGGCGCGAGTGTCACTGGCTACATTAAAATTAAAAAAAAAACAAAGATAATTGCTGGTTTTGGGGGCTAAATCGTGGATTTGAAAAAATAAAAAAATCCATTACCATCGAGTAGGGTATCAAAATGAAGGGTTTTAAAAGGAGATTATAAAAATATATGACACGTGTTTAAAATAAATTCAATGTCACAAATTCTATAAACAAACACAAAAGTTAAATCATCTGCGAAGTATTCTAAGCGACCAACGAAAGAACAAACACTAAAGAACTAAAAAGTTAGAAATAAAAAAAGTAGTTACAAAACTAAAAAACCCGACTGAAAAGCAAAAAACAAGCACATTTTAAATTAAATAATACTTGGAAGCAGGCGGGGTTCATTTGAATATTAAATTATGAAATGAAAATAGAATGGACCCCGCCTGCTTCCAAGTATTATTTAATTTAAAATGTGCTTGTTTTTTGCTTTTCAGTCGGGTTTTTTAGTTTTTTAACTACTTTTTTTTAATCACTTGGAGGCCCTGGGCACTTGAGAACAATGGGACCCTTGTAGGATGCAAGAGCGAACGAAGCGAGCTCGAATTTTTGTGCACTCCTCCTTGAAAACGGTTTGTTTCCTCGGTATAGTTTATACATCATTTATGACCCTTATCCTCCTTTATGTCACGTATCTTTTTTCTATATTTTTAGCATAAGTCAGTAGCATTGACTTATGCTAAAAATCTCGATTCAAAACCAAGCGGAGCGAGGTAAAAATGTTGGTATCCTGCGGTCCTGCCTGGGAAATGTTAAGTTTCTTTTGACAGCTTCTAACTTTGAAGGTTACAAGATCGTAGGGCCCTGGGCAGGTGTCCCGTGTGCCCAGTGGAAAAGATGACCCTGGTTTTGGGACACAGGGCAAAAAAACGGTGGAACATAGGTAATCGAGCCTAATGCTGAGCCACATAATATTTTATTTATTTATTTAATACGCTTAGACCTCAAATGCACTCTTATAATGTTTTGCTATATCCCTGTACGGCGCATAGGTGATGATATCATTATATTTATTTTTATTTATAATCACAGATTTCTGCAAACTGATTGCAATCAACATGCAATGTGCGTCAACATCTAGTATATAATCTAGGGTTATCAATATTAATTACAGTTTGATAAGGTGATTAAGAAATCATGCCATAACGTCAAGCCTATATTGTCCGATACGGTAGGTAGGCGTGTACAAGCTACCAACCTTTTCAGAAAGGTGTGGAGTCCCATGTGAACGGTGCTATTTTTTGTCTAACTCTTAGATAATAGATGCTCAGCGCATGCATTTGTGATTGTCAGAAAGGCATAGTAATTCAAATATCGACACGTAATTTCTTCATAATACCTTCATAGTTCCAAACTATATTTAAACATAACGTCACGCCTATAATCCTTGAAGGGTTCCGTAGAGGAGTACCTCATAGTATAACCATGGGCATATGGTCGTCCCTATCCAGATATCATTCAGTCACAAATTCAGTCTCAAGGCTGAAACTTAGATATTCCCGGTGAAAGTACCCAATCACATTGCCCAACATGGATGTTGAACCACAAGTCCTCATGTACAGAATAGCGCTTGCGAACTCTAGGCCAGCTGGAGAAAGAACTGCTAGTGAGATTTAATTTAACTTGCCTTTCCTGACTGTAATATTACAGTCAGGAATAAAAAGATTTAAACTAATTAAAATAATTTCCAAGTGAGTTTTCCACAAGGACCGCGGTCAAGTTAGATCCTTGTTAAGATAAAAACGTGGGGTGAACATAAATATAAAATAATTTTACAAAACAGTTGGAATATGGCGGACATTTTTGTTGGAATACGACGAGTGCTAATTACCGGGTGAATTATCGCGTTGAACGGACGGTGCCAAGCTCTGATAGTGTCCGGTGCGAGGTACGAGCGGTAGCGGGAAAGTGGAAAAGCAAAGTGAAAAATTATTCTGAATCACTGTAAAATCACATAATTTCCTAGAAAATATTTCAAACCGAAACGAACAAGAATGAGGATACTCCAATTTGTTTGATCTGCTCACAAACATGCCTTTTTTGGAAAAATGACTGCTCCCTCTCTGGGCCGAGGGGATGGGAGTGTCAGACTTCTACTGACTAAAAACCATCAATATTCCTTCTTAGCCCTTTGTGTCTGAGGCCGTGGTATCTCTTTCAAATAACCTGCAGCCCCGGTCATAAGCATCCCCTCGCAATAACTACGGCTTATCCGTAACCGTTGTGCTTGCAACAGCGTCGAAATATCGGGAACTTGAAACAAATAAATAGTAAAAGTGACCATGTCAGTTTATAGTAAATTATGATATTAGTGCGGTAAGTTGAAAATTACAGCCGAGGCGATATTGCTTGCCCGAGCCGTAGGCGAGGGCTAAAAGAAAGCAGAGGCTGTTATTATCAAAGCGCACGTATGTCATATGACGTTTTATAACATATTTGCGAGGAAATAAATAAAACTCGGACTTTCTTAAACGAATAAATCTTTAATTAAAGCAGTTATGAAAATTTGAGCAATTAGTAAAATTGATTATTATTTCTTAACAAATAAGCGATGCAATTTTTTTTCAGGCATAGGCACAAAACAGCCAGTATTATTAATAAAAGTAAATTAGTATTTTTGTTTTTGCTATTTATTAATGGTTGTAATTTATTGTCGAAATTAATAAAATTAAAGAATTAAATGTTTATTTATTATATTTTATCTCGCAAAGTTAATTTTATTCATAAAATGTTGACCACTTTTCTGAAATAAAAACTCTTTGCTAAGATTTAAAAAAGTAGGTACCGTTCGTTTTGACGGAGCATCTTTCTAAACCGTGCGATTAACATTACATTACCGCACAAGTACGTAATGAGATACATTACGATATTGAAATTGGTGAAATAAGAGACCCTTTACGAGCAAATGTGTTATAAAAAACTTTATCTTTCAAGCCTTTTTAGTAATTTCTTGTCAAGTGTGCGTTTCGCCCATCCTTTACACCACACGTCCACCGTCCCACTCGAGGGTTACCTGAAGTGGCTTCGCGATATTTATTGCGGTGTTATTACGTGTAATCGCCGCTGAATCTACCTGCTCTATAATGTGATCTCTCGGTTATTAACCTACCAAATGAAATGTTGCGATGTTGACCTATTTACACGAGACTCTAGTTTAATTTTCATTTTTGGTGGGTGCTCCTGAAGTGGGTTTAATTTTAAGATGTGTTTTAAGGGTCCTTTTGTTTTTAATAGGCGAGCTTGTTGCTTGCGATTTTCCTGTCTCGTACCTACCTGTATTTGGGTTTCTAATTTTGTAATAATGATGTTCACGAAACAAAATGAATAAACAAGGATCGTAGCAGGTGGAGTTTTGCAGTTGCTTATCCCCCTTGCGAAAATGTGTGTTGATTGTATGAAGTATAAAAAAATATTCTTAATCATAAACAAATTGAATTTGTCTCGGTGATATTCTGGTGGTCACCACTGTTGATTCTGGTTTCCAGGAGTTGCAGTGATTTGGGAATAGAGTGACGGCCTTATCCCATTTTTATTTAAAATATTTTGAGGTATGTGAAGTGTGAAGATGTATGGAGATGCATATTTCCGTGCTACCAATAAATAAGCAATCCCTGCAGTGGTACAATTACAAGCTAGCATTGTTATGCGCCATAAGTTGAAACGATGCGCTCACAAATCCTTATTTATTGCGAACTAAAAGTTCTATACTGCGGCTAGTTTCACGTGAGCTAGTAATACCCATCGTGTACTAACATAGATAAAGTTATACGTGTATATGTATATGTAGGCATAAAACGAATCTGTACGCGTTCGAACTGTAGACGCGACCAATCCATCACAGATTGATGCCCATAACGTCATGTGGTTTTGACAGTCGACAGTTTTTTACTTTTGGTGTTCCGTGTTCGTGCGTCAATGAATATAATATTCAGTATTTTACATAGTATATATATTTCAGTATTTTATTTTTTTTTGTAACAACTTGAGATAATAATTAATGGTAACACATACAGGGCTCACCTTACTTAGTTTAACTGTAACACCTTGAAATAATAATTAATGGTATCACATACAGGGCTCACCTTACTTAGTTTAGCTGTAAACACTTGAAATAATAATTAATGGTATCACATACAGGGCTCACCTTACTTAGTATCTGTAAACACTTGAAATAATAATTAATGGTATCACATACAGGGCTCACCTTACTAAGTTTAACTGTAACATCTTGAAATAATAATTAATGGTATCACATACAGGGCTCACCTTACTTAGTTTAGCTGCAACAACTTGAGATAATAATTAATGGCTCCATCATTATCGATTAAAATAAAACTATATTTTCTAAACTCAAACAGGAGACCTGTTTGAGTATGAAGACGAAATATACATTGGTTATGGTTAAGACTACAATGTATAAAGTGCATGACATTTGAGCGGCAACTAGTCGGAGTTGTTGTTGGAACGTGCGGAACCGTCCGTGATGCACCGCGGTCGCACATCATAGCTCACTGCAGTGTATTGTGAGCGGGGAAGCGGTGGATGCGGCAAGTTTTGGTGCATCCACACTGACGTTACTTCATGTAGAGCAACATTTTGCAAATAGTTAATAATATTGTTGTAGTAAAGGATTGGTGCTGCAGCAGTGGTGGCCCAGTGGTGGCGGCCACGACTGGTGGTTACGAACAATGAGTCGTGGGTTTGAACCCAGTCAGGCGCATTACTTTGTGTAATTTATTTCATCACCACTGCTCTCAAAGCGGTGAAAGAAAACATCGCGAGGAAACCAGCATGCCTTAGAATAAAAAAAATCGAACACGTGTGACATCTACCAATCCGCACTGAGCCCGCGTCGTAGATTATAGCCCAACCCTCTCCCAGAGAGGAGGCCTGAGTCCCTGCAGTGGGAACATTATAGGCTGATGATGATGAAATGATTGTTTTCTTCTCTATTGATCTTATGGCTTGCTAGAACCATATACACCATATAGCTCTAGATTTAATTGTGTCAAGCACTTCATTTCAAGTGTTTATTTTTGTTATGTTTCTGAACAGTATCCGAATCTGGTCAGACAATCAGGTTTTGTAGATGGAAACAGGCGTTTAAACTCAAACTAAACTCAAACTCAAAGGGTTAATTTCATTTAGAACGTAATGCAACAAGGCATAATAGCTCTTGCGATTGTAGCTACCCACTTCAACACGTAGATTTCTAAGGAGAAGAATGTGCTCGAAACTCCATGGACAATCTGTTAAATCAAAATATTGTTACAAAATCACGTAAACGAACTTTGCTCAAATACCTTCTAAGCTCCATGTTACTGCAGGCAATAGCAGTATCACACACGAGCGCTCGCGACGACGACGACGACGGCAAGCCGGCACGCTCGTGTGCTGTCGCCTTTATTTGCTTTGCTTGACACCCTTCTATGCCTGACATAGTTCGGTTTCTCGAGAAATTTGTGTTAGTCTAGTATAATATTGTATGTTGATTTTGAAGGTGGTTATGCAATTTTGTTTTAGATTTGATTGTGGTTGTATCTGTGAGCAAAAGCCACGTTGAATACCAAGGGCGGAGTGCAGCAATACTGATCATTTTTTACTTCGATTAACTATTTCAAACTAATAGGTATGTTTATGTTTACTTATTTATTAATATTATGTTTTTACTAGTGCCCGAAAACCATTACGTCGGGTTATTAGTTTTTTGCAAAGGAAACTTACACTATAAAATATTACCTACATATATCGAGTATAGCAAAGAAACTAGAAGGTTATTTTCAAAAATTGGTATGGGTCTGTTTACTCCATACTACACCAATTAAAATCAACAAAATTGACTGTGTATTAGGTTACATATTCATCGTGTGTTTATGTATAATTAAATATTCTAAATCTCTTTCCTATTAAACAGCGGACGTGCATGTGAAGCAAAAACAAATACTTTGATGTTATTAAGTAGCTCATTTGTGGAAAGTACAGTTGAAGCACTCTCGATACAAAGGGATTATTAAATATAACTCAATATTTTATTCTACTCCCCCGAGTTGCAAAGATGTGTGACAGTTGTGTGTGGCCACGAAAATTGATCGCTCTTTTTCCTAAAATTGAAAGCAGAAGTAATCAGAAGTCTTAACTTAAACTTTGTTACTATGCATATGGAATTATGAGAGCACTAATTCGGAAGCGTTTTGTATGGATTTGTTAAAAATTTGAATTTATACTTTTCGGAAAATACTACTAGTCAACATCTCTTGAGGATGCTCAGTGGCAAGATTAAACACGTATCAAGTGCCTGTTGTATGATAATTACCGCAACTTCTGAGTGAGCATACTTTTGCAGACCAAATTGTATCTAGTTTCGTAGAATGAAAATTTCATATTAAGTACACTTTGTAATGGAGGGTTTACGCAAAGTAACGCCTAATACGCTCACACTAAAGTAGTATGTGTACACTGTACAATCGGTCATACAGGTTTGACCGAAACTGGTTTGTTGATGTATTTACTGTCCTTGCCTCTGTCACAGAATATTTAAATGTTGGCAAGGTTGCTCCGTCAGGCACTTACTATAACGGCAAGGCGTTCATGCGAAGTATCCTTAAAAAACAAAACCCGCTTGTTTCATGGCGCCGCGTCATAAATTCAATGAATATTTGAGCATACGCGTCCCTGCCCACCTGACGTCAGGCCGTCAGTTTGACGTCGACTCGTTATAAACAACACGCGGGTATGGGCTGCGAAGTTTTCTTTTTTTTTGGTATCTATTAAAAATTATATGGCCTTTGCTAGACACAGATACCAATTAATAAGAATTGTTTTTTTTTGTGCTATCTCTTGGTTGCAAAGAAAATAACAAGTCACTTGTTGTTAGAATTTCCTAGGAATGAGTGCTTACAAGCAACTAATAGAACTTTTAACTACAAAAACATACTTTCTCACTACACTAAAAACAAATGAAAGCCCACAAGATTCCAACGATACATCACACAATATATCTGTCCCGTACAGGCCACTCGACGCTAAAATCAAAGATATTTTTAATCAGCACATACCTACTACCCTACTGCTAGAGGCTGATTGGAGCTATTCCTTTGATGGCGGATCAAAGCGGGCTGATTACTCGCTAGTTAGATCGACGTACATTTTCACTTGCCTCTCTGTAGGTGCCTACTGTAGGTAGGGACTTGGATACCGGTACGTCGGGATATTTTTAGAGCGGTTTGTGTTTCTGTGGCTGGGTGATTCGGGTTTTGAGAAAAAACGATATATAGATGTTCAGGCTAGACAGTAGGTTGTCCATGTACGTATGTAAGTAGGTACAGGTAATTAAAAAAAGTGTTCTGAGGTAGCATGGGTACCACTTACAGTACAGGTTAATCAACGACGAAAAAATGGTGAACAATGGTTTCAGAAACTTTAATATGTACATATTAATTAAAATTGATTCCAAGCCTATCACTAATCTCAGAAAGCCATAAAAGACCGAATAATACCGTAATGTTGCTAAACAGCAAACATAATGTCGTTGGACAGACCCTCATAAGTAACTGCTCAAGGATTGACACCTTAAACTAACTGGTTTATTTCGAGAAATTAAACGATTAAAATTGAAGCACATTTTTATTCAAAACAATTATTTTAATTTACGAGTAAGCACGTAAAAAGTTAATAATGCTACTAACCTTGGTCCCATCCGGTTTATCCCGTTAATTGCTTTTTCAGGCGTAAACATAAGCAAAATAAACATTTTCATTATAAAAAAAAATAAACATTAAAACAAGGTCAGGAAAATAAAAAGGGCTTTATTTGCTGAAAACTCCTAACTTAGGCCTTAAATGGATTACGAATGAAAATTATAACATATTTGAGTTTACGTAAACCTTTCCTTAATTTTTGACATAAAAAGGCTAATTTATAAAGTATCTCATCATATTTTCACAATATTCCTAGAATCCACATAATAAAATTTAACCCCCATAATATGATTTATTAACGGAACTTTGAAATGTTTCTTTCTATTATTTTTGTTACTGAGAATTACAATTATTTTAGTTTAGCAAACAGTTTCGAAGTTACAAATTGCTTATTATACTATTAATAAAGCTGATATGATAGAGCATTGCGCTACACACTTGAAAAACCTTTCGAAAAATCAGATATTAAAATCCTAAAGCATTTATGATATTATATTCAAATTTTGCAGGATTATACGAAATCAATCAATGGAATCACAAGTTGACAACATTGTGAACATCAAACTAAACAGGTGCTGCGCTCTGTGCACGGAAGTCGGAAGCCCGCAGCTCGCGAAGCGCAAAATTAATATTTCCTTAAGTTTTTGCAATTTGCAGGCCAGTCCTTTTTATGTTTAGTTTTTAGTTTTTGTTCACCTAACTGCTTAACAATATATTGGTCGACAAGACCCCAAGAAGGAACCACTGGCTCTGAAGATAAAGGCTTTGCCTAGTTTCGGAGTCAGGGATACTTATACATTTTGTCTAAGTTTAAGCCCTAGCTACACTACGCAATTAAACCAGAAATTGTTATCCGATGTCCAATCTTCTCTTTTAAGTTACTATTGTGCACCTTAGAATAAGACCTTAATTGTAACAAGGGCTGTGAATAAACCTATTATTTCCTTTATTCATTTTATAAAATATTAAAGTTAAAGTTCCCTGAAGAGTGATGAAGCCTCACGGCTAACATCATGGCGGTTATTGTTGGAGCTCTTCGAGTTAAGATTTGAATGTATCGGTCTTGTCTCCGTGTGGTGCAGCGATACCGTCCTCCATGGCGCTCAGCCACGGTACCAGTGCTTCGGTAACGTGTCCAAAGTCGACTGATAACACTCTGACTTGTATTCAGAGCTAAAGCCACAGTACGTTGCCGGGAACCAGCTTCTATCATTCCCACGGCTCTGAGCATTTCTTCCCTGCTTAAATGACGTCGCCGCTCCATAATAACGTTGGTTTTAATCAGTAGTAGGGAAACAGTAGCACAAATAATGTCTTCAATGCGTTGTATGTTTTTATAGGGAAAATATTGACAGCTGATTTTCATCTTTTACTCGAATTTGATTCACAGTTCCTGATTCAAATTATGAAATGCACCAAAAAGGATCCATATAAATTTATAAAATCATAAATTTATTACAAAGCCACATCTCAATCTCAAGAAATCCGCATAAAAATGCTTGATCCCTAGACACTTTTGATGTGTGTACATTTTTGAATATTAATTACAAAAAGGTATTTAGAAAACATTTAAAAATATAAAAAATAGTGGTCCACTAGCATTGGGAACAGAGTTCGAACTACCGGTGGTCAAGGCTCTTGAGAGAGGAACCTCCTGACGATGCGCGCCGTGTCCAGAAGTGCTGCCTTCTGAATTAATCAATCAATCAATCAACTTATTATTATTATTATAGTCCTAGTTTGTATGTTCATTAAAATATGATTCGCGGTTTTAAGACGTACGAGTACGTAGTCATATTTTATTCAACATACAACCTAGAACTGGCCTGCACATTGCAAAAAACGTAAGTTTTGAACTTCGCGGGCTATAGATTGGCTTGTGTTGTTACAGCCAATCACAGCCCACTGCCCAGCTACACTCGCAGGAGCTGCGGCGGCGTTAAAATTGCGGAAATCAATGTATGTGTGCAGTTCATAGCCACGTAAATATGCACCGATGAGACGCTGTGTGCGTAAAATTATGAATGGGTTTAGGCAAGTCGAGTATTACCCTGTAATAAGATTGGTACTAATAGTAGTGCTTGGCAGTGAGTGTGAATGGGACGCGAAAAATTGCTATAAGTATTATAACAGGAGTTTGAACTTTTTATTATTATTTTGCACATAGTGTTATTTTATTACATAGTTAATTAGTTATAAGAAATGCTCAGTTGGTAAGGTAGGCTAAGCCGAAGAGCTTATATAGGGCACACGCCCCTAGGCCTCAATGGTGCCTCAGCGGTAACCACCAACAGTACACACTTGTACCTACCATAATGTGCCTACTTATTCTTTGATTTGTTCCTTACTTATATCATAAGTTTTTTAAATATCTCGAATTTTATAATTTTTTAGGGTTCCGTACCTCAAAAGGAAAAAAAAAGAAACCTCATAGGATCACTCGTGTGTCTGTCTGTCTGTCCATCTATCACAGCCAATTTGTTAACCGTCTTCCCAAAAAGGAGGAGGTTCTCAATTCTATTGGTTTGTTTTTTTTTCTATGTATGTTCACCGATTACGCCGAGATTTATCATCCGATTTACGTTATTCTTTTTTAGTTTGATGCGGAGAATAGTTGCCATTTTTTTTGTTTTTTTTTTTTTTTTTAATTTAACATAGTTTGGCCCAGTACTTTTCATTTCTCGACTGCGGCGAAGCCCAAAAGGAGGGTTACGTGTTTGACGTGTATGTATGTATGTGGGTATGTCTGTTTCTTTGTTCCCTCATAACTCCTAAACGGATGAAGGAATTTGAATAAAATATACGTCGTTAGATTTGTCTTGACGGCGCGAGTATCACTTACCTACATTAAACTTAAAAAACAAAGAAAAATGGCGGATTTTGGGGGCACTAACGCGGATTTGAAAAATAAAAAATCCGTTACCAGATAGGTAACGGGACATTATAAGAATATAAGATACTTATATGTTTAAAAGAAATTCAAAGCCAAAAATCCTATAAATAAACACAAATTTTAAATCATCTGCGAATAAATTTACGCGACCAACGAAAGAACCAACACAAAAGAACAAGGTGAAAATAAAAAAAAAATAGTTAAAAAACTAAAAAACCCGACTGAAAAAACTGAAAAGCAAAAAACAAGCACATTTTAAATTTAACAAAACTTGGAAGCAGCATTTTATTTTATAATTTAATATTCAAATGAACCCCGCCTTCTTCCAAGTTTTGTTTTAAAAGAAGTGAATAATCAGCTTCTGAAGTCGGTGCTATTTGTTTGTGTGATTTCATTTATTTGCCACCGACTTCAGAAGCTGATTATTTTTCTGAAGTTTATTTTTCACGTTTAGGCGTTTTTTCCGAATCGACTGGACCGATTAAGTTATAATTTGGTACACATATGTATTGCTATGATCCTATCATGGATGCATAACGTAGATAAATGAATTTTGAATTTAGGGTTCACTTTTGGGAAGCTTAACAGTTTTCTTTAAGTTTTGCAAACTGTACCGTGTGATACTCGAATATCAAATGAAAGGCTTATTATGAGAATCCCAATCATTTTTGTTTTAATTGATTAAGATAAACACTTTTAAAGATATTTAGGAAAATAGATAAATTCTGACCACCCCCCCCCCCTTATCTGTGAAATGACTGAGCTTAAAATTTTGTAAAAAATACAGTAATGAGTTAAACACTTATAGATTACAGGAAAACCTATAAGAAGTCTATGGTGCTAAAATAACATGAAAAACCTCTCATAATTATGCGAACAAACTTACATTTGCAGTTGGAATGTATGGATAAACTTGTTTTTCAATTATTATGTTAAATTTGGTCAATGGTACGGAACCCTTCATGTGTAAGTCCCACGTGCACTTGGCCAGTTTTTTCTACTCCAAGCAATATGTTATCAACTCAATCAAGTCAAATGCCAACTACTTCATTCATCTACCCGATGGATGGACGACAGTGTGAAAACAGGCCGATTCTCCCGATTGACCGGAGTCGATAGATCACACAGATTTGAGCAGAGATCGGCTTGATAGACGTCGCTCGTCAACACAGCGATGGGTTAAACTGACGGTTAAATAGATGGTGGAACTGGCGGTTAAACTGCTAGATGGTCGCGTTAGATGCAGGATTGTGTGAGGAAGTAGAGTTATTAATAAGTGGGAGGAATTTTGTTAAAATACGAGTAACATGTCAAAATCAAAAATCAAATTCAAAATATTTTTATTTCACATAGGCCTTCAAGGGCACTTATAAAACGTCGGTAAAAAGGGGCACGGTTCGGTGCATTGGTCGATTCTTAAGGAGAAGAACCGGCAAGAAACTCCAACGGTTACTCTTTTAATCTTTTAAAATCGTTTGGGTTAACAATAAGGTATAATGCATACTTGAAGACCATGCAGATTAGTGTCTGAGATGGTCTTTTGAAGAAAGCACCACACAGATTTGAGTGGACCCGTGCAAAAGTTAATAATTGAAAAGAACGAGTGACATAATACTATCTTTAATAAGTTACATTTGTGATTACATATCTATCTCTTGTGCTGTGTACAGCATTGCGTTAGTCTGTTGATTTAGGACCACATTCATGTATTTGTTTCCTAACACAGCAAGTAACGCTAGTGGACAGCAATAGGCTTGTTACGTGGCTCTTAAATATAACTAATGTAACGGTCGTACACCTCTGCCTACCCCTTCCGGCTTCACAGGCGTGATTTCATGGTATGTTACGCCAAGCAAATTGAGAACTTTTTGTCAAAATGCCAACACAGTGTCAGTAATATTTTCTAAAAATAACTAAATGACGGTCTAACCCAGCTGCCTGCGGTTTATCCTTTTTAGGTTGAAAAGCCCATAGGTGAATATATTAGTAGGAGGCTGTGTTTTATGTCAAAGACCCAAATATATGAGGTTGTGGCAACCGGTAGGGTTGCCAGTGTTGCCATAGACTCAAGTGCACTGTTAAAATATGTAAAACATTATGGTAACATTATGCAGAAAACTTTCCGCTTGATAAAGGTGTGCTGCTTAGCTATTCCACTTTCATTAAATATTGCAAAGTTTTTATTAAGATGTTTTAAGTCGCTATTTCTTTATAAGTTGAAAAGTGGTAGAAGTTTCCTAGTCCGTTGGTAAGAACTAGAATTAACTGTGTTCTTAGTTAAAGCCTCTTTTAATAATTATGTCGTCGGTACTTTCAGATCATGCTTCCCAGTTCCGAAGATGTTTTTACATCAATTAAATACGAATTGTGTCATAATTGCATGTCGACCTTCATACCGGAATATATTGTGTAACACTCCACCAAAACTCCTGTAGCACACTGCGATTCCTAATATTCAAAAATAAAATAAAATTGAGTCCACGGATTTCTCGATTTATTTCACGTCCTGCTTACACCACAAAACACAAGCGTGATAGCGTCCCCTGCTCAAAGTCGGCGGGTACAAAATAATCGCGGCGTCACCCGCACTCGCTCCTAAACTCGGACAGACACGCGGATATTGGATGCAGGTCCGACATACACACGGATTTTTATATAAAAATGTGTTTGCAAGGCATGGGAGATAGCGATTTTAACGTTGTGTCTGTATGTCAAACAACAGGGCGAAGGTATGGGGAAAATTGTTGGGTATGAATCTAGATGGCTAAGATGGCAAAGAAACGATTGTTTGGACTGTGTGAACGATTGAATATGGCTAGAAAGGAGGTGACTGCTGACTTGACGAGCTGCCTCTACTGCTGCGAGATGATGCTGTGATGACCCCTAATAAATTGAAATAAGGGCAGGAGAATAATAACTGTGTTAAGTGTTATTGTTGAAAATCATCCTGAACTATTTAGCATGTAAAATCCATTACAAAATAAATAAATAAATAAAAAAATAAATAAATAAAATACCAATCTGTTATTGTTCTTTTATCACCTTTAAGTAAACATGTATATTTTCTTGGGGAAAACCTCTTTAAGCGTACAACTTACACCGCACATCTCACACGGCCGATTATTTATTGAATTGTGCGAAATCTGCCGCCAACGAATATTCGCTTTGATGTGACGCAAAAGGATTGTCTTATTTCGTTGCCAGCTTGCCGAGGGCCTTCCTATCGCACTATACTAGCTAGTGGCATACTTGTACTGGTATACCAGTACAAATCGGTATGAGCACTATGTAGTATTAGCCAATTATTCTTCCACAGAGTGGAATAGGGATGTTTACTGACTTAAAAAAATATGGTTCTATTTAGTCTGTCTCTCAGATTATCGAAAAATATTGGAAAGGTATTTTTTGTTTTATCAAATCAATAAAAATTGACGAAGATAAAAAGCATCAAAGATTTGAGTGGGAGGTTGTGACGTCACTGACCCCTAAAGAATGTCATACTAGTGTCTCAGAAAATGACGTCACACGAGTTATCAAAGCACTGTATCGTCTTCATTGTTTGTTTACGTGAAAAAAGAAAAAATACGTGTCCAGTATTTTTTGGAAATCTATCTGACGGACTAATTCGATTTTTTTCGTTAACTACCCTATTAACAAAGTAATGCCCTAGTGAGACTTTTAGGCGCATCCGGGTTTCGGCTTTGAGTTTGAGAGGAGATAAGTAATGATAGTTGACGTTGAAACGCATTCGTTTCAACGTGATGCCATTGCATCACGTTGAAATTTTGAGCGTTTATAATGTAGGACTGTGACGTTGTTTTTCGGGTTAAAGTTTTATGTGAGAGAGGAAATAAAGGCTTTGCTATATATTTTTTATTTGAACCCCAAGATGGGTTGCGCTGGATGTACTTCAATAAAACTTCTGTTAGTTAGTTACACATAAACATTTCTAAAATACGAAAGAAAGTTAAAAAAAAATATCTGCGTCGTCCGGTAGGGTTACAAGTAATTATTATTTAAGCTTGAAAAATGTATGAATCAGCCACCGTTTATGGTAATTTGCGCCGTTGACTCATTTATTCGTAAAGCCGAAGTTAAAGCACCCCCGAAACTGACACTTAATAAGTCTTCGCAATTTTAACGAGGTGAAAAGGGTTACTTAACTTCAAGGGTCGAAATCATACCTAAATAATTAAGATACGCCAGAGAATTATGATTTAGTTTTTTACATTTATTTTGCCGGTGATAAGTGGTTGGAAGTTGGGTAGTAGAACGTGATATCTTATGTTTGATTCTGAGACTGATTAATCGTATCAGGCAATCACATCGAATTTTAAACTGTCGATGGAATATTACCTTCTGTCTGCTTGCTATATTCATATTGACATGTGCGAATTGCAACCAAAGAGGAATTAAAGCAAGTATAGAGAGGTATGAGAAAGATGGTCGACATATACATACGTATAGATCTCAGTCGACGTTACTATAACTAGAAACGGTGTAGAACAAAGCGTTCCGATAGATCAATAAAATTTTCATTTCCATTCCGTGAGTATTCAGGACAAGAAAGAAATAAATAATACAAGAACAAGCTCGTTGTGAAAGTTAACGAGAGTGAGTTCGAAGCACGAGTTTTTCATTATCAATCATTCATGGAGTCATTCTTCGCTGAGTTTTATGAACTTCCCTGAAAAAAGTTAAAGATGTGGACTTTAAAATGTAAAAATTGTTAAAGTCGCAACTGGGTCAGGCCCATTAAAGAGTGGGAAAAAATTAAACATTTTTGCTTAATATTTTTGAAGTTCATAATTAGGAAGATTTTTTAGAAAAAACTTTTAAGTTTTTCTCATAATCATTATAATTTTCCAGCATGTTGCCGGGGTACGGTTGGCTATGTTATTTCATTTTTCATTCGCTTGCAGTTATTGAAAATCCTTAAATTAATTAAGAGGGTCGGGGGTCAGTTTTAATAAATTACTAATTAAAAAATGCCATTCTAAGCTCTTGTAATAAATTACAGATAGCATTTTGGCGACAAAGACATGGACAGTTTCTTTAAAATATGGTTAGTTTTTTGTTTTTTACACGTGTTTAAAAACAGTTGTAAAACTATATAAAGGGAAAATAAACTGGGTTAAGATAATCAGTACTCCTGGACACGGCACGAATAGTGAGGAGGTTTCTCTCTGTGAAGCCTTGCCTACCGGCAGCTTGTTCCTGATGGACAATCTGTTTTTGTTTTTTAATTTTTGAATGTGTTGTATTCCTTTGTGTTTTTAAATATTCAATAATGTATTAAAGACGACATAAGGTGAATAAAGGAATAACAGGATTAAATCGGAACAAAACGTTTCATATGATTTTATGTTAACAGATGAGAGTGATATATTTTTACACGGAGGAGGTGCGATACGATTCAAACCACATGTCATGGACGACATACATACGGTTGCAGTGGAGCCACGAAACACACAGTTGCCTCATAAAGTAAGTTTTGGCGGTAAATAAGGTAGTTAGAAATCTTCGCAATTACAGTGATTTGTAAGACAAAAAGGAAAACGAGGGCTTTAAAAGAGGCAACTAACGTTGGGTTTACAGTTATGTTTTTGTAATGAAAAAGTGGCAAGAGTTTCTTTCTTATCCTATTTTTTTTTTGCCGTTTGGAAAATCATCAAATGACCACCAATGTTCCTTCTTAGCCCTATATGTCGAGGCCGCGGTAACTTGTGAACAACCCGCAGCCCCGACAGGATTGTAATAAACTTCAATTTGCATCAGTAGAACTGTTATTCAAGCACTGGCGAATATGAGTGTACTCGGCTCAATAACATGCTGGCGGAAAACCTAGTTTCAAAAATCCTTCCTTTCATGACATCGCCGTGTTAGCAGCTCACGCGGTGGCCACATACTAAATAGGGCACGCGGTGTGAGGCGGCGCCTGTGATAAATTGCAACAATTCCTCATCTGTCAGTGATCCGCGCTGATAGTAAATACTTAGCCCATATCGAGTACAAGCGCTTGCTTACTGTATCGCTATGGTGCTGAAAATATTGAGCTTTTGATCATAGTCGTTCTTTTTTATTGCAGTTTTGGAAAACTGGCGATAGACCTTTGCGGTGGGAAATGGTTGGAACTGAAGCCTCTTTCATAGAATTTAACGTTTTCAACCTTTGAACTTATTGAAGCTTAAGATTATATCAGCCTAAACTGTCCCACTGTGGGACAAAGGAGTCATTATGGGAAAGGCGATAACGATGACTATTTTCAATTAGACCCTGCTCCAATAGAAAACCTACTTGACCTTTATTAAAAGTTTACTCAAATTATTTAATCAATAATATGTCGTTTTATTAATCTCTGGTTTTATTTAAATAGGATCTTTTTCGAGGATCTTTTAAAATTTTACAGTAAATTTTTGAATTAGAAACTGTCACCATATTTACTAGAGCTGCAAAAATTAAGCCTGGCAACAGACCAGAAAAAGCTAAGCTTAAGAATAAAAATAACCAGCCTCTAAAAGTTCTGGAAAATATTTATTTCAAAGCAATAAGAGAAAACCACGGTTTATTCTGCTTAACAGCTTAAACGATTCCAAGTAAGAAAATCAAAGAAAGAAATCCAAACTGCAATGTTCTTTTGCAGACTTAAAATATAGACTAAAGAATATCGTTTTGCTAGATTTTCAATTAACAAATGGTTCGGAGAGGCTCCAATGAATAAGACTCGACTTCAAAAGTACCTTTTTGTTTTACTACGGCAATTGATTAATTATTTCTTGTAGGCGTTTTTGTTGGTGTTTCCTAATTTAAACTAAGTGCTAAGTTAAATACTCCTACTGTGAGTAAATTAGACTGTAGACGGGCAAGTTATGAGGGTTAAACAGTGCTGGCCAAAGTCAGTCCATGGATGGGTGACTATCAATAATATACTGGGTTTAGTCAGTGACTCGGACTGCGAGTTAGGTCGTTGTTCCCAGCTGTCATCTGTAGATCTTTGACAGTCGGTACAGGTAGTGGTAGTAAAAAGTAAAGTGGCACGATAGTCTGACAACCAGTCTTAACCAAGTGAAGTGTGGCGTAGTGAGACTGCGTGCCGCAAAGCTGAATACGGCAGCTGGTGTACTCCCGCTTGCACCACACCACTAAAGATTAAATATCGTATCATCTAAAACTAACTTGGTTGTGAAGGTCAAATACTACAAGACTGTAGACTGGAAACCCCTGGATAACAAAGACGGAGAGTGAGAGTTAATTAGGCTTTTTTACAGTCACAATTTTTTTGAATCTCTAGTCTTTTGTGTCATCATATTATTTTAGTAGGTAATATACAAACCCTTAAATTAAGCATCACAAATCAACATCCAGCAACCGTAATCCTCCCGACTCAGATTTACAAAACAAACATCTCAAATTCGATCCGGCGCATGTAACTGCACCCCAGTGAAATTAAACGCAATCTGAGCGCAATATCTTTGACGTGTGCTCTGTGCGCGTGACGAATGATGAGTGACGTGTGACAGCGCGCGGGTTACGAGGTAACCTCGGTCCCCCCACCCCTCCCCGTCTGTCACACGTTCTGCTATATTAAATTCTTTGAAGTGCGGTATGGAAATGTTAGTGGATGTTTCAAATTAATTTAATTTTGGGATCGGATCGGGAGGGTTGAATTTGTAGTGGCACTAATTGGTTTATTTTAAAAGAGACTTTGACCATTGTGTTTTGTTTGGTGTTTCTTCTACAAGAAGACGAATAGGAAACTCTAACCTTACTCATTTAGTTCCCAAAACTTTTTCGTTTTGACATTTAAATTGTTAGACAAACCAATTTCCCTACAGACTAAACATTTATGATTCGATAGAACTTTATCTGTAGGCAAGTTTTGGCCCAGTTAAACATCAATATTTTTCCATTCAAAAAGATAACTTCAACGCTAGGAACGTTACAACTTTCAGGATCATCATTTGCCTCGTCTTTCCCGTACCATGTTGGGGTCAGCTTCCAGTCTAGTCGGAAGCAGGAATTCCACATTTTCAGTTAGGTACTTATAATTTTTTACAAGTTGCAAGGTAATTATATTTTTTATATAATGTCAAAATATTTTTTATTATTTCTTGAACCGATTTATCGGCTTCGGTCAGAAATCGGACACGACGCTCGAGCTCCTCTTTTGCAGAAAATAAATAATAATAAAAAAATACAGCCTTGTGGAATCGGAAGTACCGTACTACAGGTATGTGCCCGACCCAGTTCTCGAAAATGGCAGTATCTCATTGTACTGGGATCAATCCATCATCACTGACAGGACTATTGTAGCCAATAAGCCTGATATAGTGGTGGTGGATCGATCAGAGCGGCGCGCAATGATTGTTGACATAACGAACGCATGACGATCCCGCGATGATCCCTCGTGAAATCTGAGAAAGATAAGCAAATCAAATATCTTGACTTGGCTCGCGAGGTTGTCGACATGTGGGGTGTGAACTCAGCGATCATTGTGCCGATAGTCGTTTCAGCCAATGGCTTAATTGCCAAGAGCCTCGAACAACATCTGAAGAGGCTCTCGTTAGGCAGCTGGATCAGGGGCTTGATACAGAGAGCGGTACTCCTGGACACGGCTCGCATTGTTAGGAGGTTTCTTTCTCTAGAGCCCTGACTGCCGGTAGCTTGGACCCTGTTCCCGATACCGGTGGGCTACTATTTTTTGTATTTTTAAATGTTTTTCTATATTATTTTGTATGGGAATATTTAAAAATATAATTTATATGTAAAAGGTTAAATAAAGGAATAATAATATAATAAATATAATAAAAAAAAATAAAAAAAAATGAAATAATAAAAAAAAAATAATAATAAATAATATTTTATTGACAACTTATTGCTCACAAACATCAGTGTAGCCCTGGCTCTTGTACTAGGAGTTCCTGTATCACAAGAGCCAGACCTCTCAATGTACAGAGAATATTTAAATAAGCGATAAACAAAAAGGAGAAACTTATAGGTAATGCATTAAAAATTGTTAACAAAAAAAAAATATAAGAGTTCACAAAAAAAAAAACATAAGAGTTAAAAAAATATAAAAAGTAATAATAACATAAGAGTTTACATTTTTACAACTTAAGTAAGGTTGGGTACCACTGCGTTCTGAAGATGTGTGGATAGTTAAAGTTTGGAGTGTGTGTGTGGTGGAAGTGTGTGTGGTATGAGTGTGAGTGTGTTATGAGTGTGTTATGAGTGTGTTATGAGTGTGTGTATGTGTCAGGGTCTCATGTAATGCTGCCAAATAGATTTTCGAATTCGTCATAATCATAATTTTCTAGCCAGTCAATAATAGTTTTTTTGAAATGGAAGTTGGTAAGTTTTTTGAGTTGTTTTTTTCCCCTTTCATGACCGATTTTGTTGTAAAGACGTGGGGCAATATAATTGTAGTGCTTGCTAGCGAAGACGCTCCTAGTACCTTCTACTGGGCACCTGTCTATCCTCTTGGTTGAGACAGGTAAACTCGGGATGACGTATCGGTGGTATCTTCGCAGGCATTCGTAAAAAAATTGCTTGCGGACGCTAAGAACTTTGGCTTTTCCGTATACCTCAGTCGTGGGCGTCCGATATTTCAAAGACAAGAGTATTTTTAAGACGGCACGCTGTGCACGCTCCAGTTCGATCATATGGATTTTGCCTGTCCCACCCCAAGCGCAAATAGCGTATCCCAAAACACAGTGGCATAAGGCTTTATATGTTTGCAGCAGAAGTTTAAGACTAACTACGCGTCTCAGGGTTTTAAAAATATGGATCAACTTGCGCACTCTTTTGGCCGTAACAGAGATATGTTGTGACCATTTAAGGTTGTCATCAATTACCACTCCTAGATACTTAATGAAACTCACTCTGTCTAACTCGGGGCACGTGCAGGAAGAAAAGTTGTTGGTATTCCTATTGCAAGGAAACATATGGGTGCTAATTTTAAAGTTTTTGGGGCTTCCTGCTCTAGTCTTACTAAAACATAAGTATTTGGTCTTAGAGGTGTTCAGTGACAGTAGACTATCTTCCAGCCAAGCTGTTACCCTGGAAAGACCCGCTTCACATACTGTTTCAAGATCCCTTCACGACCTTTCATGAAACAGAAGTACCGTGTCGTCAGCAAACATTATGACATCAGCTTTATTGATTGCGATATCGCACAGTTCGTTGATATACACCAGGAATAGAGTAGGAGCAATCGTACTTCCCTGAGGAACTCCGTATGAACAGGAAGCCTCATCGCTTGTCGTATTATCAAGTCGAACACATTGACTTCTTCCTGATAAATAACTTAAAAGCCAATCCTGTGGCAATCCTCTGATTCCAATGTTTTCCAACCTGCTTATTAGAATAGGGATCGAGACAGTATCGAATGCCTTCTGAAGGTCGAGAAAAAGTCCGACACATTTTTCTCCCTTATCTATGTGTTTTATTACTTATTGAACCGATTTATCGGCTTCGGTCAAAAATCGGACACGACGCTCGAGCTCCTCTTTTGCAGAAAATAAATTCATATTACAATACGCATTCCTTAAAACCGGCCAAGTGCATGTCAGACCACGCACAATGTGGGGTTCCGGAGATGCCCATCAAAATATGTAAACTTACTAAACTGATTAACCACCCTGCCTACCTAATTCCAAACGATGTTTGTTATTATAAAAATAAAATAAAACAAACTTACATTTGCAGTTTTGAGACCTGCGCTCCCAGAATTATATGTATTATGTATTGGAAAATATTTCATACAACTACATGTTATAAGTTGGTCGACTATTACTCGTACCCGTATGAGTGGTTTAGGTTGGCACACTTGAGTCTGACATAAATTTGCACTTTAAAGCTTAATTTTTCACAAACGAAGCCCTTCATCGAAAAACTGTTTGAGCAAACTCGCAGTATTTTTTAAAGGCCTATTCAACGATATACCACGCCATGGACTTTGCGAGAAAAAAAAATCCCTTCTTTAATGTGTACCTAAGATATTCTAAAAGCAAAAATTCAATATATTACTCTAGCACTTTGTCAGCGTTACTTATTTGTGTATTCATGCCAAGTTACAGCTTTCTGGTACTAAGAGTTTTTGATAATTATATAGTGCGGACGGACAGACGTACATGGCGAAACTAAGGGTTCCATATTGACTAAGGAACCCTAACAATTGCCAAAGGGATTTAGAGTGCCAACAAAAAGCGAATACAGCTCCCTTCAAAAGAGTGCTTTAGTAAAAACAGTTGATTGCGAATTGGAAATCATAAACTTGAACAAACGAATAAAAACTGCATTGTAGCCCGCAATGGGTATATAATCCATTTATTTCATTAACTCGTATCTACGAGATATCTTTGTGTTGTTGGGCTAACTTGGACTTTACGTTGTTTCAGGAGAGGGTTGAAAGTGTATTGTGCGTTTGAAGAATTGCTCTCTATTGGTCGTTCGCGGTGTTGTAAGGATTTCAACGTTGGTTGAGTCCTAACTTGAGTTTAGTCTTAGATCTGGGAAGAGTTGGATTAAGATCGCAGAAAAAAGATCATTTGTACAGAACCCTTATCTTGTAGTTAAAAAAAAAACATGTTTCTTATAAAGGAAACAGATAGGATCCATGTTAATAGGTGTGCATAATATTGAATTTTAAATCAAGTAAGTATAATAGTTTGCAAAGTAATAAGATGATTGAAGTAGCTGTATAATTGTGGACGGTGAGTGATGGGCTAACTCGCCGTCCGTCCGTATTACGACGAAAACAGGCCGTGTCGACGGCGTGTTCGTGATCCACGCGCGCCTCAAAGAGATGCCAGCAAAACATGGGAGGGGCCCGAAAGGGCCGATGCCCGTCGGGGCCGCCGGTTGTACACTAGTTATCGCGGCCTCGACATAGAGGGCGAAGAAGGAACATGGGTGATTTTTAGTCAGTAGAAGTCTGACATAACCCGATATTCCCGGTTATTCCCGGTTATTCGATGATTTTACACCCGCCAAAAAAAAAAAGTAGCTGTATATTTGTGATTTTCTAAAAGAATGACAAGGATAAAAGAATAAATATTTTTTCCAGAGAAAATATATAGCCAAGATTCAAGAATCAACTCCACGTTTCAAGAAAATACTCCTTTAAATCTTGCTAATGAGCACACAATTACCTAACTCCAAGACCTGGCAAAAAGCCGAAAAATTCCAGAATGTAGTAATCAAGGATAAACCTCCACAATTCTCAGATAAAAAACGCCTTAATTCTTCGTCTAAGCCTATTATTACCGTATCCAGTATTAACATAATCCAAGCGTTGGCGTCCCGCCAGAAGTCTAAACGCGTTTGGCAGTATTGAGATTTACTATTCTCAAGTCTATCGAAATTCATGTTTTCGATTGCTGTTTTTCCTTTTGAACTAATATCAACTCTTTGGCAGAGTAATTTAAATTGAATTCAGCATGGTTAATATTTAAAAAAAGTCATTAAAATATTTGAGCTCTTAGTGAAAATTGGAAAAATAAACTTCAAGTGTGAGTATTAGAGTGTTTTTTTCAATAATGCATGTTTGTTTACATCTTCGGAAACCAAATCGTGAAAGCAATATACTTCTGTAGCGAAGAGTTCTCGAATCGAACCAAATTGCTCGCCATTTTTTCTTTTTTGTTGAGCGCTAATTAGCTTCGGTCTCTTTTGAGAGTATTCTAGGTCTGCTGGATATAGTTATTCGGGTCAATTGACTAGATATCACTGAGGAGTGAAAACTGGTGCCAGGCGAATAAGTAGGTTCCTTTTTGTTTTTTTTTGGTTCCTTTATTTTTTGAGTATTTTAAACATTAAATTAATTAATTAATTAACGAGCTAATTCTCGAATATGAGTTGTGGCGGTAGCCATTTCCTATTTAATATGTGGTCAATCGCCTCGAGGGAAGCCAGTACTTGACAAACCCGTAAGTGTGGTAAATTGGTAACCTGTAGAAGTATTTTAAGCAGCAATTAATGTTGCCGTCTAAAATCTTCCGTGCCTAAGTTACCTACTGAGTATAAATCCTATCTACAAACGACAAAAAAATGTCAAAGCAATTCTCACAATTTTTATCGGAATACAAGTAACCTTATGAACTTGACACAGCCAGACACCACTCGCAAACCGATCGTCATTTATCAAAAACTCCGATAAAAATTCTACAAACAAAAAATCACTTCGTCCAGCGTCGTCAATGAATGGGGAACACAAAGCCCTTTCAGATTTATTTCCACCGCGGTAACTAACGACTAACGCAAACCAATTACGAAGGTATTTAAAAATGACTTAGCTGATAGTTAGGCCAGATAACCACACTTTAACTTTATTTGTTTAAGTACGCCGTAACTGGAAAAAATGTGTTTTCATCTGGATAACAATGTAGGCCGGGAGCCAGGGGACATTACAATGCGCTCACTGTATATAGAAAGCTGATATTCTGCTGGTTCTGGTTGTGCGAAGCAGACCCTAATTCAGATTAGAAATTAAAATTCATAAATAATAATAACAATCTTTATTTATCTCCACAAATTACATAACAACGTGAGTATGAGACAGTCAGAAACAGACATTTTGACAAAGTGCGTAATATGTAGGAGATCTGGAGTCCAAACTAAGCCTAGGTCTGTATTTTAAAGCTCCAATTATAGACTAGGTAGCTAAATAGCAGGGGAACATGTTTTATCTAAACCACAGATTTGAGTAAACAATATGCTGAAAGAAAGAGGTGTGGCTCAGTCTATGGACAGAAGCCATAAATGCGGCCAATGACAACGAAAACAACACAATACTCAATAATTATAATTAGTAGTTTAAACGAACTGACTTAAATTACAACAAACAATTTTATAACAGACAAGACGACAGCGTAAGTAAGTCTTTATTTATACGATCTTTTATCTTAGCAATTCAGTGATTTTAATAATGACAGAGTTTTAAATTGAATATTCCTATACATTTTGACAGCATATAATTTTTTTATGAACCATGACATGACACGAATATGATTTTAAATAATTTACCCAACCAAGCATAAAAGTACAGTATCTAATTACAAACTTCGACTGATTAATTCAATCAATCAATCAAACCGTATCAAAATTAATGCTGTAAGCGCGCATATCATTCACAGGTCTATTATTCAGGAATCATCAATCGTTTGCACAATTAATGATTCCGTCAGATCCGCTCTTTGTTTCGCTATTTCGTAAATTAATAGTTGCCTGTCTCTTGGTCTATGCGATACTGCGGCTCGAAGCCAAGTGATGGGACACATCGAGGTGAAGTAATCGAACGGTTGGATATGGATGGAGTGAGTTCAGCGATGCTCATTTAGTTTTGTCGTTGCGGCACGAGAAGTGACTTATATTGTTGCTTGTGTTCAGTACTGGTAAGAAACAGTCGAGAGCAAGAGTAAATTTAGTAGTTTCATGTCGAATCAACGTCTGGTGTATTAATTTCTCAGTAGTAGCTCAGTCTGGATTTGAGCCCGGGTGCTGGTAATTTATAGATTTACCCCCTATTAGCTACATTAGAAACAATACTAGCGAAATGTGTACAACCTACCTAACATTTTGGGTAATAGGCCAGATAAATACTTATGTATCCCAATAGCATAGCTATCTAGCTAGTTTATTTACAAAGCATCAAAGCGATAAAAATACGTGTAGATATTGTTTAACTAAATATTCATATCCAGGCCCAAGTTTTAAATCGATTCTTATCCATTACTCGTTTAGACTCGATTGCTATTCTTGGTCACGTCACTGGCTCTCATGACAAATGGCCGGCTACAGGGTGCTCCGTTATAATTCGTTTTTAACCGTCGCACGTCAGCGGCTCGCGTACCTGCCGCAATTTATATACAGCCTGCTTTTTATATGAGCAGAATAATTGTAGCCTTTGTAATTCAGTTTAAATTTTTAATACTAAGAGTGACCTGTGAAACAGGTCCTGACTGATTGTGTGAGTGATGATTGTATTACCCAGGGAGTGAGTTTAATTCGGCTATAACTATGTAGGATTTCATTATTCAATAGAGATCGGACTGGGCCAAAAAAATATGATTCTAATTAGTCCGTCAGTTAGATTATCGAAAAATATTGGATACGTGTTTTTTGTTTTATCAAATTAATAAAGATTGACGAAGATAAGACGCGTTAAAGATCATGAGTGGGGGATTGTGACGTCATTTGTTGGTAAAAAATGTACTACCATGTGACGTTTTCGAGGAATTCACGAGTTTTCGAAGCATTGTCTTCATTTTTTGTTTATGTGAAAAAATAAAAAATACGTGTCCAATATTTTTCGAAAATCTATCTGACGGACTAATAATTTATTTTTTTGTCCGATCCCCTATTACATTCGGTGAGACGGGAAGTGACTAAGTTGTTACTAGATCCCTTCCTTTCTTAATGAACCTATCCACAAAATTTTAATTTCAGTGCATTTATCCGAAAATACACCTTAATTCCTCCCGGGACCGTAAGTCACGTAAACTTACTCACGTAGGCTTGCAAGATGCAACCCGGACCACTACCCTCGGCCCGGACATCCGCACGCACCCTGTACACAAAGGGCGAGTACAGGGTGTTTGAAGAATGATGGTGGGACACGCGATCGCTTCATTTGCCGGCCCGCATCCCGCGAAAGAGCGAGACAAAAAATGTTAAAAGAGAAAGTGAATGCTTTTGCGTATTTTAATTATTAGTTTAGGAATTGCGTGTTATGATGTAAATTGGTAGAAAAACAATGTTGGAAAGTAGTATGGTGGGAAAGTTAATTTGTTTAGTTTTGTATTTGATGAGTGTTATTTCAAAATTATGTTTAACCATCTACGTTTATTTAGAGCTCTAAAATCGGGCAAGAAAGACATCGTGAGCAAACTGAATGTTCAAAGAAATAGAAGACATTTGTGGCAACCACCAACTTGCACAAAGTTCACGAAGTAAATTACAGCCCAATCTTTGTCATGAAGAGAATGTCTCAGTCGCAACAGTGGGTACATTATACCCGCTTACGCATTATAGTTTTAAATTTTATGAATGAATATGAAAAAATACGAAATATGATTTACGAAATATGAATGCTAAGTGGCTGTCAGAATGACGTTTTTCACCTCCTTCAACGTTAAAACTCGAAATCATGATAAATTCAGTAATCATAATTATTATGTTTTTTTTTTGTATATTATTTACTTACCTTAGAAAATAACAGAAGTAGCATTTGTATTTTATAGACAATTAGATATAAAGGGGTTGAGCCCCAGTCGTAGACAAAATGGATGCAATCTACAATGCATGGATGGAGTTCAATTTGAAATTTAAAGCGGCATCGGCAGTGGCCTAAGGGTAACGGTCGGGGTACAGACGGATGCTAGTTCGAGTCCGGATCTGTACATAGGTGTAGGTATATAGTGTGTGGATATCACGAAGCACTTAGAGGAAATTCATTGGATTTAGTTTCGGGTTTTGATGGGCAACAAGTAACATATTTCGTTGGCACATGAATGGTAGTTAATAAAACCAGGGTCATATTTAGTCAAATTAACAATGCATCACATTATTATTTGTCAAAAGCACACATTTTCACGAGAGGTGTTGCTTTAACAAAAACTGATGAAAAGCAGTAGAAAGGTCGTAGCAGTACGGATATACTGTAATTTCTGCTTACCTAAATAGGAATGTTTACTGACTTAAAAAAATGTGATTCTAATTAGTCCGTCTGTTAGATTATCGAAAAATATAATAATAAATCAATTAAAATTGACGAAGATACAACGCGTTAAAGATTTGAGAGGGGGTAAGTGACGTCACTGACCGCTAAAGCTTGTCATACTAATGTATTAGAGGATGACGTCACACGAGTTATCAAAGCACTGTTTCGTCTTAATTGTTTGCGAAAAAAGAAAAAAAAAACGTGGCCAATATTTTTGGTAATCTACATGACGGACTAATTAGATTTTTTTTGTTAACTACCCTATTTTGAGTACATTGTGTAAAGCATTTTTATCCGACTGCGTCGAAGTCGAAATCTAAAAGGATGGTTATTTTGCATGCTAAATGAAGTTAGGAGCTAGGTGTTTCATGAGATGACCTGATGCGCCGACCCCAAATGAATTGTGATAACAGCAAGAGAGTGATGAAGTCAGCAAAACGTGTGTGTGTGTGCGTTAGAGGCCGTTTGGAGAAGTGAGTTTATGGATGATTTATTTTGATTGGCCTGTTGGTCTAGTGGTTAGTGACCCTAACTGCTATGCCGGAGGTCGTGGGTTCGATTCCCACCCAGGACAAATGTTTGTGTGATGAGCACGATCATTTGTTCTGTGTCTGGGTGTAATTTATCTATAATATGTATGTATTTAGAAATATATAAGTATGTTTATCAGTTGTCTAGTACCCATAACACAAGCTCTGCTTAGCTTGGGACTAGATGGCGTTGTGTGATAGTTGTGGAATATTATTATTATTATTATTCCTTTATTTAACTTTTTACATATAAATTATATTTTTAAATATTCCCATACAAAATAATATAGAAAAACATTTAAAAATATAAAATGTTACCATAATAATAATATAAATTATTATTATTTATTTATTTGGGGAAAACAAAAAATTGTACAATAATATAAATGTTATAGTAAATAATACAGAATTCAAAATAGGCTAGTGTACAATCCATGACGCACGTTTCCACATATAACTTTAAATAAAGATACAGTGCAGACACAATATTTCAAATAAAACGCTAATACCTAAAAAGACAACAAATAAAAACTTGTAGGTATATTAATAAATAACGACAAAAAGAGACAAAAAGTAAATATTCAAAACTTAACTTATCTTATGAATAATGGTACATGCTTTATTAATGAAACAGAAATAATAACAATGTAGAAGAGGCAACACAAAGTGTACTATTTACACAATTGCAGACTATTTACTAAGCTAACTATTACTGATAATAAAAACAAACAAAAAAAATTATGGAAAACCCTTGTAATGCTGTTTAATCTTCTAAATATCGCATGTCATGGAGAGTCCGTGTCTAGAGACAATGTTCAGGGGTGGCTGTTCTAAATCCACGCCTAGTTGATGCAAATACGCTGTGATGTCTAGCTATTGTGGAATACGGAGTCTCAAGATGTCAGCTGTTGTCTGACGGTTTTATTACATTGGTATGTGATTCGTTCCAAAAGCTTAATAACCAGAACCACAGCATCAGCTTATGCGTCATAAGAACACGACGAGGCAAATTATAATTTATTTAAATAAACCCATTAAATATTCCGTCGTTGTCCGCGCGTCTTTAACAAAAGTTGTGTAAAAATAAAGATGGCGAGCAAGATTTATTGCTCATGTTCTTGCCAAGAACGCTGTGTGTCTTGCAACTTCACGTCACTTATGGTTAAAGAAACTGTAAGTTATGTGAGAAATATGATTTAATTTTTGCCTACTTTTGTTTAGGTGTGGAGAGGTGATATTTTATTTTATCGTGAAAAACGCTGTTTTTTCAAAGTATCAGTGCACAGTGGGTTTTTTTTGTGTTAAAAAGATTACGTGAGCGACTGCGGTACTCAGAGCTATTTAAGGATTACTTAAGTCGTCACTTACTAAAGATTTGACATACTTCTGTATGACAAAACTGTCAAAACCTTTACTTAGTAATGGCCTAAGTAATCATTAAAGCTCTCTGAGTGCGGCAGTGAGATTATTTTACTGACGATTTTTTTTGCATTTTAATTTAAACATGCGTTAATAACTACCTGGAGCCATAACACTGCTGGCATAATAAGAATAATTCCATCAAGGTTTCATTACAATATTTCAATAGAACTCAGGGTAGTTGACGAAAAATAATCAACTAGTCCGTCAGATAGGTTTCCAAAAAATATTGGACACATATTTTTTCTTTTTCCACGTAAACAAACAATGAAGACGATACATTGCTTTGAAAACTCGTGTGACGTCATATTGTAAGACAGTATGACATTTTTTTGCCGGTGAGTGACGTTTGACGCATTTTATCTTCGTAATTTTTTGATAAAACAAAAAATACTTATCGAATATTTTTCGATAATTTAACAGACTAATTCGAATCATACTTTTTTTGTTCAGGAAGTTTATACCTAAGCCTATGGGATGCCTATTTCGGGGAACAATCAAGTAGCCAGAGAAGGCACAACACCGAGAGAGCTGGAAAGAAATGGGGGAGGCCTTTGCCCAGCAGTGGGACAAAATAGGCTAAAAAAAAAAATTCGTTACATAAAACTCACTGCAAATTAATTTACAACATATAGTCAAAGAGCACCACTCACATATTTTACCTATCAGTCAATACCAAGCTTTTAAAAACTTGTCAAACCATCACACTGGATAATCTAATGAAAGGCTTGTACAAGGCTTTGGTCCTTTGAGCCGCGGACGCCCAGTGTGACCGACGAGTGTTCCCGACGCTGGGATGATAGTGGATTCCTCACTAATAGGGTCACGGCTTCTATCACAGAGCCGAGTTGAAAGCGTTTTCTGATGTACCTGAGTGTACTGCGTTTTCAAAGAAAGGTATTGATGGAGGTGCCAGTGTTTTGTACTTAGATCTGTGAATACGAAATAATAGTATATTTTTAATTACTGACGTGAAAAATATTTTGAGATTAATCAGATCTGTCATATAACCTATGTTGTCTTTTTAGATCATTTTACAGTTTTTTTTTAAATATTTCTTAAATTCATGTTACGACTATCTTTACAGGGTATCCTAACACGGTATTCTGTTTATTATCTTTTTCTTTTTTTTTTATGAAACGTTGCCCCACACTAGGGATTTCTCCTGTATCGTGGGTGCGTTTACAAACATTTAAACTCACGTACACAAACACACCCAGACTCGGAACAACTATCTGTAGGCCATGCAAATATATGTTCCGTGCGGGGATCGAACCCGCGACACGATGCAGTGCAATGACTTAGCCACTGCGCCAACCCTCTATAGTTTAGTATAGGTAGTACTTGTGTAATGTGTGTGTATAGTATGTGTTTGTGTGTATGGTGTAGATAGTACAAATATCACAGTATTCTTTTTTAGAAGATTATAGGGATTTAAAGTACCTCGGCTGTATTTTTTTTTTTTTGTTTTTCTTTTTTTTTTTAAACTTTGCCCCACACTAGGAATTTCTCCTGTATTGTGGGTGCGTCCACAAACATTTTAACTCACATACACAAATACCCAGACCCGGAACAACTATCTGTAGGTCATACAAATATTTGTTCCGTGCGGGAATCGAACCCGCGACACGCAGCGCAGCAGTCCATTGCTTGAGCAACTGCGCCAACCGTGCCGTCAATTCTTTATTTATTATATGCCAAACTCTCTAGAATCAACAAAATATTTTTTGCAAAAAATGCTTTAATATGCAAAAAATTATGATCTGTATAACGGTTTGTTACACGGGCACTTTTTATTAAATAAAATGTCAACAGAAAATACGCATCATTCCCGCTAGTTCTACTGCACAGTTCTACGATTCAAGGTGGTACGAAATCGTAGAACTAGTGGGAACAAAAAGTCCCATCAGTTCAGTTCAGTGCACTAGTTCTACGATATGTACACCTAATCGTAAAACCAGCGGGACTCAAGTTTCTCATTCGTTCTATCACACAGTTTAGTGTACAACTACGGCACAAACTACCAGGATATTAAAAGCAGGCAGGAGGTATTCAAAACATTTTTTTTGGAGATGAAAACAAGTATAGTAAACTCTCACAAACTACCAGGAGAACAGAAGTAGGTAGGAGGTATTGGAGTCTTTAAATCAATTCTGATTATACCTTTCTAACACAATGCATTGTTATTGTTGGAGATGAGAGAAAATAAAATCCCACTAGTTCTATCGTAGAACTGTGCATTGGAACTAGTGGGAATGATCCGAAAAAACGTCCCAAAACATGCTTATTAGGTCGTTTCACCTAAAATCCTAAACCATATAGAACACTTTATAATTTAGATAACATTATCACTTAACAACAAGCATAAAATAAACACCAACATTTTCACTGTACACATACTTGTATCAATTAGGAACGAATAATTGGAATTAGCTCACACACACACACGAAGGGCGAATAGACGGCTTATAGGCAAAGTTTAAGTAACCGGTTACTCGTGAGCCTATCGTGCGGTATCAAGACAATAGGTATTTCAACAAAAAAAAAATTAATTAGTCCGTTAGATAGATATTGTCCGTTATTTGATATATTTTCCTTTTTTTGTATTTTGTGTGTACATAAATAAATAAATAAATAAATAGATTTTCAAAAAATAATGTACATGAATTATTTATTTTTTCACCTAAACCGATACAATGCTTCGAAAAGTGGCGTCAAGTCGTGTGACGTCACAAGCTTATTACTTTTTTACCGACTTTTTTGACGTCAAAAAACCCCACGTTTTATATTCGTACATTTTTATTAATTTTTGATAAAACAAAAAACACGTATTCAATATTTTTCGATAATCTAAAAGACGGACTATTTAGATTTTTTTAGAGAAATACCCTATTCGTTAACTACTTTTAATGTGTAGTACAGCACTCCAGTACGGACAAATTTTAATTGACTTAAAAAAGGAGGAGGTTCTCAATTCGGTGGAACCTTTTTTTGTCATTCTGTGGAACTTCGTCGAGCTTTATTATCTCGGCATTTTTCTGGCTGTCAGGAATTGTAGTGGATATTGAATAGTGTGCCAGGCTTGACCCAAAAAAAGCGCAGCACTCGCGTGTCAATACCAATATTATAAAGAAATAAAGTTTGTATGTTTGGAAGTCCCCTACATCCAACAGTAATCTTCGGAACTACTGATCCGATTCCAAAAAATCTTTGAGCACTAGAAACTACGTAAACCCCTAGGCTTAATAGATAATTACAACGTTCCGAAAAGATAATTTCGGACCATAACGAGAGCAAAACCGGGGACCAAGGCTAAATAAAAAGGGCCTTATTGGTTTACTGGTTACCTTCGCCCAGTGCCATTACTTCTAAACATGACGTCATCCACATACACAGCCACCCGTCTCAAAAACCGCCGATTCACTCTCTTCAGAAGTACCCATAGGACACGCGAGTTGAACGCTTCACCGATCAAAAGAATCTTCTCATCGAGTTATTTGGTCCTTCGCGTTATCTGGTCCTTTTAAATCCTTCGGTCAACTTTATACGTTCAATGATTTGTGGTATTATTATTGTGGGGTCGATATTTTAAAGGAGGTCATGGTGTATGGGGTGTAGTGGAAGAATATAATGAAGGTGGTTCTGTTGTGTTATGTTATGTTTAAAGTAGTTATTACAGGGTGTTTGAGTGTCTTAGATGTCTCCGGCGCATTAGTGGTGTCATAGTTGAACGATTGCTTCTCGAGTTGAGCTTAGGAATGAAAGCATTCAAGATTTTTTTTTTTTGTAAACTAGGTACCCCATGTTGACCTTGCCTGATACATAATGATTTGTAAGTATGGATGGATGTTTAATACTCTTTCATGCGATAACTACTGAAGGGATTTGGATAAACTTTTGGCACACAGATAGTTTATAACCTGGATTAACATATAGGATAGTTTTTATCCCGATTTTATGTTCCCGTGGGATAATTTTCTAGTTGTAGCAGGCGAAGCCGCTGGCAACAACAGCAGTTCATATTTCATATTTTTAGTATTTTCTACAAAAACGTAGCGTATAAGTTACTAAAGTAAGACAAAGCTAACCCTAATCAACAACATCACAACGTCACATGCCCCATGCAAAACATGATTGCACAAACTGTCCCCGGTAATTGAAACTCTTACCTTTCACAAATACAAAGCATGACTCCAGTGTTTCCCTCTGTCACATGATCCTTCATTGTACCATCGAGTTAATACCCTAGCAACAATAGCCCACTCTAGCCCACTATTGCCCACAATAGCCTGCCACCTCGCAATCATTGGACTAACAAGTGCACGCATACCCCTAAGTGAAATTAAAGCGGTCGTCGTAGCACCGTAGGCCGGCGTAGCGACGTAGTCCGTAGCCGGCGGCTACGGTGCTACGAGGTTTCATGTATGGTAGTGTTTATTGCCTCAGTAGCTTGAATTTGAATAATTTGATGCGTGGATTGGTCCTTGTGGTCACATAATGGTCGTCTGTAATTTTGAGGGTACAATAAAAAGTCAAAAATGACATGTGTTTGTCTGGAAATGAACATAAAAATATGTAGTTTAATGTCTTAACTAAGGGAAACATTCTCAGAAAATATATTAAGATTGCTAAGAATCTATTCAGGGACTTGAATGATTTTTTCACAGTTGCTTTCGTAACACGCAGTTCACATTTATGTTGTAGAAATAAAGATTAAAACAAACAAAAAATATTTATTACAGAACTATTCATAGAAAACGGAAGTAACCAACTAATTCACAATAGACGTAAACATCACGTCACGTCTTTAGTCACCCAATCTAAACTTGCCCTTCCATCCGAAACCAACGTTATCCGGCTCGAAGGACCGAACAAAACCCATCGATACGTACCAACACGAAGTACCAACTAGTTCGTATTACAAAACTTTTTACGATTTCACTTCAACTTTCTGGCCCATATGGTACCCCCATAAAAGTAACGGGTGTTTTACATAATTTACTGTAAACCCTTGCATACTGGCCGACCCGTAGATTACTAGGTTGCTGCTAGTTTGCTTTAATAAAACTATTATTTACTATAGTTAATGGTGCTGTTTTCTATGTGAAGTTTGGTGGTTGAGTGTTATCGGCGTGGTTAAAAATGTAACTTTGTTGTGTAACAGCTTGGCCATGTGCTCAAGTAATACACATGTTGCGACATTAACAACAGAAAACATGAAAAAATGTATTGGAGTATGTCATGATTCACTATGATGCATCATCATCACACAAAGAAAACAAGTAAAACTCACGTTTGTCGCTTGACGTGCAAGTCGCCACGTCTGAGGTCGTGGACGTGGTGTAAATGGTATTGTTTGAGTCGTTAGTGGATTGGTTATTTTGTTCAAGATCACGCTTGCAACTTTGAGGCTGAATAGTAATTTTGGTGGAGTTTTATGATTTTAAATTTTCAGAGGTTTGGGCTGGTTTATGTGACTACAAAGTGTTCGGTTTACAAGCTTGAATAGTAATAGGGTAATCTTTTATATTCAAGTATTACAATCTGTATAAATAGTCTTTTAGATAATACAACAAAACCGTAATAAATAATTCTTATAATAGTACCAAGATCAGGCTGTCTGTCAGTCACACTTAGTGTTTTTTATTCGAACTTTTTTGAGCCGCGAGTAAATAAAATTAATATTTTATTGCTTTTTCTCCTGGTATCCAATTCTGGGATGTTTGGATCCTGTAACCACGTAGATCTCTGTTATAAATAGATTGTTAATTTTTTGTTGTGCTTGATAGATAGATGTATTCCAACATACATATTTAAGCAGTAGAAAGAAAAGCATTTTTAAATGACCATTAATAAAAGTCTCGTGACCCAGACTTAACATTTCCGTTCCAAAAGACTGGTTAAAAAAACCTCACGTTAAGGAAGATAACGTGAGTTTGTGTGAACTAAATAGAGCAAGAGCGTCATCTGTCACCTCGAGCACGAACTATTGACGCGTCATTAACACATCACTAATGACACTCGATTATCCGTCTTCATTTACCCAAAAAAAATCAAGCGTGAAAATATTTTCTTTAACCCAAACTCACAATGAATGGGTTCATTATGACCCATCCGGGAGTGCAAGAAAAAATAGAGTGCGTCAACCGGTTATCATCCCGCGCGAATTGTAAAAGTCAACACAGGAAAATGGGTGTTTTACCCCTGTTTTTCTTTCCTTAAGTGGATCACCCCAGTAATATAAGGAAAAAACCTCATAAATACAGGGTTACTGTTAAAAGATTAAAAATGATCACACTATGGCAATGACCGTAGCATTGCAATTGACCGCATCGCACCACGTGTGAAACGGAACTTCCTATCCCTATCTCTGCCCCACATACACAATTTCCCGCTTCCTTGATATCTGCGTCCTTGTCTGTCGCGGAAAACTGTAAGGGCTGATTCCGATGCTTCAGTTTACGTCGCGTTGTTGCGACGAGCGGACGTGTAGGGGGAGGCGATCTCGTCCTTTCGTGTTGCTCTCGCGAAGTATTTGCATAGTAAAGTGCGTAAGTTTGAAAACTGTGGAGATATTTGAAACTTGTCGTTTTTGTTTGATTGAATAATTATTTTAGTTGCTAAGACTGTGTGGTGGTGTCGTTTATGGATGTAGATTGATTGATTATTATTGTGTTTTTGTATGAAGTGATGTGAAGTGACTCAGTTTGAACATAAGGCTATTGTTTTAAGTGAGTATTCAAATCAAGTTTGTTGTTTTTTCTTGGTAGAGCTTCACAAGAGATTTAAAAATCTTTTTTTAATGTTGTGTTTGTTTTTCATTTACTCACATTGATATGTATTTAATGTGACCTTTGTTATGGTAACCGGTTACAAATAAAAAAATAGAATTACAATAAAAGATGGACCAATATTGTCAATATCCACTCATGAAAGTTCCTTTATTTATTCAGGTTCATTCCATTTCAAGAAAATGCTTTTAGGGGTGAATACTATAAATTTCATTGATAATATTGTATAGTGTAGATAATATGAGATGAGCTATTGTGTCTTTGAACTGGAAAATGAGTGTAAGGTGTCCATAATATTCAAACATACCTTTGGTCTTTGTAGTCGTATTTCCTACATCGTTAAATTATTTGGTCTTTGGGTATTTTCTTTGAACTCTAGTTCCTAGTTTGCCATAATTTACGACACGGGTTCAATATTCACAATCTTTATACGTTTGTTTATCCTGACAAAGAATACGCGGTCATTTAATACTAAAAAAAAAACTAGTTATTGATTAGAATTTACTTTTCAACAGTTTCTTTTATGTTGTTATCATTGTTTGTGTAAAAGCTCTTTCTGTAATTTCTTATTCATTTTGTTTCTATAAATATCCTAGAAAGTTAGAGGGTAAAAAAAAAACCAGGTAATATAAATGTTTTGACTACAGTTTTAGTAAATGAAAATTCTGTATGAACAACAATTCGGGATTTTCTTATTCATATGTATTTTCTAGAGATATGATAGAAACTTCGAGAGAACAAGTCCCTATTAATAAATTTATTTATTTTATAAGAAAACAAACTACGGTATTAAAAATAGAAATTCCGAATTAATTGTTCAGTTTGTGGTTTCGAAATGTAAAAATATCTTCGTAAAGAAATGTCTTCTAAAAAACATGCTATATTATCCTATAATGCCTTCTTGGAACTTTTTTTACGGTATTCTAGAATTGTCTTTGTCCAACCTAACACTGAAATGTCGGGTTGGTGTCGGCTTAGCTTAAAATACTGTGGCTATGTGTGCTACTGGTTCAAAGAATTTCTCGCACAATTCTTCACGGCATTAGGCAATACGTGGTTGGCATAGTGATCGTGTCCTTGACATTGTATTACTTTGGTATTTGTTGGGTCCAGACGACATGGGCTATGATTACGACTGTATTTATTGAGGAGGTAGGCAGAGACTGAGAATGGTCTTAGTCGCAACTCGCTGATAAAGTATTTACAAATACCAAGTGTAATGTATTGGTGTGATAAAGTCTTACCTCCTTTGATAATTAACGAAAAATTTAGTACTAGTACAAACTGGCGTGTATGACCAGATGAATAAACGTGAACGAGGGTAAAGGAGTATTAAGGATCGTAGTAGCGTTCTGTGGTTTTACATATGTGTAGTACAAACTTGCGATTTAAATATATTTTTTGACGTATTTTAGTATTATTAAAAAAGTGTATACCACTACTCATTATATGGACTGCCTTTTTATTACCCAATACTAAATCATCGTCACCATCATCAGCCATTTTACAAATAAGTTGAGGCTTCTTTATTCAGTTAAACTGAATACTAAAGTTTTATATGAAGCGACAATATATCTGATTTCGACATGGTCGGGTCCACGATATTTCAAACTCACTGCAAACTCACTGCAAACTCACTGCAAACTCACTGCAAACTCACTGCAAACTCACTGCGGTAACGTTTTTTCCACAGGTCCTCCATCCTCTTAAACAATTTAGTTTTTATGCCCACAATTCTCAGTGGCCCTAAGATATACGCCAGAAACCTAGACAGAAACTATCTAATACATAAATAAACATTAGTTATCGTAGAACGCGTATACTTTTAACAATTTATTATTAATGCCTAAGTTCCGCAGACATTTTCCTTGGCGCGGCGATGGTGATAAATTTCGTTCAGGAATTTATGAATAGCGTACATAGTTCTAGATGAAACTAAGGTTTTAGTAACAAAATTGTTTTAATTTCATTACTTAAGAAGATAAATTGTTTGTATTTCATTCATTGGAGTTTTGCCAGCTACGGAAAGTATTTTGAAAAGGAATGTTATCTTAGAACTGAATTCATTTGTTTCATAAACGGCTTTTGAGTTCACTAAAATATTTCGAAAATCTTTATCATCAACAGCCTATTTCATTTATGTTCTCACTGCTGGGACTCAGGCCTCCATTCTAGGAGAGGGATGGGCTATAATCCACCACGCGGGCCCAGTGCGGGTTGAAAATCTTTATATAGTACAATATTAAAACAATAGGTATCAGGATAAACACGCTGTATTAGAAACTACCCAGCTAATTACTAATTACATAGGTACAACAATTACCAATTCGCTTTGGTTACGTTAACAATCTTTAACAGAGGTTGACTATAGCATCTATTTGATATCACATAGTGAAACACAAACCAGGTGAATGTTCCTATAGCATAAATCAGCCTAAATTAATGTTTCCACTGACTGGAACACACACACACACACACACACACACAGACTTTTTAAGAAAGAATGGCCTGTGATTCACAACGCGAGACCGAAGGCAGGTTGGATGTTTTCCTTCAATGTTATAAAAGCAACTGAAATGATTTCCATAAATTAAAATGCATGTCTGATATCGAACCTAAGACTTACAACTAGCAAGTCGTGACCTTTTACTCTGAGCCACCACTGCTTTGCTGAGATGAATGTGTCTTTGTAGATATCACTACATATTATTATAAAACAAAGTCTTCCGCCGCGTCTGTCTGTTCGCGATAAACTCAAAAACTACTGCACCGATTCTGTTTTCACCAATGGATAAAGTGGTTCTCGAGAAAGGTTTTAGTATATAATTTGACCGACATCTACTCGGGCGAAGCCGCGGACATTAGCTAGTTTAATGCTTAAAATAACCATACCACGTCAGACACTATATCTATCAAATTGCAACTACCGCACTTCTACCAAACGCTATATCACATACTATGTGAGCTACCTGTGTTAAGTTTAGTTTGAAGTCATATCGTTTCACGCCATCTCGCTATAGTGTCCCCGGGGAGATCGCCGCAGTTATAGTGTTGCCGGTTGAGCTCGTAACCCAGTACTTCCTTTTAACTATTGACATGTCATTGACATTGACATTGTCGCAAATCCCTATGGTCACATGTCTGCGTTATTTGTTTCTTCTACAACTTTGACTTGGCTCTATCTTTTTATTATGTACTAGCGGACGTCACGCGGTTTCACAGACGTAGTTCCCGTTCCCGAATACAGGGATAAAAAGTAGCCTATCACCCGGGGATAGTGTAGCTTACCAACGGTGAAATAATTTTTCAAATCGGTCCAGTAGCTTCGGAGCCTATTCGTTACAAACAAACAAACAAACAAATCCTTCCTTTTTATAATATTAGTGTAGATTTGCTGGAAAAAGAACTTTTTTTGTTGTAAATTTAGCCCCTCACTGAAAATTTCTCCTGAATCGTGGGTGCGTTTAAAAGCATAATCCCCATAAACTAACATACGCACTTAAAATTTGTAGGTAAGTGCTTCTACGCACCTTAGATCAACCCTTGGGGGTCAATAAGACATATAATATGTTGTTTTTACATGTTGTATGCAAAAAGGTGTCTAATTTTTAACATGTCTAGCTCATTAATTTGCGACGTCATTGAGATAAACGAATATCAAAATGACATCCCACTCTTCACTTACTTCGTCTGCTAAATAAGACAACCTGCTTGCAAGTTGATACCTTCAGCAAAAGTCCTTTGTTTTTTTAATCATGCCTAAACTGATGTGGACCAAGCTAGAAGAAGAAGAAGAAGTCAGTCATGATGACTTGCCCCACATCAGTAAAGGCAATGATTTAATTCAAATTCCAGAGCAACCCTCACAGAAACAGCATGCGGCTCGTAACATAAGCTCGATGAATACAAAACAGCTTGCCGAGGAGTCGGTGCAAGGGTACTTTGGTAGTATCAGTTATTCGATACAGAAGCCGTACCGCTCAGACTGTATTATTTCCTAGTTCCCAGCGACTGCCAACTTCGCCTCTAGTAATTATAATAATTTGTGTGCACTTATCTGCATGTCACCTTTTTAAAGTGTGTATTGGTATTTTTTGGCAAGGGGGTGTGTTTGTACGGGGTGAAGGGGTGTTGGCAATGTCGTATCGTGTTATGACGTCATTATTTTGGCGCCAATACGCGTGTTATTGGCAGCTTGTAATGATGTCTCACTTGGGCTATGTACACACTGACAAGACTACCGTCCGTGACCATTTTCCAAGAAAATTTAGATATAAATAATCCTATGGTAAAGCTATATCATTATCATCATTATTTTAGCCTGGAATCACCCTCTGTTGGGTACAGACCTTCTCTTTCTTATGCCACTCTTCTATGATCTGTGTGTTTCTCATCCGTCCGTACAAGTACAACCATAAATGTCGCCCAGTAAAGACCCAGGGATCTCGTATCTAGACTCCGGGCGTATACTGAGAATAGTCCGGGTTCCACGGTACATTTTTGCACTTGGTAGTAATCAAGTGTAAAAATGTCGTAAAAAAGTGCGTGGGACCGGGATAACCATGCAATTTGTAGGATAATGTAACTGTTAAATTATATAAATATTAACGAAGTAGTAATCACCAGTAGATTTTTTGTTTCTACAAATAATGCAGTTTCCCTGGGTAATTCGATCGGTGCAAGTTACTACGAATTTATAACAACGAAATAAATTAATTCGGTCAAAAAACTCGTTAACGACATCCACACTAGTACACTCGAGAAATAAAGTTCCCTCTAAGTAACTTATGAAACTTCCTTATCTAACTGATCTGACAAGATTATTTAATACTTAACTTCAGTCCGCAACTTTTGGCCGATAATTTATATCGATAAAGAATTCTGTATTAATATTATTAAGGTACTAATCTCGGAGTAGCGGTGGCCCAGTGAGCGGTGGCCCAGTGGTGGCGGAACTGACTTACGAACAGTAGGTCGTGGGTTCGAACCCAGGCAGGCACATTACTTTGTGTAATTTACTTCATCACCGCTGCTCTATAAACGGTGAAGGAAATATCGTGCGGAAACTTAGAACCAAAAAATTCGAAGACATGTGACATCTACCAATCCGCACTGGGCCTGCGCGGTAGATTATAGCCCACTTCCTCTCAAAGAGAGGAGGCCTGTGTTCCAGCAGTGGGAACATTAATAGGCTGTTGATGATGATGATGATGAATCTCAGTACTAATTATGCTCCTGTATTAAATGTCTCTTTTCCGAAAGCACGTTAAGCTGTCGGTCCTGTCATTTGTGGATCATTGATAGTTCTTACAGGTAGTTGGTGGGTCAAAATCGGATAAAAGTTATAACAAGGGGTATGATTTTAGCCAAAACTAATTGGTAAGTAGTCGCCATTTATGTTTAAGTCCCATCGAACAGGGAGTCGGTTATCCAGTACATTTGGTATAATTCTTGACAGCATCACCTTATGGCGTTAAGCGATCGACTGCTGCGTTTTATGCGAGTGCGAGTTTAAATGTCTGTAAACGCCGAGATACAGGAGAAATTTCTAGTATGGAGAAACGACTTTTTTAAAATGAAGATTGTAAACTTTGTCTGTCAAATGATCCTTGTATAAAACAAGTTGACAAACTTCTAATGATCCTAAAACAATGAACTCGCTTACAAACAGTATCAAACAACATTCAAAACCGCAAAAGAAGCCCCAAAAGTGATTGTAAAGTCATGTTTACACCGAACTTATTGACTTGTATTAATAAAACAATAACGCTTATTAGCCCCGACTAGAGGGGTGCATCGCACGCACGTCTTCCACTCGATTACTTATATCGATTAACTGCACGCATTACGAGTATCGATTCTTTTTGGGATAGCGTGACGTGTGGCTTCAAGATACGTCCCTAGTAATTTTGTGGACGTCGTGTATGGCGTGATTTACGGGATGTCCATTAGCACTTAAACATTTCATGGCAGTCATTTAGGTCAGGTATCATATCTAGTTGTACAACAGGGGCATTGATTTTTAACGACTTATGTTCTTAAAGCTTGGATAAGGACACTTTATAATCGACAATGTTTCGTCGACTGGCTAAAGAATGATTGGTTTCAGTAAAAACATGAATCAAAATATTTGATTTTCACATGGGCCTACATAGGCAATTATGAAACGTCGAGAAAAGGTGCATGTTTTAAGTTTGTTGTTTCCTATGGAGAATACCGGCAAGAAACTTCATCGTTATTATTTTTAAATAATTCGGTATTATAATATTTTCATGTTATAGTATTAGTACTTGCTCAGTATCAATGTGTGGTTTCTAGATCGTATAAAGACACTGCTGACAATCCGTTATAACCATAAAACTCATTGAAAAGATTGTTATGACACAGATATAATTTGTATAAGAAATTCACTACCGACTTGAAAAGCCCTTATATTAAACTCCCAGCTGTAATTTTTTTACAGTGATTGTATAAAATGTTGTGAACACGACAAACTAACTTACCTAGATCTATTTACATCAAAACTCACTATAAAGCCAGTCTCTCACCCAATCCACGCATATAAATAAGATAAAGAAGACACCACCCTTACCACTAACACAGGGGTGCAACCACACGTACGTCGCAGCGTCGTCTTCCACTCGATTGCTTCCAACGAGTAGGTATCGATTAGCACGCTTTCAACAAATCGATTATATTTAGAACACGGTGAGGGATGGCGTGTAATGTGGTCACGGGAACATGTGTGACAGATTTTAGGTATTTTGGTTTTAGTTGGTAATATAATGTTGGTAATATACAGCCACGACTGTTAGCGGAGCCGCGTTCTCGGACCAACCTTTTGCAGGAGGCGCCGCTAACGCGTACACTCCGAACGCTTAACGTCATAGCCAGTGAGACGGACTTATTCTGTTGTTCTCTGAGTGAATTCACACAAGTAATGCTTTATTTGTTATTAGTTATAGATATTAGTTATAAAAAACAATTAAGTTAGTATTAAGTAATTAAGGCGCATTTATCGCATTGGGGTTGCCCTGTAATGGTAGATGTAAGATGATAAATAAATAAATAAATAATATGGAATTTGCTGAAAACATACACTTCATAATTAGTTACTTGTTAACAGGTAATTCCAATAAAAACGTCTGTAACGTGGCCAGGATCTGGCAATTAACTCTTATTACAAACTCAGCGCCTGAGTTCAATTTTGGATCTTACTGTAAATATTATATTAAGAAAAACAGTTTTTGAAAGATGTCCATACATACTCGTACATACATAAACTCTCGGCATTTTCCCATTTGGGTATCTTTACCTCATCCACGTTCATATATTATCATACCATATATTATCATACCATCCTCGATCATAATATATGTACGCCTTTGCTTCAGGAAGTACACAATGATTAAAACACATATAACTTTCACTTATTTAATGTCCATCGAAACTTCAAAAATGCACTTTTATTATGCAATACACTTAGTTGTCATTTGGTTTTTTATGAAAACGGGCGGGGCTGTCTTAAAATACTTGTAATAGCCACAATGTCTTCACCAAAATAACTTGTCTGCACCCTATTCATAAACCCTAAGGTTAAACATCTATCAATAATGTTCATTGTTCAGTGATGGATAGTTTTCCGTTACATTGTCTTGTATTTAGGGTAAGTACTAATAATTTATTGCTTGTCAGTCATTGTGAGCAGCGCTTAATAATTGAGTGAACGATCTAGAGCTGTGGTTCCAGGGCGTGGTTTGAATGAGGAACGGGGCTTAGTTCTATAGGACTACTGTTTTGTTTCTCAGATTTATTTGGTCCTTTTAATATCTAAGCTAAAATCTTTTAATGTTAAACAACATCAGCCGAAATACCCGAAATATTAGGCAGAACTGTACCTTATAGTACAACCACATTTATCCGGTTATACACGGTGTTAGGTTAAACAAGGGACATATGACGGCACGTTTGGTGCAGTGGCTGAGGGATTGGACTGCTGAGCTGCGTGTCGCGGGTTCCATCCCCTCACGGAACAAATATTTGTATGGCCCACAGTTTTTTTTTTTGGTTTGGGTTTTTGTGTGTGTGAGTTTAAATGTTTGTGAACGCAACCACGATACAGGAGACATTCCTAGTGTGGAGCGAAGTTTGATAAAAAAAAAACATTAAAGAAGGGTATCCGATTCTCGCCCCAAATATGTAAAAAACTATAACCTTAATTTGTGACGTAATTGTGCATTGGCCCGCACGCTCTCCAGATCTCACTTCATTAGACGTTTATTTTTAAATATGAAGGGAAAATGGATTACGGCTAAAAGTCATTGATCCGCGGACATTTTCTGTAATAAACGCTAGGGTTGCGAGACTTTTCCGAAGTATTTGGTTTGGTTTTGTCTGATATTTATCAGTGTTTTTTTTGTTCATATTTTTATTAGTATCATGTAAGCATGCCCTATGGCAGGTTTCAATACGTTCCTCGTTCAAACTAACAAACTGTATTTAAACACCATGAAATAGAGGGAGAATTTGTGTGTGTGGAAAGTGAATTTGTACTTGGTTGGTGTCAATGGGGTCGTATTACCATCAACCGGGAATCAATTCACACTCCATGGTGGCTACTAGGAAGTACTAATGGAAAAAATCAATATCAGGAATTGAACCCACGACCTCATCCCCAGCACTCGCGCTTCAATGGTTACTAGATTCATACAACCTATCGCCTAATCCAAAATAAATTTTTGAACATTATTTAATTATTAAAACATAACACATAATTAACAATCTAACTGCCGTACTCAGAGAGATTCAATGATTACTCAGGCCATCACTTAGTAAAGGTTTTGACAGTTTTGTCATACAAAAGTATGTCAAATCTTTACTAAGTGACGGCTTAAATGATCATTAAATATCTCTGAGTACCGCAGTAAGCGAATATTGATTTTAGTAGTCGAGGAGCCAAACCACATTTCAGAAACCATAATCGTACACAGCCTGTATAATCCCATCACACACATACACACATAGGTCAGAGAGTACATCAATAAGATAGGGGTAGGAATGTGCACCCATCATTCCTTAGAAACCTCTCCGAATATTTCGCCCTGAGATATTAATATTATCGATTAGGATAACTCCATCGGCAGGATTAGGTTTTTGTCTCTTTCCCGCACTCAGGAATACCTTATAAACGTATTTGTGAATGAATAGATTGGCTTACTGAAGATGACATGTGTGTTATTTGAGAATGTTGGACTCCTGTACTATGTTTATCCTCAGAGCGTGTTTTGTTGAGGCACTTAAAAGTTATAACATTTAATAGGTCTACAGTTGTCATAGCAGATGAAGATACATTGTTTTCTGACCAATGTTTTAAAATTTAAATATTTAAAACATCCAAGAAAAGCTAAATTGTCTCATAACATAGCACTTGAAGTCACTGTCTACTAAATAAAACTAAGAAAAACAATTTACTAGATGAAATTCAAAGTAAAACAAACGCACAATCTCACGTTCAATACTCATTTCACTCTCAAAAAGTCTAATAAAAGCATAAAAATATCCAGACAAAAAGTGCGCTCCGACATCATATTATAACAGTTGTTCGCAATGCATATAATTGTAAGCGAGCCATAAATAAAACATTTGTGAAACACCTAATTAAGCGGCGCATAAATTGGCCGGTTCAACATGAAAAATGACGGTCTTCCAAAGGGTTGGTAGTACTTGCCAGCGCCGCGCCGTCTGTAGTGTTGCCAAGAATTATTTGAAAGCTTTTTGGGATTGACGTTTTAACTAATCTTTGGTAGTTTCGTTGGGCATCTTTTTCGAAGGTATTTTGGTGAGTAATGTGATGTGATGTGTAAAAATTACAAAACTATTACTATTATATAAAGGGTGTAAAAGTACCCTTAACGCAAACGAAGGGCACTTGTTCTCCCCACCACTGCAATCATTTTTTGGTTTCTAGAACATACCTGGGAACGCCCTAGTTACGGAGATATTGGGGGTCAAAGTTACAAATTTTGCACAGCTGTTTTTGTAAATACCAGTTTTTCAGGATACAACTTTACTTAAATTACTTCCTTAGCCCCTTTACTATTTAAAGCACCCACTAGCACAATGTTTAAAGAGTGCAAAATTGAGTTTTACCGTAAAATGTGATTTATGACCCCAAAAAAAAAGTCGTTTCCCAACAAAAAATTTTGCGTAGGGGTACTTAGTTTGATGTACAGAATGCTTGGTTGACGTATGTGTGAAGGGTTACTTTACACCCTGTATTTTTTAAATTATTGGACTCTGCCTCCCCCGATCGCCGAGAGAATGACATCTGAAGAAAAATCTGTACTGTAAATGTTGGAGTAATTCAGATAAGATACTTATGTGCTAAGGTCGCAATATAGAAATTGAGTACCTAACACTGTTTAGCATCCCCACTCTATACTAACGATAATTATCTTAATTGCAACATAAACACGTTTTAAACTTTGATTGAGCATCAAAATAGTTCCATTATTCAACAACTCAAATAAATCGTAATAGGTACACCGAAGAGAATATGGTAACACTACACACAGGGTAGCCATCACAAAAAACACAAAACATCCTCGTCACACGCTCGTTGTGATTTGGTGAAATTAGCGTGTTAGCATTTGTCTCTGGTTCTGTTTATTTTGCTACAAAATATGGTGCCTTGTTAGACTCATGCTCTTTTACGGTTTAACTTTCATACCAACTGGCCAATTATTTCTGCAGCGACGTGAATTCTTTTCACTTTTGTTGTACAAACGCGATATTTGTCTGGAGAGTTTGTTTCATAACTGGCAAAATGTTACCAATGGTTACACCTCTGTCTAACTCTTTGAGAATTATAGGCGTCATGTTAAGCTTTTTTTTAATTGGATGAAGACGGTGGATATAGACTACCGAAGGCATTCCATTCCATTCCAGTGTGCTCAATAGGTGCCTGATTACATTTAATTTAAATGCTTTAGTTTGATTATGACATGGACACACTTTATCCAAAAATGTCAAGGTCAGAAATCTACATATTTATACAAAAACCCTTCTTCACACCGCAAACTGTATCCAATAAAACCTGAATAAAATGAATAATAGAGTTGGAATGCCACGGTATCCTAAAATATCGCTCCGGTGAAATGATAGAGGTTGCATCCGGCACGCGCCCATCTCCGGTTTACCCGACGTGGCGGAGAGAGGGTTATGTGTGAATAGATTGTACAGCGATAGCAGTGGAGGGTTAAAGCTAGGTTACGGTTATTGTTAGCGAGTGGTCGCGTGGAATAAGAAAGTGATCGTATGTGAGTTGTCACATATTTTAGAAGTTTCAGAATTTTTCTGTTACGGATTAGAAAAAAATCAGACCGTTTAGTGTAGTTAGACACTTTTTATTAGCGATAAAGATGAACTGAAAACTATAATATGTTGACAAAGGAAATCGAAAAACTTAAGGTTATTCTATTGAAGGTTGTTGTAGGAATATAAAAACATTTTGAAAGCGGCTTGCCACTTCTCATATTTTTGTTGCTTAGTGTTGGATTTAAGTAGATTATAGTGTAAAAGTGTTTGTAGGAACCAATAGTTTATGTGTAACTATGTTGGGGTCGAATTCCAATCTAACCATTTGCAACTGAATAACAGTATTTTATCTGATAACTTACGAACAGTGAGTCGTGGGTTCGAACCCAGTCAGGCGCATAACTTTGTGTATTTTATTTCATCACCACTGCTCTCAAAACGGTGAAGGAAAACATCGTGAGGAAACCGGCATGTATTAAAAACAAAAAAAATCGAATACTTGTGACATCTACTAAGACTAACCCGCACTGGGCCCGCGTGGTGGATTATAGCCCATCCCTCTCCTAGAGAGGAGGCCTGAGTCCCTGCAGTGGGAACATTATAGGCTGATGACGAATCAAAATTTATAATAGACTACCAGTTAAAATAAGAAAAATGAATAATTTTGAATTAAATCGAACTTTAAACAATTGGCTTTGTGACAGATGTTTTTATTCAATAGACGATTATTTAAATTTTAAACAGTCATGATGTATACTCGTAGCTTGATAAATTTTCGACATGATATTTTTTTTATTTTTTCACTTTTTACATATTGACATTAAGAATCTTTAAATCTAATCAACAAATTGATGAACTGTCTTGACTGAGAAATACTATAATCTAATATTATTTTATGATGTAATTTTTGGTAGACTATAATTTTTATGATGTTTATATGTTTGATGAAAACCGTTGACGTAATTATATGTTATTTTTATGCATGTACCAGAAATATTTGCACGACTGACAAGTCAAATCTAGTGAGACTAAAATTATTTTACTACCTGATTATACCGCATCATACCGTACCTATATTTTGGCAAATAAATAAATTTCATTTCATTTCATTTCATTGGAAATGTGGGTCTTTTTGTTAGGTACACCTCTGCCTAGCTCTTCGGGGATTACAAAGCGTGATATTACGTTATGAAGTATTCAGTTGAGTTTTCCATGAGAATGTATCTGTATCTAGCAGCCTTCAGCAGCGAGCTACTGTTTGCGAGTCACAACAACAATCTGCAATTACCAATCAGTGCGCAGTGTAAGTCATTACAGCAATTCTCTCGCGACCCGTTTACTGCGACCCACTGTTTTGCACTGACCGTTGAAACATAGAGCTTTTTGCCGATTTCACGAAACATTGACTTATCTCTGTATCCTTTTTAAATCCGGAAACATACCATATGGGCCATAACCCTCACAAATCCCATCATATTGCTAGAAATAGCCCATATTGTGCGAACAAAAACCCCATACTCCACAGTACGAAGGGTTACTTGTAATAGTTTCCGGTCGGGCGCACGACCCTATTGCGTCACTTCCGGTCGGACAACGACCTCCCAGATGACGGTAATCCATTGCTTAAGAGTTAATTGAAAGTATTTCCCAATCAATTGGTTCATTAATTGAATCAAAGATCGGCGTGAGATCCATTAATTGATAACATATTTCTTTTGGTTTCTGGTACGTTGACGTGAAATATGGTTATGGGTTCTGATTCTAGGAGTTATGGTTAAGTTAATGGTGCCCGCGGTGATTGTTTTCCTTGTGTTTAACTATCTACTTGCTGGTAACGACCAAAAAATTATACTATTTACTGAAACGTAAGTGCAACAATAACTAGCCCTGGTTAACTATACTCATAGTCATATCATATTATATTTTAATACAGGAATTGAAATAGGTACCGATATTCAGCTGCATTTGCTATCAATGCAAGCCAACGCCAAGATAGTTGTATTCGTCACTAGCTTATGTATACACTTGGCAAGGTTCGAAACCAAATTTCATATGAAATCAGCATTGTAACTTTAACATACGACCTACTTATTAATAATATGGGTTTCAAAATATTAGCTTTGATAGTAAACTATCGTATATGCAAAGTATCATATCTATCTATCTATTGATATAAAAGGCAAAGCTGACTGACTGACGATCAACGCACCGGAAAACACTTTTTTTTGGGGGGGCTGGGAAATCATCTAATAACCCCTCCTACTCTTGGGCACAGCGAAAGGGAGTGTCAGACTTCTACTGACTAAAAACCACCCAAGTTCCTTCTTAACCCTTGTACCGAGGCCGTGGTATCTCCTTCGAACAACCCGCCGCTCCGACGGGACAGGGCAAACATAACATTCCGCAAACGTTTTCTCACGACGTAAGCATCCACTTACAAATTTTTCAAAATTCAACATCCAAGGGGGTGAAATAGGGGATGAAAGTTTGTATGAAAAATCTTTATTTTTGATATTTCCGACACAAAAGCTAATGTAACTATAAATACTATGGTATAAGTACACATCTATGCCTACCCTTCGGAAAATACCACCGTTCTCGAGTATCTAACACACTAAAAAAACATCCAACAATGGAATATAGGTGAGAACGATATTTTTCAGTTTATTTAGTACAGTTCCCGTATTTCAGGAGCGCTGGAACATTTCGGCGGTTAACTGAAAACTAACAGACGGCAATTAAACAAATAAAATGCTTCGTTAGAATATACAATAGTTTTGTGAACGTTCACTAAACTGTTTGGTAGTGTATTTTGGATTTTGTCTAGGGAGATGGTATATTGCACTGGTTTATGATGGAATGTCAATTTTGTTTAGAAAAACTTTATATTGATAAGCATCAGCATCATCAGCATTGATTTTCACATTTCCAGGAGAGGTCAGGACAGATGGGCTAAAATCGTCACACACTGGATGCCTGAAGACGGTCGTCGTCACCGAGGCAGACCCATAAAACGTTGGCGTGACGCTTTAGACTCATTCGTGACTGATTGGCCAGAGAAGACACAACATTGGGAGAGCTGGAAAGAAATGGGGGAGGCCTTTGCCCAGCAGTGGGACACAATAGGCTAAACAAAAAAACATGATAAGCAATAAAACAATCTTTAGTTGTGCTCATTTTGCCACTAATGTTAAGTCCCACAGAATAAGGGACACCGGTATGCTAGACTGGTCCTTCCTCGTTGGTCTAGCGATCATTAGCACGAATGCTGAGCATGGGGCCCTTGCTCAGCATTCGTGCTAATGATCGCTAGACCAACGAGGAAGGATTGAATATTTGTTGTTCGTAATACAAAGTATACCTATAGTACGCCACTGTTGATTCTGGCTTACAGAAGTTACAGTGGTTTGGGAATAGTGAGGCGGGCTTGTCCCATTATATAAAATAAAATAATATAATACCTATAGTAGTGAAATAACGTCATTAGAAGTAGCGGTTTTCGACTTAATGAGTTTTCGAGCAGGCGTACCACTCGTAGAAAAATCGAAATAACGTCATTCGAAATAACGGTTTTCGAACTAATGAGTTTTCGAACTGGCGTACCAGTCGTAAAATACGTCGCAATAACGTCTTTCGAAATTTTATATTACTCCCGTGATAAGAGTATCACTACCACCCCGCTCATTAGTGCAGTCAAAAGTATATAAACCTAGCACACAAGAGAATATTTACTTAAACCACTTGCTTAAACCTCATCAAAGGCATCAGGCATCCAGCTCGTAAATAACCAACACATTTACCGATACTCGATCACTTAGTGATTGCGTATTCACGACGACGGCGCCCTTTGACATACGAGTTAACTACATTATATTAACTGCACAGTTTTGCTTCTACGGTTAGTGTGGAGTAAGATGTAGGAGACAGAGGAGGTTTAGTTATTTAGAATGTGTTTGGTAACTGTATCAGCACAAGTAGCTCTTAGAAATGTTGAAGTAGCTTTCAAGTTTGCCTGACAGCTTGAATATATGTTTGAGCTATGAGTCTGTTGAGAAATCTTGTGTTTAGTTGTAGCTCTCCGTTTGTGAATTGAGAGTCTAAAGATGAGAACTTGTTATTGATACTGTTAGCCTACATCATCCCACAGCTGGGCATAGGCCTCTCCTAATGACTTCCAGTTGTACCAATCTACAGTCAGTGTGGACCCAGAGAAAAAAAAATGCGTTGACTAATTTGATAGATGTCATCTTTTGCAAATCAGAAGCTGATGTTTATTTTTCCAGTTTTCTCAGTCAAGTCTATAGCGAGTTGTATAGCTCGTTCTCACAACAGTTAGGAATCTGAGAATTAAATACATCGTATTTCACCGATATTGAATGTTAACGAGAAAGTTGGTTGTGGAAGTCAATAATGGTGTCAATTCACGTAAAATACAAGTATTTAGTGGAAACCGATCCTGACATAGTATTAGGATAATACAGTCATGTAGAAAAAAAAATTCTAGACAAACATAATTGAGTTACATTATGAGGATTGAACTTCTTGTGGTCGTGGAACGTATGATGCAGATAAATGAAGAAAATGTCGTGAGGACAGTTTAAGACAAGCACAAGGAAGAACAAAGAAACGTTGGATGGGCCGTGTAAATTACTAGCGGACGCTACGCGGTTTCACCCGCGTAGTTCCCGTTCCCGTGAGAATACAGGGATAAAAAGTAGCCTATGTCATCTGGGGATAGTGTAGCTTCACAACGGTGAAAGATTTTATCAAATCGGTCCAGTAGTTTCGGAGCCTATTCGTTTCAAACAAACAAATCTTTCATCTTTATAATATTAGTGTAGATGATATATTATTATGATGTTAAGAACATGACGGGTAATAGATAGAATGGACGAAGGACACAAGCAAATAAATTGATATAAGGACAAGACAATGATGATATTAGCATAGGACTTTGAAAAAAAATACCACGAATGTCAGGTATTACGTACAAATATTTTGGAGGTCCTGAATATCTCTCAAATATCCCATAACTTAATGCCACGCAGATGATATCAACGACAAGATTACGAGTTATGAATACTAATAGCGTTAGAAATTGACATGATAATGTGACAAGTATTTGATGTCGACTCTTGATTATGACGGTTTGTGCGATATGCAGTATCGTTCACCTGGTTTGATGGAATTAAGTGGAACCACGTCTGTGTTAATCATACTATAATTGAGTTGTTTTAATTATAACTATTAAAACGGTCTATTTTCTTTGTCTGTCAGTTAGTGTACTTTGAATTAAATAATTCTGATCTCAAATTTTGCGTACGTGGAGATCCACTTTTGTGTGTCTATGAACAATGGCATTTGTTTTAAGAAGATTTTTCGGATAGCATTCTTTAATGACTAAAAGACTTAATTATCATTTTTTTCAGTTAAACTAACTTTTTTATTATGGAAAGAATTATGACTTAGTATAACACAACATCACGCCTGTAAGCTTAGAAAGGTTAGGCAGAGCTATACTTTTATGTCCTTTTTTTAAAAACGTTAACCTACTAGGAATTTGTCCTGTATCGTGGGTGCGATCATAGACATTTAAAGTCACATACACAATTACCCAAACCCTAAACAAATATCTGTAGGCCATAGAAATATTTGTACCGTGCTGGGATCGAACCCGCGACACGTGCCGTCAAATTAATTGTGAACTCGTGATTCGACTGCCCCGTTGGTTTAGTGGTCACAAGCTCGACTGCTGAGCATGTGGTCGTTTGTTTGTCGTCGTTGTGTGGCCTACAGATAGTTGTTTCGGGTCTGGGTATGAGTTTAAATGTCTGTGAATGCACCCACGATACAGGAGAAATTCCTAGTGTGGGGCAAGGTATTAAAAAAAAAATCACAAGGTGGTATTTTTAGAAAACTCACGTAAAGTAAGTTACCATATCTGTAAGTTTAACTAAAACAACTGTTTTCCTCCACAAACACCATTGATCTAATTAAACATTACTCACCTTAATTCAGTGTATCATCCAGCCATGCAGGTATATTTACCGCACCCTAGGCCGCAGGCTACCTATAAATGTGTAACATGCTGCATTCAGGATACGAACCTAAACTCGATCGATACTCGCTGATTGAAACATTGTGATTGCGGTCAGCGGCCGTTGGTTTAGTAACCTGAAGGAACCGTTGGAATCCTTAATCGTCACCGGAATGTTATATAAAGCTGGCACAACCGCTTGAATGGGTCTTTTACGAATTAATTGGCGTTGCTATGTATACTTTTGTGAAATACATTACACATCTTATTAAGGGGGGGGGGGGGGTACCTAGTATTTTTGGCGCAGCCGTGAGGCACACAGTGGCACGATTTGTTTAGTTTTAAGTTCTTTTTATTTAATATTTTTATTAATAATATTTTTGTTTCTTACATTGTGTGTACTTGTGGCATGAGCCAAATAAATGCATTTTCTTTCTTTCTTTCTTTCTTTCTATTAACTGGGTTGTGGAGGTCAGATAGACAGTCGCCATGTAAAATATTGGTATTCAGCCGTATACGAACTGGAAGCCGACCCCAACATGCTTGGGAATGACTAGACAGGTGATTATGGCTTTGTGAAATACATCCATCCAGCTTTGAAAATTATTTTGGAACATTGGGACGAACAATGATATCATCCATGTACACAATTTCGGTCTTCAAACTGTGACTTTCGTAATCTATTATATGATGTCAATGAGGTTATTAAAGTTGTTTAATTATCCAAATAATAATTATTAGGGTAGTGTCGTAAAGTTCGTGAGTGTCAAGTTTAGCTTTTAACTTCGATTATGATTCTCACTTGATGAAAAGTTAAGATTGGCTCGAGATGAATGGTAGAGGAAGAAGAAGGCCAAGGAAAAGATAGACTGATTTATGAGAAATTGATACAAAACAAAAAGGAATAGGTAGACCCTGACCTTGAGAGCAGCAGTGGCCCAGTGGTGGCGGCCACGACTTATGAACAGTAAGTCGTTCGAACCCCGGCAGGCACATTACTTTGTGTAATTTATTTCATCACCACTGCTCTCAAAAACAGTGAAAGAAAACATCATGAGGAAACCGGCATGTCCTAGAACCAAAAATCCGCACTGGGCCCGTGTGGTATATTACAGCCCATCCCTCTCGAAGAGTTAATGCCTGTGTCGCAGTAGTGTTAACATTAATAGGCTGATGGTGATGAGACGCTGACCCCAAGTAGATGGGACAAAATTAGGATTGAAGATGATGATGATGAGACGATTTTCAACATTGCAAAGATTAATCTAAAATATAAATTAGGTACCTACCTGATTCATACGCCAATTCTACAAAACTCAAAATATTTAAATACATCTTAAACTCAAACAAACTCCAGAACCGGAACAATCGAGTTAGAACATTAAGACAATCTCTTCAGGTGGTTACTTTAATATACATGTCGTTTAAAATTTTTGACTTCAACTTCCTTAAATAAAGTTGGTACATTAAGAGCGACCCCGTATAGCAGACGAGAAAGTTAATTTAAACTGTACCCTACCTATACAGCTATTTAACTTGGCTTGAGCAGTTAACTTGGATCTTAACTGTATTGGATCAAAGCTATTGTATCCTTTCGTATCGTATATTGCTTTCATGCTGAATGTCGAAAGTTTTGTAGAAATGAAAAATAGGTAATTTAACTTGAATGCTATGTACTGCATGCATTGAATTACGGGTGTGTACGATAGCAGGGAACTTTATGGAGATGGTTGCTAGTTTAGATTGGTTTCCTTTGTTTTATGGAGCGCTATAATGAAAGCAATCATTTTAGATTTATAAACGTTCTGTTTGTTAGATTTACTTATGATAGGAATAGGAATGTTTACTGACTAGAAAAAATGTGATCCTAATTAGTCCGTCTGGTAGATTATTGAAAAATATTGGATATGTATTTTTTGTTTTATCAAATCAATAAAAATTGACGTAGTTAAAACGGATCAAACATGTGAGTGGGGGTTCGTGACGTCACTGACCGCTAAAAATGCCATACTAATGTCTTGTAATATGACGTCACACGAGTTTTTTAAAGCACTGTATCGTCTTCATTGTTTGTTTACGTGAAAAAAGAAAAAATACGTGTCCAATATTTTTTGGTTATCTATCTGACGGACTAATTTTGTTTTTTTGTTAACTACCCAATTGTGTTGTTAAAGAAGCTATTATAGAAAAAAACGATGGTGATTGAAATAACAATGCACCTGTTTATCCCCAAGGGTTAGGCAGAGGTAAATACTTATTAATTGCCCGACCCGGGTTTCGAACCCAGGTCTTTATGTTCAGCAGTCGTGACCGCATGGCTGCGGATTGTTGTAAGACATACCGCGGCCTCGACATAGCGGCTAAGAAGGAACATGGGTGGTTTTTAGTCAGTAGAAGTCTGACATTACCTTTCGCTCTGCCCAAGAGCGGAAGGGGTTATTTGATGATCCCCCCCCCCCAAAAGTCAGTCGATAATAATTATTATTACACATAACATTACGCTTGCATTTCATAAAGGGCCAGGCAGGTATCCTCATTTGCCAGTTATATTCGACTCCTGAGTGTAGTAAACAAAACAGTTTCCGCCAAATCGAATCAAACTCATCCTCCTTCTCTTTCAAATTCAATAAGAAACAATAACAGAACCAACAAACATTAAACACAAATTCAATAAATTGCCTAAAACAACATTAGAAGAGCGACGTATACATCACAATCAGACAATAACCCGGCTAAATGGCAAGTTGTCGGTGGGTACGCTCTATTGAACAAGAAACTTATCTTCTACTCGGCCGGGTTGTGCCCGCACGTCGTCCTAAACCAATACGTGATTGCGTTCGCTTCATTTGACGACGCCAAACAGAAGATTATCGCAGTTGTGTGTCGGTTGGAACTGGGTTTTGAGTGAACGAAATACGTTTGTACGATGGTTTTATTAGGATTTTGTGTGGTTGAATGGGTCTTTTTAGTGAATGGGATTATGATTGTTTCTTTTTTTGTATTGTAGATGAAAGGTATGTAACAATTACACATACATGATTAAAACGACAACTAGTAACTCGACACATTTTTGAGCTTCCTTAGAAATGTGTACTTGAAAAAAGGGTCATAAATACAATTTTATAAACACGTTTAGAGCCACAACCGTGTAGCATTTCACAAAATAATTTGAAAAATGTATATTTCAACATGTTAATGAGACCTTTACTCCATCTTAAAGGTGGAAATAAATTGTGCAAATAAAATATTTACTACCGTAGGCACACTGCATGTTTATGTAAATTTAACTCCCTACATTTTAAATTCCACATTTTTACGAGGTCAACTTGCAAGAAAAATTGTAGGCAAAGAAAGATCTTTCATAACATTTTGCCCGCAAACGAAACACGATCTCTTTATTGCACTCAAAAGAACGTTTTATGGACTTACTGGCAGCGCCACGAATGAATATTTCAAATTAAAATTATTCCATTCGAGCTTTCCAATTAAAAGGGGTTCTAAGCATCAGGTTTGAAGAAAGACTTCTAAACGAATTGGTATAAAAATTGAATACAGGCGAAGCGACCCGTAACGATTATTTTGATGACAGTTCAAAGGGTCTGTTAGGAAAACGATGCGTCTCATTCTTTGTATAGAGATTTGTTGATAGACCCAAGATTCGCTTTGTCTGCACAAATGCGAAAATAAAATATCATCAGTATTTTTATGTGGGTTAGTACAATTATTTACGTTGTATATGCTGAACTAGGAATACTTGGGTCTCTGGAATTACCTTACTTTCTTTTAAAGATTACCGTATATGTTTGTATAGTAGGCCCTATTTTGACCTTGGGATGGCCTGACATAGTACAGAGTTTCAATAAAAAGAGGCCGGCTTATAGGGGTTTAGTGACCACTCACGTGAATCCTACTGTCTACTCGGAAAGGTATTTCTTAAGCCTACAAATAGAGACAACATTTTCTGCAGAATTTCTGTTTCTCAAAGAAAACCTCAGCTAAAACGAATTCCTAGATTTTCCGATAGAATTCTCGACGAAACTATTAGCTCGAACAAAACTGACCAATACAAAATAAATTCGCGCAATCAAACGGTAGGAGATAATTGAAAAGATAAGAGAAGAATTATCTTCTCCGCAAAGATCGCCGATATTACACTGGCGAGCAAATAGATGGGGTACTTAGTACCCGCTTAATAGTCACGTGATGTGTAGCTCTGTCCACATTATTTACCCCACCGCGAGCAAAGTTAGGTAATGTGTTTGGAAGTAGCGGTTTCTTTGTAAAAGGTATCTGTTGAACTATCGCAATTGTGTGGAGGAAAGAGTTTGTGCGACGATTCTTGGTCTCAAAAGATTTGTTCTTTTTATGTCGGGGAGTTCTAGTGACGTTTTAGGAAAGGTAGCTTTTATATATTGAGTATTCTTGGCTGGCTGGACGGTTCAATTCCTTCACGGTCATGGCCAAGATTTTGGGGTATAAACTTTTGTTATTTTAGGCCCTAGACATTATTTATATTCAAGTGCTCGCTTCAGGACGAATATTTGAATATAGTTTGATTTGATCTGGCCAAAAAAATAATAGCTGCTTAGGTCGCTCTTTAGGTTAAGCCGCGATTGTTTAGGTTAGTGGATGGGTGACCACCCATTACATACATTATATAGTTCTTTGACAGTCGTGACGGTTGTGGAGGTCAGATGGGCAGTTGCTTCATGTATTCAGCTGCATCCAGTTAGACTGGAAGACGACACCAAAATAATTGAAAAAAAGCTAGACAGATGATGAGATTGATTTGATCAAATCACTAAACATTTTGAACATATATTGTATAAATAAATCAAATTCCTCATTAACACAATAAAGCGCGTTTTAAAACAAACGCTTAAACGTACAGTTGTACAGTGCAGTGCAAATAAACTACACAAGTGTGAATTAAAGCGAAATTCTCGCCAGTGCAAAGTGGATTGCTGTGTAATCCTATCGGAGCCGATTCACAATTTTGTATTTATTTATTTACGTTAATGAAATAATGTAAGAATGGTGGATGTTGTGGGTGTCGTGTACGTTGGATGTTGAACATCCGCAGATATTATAGTTACCTACAGGGATGGTGAACCTTTCATCAACGTGTCATTTTTTCTAAAGAAATGTTCATAGACGTCCCGTCAAATAATTTTGGCTTACGGATGGTTGGGTAAATAATAGTAACATTAGTGTAACGTCTATATGCTGATTAGATTACAAATAACTAATATTAGAGTTGTAAGAGGTTACTTTTATTACAATGCATGCTGAACTAGACTCCTCTGCCAAACGGTTTCTATGTAAGTCTTACGTTGGTCGGCTAAAACACAAGGCCACCTACTTCAGGCACAAATTATGGGTGAACTGGATTTTAAATACTATTATAAAGAGGAAAGATTTGTTTGTTTGTTTGTAACGAATATGCTCTGAAACTACTGGACCGATTTGAAAAATTCTTTCACCGTTGGGAAGCTACACTACCCGGGTGACATAGGCTTATTATCCCTGTATTCTCATGAAAACGGGAACTACCCGGGTCAAACCGCGTGACGTCCGCTAGTCAATAATATTTTTTAGTAAATATGAAAATAATTCACATGCCTTTGTAAACGAAATTAAGGTTAAAAATCTTGACGTGCCTAAATATTGTGTCACGTGTCATCCATGGGACACGTGCCATTGGTTCGCCACCCCTGTTGCAGTACATGTAACATTCTTATTGGTTTATGCGGCTACGGGAATTAAAGCAAAGCTGATTAACAACTGTGTATTGTCTCGCGGAATTAAAGCAGTATTTAAAGTGTTTAACAGAGATTGTTAATTAAGGTAAAATGTTTGCTGCTTTTCATTTACTGTAGTTTTAAGTAAGGGAAGGATTAGGTTTGTTTTTTTGTGGTTAATGTGTATTGTTTGCTAACTCTTGTATGTTTTTGCAAAGTTTATGAAGACCAAAAATACAGAAAACAGATTTATCGACTGATATTTATGTAGCAGTCTAAAGTCTGCTGTCTGTTACACATTACTTCTTTGTGCAGAAATGAAACTATAGTGGTTCGCTACGGTTTTTTGAAAGAGATACCGCCGCCTAGGCACTAAGGGCTAAACTAAGGGTGGTTTTTGGTCAGTAGAAGTCTGACACTCCCTACCGCTCTGCGCAGAGAGGGAAGAGTCATTTGATGATTTCCCACCCTCCCCTCGAGGACGCGGCGGACACAAGGTAACTTTATTGATATATTTTAGCCATAGCAAGTTCGTACCATTTTGACTTCTTGAAAGACTAAATTTGAGCCACACTATTCTTGCCACCTCAACCTGTAATCAACATAAGTTATTTGTTAACAACATAACCTCGACTTCAAGACCCCTCATAACATTCTCTTCCACCTGTCAACTGAAGCCACGTCACTCAAACACAATGGCCGCACATTGTGCAGTAATGTAGTGACAAACAGACATACAGGCGCACTACGCTATCCCATACATAATTCATGGCTCTAAATGCTGAGGGTGGGTAGAGTATTGTGGTCGGCAGTGTAATAGCTATGTGAAGGACCCATGGCTAAATAAGCACGTGGATCGATTGGTTTGTGAGGTTAAGGTTGGTTTGCCGCGGTCGGTTTGGAGATGGGTGGGTGCGTTTTTTACTCTGCTTGCATATTAGATAATTTGTGATTGAAATGGTTTCAAATTATGCGTGTTTACCGCCGGCTTTGGTGCTACAATGAATTCCGACAAAGCGACATCATAATTTGTCAGTTCATTTGATTAAACATTTATAAAATATAATATACTAGCTTTTGCCAGCGGCTTCGCCCGCTACAACTCGAAAGTTATCCTACGGGACAATAAAATTGGGATAAACTATCCTATGTATTAATCCAGGTTATAAACTATCTGTGTACCAAATTTTATCCAAATCCGTTTAGTAGTTTTTGCGTGAAAGAATAACAAACATCCATCCATACCCATACATACATACATACTTACAAACTTTCGCAAAATTTTTAGATCCATCGGTTGGGTGGATCCGTTTGAAATTCAGTTGCGAGATTTGACCAATACATACTATATTAAACAAAATGTAACAAGGCAAATTAAACACACGATTTTAGGGTGAAACTAACTGCTTAGATCTCATGTTGAAAGTCATTGTATTTATGTGTGTCTGTGTGTCATTGCCACCATCAAATCCCAGGAAATGTATATAATTTATATCCGCCTAAGGACAGCACTACAGCAGTTTTGCTTTTATTAATACATTCATAATCATCATTCATCATCATTTCCACTTGACTGGCCTGTTGGTCTAGTGGTTAGTGACCCTAACTGCTATGCCGGAGGTCGTGGGTTCGATTCCCACCCAGGACAAATGTTTGTGTGATGAGCACGATCATTTGTTCTGTGCCTGGGTGTAATTTATCTATAATATGTATGTATTTAGAAATATATAATTAAGTATGTTTATCAGTTGTCTAGTACCCATAACACAAGCTATGCTTAGCTTGGGACTAGATGGCGTTGTGTGATAGTTGTGGAATATTATATTATTATATTATATTTTATATTACTGCTGGAGCCTCAAGTCGCCACATTGACCGTTCCCATGCATCGTGATTAATACGTTGTTAAGGGTTTAATCAAACAATTTTATTTCGCCATGTCTTCAGGCTCTACCAAAGCTCAAAAACACGTAAAACCGTCGTAATCTACAAAATGGCGGCTAACCTTCCATTATTCATTGACAGTAAGCATATCATTACAGACCGGTAAGTAACGGTAATGATGGTAATGACCGCCGTTTACCGACCGTAACCGGCTTTTAAACGGCTTTTCATACATTATTTATCGAACATACCTTCGGACTGTTTGTATTACTGAAGTTCTTAAGAATTTCTAAAGAAATGTGTGTTCTATTCGCAGTAGAAAGGTAGAAGGAACTGCTGGACTGGTGTTTATTTAAGACAGCTAAAATGTGCTTGAAACCAAGTTGTCTTTACGAGTTTACATCACTTTAAGTTCGTATATTGAAACGGGATGGTCCGGCCATTATATTTTGTAGTAATGTGATTTTTGCTTTTTTTTGTAGATCAACAATAGGAATGTTTACTGACTTCAAAAAATGTGATTCTAATTAGTCCGTCTGTCAGATTATCGAAAATTATTGGATCCGTATTTTTTGTTTTATCAAATCAATAACAATTGACGAAGATAAAACGCGTCAAAGATTTGAGTGGGGGTTGGGGACGTCACTGACCGCTAAAAATGTCATACTAATGTCTTAGAGTATGACTTCACACGAGTTTTCAAAGCACTGTTTCGTCTTCATTGTTTGTTTATGTGAAAAAAGAAAAAATACGTGTCCAATTATTTTTCGGTAATCTATATGACGGACTAATTAGTTTCTTTTTTGTTAACTACCCTATTGGTAGAGTAGTAGTTTTTTTTTATTTTAGTTGAAAAAAAAACCTAAACTTTAAATACAAATTGCAGTATTTATGAAGGGGGCGGTACATTTTGCTAGTTCTGTGTACCTTACGTTCAGTAACCAGCAATGCGATACAAACACTTTTCAATATAAATGTGTGTCAGGAGTTGTTATAAAATTGCATCTGATATCAATTAACATTACAATGTAATCGACTAAAAAGCACAAGTTAATGCGTTATTAAACCTATTTAATATGCAATCCACCCAAAAATAATGACCCATCACCAAACATATTAACGGGAGCTTCGCATTCTTTAATCCTATTAAAAACAAGTAATAAATGATCACGACAACCAAATTCAACCCCTCGAGGAATTATGAAGACTCCTTAACTTCATTAAAGGGAGTTTTCACAGAACTCATTCAAATGTACCATAGATTAAAGTCCCCTACAAATGGGTCGAGATCTATGACCTCTCGAATTATTACAATAAAAGCCGTTTTGATAGCTATATAAGAACGGCAATTTGAAGGCAGTTGGGTAGAAAGACAGGCTGTCTGAAATGTTGTCTGGGGTATTAAGAAGTAATGAAGACACTGCTACATTTTATACGCTTGGAACTGTTTTAGACCAAAAGGGTTTTTGCTAGTGAGTTTGAGAGCTTAAGGAACTAACAGCACCGACACTAGCGCCAACCACATCTTATTTTTTTGACTCTAAATTCACATCAAATTCGAAAAATCCAAAACACTTACGTATTTTTAAAATCACTTTTCATGATTCTAGACTTGATAATTGCATACTATTTATTATTTTAACTTCATAAATACAGAATAACTATAAAACAAGCTCATTTATCTATCGACTTGATAAATTAAGAGAAATACCGATTAAAGATAAAAGTGGCCCCTTTGGCGGTAATAATGTACTCGTATTAAGTAGTAAGCGTTTAGTGGCGCCTTAAAATTCGTTTTCAACTACAATATACTTAATTCATCAAAAGTTGGTTTTATTACATTACATTTAGGTTCACATTAGCTATTTACTATTTTATACAAATTTGTGTGAGCGTTTGTAATTTCCACACACACATACATCAAATTCACTGTGACTTGCTTCTAATTACGATCGACCAGGTAAAACATGTATACAATATGAATCAGTCTAGGAAAGTAGACACGATCATATTTAATGACAGTTTAAATTCTATAACTTCTAAATAATTATTGAGAGTTTAATTGATAAGTAAGTAACGTAATAATTACAGTAATGGGTTAAAATAATTGTTGTATCAAAATTTCTAAGTTCTGAAATACCCCCCGGTTTAATTACTTTCAATTGAGTCTCCTAAGTGTCCTTAATTGTACAATTAAATTGTCAATTTTGTTTAATGAAATTATTCGTCTTGGCCCACTTAAGTTTCTAGTGGCCCAATTTGTTCCCAAAACTGAAGTTTTCATCATCGCTGTACTTAATATTACAGACAAATTTACATTTGAGAGAATTTGTGATGCGTTATTAAAGTTATAGGAGAATATTTATGGAGCAAAAGAATGCTTGAGGAATATTAATGAAACTACTGGAACATTTTTGTAGAGCCACATCATGAAAAAATGTTCAGTTTGACCTTCGCAATTTAATGTTTGTTGGCGTCGAGCCATTAAGTAAATAATGAGTTTTATTTTTGGAACATAAATAATAGCATCGTTTATATACATATATTCAATGATTACTTATCACCCTTACAATTATGTAGCCATTTCAGAACGCGTTTTTTTTAACGTTATAGATAGCGGATTCGGTTCCGGACACCGGACTCTTGGTTGATAATGTATTAAAATATTTGTCAGTGTCCGTTGTCCACAGCTTTTCCGCAATCTGTTCATACCAGCTTGTCAAAACTTTCATACATACGACTCAGAATGTTTATAACCTTTGCGTCTATAACGACTAAAGAAGCAAATTGTGACTGTGTTGTCAGGTTGGCATTTAATACAGGATCATTATTTCTAATGACAGCTAACAACTAGACACAAACACGATGGCAACCAGTCATTATATACCAACGGCGAGGCGGTCCAATTTAACTGACGTTTATAACTGCATCCAGTATGTTTACGCATACAATTAACCACGGTTATTGGCATAAATATGGTGGATTAAAACTTCCCCTAGGGCACATATTATTTTATTATAATTATGTCCAAAATGTTAATATAGTTTCTGGTTACGACCCAAAATTAGTAGTAACTTTGTTGTTCTATTAATATTTGTAATATTATATTTAATAAGATAAGATAATATATTTTATTTGCGTAAAACATGTTATACAGGCTGTTATTAAGATATTAGATCGAACATGTTTTGCTTAAAACTAAAGTGTGCAAACTTACTTACGAAGAAGTACGAACTTACGTAAAAACCTTATTGGTATAAAAATAGAATCTTTTATAATTCTACTTACATTCTAAAATATATTAGGAAATTAAGATCTATTTTCAAACTATACAATATAAAGTTATTAACATATCCCTTCTGTCTTTCCAGATGGGACAAAATACTGCCAAATGGATTTCTTCCATCAGAAACCTGCCCTAATGCTGTAAAACCTTCCCAAAATGGAGAGACGTGAGGAGATCCACCGCCATGGCTGCAGCATTGCCAAGCAGACAATCCTGACCACACACCCCAGCGGTCTTCAGACCCGAGTGTCAGTAGAATTGGCGAACTTTGATGCTTTATGTCTCCATGCAGAATGCAAAACCACAGCCAAAAGACCCTGGGAAGGCAGCCCTTTTACGGCTAGGCGAGGTCTTCTCGGAGGTGTTTCAGCTCATGCTACCCCAGTCCTTGGCAGGAGGAGTGATTTGGTTAATGAGGGCAGGTTGTCCCAACAATGCACTCCTGTGATGAGGAGACGGGAGGTCCTGGACAGTCCTGGAGGGTCTCCTTTGCTGTCCAGGAGGTCTGATGTGGAGGAGGAAGACTGTTCCGATGTGGATAACAGTGTCATCAGTGGCTGGTTGAAGTTTCGAGACAACAAGAGGGTAAGTGGAATGGTTATTTTTGTACATAGATGTGAAACCAGAGAATGTTTTTTTGATACTTATGCAGATAGGATTGTTTAAGTTTTTATTGGTTCTTTATTAACGAATTTTAAAATTTTTGATATCTTAGGTCTATTAGTGGAACCGTCGGGACAGCGGGTTGTCCCCGTTGGGGCTGCCAGTCTTTCGAAAGAGATACCGCGGCCCCAGCGCAAGGGCTAAGAAAGAACATGGGTGGTCTTTAGTCAGTAGAAGTCTGACACTCCCTACCGCTCTGCCCAAAGCGGGAGGAGTAATTTGATAATTTCCCACCCCTCAAAAAAACGTTCCATGATTATAACACCGTTTCATGAGAGAAGCGTCATGGACTATAATAAGCTTGAGCAAAATAAAAATAAAATAATTTATGTTTAAATATCCGTTGTCCTCACCCACGTAAAACTCCGAATTACTTAAGTGTAATCATAGGTCAAGGTCAACTCCCCACAAACGAGTATCCTTTGACATAAAAATGCTTAATCCGGCCTTTCATATTTATTACGGGAACAAATTAAGTTTCTCATTACGGGGGTCGCGTTTTATGAAACATTTAAAAATTACGGTCTCCGTATCAGTATTTTTAGGAAGGCCGTTCTTGTGAGTGTTTTTGCTTTTTTTTCGTCCTTTATGTTATATGAGAGGACGAAATTTAGAAATAATATTTATACCTAGTAATTTCCGTGTGTAATGTTCCCCTCATTAAAAGCTGCGCCGCAAAACATAGGTAGTATTAAAATTTTCGTGGCTACGCCGTAGCGCTACGAGCGTGCTACGAGCCCGTTGTATGCTACGACTCGGCGCCGTAGCTCCGATACCGAAGTAGCTCGAACACTTATTTATTGTAGAACACATCGAGCAGTCAGTGTACCACTAGAGTGGATATTATTTTAGGTTTTAAAGGATTTTTATGTACATACAATTACAACAATTTTTCTTACCAAGTAGTGTTTTACGTAACTTGTTACTAATTTGTGAATAATAATAGTGCAATACTTATATTGAGATAATCTTTAGGTTTTACTTAATATATTCGTGCAATTACATGCCACGTAATTGTAAACCTTTTTTTGTGTCTGCGTGTTTTAACAAGCCTAGTTTTGGGAAATTGCACTGATAAAAAAGATATGAAGTGGTTCATATATTTTTATTAAACCACTGGAGTGTCTCAGTAGTATGTCTCATTTTGTTCTCAATCGACGGCAATCGGCTCACTCTCTACTACATGGGAATCCTACTTAATTATTATAAACGCAAAAAATTGTAAGTATGTATGAATGTATGGATGGTGTTTGTTACTCTTCAATACAAAAAACTACTGAACAGATTTGGATAAAATTTGGAACACAGCTAGTTTATAACCTGGATTAACACATATGATAGATTTTTATCCTGATTTTATCTTCCCGTGGGATATTTTTTGTGTTGAGCAGGCGAAGCCGCTGGCAATACCTAGTTAAATATAACTGGCGAAACGTTGGTGTACTTACCATTAGTAGATACGCCTTTCTTTTTTGGAAGATAGGAGTTTATCAAATGGCACCTCCAGCTCTGGGTCAGACTTCTACTGACTAAAAACTACTCATGTTCCTTCTTAACCCTTTGTGGCCACGGCCACGGTATCTCTTTCGTACAACCCGCAGTCCCTCCCCCCTCCCCCCCTACCTCGCTGCCTAACACTTCAGATAATGTAATGTTCATGTATTTCCCAAATTCTAATTCCAGTATTTACAGGAGCAGGTATTCCTGTATTATTTGTTCGTGCCAGGTACAGTTAGCTAGCTATGGTATGAGGTGAGAGGGTAATTTAGTGCGCGGTACTGGCGGAGTTGCTTCGAGCACAAAATGCTTGTACCTATTACTTTGATGTGTTCTAGTGTTGGGACCCGCCAGGTGGGGATGTCGATAAAATTTTGTTTTTACTTGGAGTTTTAAACATTGGCGTGAAAATTTTGATAGTGACTTAGATAAATGGAACATGGGAGAACTGAGCTCCAATTAAAAATAGGTACATTTATAATTTTTACTTGCTTGATTTAGAGGTTTTGTTGTAAATTTCAAACAGTAAATTGCTTGGCAACTGAAAGTTGGCAAAGATTTGTATTCGTATTTGCTACCCATGTCTTACTGCACAACCACCGCATTTTCTAAGACCTACCATCGACTACGCCCATCCCTACTGCCGTAAGGTGGAAAGCCCTTACCCCAGTTGCGAAGGGGCTCTCATGGAGTCCTTGCGTTGATACCTATGCACCATAGCCCACTGTAGCCCACGCTAGCCCACTATAGCTTAGCATAGCTCGTTTAGCACGAGCCGCGGAAGGTGTATTTTTAGACTTACCGGCATTACGTGCAATGCAACGCCTTTTTAAATGGTGAGGAGTGAGGTGTTCAAGAGAGGTACGCCTAAGTTTGTAGGTACTCCTGAGGGTTTCTTTAATAGAAGGAGATTCTATGTTTTAAGGTAGAAGAAGGCATTCTGAAAGTAATACGTAATATTGCAAATAGTGTTACAAATATTCCCTGTATCGTATGTGATGCCCGTGGGTTGCCCAAATTTTATACCAAAACCTTTCTTGAGAACCAGTCTATCATTGGTTAAAACCGCATAAAAATCGGTGCAGAAGTTTTTGAATTAATCGCGGACAGACAGATGCGGCGGAGGACTTTGTTTTATATGTAGTGATTTAGGTGCAACACAAATAAATAATATTCTTCTTCTGTTCAATAACTAATCAATAAAGCGAAAATTGTTAAAGCTATTAATGACGTATTCAACTTTCACACAAAATTGAACTCGTTGTAGCAAATCATTAGTATTTTTTTATTTATGTGCGTAACCAAAAAAATTTCTCAATATGTGTTAAGAGTGGCCTAATACGCACTTTTCAGGTGATTTCCTTAGACATTTGGGTGTTATGAAGAAAAATACTCCTAGCATTTAACGAACATATCCATCCGACACGAAATAATTTTATCCTTATTTACCCACTACACGAATTTGTCCCGTTTTGTCCGGACTTTTGCCGACATTAACACACTGAGTGGTCCGTTTGAATTATCACCACACATTTACTAAGGCCGGGACAAATGCCGGGACAATTTGCGCCATCGTTGGCAAGGACATGTCCTGCGGAAGACCATAAATCATGGGCACCCCAATAAACAATGCTATTGGACCGATGATCACCGAGTTCGATGTTTTGTTGTTAACGTGATTGAATTTCTGTAATGAAAGGATGTCTATTGTTTCGAGGAAAAAGTGGACAGATAAATAAATGTCTTGGGATAGTAGAGTAGCTTGTTGTTCAAGTCGGATTAGGAAAATGTGTCTATTAACTGTAGGAATGGATTGTCTTTACAGAGTGAAGCCAATTTTAGTGTTAATTGGCTGAACAACCTACATTTAACGTTTAATCATTAACTGCGTAATTGCGTCTTGACAATTTAAATAAAAAAAATAAGCTTAGGTAAGGTTATGGTAGGCAGAAACCACAGAATGCCGAGTGCTACGATCCTTACATACTCCTTTTGCCTTGTCCACGTCATACACGCACGCCGGTTACGAGTATTACATGGGTTTTTCTTTTTACCCGACTGCGGCGAAGCCCAAAAGGAGGGTTATGTGTTTGGCGTGTATGTATGTACGTCCTTTTCTTTGTTCCCTCATAACTCCTAAACGGATGAAGAGATTTGAATAAAATATACGTCGTTAGATTTGTCTTGATGACGCGAGTGTCACTGACTGCATTAAAAAACAAAAAAAAATGTGTATTTTATCCATTGCGCGAATTTGAAAAAATAAAAAAGTTGCATTACCATCGAGTAGGGTATCAAAATGAAGGGTTTAAAAAGGAGATTACAAAAATATATGACAATTATATGTTTAAAATAAATTCAAAGTCACAAATCCTCTAAACAATCACAAAAGTTTAATCATCTGCGAAGAATTTTACGCGACCAACGAAATAACAAACACAAAAGAACTAACAAGTTGGAGTTAAAAAACTAAAAAACCCGACTGAAAAAACTGAAAAGCAAAAAAAAGCACATTTTAAATTAAACAAAACTTGGAAGCAGGCGGGGCAAGCAATATTAAATGATAAAATTAAAATTTTAACTACTTTTTTATGTATGGATGTAAGTTATGGTCCGTAGTGTTATGGAATTAAAACACCTAAATCATTCTTATACCGGTTTTCACTTAAGATTTTTGCAATGTTGGGTCATTGGGTTGGGATTTTGCTGAACTGGTCCTATTTGGCGCAGCCGTGAGATACACACTCTTTTTTTTTCTTGTTTAGTTCTTAGGTTTTTTTATTATTATTATTATTTTTACTTTGTGTGTGCGCTTGTGGCATGTGCCAAATAAATTTGTTTTCTTTCTTTCTTTCTTTCTTTCTTTCTTATTGGGTTGTCTTGGGGTGTTGGTTTTTAACTACCCACAGACAAGATTTGGAAACTACAGGAAGAACGCGCTAGAAGCCTCGATCGATCACAGTACAATCAGACATTCATTTCCACCAAATACCTTCCTGGTAAATCATAAAACCTTCAACACACCAAATCCTGCTGTTCCAGAAACATTCCTGTTTAACAATCAGCTTAGTAGGGACACATCAGCAGCCAATCACTCACAGAAGGGCTTAACAACCACGCGTAAACGAATTGTTCGCTTCATTGCGTGCCCTAATAGTTTTAGTGTATGAAGATTGAAGATCTTTGTGATGTTCTTTAGAAGTGTATGGTGTGCACTATCTTTATGACCATAATTATAGGTATTTTTTATCTAGCTTTTTTTATCTCCTGGGCAATTATACTCACTATAAAGATACGAAGGTTAAACCACTTGCCTAGGTTGGCTCGTGGATGGGAGACCATCTATTAAAGATCGAGATTCCTCCGTCCCTCAGAAAGTACATTATGCGGTTGGTCCCGGTTGTCATTAATACATTAGAGAGTCGTCGATTCGTAGTATTTGTGTTTCGTATTCGTGCGATAGGCCCAGTGGTGGCGGCCCGACTTACGAACAGTAGGTCGTGGGTTAGGACCGAGGCAGGCACAATACTTTTTTTAATTTATGTCATCACCACTGCTCTCAAAACGGTGAAGGTAAACATCGTGAGGAACTCGGCATGCTTTAGAACCAAAAAATTCGAAGATACGTGACCGCACTTTGCCTGGGTGGTTCATTATATACCATTCCCTCTCAAAGAGAAGAAGCCTGTATCCCAGCAGTGGGAAGATTAATAGGCTGTTGATGATGTTGATGATTTGTTCGATAGACAGTCGTTATAGGTAGTCTGTGGCCTGAAAGTTCACCAGTCTTCCCACGGGGTGACGTATTATCCAGCCTAACTGGGCTGTGGAGACTAGATCAGTTGCATCCGGTAAGACCGGAAGCCGTTTTTAAGTCTCCTGTAATAGTGAGCGAGCTAAACGCCAATCATGAATTGTTTCATATTTGTTACTAGCTTTTGCCCGCGGTTTCACCCGCGTGGATGTCAAAAACTTGACAAATTATATACTAAAACCTTCCTCGAGAACCACTCTATCAATTGGTGGAAACAACATGAAAATCGGTGCAGTAGTTTTTGAGTTTATCGCAAACAGACAGACAGACGCGGCGGAGGACTTTGTTTTATAGTATGTAGTGATACAGCAACCCTCCAACTAAAGTATTTCACGAGAACAGCTCAGCGTGGAAAGACGTGAGCGATTCGATTTTAAAACTATGGCCGAAGCGGTTAACTGCGGACGAAGTTTTAATAGAATTTCTATCAAACCATTTCCTTACAAGTTTCTATACAAATCAATCTTAACGACTCGTCGTTTTCTTTAGAAATATCGGAAAAGGACCATCCTTCTTGATGGAAAAACATCATAAAAACTTGTCACGGATTTTCTAAACTTTTCTTATAGTAGGTCCTTTTCATCTTTAAATTAATACATTAAAAAAAAACTATCAAACCTCATCTTTATACAGTTAGAACTTGTCAATGTACGTTAATATACAAAGTAAGTAAATAAATATAAAACTTTTTCTGTGTATATTATTTCTGACTTTGCACTTAGCAGTGAAAGACGACACAAAGTCGTACAGCGATTTCTCAAACGTAATGAGCAAGTATAGTAATCGGAGCTCATGTTTATTTTAAAGAAGCGTTTGTTGTCCAAAAAGCAAGTACAGCCACGACTTTTAACATGCATGTCCTTAACAACTTTTAAAAATTATTGTCCACTACTTTTCGCTTACTTTGTATTTATAAAATTAGTAAAAACTTGACATTGCATTGAATTCAATTAATGAAATAAAACTGTTTATAATTATTACCCCTATGTTTATGTGACAATTAATTTGTGTGTGTGTAAAATTATGTGACTGTAATAAATAATCTAAATATTAATTTCTAATTGCCTATTCTCACATTATGTATTTATTGTAACTTGAATTTTCATAGAAACTGATTGTAAACATCAATTTAATTTGTACGCTTAAACGCAAAACATAGACGGAACTTCTATATTTGTCTGTAACACCACTTTAAAACCTATGTTTACAAATAAAGATTTCATTTTCATTTTCATTTTCATTTTTCATGGCATTCGTGATACAGGGTAACCTAGTACGAGTGACAAAGCACTCCTTTGACACTTTAGTGCACATTCGTTTTTAAGTAGATTTACTGTACTCGTTTTACTTGCTATAAAGATTCATATATTTTTAAACTTTATTATTATTATTATAGCTAGCCAGTGTTGTCCCACTGCTGAGCAAAGGCCTCCCTCCATTCCTTCCAACGGTCACGATTCAGTGCAATGTCTCTCCAATTCTCAAGGAAGACATCCAGTTCGTCCCGCCATCTCCTTCGTGGTCTGCCACGACCTCGCGTCACTGTTTCAGGGCACCAATCCTGAGCTTTACGGGCCCACAGCTCGTTCGGCATGCGACAGACATGTCCTGCCCAGTCCCATTTAAGTATGGCAGCCTTTTGAGCCACGTCAACAATTTGCGTTTTGGAGCGCAGTGTAGTGTTTCGAACCCGATCGGTTAATTTTACACCTAAGATACTGCGCTCCATAGCATGTTGGCAAACCTTGAGTTTGGACCTTTGGATGTTAGTCAAAGACCAAGTTTGTGCACCGTAGGTCAAGATGGGGAGAATACACATGTCCATTAGCTTTCGCTTCAGATACATGGGCATAGTGCCCTTAAAATACTCTTTCATGGACCAGTAACTCTTCCAGGCATTTTCGGTTCGTCTTGCGATTTCCTTATCTTGCCGTGCCTGGAAAGAGATTACTTGGCCCAAGTAGATATATTCTTGGACATATTGTATATTCTCCCCGCCGACGAGGATGCTCCTCTTGGAGCTGTTGGTCATTACTTTGGTCTTTGACATGTTCATCTTTAGTCCAACCTCAAGGCTTGCATCGCTAAGATCTTGTAGCATTTGCTCTAGTTCTGTTGCTGTGGGGGAGAGAAAAACTTGAAAACTTTTTAAACTTTATTCATTGTAATTTCATGTTGCAATGAAGATAGTATTTGGACACACATCTTGTAACGAAATAGGTATTTTCTCGACTATAATCTCCTGAATATGACTAACTAGCGGACGTCACGCGGTTTCACCCGCGTAGTTCCCGTTCCCGTGGGAATACAGGGATAAAAAGTAGCCTATGTCACCCGGAGATAGTGTAGCTTCCCACCGGTGAAAGAATTTCTTAAATCGGTCCAGTAGTTTCGGAGCCTATTCGTTACAAACAAACAAACAAATCTTTCCTCTTTATAATATTAAGTGTAGATAATATATTTATGTTCGAGACTATCATCATCATCATCCTTTTATGTTCCCACTGTAGGGACTCAGGCCTCCTCTCTAGGAGAGGGATGGGCTATAATCCACCACGCGGGCCCAGTGCGTGACTATACAGGCTGATATTAATATGGCAATTGGCTGACACATAAAGCGATCCAATACATTGTGTGGCACACCGCAAAACACCGAAACAAAAGCGCATTAAATAAAATGAAATTGTTCGGTTAGCGGTACAAAATGTTCCTTATTAGCGATATTTATGAGCCGTCATTACGCGGCTTCATACAGACGGATTATTTCAATAATTCAACGGCGAAAACCAGATAATTTAACTAGGGGGCGTGAGTCATAAGCGGTATCTATGGATCAGGTAATCAAGGGAGAAATTTAGAACGTATTTTGTGTTACTACGAGTATAACATACATAAAACTTACGAATTTTTGGGTGTTCTAAATATTCAGCACTGCCCAACCGTTCAGGTAATTTAAGCGTGAAGTTTTTATGTTAGTGAGGGAACAGAGTCATATATTCTTACCGAGAACTGGCCGTATGTACTGACTAACAGTGTTGGTTCTTCCGGTTTTGAGATGCCAACTGTCACCATTTTTTTTACTACGAAATCGGCCAGCTCTTGATCTCGAAAACGCCTGATGAAAAGTGATTGATGAGCTCTATGGTAGAACTAGCATGCCCAGAAGATGCTTGCTTACTCTAACTTTGAATTGAAATCGGACGGTTTTAACGGGTTAAATGTGGGAGTGTGGCCACACTTTGTTTCACCAATTTTTTTAATTACCTCAGATCTCTATTTTCTCTCATAGCTAACAAATAATCCTACTAATATTATTAACGCGAAAGTTTGTAAGTATGTATGTATGGATGGATGGATGTTTGTTACTGTTTGACGCAAAACAGTTCAGTTCATGTTAAGTATGCCTACCTTATTTTTTTTATTGTGTAATTTATTTGTATTGTGCGTGTTTCATGTGCTGTGGCTAAATAAATTTTATTCTTTCTTTCTTTCAAAAACTACTGAACGGATTTGAATAAAATTTGGCACACGTTTAGTTTATAGTCTGGATTAACACATGGGATAGTTTATGTTTAAAAATTAAAAAATTTTGAGGTGTAGCGGGCGAAACCGCTGGCAACATCTAGTTCTTAATATATTACAAGTCACCATAATAAAGCTAACATCATTTTTTGGCTTACTTCTCATCGCTTGCACCGTTAATCGTCGGGACGTATTTTTACCTCACCTCCGTAAAATGTCGAGCGCGAGGTATCGCAGGAATTTCTCATTGAACGGGACAAGGACGCGGACTAAACGCTGTTTGAGCTAGTCCCATATTACGGATAGCTAATGCTTCGGATTTTTTTATAGTGGATCAAAGAAACGTGATGTGACTCACATTTTGATTGCTGACAAAACGGAATACGTTTTATTTACAACTAGCGGACGACACGCGGTTTCACCCGCGTAGTTTCCGTTCCCATGGAAATACAGGGATAAAAAGTAGCCTATGTCACCCGGGGTTAGTGTAGCTTTCCAATGGTGAGATAATTTTTCAAATCGATCCAGTAGTTTCGGAGCCTATTCGTTACAAACAACAAACAAATCTTTAATCTTTATAATATTAGTGTAGATACAATTTGGAACTAATTTTAATTTTTAATTATATTTCGTAAACGGACGTAATAAATAAATCTATTAATTTTACTGTCAAAACTTCTTAAGAATGAGTCGCAATAGTGTGCGAGTTCAACAAGTGGTCGGTTAAACTTCCAAATCGGCACAGTGAGAGGTCGAGTATTGGTCGCTGTTAGTTTAATCTATTGCAAAGGCTGCTTCATATTACACTGTGACATATTAGTATGATAATAACCAAGTTATGGTCAGTTACAGAAAGCCGTTAAGTATCACTATTATTGTAAATTAAGTTTGAATAAATAAGACTGAGCAGACAGCTGTTGACTTCGGTGGTCGAGTGGTCGCAAGAGCGATTGGTAAGCTTGAGGTCCTGGGTTGGATTCCCGGGTTGGGCTCGCCCTTTTTTTGATGGAACTTAAGTATACCTACCTGGCGAAATGTGAGTGTGTAGGTGCTTTGCTGCCTAAACCTTTGGAGATTATATGCGTGATGTTATTAATTTAAGACTAAGCAGTTTTAATAAGGGTCTGTAATTTATTACCGTTAAACTGAATAAAATCTAAAAGCTCAAAAGACAAAATTCTAACTTCCCTAAACATAAGCGCCGCCAAAAATGGTGCGTTAACTTAACATCACTTTTTCAGCAAAATCGTCGGAACTCCATTCAACAAAGTGACATGAATAGATGCCTCCTTTGAAACGCAAAACCTCAACCCACATCAAAACATAGAATTAATATAACACAACAATAGCGCGAATCTTTCAGAATGCATCAAACGGTCCGAATCGCTTCATTTTCATTCGAGTTTTCTGAACGAGAAACCGTTCTCACTGCAAATAGATCTCTCCTCCATTGTCATAAAAGTCACAATGGCTGTAAATGTAAAGTTGTGGTTTGCACAATGAGTGAACGTTGTATGACAAAGGCGCTAGAGGTCCGAGCGACAAACGTAACAATAGAAACTAGTGCTGGGAAAGGTAAGCGATCGCAAGCGATGACAAGCGAGACTTTTGAGCGATGCGATGTAAATGCTCGATTCTTTTCGATCTATTTTGTGAAAGTCTAGATTTGCATTCGGCTGCTAGAAATGTATTGTGCTGGTAATTTTACGAGATTGCATGGACGCTTTTAGTTTGATACTGGGATAGAATCAGTGTTGGACTTGGCAGTCTAAAGTCTATGTGCAATAAAGAACCACCATTTGCTTATATCAGCCAGATTTAATGCCATTTACGCAAGCTAAAGCCTTTACTCAAAGTGTGTGTTGAGCTGAAACAATATCAATGATTGTGAAATCTATTTAAAAGAAAATTATTCTTACATAGTTTTAAGCTTTCACGGTTTGATAATGAATAAATACGATTGACGGATAAACATTATTAATCCCGTAAGTGACAGTATAAGTTTGGAAAAGATTCTGGTCAAAATGAAAGAAACAAATCATTTTGATATTAATATCAACTATGCGAGCCTTAAGCCTCTTTTTTGGGGGGTGGCAAATAATCAAATAACCCCTTGGGTAGAGCGAAAGGGAGTGTCAGACTTCTAATAACTAAAAATCACCCATGTTACTTCTTAGCCCTTTGTGTCGAGGTCGCGGTATCTCTTTCGAACCACCCACAGCCCCGACGGGAAAGGGAGCCTTAAGCCTACGTATAACAATTTCTCGCACCAAATACGATTGCAAAAACGATCCAATAACGATCGCCCGATCCCCTCACTAGCCGGGTGACCTGCGGTTCCAACTCACGGCCCGGTGACATTTTTGTTTGCAAAAATTATGAGTCTGAGCATCTGCGTGTTATTGTAATATCTGTTTTTGTTCAGCATCAGATTGGAGCAAGCCAGGCGTTAGGTGCCTCGTAATGAACTCTTTGTTTGGAAACCTGTGGGTTTAGGAACCGCGTGCGGGTTGGTCAGGTTTGGTATTGGATGGGATGGTAAAGGTTTATTTTTGGTCAATGGGATATGAAAATAAAAAAAAAGGACTGGAAGTGTAGAATTGAGCTGACAACTTCAAAAAAGATAGGCACTAGGCAGCAGAATATTACAAGTGTAAAGTGTCTACTATGAGCGAGAGTTTGGACATTCGCTTCGCTTTAGGCCTTCACTTTTGAATTAAACACGCATAACAAAATAAATAAAATTGGTCACCATGTATCTAAAGGATGGTAATGAAAGTCAACCCGATTGCTGGTGATTGAATGTTTTCTCCTTACTGATCATTCTGAGCTCTACTCACTACCGCATGCAGCAGAGAGACGTCCACGATGGGGCCATCCGTTGATAGTCTATGACATTTTTAAGCAAGACTACACACATCGAGTCTAATCAAATTCCGAAAAAAATACGAATAAGGTAAACAGGATGGCCAGTTCCAATCAAACCCTTAACCAATACACCACCATCTCCCCTTTAAAACATTCACTATCATACATTCGAAAGCTAATTACGCGGTGACGTCACGAATCCGTAAATAATGACGTCGCCATCGCGGCCACATGGCGGCAATATTTCAGATATTAGGCCTACGCTAAGGGCGCTGTCTCTCATGCCTATGAAACGTCACATTTATCACCGGGACTGAGAAACTGCTGCGAGGGCACGTAGCTATACTCCAGAATCAGCAGATGTGTTAATAGCTAAATGTTCTGTTAAAAGGCGAAGTTTTAAAGCATATATAATCAATCTTAAATGTTCCCACTGCTAGCACATACGACAAGTCCTGTTCTCTCAATGAGAGGAAGGAAATATACATGGATAGCTGATAAATGCTACTTGCTTAATAGCTGCTACTTGGATTGGCAATGAAGCGGGCATGCCTTGACGTGTTCTTGAGTGCGAATCGGCAATCGTAAGGTGGGAGGCCCTCAGGCTCGGTAGAGTGACAATCTCCGCAGGGTGGCTGGTTGCAGCTGGATAAGTGTTGCCGTGAATTGAGATGGATGGCGGGCTATTGAAGATGCCTATGACCAGTAGCATTCCGATGCGGGCTTATGTTGATAATGATGATACCTTTGAATACAGCACTACTACATTTCGCATACACTTTTTGGACGGTTAAGCGGAGGTGTATAATTAACCCACATTTGTCTTTTTTGATCAAGTTCCTAATCGATTTTAAGTCATATGTAGGTAATATAAGGGCAAGTCATCATTCGGGGATAAATCTAGATTTTGGATTGCTACTATCCGCCGCCGCCGCCTCATATGGCCCACCTAGGAAGATTTGATCAAGATCACTATTCCAATGTCAAGGCAGACATAAAAACATCTTGCTCAGATATTAATAACTTAATAAGAAGCCAGGCAATTGCGCAGTAAGTATAACTGCGAGAAAAATGGTAAACAACCATAAACTTATCTTGCTAAAGTTGTTTATTCTAGAAAGGATAAACTAATCTAGTCTGCATTAAATAAACAGAGAGAATAGTAAATATTGTAGCCAATGTTATGAGAATCGCTATGAAAGCTTTCTGCCAAGATACTCCAGTTAGCTCGTAAATTAATTTATACCTTACCACTACTTCATTTTAGCCAGTGTAACGACCACTGGTGTAATTGTGACACGAGAAATGTCTTGGGAAATAACTTAATGATAGTTTTTAATTGTTTTCATCATTACTCCTCTGCCCTTTATCATCATCATCAACAGCCTATTAATGTTCCCAATACTGGGACACAGGCCTTCTCTCTTTTTGAGAGGAAATGGGATATAATATACCACGCGGTCCCAGTGCGGATTGGTAGATGTAACATGTCTTTGATTTTTTTGGTTCTTAGACATGCCGGTTTCCTCACGATGTTTTCCTTTACCGTTTTGAGAGCAGCAGTGATGAAATAAATTACACAAAGTAATGTGCCTGCCTGGGTTTGAACCCACGACCTACTGTTCGTAAGTCGGGGCTGCCACCACTGCCCACCACACCTCTGTCCTTATCTCAACTTAATTGAAAAAAATATACCTAATTTAAACTTAATCTCTTCTACTCATTATCTCAGTACTGAGCCGCCTTTTCTCTAGCCATATAATCCTCTACACAGTTTTAAAAAGTTATATGATCTCTGGGCCAACGAAGTTCAATAAGGTTTCACTCAAGATCTCGCAGAGGAGGTCTATGTGGGATCACTGTAGACCGATTCTGAGTACCTATTGAATGCTGGTTTTGATTTCGATCAAGTCTTTTTGAGCTAGAACCTACTGATCTACAAAGTATTAACAAAGTTGCCAATGACCGTACAGCTTTGACCGGTAAACGAAAGCAAAACAAAATCAGTAGAAATCGTGTCGGCCATCATTAAAATCAAACTCCATACATTATGTAATAAAAAACGTATAATCCAACTAAATTATAATGTTGGTCCCTACTGCGGGTAATTTGAATAAATTAAATGGAAAACGGCTGCTTCGGAAATTCGCCGAAAATTGTACGTATTACATTATTTATGCAAAAGCGTTGGATTGGTTGCGTTATATTTTGTGACACGCGACGATTAGAACAATCTGGTGTTTGTTTCGATGTGATCTTTATCTGATTAGGAGGAAACGAGAGAGTTACTGTCAAGACGGTTATATCTTCGAATCTTAACCGTTTGCGTGCCATTTGTTATGATTTGAAAGCAGTGCTACAGAGCTTTTGTAAAAACAATAAAGACGTCAACTCTTTTGAATTGTTTTGTTCTTTTACTTGTTTCTAAATAATTTATTGAGATATAAGTAAGACTATACTAAATATGTAAACTTAACTAACCTAAAAACAAACTAACTATAAAAGGGCATCGAAAAACTCCTCCTCAACGCTGTCAGCAGGTAAAGTGCCCAAGAGACTGGCAGCGTTGCCGCGTTGTATGGCAACACTTAGCCTCTGGCCAAAGAAAAAGCCAGCCCTTGGGTCAGAGGAAGCGTCAACAAGACGTTTGGAAATATCCTTAAAAAGACTGTGGGCACTAGGACCCCACGGCCCTAGAGTTTCAGCCCCAAACGGCTCGAAAATATAGTTTCCACAAAGGTTACTATATTTACGCCGCTTGAGGTTCTCTGGCACAACACGAAGAGCTTGGAAGATGCGATGGCGCAAGAGTTTCGACGCAAGTTTCGTCCCACACTAAAGGCCTACCCATCTTCCAAGGAAACAAGGACATGCTGTCCGGTCTTTTGCCATCGTCGCGTGCCAAGCCATTTGGCTCTAAAATAGCTGGGACGCCGACGGTAATAAGAGCACGTCGGATGATATCGTTTATGTTCGCATGTCGCGCAAAACGGCCCGCACTTCGGCTGGAGGACAGGCCATGGTGTTCGAGGCTGTTGACAGATTCACCACATTGACAGCGATGAGGAGAGCAGCAAACGGCACCAAGACGTAATGCAGCAGCGAGGCGAAAGGTTGTGTCGTCGAATAAAGTTGTTTAAAATAAAATGGCAGTGTCAATTATTACCCTCCTCCCAATCCATTCCAACACAGCATTCTGCCATTAGAGTTAGGTAAATGGCTGCGGGTTATTCAGAAGTTACCGCGGCCTCGACATATAGGGCTAAGAAGGAACATGGGTGGTTTTTTAGTTAGTAGAAGTCTGACACTCCCTATCACTCTGCCCAAGAGCGGGAGAGGTTATTTGATGATTTTCCACCCGCCAAAAAAAGGGCTAGGCTAATGTGTAGACTACTACGATCAACTATTTAATGAGTTATGTGTGACCCTCCAGTCAAGCTTTGAGTATGTCTTCTATTTCTTCCTTTTTTCTCAAGCAGTTAATGCACAAACCAACTCGTAAACCCAAATCCGCGCCATAAAATCTCAAGCATACGAAAAAACGCACGAGACAGTTCTAAAAACAATTTGAAACTGCTTTCAAAGCGTCTTCATATAAATGTTAATGTATGGGGTGTAAAATTTCTCACCGTATCACAATGGGGTTTGATTCCCAGTGAAGCCGCGCTTTTTTTACGACTTTTTTGGGAACCCAAGTCAATTGGGTTTGCGTCATTTGGTTTTTGTCTCACTCTCTCTTCCTCTGAAATGTATTGTGGTCTCCCTCATGTGCCTACCGGTGTGGTACGCTGGACTCAGGATAAGTGGCTTGGTATTAAGCGTATTTGCGCTTTCCTATATCATCACGGTCGTTGGAATTGTAGGGTGTCTGAAACTCTATTACTGGTCTTGATTGTATTGGTCGGCATTTTGTGATTTTTCTAGCTGTTTCATCTGTTTTACGTGTGCCATAGATTAAAGCATATTGAGAAGGAAAATTTTACTGCTGTTACATAATTGAATGAGTCTTAAAAAGAGATTATTTGTTATTCGCCCCTTAGTTTCTTATCTGTTCAGTTAAAATACTGGTTGGCAAATTGTGGGCGCTATTTTGAACGTTTAAAATAATGCTGTTTTTCTTTTCGGATTTGACTTTAAATTTTAAATGACCTAGGAATAATAACATCACGCATTTCAGGATCACAAATTTCATTGAGCTAAGACAAAAATCTTATTGTTAAATAAGTAATGACAGTTCAACCCTTGCCTTTATAAATCACAACAGTACGTGTTTCACAAACAATACGAACCCACTAAGTACTAACATAAGTACACACTAATGTTATTCAAAGTATCTACTTGTACAATTTCGAAACCGTCTCACGTTCAGATTTAACTTTTAATTTTCGATGCACGGCAGCGCTCCCGCCAAGTTCTTGATACTTTGTCAATCTTCACCCCTAATGCCATTCAAATAAGATTTTCAACAAAGGGTGAGGTTCCAATGATTGTGCCTTATCGTAAAGCAATAAGTGTTTGAATGAAGTAAGGGTGAATGTGTTAACTATGAAAAATGGTGGATTTAATGGTGGTAGGATAGTTTTAGATGGGGATTTGGATTAAGCATTGGGACTGAAATAGATGAGAATTCATCACTCTTGTTTTTACCCGACTACGGCGAAGCCAAAAGGAAGGGTAATGATTTTGGCAGTCTATGTATGTACGTATGTATGATATAATATATAGAGGTCAGTCGTAGTCGCATGCCACCTTGCTAACGGCAACAGCAGCTGACTTCTGTATCAATGAAAATGCCATGAAGGAGCATCAGGTATCAGTGGCATGCGACTACGGCGGTCCTCTATATTAATTTTACTTATATTTAAATAGAAATAATTGCAAATTCAATATATGAATATCACACTTACTTTTAAGACCGCGGTTTGTAGTCGGTTTTTAGTTTTTAAACTTATTTTTTTATTTGTATTTAACAGATTGAGTTTGCTCCCTATAATCTAGTTTAAAAGCTGTTTTAAATGTACAGTCAAACAAGTTATTTAGTACACACGCAGAAATCTTTAGTTTTTGCCGTTTTATTATTAATACTGAAAACAAGATATTCACCATGTTAACTGTTGTGTAGTATCAGTGACCATGTCACTTTAAAAACTTAATTAGCATTTTGTTTTATAAAGTGTGTGGCATAAAGTGATTGATATCAAAAGCCGTATCGTTTGACATCAGAGTCTAACTGCTATACTCAGAGTCGTTTAATGATACATAAGCCGTCACTTAGTAAAGATTTTTGACAAAGTTTTGTATGTCAAAATCTTTACTAAGTGATGGCGGCAGTTAATGTTTCTGTGAAATCTTAAAACTAAATGGAAGTTAGCTGGCTGTGTACTGTTCTGTTATACCTTGTTCGACCGTACGAGCAACATCTTTTGACTATTTCCGTAACTCTTAACGCATCATAAAAATAACTCTCCAATAACTCGATTATTGGAAGCATAATCATCCGTCTGATTTTGCAAGTAAAATTAAAAGGCACGTCATTATTATTTCAGTTTAAAGATATGTGGATATCTTTACACTGAAATAATAATGACATGCCTTTTGGCTGGACAAAGACCACAAATAATAACATTGGGATATTTTTATTAAATGTACATCTTTATAATTTTTCAGCACACTTAGTAACTCCACTAACTGAATGCATACCAGAAAAATGAATGCTCTGCAATAGCACCTATTAACTAAAAAGCACCCAAAACAAGATGACTTTTTTATCGAATTCACACCAAAAATGTGGTTCGTACATCGGAAAAATACGAATTGTTTATCAAAAATACTAACTTGCAGTCTAAATCGTTCAGGTTAGGTTAGGTTATGTTAGATTTTTTTTTTGCTTATCGTAAGTACATTTCCGCTGACATTTGTGAGTCCATATATTTTTTTGGTTAGGTTAAGTTGTTATCAGTGCAGTAAAATAGATCTGCGAAAATCATTAAACAGTAAATTGAATTTGATTAATTTAGTGTGCATGATTTTTGTGCAAGTCCGTATTTTTGATTACTTTGTAATATTTTGTTAGAAAAAATAGAATAGAGGGAATATTTAGATATCGATTAAAATACATGCCAATAATATTCATATAAAAATAAAGAAATAATTCCTCTACTATATGACCAGTCTGCCCGGCAGTCTGTAATCCTATTTGGTTAGATTAAATCAAACAAACAACTTTATCGAATTTCCACCACCAAAACAAATCAAATTCCCGTCACATTTCCCGAAGAGAATCAACACATACGCTGCAATGATTTACACAAAAAAAAACTAATAATAAAGGACCCCACACTATTCCAAGTCATTATGGACCCCTAAGGGGGATGGGAATAATTTCCCGACCCCTATGCCAACCCCTAGTGACGGATAGTGGAAATAATCGGTCTCTTGATTGAAAATTACTACTTTTTAATACAAATCATTGATTTTGTTCATATATTTTCGGCCCATATCCCTTTATAGATGGGGAGAGGAAAAATGTCTTTGTTGTAATTACTTTTGAAGACAGTCGACTTTTGTGAGGCGATCATGTAGAACTTCGCGCATTCTTCGTGCGTCTCGTTAGGGAGTAGTGTTGTGTAATTGTATGGACGCCTATTGAGGTAATTACATATTATGCGATGTCAATACGGTAATATTAGGTTGTGAACGTAGGGAGTTGGGGGCTGTTTTTTTTTTTTAGCTACAACAGGTCAATGAGTTCTAAGCTTGTTTGCCTGGAAAATGCCTGAAATTGGATTTTACGTCATTGTTATTTTTATAGGCATTAATTTGCTAGTTAATTTGTTTTGCTCGCGGAGAAGGTCTAAATGATCGCCATTTTGGAAATCAAAACAAAAGTCGTTTGAGAATACACAAACCTCTTAAACCTTAACCCATTCACAGCCCTTAGGTAAAGACATTTTAAACCTCAAGACCATTTTCTTGAACAAGCCTTCACACATAACACCCAAACTCTTCGCAAGTAAGTACCGTGCGCAAACAAAGCATTGAAACAAACCGGAAGATATAAATACTAAACGGTACGAGTGTACCGACAACAGCAAATTTCAATTTAGTAAAACCGCGCCTCAGCCGTGGGATTAGCGACGCCCATGTCTGGGCCAAGGAGTGCGAAGGAGTAGATGTGGTGTGTGGGAGACAGTTTTGTTTGAGTTTTTGGTAGGATGGGTACATAACAGTGGTTGAGTTCAGGCCGATGTTGATGTAGCTTGGAGTTAATTGACGCTGTAAAGCGTGAACATTTTAGATAATTAATCTTCGTACGACAGTAAATTTTAACGGAGGTTATATTTATTTATGAACACTGGTTGTATGCTACGAAAAAATACCTGTCATAAAATTGGTAGCCGTAAGAACTCTAGACGTCTAAAATATAAAAAAAAAATATTTTAAAAGCTATATCAAAAATATACTCTACAATTAACAAAAACACCGAAAATAGAAAGAAAGAAAGAAAAAAATATTTAGATAGTCGTAAGTTGGAAAAAAAAAGAAATAAAAAAAAATTAGTGCATGCCACAAGCAATCAACAAAAAAAACACACACAACAAAAAAAAATTGAAAAATGTAGCTTTGTTTGCTACTAACAACAAACTGCAATCATTCCAACATCAAGAATCTTGAGTTCCTTGTGACATTTCACAGCCAAAGTTCAAGGGCAGCTGATCATAGTACTCCATAATATGACGTCATGTAAATTATGATGCTCCAGTGGCTTCTTCCATATTACTGCATCTCTTCACACGAGAAGGTCAGGTCCGTACTATGACGTAGTATCGTATACTTGACCTTTGTAGAGGTCAGCACTTATAAGGTCAGTTAGGTCCTTTTAGAATATTTATTTCTGGGAATTGTTGAAAGCTAAAAGTGTCATAAATATCTTGTAGCTAGGTCACGAAAATCTGGATTTTGCGAAAAAGTGCATTTCGTTTTTATAACGGACTGTAACATTTTTCGTTTCTGTAAGGCTAGTCAGGAGTTAGATCACGTCACTCACACACCTAGTGCGGGTTGGTGCAGAGGGCTTGGATTAAAAAATACGACGCTCTGGTTCTACAACGTTTTTCCTTTACCATTTTCCTCATTACCACAATCATGGGCCGACTCCATTTGAACTGCCATCGATACGATAAGAAGAATGAGACTAATGATACCACAACATTATACGATTGGCGGCATGGTTGGCGTGACTGAGGGGTGGTTCGATTCCCATACGGAACAAATATTTGTATGGAATACAGGTAGTTGTTCCGGGTCTGGCTGTATGTGAGTTTAAATGTTGGTAGATACACCCATGTTACAGGATACATTAAGAGTTGGGCAAAGTTTAAAGAAAAATAGATCCCACCAAAAACAAAACTTGTAAAAAACGCCAAGCCGCGCAACAAAAAGTAGTGAGATCCATGTAATAAAAAGTCAGTTAATATATTTAATCCCTACTTAAAAACCTTTGATGTTTTAATAAAAGATTGACTTGGCCATCGAATCGCATTCGCCAATGTTAAACAGACCATTGTAATAACTAATCGCCATCGCATTGGCCAATGTGATGTAGTGGCCAAGTCGATAGTCGATTAGGCGATATACATATACGTGCAAAATTTCAGATCAATCAGAAACTAGGAAGTATGTTTAATTTAATAACTCGTCAAATTCATTCACTGAAAGTGTAACACTGTGAAAGTGTACTTTGTAATCCTATGCAATTTATGGGATTACAAAGTTATTTATGCAGTTAGTTTATCTAGAAAACTAGACTGAAATTGTATACTTTTTTAGTTTTTCCATGGTTTATACACTAAAGACTTATTGTATTCTAAATTTGAAGCTTTTATGTCTGCTAGAAGTGCCTTAGACTTTTAATGATCGGTCAATCAGTCAGTCAGTCAGTCAGTCAGTGAGTGACAAAACTAAGGAACTTTTATTAGTTATAATTCTTAAACTACTGGTTCAAATTGAATGAAATTTTAAATATACCGTGTTTATACAATGCCTAATTGGTTACTAAAAAAAGTCAGGCTTCTAGTTTTATCCACAACGAAGTTATAGGAGGTCGAAAATGGCCTGAACTGGTTCGAGAAAAGAATGGTACGGCCGTGCCGCTTTATTGCTCGACTTGGCGAGGGCACTGCCGTGCCCCCAGATCCAATATAGCCTTGATAAAAATCCAAAAATCGATTTTCTTAGCATTCTTTGTACTGTAGGTACTTAAAGCATATTTCGTACATCAACGGTCCCTCGCATTCTCTTGATATGTTAATTTCTTCACTGAATAAATAATTCATTTGTTAAGGCGTATCACTCAGCATTGTTGCGAATTATGCCACGCGTTATAACGACATTAACTCTTATTACACACAATTTAGAGCTCAATTTGCAACGTGCCACCAAATGAGTTCGTAACTAAGATTTATATTTTGTTTGCCGTTGATTTGACGCAAGGTATCAACGGGGATTTTGAATTTTCATATTTATGGTGGGGTAATGAATTAAGGTGCAAATGGATGTTATTCTAGGTATGCAAACATTTAGGTCTTATGATTTTTTTTATTGTAATAAAGCTTGTCAGAACTTAATTTTGTATGCTTCGATAATTTTTCATTTGAAGCATTTTTTGTCGTATATTTCAATCTCACATAATTATTACGGGAGGTGCATTTAACATCCGTATCGTAAAGTAACAAAATACAAACTAAATTAACGATACCTGCAACAATTCTTAAATACTCATTTTGCTTTGTTCACGTTCATACATCTGGTCATACACGCACGCCGGTTGCGAATATTTCAGAATTATATCACCAATTTATACGGTCAGTGTAGGTACCACCTTCTAGAGCTCCTACACGTAGAGCTTTCGTAGCCAAATACCTTTAATTAGTCGCTTTTTATTCCTAAACACCGTCAAATACAACCAAAAAAACCACTCGCTATTCTATCCTTTAAGTACATCATAAAACGGGTCCATTCGCTCCAGCAACTCTAAAAGGAAGATTTTAAAGATACAACCAAAAAGGTGACAATTAGACCGTAACAAACACAATTAATACACAACGATCTACCCCTTACCGGTCAATGGGAGCGACGCAGTGAAAAGTGAAATACGCGCCAAATCGGCCGGAAGCCCCACCTAGCCAAGATGGCGACGGCAGACATATTGACGAACGTCCGGAAACGACAGTGACAGAACGCGATGGGACGCGACGAGCTTTCCGTTCGGATACGCGCTAAAGAGGCCGATCGCTCCTGCTAAAAAATGAGCCAAGTTATTTTTGTGGAAGTCAAGCTTTATTGGTGACGGATTTGGAGGCTGACGCGGAAATATGGGAAGAAACACAGGTTTTTCGCACATGGCATTAGATTTTTTTCGAACAAAATATATTACCTATCGATGCTTTTTCATGTCCACACCAGTAAGGGGTTTATTTAATCTCGGGCGTATCCTTTTGGCTGACATTTTAAGTGCACCTTAACCAAATCATGGAACACTAGTGAAAGCTCTTTCAAACCTTCACGGAACAATTATTATTGCAAACCTGATTCCCGACATGACTCCGTCCGAAGCCGGTTCAGAATCCTTTTTTACCAGTTTGATCACATCTGAAAGCCCTAAAATGGACTATATACTCTGTGTAAGCGACGCTCAATTACTAGATTTTTTTTTGTAAGAATTTGAGGGTACTTTGTTTTCTGTTTTTATTTCGTGTACCCCAAAATTATATAAATCAGTCGTCAACCATTTTTATCCATGTAATGTGTGTCGCACCCCGTGAATAAATCGTTTAAAAAAGACTGAGTGCGTTTTGTGTGTTCTAAACACCACCCTTCACCAGCTACAGTGTCCTTCGGCCGGATTTATGTTTAGAACACCAGGCGCGCCGCAAAAGATGGTGAATACGCGTAGTTCAGCGCGGCGCAATCGCGTGCGCGATGAGGCGGAAAGCGTCAAACCGGATGGTGACATGCCGCTATCAAAACCCCAGGACCCTACTTCGACATTGGAAACTACGAAGACGAAAGGTAGTGATACGATCAAGAATCCTATCTCGAGTCGAACAGCTATGCCAGCTAGCAGTATCAAGTCGGAACAGCCGCCGCCCCTGCTACCCGCATCACGTAAAGATGAACGTCGGAGCTCGAAATCATTGAAAGGTTCCACTTCGTCAATGCGGGCGAGACGGCAGCAGCTTATTCTGGAGGCAGAAAGGCAGAAGGCGCAGATTCACATGGACCTAATAAATAAAAAGCTAGATGCCGATCTAGCTAGCCTAGACGAAGAATACAGTTCACACGATGGTAGCCAAAGTCGAAGCCGCGTTGAAGAATGGATGGAGCGCAGTTATCAGGAACTGACCAAGGGCCTGCCCGCCCCCGATGAAGGTTTATATACGGGTGAGCAGTGTCAACAAGCTGGACCGCCGGCGGCGCCTTTTATACCGCCGGCACAGAAAGCGCAGGCGCCGTGTGTAGCACCGCCCGCGTGGATCACGGCTGGCCCGCCCGCGCCCACACCGGCGCTGGCCGCCACCACCAGCAAAGATGGTACAGTCCAGATGCTAGCCAGCGCGCTGAGAGATCTCGCCGCTGCTTCCACCAGTCACGCGCCGAGCACGAACCTACTCAGCCGTATATGCACGCCCCGGGAGCTCCCTGAGTTCTCCGGCGATCCCTTGGAATGGCTGCAATTCAAACAAGCATTTGAGGAATCAACGGAGCTGTGTAGTTTCACCCCTAAGGAAAATATGTGGAGATTGAGAAAGTGTCTCCGTGGAGCTGCTAAGGAAGCCGTATCAGCTTTGCTCGTGAGCGCATCAACTCCTGAAACTATTATGTCTACATTGAAGCTGAGGTTCGGTAACCCTGAGTACATTTTATCGAAGCTCGTGCACGAAATTAAAAAGTTACAACCTATATCTCAAGATTACCACAAAGATATTGTGTCCTTCTCGGTCAAAATACAAAACTTTATGGAAGCTGTACGCGCAGTCGGCCGAGAGGAATACCTACAAGGTATCAGTGTTGTATCGGTAATTTTAGCGAAACTACCTACGATTCTATTATCCAAGTGGGCAGACTACAGTTTCGTACCGATAACAGAAGGCAAGAGGTCACGATTGGTAATATTATCTGACTTTCTGAAAGAAGAAGCTGTTAAAGTTTCTACTACATCGAATACCTACTTTGTGTCTACGCGCAGCGATCAACACAAACATAAACATAACGAGTACACCCAATCTCGCTCACAAACAGTATTGATGCACACTAACGAAAGCGATGAATGCTTATTCTGCAAAACTAGCTCGCATAAAAAGATAACAGTTTGTAATAAATTCAAGAAGGCTCTTCGCAAAGTTCGTTGGCAATTTGTAAAACGTAGTGGCTTATGTTTTAAATGCCTACTTTCATGTCATGACCGAGATACCTGCCCAGCCCCAAACTGCGATAAAGATGGCTGCGGACAGCCCCATCACCCACTGCTGCATTATCCCACGTCTACCGAGCGGCGCCCCGAGTCCCAGCGTGCGGCGCCGCCAGCCGCGCCCGCGCCGCAGGAGCGGCAGCCGGCGCCGGCGGCGGCAACGTCGGTGCCTACGTCCGCCGTCCCCAGTTCTAGTGCGGAAATCGTGTCGAACATAAACGCAAGTGATAGTGAGTGCAAAGTGTTATTGAAGGTAGTACCTATAAGTATACATAGTGCTAACGGTATAATAAACACTAGCGCGTTACTCGACGACGGGTCGACCGTTTCATTGATAAGTGATAAACTAGCTGAGCGCGCGGGTTTGCGCGGCCAGCCCGAAACGATACGTGTACGCGGAGCCTGGAATGATGAACTATCTTGTGCATCGATCATCACGGACGTGAGTCTTTCTGGTATGGACAATAAGAAATATACTATTAGAGCTCGTGCTGTAAAGAATTTAAATTTACCTGTACATAGTTTGTCTGCAGTAGATTGCAGTAAATACAAAAGTCTGTCTGCTATTAAGCATTTGTTATGTTCTACCGATTTGAAACCTGAAATATTACTAGGTCAGGATAACTATCACCTAATTTTACCGATAGAAATTAATATAGGTAGTTCTTTTGAGCCGTTCGCTACACTCACGCCCCTAGGTTGGTGTGTCCATGGTAAGTGGCACGTGCCTCGGAGCGCCGCTAGGCCCGCGCCCGCTACTCACGCTACACTGGTGTTAGACGCGGCATGCTGCGCAGCGCCAGCGCCCGCTCCTTCGTGCCAGCAAGACCGGCAGCTACAAGACCTACACGATGAGGTGAAGCGCTCATTCGCGTTGGAGTCGATGGGTGTTTGTGGTAAGCCTCGTCAGAATAGAAATGATTTACTTGCCGTAGCTAAGCTGGAGAAGACTGCCAAACTAATCGATGGCCAGTGGTGGGTTGGATTGCCGTGGAAGAACGACGATTGCCACATGCCTGACTCCAACCCGACGGCGCTGAAAAGGCTGAAAGGTATAGAGAGGAAGATGGAAAGAGACCAAGGATTTTCAGAAAGGTACAGGGATAGGATTAAGCATTTATTTGAAAATAACTTTGCAAGAGAATTAACAGAAATTGATACTACAGCAAAAACATGGTATTTGCCTCATTTTGGGATTGATAACCCCAATAAGAAAAAATTACGGTTGGTGTTCGACTCGGCTGCAAAGGTAAACGGTTTATGTCTTAACGACTACCTGCATACAGGCCCGGATTTGCTGCCATCACTATTTGGTATAATGCTGCGCTTTCGGGAAAATTTAATAGCAGTATCAGGTGACATTAAAGATTTCTTTCTCAGGGTCAAAGTTCAGCCGAGCGACCAGCATGCATTTAGATTTCTGTGGAGAGACAGCCCTAAAGAAAAGGTAAAAACCTTCATCATGACATCACTTGTATTCGGTGCAAACTGTTCTCCCTTTGTAAGTCAGTACATAAAAAATAAAAACGCTATGCGCTATGAGTCATCTATGCCCGAACCTGTGCGTGCTATACAGAAGTCGCACTACATGGATGACTATATAGATAGTTTGCCCGATGATAAGAGTGTTATAGAGATGGTAAAAAATATTTCTTACATCCACCGACAAGGCGGGTTCCAGATTCGTGATTGGACCAGCAACAGTGTTCAAGTTTTGAACTCTGTCCCTAAAGATACTTTAGGTACGGCCGCGGTCAGATTTAAAATAGATCACCAGTCGGAAGGTGAGCGTACACTCGGTCTCATATGGTTCCCTGGTACTGACGAATTGGGATTCGATGTGTCACTGAAGAAAATTCCAGAACACGTTATTCAAGGTAAAGAAATACCTACGAAACGAATAATGCTTCAGGTGGTCATGTCCATTTTTGATGTCTTTGGTTTTTTATCGCCCTTCACTATTCAAGGACGAATACTGTTGCAAGATTTATGGCGGCTACGGATCAGCTGGGACGACGCCGTACCTACTGATATTTACGAACGGTGGTGTAAGTGGGTTGATATACTTAAGGTAGTAGATAGCATACGCATACCTAGGTGCTACCATTCAACGAGACGCGTAAACAAGGTAGGAGTCCACTGTACGGCGGGCTCGCCCCCCGGCCACCCGCACACCCCGCAGCCCTCTCCCGGCGAGTCAACAGCTGCGCACGCGACAGCAGAACCAAACTCACCGCCTCGCTATAGCCACCTACAGTTGCATGTTTATAGCGATGCATCGTCGAAAGCTATGAGCGCCGTAGCATATTGGCGCTGGATAGATAAGAATGTTGTTCACGTTGCATTTATTGCGAGTAAGTGTCGAGTCGTACCTGTAAAACCACTGACGATACCTCGTTCGGAATTACAAGCTGCGCTTCTTGCTGCTAGATTAGCAGACACCATTATGAGGGAGCATAAGTTAAAAGTCGAGAAACGGGTATTTTGGTGCGATTCGACAACTGTTTTACATTGGATTCGAAATAATACGCGTACGTATAATATTTTCGAAGCCAACCGTTTGGGTGAGATCGACGATCTGACACGTATAAATGAGTGGAGATACGTACCTACTAAATTGAATGTTGCGGACTTGGCCACACGAGAGGATTTCAATTATTCTATTTTTAAAAATGAGTGGTTTTCAGGACCTTTATTTTTGTACCTAGATGAGTCATCGTGGCCCGCCGATGTCTGCCAATCTGAAACAAATGAAACACTTGCTGAAAATGTCATGGTTACAAAAGACTTACCTGTACTAAGAAGTAACTTACCGGTTCCGGATCCCCTCCGGTTTTCTTCATGGCTCAGGTTGCTACGAAGTACGGCAGTGGTTTTGATGTTCGTTGATAGATGCAGAGGGCGCACCACCGACTTGGATTGCCTCACTCTCGAGAGGGCGGAGCATCTTCTACTACGCCGAGCTCAACTTGAGACGTTCGCCGAGGAAATATCTGCAATAAAAAATGGTAAAAGTGTATCGAAAACTAGCAAACTGCTTACCTTATGTCCGTTTCTCGATGAACACGACGTTCTCCGCGCTAACGGTCGAATCGACGCTGCTGCCGAGGTAAGCCTGGAGGTAAAGAAACCGGTAATTCTAGACGGCCGGAACCCTATAGCTCACCTGATTGTTCGACATTACCATGTTAAAGCAGCTCATGGCAATCAGGAGACCGTGGTCAACGACCTTAAACAAAAATATTGGCTAATTAGGCTTAGGCCTACAGTTAAGCATGTAGTGTCAAAATGTATGCTTTGTAACATACGCAAAGCTACGCCTCGAGTACCCAGAATGGGTGACTTACCTTCAGCTCGGGTGGCGCATCATCAGCGCCCCTTTTCCTTTTGTGGGCTTGATTTGTTTGGGCCAATGGAGGTCACAGTGGGACGTCGCCGTGAAAAACGATATGGTGCTCTTTTCACGTGCCTCACTGTCCGAGCCGTGCACGTTGAATTGGTGCAGTCACTCACCACGGACTCGCTCATCATGGCTCTACGACGAATGGCGGCCAGACGTGGTTGGCCCCGCCATCTTTACTCCGACAACGGAACCAATCTGCGAGGCGCCGACAAAGAGCTGCAGAAGTCCATGCAGGATTTAGACAACGAGGCGCTGAAAATTGAAGCGGCTAACAACGGGATGGTATTTAATTTTATACCGCCGCTTAGTCCCCACTGGGGTGGGGCGTGGGAACGTCTCATACGAAGTGTAAAAACTACCCTTAAGGTAATTTTGAATGAGCGGGCTCCCAGAGAAGAAGTCTTGAGCACACTGATGGCCGAGGTAGAAAATATAGTTAATAGTCGTCCCCTTTCACACGTCTCCGTAGAACCTGGAACTGCTGAAAGCTTGACTCCTAATCATTTTCTTCTTGGTTCAGCCTCGGGTCTTCCGGTCATTGGATCGTTCGATGACTCAGACCTGTTTTTGAAGAAACAATGGCGGAAGGCTCAGAGGCTGAGCGACATGTTCTGGCAGCGATGGCTTAGAGAAGTTCTCCCACACCTGCTGCCAAGAAGAAAATGGAACGAGGAGCAGAAGCCTCTAAAGGTAGGTGACTTAGTGTTAGTGGTTGATCCAGCCTCTCCCAGGAACGTGTGGCCGAAAGGTGTTGTCCAGCAGGTCATTCGCTCTAAAGACGGCCGCATCCGGCAGGTCGACGTGAAGACCCGGACGGGCACCTGGCGGCGTTCCGCGGCTCGCGTCGCTCCTATTTCATTTGGAGATGAGTGCTGAGCACAATCAGCACTAGGGGTGGGAGTGTAAGCGACGCTCAATTACTAGATTTTTTTTTGTAAGAATTTGAGGGTACTTTGTTTTCTGTTTTTATTTCGTGTACCCCAAAATTATATAAATCAGTCGTCAACCATTTTTATCCATGTAATGTGTGTCGCACCCCGTGAATAAATCGTTTAAAAAAGACTGAGTGCGTTTTGTGTGTTCTAAACACCACCCTTCACCAGCTACACTCTGGTTTCTTTTTATCAGCTGTAAGTCCTCCAGGTACTAAAAAAATAACTATAAAATAATTATCGTCATACAAGACAATAATCAACGGCAATTTATTTTAGGGGTCTATATTTACATACAATATTGCGTACTACGCACAACGCAACTGACCTTTTTAAAGGACACTGATTACGTCCAAGCTCGTGACAGTATTTATTCCCTTACATAGCAGCTATTCCCTAAATTAAACAATTATACACACCTACGAGTATTTGTAACTTTGACTGCTTCTTTGGTCTCGTTGTTTTTAAGTTTTCAGTAAATTTGTTTTTTTTTCAAATGGGTAAAAATTTGCGTAACCCTTCAGGGACTACAGGCGTAATTTAGATGTTAGGTTAAGTTGTACCTATAAGTTCTACAGTCAACAGTAGCTACCCATTGAAACTATTCCCTAAACGGAACATATACCTATTAATTCTCCAAACGTTAGTGACTGAATGTCTTGGCCGCTGATTGATTCTGCAACGTGTCTCTCGGCGCCTACGTCATTGGGCTCCGTGAATGCTAATATGCCATTAATCTATTGTGGTGCACACACACACTTTGTACATAAATGTGTATACCTACACTTAGAAAGCTTAATGGATAGGTTAATAATCAGCTAAATGGTTCATCACAGTTTACTAGAGCTTGGAATAAGTAGACAACGTTAAACTAAACTTTTGAGACTTCCTGCTGATAACCGGCCGCTAAATTTCCGGAACATGAGTCTTTCCCATAAAGAACTTTTACTTTAAATACTCATAGGTGGCATCTATAATTTCATAAACGACGTATATATTATGTTAAGAAGCCAATGATAATGATATTATTCTAGAACTTGTCTAGTAGGTAAGTATTTCAGGACACACGGTGGTTAGGTTACATCATCCAGGACTTCATCATCATCATCTCAGCCAAAAGACGTCTACTGCTGGACATAGGTGTCCCCCAGGTGTCGCCACATTGACCGGTCCCGTGCGTCTCGCATCCAGCGAGTGCCCGCAAACCGCTTCACCAGGTCATCGGTCCACCTAGTGGGAGGCCTTCCAACGTCTTCCGGTTCGCGGTCACCACTTCAGAAATATTCGGCCCCATCGGCCATCCGTCCTGCGAGCAATGTGCCCTGCCTATTGCCACTTAAGTCTGGCTATTCTTTGGGCTATGTCGGTAACCTTGGTTCTCAAGCGGATGTCCTCATTTCTGATTCGATCACGCAAGGAAACTCCGAGCATAGTCCTCTCCATTGCCCTTTGGGTGACTTTGGGCTTTCTGCAGGACCAGCATTTATTATAACTTAATAAATTGGAGTAGTTTTAACTTTAAACCAAATCCTTTTTTTTATATTTGAAGGTGCATTTAAAATCCTAAAAAAAGAAATACAGACATGATAATTATGAATCAGATTTGATCATTAAATTTGACACGTCTAAATCTCAACAACAGTAGCTACATTAATCTTCATAAGAAATAAGAAATATTTCATAAAGCAAGTCCTCACTTTGCATTTCCAAGGAATACTTCAGTCTGTCCATTCAACTGGGAACTGGGTAGTGGGCAGGTATTCACTACTTCTTTTCAAACTATTTTAACCGTAATACATTCTGACATAAAAAGTGCGCAATAAAAACCGTGTCAGACGAAGAATATTAAAGTTCAGGGCATTATTGTGAGGGAATCTGGTTTTTTTATCAAAAGATTTTATTGTAGAACGATGTGAAGGAGAGTTTTGAAGTAAAATCTGTTTTGGTACTCGTTTAGTGGGACGACTTCTCTCACTTGACATCACTCTAGATTGTAGGATGCATTGATCAGTAGGTCATTTAGCATTTCGTGTGTTTGAGTTTCGTTCATGTTTCAAATGGGTCAGATTTACTTTATGATACTTTGACACTCTTTTTTTCATTATCGTGTCGTTAGTGCCTAACCTCGTGTTTTCATGCCGGCCATGGGCTTTTGACTTGGGTTAACATGTCGTCGACAAATATGTATTTTCATTAGAATATTGATGAATGTGTAGTTATCCAATTAATGACGGTCATTATCTATTTGGTCAGAAAATTTACAGTCAAAGGCAATATTATTATTTTTATAGCTAGTCTATGTTGTCCCACTGCTGAGCAAAGGCCTCCCTCCATTCCTTCCAACGGTCACGATTCAGTGCAATGTCTCTCCAATTCTCAAGGAAGACATCCAGTTCGTCCCGCCATCTCCTTCGTGGTCTGCCACGACCTCGCCTCACTGTTTCAGGGCACCAATCCTGAGCTTTACGGGCCCACAGCTCGTTTGGCATGCGACATAAATGTCCTGCCCAGTCCCATTTAAGTATGGCAGCCTTTTTGTGCCACGTCAACAATTTGCATTAAAAAAGGCAATAAACATAAAATTAATATCTAATATTTCATTCCCAAACACATCTGTTCTTATTCAATTCATAATTTATAAAAACAAAAACAAACCTGCTGATCTCGAAATCCTTTGACACAGCATCGCCCATACCACAGCTTATCTCCAATAACTCCAAACAAAATTGAGCTTTGTCACGTTGATAATAAGATTGGATGAGGCGGCAAAAAGGTGGAGGTAGACAAAACGTCCCCAGGAGAGGAAGCTTGGCCGTGATGAAACATTTATGAGCCGGCAGTGACAAATAGTGGAATTGCTTGAAGTATTACCTTCGTTTCTTATATCGATGTAATTTTTGTTCTTTCCATAGTTTTGCTTTGTTTCTTTACCTTGTAGATCTTTTGTTTTGTAGGTATGCTATTTATTTGTAAGTGAAGTATCTTGGTTTTCAATGCATAATTTCCGTCTAACGTTCGGTTTACTGAATGGCAGGCCTCTACATTATGACAGGCCGTTCCCCATCACGCGGGGCCAGTGCAGGTTAGTGTGTCTACAAGTCTTCGAATTTTTATAAGGACATGTTCGATTTCTCACGCTGTTTTTAGATGTTTCTGTAGATTTCTACCACTGTTAATATAATTTTTTACAAATTATCTGCCAACAGTATCATTTTCTTTATATTCCTTTCAAACAGAGTTTTAAATACCGAGAGTACGGAGACCTAAGAAATAGCTCAGGTCAAAGTTTTATAGAGCGTGAACGCACGGTGGGCAACCTAATTAAAACATGACCTGACCATGATTTGATTTGATCTGCCTAAATTTTTCCCAAATAATTTGAAATCGATTTACTGGATCACTAGATGTTACTGAATAGTGGAATCATGGTTTTACAAGAAGTGGCATACATTTTGCACCACATCCTTGGCAAGACCGATTGTCAGACTTTCAAGACTTGAAAACTGTAAAAGATCAACGTACAACAGCCAACTCTAACTGTCCATCCGTGGCGCCTCGGTATTTATAAAGATGGGCATCCATCCACGCATCTGACCATGGCCAGAGATCCTTACCTTTAATGACCGATATTGCTGTTATAAGTTAACCACGAGCCCCTGTTAAATCTCAATTATAAAAACACACCTTTCCTCTAAACACCGTGAATCATAAAACGATACGCTAAAACGTCCACTAAGAAACATAACAAGGCATCTCGTATCCTGCTACGATGACGCTCCGCAATACGATTGACATAAAAGGATATTTTAAATTGTTAATGCAGCCTTCATATTTTACGTGATACTTCGAGCATTCGCTAATATATAACATGTATACTGTATAAGGGAGGCATGTATCATTTTATTTCGTTGCTAAGGAAGAACGTGACATAAGGATAGAGTAATCTGCTTTGTGGAGGTTTGAAAAAGTGATGGCTTTTAAAGGAGTTAGTATCGGTCGTTATAATTGGTATGTAGAAACTGTGTTTTTAAACGAGTGAGTATCGGTCGTTATTGGTATGTACTGTGTTTTTACCCGACTGCGGCGAAGCTCAAAAGGAGGGTTATGTGTTTGGCGTGTATATATGTATGTCTTTTTCTTTGTTCCCTCATAACTCCTAAACTGATGAAGGGATTTGAACAAAATATACGTCTTTAGATTTGTCGTGATGGCGCGAGTGTCACTTGCTACATTAAAATTTAAAAAAAATGGTTAAAAACTAAAAGAACCCGACTGCAAAAACTGAAAAGCAAAAAACAAGCACATTTTAAAATAAACAAAACTTGGAAGCTGGCGGGGTTCATTTGAATATTTAATTATGAAATGAAAATGGAATGGACCCCGCCTGCATCCAAGTTTTGTAAATTTTTTGCTTTTCATTTTTTTAGGTCGGGTTTTTTAGTTTTTTAAAAACTTTATTTTTTAATTTAAGTTGTGAGCTTCGTATAAAGCTGGGCTGCGAGTTGTCCGAAAGAAATACCGTGGCCCCGGACACGGTGGTTTTTAGTCAGTTGAAGTCTGTCACTCCGTTCCGTTTCGCCCAGAGCAAGAAGAGTCATTTGATGATTGGATTATGAAAAAGGCTTCGTTATATACGCTACTTGATACTAAAGTTTATTTATTTATATTGTTACAAATTCTTGTACATTATCACATTTTATTCTTAAAAAAAAAAACAAAAAAAAACATTTTAAAATATAAAAAAATGTAGCCCATCGATATCGGGAACAGGGCTCAAGCTAACGCCAGTCAGGGCTCTAGAGAGAGGAACCTCCTAACAATATGAGCCATGTCCAGGAGTACCGCTTTCTGTATATTCAAGCCCTTGATCCAGCTGCCTAACGAGAGCCTTCTCAGATGTTAAAACATATTTTTAGTAGTTTATTTATTTATTGTTGTTAAAAAACACTGCACGCTTCTTTGTAAACAGTTTTCGACGCCTGCGAAAGAATAATAGATAAAATAAAACTTCCGACGAATTCAGAACCTCCTCCTTTTGGCAGTCGGTTAATAAATAAAAAAGTAGACACAGATGTAGATGTGGCCGAAGTCTCAGATAATAAACTGATCATTATTTATTTGAGTGTTGGTTTTTTATTACCCGACTGCGGCGAAGCCCAAAAGGAGGGTTATGTGTTTGGCGTGTATGTATGTATGTATGTAAGTATGTATGTATGTATGTATGTATGTATGTATGTATGTATGTATGTACGAGGCTTTTAATGAGTATTTTGCCAGCATACCTATAGCGACGACTCGTTCCCTGAGTTCGTCGCCGTCTAAAGCCGAAGATCTTTTGCATAGCAGCGTGTCTAAATGTGGTAAAGTATTTAGTTTCGAACATGTAACGCCTCGTGATGTAGTTAACGTTTTTAATTCACTTAAGTCTAAAAACACAGGTGATTACTGGGGCATTTCTATTAAACTTTTAAGTAACATAATCGCCATTTTAGCCCCCCTGTCTTGCCGTTACTCTCAATAAATGCGTCGATTTGGGGACTTTCCCTGACCTTATGAAGAGCAGCAAAGTCATCCCTCTATTTAAATCAGGCAGTAAAAACGATATCGGTAACTTTAGACCAATTTCTATTTTACCTGCTTTTAGCAAAATTTTTGAAAAATTAATTCTCAAACAGTTGTTATTACATTTTAATTTAAATAATCTCCTTCATAATGATCAATATGGCTTTACAAAGGGTCGTTCGACTACGGATGCAGGTGTTGCTTTGTTGAAACACATATTTGACGCATGGGAGAACGCGCAAAATGCAATCGGTGTTTTCTGCGATCTCTCTAAAGCTTTTGATTGCGTACATCACGACACGCTTTTACGGAAACTGCGTTATTACGGTGTTCAAAATGAGGCCCTAAATGTGATAGATTCGTATTTGCAAAATAGATTCCAATGTGTAGACGTAAATGGCGCGAAATCTTCCGGGCTACCGGTTCGGCTAGGTGTACCTCAAGGTTCAATACTGGGTCCGTTTTTATTCTTGGTTTATATTAATGATCTACCATACTATTTAAAGGGTTTTTGTGACGTTGTACTATTTGCAGATGATACCTCTCTTATCTTTAAAGTAGATAGGAATAGACACGATTTTGACGACGTAAACAGCACGCTATCAATGGTCACGGATTGGTTCACAATAAACAACCTTGTTCTTAATGCCAAGAAAACTAAAATAGTTAAGTTCGCTTTACCCAATGTTAGAAATCTAGGTCCCAATATTATCCTCGCCAATCAGGAGCTGGAAACTGCCGACTCTGCTGTATTTCTGGGCATAACAGTAGATCCAAAATTACAATGGGGTTTACATATATCAAGCCTAGCGGGAAGGCTAAGTTCAGCCGCATACGCCGTCAGAAAAGTAAGACAATTCACTGACGTTGATACAGCACGGTTAGTCTACTTCAGTTATTTTCACAGCGTTATGTCATACAGAGCCACGACTCAGCTAAAAACAGCTATCTAAATCTACTAGCATCACATGGTCTCCTGCCCGCACATGTCCTACCCACACGTCAACATGCGTGCTTAGACCACTTTATACTAAAAACATCTTTACCTGCTATGACATTGGTTGCCCACTCCGCTCTCACTGACCACGAAACAGTCCTGTTATTTCTTGCAAAAAGAAACCCTAAACTTCCAGCAAAGAAATCAGTTGATCGCATTAATCACGATCAGCTGGACGTAGATATTAAACTAGTTGACTTTAGTGCGGTGTATGAGTCAAATGATCCACATGTTGCGGCAGATTTATTGATTGGTCTCATTATGCGGACCATTGAGTCAAACACGAAAACAGTTAAAGTACCAAACCGTAAAAAAACCATGAAACCATGGATCACCCGTGGCCTTCTTCGCTGCATTCGACATAGAGATAATTTGCACAAAAAGCTTAAAAAGGAACCTGATAACTTAATCTTGAAAACAACATATTCAAGATACAGAAACTTCTGCAATAAGTTGTTAAAGCAATCTAAAATTGAGCATGATAGGAAAGAAATCAGTGATGCCGGCAACAGCACTAAACACTTGTGGACGGCTATAAACAATATAACGGGTAGGGTCGAAAAGAAAGACAGCTCTTCGGAATTGCTACCGACTTCATCAACCCCAAAGCAATCGGTCAACGAAATTAATAACTTCTTCGCAGATATTGGTAAGACCCTTGCTGAAAAGTTTGTGAGTGGGGCGGTTTTGTCGGCAAGCTATGCTTCGTGCAATTACTCACAATCCATGGTACTGTTACCTACAGACGAAGCGGAGGTGACTAAATTGATACTGGGCCTCCGCAATGACTGTGCCCCTGGATGGGACCGAATATCCAATAATTTTCTTAAAAAACACATAGCTATCATAGTCCCTCCTTTGACTTACGTGTGTAACCTCGCTCTCGATACTGGCCTGTTCCCCAGTGCATTCAAAAAGTCAATTGTTCATCCGGTCTTTAAGGGTGGGGACAGAAGCCGTGTCAACAACTATAGACCCATAGCCCTGCTGCCAGCGCTATCCAAGATACTCGAAAGGATCATGAACGGTAGACTGGTTGATTACTTGGAGAGCAATCATCTTTTATCTTCCTCTCAATACGGTTTCAGGGCCGGAAAATCGACGTCTGATGCTGTTCATGATCTCACTAACTTTATCGTCACTAACATGGACGCGGGTCGTAAGGTCTTGGGGATTTTTCTGGACCTTGCGAAGGCATTTGACACGGTTTCTGTGCCTATACTTATTCGGAAGATGGAACGCCTTGGAATAAGGGGGGTTCAATTGAAACTCTTTGAGGATTATCTGAGTGGGCGTACTCAGAGCGTAAAGATAGGGGAGTACGTCAGTGACGCACGCCAAGTTACCTACGGCGTGCCTCAAGGCAGCGTACTGGGACCTACCCTCTTTCTTATATACATTAACGACCTCGGTATGCTAACTATCCCTGAGGGTAAAATTATAACTTTTGCTGACGATACTGCCCTGTTATTCAGTGCGGCCACGTGGAGTGAGGTCTACGGATTTGCACAGCTGGGCTTCAACATGGTATCGGGTTGGTTACAGAATAATATTCTTACCCTAAATGCTGCGAAAACCAATTATGTCACTTTCTCCATAAAACGTAACAGGCCTACCTCGACTACTGCTCCGCTTTCAATCGTAGCTCACTCTTGTCCGATGCCATACGCCACTACTTGTACTTGCGCTCACATTGATAAAGCCGATAATGTAAAATATCTGGGCATTATCATAGACAGTGCACTAAATTTCCACAAGCACATTTCCGTATTGAGTGGTAGGCTGCGGAAGTTAATATACGTCTTTAAGACCCTTAGACGGGTGGCTGAGGAAAAGGTCAAGAGTTTGGTGTATCTTGCCCTCGCTCAATCTTTATTGACATACTGCATCACATCTTGGGGTGGTGCCCCAAAATCCACTATTCTTGAATTAGAAAGAGCTCAGAGAGCCCTCTTGAAAGTGTCATTGTGCCTTCCTTTTAGATACCCTACCACCCTTCTATATAAGGAAGCGAAGGTCTTAACAGTGCGCCAACTATTCGTTCAACAAATAGTTTTGAAGCAGCATGGTCTCATAACATATTCCTCTTCTCTTTCGCGTGGCAAAAGGCGATACAACCCCGCAGACAGTTTTCGCAGCCGTCTTTTGACCAAGTTTTCGCAACGATTCTTCTGCCACCTCGGCCATTATCTCTACAACAGTATCAACAGGTCTCTGCCTATCTATGACCTTACTAAGACTAAATGCAAAATGAAAATTACTTGCTGGCTTCTGGATTTAAACTACCTTGAATCTGAAAAAATCTTAGCTGTCCCGGAGTAGTTTACGACATAGTAATTAATTTTAATCAAGGATATATTTCAATATTATTCATCAATTTTCTTGACATGCATTGACACATATACACACACAAACTCCCTGTGCGCACACTAAATTTTAGTTTTATTCTTGACATTGGTTTTAATTTTGTTTGTTATTTGTGTTTTTATTTAGATTTATATTTTGATTCGTATTTTGTATTTTGATTTGTTTTTGATTTGGTTTTTTTTATTTCTTATATTGATTTTACTTATTTGTTTTTTGGTTTTGATTTTAAAATTGGTTTTGATTTTAATTTTGATTATGAGTTTGATTTTTAATTAAATTTGGATATAGACTAAGATTTTGATTTTGATTGTGTTCTTTATTCTGATTTTAATTGAATTGATTGTTTAAATAGCTGCGACTTAACATTTCTAACCCTACACATTCCTCCATCCCCACACATTACTAACCATACTAACACTATATAGATATTTGCCATAAAAATTGTTAAATAATTCGCTACTACTGTCTGAAGCATTCTAATGTTATAAAGCTTAAGGGGGGGACCTGGTGTCCTGAAATACAGGCCCCAAGCCTAGTTTAGGCACCAGTCTCCCACAATATACTTATTTTTTTGTCACTTGAAATGTATTGTGTATTTTTATGTGTATTGTGGCGAGAAAAATAAATCTTATTATTATTATTATTATTATTATTATACGGTATTCTGCTGTGGGGCAAAGCTGCTGATATTCAAAATATATTTGTTCTGCAGAAGCGAGCGGTTCGTGCAATTTATCAGCTGGGTGCCCGAGTTTCTCTTAGAGATTTTTTTAAGGAGATTGGTATCCTCACTGTTGCTTCTCAGTTCATCTTTGCCAACATTTTATATATTAAACAAAATATCCACCTGTACACTAAAAACAGTGATATTCACAACTTTAACACTAGAAATAAGCACAAACTACGCGCTCCTTTTCACCGGCTTCACAAAGTTCATAATTCATTCGTCGGGCTTGGTATAACATTTTATAACAAACTGCCATCTTCTTTTCTAGACTTGCCATTTAATGCGTTTAAAGCTAAAGTAAAATCTAATCTTTGTTTAAAAGCGTACTATTCCATTAACGACTACTTAAATGATAAGAACAGTTGGTCGCTGAGTTGAACACAAGACAATGTTTGTTATTTATTTATGTTCTTTCTCCAAGATTAGTTTACTGATATGTTATGTCTTTTTTTTATTATTATTATATACTTTTTTATACTTGCCTTACTATTGTTTCGAGTCTGGTTCTTCTAACCAACCTAACAGACAGATGTGTGCTGGGGAGTTTGTTCCGCCACTTCTTCTTTCCAGCAAAAACACTAGGAAGTTTCGAAGGGGGGGCGTTTTGGGGGACTGTCTCATAAAAATAAGTAAAGTAAAGTAAAGTAAATTTTGACGTTCGAAAAGTGCTGATTATCAGCCTAGTTTGAATAAATGAGTTTTGATTTTGATTTTATGATTTTTGATTATGTATGTCCGTTTCTTTGTTCCCTCATAACTCCTAAACGGATGAAGGGATTTGAATGAAATATACGTCGTTAGATTCGTCTTGATGGCGCAAGTGTCATTGGCTACATTAAAATTAAAAAAACAAAGATAATTGCTGGTTTTGAGGGCCAAACCGTGGATTTGAAAAAATAAAAAAAATCTGTTACCATCGAGTAGGGTATCAAAATGAAGGGTTTTAAAAGGAGATTTCAAAAATATAATATGACACCTATATGTTTAAAATAAATTCAAAGTCACAAATTCTATAAACAAACACAAAAGTTAAATCATCTGCGAAGTATTTTACGTGACCAACGAAAGAACAAAAACTAAAGAACTTAAAAGTTAGAAATAAAAACCCGACTGAAAAGACAAGCACATTTTAAATTAAACAAAACTTGGAAGCAGGCGGGTTTCATTTGAATATTAAATTATGAAATGAAAATAGAATGGACCCCGACTGCTTCCAAGTTTTCTTTAATTTAAAATGTGCTTGTCTTTTCAGTCGGGTTTTTTAGTTTTTTAACTACTTTTTTTATTTCTAACTTTTAAGTTCTTTAGTTTTTGTTGATGGATAAGCTTCAGCTGTTATTATTATCTACACTAATATTAAAAAGAGTAAAGATTTGTTTGTTTGTTTGTAACAAATAGGCTCCGAAACTACTGGACCGATTTTAAAAATTCTTTCACCGTTGGGAAGCTACACTATCGGACAGGAACGGGAACTACGCGGGTGAAACCGCGTAGCGTCCGCTAGTTATATTTTAAGTCCATATTGTGCCACTGCGGGGCAAAGGCCTCCCTTCCTTCTTACCACTTTTTCAAACTAATGCTATTGTAGATCAATCCTTTGTGAAAGAATCCAGCTCATCCTGCTATTTACTTCTGGGTCTGCCGTTTTCCTATGCTGTCTTTTGGTATCTAAGTGGTATTTTTTGCCCACTGCTCCTCCGACATACGGCAGTTATACGTAGTTTAATTTACTGTCGAGTTAATTTCGCCAACCTGTGTATAATAATATATTGTTATTTTGACACTGACATAGTATAATGTACCGCGACAAACAGCGAACATTACCCGTCGCGATGAAGACAGTCGAGCGAGGGGATCATTCATTCAGGGAAATCAAGTTGTAGAATATTGTTCTGGTAATATTCAGTCTTATTTCTATTTCAGTCCAACCTTCAGTGATACTAAGCACAGTAAAGTAAAATAAGATAATTCCGTTCTATAAATAGATACGTCATCTAACGTCTAGCGATACCACTAAGTAAGACCAAGCCACTTGAACTATTTTACAACAAGAATGTTTTGAAGTTTTGTCTAAATGTAACAGATTAAATTCGCTGCGGTGTACGGGACCCGGGGAGATTTCCCGCGGGATGCTTAAGGGTTATTTGTCTGATGGTTCGCCTAGCTTTGCTGCGGAATCCTAATCCTGGTGCTAGGGTAGTGGTGCAGTCAGGAGTGTATGCTTTGTGGTTCAAGTTAATGTTTAATAGTGGCAGTTGGAGGGTTTTAGTTGTAATGGTATTGACACTAGTTGCATTTGAGTAAAGTTTGGGCCATTCGTGCTTTTTTTATTTAGACTGACTTCATATTTTATAGATGGAGTTTCTTGCCCGTTCTTCTCCATAGAGATCTACGCTAGGAAATAGGCAACTATACAATACACTCACAGTTATTTTGTCTTGTGACTGGGACTGTAGCTTTTCTTTATATTGTATTTATTCCACTATTCGAAAGTGCCTGTAACTGGCCAACTTAAAATAAATATTTTGATACTGATTTTGATGTTGTAGCTTAGGTTTATCGAAGTTTATCACTGAAAATGGAATATCTGCGAATCCCTGGGGTGGCTTACTCATCTCATTATGAGTAACTTGTTCATTGCATCTAACCCTGTAGATTCGTCTCTATACCGCAGAAATTAACCGAGAGCTGTCTCAGATGGTATGGTTATGTGCTGTGAAAGGATGAGGAATTATGTAGTGAACAAAGAAAATTACCTGAGTAAAAGTGAGGTAGGGAACGACGTATGTCTACGTGGTGGACTAGCATGACGAAACTCCTATTGAAGGAAGGTATCCCCGATCAGAAAGTCCAGTAGAGATTATGTTGGGGCCACAAAATTAGGAGCGCGGCACCCCTACAGTGCGAAAGAGCCAGAAAGAAGAAGACCATTCCTTTTCCTTACAAACTTGGGCTATGATAAAGTTTTCAGTTATTACAATTACCTACAGCTTGTATTATGTATGATTACTACTCATATTCATACAGAAATATAGATATTTATTCACCATTACACATACAAATGTTTATGTACTTAATCGCACACACACACATACACATTTTGTCGCCTATTCATTAAAAACCACATCCTACAATAACAACACAGAAGCATGGCCCAATAAAGTTCTTGATTCTCTCCCCCCCTCAAACCTTCATACACCTAATGCAGAACGAAAAAGTACTTTTTGTGGTGAAAAAAAAACCCTTTTTTTGTGCGGAGTTTCCCGGGAGGCGACAATCCACGTCACTCAGTCGGTTTAATTGCGAGTAGTAAAACAAACGAGGGATGCCGCGAGTGTCGCTGAATCGCGCGTGTGGAGTGTTGGGGTGGGCAGACGTGCGGGAATATTGAACCGATCATATGGTAGACTAAGACTTAGACAGCAACCAAACAGAACTTCTCTTTAAATCGCACCTTCAGAATGATATGGACTTATCTCAAAAATCTAAGAAATAGAGAAGTTTACGGACTTAAAAAAAATGATTCTAATTAGTCCGTCTGTTAGATTATCGAAAAGTATTGGATAGGCACGTAATTTTTGTTTTATCAAATAAATAAAAATAGACGAAGATAAAACGCGTCAAAAATTTGAGTGGTTGACAAACCTTGTGACGTCACTAACCGCAAAAAATGTCATACAAATGGCTTAGAATATGACGTCACACGAATTTTCAAAGCAATGTATCGTCTTCATTGTTTGCTTACGTGAAAAAAGAAAAAATACGTGTCCAATATTTTATGGAAATCTATCTGACGGACTAATTAGATTTATTTAGTTAACTACCCTATTGAGTATAATAATAAAAGCTACGCATTTTGAAGTGAATATCATTTAATTCCATATAATTTTGAAGGTACGAAATATATTATGTTGGCAGTCTAATCACTAAAACACAAAGTAAAACCACGTAACAAAAACAAACTCAAATCGTGGTGCGTTTTCCACTGAATCACGCATGTTACTTATAAAATCCACGTTTTTGTGTATTATCATATAAATTGTTAAAGTTATCCGCGTTGTATGGCAATGAGTTACTGTCTGTTGCGCTAAGTTTCAGGAAGTTTCTCAAGAACATAAATTTAATTGCGAGTAGTAAAACAAGCAAAGGCTGCCGCGACTGTTGCGGTAAATAGCGTGACGTTTACTTGTTGGGGTAAGCAGATGAGCGGATTTCAACTGTATTTATATCGATCTAGAAAGTTTAATTTTACTTGGCATAGGAGTTCATATTTTTTCTCTAAATGTGTATCAAAAGTAATTTTTGGTCGATTGGGTAAGTGGATACCAGTTTTCATTGATATGGAAATCTTTGTAATAATGCTTTTCGTTTTTTTCAGGTAAGTAATCTTGTTTATGACGTAATCATCACGATAAGGGTAAAATATGATATCTAAGAATCGTTATTTTACTTTTTAAGAGTTTCGTAGCAAAACTTCGTAGGAAGTACATACATATTTATGGTTTTTTCCTCCTGTCAGAAAAGCCGCTGCATAACCGCCCATCTACGCCACAAGCACTCCACATTGCAACAAGATACACACATACAAGCATACCTAATCCCTTCTGCATGCGTGACGCAGCGTGGTTTGCCTGCGAGTTGCCCGTGTTTGCCCGCGATTCGGACAATAGCCAGACAATTAAAATTTAACGATTCTCGTCAACTGTAGGTCCTGAACTAATTGTTTACCAATTGCTTTATTGAGTTTCTCTTTGTATACGTTATTTTGATTTCCGTTATAATTGTTGCCGTGATAAGCGGATTGTGTCGGTTTAATTTTTATTGTTTTATCGGTTTTGGTTTGTGAAGTCAGGGTATTTTAATTAGGGAGTGTTACTTTTCACGGTTCCCTGGTTTATTTAAGAGTTGACGTATAGGACGTAATATAACTTCCTTTGTATAGGTACGATACCCTTTCCAACTGGAAACCGGACGGTTTTGAGGTTCTGATTTGTAACTATTAACATAAACTTCAAATCCGTCTTTCAGAGATCTTAGATTGCAAATGTAACCGCGTGTTATTGGTAGAACATCAGTTAGTAGACAGCCGCTTCTAGTAACATATTCTTCTACCGATTAAACCCATTTCAACACCTAAAGCTATAAAAAAGCTACTTGATCGAAACTATCCTGCAAGTGATACCTTCAAGTGAACAGTATAACCTCCCAAATGTATTGAACTAAGTTCAAAACCAAACTATTATGGCATATTCTCATACAGTTTGACACACGACGTAAGTTATGAGTTAACAGTGTAATTTGTGTGCCAAGTTAGATCACTGACCAAAGGTAACTTAGCGCTAACTTAACGGCACCCTATAACTAACTTAACGCAACCGTGACTTAAGCTCAACTTCAAGTTAGCTTGGCTTCGGTAGTGTAATTTAATAGTTGCGGATTGGTCTAAGTTTGGCGAAAAAGCGGAATTTAAAGATGTCTTGAAACTGCCTGTTATGCTCAGACTAATCAATTGATATTTTCGGTATCAGGACGGTTCTAGCTCTGAACCATCTGTTAGAACATTTATTGTAAAAAAAAAGTAGTTAAAAACTAAAAAACCCGACAGAAAAAACTTAAAAGCAAAAAAAACAAGCACATTTTAAATTAAACAAAACTTGGAAGCAGTCGAGGTTCATTTGAATATTAAATTATGAAATGAAAATAGATTGGACCCCGCCTGCTTTCAAGTTTGCTTGTTTTTTTTTTGCTTTTTAGTTTTTTCAGTCGGGTTTTTTAGTTTTAAACTACTTTTTTTATTTCCAACTTTTTAGTTCTTTTGTGTTAGTTCTTTCGTTGGTCGCGTAAAATTCTTCGCAGATGATTTAACTTTTGTGTTTGTTTATGGGATTTGTGACTTTGAATTTCTTTAAAACATAAGTGTCATATATTTTTGTAATCTCCTTTTAAAATCCTTAATTTTGATTTAATTCGCGATATGGCCCCGAAAATCCGCAATTTTTCTTTGTTCTTATTATTTTAATGTAGCCAGTGACACTCGCGCTATCAAGACAAATCTAACGACCCTTCATCCGTTTAGGAGTAACAAGACGTCGAGGGAACAAAGAGACAGACATACATACATACACGCCAAACACATAACCCTCGTAAAAAAATATAATGGCAACAATAATTGTTTAACATTCCATTGACATTTTTTAATCTAATCATCTTTTCCGTTCACATAGATTCGCAGGCTATGAATCTACAAACAACTCATAAAGACCTTGTTACCAACCAAACAAAGCTTTTACGCTAAAGAAATCTTAACCCAACTTCTTCCAACTCGCGACCCCTTGACACCCATAGCCCGCGTTCTCCTCGAACTTAGCCCAACCCCTACAATACCCACTAAATTTAGTGAGGCGAGAGCTATCGAAAACTGTCTGTTACAACAATACAAAGTACGTCCAGCATGCAGATTAAACAATTATATAGTTAGCCTGGCTCGCTGCTGTTCCGCAATTGGATTAATTGAGTGGGATGATAGCTGGTAGGGTAAGGGTTACATGAGCTGGTAAGAGGGTTATATTTGGTTTTTGGGGTGGTATCTTCAAGATGACTGGTGTGGTTATAAGTAAGGTTGATGAAAAGGTAGAGAAGATATTGGTTTTTTTTTTACTTGTGTGGCACAAAGTCTACAATTTGTTTGCCAGTACTTCGTTGATCAATGCACAAGTATGAACACTGCACAGAATCAGCCTTAGCTCATCACGTCGTCGTCGTCAACTGGCGTCCACGCAACGGGATTAGTAGCGTTGACACAAATGCCTAACGAGGAACCAGATACAGCAAATTAATCTTGTACCATAGTCGTTGAAGTAATACCATGTTAAGCCATCGGTCACAGCTGTAAAAAATGTAGATCTTCGACAGTCTTTACAGGTAAACAAATGTTGCAAATCCTGTACAATCATTTATATAGGCTCATTGTCATCATGGGACCCGCGGGTCCAATCGACCAAAACTATTTTTGAATTGGTCAACTGGACCCTCTGTCAAATTTTATGATTTGTATAGTCAAGTAAAAAAGTTTTTACCTACGACGGAAGGGAGAACCTTTATGCGTTTAGAGTGAGACGTTGTTTGTTTGTGAGCAAACGAATCTTACCATTTATCTCCAGAACGATTTGATCGATTTAAATGTGGTTTTGTGTAATGAATTTATAATTTATCGATGCCCTGCCTCTTAAACTAGGGTAAACTGTATTTTAAGAGACATATTCTGTCAATTTTTTTTATTTGTATTTACCATCCATATTTTACCGTTAATTATTATAATGGCAATTTGTCTGAGAGACAAAATTGTTTCTCCCAATTTTGTTCCACCATATTTAAGCAGTCAATCCTTTCATTTACAATTTCCTCTCGTATTCCAAATTGTATTGTATAAACAAGGCACTTGACGGAAGCTCTTCGATGGCCTTCCATTATTTGTTCCAAGTTATAATTTACTGAATATTAATTGTTGATTCAGTGTTTTGGCCCATCCTAAACAAACAACTTTTTGAGGAGTATCTGCGGGTACCTGTTTGGCCTTTTTAGCTTCGATGAGCATTGTTTATTGTGAATAGAAAAAGGGAAATAAAACAAAGGACTAATTAATTTAAATAAGCGTTAATTTTTTGTTCATTTTAACTAGGACCATTTATTTTTAGCAAAAACCCAAATCGGAATAAACAACGGCATCAAAATAATTTTGCAATGTTGTCTCTGCGGTGACGTTATTCGACCGCCAAAACATCCTTACAATCAAAGATTAATAAATTATTAAGTTTTTACTCTTAGTGTGATTGGAAATGGAGTAACTCTAATAGTACATTATGGCACAAGTGTGTAATATTGGTGATTATTGCTGAGGCGCCATTGAGACCCAAGCCGTTAGGTGAGGGTCTTAAGAGAGCCGAGGACGGTAATCATCAGTACACACGTGTATCATACGACGTTTTTCAACACACTTGTGAAGAAAATAATGCAAAAAAATCATTTTCAACAGTAAAAACAAGTTGTGAAAAAAAAACGGAATGACGGGAAAAAATATTCAGTTGTCCAAACAATGGCGATCGGCCATAGGCTAAAATAATGTGGTTTCTTTGTTTTTTGCTTTTAACGGATAGCATTTTATAGCCACATAAAAATGGGGAATTCAAAGTTTTCTTTATTACAGAGAAAACTAAATTTATATTTGAGTGAAAGTTTTATTTATTAGAAACGCACAAGTTGAAATTATCTATTTAAATACGAAGTTGCATGAAATGAGCAAATAATAGGTACATTAATTTATTTGTACTATTGAACAAGATCTTTTTGTATCGAAACTTTTTTAAGAACAAAGTAACTTAACCAATAAAAAAAACCTATAACTCACTTGTGAGTAATAGCAATGAAAAAGTCACAGTTTGATTATTGGTGTCATTATATGCCTAATTGCGGTGAAATTATAGCCATTTTTTGAGCAAGTGTTTTGAAAAACATATTTATGTATCTATCTGTCTGTCAAACGACTTAATGCGTTGTGCAACACAACTAGGACTCAGTCCGGTAAAATTTAATTGACCTATCTCTTCAACATAGACACTTTTTTCACCACTCGTAGTAGTCGTTTTTAGTCTTAGGCCATTCTAATCATTTTCTGCTTAGTCATCTTCTAAAGTGCACTTAATTGTATTTCAGGTATCAAAACAACATCTTTAACTCCGCTCCATATGCTCGTTCCTGGTAACTTGAGTACAACTTAGAGCAATAGTTGCACTAAGTTATTTGTCTTCCAACTAAGTTATGGCAACAGCCAATAGTTCCAATTGGATTGTCTTAGTATGTATTCATTTGCTATCAGACTTACTGCCACACTCAGAGAGTTTTAATGTTTACTTAGGCCATCACTTAGTAAATGTTTTGACAGTTTTGTCATACAAAAGTATGTCAAATCTTTACTAAGTGACGGCTTAAGTAATCATTAAATATCTATGAGAACAGCAGTTAACATCGTCTGGTAACTAATGAATGTCGTTGGATGCATTAGCTAGCCCAGGGTTGCGGTAAATAGCATAGATTCCGAAATAAAAACAACATTTTATTTTTATTTTTGAGTGTGGGTAATCATCAAATGACTACTTCCGCTCTGGGCGGAGCGGAAGGGACTGTGAGACTTCAAATGAGTTATACAACCTTTTTAATAAATCTGGCTCAATTTTATTCTAAGTTACTAACACGATATTTTGCGAAAGAGACGGTGTTTTGTTTTAAGTTCTTTTAAGAATACGAATACTGGTGATGTTCTTCAGAATGGACAGGTGCGTAGTACTCGCAACACGTCGTGCGTGAATGACCAGAAGAATGAATGTGGACGAGGCAAAAGGAGTATGTAAGGATCGTAGCACGTGGCATTCTGTGGTTTCTGCCTACCTCCACGGGAAAAGGGCGTGAGTTTATATATGTATATATTATTTTACATTGTCAATAAGTTTGGTATGGAGGAGTTTGGATTGGAGGAGCTCGTGGCTTAATAAGAACTGCGACACGGGTCGATCTTTAGGTTAAGCTGCGCTTGCCTAGGTCGATCGGTGGATGGGTGACCGCCCATTACATACCGAGTTTCTTCCGTGCCTCGGAAAGCACGTTAAGCTGTTGGTCCCGGGTGCCATATATAGATCTTTGGCAGTCGTTAAAATCAAAATCAAAATCATTTATTTCAAGTTGGCCAGTTACAGGCTCTTTTGAATAGTCGAACAAATACTACATTTTAATAAGCTAATAAACTAAGCTACAGTCCCACTCACAAGGCATAATAACTGTCAGTGTACTGTAGTTGCCGATTCCAAAGCGTTGGTCTCATGAGAAGAATGGCAAGAAACTTCATGGATACTCTTTTCAATCATAATATTGTTACAAAACTTTGGTTACATCATTCATATCGAGATTGGTATATTATCATGTGAGAACGATGTAGCAAGTTGTGCACGATAAGTGTCGACAGTAAGTAAAGCCAAAACGACGATTTAAAAATAATATAATAATTCAAACAAGCCGTGGCAACTAAGAGGTGACCAGTCACAACTGACAGCACCCGTTCACGAGCATGACGCATGGATCAGCCACCATTCCACTCAACCATTTTAAAGGGAACGAAATGACCCGACACACCCGCCACCATCAGCGAGACATTTAAGTGAGCATGACACACTCTCAATCGCCAGGGCATATCCAAGTCAAATAAAAAATAGAAAAATAAATGTAGGTTTCCAGAGAATGACAGCTTTCTAGTACATAGTACTCACACAATATGTGCTATGCGACTATATAATACTAAAGAGATTGAATTTATACATTGCAAAGATAGTTGTACAATCTTCTTCTTCTTCTTTCTTCTTCCTATTAAATGCTATTCATTTAAGCGTCCTGTCCTTGTGGAGCAGGACCGGCATTGAGCCAAGCATTTTTATCAGCGATATAATCGTCTAACTTGTAATATGCTTGCTTGCATAGTGTGCGTTTGATACATGTTTTAAATTTCGTCTCATTCAATTCAAGAATGCTTTGTGGAATTTTGTTATAGCATTTCAAACAGTACCCCATGAAAGATGAGTCTACCTTAGCGAGTCTGAAGCCTGGCTGCACTAACTGGTCCCTATTCCTAGTAATATAATTGTGTCTGTCACCTCTTTTACTAAAAAGATGCAGATTTTTTCTCACATACATTATGTTTTCGTAGATGTACTGACAATGCACCGTCATAATGTTAATGTTCTTAAATAGTTCTCTCAGAGAATCGCGCCTACGAAGACCATATATTGCTCTGATGGCTCGTTTTTGCAGAATAAAAATAGATTCAATGTCTGCAGCTCGTCCCCATAACAAAATGCCATAAGACATTAGGCTATGAAAGTAACTAAAATAGACCAGCCTAGCGGTATCTACATCAGTAAACTGACGAATTTTTCTAATGGCATATGCTGCTGAACTTAGCCGCCCTGCAAGAGATGTTAAATGAGCACCCCATTGTAGCCGTGAATCAAGCGTAATCCCCAAGAAAACCGTTTCATCTACGAATTCTAGTTTCTCGTTATTTAATAGAATATCACAATCACTACTTTTAACATTCGGTAAAGCAACGGGTAAGTTACGGGTAGTCAGTGACCTGAAAGTCTGACATCCAGTCTTACCAAAGGGTATCGTATTACCTAGTATTAACTGGGTTGTGGAGGTCAGATAGGCAGTCGCTCCATGTAAAATACTGGTATTCAGCTGCATCCGGTTAGACTGGAAGCCGACCCCAATATAGTTGGGAACAGGCTAGGCAGATGATGAATAAGTTTGGTATCGTATCGCCAAACCCAGTCTTGACGGATGCAATCGCTTGCAATGCGATTTGAAGTTGTTATACTATCCACCGAAGTATTCTAGGTAGGCAGGTCTGCATTTTTCTAAACAGGTTGTAATCAGATGCCATTAACTAGCGAAGATAAACCAGGAAACGAAAAGGTGAGTTCCATCTTCTCACAAGTTGCGTAAGTCAACAAGGAGAAGTGGGAAGTGGGTTAATATGTTCCCTCCGCCGTGTCCATCGCCCGCGGGTAATCAAGTCCCTTCGTTGACTTAATGGGAACATGTGTTCCCGTCATTTGCGGCTTATTTACATTTCTCTATGTGCTGTAGGTAGAAGTCGGTAAACACATTTTAAACGGTTCAAAAGTATACGTAGACATAGTTTACGATACAATTTTGATAACGGTACTGTTGTCATAGAGATATTTGAAATCTTGTGTGCAGTCTGACATAACGGCTGGATAGCTTAACCACCGCTCCCTTCTAACTTTCGGATGTTATAGTGCTACATATGCTGTAGTGTCTGTATGCTGGCCCAAATAAGTAAAGGTACGTAATATCTATGTCAGTTTCATAAATGCAAACTTAACCGGTCTGTTTTCATTCTCCCACGTTAACGGTAACACAGCAAGTGAACCATTAACCTGAATTAGAACATAGGAGCTTTACGATCTCCCTAACAAGAAACGGTGGTATAAAGCCAGTAATTTTACATTTTCGGTACACTACACCTAATAAGTCGATCAATTTGTGATTGTTGCGTAATCAAGACCATGGTACCACAGACATAATGACGCTAACCCTCCGCGGTGGTGAGTGGTGTGATGACAATCAAGCGTCATTGTTACTGAAATCGATAAATAATTGGCGACACACGACATGGTTTATTTGTGGTTCGGTAGCTGGGACGGGAGAGGAGAAATTATTTAAGTAGGAATGTTTCCTGGCTGAAAAAATATGATTCTGTTTAGTTCATAATTATGTTTACATTATCAAAAAATATTGGAAACGTGTTTTTTGTTTCATTGAATTAATTTAAATTGACGTAAATAAAACGTCATGAGTGGGGATTATGACGTCACTTTCTGGTAAAGAACGTACCAAACTGTGACGTCACACGACTTTTCGAAACCACTGCACTGTATCTTCTTCATTATTTGTTAATGTGAAAAAAGAAAAATATGTGTCCTATATTTTTTGGAAATATATCAGACGGACTGGCTAGATTTTTTTTGTCAACTAACTAACATTATAATTACGACGATAAAAAAGGCTATGACGTTGTAACCTATGACGTTGTAACTTCGATCTTACCTTATACTACTGCGTTTTGATCGCCTTTATTTCATCATCAACTACTACTGACCCAGCATTTGGCATTGGTTTATTTTTTTTGGCATTTTTTTTTTATTATTATTCATTTTTTATTGATTATTTTAATGTGACATTTGAGTTGTTTGCCATTTTAACTTGTGTATCATTTATGGACTGTGTCTGAAATAAATACAATTATTATTATTATCAACGGCCTGAAACGTTCTAGGATTCCAAAGAGATTTAAGACATAATACTTGAATGTCTTTTTATACTCACAACAAAAGTCAATTTTGGTTATGAAACACAAACCTCAACAAATTCCCGTTATCGCTAGATTTATTTGTCCTTTCACGCCTTTTTTTTTTTTTTTTTTTTTTTTTTTTTTGGTGGGTGTAAAATCATCGAATAACCCCTCCCGCTCTTGGGCAGAGCGAAAGGGAGTGTCAGACTTCTACTGACTAAAAACCACCCATGTTCCTTCTTCGCCCTCTATGTCGAGGCCGCGATAACCGTTGGACTACCCGCGGCCCCGACGTCCTTTCACGCCTGCTCACTAAACCAGAACATATCTGAAGTACGAACAAATAAGAGATTGAGCAGACGAGAACACTTCAAATAATAACTGAGAAGTACTCTGACCAACATAGCAAGAACCTTACGTCCTTTCATATAAATAGTTGCAACGGGTCCGGTAGAGTGGATGGTTGTAATAGGTGTCCAATATAATAAGACACGTATGAAATATATGTGTATTAAAGAGCAATATTCCAATATATATTGGCTATGATTTATACAGGGGTATTCACACCATGTGTGGTATATTTGGTAAGTGCCGAACTTTCGTAAGTGGGCTTTTTGTTAATGAGATATTTTCCTTCAGATTGTGCTCGGCAATGGTTTTACTTGGTGTTTCGTAAGTTCTGTTGCTGATATGGAGTGTTGTAGCTTTTATATAAACGGTTATTGTGTGAAACTGTTTTCCGGGAAATGGATGACCGTTTAGTTTTCCTATTCTCGAACTATATGAATTTGAATCGAATGTACATAATCAAAAACCGCTGCTAATTCATTGATTATGTACTCACATTTATTTGAATTACATTTTGCATACTATTAAACAATAATTCATGGTGTAAATTTCAAAAATCCATCGTCAAGTATTTATTTGGTGATTGTTGTAAAACTATTTATTTATTACCAAAATGGAGAGGGCTATGCACGGAGTCTGCTTGAGGGAGCGCATCAGAAATGAAGACATCCGCAAGAGAACCAAGGTTACAGACATAGCCCGAAGAATTGCCAAACTTAAGTGGCAGTGAGCAGGGCACATTGCTCGCAGAACGGATGGCCGATGAGGCCGGAAAGTTCTGGAGTGGCGACCGCGAACCGGAAGACATTGCGTTGGAAGGCCTCCCACTAGGTGGACCGATGACCTGGTGAAGGTTGCGGGGACCCGTTGAATGCGAGACGCCCGGGACCAGTCAATATGTCGACACCTGGCGAGCGAGGCCTATGTCCAGCAGTGGACGTCTTTTGTCTAAAATGATTATGATGATGATGATATTTAAAGTGATCCCCTGTTTTAAACTGTAGTTACTATTAGGCGTACTATTTTATCAGCAACGTATAGTCAAACACTACCTGCCCGAAAAGCACCAAACACAATATTCGTCCTAAGCAAGTGTTGATGTCTTCAGGTCGACCCGAACTTATTGGGTACCCACAGTAAATGGATTGACCTGATTCGGCCGGGTGGTAAAGTGAAATGCATAGTTTTCTGCCTGGCTATAATTCCGGCCTACCTTAATAAATGCGTAGCTCGTCTAAGATCAGCGGAATCCGACAACTACGCATCATCATCTATCCTATAATGTTCTCACTGCAGGGACTCAGGCCTCAGGAGAGGGATGGGCTATAATCCACCAGGCAGGCCCAGTGCGGATACCAATCCGTACTGGGCCCGCGTAAGTGCGAGAACTAAGACATGTCGGTTTCCTCACGATGGTTTCCTTCACCGTTTTGAGAGCACTATTAAGCACACCGACTACTCATAAATTAGTAACACGAAACCAAATCATAGCATAACATACTAACTAATACCATCCCATATACCCGGCCCCTTTGTTAGATAGCAAATAGGATCGAAACTAGACAAAAGCTAGTCCTATTTGTAGCCAGCCCCACAACATGCTGTTTGCGTAGCCTGAATAAATTAGGCCGGATAGTTTGACGGGATATCCGGTGTAAACTTGGACCGGAAGTCCGGTGTAAACACTAGTGCTATGACATTCGTGTGTTGGAAGAATCTGTGAGTTGCGATGTTTGTGCCTCATACCTGTGTGGATTTGATAAGGATTGTGTACAGACTGACATGGGTTTTACGTTTTGTTGTAAATAGTAGAGGCTTTTATATAACTTGATGTGCATACTTGTAACGTACGTTCCGCATCATAAAATCTAGGTCAAATACAAATGTAACTGAACGACAGCTCAGGCAATTCTTAATGTATTTAAAGTTTATATTTATTCTTCATGCAACTATGAATTTAAGAATATGGTCTAATTAGTCCGTCTGTTAGATTATCGAAAAATATTGGGTAGGTACGTGTTGTTTTATCAATTGTAGGTAATATAGTACTAACCTTGTGACGTCACTTTGTAGGTAATATAGTACTAACCTTGTGACGTCACACGACATCACGCGACTTTTCGAAGCACTGTATCGTCTTCAACTTTTCTTTAAGCGAAAAAGAAATATAAAATAATATATGTGTCATTAGTTTTTGAAAATCTATCTGACTAATTTTTTTGGTGAAATACCGTATTGTTTAAGGACTAGCAATTTTATTTCCCAGAGGGTTAATTGCAAAAATAAGAGGTTTTTAGATTAGATTCAAATAAGAACATTTTTAGAATTATAGGTGTTGTTGTCTCCAATAACTCGACATGAACTGCCGCTTCAAAGATGTAAAACATTGACCCACTGAAAGACGGAAAAGATACAAACAACTTACTTTAGCTTTTTTGTGAAATTTCCTCAAAGGCTGACTTCAGAAAATCAAGTAAACACCTGTATTTCCGCCTACAAGTATCACACTAACCCACTCACCTCAATTGAGTTTCCGAACTCGATATACCTCATCTCAGCAAACGAGCTCGATAGCAGGTAACCTCTCGGGCTCACGAGCGAAACATCACGAACTCTTAACAGCAGAAACTTCCAAAAACTAATTTGTTATAAAAAAAACTTCCCTCTTGCCCTGGCATTCTAATCAACCGTCAAATATTTTCGAACAAAAAAACTTTTTTTAATAACATCTCCGTTTTTTCGCAACAAGAATTCAAATTGAAATGTCATCGCGTCCCGTCAACGGTGGCAACGTGGCATATTGCAGGGGCTTGAGAAGAACTAAATTAGAAATGCATGTGGGCCACAGGAAAATAGGTCTTATATAGGGGAAGTAAGGTGGTGCTCGATTGCAAAATGAAGAAATTACATACCCGTTCTATACATCTTCTGAAATTATACTTTTGATTATGTCATTAGTGTTTTTAAGAATGCTATACCTATTGACACGTAGTGCAGTAATACTTCAAGTTGAATCTATTATTTATTTTTATTATTAAGAGAAAATTTTCAGATCGAACATAGCGCTGAAATATGTTAACTTAAGACCTTTTTAAATACCCAACTTTTACAAATAAAGATGCTGATTCTGATCCAATATTCGACTTTACCAAACAATATATTTTGTTTAGTAATTTACTACGAGTTAATTTGACAAATGACAAGATCTTTATTCGGGTAAATCGAAATGTACTAATTAGGAGTGAATTTAGTCAGACGCTGAACGTAACCAAATGTAACCAGAATAATCTAGTTAAATTTCCAGTCAGACCCCGGCTCTATGATATGGACTTGGTTTTCGCAGATAGTCCTTAAAGTGGACCATTCTACATGAATCAAGCCTCGGTTGGACAGAGCCAGATGAACACAGAACAAACGCGCGTGGTCAGGCGCGGTCAAGGCTCCGATCGGGAAAACCTAATCAGATTTTCCCTTGTCAATCCCAGTGTAGTCGGTAATCAGGTTTGCCTGGTAACATTTCTACCAGACCTACATTGCAAATTGGGGATTGTGAGATAGGACACTCAAGTGTAGATATATTTCAAGATAGTACAACTATTCTGAAATCTTTATGTTCGAGTGTCCTCTGGTTATTTATAAAAATATGGGTGTTTAACTCTCACTAGATTTTGCTTAATAATAACTGCCACTCGGTTCGATCTTTAGGTTAAGCCGCGCTTGCCTAGGTTGGTCTGTGGATGGGTGGACCATCCATTACATGCCAGGTATCCTCCGTATTATAATGATAGAGTTGATATAAAAGATAATGTAGCGGCAATGAGTTTATTTGTTTTAATAAATGCATATAGGTATTTAATATATTAAGGCATATATTTAACAGAATTCTAATTGCGACAGACGTAGAAGTTCCCTGTAAAATAATTATAGTTGAGGGTTCTCCACTCCTATTAGTGCAGCGAGCCATGCAGCGAATAATCGGTTTTTAATGAAAAGATTAGTGGTCTGAACTGCTATTGTCGTAGCTGAATCAATGGGATCCCGGACACTTCGGGAATTTTCCAATTTGCCGCTCTCGCTGCGACACCGTTTTATTTCCTAATGTTTGGTGATTTATATTTCGATTGTCTGTTTGCGTTGTTTTGAGTAACTTTGTGATTAAACGTGGCTTTTGAGTGGGGGGGGGGGGGGGGGGGTAAACGGAGACGTCAATGGGAATGGCGGTGATTTATTATATATTTAGTAAGGAGCTAGCAGGTTGTTTTGTAGAGTGTTAAGAATGAAACATAAAATGTGTAAATCTGAGCCTTTCATTTTAAGAAAAAATACAGGTGAATTCCCTTTCAAATTAAATATTGAAGTCTAGGTTCTCTTGCTTTAACCCAACAAGTGTTAGACTTTACTTAGCTAAAACATAACCCTATGATAATGTTGATTAAGGCATAATGAATTACTCTCAGTATTCTCCCATAGATAGGACATACCTGTCGACTCGCTTCATAACATCCTATCAATCTCTTTCAGTCATTGAATTTAATTTTATCTTGTACAAAATATCGTTATTCAAAAATCACTTTCTGCACATTCTAAAGACAATTTTTCTACACAATCAACAAAAAACATAAACAGACAATATACTTTACAATTACAAAAAACACCATTCATTACAAAAACGTCCCTTCAATCTTTGTCCGTTTGTCTTTGAGTCAGTCTCATCTCCTAATGCTCTCAAACTGACGTCAATCTGAACGGTAGGACTGAAACAATAGCGCATCAAGCAAATCGGTGACGACAGCGAATAGCTGCCGATTTTCTTAATTAAAAACGTCTCACTATTGGACAATGGACGGGGGAGAGTGATGAGTGGGGTCTTTAGGGAATACGATTGGGCTTCTGTCGGATGACAATTTTTGTGGAATCGTGGTTTATTTTATTGGAGATGCGAGTTACGTTACGGTACTGTATACGGTAAGGATTGTAGCAGATGGCTTATTAATAAGTTTGCATAATATTTCATACTTACTACTCACACACCACATTTGCACACCTCACTATGCAGTTAAACTTTTTTGTTGTTTCTTTACTTTATGTAATTTCAGTTTTGGTCTGCCGCATGGAGTTTGAACTTGAACGTTGAAATGTACGATATGACTTATATTTCAATACCTGTGTTCATAAATAAAGATGATTAAACCTGACTATTTAATTTCATGTTATTGTTGAATCGTCCCGAATTACTATAATGAATATGGCTTTGTTTGTTACGGAGAATCACTGAAGACACCTAACTTGATAACTCCTAAGTTACAGGCACCTATAGCTAATGGAGCATGGAGTTTCTTGCCCGTTCTTCTCCAAGGAGATTTTCACTTTGAAATAAGCAACTACAGTACTGAAACTGTTTTAATGCCTTGTGACCGGGACTGTAACTATATTTCATTGTTGTATTAATTGCTTCGACAATTCAAAAGTAGTACTTAAAATAAACGCTTTGATTTTGATCGATGAATGCTACTGAAAGTGCTAAACTCGTCGCCAAATTTTGAGTTGACTCAATTTGAATTTGAATTTTGAGTTGACTCAATTTGAATTTTTATCAACACGTTAAGAGGAAGATCAGCTCCTGTAATGTACAAGCAACATGAGAGATAGGGCAGTATGTTAAGTAGAGTTTGTTAGTTGTTTAGGTACGTTTCTGTACTGCCAGCCACTTTGAAGTTGCATACAACATCCAATCGCATCGTGGTCGTATCGTGATCACAAAGAGAACCTTTGTGTATTTTTTAATTAAAAAATGTTGGGATTTTATTGTTATCCAGTGATAGGACTGTCTCAATCCTCGGGAGGTACATTAGTAACAATATACTAATTGATATAAACATAACTACCCTTTGTACCGGAGAGTTGGTTAATCCAAGTTTTGCATGTTTTTGGCAATTATTTTAGTGAATGAGTTGGTAGTTTATTGTGTGGTATTTTTTTGTAATGGTGAAATTACTATGAACTTTCTTTTTTTATATAAATTGGTACATTTTGCTGTTTGTTTTTTACCCTCATTCAGTTACCAATCAAAAAGTTGACACACACACCCACGTTGTTGCACAATTGAGTGAAATTCATTAGAGGAGTATTGAAGTGTGGGTAAATAACTTAACGCACTATTAAGTTATTTACCCACACTTTTTAAGTCAGAAATTATTTGTCTGTCTGCCTCCTATTATTACTTAAATAAAATCTAAATTAATGAAAATACCTCCTTACTTTTTCCTATTAATTCTGATTTGGAATTCAAAAAATATTTTTTTAAATCAACCTCAGTTTCTTCATGGTAAGATTCAAAATCATTTGACAAGTCCTCAGGACATTACTTCCACCAATTACACTTACAATTTTAAAACAACAGCCACGCAACAACTTTCAAGTTTTCTTCCAATATCCCATTAGAACCCCTTTCATAAAAGTTTTGTAAAAATGACAATGACAAAAACAAAACTCCGCGAGTACATCCTTTAATCACATTGAAGGACAAACAAACAAACTTTCATATTATGCTGTTACACAATAAATCCTTCGCGGACAAGTGGCGAAATTCTAAAGTCGAGATCAGCGAGAGGAGTCGGGCTGGTCTGGCGCGAGCCAGGAGCGGGAGCGAGAGAGGTAGAACAAGGGTTAATGGGTTAACCACTTTATGCTATAGATCCTATGCCTCTAAATAATATATACGTTCAAATAGTGGTAAGTATTGAAAGGGTGTGGAAGTGGTGGCCCAGTGGTGGCGATCCCGACTAGCGAACAGTATCGTGGGCTCGAACCTAGGCAGGCGCGTTACTTTGTGTTATTTATTTTATCACCACTGGCATGTCATAGAACCAAAAAAAGTCGAAGACATGTGACATCCACTAACCCGCACTGGGCACGCTTAGTGGATTATAGCCCATTTTCTCTCATAGAGCTTGTGTCCCTGGGCTGATGATGGTGATTGATAGAGTTGGTCAAAGTTATAGCACCCGATATAGAAATAACACAGTTCTTGATGTTACGCCAAGGAAGCCAGGGATTTCAAAAGTGTTCCTTTTTTTTGTAATAAGAACTTCTGAACAGCGTGATAAGCAAAACGTAATATAACGTATAATATAACAGTACGCGTATAATCCCAGAGGGTTACTTATGTGTAAGTCCCATTTAATAGGGGGCTAACCTATTGCCATTAACTTGGCAGAAAACTCGACAGCGTGATTGTTACTGAGAAAATTGAAAAACCCAATAACAGTCACTCGATTCGGAAATCGAACCTAGGACCTTATGCTTCGCAGTCATGCTTATGACCACTAGACCAAAGAGGCTGTCCAAATATAATATAGTCGGACTAAATATTTATTTTATATCAACTTCCTACGTAAACTGGCACTAATGTTACAGTACGAAAACAGTATTTAAAAATTAATTAACGGTCCACTTCTATTTTATAATCTCCTAAACAGTAAAATGTGCTCAAATCAAAACCTAAATATTCCACTGAAACTCAACATCTTAAACCACTGCCCTCAAGATCAAAATCACCACTATCCGTCAAAGGAGCAAAATCCCAAATAACTCTACTGGCGGACCTCTCCGCGGCCCTCTCATCACCTGTCCACCGGCGGTAAACTTTTAATCCGGCGTCGACAGGCCATTGTTCTGCCGGCGCGGCTGATTACCAACAGAGTACGGAGGGCCAGACAGGCCTCCACCCATTTCGCACGTTGTTACCCATCTTTTTGGCTACAGATTTTAATGTTGGTTGTGTCTGAATACCTATGAGTTTGTAACAATGGATGTCACGCAGAGTTAGGATGTGCAGAAGTAATCAGTTGTGATAGGTTTTGTGTTGTGTTGCTGGGTCCTTTTAGAGGTGTGTTAAAAAGAAAAACAACAGGGTTTTGGTGACCGGATATAATGTGAGGCAACGGTGCTCCATTACCGCAAGCTAAAGAGTCGGTTTTGTATAGAAACAAATGAATCTGAACTGTTACGTATAGGTCAATGCTCCCGGTAAGTTCATGGTTCATACACTGCATTTTGACATAATTGGATTTTGAAAGAAAGCGTGTTACGTAATTGGGTTGTAATGCCAGTTTTCACGAACATCCCCAAAATTAATGATATAACCTACGCAATTTGACTGAATTTTCTAATAAACTGTCATGTGTCAAATTTATAAGTTCAAAAACGAATGAGTCACTATTATCGACAACAAAGCGTCTAATAGTTGTAATGTAACCCCTAGCTAAGTGACAGAAATGATAGTAATGGAATGATTAAGCTAGGAATCCCATAATAATACGTAGTGATACCTATCCTCCTAGCTCCTACTTTAAAGTTGGTATTTTAAAAAGTGTCATTATGAAAATCAGACCAAAACGTACGTTGGTAACTGTGTGGTTGGGAAATAAAACAAAACGATATGATAAGTTGGCAAATAGTTATTCGGCGAAATGCAAAAAAAAATGAAATTGAATTGAATTGATTGAAAAAATAATAATAATAATAAAAAATAATAATAATAATAATAATTGATTGATTTTCATTTCGACGAAAAGCCAGAGAACCGCAATTAGTAGTATAGGGGGGGGATGTCGGTGAAACGGGCATAGGTAATCAAAAGCCGATTGCATATGCGAAGGCACCAAGTTTGCGTGATGATCAAAGCTTGTTTTATCACCTTACAAGTTTTTTAATCTTAAACTTGGGTCACATCACGTACCTTAGTCTGTACAGACGCCTGTTTTATTACTCAACTGAAACAATATTGCAGATTTTCTTCTAACAATTAATAAATAAATATCCGCAACGTCTACTATTGTTAGCGAGATATTAATGAACAAGTTAAACAAGGAGCTATCGTTCAGTGTACACCGTTCGGCGTAGTTGCCGAGATACAAGTTGTCTGATAGAATCTAGTGTTTGTCTAACATGGTAGTTATAAACGAAGGATTGAGTTAACAGTTTTTTAGACACTGTTAATCAATAGTTCTTCAGTGTATACGTAAAGTGTTTTTCAATATATTAGGCGTGAAAAGGACATGTTTGGGTCGACCATATTCTGCGTCGGAACAGGCAGGGCACATCATAATCATCAGCCAGAAGACGTCCATTGTACAAACATTTAGAATGCCATGACGACATCCTGCTACTTGGATCCACCCCGGTTGCCCGCGATTCTAATGATGTTGTCGGTTTACCTAGTGGGAGGCCTACTTTGAGGAAAAGATAAAAGTCATCATCATCATCATTATCATCATTTCAGACAAAAGACGTCCACTGCTGGACATAGGCCTCGGTCCACCTACTGGGAGGCCTTCTAACGCAACGTCTTCCAGTTCGCGGTCGCCACTCCAGATCTTTCCTGCCGTCCGGCCGGCATCCGTTCTGCGAGCATTTTTTTTTTTGTTTTTTTTTTTTGTTCTTTCTGCTTCATTGCAATCTGTCTTAGGACAATAAACCACTGGGTTGGCCAACTTTGAGTCTGTAGGTTTGGCCTTATTTATTGAGAGAGCTTCCTTGTTGCAGAGCTCTCTTCTCTCTATGCAAATCTGCTACTAAGGCTGGGGATGTCACTTCTCTTTAGTCTCACATGTTGTTGTCCTCCTGTTCTACTTAGTGAAAGTGCCAACTCATTTGAGTGTTGTGCAAGTCTTTTCTGATATCTCAGGCTATGCTGACTTATTTCTTGTTTAACGGTAGGTATGTTGAGGTCGAGGTAAATGTATTTATTACTAATACATTTAGGTATATTAAATATGTTCCTGAGAGTTTTGCTCTGAAATCTTTCTAGGATCTCGATGTTGCTGTTGCTTGCTGTGCCCCATAGTTGAATGCCATATGTCCAGATAGGCTTAATGATGGCTTTGTATACCATCATTTTGCTCACGTTACTTAAGCGGGAGTGGCGACCTGTTATCCAGTATATACTGCGGAGTTTGCTGTCAAGATGTTTGCGCTTGATCCAGATATGCTTCTGGCATGTTAATTTCCGATCCAAGTATAGACCCAGGTATTTCGCGTGGTCATCTTGAGGTATGGTGTCTTCGTACAATTTTACTGGTGGGCAGGTTTCTTTCCTAAGTGTGAAGGTAACATGTGTAGACTTGGTATGGTTTGCTTTTATTCGCCACCGTTGGAACCACTTTTCAATCTCGGTCAGATGGTTTTGCAGTTGGGTTGAGGCAGTTTCCGGGATAGAGTGCACGGACAGAACAGCAGTGTCGTCAGCATAGGTTGCAGTTATTGTGTGCTCATCAGTTGGTAGGTCCGCAGTATAGATCAGGTATAGAACCGGTCCCAGTATGCTGCCTTAAGGGACACCTGAACGTATCTCGTATAGGGCTGAGTACTCAGTGTTGCACTTTACTTAATAACTTCTTCGGTCGAGGTAGGATAGAAGTATGTTAAGATATGAGTGTGGAAGGGATTTTTTTAGTTTGTATGCCAGTCCTTCGTGCCAGACCTTGTCGAAGGCTTGACTTATGTCTAAAAAGGCAGCAGAACAGTACTTTCGATTTTCCAGGCATCCACTTATGACATCAACAATGCGATGTACCTGCTCAACCGTACCATGTTCTGCGAGCAATGTGCAGAAAAAGTAACTCCAGTAAAAGTGCACAAAGGATTCTTGGTGAATAAAGTTTAGTCCTTCTAATTAACAATTACCATGGCAAGATTAAAATTAGACATAACCAAAACAGCAGTCTCACAATTTTTTCTAACATATTAATATCATCATCATCATCATTACCCAATTAATTATGGGGTTGGGTCAGTGTAATATCTTTTTATTCATACTTCGCTATTCTCTTCTCTCTTATCATCCTTTGCACAGTTCATTCATCGTTCTTATAAATTTTCCGAATTAATAATTACATGAAAAAGATATCACATAAATCTACGTTAGCAAAGATGGCGGTACGCAACCGGAAGTATCGCCATATACACACACGTCTCAGGTAAAAGATAGCACAAGTACATTTAATCACGGCGCAACTTTGCCTATAAGACGGGACTTGGGGAAGTTTGATGAAAAACTTCTGATACGCGATAGTGTTCGGTATGCGTCTGTTTCGTGTGCCACTAGCTTTATAATATTGATGCGGAGTGAAGTGGATGTGAATGAGAAAAGTGGACAGAATAAAAGTGTTGAATTAGGGTAAACAGTTAAAAATTTAGGTCGAGGGTCCGAGAATGGCCTACGATAATTATACACTAGATGAATATGTATTTGTACTAGATTTTATTAATCAATTCACTAATTAATATTTTTTTTATTAATCAGTGAATCATCATTTCAGTCTAGAATCTCCCACTGTTGGGTATAACTCTACCTTTGTCCTGCCACTCTAGTCTGTTCCTAGCGTCAGGTAATGTTTGAATTAAACTATTATTACATTTTTCGTGCAGATATTTCATTGGTTCAACCAACATTACAAATGCAGATATCGTTAGATTCATTCGCGTAAATCTACTCCAATGAACCCTTTCTTCAACTTCTTAGCCCGTCGATGATAATCTAAATTGTGTCTCCCCGGAACTGAGCTACTAGTTTGGCGCTTTCGAGACCATTCTCGTTTTAGCATTTGGTGGATAGTGCTTACGTCGGGAGCAGCAATAATACTGCGTTACCGTGACAGATAATGTACCTAACATTATCAAGATCTGCTGTCTATTGCATTGTTGTATATATATATTGAAACCTACATGATGTGAAGACAGCCGAACTGTCAAAAACTGTCAGATCAAAAAACAACTTTAGAGACAGCTCTGCATCATTTACGTATCTTACTGCGGTACTCAGAGATATTTAATGGGTTTCGGCCGTCTACGAAACCGTAGTTTCGTAACTGGTTTCGATGATGGAATGATTTGTCCTCGTACGTAACTAGTTTCGATGGAGGATATATTTGTCTTTGTACGAAACCACGGTTATGTACAATGGTTACGTACAAAGAATTTACTGTTAAGGTTTCGATGAAGCAATGATTTGTCCTTGTACGTTGATTACCTTTTCCGTCACTTAGTAGAGGTTTGACAGACTTTTGTATGACATAACTGTCAAAACTTTTACCAAGTAATGGCCTAAGTAACCATTAAAGCTCTCTAAGTGCGGCAGTTAGAAAAAAAACTTGAGAGGTGTCAAGGGACACCCGGATGGAACGAAGTTAAAGTCTATCGCAAACATCACATGATTAAAGAATCCCAAAAGAATTAATAATAATAAAACAAAAAATATATATCTAAATATATATATATTAATGATATTATTTTAATTATTATTTTTTATATAAATTTAAAATATATAATATCTGGCTTGCTTTCTATAAGAGAGAGAGAGACAGACAGAGAAACATGCGACTCGCTCAGCTTACAATAGCTTACTATAGCAAAAAGTGTCGTGACAACTTTTCGTAAGAATTTTTTCCGTCTAGCCCCCTTACACAACGCGCGATAAGGAACTTCGTTCCAATAATATTATTTTGTGTAAGAAGACCAAAAATCAATAATCGTTGTGATAAAGTTTCAGTTTGTTCATTGTTTTATTTGCTTTTAATATGTACAGTAAGGCAAGACAAGTGCATGGGCACGCTAAGGATTGTATTTCTGTGAGCGCACGGGCGAGCGTTCATGCGTTTGTATGTGTAAGTGGTCTTGCTCTATACAGTAAGCACACCACAGCCACAGAGATCGCCCGCTATCGTATCATGTCGTCGGCGTAGTCGCGTCGCACTCCACGAAATAGCACAACAAAATATATTTCCGTCTCTTTCGTTATAATCGCAGCAAACGCATTATTTAATGAATTGCTAAAATTCGCGTTTAACTCACAAGTGTCGATAGCCGTTTGGGCTAAGCAGTGGATCTACAATCAATGAGGTCCGAGTTCAAATCTCACACACCACAAGATATTGCTTTTTGTTTCTTTGTAATCATTTTTTTCTTTTTGTCATTGTAAACCCATTACAATACTTATTTTATATAAGAAGTTAAATATATAGGATATAAACCCAACGTATTATTATTTACTATTTATGTGGTTGTGATTATGTTATCACTTCGGGTGTTTGTTGGGTGGTAAGGTAGAAAAAAAGTCGTGTTTAATGACAAGTCAATGTTTTATTCGTCATAATTATTTATAAAATTAATTAACAATCATGAGAATTGTGACGTCAAATCCTACCTAAATAAAAACAGTTCTCTTGTAATCGTTCATAAATCATAACATTTTGATTGTATACCCACTAAGTCAATTCTTAACAAGGAAAATATAATTTTATCACAGAAATATAATTGATTATACCCACTTATTATAGATAAAGTTTTTTGACAAATAATATGATTTAGACTTTATGAACCTGTTTTTTTTGTAACGTCAGAATGAATGTCGTATTGAGGTTTTAGCTTAATTGATCATTTTCTTGAAGAAAAGATGATTGAAACTAAACCTCAACTTAAGATTGGTAAATAATTACGGATAAGTTATTATCATCAAATATGTTATTACACGTTTAATTATTAAAAACAAAACAATTCCGAATTTTTATATTTTGTAGAACCCCCATTATTTTCAATGCAGTAATGTAAACGTTTGCGCGTAGACCTCATAATATTATAATATTATTTGACTTGATTTAAAAGTCTTGTCATCTGAAAATATGGTAGTATTCCAGTAAAAATCTAAATAATCACGTGCGAAACGTAATAATCATTCTTGATTATATCTATTTGTTAGGAAGGGCTTTTTAGCTGGTCTTCTATGATGCAAGCCTTTAGCTTGGAGGGCACGGAGAACAGTTTGAGATGAGGTGTCGAATAATTCCGCGAGGCGTCCCGTAGGTGTGAAACCATATTTTATTTGACCATAATTATATTATTATGTCGTCACCGCCGTCGCTGCGTTTCACTAATAAGCGACGGCCTTCCACTTCGTTGTCGATTAGCAAGGCGACCCTCTTCCTCGTATCTTTGATTCAGAGACTAACAGTATTCTTCTAAAACAAAACAAAAGTGATTTGAGGCGGTTATAATAAAATACTAAAGACTTCATTCGCTCTGCATTTATGAATCCAATAATAAACTGAATGAATTTAAAAAACAATTAATGAATTCATTATGTCACCAAACGATATTATCTTTATTTCTACTAACAGTTTAAGTTACAATTCTTAAATATAATACTCACATTTATTCCGGTTTTTTCTGATAATTGTAATCTATTAACATCACTTTTATGCGGAGCAATAATAGTCGCCCTCGCCTCAATATTAATATGTGCCTGCATTTTGAGAAATATCAACAACAATACTGCTATCTATTAAACCACACGTCACTAATCAACAACTATAACCCAATCGACAACGTTCATCCAGTAACATATTCATAAAACTCATGTCTACCTCACAGAAATTATAATTCTTGACTTATTTTTCTATGATCTACCTTTCAAACTTTACGAAATGGGTGAACAAAGCGAACAAGTAAGAAGTTCGTAAAGAAATATTATTATAAATAGAAATAAAAGAAATATTATGTTCTTTATCTTGATAAAGAGTATAATATTTCTGTCTCATTACCTCCAATCAAGTAAATACTTACAAAAAGTGTAAAACTTTCTGCGTGAGATTAGAACGCACTACTTACTGATTATCTATAGATCTATCAGAACGCGCTAAACCGCTAGGCCATCGTGACATTTATTAAAATGTTTAAATTATGAACCACAATCAGTTGGTGACGACAATATCTGTCGTGAAAGTAAAAGGTCGTAAGTCCAAACTAAACGTCAAGCTATTGCTTTGTGCGGTCGCTTATCCACTTTAGTAACCGACCGTACCTATATTCATTCTGTAAGCCATAATATTTATACAAATAGTAAACAAAGAATATCAGGAAATATCTGCACAACGAACAAGTGATAGACGTTAAGCGTTGCACAATTAGTTTGTACGAAGTTCTATAAACGCCAAATGGCATGCTGTTTAAGCTTTTAAATTTCTTTAATTAAGCGCCGGGATTTATTCAAACCGTTAAATCTGTGAGACGGGAAACAAAACGTGATTGCTTGCCGACTTATAATTTAATGCAATTTCCTCTTTTATTGCGTGGTGCGAATTAGAGGCGATAGCGGGTTGAACTGAGTGAGTGACTATGAACGGTGAATGGTCTGAGTCATTAATTTCTTGTTAGGAAATAAATGAGATTAATATTTCAGCACATGCCTTGATCAGGCCTGTAAATTGTAGGATATTAAATTGTTACGCGAATTTTATTAGTAATTTTTGTAACAGTATTGAAATGTCAGTGTGCTGGAAGGTACAACTCTGCTAAACTTATCGGAGTAAACAAGAATAATTTTATGTTAATATATGGGATAAATGTCAATAATTATTTAAACACATGCAATAACCTCACAAAGTACTAATGATAGTTAGATACTTTCACTTTCTTGTCCCCGCTTTCGCCCCTGCCTCACACCACACCTAAAGAAGGGTGCAGAATCCTCTTATTGCAGCTCGCTGGGCCGGACCGGTCCCGCCGCGCTCCGGTTCGTTAACGGTAATGCCCAAAGCTGACGGATGCAGTTTCGGTCCTATACGCCGATCATTTCATACTGAATTATTGGTTCTATTTTTTTTCTTGGAATCTTTTGGGTGGCAAGTGGTTTGTGATGTTGGTCCTTTTATTGTTCTTTGAGACGGTAAATCCGCTTTCTTTTTGCCTTTACAAACGCGTAACGAGAAGGTATCAGCGGACTAGCCTTATTCCAAATATGTTATGGTCTTCAACCAGTCTTGCTGAATGTAGCTGAGTACCAGTATTTTTTTAAGAATGTTTCTATAGGTAGTGTATCTGACCTCAACAGTCCAGCATGGCTATTGCGTATCTTTTAAATGACAGTGGCTATCATATAGTGTCCATCAATTAACTGTCAAATGGTTCCATTTTGTACTAAGCCATACCCAATTTGACAGTTAAACCATGGTCAATATGATAGCCACTGACATTTAAAAGATACGCAATAGCCCTGCAGATTCTGTGTAAAAATAGGAAATAATGATGACAATTTTGCTGTGTCACAAACATTAACGTAAGTTTTGACAGCTGACTTCCTTATACGACTAAAATAATGTGAAAGATTTAATTATTTAGTTATTGTCACTAAAAAATAATAGTGACAATTTCCGGGTGTTTTTTTTTTCAGCAAGGAATATTGGTAAAGGCTGGGAGTCTAATGAAATTGTATCCGATTAAAGGCAATAGGGTCGCTCCCTATCACATGGGCGTATACGCTCATCGGCGGAGCGAGGGTGTGTGAGAGTACACCTTTATTATCTACTGTCTGACTTTTGGGAAATAAGCTTTTTGTTTACGATACACCTCAATTTAAGGGTTCACTTAAAAACAAAGGTTACGGCTTGGAATGGATCAGTTAGCATTATAATATGTAATACTCATTTAAATTCATTTAAAGAAATGTTCCCATGGAAAAAAAATGGTCGTCGACTATACAAAACAGACACAACTATTTACTTCTGAGCCTAATAAATAGAATTCAGAAGCTGTACTCATAAATAAACTGTAATCCCTCATACTGCTCCCTAGCTATGAATATTAAACGTTTTAATGGCGTTGATTATTGTCTCAAACATTTAAAACCAAGGAAATTGGTCGACGTGACCTTACTGCTGATGCCTCGAGTCTTATTAGGGAAGTTGAATGGGATTTTTCACCCTGCGTCCGTGGTGAATGTTAATTGATGAGTTCCTTGTTGGTGGCGCGTTGTGATGGTGGCCTGAATTAGACGCGGTTTGTTCTATGAAACAATATTATTGCGATGCTTTACTTATTGTTGTAAATAAAGGAAATAGAGCGCTTTAAGGGACTGTCTCGTGTCAAGATTATATATTATGATATGACGCAGTCGTTTTTCGAAAAGTCTTCTTCTTCTTCTTCTCAAGTCTTCTTCTTCTCTTCTTCTTTTTTTAAAATCTTAAGCTTAATATGCAGGAATAACGATATAATTTAATCTTTGCCTTCTATAATATGTATTGTTATATTGTATCTCTAATGAATACATTTTTAAGAACAATCATGTTTAATCCACAAGAAAGTAAGAAGTAAAGCGAAATAAAAGAGATATTTATTAAGTATGGTCTTTTGATCAGCAAATAAAGTACACCTTGCTCTCAAGGACTTTATTAACATTTTATATGATTTGTAATTTATACTTTAGTAATCAGTGAGCAGTGGTGGCCCAGTGGTGGCGGCCTCGACTTACGAACTGTGAGTCGTGGGTTCGAATCCAGTCAGGCGCATTACTTTGTGTAATTTATTTCAACACCACTGCTCTCAAAACGGTGAAGGAAAACATCGTGAAGAAACCAGCATGTCTTAGAACCAAAAAATTCGAAGACATGTGACATCTACCAATCCGCACTGGGCACGCGTGGTAGATCCCATCCCTCTCCTAGAGAGGAGGCCTGAGTCCCTGCAGTGGGAACATTATAGGCTGATGATGATGATGACTTTAGTAATCCATCGATAAACAGAGAAAAGACCACCAAAGGAAGCATCTTTTAAAGGAACTAAATAACAGTAAGTCAATATGAATTAAATCATAATACTCAGTCAACTCAATATCTGCATCTCATCCAAAAAAAATACAAAAAGCGTTCATTCTCTTCATTTTATTTTCCACTCTCCTGAAATAGTTAAACAAATCGTTAGTCTTGCAAACAGCGCGTGCAAACATTAAACATCTTTAGCAGGGTCTTAGTGAAATAATCTTAAGTTAAAGATACTTAGGCATGACTTGTCTGTCAGTTCGGAGCACAGATTGGTGAGCCCCTTGAAGGGGACATTGTTTTATGAAGGGGCCGCGACAATCTGCTCGCGTTATGACTAAAATCAAAATGGCAATGGCGCGGTTCTGTTTGGGGTACGCAAATAAGTGTTTTGTTTTTTGGGAATGGGTGTTGCAAATTACCGCCTCAGAATCATTGAAAATTTTTGTGTTTGGATTAAACCCAACTTGAACGATAATTTAAATAATTTTCCTTTAAAGTGGAATCGTCATTCCACTGTATATCAGCCGTCCATCTTGACACTAACTTTTGCCTAAAAATCCGTTTTGTTAAATTCCGTACAATAAATGTTTGCTACATCCGATTTTTTGTTTATACTTGCACCATTGATATGTTATCAAAATTACTATGGGATAGAAGGTTAAAAAAATGGATCCTTATTTTTGGCTAAATTCGATAAAAACTAACAAAATTGGACACCTAAACAAATCCCAGCCCCATGTTTCCTTTCAAACATTTTCACCTTTGTTTCGTGCGACCAACTAAAAAAATCTATTCAAAGAACATCACTCAGTGTGTATCGGGGTTTACGCGCGGCTGCGTCTCATGTGTAAATGCTTTAATAATAAGCGCAGTCAGGTTGAAAGATAAATACTTGGCTGGTCGCGCTTATAAGAGGTTCGCTAATGTATTTTGGGTGACGAAAAATGATAGCGAATTCAACATTAGAATAATGTTGTATTTGGAAAGAATTTTTCAAACAACTTGATCGGAAATAGAAAAATCTGTTTGTGCTCGCTTTTAGATATGTTTGTATGGTAAAATGTACGTGTACTTTTATAAGGTTCATCTCTGCTTTACCATCGTGGATTACAGGCGTGATGATGGCATGACATAATGGTTAATTTTATTTTGTTTGTTAAATGGCTCTGTTACTTGCCAAGTAATGAGGATTTTATATTACATTCAGTGGTTACTCATGGAAAATAAGTACTAAGAATGAACTTAGGTAAACCAAATCACAACTCCTGGCATTCTGCAGTTCCTGTCCTGTATGTAAATATTTACAAAACGGACCAATATACATCGCCCATATCAGCATGTATGTGTTTCTCCACCCATGTTCACATTAACATAATCGGGCAAAAAAACTGCTTGTCACTTCTTCGCCCGCATCGCAACATTGGCCATGCAAGTGCCAGTGCTTACATAATGCTCGCGAGCACGCGATCCTGCTCACAATTTGCTCGTAATGCTCACTGAGTTAATATAAGATTATTATAGGGATTGTAGACGGAATATTAATCGTTTTATTGGTATAGTGGAAGGTTGTAGTTATTTCTTGTGCGTGGCTTTGATTTGCGTGGCAACTAGAAATTGTTCTTTCGATTTTTTGTGAGACTTGAGTGTTTGTCCGTGAAATTACAGGTACGGTGAACTCCACGTCGAGGGTAAAAATTTGTTGTAAGCAGCGCTTTTATTTCGTATAATAAGATATTAAAGTCGATTGTCATAATGCCTATGTTGCCACTGTGATGCGGTTAACTGTACATGACGCTTTTTTCAATTATTTTGAATCTGATTTTGTATACACATTTTAAACAATGATTTTTTTGATTTCATTGTTAATCAGAACTCATAGAATAGGAAAACCATGCAAATTGGTCTTGCTCAAGCTACTGATTTTTTCGATAACCTACAAGGTACAGTTAGTTTTACTTAAAAAGGAATGTCTAAATAAAAGCTTGTGACTTAATTTGTAGCTTTCAATGCTGAGCCCAAAGTTCTAAATCCAACAAAGCTCTTGTGAGTGAAAATGGCTAATAAAATAATCTAATTAGCAGTTTAAGTTCAAAGTTTATTTAACAGACTATTTATAATAAGAGCGTAAGAAACCTGATCATTTCTAAAAGCTCATGTAAATTCTTATTTTAGTACAAATTTCAGCTTTGACAGTAACAAGTTTACGCTTTAAATAAGGTTTAAGAATTTTCGAGAAATTTTTGTCTTGAAACTCTTTTAATATGCACTTTAAAGCTTAGTTTCAGGCTTTAGCTTAACTTTCAGTACCTATATTATCCATATGACAGTCAAAAATAAGCTTACGTGACTCACTGCCGCACTCAGAGAGCTTTAATGATTACTTAAGCCGTCACTTACTAAAGTGTTGACATAGTTTTGTATGGCAAAACTTTCAAAACCTTTACTAAGTGATGGCCTGAGTATTCATTAAAGCTCTCTGCGTGCGGCAGTTAGACATTACATAATGACGAATAAAACGTTATTGTTTTTGCGTTATTGTTATTGTTTTGTGTTATTACTGTCTGTTCATAATCATCCACCCGAAATGACTTCAGTTTATACGTGATAGTTACAAGCACCATGGTGCTTGTAACAGCGCCGAAATATCGGGAACACGAAACAAAAAAGTAAAGTTTTGTCAATTCTGTTTAAGTGTCATTGTAAAAGAGGGCAAGTTCTCAACTGGGCACAAACCCAGGCTACATGGCTGCTACAAAAAAATCCTACTCATCATCACACTAATATCATGAAGGCGAAAGTTTATGAGAGTGTGAGTGTGTATGTTTGTTACTTCTTCACGCAAAAACTACTGAACGGATTTGGATAAAATTTTGTACTCAGATAGTTTATAACCTGGATTAACACATAGAATAGTTTTTATCCCAATTTTATCTTCCCGTGGGAAAATTTTCGAGTTGTAGCGGGTGAAGCCGCTTGCAACAGCTAGTACTTATTATAAATGCGAAAGTTTGTAAGGATGTTTGTTACTCTTTCACGCTAAAACTACAAAACGGATTTGGATAAAATTTGGTACATAGAACATAGCCTGGATTAACACAGCAAATTTTATCTCGATCTTATCTTTCTGTGATATAATTTTTGAGTCGTAGCGGGTGAAGCCGCTGGTAATACCTAGTTCCTGATCTAAAAACTCAATAGTGTTAAGTATATCTGACTCGGGAATACAACCGAGTACCTCATACTCAGCTGTAGTCAAAACCAAAGAGGCAGTCGTTGTTTATTGTCGGAAAAAAATATTTTCTTCCTTTCGCACCATCAGAAATAAAAAACAAGTAGAAACAAAATACACAAGGTAATCTTATCGACGTAATCTTAGCACTAGCTTACTTAGATTATTACTTGGCAGAGTAAAGCAGATCTAAGCCTCAATCCAATTACTGGGCCTTTGATGCGAAACAAAAAGTTTTCCTTCATTTACGACCTCCTTGGTCCTATTACCTTCCAACTAACAACTACACACACAAGTTCTTCACCCTTTTCAAAACACGCTACAGTTCTTTCACAGGTATTTCAACCTTTACAATAATGATTGTCAAAATCACATTGATCTTTATTTTCTCTATTGTAAGCTTGCTCTTAGATTGCAATCAAAGAACAGTCTGGTAAAAAAATAAAAATCACTGTGATCTTTATTTTTGTTAAATTAAGGTCGCTGTTAGGTTTGCAGTTTTCACAGGTTAATTATATGTGAAAGAACTATGCTGGCCGAAAATAATCAAACTGTTCTTTTTTCAAACCTCCGTCAACTTGATGGGGGCTGATTACGTCAGGTGTTCCGTACATCGATGGAGTGACATCACTATTACAGGGGAGGATAAATCGTCCGAGGGTTGTAAAAGGGTTGTTTAGTTTTCTTGAGACCCCTAATAGTTGGGTATTTTGTAGTGAAAATAGCCCCAACTGTTACCGCAGCGCGGTTTTGGAGTCTGTCCCTTGACTATAAAATTGCCTAATTTAGTTTGTTGGAGATAGCTACAAGTAGGTGCGGTTGTGTTGTTTTGCAGTAAATAGAAACTTAATAAATAAAAACTTCATCCTTACTTGTACATACAAAGGAGTTTACTTTGAGGAATTAACATTTTTAGCATCGAAGTATTTTGTGATAATAATTATGACGAACTTCATAATTTTTATATCATAGATTCTTTGAGGAGCTCGTGGCTTAATAATGAACTGCCACTCGGGTCGATCTTTAGTTTAAGCTGCGCTTGCCTAGGTCGATCTGTGGATGGGTGACCGCCCATTACATACCGAGTTTCCTCCGTGCCTCGGAAAGCACGTTAAGCTGTTGGTCCCGGGTGCCATATATAGATCTTTGGCAGTTGTTACGGGTAGTCAGTGACCTGAAAGTCTGACATCCAGTCTTACCAAAGGGTATCGTATTACCTAGTATTAACTGGGTTGTGGAGGTCAGATAGGCAGTCGCTCCATGTAAAATACTGGTATTCAGCTGCATCCGGTTAGACTGGAAGCCGACCCCAATATAGTTGGGAAAAGGCTAGGCAGATGATGGCAGATGATGAATTATGACGAACTTCGATACATGATTTTTAATCTTATTAGACGCCTTTGTTATGGAGGAGACTCTTGTGCAAAACAATCATGTTTCTAGTACGTTTTCGGTTAGTGAACGAGTGATTTTAAGATCTTTGTCATGGAGAGTATGGTGTACTTATCCTCTTAATTTATCATAAAGTTTTACATCGTTTTAAAAAATCATTACTCTTTCAAATAAGTATTTCTGTTTTCTGCACATGAAACTGTCTGTGGGGATAGTAATAAAAAGTCTATTTCGACAGTTCACTACAAAACTTTAACTAACTTCGTCCACACAGTGCAGTTTTATAACCGTCTCCTCCGATACATCGTTAAAGACATCGACTTCCCGTATTTCACTTGGCAACACCAAATTGTTTATGTTGCAGCTCTCCGCAGTTCTCGATTCAGACAGTGTTGCCACTTCCAGTAGTTTTAGACTTTCAAACGGCATAAAAACTGGCCGGCAATTGGAAGTTTTAACGTAGAGACTGCAGAATCCCAATTGAAGATGAAGTTCGTAACAAGGGATGGGCTTAAGCGTAGTGGGGCTTCTGAGACTTTTCTTTGTATTGTGAATTTATCGGATTTTTGTTGGAGTTGTAAATTGTAAGCGGAGTGAAGATTTTACAATGTAGATTGTTAGGACATGGATTATTATGAAGGTGTTTGTACAAGCGTTTCTGCACACGGTTTGCGCCTCATCTAACAGTAGGGGTATCGCGTTTTTCCTGGCTCCTATCTTTTTCTGTTGCTCAGAACCGTCACCTGCTAGAATGAGAAACTGAGCTGGAGTATTATTGGACGCTGCAGCATTGGTGATGCATTTGACAGCAGAGGCCGATAGGAGGTGGATTCGAGTAAAAAGACATTACCATGAAAAAAGCGATTCTGTGCTGATAGTGCTAGGTAGGTACTGCTTATTTGTAACTTACACCTCAAAATCTGCAGAAGAAAGTTGTTATTTTGATTTTACGAATAAAGAACATTTATTATTATTATTAGTTGAGGTGCAAACCTGACACTTCTGTGCATGATAAGACTTATAAATACAGTCTGTTGTAGCTTCATAAAATTTAGGAAAATAATAATCATAGCAGTGATCAACATTAATGAGGACCGGTTTGGTATTACCGAAATAAATGCAATGTGCAGTAATACAAATAGAGTGGAAATAGGAGTATTGCATAATATCATCTTGCACTGCTGCATGGTTGATGTTTGGAAAGGCGCTGTTATTATGAAAAATCAATTTTCGATAAGTCCACGTCGTTCGTTTTCAATAAGTCCACGTCTTAGTTAATGTTAATCATAAAATCACGCCTGTAATCCCCCTAAGGGTTAGGCAGAAGTGTACCACCTAATAAGACACCCACATCAACAGCCTATTAATGTTCCTACTGCTGGGATACAGGCCTCCTTTCGTTTTGAGAGGGTATGAGCTATAATATACCACGCGGGCTCAGTGCGGGTTGGTAGATGTCACATATCTTCGATTTTTTGGTTCTGAGACATGACGGTTTCCCCACGATGTTTTCTTTCACCGTTTTGAGAGCAGCGGTGATGAATTATATTACACAAAGTAATGTGCCTGCTTGGGTTCGAACCCACGACCTACTGTTCGTAAGTCGGGGCCTCCACCACTGAGCCACCGCTGCTTTCAGACACCCACATTTCGGCAGTAGTGTTTTAGTTTCATGTTATAGGGCACAAATTTAGACTTCATGGCTCCGACTGAGAAATTTCTGATAGAAAAACCCAATAACATTTTGACCTACCCGGGAAACCAAACTCAGGCTTGCTCCACTACACCAACAAGGCATAAATATTATAAGGTCTCGATATAAATTACCTTGTTACACACAAAAGCATAAAAGCATTTAGTTTCCAATGACAATAGATACTTTATACGAAAAAACCGATTGCCGATCTAAACTACAAAAGCACAACGCTCTTCCAACCGCTAACCTCTCAACCCTTTCACCGCCCCCCGAAAGAAGGGTGGACTCCAATATTGACAATGCTCTCTACGACAGTGCACCAATTGGCAGAGCATCAGCCTCAGCGATATTTTCTCTATAAACACTTAGAAATTTGGTAGGGAAATTGTAGTTTTAAGACTGAATCGTGTTTTAACAGGTTCTTGTAGTGAAGTGTCTGGTAGTGGCACTTTGAAATGGTAGGGAAATAGGTTGACAAGTTGGAAGTTTGGGTAGAGGTTAAATTGATAGTGCTACTGCTCATTTCCAGGAGGTTTTTCTTTACAAGAGTGGATTCACTTTTATATTGATTATAAGGATAGTCTAGAGCTGTTCGCCCGACAGTGAGATGAGACGCCGTTTTTTGTTGCTATCGTGGGTAAAAATTTTGATGAGGTTAACACAAAGAAAGACAGGACTTTACACACGCCAGGGTATACAGGGTGTAAATCAACCCTTAACACATACGTCAACCAAGCATTCTGTACATCAAACTAAGTACCGCTACGCAATTTTTTGCTGGGAAACGCCTTTTTTTGGGGTAAAAAAATCACAATTTACGGCTAAATTCAATGTAGCACTATTAAAACATTGTACTAGTGGATGCTTTGAATAGTAAACGGGTCATGGAGGTAATTTAAGTAAAGTTATAACCTGAAAAACTAGTATTTACAAAAACAGCTGTGCAAAATTTGGAACTTTGACTCCCAATATCTCCGTAACTAGAAGGTTCCCAGGTATGGTCTAGAACAAAAATAATATCGCAGTGGTGGGGAAAACAAGTGCCCTTCGTTTGCGTTAAGGGTACTTTTACACCCTTTATAGCAATCATACTGCAAAGCTATGAAAGATGGATGTTGAGAGAAACAATGAAAAAAGAAGTTTTACGAGCTATTTCTGACCGGATCAAGCTAGTTTCAAATCACTGAAAAGAACCGAACCGTGGTGTGCTCGTTGGTTAGTCAAGTCATAGGTCCCGAATCTGAACCCAAGACACGCACTTCTGATTTATCGGATTCAATGCGTAGCTTCGGTGAAGAAAAACATCGTGAGGTAACCAAGGATGACGCATGTTAAGCTAAGTCAGAGGGTCATGGGCGGTACAAACCTCTGACAGCAGGTTAAGCACTAACCACATAATACGAAGATAGAAGAAGCCAATTCCAAGTTATGTTATGTTAGGTTCCCCACAAATACAGTCGACCACACAAGAAAATCAATCGCACACTTCACCCATAATATTAATGAACAAACTTACGCTGCCCTGTGTACCTACAATACTAACAGTCATACTATTTGTCTTTGTTACCGACTGAATTAATTCTCGCAACGGTTAACTAATTGAGTTATAGGCATGTGTTAATGCCGAAGCGATCTATTGAGGTCGAAGTATTGATGTTTGCCCACGATAATTATTGTGGGACCTGATGGAGTCGTGTTTTGGTGTGATTTGACAGTTTATGTGGGTGACAAAATATGGTGGTCGTGATCACGGTGTTTATCATGGCCTGCTGTGGGAAACGATTAGTTTTAAAAAGTTGGTGAGATTTGTTGATTTGTGATTCGATTTAGTCATTTACAAACGCAATTTCTTTTCTCCGTCTGCTTGTACCGCAGAGATTATTGTCATAGGCAACGGCTTGCTCGTGCTCTAGTCACGTAAGTATTCACTAACACTAAAGCCTGAATGTTACTATGCTGTTGGAATGTCGACTTTCAACCCTAAACTAAGCGTCCTAACAGAGTGCTCTAATCAGGCAGTATTAGTTAGGTGCTGTCTGGCCTAAGATAAAACGAACAGATTTTTTGATAACGTTACGTATTAAATCCAAACACTTTTGTCTAGTTTTTATAATTAAATACTTTATGTCTCCTACAAACTATGTCAAACTTAGACAAGTCGAGCAAAACTGAGCAGTAGTTTGACCTGGTTACTGCCGGCTTCACAGAATCCTGTCTCGAGGCCACTCAATAGTAACCTAAAATGAGTTAAGCTACTTTAATCAAAGTAAATCTTTTCTCAATTAATGAAAAGGGTCTTCTTTATTTCTTTAATCTGTTTCTGGAAGCTTAAGAAATTCTTCGTTCGAAAGATAATGAATTTCTTTAAAGGAAAATGATTAAAAGAAATGGTATTTTAAGGAAATGTTGGCAATGGGGCGACAATTAGCCCGTGTGGTTCTACTTGGAAAGTTAACTTTAGAAGTCTGAACCTTATTCCCTTTAAATTACGATTGAATGTCGTGAAAAATATATGGTGACATGCCAAACGAAGTTCGAATGCCGTAACCCGTTAAACCAAATATAAATTGGAATAAGACTTATGAATATTATGAAAATTTTAAACCATAGAATCTTTATTTAAATTGTTTATCAAGCATTTGTGTTTCTATCAGTACTATCGACACTTATCAACACAAACAAGGAGTTAAATGTCCCGGAAAAAATAACTTTTGACAAACTTCACGTTTAAAGTTTTTAGTCTGACTGTTTATTATTTGTTTTGAGTTCCCGACATTTCGACACTGTTGAAAACTGAAATTGTTGCAGGTGAGTGTGTTTACGAGCAGACAAATCTTCATCAAGTCCTTCACGGTAGCTGAATTCTCAGTATATACAAAAATAAACAAATTAACTTGTTTTCCTAATACGGGACACCGCATACATCTTATTGATTCAATAGATAACGGTATTTATTCACAGGGTGAGGTCATCTATCTTAATCTAAGGGTCGCTCGGAGTAGTGGAGCTTACTCACTTGTCAGGACGAGGCGAATGGAAATGCCTTTTAGGTGTCTAGTCTACGTGGGATGGGACTGGCGCGTAGCGAGGCATTTCGATGTTTGCTGCTGGGATTTTTAAAGCTAGATGGTCAGTGTAATGGCATTCTGGTTTGTGATCTAGGTGGAATTGTTTATTATAATACATCCTCCGATGAATTAACTTACTTTATAAATTTTATAATCATTGTAAAGTTTACTAGTACCTAAGTGACAGCTACATTATTGTAGGGTATAGTGACTGCGTCCTAAGTTAATTTATCGGAAGAGTTTTAACTAAAAAAGTTAATGAAAAGAAATCTTAACTTATTCAAAATTTTATCTTTGACAGTTAGTCAGTGGCCCGAACGTCTGACAACCTGTTTTATCAAGGGGTGTCGTATATTCCAGTACCAACTGGGTTGTGGAGGTCAGATAGGCATTCGCTCCATGTAACATGCTGGTATTCAGCTGCAGCGGGTTAGACTTCAGCCCGATCCCAATATTATTGGGAAAAAGCTAGACAGAAGACGATCTTTAAAAACTATTCAAAATAAATCAGCCTCACCTCAAGGCACACAGCCAGTGTACAGTCTCCTTAACACAAAAATAAATAGGCGTGCATTAGTGACGGTAACTTGATCTTAAGACGTATTAATTTGGAGAGCAGTCGGGTGCACTCAGCTGAGTCGTGTGTGCTGTGTCGCGAGTTTGTTGTGTTGCATGTTTTGGGTTGTTTCATGTTTGGGTTGCTATCATTGGATATAAAGTAGCATTGTCTTGTTTGGGATCTCGTCTTTGGGAAGGATGTGTTCGTAGTTCGGCACATATCAGTCTTAACCGTGTCTACTTCTTGAATACAAACCTTCCGTCGGTCAGGACCACAAATCCGCGTATGGGTACCACATGATTGTCTTCTTTTGCTTCTAGGACATGTTGGTTTCCTTACGAAGTTTTCCTGCTGCTGGGTATGGACTTACAAAAATAAGCTTTCCTGGACCGAGTTTAAACTGAATTTAATCATTTCCTTAACTGACGCTTATGACACATAGGTATAGGTACACTCAAAAGGTATTCACTAACTAACACACATAAACTTGTAATAATGACTTATTACTATTTTGAATAAATTAATATTAAAATGATTTGTATGATAATTTCGAGCGCTCACTAAAAGGCACTCAGGCACTGGAATTAGCTAATTCAAAATATTCCCAGAAATTAAAAAGTCAACCCTGCATTAGCAGAACCATAAATCACAACCCGTCAGTGCTCACAAAGCCGAAATTTGGCACCAGCCCAACACCCTGTATTATAAAATAAACTTACTTATAAGTGAATACCACAAAAGCGAGTTCGCAATATATTAATTTTAATTAGCCGTTCCCACCAAATAACTAAGTTGGGGATTAAGACTCGTGTATGTTTAACGTTACTCGGAAACTCAGAAACTTTGAGTCTGTAACTCGGAGTTTCGATTTTGTTGAGATTATTTTCTGTTTGTTGTTTAAGGTTAACCTATTCCGTTTATGTTCAACTTGTTTACAGATTGAAATTCGAACTCAAAAACAACTTTGTGTCCGTAGTTATACTTTTATAGATCTTCGGGAGGAGGTTAATAATTTTTAATGTTTATTATGTTTATCGACACTCGTTTTCGGTTGTTTCTGGGTAGTTGTATCTGTAGGTGATTAGGTTAATATGCTGTCTCTACCCATAGTTCATACAGTCAGGATGTGGCTACTACGTAAGTTGTTTATGGTTGCACAGATTTCTAATAATATCAACTTGCTAAGCTGTAAATTACATTACCATGGTATGCCTGATTTTTAACAGCATCTTTACAATTTAAACTGAAAGTACCTATCATATAAGCCTTTAAAACAGAAGTGAATGGGTAGCTTGTGGGCACACTCGTTCTATTAAACTGTATACCTTATTCAACACTTTCCATCGGGAGGACCAATAAGGAACTCGAATACTTCAAAAATACTATGTCATTAAATACTGTTTCCATAACATAATCACGTCTGTAACCCTTGCAAGGTTAGGTAGAGGTGTATCCATTAGTACACCCACATTAAGTCAGCAATTTTCGAGTTTCATGTAAGATTAATAGGTGACGAGCTTATTGCCATCATCTGAACACAATAGGCTATTTCACCAAAAAATCTAATCAGTCCGTCAGATAGATTTTCAAAAAATAATGAACACGTACTTTTTCCTTTTTTCACTTAAACACAAGATGAAGATGATTATAGTGCTTCAAAAAGTCGCGTCAAGTCGTGTGACGTCACAAGGTTAGTACATTTTTACCCACAAAGTGACGTCAAAAGCCCCCTCTCATCATTTTTATAAATTTGTTATAACAAAAAAACGTATCCAATATTTTTCGATAATCTAACAGACGGACTAAAATATTTTTTTGGTGAGTGAGTGAGCCTATTCCAGACTCCGTGGCTACTAACTAAGAAACTTCTGACAGAAAATCTCAATGGCGCCTTACCACTGAGCTGAGAATCGAAACATCCACTTCATCATCCACATCCATCAATCGATCCACTAGACCATTGAGGTAGTCAGTAAGACTTTTTTGTTGTTGTTTGCGTGGTTTGGAAATCATCAAATAACCCCTCCTGCTCTGGGTAGGGCGAAAGGGAGTGTCAGACTTCTACTGACCAAAAACCACCCATGTTCCTTCTTAGCCCTTTATGTCGAGACCGAGGTATCTCTTTCGAACAACCTGCAGCACCGACGGCCTAGTCAGTTAGCCTCTTCTAGCCATTACTCAGTTTAATGCAATGGCAATTTGTTCTGAAGTTTGCACATCAGCTGAAACTGATTATACACTTCACTAAAGCCTGTCATTTCAGCCTAAAGCTGTAAACACATCTGAGCGCTTGCACATCTCCACAATAAGCTGCATGACAATTATTCGTCGATGTATCATGATAAGCCTCGACTAAGTGACGTCACTGCTCATGAATATGCAAGCCGCACAGATTGGCCGTCTGCAGCCAATCAAGTGCGAGTAAATCCACAGTTTACATATTGTTATGGCGACTGTATGCAGTGGTAAGTAGGAAATTGGTTAATGTTTAATTTAGGAATTATTGGTTGATGAAGAATGCATTGGTCATACCAATGGTAAAGTCGCCATGCAACGGGTGCCAGAAGACGAGCGTCATCGCTGAGGGAGGCCTAGAAATCGCTGGCGTGATGACTTGGAGGCTTTTGTGCGAGATTGGCCGCAGAAAATCGCATAGAGAAAAGAGTGGACGACTATGCGGGAGGCATTTTCTCAGCTGTGGGACAACATAGGCTAATAAAAAAAATTGGTTGATGGTGATTTTCTGACCGTCATTATATGATTCTACTTGAAAGTAGTCACTATCGAACAGAAATGAGTGTGAGAGTGTGAGTTAAAACATTCATGCCTACACATTAATGATATGATTAGTTTGAAGTAGCTTTATAGTCAATGAGTCTTCCGTGTAAGGACCATCTTGATACTCATAGCTGGGACTCCATATTTAGTTGTTTCCTTTTTAATATACATAACATAATATTACATCCCGCGGGTTAAGGAGAATTTAATTTAACTATTAGTACATCCAAATTTTAGCAAGTTCTACACATTTCAGATCTCATGCAGGCAAACCTATTGCCATAAATAGACCACAAATCCAGCTTTTGTGGCAACTAATAAGTTGTGAGTAAAATAACAGATGGGAAAATCCAATAATAGGTTGATCAGATGTCGAACCTACTCAACCAACAGGGCAGTTTACTAAAGGCAGTTAAATAAACTCTACACAAACACTACACATGAATAGACCATGTAAACGCATTTGTGAGCCTTTATTAAAACGTTTAGTGGGCAGTACGCTTCACGCAAATAGAGTCCATGCAACGCGGAAAAACAGAATACAAAAGTCCAAAAGCACCATCGTCATTGTGTCTAACTGTGTCATCATCATCATCTTCACACAATATTTTTTCAGAAATACAACAAAGATAAAAGCATTAAAAAAATCTGGAGTTCTAGACTTACAGCGATACGAGTACCGATGCTGGCAAGGTCAGAAATATATATTAAGTTGTCTAAAGTTACCGAAAGCTTATAGTTCCTGTTAGGAATCGTTGAGTTTGGAAGCCCTTTTGGTCAATATCCATCATCTTACACACGATCTACAGTTCCCTACTCAATAAAGCTCTAGGCCACAGATAGAACTTTAAACCTCCTAAGCCTCTCACCCAATGATCGAGCATCGTCCAGATTCCTGCATCTATTTTAAAATAAACTGCAAACGGAACTGTCAAGCCAGAACTGCACTCGTGGGTCCCATCCGTCTTGCGAACGATCCATCATTGGCTCAGCGCCATCTAGCGGTAATGCTTGACTTGCAGACGGAGGCGAAATGCAGGTAACTCGTGGATGTAGGTACTAAGGTATGTGTGGGGGCTTTAATGTGTAGTGTGAGGTATGCTTTACAGTCTGGAGTGTGCTGGGGACATTTTGGCAGGGTTTCGGGTATTTCAAATACGAGAATTTGTGATGTTTTATGATTAAACTCGAGACAACAGAACGTTAACAAGTTTTGTTATATTATATGTACCAAGTTGATCTACGATATTTTGTCTTGACGAACATCTTTCAATCTGAATATTAAAGGGTAATCTTATTAGCTTTCTTATTCTCATTAGGGTTAGCTTATTATTAAAGAAGTGTTACTTATAAACCGAATGATGAGCTGTTGTTTCACTATAGGTTCATACGACGGCTCTATCCAGGTGTATTTCATTCAAACCCCCTTTTTTTGGGGGGTGGAAAATCATCAAATAACCCCTCCCGCTCTTGGGCAGAGCGAAAGGGAGGGTCAGACTTCTACTGACCCCGTCCGGGCTGCGGGTTGTTCACAAGTTACCGCGACATATAGGGCTTAGAAGGAACATGGGTGGTTCTTAGTCAGTAGAAGTCTGACACTCCCTTCCACTGATTTTCTACCCGCCAAAAAAATAAAAAGACTTCTACTGACTAAAAACCACCCATGTTCCTTCTTAGCCCTATATGTCGAGGCCGCGGTAACTTGTGAACAACCCGCAGCCCCGACGGGCATTCAAACACCCTTGGTTGATGTCAAACCGGACGTGACATTTCAGTTACATTCACCAAATAATAGAAACTGCATTTTTCAATTTCCTCAATAAAAGCCTAAAACGAATTTAGGGGTAGCAGCCACTCGTACACACCTCGTTAGTTCAATCTGGGGAACACTTGCGCCCCTTTCAAGGTTTGTACGAAAAACTCCTAGTGATTGTCTCTAAATTTAATAACAGATTTGAATGACCCCCACCCCTCGAGCTCCCCCCTCCTGCACCCCTTGTTTCTCGCGACGATGCTGAATACCCTTAGTAAGAAGATTTCTATGGTAAGGCTGAGACACACCCGGTTGTTCGTGTAGATTGATTTTGGTGGACATCTAGATGAGTCAATGCAAATGCAGTTATTATGAGGTAGAAGGCACCCTCTCATCTGAAATGTTACGAAATTTTATAAAGATTTGCGAACGGTTAATTTTAGGTATAACGAAGACAAAGGTAGCCTCGATTTTATTTATTTCATTCGTATTCATATCGTTTCCAGAAAGTACCTTGAGTGGTGGAAACCCAAAACACCAATGCGTAGTCCTAATGTTATACCAGAAGTTTTAAAAATGAGTTCTCCGTCAATATATATCATAAAATATCCCCCGCAATACCCGGTGTATTTCAAACCCACGAAGAATTGTTTCATCAAATTATTCGGCCATCGGTTTACGAATCGAGAGGCCTCAAATACAATGAATAAATTATTTTCCATAGAAAATCGTCCGGAACTTTTCAAATGCCATTCGTAAAATTGCTGAGCAATACTTATTGCTGGCCGGCCTCTTTAAATAACAAGCGCAATGGTAGGGCAACGCTGAAGAGAGAATTTTTTAAATATTAATTTTAAAATTATACGTAAAGGGCTTACGGTACGTTTTGAAAAAAATTAAGGAGAATTAACGGTTCGGGCGTGGGACAAGTGCGGAGAGGAAATTATGGTCCTTGTGTAGAACCTTTTAATTTGAATACCTTTTTGGGGTCAAGTCGGGACCATTTGAGGATCTGGACGACTCTATTAATTATCACTGAATACCGGCTTCTTGGAATCGTGAAACTGGGCACACTATTTTGTTTATAAAATGGTAATTCTATCCAAAAGTTGATTTTGCGGTGTTTAACGAACGTCACAACAGCGGCAGCGGTTAATGAAATATGTCAGGGCTAAAAAAGGAAATAGCGTAGTAATACTATGTTTTTTTATCAACTTACAATTTATTTTGAAGTTGGTGTCGAAATTTAAACTTTATTTAACAAAGTAAGTTAGTTTCAAGTTAAAAGTGCAGCTTTTTGTCGACGTTTTTTTTTTTTAAATAAATAAATAAATAAATATCCTTGGACATTTCACACAACGCCATCTAGTCCAAAGCTAAGCAACCTAATGCTTGTGTTATGGTAACGAGATGGCTGATAAACTACTTATATACATTTTTTTTTGTAAATACATACATATTATAGATAGAAAAACACCCAGACTCGGAACAAATACTTGTAGGTCGTACAAATATTTGTTCCGTGCGGGAATCGAACCCGCGACATGCTGCGCAGCAGTCAATCGCTCAACCACTGCGCCAACCGTGTCGTCAAAATAAGTTTTATAAGTGCCCATGTCGGCCTATGGGAAATAAAAATATTTTGATTTCATTTGATTTGAAAAAGGTCATCACAATGACATATCCAGATTCTAAAGTTATGAATGTGTGTTATTACTGTAATACACTCTAGCAGTCTCAGCAGTAGTAAGTAATTCATCAGGTATTCAGATTCCGTCTGCACTGCGTATGGGTAAGGAATTAGAACATAAATGAGAGATTAGGTCTGACAGGTATTCATGAATTTAGCAGCTTCACAAGTACTTACTGACTGACTGGAATGTGGGTTTAAAGACTAAAAACAGATATGGTTAATGTTAATGTACCCCATAAAACCCTTTTCTGGAGGGTGGGATATCATCACCCATGTTCCTTCTTAGCCCTTTATGTCGAGACCACGGTATCTCTTACAACATCATAAAGACAGATTTTAATGAGCTTTACTTTTAAAATAAAGGTTGCATAAAAGGTTTGCGTTACTTATGTTGGAGTTACAAGTTGGAAAACTACGGAGATATATATAAAATATGAGTTTATATGTGTGAAACTAATTTACACGATTAATGGGATGTTTACTGACTTAAAAAAATATGATTCTAATTAGTCCGTTTGTTAGATTATCAAAAAATATTGGATACGTATTTTTTGTTTTATCAAATTAATAATAATTGACGGAGACAAAACGAATCAAAGATTTGGGGGGTTGTGTCGTCACTAACCGGTAAAGAATGTCATACTAATGTCTTAGAAAATGACGTCTTCACTGTTTGTTTACGTTTTAAAACAAATTCAAAATTATTAAAACTAATAATGCCAAAAGGAGCTCAGCTCAGCATAATGCCAAATGGCAACACAAAGTGCACCACTTGACGCTGATTTTCAGCTGCTGCCCACGAGTGCCATACGCTCAAAAATATAAACAAACACATAGGTAGAAAAGTCTAAAATATTTTGCAAAAAAAAAAAAAAAAAATCGGAAATTAAAATGTTGTGACTCTTAATTAAACAACAAGAGCATCAGAATTCCATCGGAATGTAAATAAATTGATAACAGTAACACACACAGTAACAGTAAGCTTAAGTGTTTTATGTTCATTTATATTAATTATTGGAGCAAAGAGCATAACTTTAACTACACATTTTTCGAACGCCACTCCCCTATAAATTGCGACACATAGCAAAGCAGCCCTTTACAGATTTTTTCAAAGAGCTAAAACTTGGGCCTGGCTCTTAGCTGGCCTGCTGTTTCAGCCTTTTCAGACTGAAAAAAGGCTCGCTGTTAATTGGACATGCTTGTTTGTGCGAAAAAAGTGCTGATTCTTGATATACGTTTATTGAACGAAATGAATTTCTTTTTTCATTCCGGGAGGGACTTTTATCCTAATATTCGCAATGATCTCTCTTTCCTTAGTATTTTGTTGGGTCGGCTTTAATTCTAAAAGGGCAGCTGTTCTAGTTAATTTTGGGACCATAATTATCGTGCGATTATTTTAATACGCTACGTTTTTAGAAGGATTTTGTGCAGATTTTATAATGATGTTTAGGATTTTGGCAGGGTTTCATTTAGCTCATCGGGACAATTTGGTAAGGTAGTTTTGTTTTTTGTTATTATCAATGTTATTTATTATTCACGTATTCCACAGGGTCAATATCTGCACATTTTATCAAATACAAGTACGTAAATTATCTTGGATCAAGTTTCTCGTCAATATAAGTTTTCTTAACCTAAACTGCGTTTTATTTTGCAGAATTGTTCCTGACCTAGTTTGTTACACAATATTCTACGTAGTCTTACTAGTTTCAAAGGTATCTACATTATCGGCTAGGCTACATAATTCCCTGTCAGTACGTATTGTGCTGCTTAGCCCACATATACAGTATTAAAACACCTGCTTACCGTGCCTTTACTTGTAACACAATATTCTAGCTTCTAGTTTAATGCACGTGAAATAAAATGTATACTTACAGCATGTTATTTCCTACTGACGGTGAGAAATATTAAATTGATGGTGTTGAGTTTGTCCGTCGGGGTTGCGGGTTGTTCACAAGCTACCGCGGCCTCGACATATAGGGCTCAGAAGGAACATGGGTGGTTTTCAGTCAGTAGAAGTCTGACACTCCCTTTCGCTCTGCACAAGAGCGGAAGGGGTTATTTGATGATTTTCCACCCGCAAAAAAAAAGTGTGTTGAATTTGATTCCTCGGTTGCACTAAGAAGTACTGGATTTTTACCCGACTACGGCGAAGCCAAAAGGAAGGGTAATGATTTTGGCAGTCTATGTATGTATGTATGTATGTTTGTATGTTCCACCGTAGCGCCTAGACTACTGAAGGTATTTTAATAAATGAGGTGTCAATAGATTCGTAAGAATAACGCGGGTGACATATGATGGAATTTAAATGTCATATTCTAAGGTCGAAAAAAATTAAATTGAGATAATCATAGCATGTTTGGTATCAAATGTAAGGTCTTGGCGAGTACATTACAAATATGTATATTATATTATAGTTCAAGTCAAGATATGCTTACGTTTAGATTGCGGTCAAACAGTACTCGTGGTCTAGTCTGTGTTATTTACTTGTATTATGTAAATAACGAACCAACATTAAGTAGAATATTACATTGTGACAGTAACATATTATTACGTATTTATTGGATAACACACAAAAATAAAATTAAAATAAAAAATCAAATTTAAAAACTAAAACCCGACTACGAATAAAAACGCAGAAAAGAATTAAACAAGAAAAATCGTCTAGTAAGTAGATAATTTGATAAATTATAGAGGACAGTCGTAGTCGCATGCCACTTTGCTAATGGCAACTATCAGCTGACTTTTGTATCAATGAGAACGCCATGAAGGCGCATCAGGTATCAGGTATCTCTATAATTTATCAAATCTAAATTTATTTTTTTATTCCATAGACTATAAATAACCTATTTACCTCATGTTTCTACCAGCACTTTCTCAGCAGCTGCATGAAGTCCGTATATGCGCCTGATGGCAATAGCGTTACCCCCTATAACATTAATATGAACAGTCGTTTTTTATTTACCCAACGTTTTAGTCTTCCCAGCAAATTAAGTCAAAATAGAATGACTCATTAGCTTTAGTATTAAGCTAGATTGTATTTCGTAACCGTGTTATGACACATCATACAATAAAAAAGAAACCAACATTTTAACACTACTGCATCGAGTTAATATGCCTAATCGCATTGTTTCAAAATCAGCGAACAATACAGACGCTTCATTAATGGAATCTTGCTCCCATCGTATAACAGACGGACAGACGCGAGTAATCTCGTTTGACACACAGTCGCACATGTCAGATGTGCATTGTTCGTTGTTTGACGACTGCATGTTATTTTGTGTAGTTATTGTATTGGATGGGGACTTCTGAAATGTGTGGGTGTACAATTGGTGCACCTCTGGCTATCCCTTCGATGATTACAGGCATAATGTTATGTATGTTGTTATTGGGTTTATTAGAATGTGTTTGATAGATTACGAAAGATGCAGCTGGGGCACAATTGGAGATTTTGTTTTTTTTTTTTTTTTTTTTTTAGTGATATTGGAATGGTGGTACTAGATCGGGTTGCTATTACTTAACTTTTCTAAAGAAGAAACCAGATCAGATAATGTCTTGGTTGGATTATGTGAAAACCATGCAACAGATTTTAAAGATAAATCATCCTGTCTAAAGTCAGGTGTCGACTATATCCGATCACAACTTTCTTAAACTTTAATCCTATGAACATGTTTCTATATACTTCAAAAAACGTATTCACACGTTTCACAATGCAAAAAACAAAAATCTGGTCAAGTGCAAGTTGGACTTGCACTTGCACATGATGGGTTCCGTAGCGTCGTAGTAGGAAAGCCCCCCCCCCCTTTTTTATTTGTATTATTTCTTGTTAAAAGGCAACAGTAAATCATATTTTGTGATAAGTTTGTTTTTCATAGTATGAATGACAAAGTTATATTTGCAATTTTTTATGTGCTAAATCTCAAAAACTATTTAGTACATAAATATCATTTAAACCAATTTTGGTTAAAAGTTTTTATTGTGAGCATTAATATTTTTTATTTAATTTTTCTCTCTCTTAGTTTAAAAGTTAGAGGGGGACACATTTTCCTACTAAGGGAGTCTTTGAAACGGTTGACTTTGGGAAAAAATTGGTTTCAGGCACCTCAATGTTATAGTTATAAGTTTTTTTTAGTTCCATGTATGTATGTTAATTTTTATTATTTTAGTACAAAAATCGTAAAGCGGTTCACAGAATACATCTGCCCACCAAGTTTCAACTGTGTAGTCTAAATAGTTCCCGAATAAAATGGCAGTGACATACGAACGGACAGACAGACATGACAAATCTATAAGGGTTCCGTTTTTTGCCATTCGGCTACGTAACCCTAAAAAGGAAACATAAAACTAACACCATCTATTCACAAACGACACGGAATTTGGAACATTCCGGGTCGACACTAGGTACAAGGAGGAACAATGTTCCGATATACAACGGATCGCGCTTCAACCCACTTCTAACAGCGCTTAATAACTGTAATTCAAAGCTTTCAGCAATTTATTACAACCTTTAGACTACATTCAGTGCAAAAAATCGCTTAAAAAAATCCAATCTAGACGGTATAAAGTTAACCATGCTATACGCGAGGGGTATTTTTTACCCAATTTTATTTTTAACATTTCACGTAAAATAAACTCGGGTGAAAACGCTGCATTCATAGACCCCGCTCGAATGTACGATGGAGCGAGCTGCAGGGTAGTTCGGGGAAAAATGCACCACCAATTGAATAATCTATTTTGTGCCGCTATGCTTCTAAAATCGTGTTTAGTCCCACCATTCCCGGTGTTGTTGATTTTTTTTGAATATAAAGCGGTAAATTACAGTTTTATCGGCAATATCAAAGGTTTTCCCATATCGAGGAGCACTGCCATACTGGTCTAGTTTGCATAGAATTGTCCGTTAATATTGGCAGCATCGTTATGTTTTATGTTATAAACGAGGACTATTAACAGCCATATTGCAATAGATTAAAACATATAGAACCAAATTGGAAAACTCTGTAATAACATGAATAACATAGGCTAAACGTAAACGAATGTTTTATTCAGGTGGATATTCATTTAAGTAGTAAACATTTTAAGTAGTTTTTGAAGACCACGACGAGTCTCATCATTCATCTCACAAAAAAAAAAACATTTAGCTATTTCTATAAATACAATCATCTCAAAAAAGACAGTAAACCAACTCAGAAATATTAAAAAGGTCTTTTACCGTGACATCTCTAATTGGGTAACAAATTACTTCCTATCAGAGTCTGTCAAGTCTAAACAATGCAACTTTCCGAGTCTTCGGTTCTTCCGACATCTTTCGGGATCGTTCGGCCTCATTTAGATGTTTTCAAAGAGCGTACGTCAAAGAAATAACGAGAGCCGGACGTTACAGCCGATCAGTCTCGAGGGATGTCTGAAAAGTTCCCTTTTTGCTGAAAATACATATCTTTGAAGCGACGCCGGTCTTTTAGACCACACAGAGCAATTGAATAGTTCGTTTTGTTAACTTGTCTAATGGTGGTTATGGAACATAAATAAGTATTGAACCTACTCAATTTTAGGATAAGTTATTGAATCGTGCAGGCGTTTCTATGCGAAAATTCATGACAGTAAAATGTTATGTAAGAATATTTCGACTAAAACAAGAATTATTAGTGTACTTCGAAACAAGCGATCGTCAAGTCAACAGCTCCTGAAGAAGCCACGTGAAAACACGTTGTATTTTAATATAATTAAATAAATACCACAACTTTTAGCTCTGTTTCTGCGTCAAAGCCTGTATCTATAGTATTTAGGGAATTAAAACTACATCATTTTTTTTTATAAAATTTAATTGATATTGTTTGTTTAGTTATGTATGTATTTTCTTGTAAATTGACTAAGGCCTATCAAAATAAACACAACTAATTATACCGTACAGGTCCTTGAATAAGTGTTCCTTTCTTGATTGAGTCTTTGAATATGAGCTGATTGATTGGGAAACCAATAAAAAGCCTGTAATAGATATACACAGGTTTCAGGTTCTCAGTCCAAGTTAATTATGTCCTTTTATTTATTTAATCAATAAATATTTGTTCTACAAAAATAGAAGCTCGAAAAAATATGAAGTAACTACTGTGAAACGAAACACACAAATAACCTTTGATACCAAGTATCTCACAACACATTCCAATTTTCAACACACAGCAACTTTACCTCCAATTCCATACGACCGGAAAAACAACAGTTTAACCCCTCACATTCGCTTCCTTCCACCATTTTGCAGTCCAAAACTAATACTTCAAAACGCACGCTCATTGGCTGTAGCTCACTAAATTACATCGTACAATCTATTCTGCGGTATCATTTTTTCTCGAACTATCTAGAATACACGCTTCTATTGTTTTTCGGTTGAAAGGGTCTTCGTTCTTTTGTTTTTAGTGTTGATCTGTGGAATCGAAAATAAACACTGTTTCGAAGTGTATGAGAAAGCCAAGAAAATGTGTGTGATGCTTTTTCCCGTTTTCCGTAAAGTGAATGAAAACGAATTTGGTGATGGACAGAAGTTTAATGTAATGGATGACAGATGGCAGAATAGTATTGCTATCTATTAGGTACTGCAATAATTTTATGCCAAGAAACTAAATTCACCAAAATATTCACTGACTTTTGGCGAGTTACAACGTTACGCCTAAAAAATATTTTATAAGTGGAGATGCCCAAGAAAGATATGTCTTACTTGGTAGTATATGCACTGACCTTATTGGTGAGGTTCTTCAGAAAGGACAGGTGCGTAGTACTCGCAAGCTTATTACATGTAAGACCAGGTGTATGAACGTGGACGGGGCAAAAAGAGTATGTAATGATCTAAGCAGGTGGTGTTCTGTGGTTTCAGTCTGCCCCCATGATGGGAAAAAGACATGGGTTTATGTACGTTTAAATGTAAATAAATAAATGATATAGGAATAAAACCCGTTCAACAACATACTCAAATCTCAACAAACTCCAATAATTTTGTTGTTTGTAGCAATCAGTTAGAAAAGTATTCATGACATTATAAATATATGCAGTTAATAATTCAGTCATCCAGTTAATGTTTTATATTGAACGGCGATAATACGGATGGCCGTAATAATGGCACTCGGCACTGGAGGGTTAAATTTATTGCATTTACATTTTTATTAACTGGTTAAATGGATGACTGATATTCACTTGATGTATGAACACGGATAACATCCAATCGGCATTATTGATCGGGCACTAATTTGATTGTGGTCCTGTCACTTTTATATTTTTACTAGCTATTGCCAGCGGCTTCACCCGTTACAACTCGAAAATTATCCCACGGGAAGATAAAATCGGGATAAAAACTATCCTATTTGTTAATCCATTTTATAAACTATTTGTTTACCAAATTTTATCCTAATCCGTTCAGTAGTTTTTGCGTGAAGAGGTAACACATATACACACTCACAAACTTTCACCTTTATAATATAAGTGTGATAAATAGAATTATGATCAGTCGTTTGTCTCGGCTGTGATTTGTAGAGGTCGTAACAGGTAGTCAGAAGTCCAAAAGTCTGACACCCAGTCTTACTAAGTGGACAATCATAATCTGACAAGTATTTTATCCAGGACTAACTGGGTTGGGAAGGTCAGGTGTGTGGTATTAGGTTAGACTGAAAGCCGACCCACATATAGCTGGGATAACGCTAGGTGGGATGTTGCTGATAGATGCATTAAGCTCACCCTTATTGTCTCGTACTGACAGACAAACGGTGAAAGATAGATATGTAAGTTAAATAAATAAATAAACTGTAGTATTGGTGGGCTGCGGGATGTTGTAAGAGATACCGCGGCCTTGACATAAAGGGCTAAGAAGGAACATGGGTGGTTTTTAGTCAGTAGAAATCTAACGCTCCCTTTCGCTCTGCCCAAGAGCGGGAGGAGTTATTTGATGATTCCCCCCCCCCCCCCGACCCCCTAAAAAAAAAAATTACTATTGGTAAACTCTTACCTTTCCGGGTTTGTTTTCCATGATTGTTTAATAAAATTAAACTTAATAATGAGGTACCAAGGTAGAGAACAAAGTTCTGTGTTGGGCTTAAAAAGTATTCAAGTGCAGTCTGAAACGCTGTTTTTTGTACCTAATTGCTTTGGTAATTTTTGATGAATGATATAGGTACATCAGCCATACAGTTACTCTCTAGACGAAACATCTCAAATTACAGCAGCTAAAGTACTCGATCCGTGGCAACTTCCGTCTATATATTTCGCTATATTTACCATAAAACACGTTAGGATAATGTTTACAATACAAGTTAACAAGTCGTAACCTCAATAACCTGTATTTTTACCACCAAAGGAATATTTTGTTCAGCGATGGGCACGCCCTATAATAAATCTTTTCTCACCTAAAAACCGAAATTATCCACCCCCTCCCTCCCACCCCCTCACCTTCAGCCCCGATTGGATTCATGTCACGTAATTTATCTTTTTTGTAACATTTAGAATTGTAAGAGAGCATAATTATATTATTTTTAGCTTCTTTGTTAGTATTGGAAATACACGTAATTGTGGCTTTGCCTATTGTTAATGTTTTAATTGAATGAAGGAAGATTTTTCAGAATACGGTCAATTGGCTGTTCCACGATATTTTACGAGAGATTTATAAATATTTAAATGTCTTTGATATTTACGAAGAGAAAACTGTAACAGTTTCTTTGTACAGTAGTTGAAGAATAGGACTGTTATTATTAATGGGATACTAAAATTTTGACATTGATGAGCACTCTTTAATCTTTACAATTTCAAATTTGTTCTAACTTAGCTACAAAAAATTTGATTGTCCTCTGTATCGGGATAAAGGATAATAATTCTAATATCAATCATCTCGATAGATACTTTTACAATACTTAAAAATTTTCTGTCCGATCTGTGCGGCTCAATATTAGGTATCGAGATTACCTACATTAAATGTTTACGTAGTCTTTTTTGGAAAACAGTTGAAAAAAATACCCTGATAGTGTGCAGTTTTAAAAGTTTGATAAATTGTTGGTAAATAGTGGTAATTTGGAAACAAGAATCAGTTTTTTAAAATTAATTAATTAATATGTTTACTTTAATGAATATTATTATTTGATTTGGTTAAGTCATTGGTATACCTATATGTTTTTTCGGATCGGACATGGTATTTTTAACATAGCGTGAAAGAACAAGAAGAAAATGATACATTGCAAGTCAAAACAAAGTAATTAGTTAGAAAAAAATTCAACGCTTTACCATGAGCCATTTTCAAGACGTCCCTTCCTGAATATAACTCCGACATTCCACTATCAAAAAACACATTTCTATTCGGATACAGAAATGTTACCCCATTTACTATAGAAGCAAGAGAATTAAATTATTTACCTTTATCGATACGTATCGAAGCCTCCCCGGGGGGCCGTAGAGAGTGGGTTTTTCTGTAATCTTAAAGGCTTAATAAAATATTCAGGGAACAGTAGAACGCTCTCGCAGTGCTACCAACATTCAAATGTTTTAGTTGTTCGGGTGTTATGTTGGCTATTCATTTCTCTTGTCCTTGCTTTGTTCGGAATGATGTGGGATATATCAACAGGGTTGTTTTGGCGCTCGAATCAATTTGGTAGAAAGGCGGGAAATTGTTTTGATCAAGATGCTGACGTAAGCTATGGTAAGGCTACGCGCTAAAAAATCTTGGAGAATAAAGACTTGACTAGTAAATTGTTAATAGTCTTGATTAACTCTGTAACTCCCAAGAAGTCGGTTAAAATAATGTTTGTTGTTGTGATAAGAAGACAATTTTCTGTCGATATAAACGCCATTTTCAGGCGCTCATTTCGAATCGATTTTGTGATTACAGATATAAGTTTGAGAAGCAAAGTTTCGGTAAAAATTGCTAATTTAAAGTAGTAACCAACAGATTGACTCGACAAAAACTTTTCTTTTAATAATTCAGTTGACATGCAAATCTTCATCACAAACTTATAGGCAAACTTTTCTTTAAATCCAACTTTTAAAAATAAAATCCATGTTTTTATACCACAGTTTTTGCAATAACTGACAGACTGACATTCATCTAATCTCGTATTTCTGACAAACATCAAAAATCTTCGAAAGAATTTGCTCAACACTGAGCAAAGAACCCAATTTCGGTTCACTCTTTAATGAATCCATATAAAGTAGGAAACAACACCAACTTTCATCTGCATTTATGAAAACTTTTATTACGGAGTATCAAAGTTGAAAATTGCTTGTGTGGGCGAAAATGATATTTGCATGGATTTGCGCCTTTACGGATAGACATTTAAAAACGATTAAAACCCTCTTTTGGGGGGTTCAAATTCAAAAGAGATTTCGTTTGTCCGTTCGTTTGTTTCTTTTCTATATTGATGCTTTGGTTCCGTAGAATTTGGGAGTTTTTAGATTATGCACGTGTTGGTTTAAAAGCTAATTTATGAGTGAAAGGAATACTGAGTTTTTGGGACGGTTATGATATTAAATACGAAACATTTTTACCTCGGAAAGTTTTTTGATGAAATAAAGAAATTGTCGTATGGTTTTTGCGAGAAAAACATTTTCAGTGGTGCATCCAAATTTATGACAGCGATATTTTTTATTTTAAAATATCATACATGCACAAATGACGACGTTTTAAAAGTGTTTCTGTAGGTCTGTATGAATTTTCTTTGATTTTTATTTAGACCAATATCTAGAGAGTCACTTAGTTAATTGAATATTTTGTAATCTTTTTAAAGAATTGGTACATACTTAGTATCACCATATTATGCCAACACATCTATGTAGATAGCACTAAAATCCGCTTGAAATCACACAAACTAAAATAATAATATAATTCCAATGGACATCATCCTCAAAGACCCTCAAATCTGGAAGGACCCCCAAATAGAATAGGAGGTAATGTCTGAAGGATTACTAGAACTTAATCCGGCCCCAGTTATAGCCAATTGATAGCGACCGGACCGGCTGCAGGGAAGGCAGGGAAGGTAGCCTTTACGTCTTAAGTACGCTTAGCAAACGTTTGACTTAATTTCGTTAAATGTTGGACGGTGACAGTTTAAAATGCAAGTATAGATTGGGGTGAAATACTTTTTTTTTGTGCGAGATGAGAATTATGAGATGGAAGTGCGGAGTGCAAAAATGGATACAGTAAAAAGTTAGAGTACGTTTGACTACGTCGTCGTCATGGACGTTTGTATGTTAAACAGACCATAGTAATAGCTAATCACCATCGCATTGGCCAATGTGATGCAGTGGCCAAGTCAATCTATTTATTTAAAACTTTAAAGATTTTAAGTAGGGACTGAATATATTAACTGATTTGGTATTACATGGATCCGACTACTTTGTACGGTAAAAGAACTAAGTTGCGCGACTTGGATTTTTTTACAAGTTTTGTTTTTAGTGGGATCTCATTCCTTTTTGTAGCGTCTCTCATTATCTCTATTTCGTTTAATGAATCAACAATACATAGGTTTATTCGAATTTGCAGCAGTCTTATTCATCGATTTGAAGTACTGCTAAAGTACCTACTCGACAAGGTGAATCAAACGAGTAAAAACTCGACAAGGTCAAGTCGTTTTATAACGAAATTCCTAAAGCTACCTTCAAACTGCATCAACAGACCTGTGGGGCCATCTAAAGACAAAGTACTCGTCAAGACGAATGAAACGAGTCTAAACTCGATGGGTTATGTCGTTTTTTAACAGAGTTCCTATGGCCACCTTCCAGCTCCATCTACAGACCCTGGACACTATCTTAAAGCAAACTACTCGACATCATAATATTGCATTGATAGGCGATATACATATACGTGCAAAATTTCAGATCAATCAGAAACTAGGAAGTGTGTTAAATTTAACTCGTAAAATTCATTCACTGAAAAAGTAACCTTAAACTTTGTAATCCTATACATTTTTATGGGATTACAAAGTTATTTATGCAGTTGGTGTATTTAGAAAACTAGACCGAAATTGCATTTTTTTTTTAGTTTTCCATGATTTATACACTAAACACTAATTGCAATCTAAATTTGAAGCTTCTATGTCTGGTAGAAGTGCCTTAGACTTTTGATGATCGGTCAGTCAGTCAGTCAGTCAGTCAGTGAGTGAGTGAGTGAGTGAGTGACAAAACTAAGGAACTTTGATTAGTTATAATTCTTAAACTACTGGTTCAAATAGAATGAAATATAGGAGGTCGAAAATGGCCTGAACTGGTTCGAGAAAAGGATAGTACGGCCGTGCCGCTTTATTGCTCGACTTGGCGGGGGCACTGCCGTGCCCCCAGATTTGAAATATACCGTGTTTATACAATGCCTGTTGGTTACTAAAAATTTAGGCTTCTAGTTTTATCCACAACGAAGTTATAGGAGGTCGAAAATGGCCTGAACTGGTTCAAGAAAAGGATGGTACGGCTGAGCCGCTTTATTGCTTGAATTGGCTTTAATATAGAATAGAAAAAAAAAAGTTTCTTACGTGTTTTAACCGTTTTTAATCAGGAGTTTAACTTATAATTATAATTATGTAGAATTCATTGTTCTTTATTGGAATGTCACGTTCATAAGCCGATGATTGTAACCATTTGTCCATTACCAACTCTTAAACCATTACATTTTGAATCAGTTATTTTATAAATAAACTAATCTATCTGTCTGACTCCCAAAATAAATATAATCTATTTTCGGGGATACAGTTAGCTCCATAAATAGACTCTGATTACCCAACAAATAATATTTACTCTTACGATAATATATTTTTATTTAGGTAGCCTATTTACATATCTATTATCACATTAAGCTTTCGAACTTATTTCTTACTATATTTTTGCTACTTATAACGTAATAAAAGTCAGCGTTGAAATAGATCTAGAAAGACATTAAAAATGGCGCTCTAATTTCAGACGGCGGTAATAAATTCTACTCAAGCAATAAAACTGTGATGAACAGTGTAAACCAAGTATAGAATGAACCATAAAATACGTGGTTTGTTTTAGATATTAGCAGCGAATAGTAATAATGGCAATAATGTGTAGAGAAACCATTTTATAAATTTAGCTATATTTTGGCAAATTCCCAAAAAAGAAACTTATGCCACGATTTTGTTTTTCTTTAAGTATACAGAATTTTTTCGCGTTGCCGGTAACAACGCTCTCTTGTAAAAATCATACAATCGCCAAAAAAGTTGAAACACGCACACACACTCGACACAAGACAGAGGTTATTGCCCGATATATTAGAAACATCGGCAAAATTTGTGTAGACGATCAGTAGAATTAATCACACATTAAATCCAATGTGTTATGGATCCTGATTAAGAAGATAATTACGCAGCTGGTGCAGGATATTCCTAACATCGTTGACTTATAAAAATGAGCCTGCTTTTAAGATAAAATATGTTCAGTTAAAACTTATAGGTTATACATATCCCATTGTAAACCTAACAACAAAAAAAAGAAATATACCACATCAAAATTTCAATTGTAGCATTATCAACACCTTCCATTGAAAGAAGAAGTTAAGTTAACAGTTAAGTCCCTCACAAAACCTCTCAAGTCGCCGACAGGAAGATAAACGCTAGCATTTTAATTATCTCCGCAAACGATGAAGTTTCTTTTGTTTTATACTTGGCTACAAGAAACTACAGTCGTTTGCGAACAGAATTATACTGTGGAGTAAATACTGACTGATCACTGGCTTACATTCTCTGTCTTTACGGGTTTTTGTCCAGCAGTGACATGAGTGACTTTTTAGTAAGTAAAATGATTAATTCCTCACAATGTTAATAAAAAGACGTGACTGGAACACGGTTTGGGTGTATATGACATAACGTGAGATCAGTTGAGTATGAGTGTAGGTGGATAAAAAAGTAGTGTAACGCCATAGGAACCACTCCACGTGACAAGGGACTTGCCTTGTCTTCCACCTGTCTGTCGTGTTCATCCACCAGCACCTTAAGGAATTTGAACGAGGTGAACCTGAATCTTTTTTCTGATCCCCTACTTGTCCTTGCCTATTTAAAATAATGCAAATGCACGTAACAGTTGCCTAGATCGACTGACTAAAACAATCAACTAAAATAAAATACTGGGTCATTTAACCCAGGTGAACATAGGACACTAAATGTTTAGTGTCCTCAATTCACCTGGGTGAAACTAATATCTCCCAGGTGAATTGAGCACACTACTTTTGTATCTAATGCTCACCTGGGAGATATCACCCAGGTGGACATAAATAAGACACTAATCCAAACTATCTAGGTAGAAAATTATCAGATGACAAAATAAGATGACTTGAAAAGGATACTGAGAATAGGTATACAGTGTAAAGACAAGAAGATAATAGAGTAGTCCACAAGAAATATCTAATTAGTCTGTGGCGACAGCGACATCAATCGCAACAGATGCGAACTAATGGCAATTCCTACATCGCGCTATCCAAGTTATCCGCGAAATTAGCCTTTATTGAAAATCACGACGTACGTCGGGCAGTAATCCCACCAGACTCAACACTCGTCTGGTCGGAGGATTCTCTATGGGGATGATTTTCTATAGGGGGTGAGGAACTTTACACCCTGTTCCTCATGGGTATGAGGAACAGGATGTAAAGTTCCTCATCCAAAATTTTGGGGGTCCCAAAATTCCGTCAAATAGATTTCCAAAAAATTTGGACACATTTTTTCTGTTTTCACGTAAACAAAAGATGAAGACGACACAGTGCTTCGAAAAGTCGTGTGACGTCACTAGGTTAGTACTTTTATACCCACAAAGTGACGTCACAAGCCCCCACTTATATCCTTTGACACGTTTTATTTTCGTAAATTTTTATTAATTTGATAAAACAAAAAACACGTGTCCAATATTTTTCGACAATCTAACAGACGGACTAATTCGATTTTTTTGTTTCTGCAACAAGCCCGTTAGTTACGAGTATCAAACCTTTTGAAAGGACTCTTTATTCATTTAATCTTTCTGATACTCTCAATAGTTTCTAGTTACTCTTGAACAAACCCCAAAATACTTAGGAAATGGCTTGCATGATAAAACCAGTATAGCTATAGTTTTAATTTAATATAATCACCACAGGAAGTTGGCGAGTGAAGTCGATAGCAATAAATAAATAAAGTTAAACTTCAAACTTCGTACAACGCTTTTGAAGTTTAATGTTAGAGTAGATTCTTGTTAAGTTTTAAACCGCAAGTGCAACTCTTTACAATATTACCCTAACTTGCCCTTAGTTTGTGGGTAAACGCGAACAAGGGGTTGTTGATAGTTGCAAATATTTGAATTAAATAAATGAACTTGGTTTTGGATAAGTAATTGATTGAGTACTTTTATAATATACACAAACCACTAGTTTAACCCCAAGAATCATTGATATCTGTGTGGATGCCCTATGTGCTAATATAAATCATGGTCTACAAGTGTGGCAAAATCTCCCTATCTATTTCAAAATTCTAGACCAATACCACGAACGTATTTTCCCCTAATTCTCTAAAATTCTAAATACAAAACGAGTTATAGTTACACAGAAGTGAAACTCACCCGCAATCAATGTTTTAGTTTTTAACTTGATTGTAAAAATTAACACAAATACAGGGATAGCTCGCAATATTTATTACAGCAAGTTTTAATTCTACCCTCCATCTGTCCGAGGTATTAAGAGATCTGCCCCACCGTTGATGACTAAGCGATAACCATTTTGATCGCTAGAGCAACATACAAAAGATGGTTCCGTGTCTTTAAATGAGATATGTAAATTAAGGTCAAAAGTTAAGTTATAGGAAGCTCAAAAGTCTAACAACCGGTCTTGTCAAGGGGTATTGTAATTCCCAGTACCTCGGTTATGTAATTCAGGTAGTCAGCCTCCATGTATAATTCTGTTTATTCAGATAAAATGAATCTTGATACCACCAGAGCCTGACTACCTGACTTCATCCAGCTGACTACATCCAGTTAAGCTGGAAGACTACCCCAGCTTACTTGGGTAAAGGGCTAGGTTGATGATTATGCTTAGCTGGTCGCTTGTAGATCACACTACAGGCTATAATTCTGTGAAACAAACAACTCCGTTTAAATTCATATAATTATCTACTCGCTATTCGCTTGCGGTGGAACCGTTGCCTGACAGATTGAGGGACACGGATTTATTAATGAAATTGACGGGATGAGCAGAATGTTGAAATATGGAGTATTAATAGATAGCAGCGGATGAAAATGTCTTAATTATTTATCTGTTTTGTTTGAAGCTGGTTTCCTTGGCGTGGGGCCATAGTTGGAGCTAATGTCGCCATCTCGCTTTGTTGTTTGTGGTGTAAAAACAGAGGCACCTCTTGACAACGCCATGCAAGCACACAAAATTTGGTTTTGAAATTTTTGCAATGTTAATCAAAGTTTGACGATGTTGTGTTCTATGACAACAAGATAAAGTACACCACCAATATTAGCAGCGCTTACCCACAAGGGGAAACACCCAGCAAATTATAATTACAACAGACGGTTACCTTGATATATTTATTATAGAAAGTTATGCTCAAATCCCTATAAACGTTGGCTGGAATTTATAGCCCAAATTGTAGAATTACCGAAATTGCTTCCACTTAAGTCATTGTCCATTGGATACAAAGTTTTAAAATGTAATGAGCTGAGGCAGTTGTTCGCACGCTGAGGGAGGCGGTGTTCCTTTGGTGGAGAAAATTGTGTTGGAATGTTTTCTGTGAATTCTTTAAAATAAATCTCTGTATTTTTAGTTTTAGGCTTCCTGGTCATTTTGGCTATTGTTAGTCAAGAAAAAATCGTTTTTTTTTTACTAAACTTTATTTATTTGTTTACTTTATTTTACAGAAAGCTTACAGACTAATTACAAAGTTGAATCATTTTTATGCTTGTGGACTATTGCTAATTATAAGCTTCCACATAATATAAAGTTAGCAATTAGCAAATCTCAACTAATATTTGATGAGCTTAGTTACTTAAACAGAAAACAAGAAAATAAAGATGACATGAAAATTAGACTTTTAAACCACTCTTGTGCTCCAACGTATTGACTTTGGTATTTGGTTACCAACACATAAAATTTAATACTAGATTTAAAAAACGTGTATGTTCAACTTAAATTCGAACGGTAACTTCACAGCCAACTAATAAAACCATAACTTTAAAATCTCATTTAATGTTCCAGCACTTGAAACTTTTGAACTACAGAACACGACACACAGTGCGTCCGATAGAAAATTTTAACGCAATTACAGTAATTCTTCGCAACAATAAATTGAATCACGGGTGCACAGTGCGCACGCTACTGCGCTCCGTGGACATAATGTCGGAGCAACTTCTAACTCGATTCGCCACACAGGCCGGATAAAACTTTAATACGTTTGCAACGAGAGGCACGCCATCCACGAAATAATTTAACGTTACTACTTTAATCTATTTTATGGCTTGTTAAATGCAAATTTTTAACAGTGTGCAGCGCCATTACTGCGTGCTATTAGTCAAATGAACTCAGATTTGCATTTGGAGCTTAAAGTCTGCGAGCACGTGCTTCTGTTTTTACGAGATTTTGGTGAAAAGAGTTTAACTTTGTGTAAAAGTGTCTATGGCTAACTGGAAAATGGCAGTTTATAACTTAATTCTATAAGCGAGATAATTTTTCACTGAGCTCTATTGGCAAAAACACACAATATACTTATTGTGTACTAGCTGTTGCCAGCGGCTTCACCCGCTACGATCCACGGGAATATAAAATCGTGTTAAAAACTATCCTATTTGTTAATCCAGGTTATGAACTATCTGTGTAATAAAATTCATCCAAATCCGTGTAGTAGTTTTTGTGTGAGGAAGTAACAAACATACACACTCGCACACTCACAAACTTTTGGCTTTATAATAATTATTATAGTGTGATTTTGATACAGAAACTAATACACCGTTAAGTTTGTTCGCAAAAATTATCAATAACAAAAGAAATGTAAATGTAAAAAATCTTATTACAATGTTCCAAAACTCCGTTTTAAACGTGATAAGAAATCTGCTCTAATTTCTGAGCTGGTCTGCGTGAACGGATCCTGAGTCTCAGATCGATGAGAACTCTGTATCACAATTCAAATATTCTAGCTATGCTAAGCACCTACACCTCACATTCCAAGCTATCATTAACACAACGTTATAATCAAATATCGTGCAATTTGCATCCAGACGCATAGGTAAATATATCTAAGTTAAATCACGTTACTAAGACATAAAAACATATCTGGTGAAATATGGATTTAAACCTCTGCCTAACTCTCAGCTGAAATACTGGCATGCAGTAAAAAAAAAATAGTTTGTCCTTTATAATTACTCAAAATAAGACACTTGTAACAATTCAAAAAGTAATTAAAGCCAGTTCGTCCTGTACCATCTGTCTAAGTGAAAGCAGCATTAGTCGGGCAGATAGAGGTGCGGCAGAGGTACGTGGTTCCTGACAAATACGCTGTCTGGCTTGGTCGCGCCTTGCTTGTACGAGAATATGTCAATGCAAAGTAAATGGAAGAGGAAGGAAATTGAAAAGTAGAATTTAAGAAAGAATAATTATATTTTGTTTGAAGCTAAAAATCCACTTTTAAATGGATGTGAGTATTATTTTAGTAGCTCTGATTTTAGATGCAAATAAGATATGATTGCAGATGAAAACGAATAGAAATGCGGTAGTAAATATGTTGTATGAAATTCAGTAAACGGCCATCATTGCGATTACGTAAAATATAAGAGCTTTTTCCCCAACTCCTTCTTCAATATAATTAGACCTTCAATAAATAGTTCTACAGATATATTGACACGAGCGTTTTATTTTCTGCATACTAATTTTAAGTTTTAGCAGTCTTTTTTTGGAGTGTTGAAAATCATCAAAATATGTCTCCTCCCGCTCTGGGCGCGGGAGACTTCTACCGTCTAAAAACCACCCATGTTCCTTCTTAGCCCTTTGTGTCTAGAGTCGCGGCATCTCTTTCGAAAAACCTGCAGCCCCGACAGAGCTATACATATACGCCTCACACATAATTCAAACAAACAATGCGAGTTTCAGTTATCCTACTAATATTATAAATGTGAAAGTTTGTGAGAATGGATGTGTGGATGTTTGTTACTCTTTCACGCATAAACGGCTGGACCGATTTGGTTGAAATTTGGTATGTAGATAGGTTATACCCTGGATTAACATATAGGATAGGTTTTATCCCAATTTTATGATCCGTGGGATAATTTTCGAGTTGTAGCGGGTGAAGCCGCTGGCAACAGCTAGTCTCTAAATAATATAATGAACACTGTAAAACCATCTCTAGTTTTATCCAAAACTAGTTCAACAAAACAATAAATCCAGTGAATTTAAAAGGCAGAATAAAACGAGTATAGTTTAGAGAGAGCAGCACGTGGCTGCGGTTAGGCGCTGCCTCTGCTGGTGACACAGCGCCAAATTAATGGCGCCGTCTGTTTAGCTGAAAAATTACCGCAATATTATCATTTAGTATAATTGTGTTTTAATATTTTATTAAATTAATCAGCTTGTTTATTTTGGATCGTGGTGCACAGTGTGTAATAATGCAATAAACGTAGAAAAAAAAATTGTGTACTTTATACGCTTTTTGAACGGAATATTATTCGTTTTTAACTAATCGTTGTTGGTACAGTACATAGCTAATACAAATTGTTAATGTTAGTTTAACATTATTATAACTGTTATTCTCCATGACATATTAGTTTAAAATATAACAACTGTGATACTCCTTCTGCCTATGCTCCTAGGTCCTTTCTAGATAATAAGGTAATCACAAGATTTTTCTATTAATGTCTAAGGGTAAAAGCAAAGCCTCTCTCTTTCTAAAAGCGGTTGATGCGAGTACTTCAAAGCGTTGCACTGACTAAGCCATTTTGATCCTCGATTCGAACTGCAACAAGCGGCACCCTGCATAATTATGGTGTCATATTAGTATCATAATTATAATTTAAAAAAAAACTGGTAGCACTAACCTCTGTAAAAACTGCCAGTTGCGTCCATTTACATATTTTTGAATGAACTTTCTGTATGGCAATAGTTAATCCTAAAGCGGCGAAGAGAACATACTAGAAAATACTTTCAAAAACTAAAAAATTGAAGGCATTTGAACCATCACTTGCATTGGGTCATGTAGGCTGGGAATATAATCATGCCAGAAGCTAAATTCACAACATTGCAACGACTCGTTATCCATTTCACATAAGCAAGATAAAACACACCTCGTTTACTAACTTACGCTATAAAGTATTTTTAAACAGTGTTTTAACATAATTTAATTGTATAATTTAGAATTTACATAAGTAATTGTTTTAAGCTCGTGAACAATGAAAAGAAAACACTGGGCCATATTTCCTCATGCTTGTGTTGTGTCAATTATGAAAGTAATTAATGGTGGCATTCATTTAAAAGCTTTGTTGTATAATTTTAGAGTCTCCTTAGTTAGAAATAGAGTTGGAAGCATATTGACTGATATATTGTTGGTCGCAAGTGCTAATACTGAGCACGAGGTTTAGGGCCGCGGGTTGTACACTAGTTATCGCGGCCTCGACATAGAGGGCTAAGAAGGAATATGGGTGGTTTTTAGTCAGTAGAAGTCTGACACTCCCTTTCGCTCTGCCCAAGAGCGGGAGGGGTTAGGTATTTGATGATTTCCACCCGCCAAAAAAAAAAAGGTTTAGGGTCCTAGGCCGAGTAATATTGTGTTTTAACATCAGAAATTTCTTATAGCATTAAAATAGGTCGCAAACTGTGGGTATCCATAAAATACATCTCCGCTTGAACCTTCGGGAATAACTAGCGAGACGTAAAGTGTTGGAAATAAAAGTAAAATTTATTGTTGAAACAATTACAGTTTACAATATAGTTTACGTTTTAATGACTGCGATATTAATAAGGTATTGTGTTAACACCGTGCTTTGTGTTTTATGATCGTGTTTAATGCGTGGATTACAATGTATGTTAATTGATTACTCGCATTAATTTGTAAAGTAAAATAAGCACGTTTTTTTTATTTGAATATGAATATTAAACGCTACTTTTGTTATTTTTCAGGTAAGTTCCAGACAAGACGATAAAAACTAATAAATACTTGGTAAGATTAATTAATTAGCGACAGCTTTTCACAACAAGGATCGCCTAACACATTTAACTCCGCACATGTTTTTAAATACAATAAAAATCCAAAAAATGAATAACAACGTTATTTAAAGTAATCACCCATACGAAAACACATACATTTTAATTTTCAACACGAGTGCAGAATATTTTATGACAAAAATGAATTTTAATTGAAAAATTATTACGGATGCGGTCGGCAAGGTTGAAATATTGCACAGTGGGGACAAAAAAACTAATTACGGTGTGACCTTTTGTTACGTTTAACGGCCCGGTGTGATTTAGTGCGATATTTTGTCTACAAAAACTGTTGGACCACTGGGCTTTTGTATTAATGTGGACGGTAAAATCTGTTTAATGATATTATGATCTTTTTGGGGTAAAGGGTTGCTTTTGGAAGGGACTTGTTGAGTTATTGTTTCGATATGAAATAGTCATATTTTGTCTACACAATTATGATTTTACACCACAGTGCTAATGTGTTATAACAATTAAAATTTGCATGAACGAATTAGCTATTTAGCCGTCGCGTCGATAGGTATTCAAACAATATCGTGGGCGTTTGGGTAGGTACTTAGACATTAGAACAATAACTATACAAAGCTATGAAGTTACCTTCAGTTTCCTGCAATTGCCAAAGCCTATTTCAAAATCTCGATCTTCTATTACTCGGCCATTTCACCCAACAATATAAAAACTTCAATTCGCAGTCGAATTCTTGAATTAAATTGTAATGTACCGGTCCCAATTATACTAGGAGAAAGGATGGACGGACAGACAAAGCAACATTGTGAGTATTCAGTGCCAAGTTTTAACTCAGTTAGAGAGAGGCATTCAGTCTCGCTTACTTCGAGACGCTACAAACAGCCGCTTTGTATACAAGCCCAAGGTATTTTGAATTTTCGTTGCGATTTTTTTGTGAAGATCTTTTTGTGTAGACTGTCTTTTATTTTAACTGTCTCATGGTCTGATTACTGAATAAATGGTCTAGTATTTGGAAGTGCCACTGCTGGACAAGGGGACTCGTGTTCAATTCCCAGGCTTGACAATTTTTATATTTTTTATTTTTTTCAGTACTAGTATCCTAGATAATAGACTGAATTTCGTACTTCAAACAGTGCAGATTCAATAGACTTAGTTAATTTGCAATTCAGTCATTTTAATTCCCGGTTTCTTAGGAAATGGACGAGATGTCATTTACACGTGTAAATATAAGGTGTAAAAGTACCCTTAACGCAAACGAAGGGCACTTGTTCTCCCCACCACTGCGATATTTTTTTTGTTCTAGACCATACCTGGGAACCCCCTAGCTACGAAGATATTGGGGGTCAAAGTTCCAAATTTTGCACAGCTGTTTTTGTAAATACTAGCTTTTCAGGTTATAACTTTACCTAAATTACCTCCATGACCCTTTTACTATTCAAAGCATCCACTAGCGTAATGTTTGTCAAAAAACATTTTTGCGAAGGGGTACTTAGTTTGATGTACAGAATGCTTGGTTGACGTATGTGTGAAGGGTTAATTTGCACCTTGTATTTACTGAAAAAACTTCGCCACACACAAACATCCCAACGTCATACAATACAATTCTATTCTCCACCTGCTCTCCGTTTCAATTCAAGGCCCATCTCAGGTCGTTACATACTCCCATATGAAAACAAACAAACATAGCAATTACATGCGGCCTCAGCAGTCCGCTGAGCAGTGCTGCCCACAAATTGGCTTGCGTCTCGTGATTGCTGTATTGTATCGGGGTATAGCTTTCACCACTTGTCTTGTAGTGTTTGTCTCGAGACTTGGCTTTTGGAGGGTGTCCTTAGTCGTTGAGATAGTGGTCTAGAATGGTTTGAGTTGGTAGTAAATGGAGTGAATGAGATATCAAAGGAGGCGTGGTACTCGATCCGGACATATCAAATATGAAAAAATTGTTGTAATTTTAATGCGAATAACAGGTTAACAACATTTAAGTAGCTTCAAGAGTTTAAAGACGGATTCCACTGAAACTAAGCTCAATCCGTAGATTGTATATAATATATATTTGCCAGCGTCATAACTATAGCTACAGTGAAGTGCTATAGTTAAGTAGTACTAACGTAGTCTGTTTAAGATCTGTTTTGCTAACAAAAAGTAAAAAAAAAAATTATGTCAAGTCATCTATGGGCCAAAGTTGCCTAAAATATGTAAATGTTATGCATAGGACACTGACAAATCTTGAACGTCGTTTATCTTATGTTTTCTAAAACATAGAAATCCTCTGGAACATTTTTTTTATAAATATTTAAGTTTGCTCAACGTGGATCTTCATAATACAATGTTAATTTATCCCTATTGTGATTTTTAATCGCTTCACATTGTTATGTAACCCACGACTTCAAAAACCCTTCAAAAATAATTGTCACATCTAAAATAACAAAAAGAACACACACATCAAGGGTGGCACCCCATTACCCCATATATGCAAAGCACGACTACAAAGGAAATAATCCAATAAAAACCACAAAAAATATTATAATTCGATAATCGCGTGATTCGATTCCTGCCTTTGTGACGTCACTGAGACAATTAGTGTTTGATTCCTGCACTAGGGGGCGCTGTAACTCGATTATGTATGAGGTTTGTGAATTAATTCTATAGGATGTTTTAAGCAAATGTGTGGTCGCTATTTGGTTGTTTTGGGGGTCCTGAGTGGGGAAAATAATGTAATAACAACTGCATTGAAGTGCAATCAAAATCTACCAGCCCTTTTGGTTTGTTTATTTTTGTAGAAGCTATATCAAAAATATAACACATTTGAGATAATGACTTGAAGTTAGTACAAAAAGAATCAAAAAACCAGTAGACAGAAAGAAAAAGTATTTATCGGTTTCACACAGGACAAAACAAATTGACAAAAAAATAATAAATTATGTTATTACATTAGTTACATTCTTGCCACTGTTTCACCATCACAAAAATAGTCTATGCGACCCTGCCAGGATTCGAACCTGGAATCTTCTGATCCGTAGTCAGACGCGTTATCCATTGCGCCACAGGGCCGGATGTTAAGAGAGTTAAAATTGGCAATCGTGCCTTTTTTACTTATTGCATACTGTCAATTCTACGATAAAAGATTTTGTCAAATTGGTCCAGTAGTTTTTAAGTGTATTCATTACATACAAAAATACAAATCTTTCCTCTTTATAATATTACTAGCGGACGTCGTACCTGTAGTTCTCATTTCCGTGGGAATACAGGGATAAAAAGTAGCTTATTAATATGTTACTCAGGGTGAATTGAAGCTTTCCAATGATGAGAGAATTTTAGAAATCGGCGCCGTAGTTTTTGAGTTTATTCATTACAAACATACATAATAAAAAATAAAAAAAAAGCCTTTTATTTCATGCGTTAAAATCGTTGAAAGAAAAAGTAATACAAACTCTTTGAAATACAATTAATTTACAAAAGCTGTTACATACATTTATAGTTTACTTCTTTTTCATATTGGGTTAATATTTTCAATGAATTTTTACTCTTCCAATTTCATTAAAAGATATATTATATTAAATTAAATTTCAATTTAAAAAAATAAACAAACACTGGATTCCAATATGAAAAAAATACATCAATTTTTAAATTAGACTTCAACCTTAAAATTAAAATGGTTGGTTACAGTAAAAAATATAATAATTTAAATAAAATTTCAATCAAAATTAAAAAAGGATTGATTTCGCTAGAACATACAATATTTAATTAGATTTGAATAAAAATTAAAAAGATTGATTTCAATTAAAACAGTATATACTATTATAATTGAAAATTATACTTACAATAAAAAAATACTATAACAAACATACATACACATACAAAAATAAAATACAAATCTATCCTCTTAATAATATTATTAGTGTAGATTATTAGTATATATTATTATAGGTTATGAGCTCCGATTATTGTCCGATGTTCCGTAAACGTTTAGTAATAAACCGTAAACTTAAAAACAGTGTTGATAAGGCAAATAAACTAAAAAATCTTCCTTGCAGTTTTAAATTCAATGATCCACATATTTTAGTCCTCTCAAAGTTGATGACTACAAGAAAACCTGAAGCAACTTTGTCTAGTTTTCTTACTCTCGAGTCTAAACTCATTTTAACTTCACATTTTTATGATAGACGGTAGTAAAGGTAGGTACTAACTTGTGCAACACTGTGGCAGTGTCTATTCGGATAGCCTCGTATCCACTAGGCAACATTTGGCGCGCGACACGTGAATCTCAACATGTACGGCAACGCTGCACAACAGCGCGCGACGTTGCCAGCTGCCGCGCAACATGACGCGCGGCTTGTTGTTTGTTTTAGTGCATCGTTAGTTGAGCATCAATTGTTGTCGAGTGGAGACGTGACGCACAACAATGTCCGTATAATATTATAACCACTGCCGCTGAAATCAACACAAGTTCCTCTGGCGACATGTTGTCGACGACTGAGAATGTGTGGACAGACAACGTTGTTAAACAAATGTTCCGCGTCAACATTCAACAAGTTGCGAAACATGTTGAGCAACATGTCGCGCGTCAAATGTTGCCTAGTGGATACGAGGCTTAAATCCTACTTCAATGTGCAATGTACCCGGCAACATCATTTTTACGGTGGTCACATCATATTATTTGGAGCAATTCAACAAGGTGTTTGATTTTCATACATGTCTTCTGTTGTTTGTGTTAGGATCAACACGATCCCGTCGGGGCTGCGGGTTGTTCGACAGAGATACCGCGGCCTCGACACAAAGGGCTAAGAAAGAACTTGCTTTTTAGTCAGTAGAAGTCTGACACTCTCTCCCGCTCTGCCCAGAGCGGGAGGGTTTATTTGATGAATTCCCACCCCAAAAAAAAAAGGATCATCGTGACTGTGTTTAGGTTAGTTGCTGTTGTGCAATTGCTCATGGGTGGTCGCAGCAGTGGTCTACCGTGGTTTGTTGTATTGTTAGTTTTTTTTTACAGTGCTTATTAACATTGTCGTAAGTTATTATAACAGTTTTTGGAGTCCTGGATACTCAAATAAAGAGAATTTTTAGTCTAACCCTTTCGCCTTTGGGCCTACAAGTGTGATGTACAGCTATTACGAACAAAATGTATGACGAGTGATAAAATATTATATCCCGAGATGTAATATACATCCCATAGTCAAAAGCTGGCTTTATAACTGACAGTTGTGACATAGCTGAAAGCTAAAATAAACTCAAACTCAAACTCAAAGCATTTATTTCAATTAAACCTATAAAGGCATTTTTGAATGTCAGAAGAACAATTCATAAAAACAAATCTACGAGTGCAATACGTCATTCCGAAAGCCACCACGCCGAATCACACGCCGCCGAATGCCAGCAACAACGAGCACCGCGAGCACGAAAGCACGCAACGACGCACACCGCTACAACGAATGCACGAGACCCCGAATCACGGAACAACGAATGCAACGCGCAACCGTCGCCCCGCAACCCGGAGCCCCGCGCACCCGCCGCCACGGCACACGCCGCCGCACGCCCCCGCACCCGCAGCACTCGCCGCCGCAAACATCCGGCGCCGCGCAACTCGACGCAGTAACCCCCGGAACGACGCATTGCACTCTAAAGCTACAGTCAGACACAAGGCATAATAACTTGTGAAAGTACTGTAGTTGCCCATTCCCTAGCGTAGATCTCTATGGAGAAGAAAGGGCAAGAAACTCCATGGACACTCTTTTTAATCAGAATATTATTACAAAATCTTGGTACATTACATCATTCATGTTGAGATGGTATATTATGTGAGAACTATGTAGCAAGAGGTGCAAGTTAAGAGCGTCCAGAGTAAAAACATATAATAAATAAAAATAAATAAATAAACCATGGCAACTAAGAGATGACCAGTCTCCACTGACAACGCCCGTTCACGAACATGACGCCTGGATCAGCACCATTCAACTCAACCATTTTGAAGGGAATTTAATGATCCGAATATTAAATACAGGATTTAAAAAAATAATTTCCAATGCTTTCCATCTATTTGAATAATCATAGACTATTTGTAGAGGTTACGTAATAAACTAATACAGGCAATTCGTGGTGGCCCAGTGAATTGTGACCGCAACTCTATAGTTTGTGGTCAACACGTGCGTGTGTCAATATGTTAGCGAGTTAGTGGCGACATGAAATTAGGTGTACTTGCACTCACGGACTGTTTTCTGTTACCTATTTACTTTTCATGAGATAAAAAATGCGATTTTATGAGAATGGATAGAACAGTGCGTTTGTGCCCGTTTTAAACAAATTATCTAAGTCTTGACGGGGTTCAACTATCAAATTAAATACTATTACGAGAAATGGTTAAGTTTTCACATTCAGACAAGCAGATATTTTTACGTTTAAAAAAAACTGTGGCTCACACTATAAATTTACTCCTGTATCGTGCGTGTGTTATCAAAAATACGAGTATTAAGTCACATACACAAACAGCTAGATTTGGAACAACTATCTGTAGATCATAGAAGTGTTTATTCCGAGCGGGGATCGACGCCGCAACTCGCAGCGCAGCAGCCAATTGCTCAGACACTGCGCCAACCATGCCGTCAAATTTCATATTTTTTTCGTAATTTGGTGTAACGTAAAATTAAATATATCATCACTGATTTAAATATGGTGAAGGAAAAATGTTTTAGAACCAAACATCCTATACAAATTAAATACTGTGAACTGATGATGGAATGGCCCACTTTCTCTCACAGTTTTTTTCATCAAAATAAAAACACAATGGCATCAATATCATGACTTTGGCCACACGACATACGACTGAAAACGTTCAACTAATTAATCATAGCAGTAAGTTAAGTTAAAAACTCCTGACACATTCTCCTCACATTAACGTCACGGACCAAATAAAAAGGTTTCGTAACCGGACCAAAAGCCAAAGAAAAAAGTAGGCGCATTTTCCGTGCGGGTCCCTTTTTTGTTAAAATGATACTTTTATACTGCACGTATTGTATTTTTTGGGGTCAAAGAAGTGAATAACGAGATTTTTTGTCTTTTGTATTTGTGATGTTTTTTTGAGGAAAGGCTTATGCTTTACTTTTGTCTCATTCAGAGATCTACAAATGTTAAACAGCACGAACTTTGGCTAGCTTTCTTCTCATATATCTAACTTCAAAATGCAAGGCAGATTGTCTGGTTCAGGGATGCGTTTAAGGGTTTATAACAATTACAAAAACTGTTTATATTAATGACAATTAATTGCAAAATTAAACTAACACAGTCATGCTGGCTTTTAACTAAGTAGACTAAAATTTGCCGTACAAAGTAAACCGCACCAAAGCTCCGAACTAGCATTGACGAAAACTCAGTCTGAGTTAATTAAAGGTTTTTCATTCTCAGTAGGTACGAAAGTCGATCCTATTATGACAGCAACAGGATTATCGATTGTCACGCTCGCTCATCGCTCTCATCGCTTCGCTTTGCTTTACAAAGCGCTTAAACAGCCGATAGTATAGCTCAGAGCTCCCATACAATATTGTCGCTCATTGTGCATACGCTTCATTGTCTTACTGGTTCAATTATGAATCAACTCATCCACCAAACCATCCAAACCGAATCCTGCTCTAGCAACAACAAATTAAAGCTTCATTTCGCGCGTTAAATAAGAAGCCGTTAAATGCAGACTCAATAGAATTCGATTATGTAATTCAAACATATCGGGTTGGTGAATCGATTAACTTTCAGCTGTATTTTCTTGGTGGAGGGTTGATAATTGAGTGATGGTAGGTTGGAGTTGTGATGTTTTAATGTGGTGTGAAGTGAGCGTGGTAGACTTTGTGACGGGTATATTCACAATCGCGCCAAGCGTTCGAGCCACTCATAATGACGAGATTATGTTCCACGGAATGTCTGCGCGTGATATGTCAGTTATTATTAAGCCAACATTAGAAATGGCATTGTTTCTATGTTTTAGAATTATGGTCTCTGGGTCAATGTTTTGTTGTTGTTTGTCGGAAAGTTCAATGAGATATTGATCGCCTCGTTGGTCTAGTGGTCGCTAGTGCGACTGCTGAGCATGAGGTCGTGGGTTTGATTCCTAGGCTGGGTACTATCAAGAATTTCTCAGTAGCAGTCACGAAGTCAGAGTGCCCCGCTGATGGCAATAGCGGGCCTATTGCCATCAGCGGGGCACTCTGACTTCCCCCTCTACTACTACATGTGACTTAAAACTTAAGTGGCGAAATATGGGTTTACCTTAAAAATATAAAATAGTAGATTATGCACCAAGGGGATAAAGTAGTGTTTTATGTAGCGGGCGCCGCAAGCAAAACGAAGGATTCAAGCGTCCTGAGTGCAGCGTGGGAATCAAAGTCACCTAAGACGAAGACACCTTTATCCCGGAGGTGAATACTCTACTTTCTACACCATCTACGAGGCAATATAAGTACTAAAATCAAAGTATTTATTAAAATAACAATCACAGTCTGTTAGTAGACCTATTTAAAAGCACTGATTCAGATACAGATTTTACGCCCTTTGTAGTTTTCCACTTGTAAAAATCGTCGTAGGTTTTCATGTAGGCACGATTCCTTAGACTTTTCTGGGAGCAGTTTGCTGGTAATGCCAAATAGCTTCGGATTTAATGTACTCCGGAGTCAAATCGTCACTTGACATTTATGTGAGAATTTGCAATATTTTAAGTAAGTAATTTGTTGTATAAAAATGAACAAACCAAAGCGATTTTCAGTATTTGCGCCTCTTTTTAATTTGTGTTCTATTTTTCTTTTATTTATATTCTATCTCGTGGTGGCCAGTTCGATTTTAGAACAATTATTTTTTTATCGCAGATCTATCAAAATGGTGAATGCATGGAATTAGTATGTACCTACTAGGCACCTATCGTAAATATTCGTTTGCGATTTAAGTTCCAAATTCAAATCACATTACTGACCAGCGGGTCACAAATTCAGTACAATATTACTGTGGCCCTAGTGAAAAGGGATCTAAGTCCAAAAATGCAACTTTACAGGAGACGCAAAAAACACTCCGGGTGCTTCAAATTGTGTGTTTGACCTCGTGTGACATTTAAACCGCTTCTTAATGAAATACATGTGATATTTTTTGTAGGTAAACGATTTATGCTCTTCATTATTATTGAGTTATTTTTTATGTAAAGTTAATAGTTTTTAAGATAGTGACTTATACTAACCGCAAAATGAATTCCTTGAGGGTATAAAGTAAGTGATACCCCTTCTCCCTTAAATTAAATGATAATTTAAAGAAGTGAAAAGGGATACGCATTTGGAATGTTTTTTATGATGACCAAGAACTGCAAAGAAATACTTAATACTTTACTAAATGAAAAACATTCGTTTTACTATGATTTTTAATTCAACGTTAACAAAATATCAAAATTCTCAAAAAAATATCTTATCGCCTTTTTCACAAAGATGTTATACGTGGTGTAGGGTACATTATGACTTGTACGAACTATTTTATGCAACTTATAGGTATCCATTATTTAAATAAAAATAAAACAAAAAATGTTTACAATACACAAACTCACATTTTAATCTGCACAAAAATCACAAATTGAGTAGAACAAAAAAACAAAATTATTTTCCTGAAAATATATACACATCAAAAGTGTCTAGGGATCAAGCATTTTTATGCGGATTTCTTGAGATTGAGATGTGGCTTTGTAATAAATTTATGATTTTATAAATTTATATGGATCCTTTTTGGTGCATTTCATAATTTGAATCAGGAACTGTGAATCAAATTCGAGTAAAAGATGAAAATCAGCTGTCAATATTTTCCCTATAAAAACATACAACGCATTGAAGACATTATTAGTGCTACTGTTTCCCTACTACAGATTAAAACCAACGTTATTATGGAGCGGCGACGTCATTTAAGCAGGGAAGAAATGCTCAGAGCCGTGGGAATGATAGAAGCTGGTTCCCGGCAACGTACTGTGGCTTTAGCTCTGAATACAAGTCAGAGTGTTATCAGTCGACTTTGGACACGTTACCGAAGCACTGGTACCGTGGCTGAGCGCCATGGAGGACGGTATCGCTGCACCACACGGAGACAAGACCGATACATTCAAATCTTAACTCGAAGAGCTCCAACAATAACCGCCATGATGTTAGCCGTGAGGCTTCATCACTCTTCAGGGAACTTAATTAGCGACCAAACAGTCAGAAACCGCTTGCATGAAGTGAACCTTCATTCCCGAAGACCGCTACGGGTACCACCTATAGCAATGCACAATCGTAGGATTCGATATCAATGGGCTCTTGAACACAGAAATTGGGCAGAAGAACAATGGCGTTTCGTGTGCTTTTCTGATGAGTCTCGTTTTGGTATGAGACCGGATACAAGACGTATACGACACTGGAGAACCCCTGGACGCCAACAGCGATTAAAATCCTGCCAGGAAGTCCATCCTTATAGTGGTGGAACCATCATGGTATGGGCGGGTATTTGGATCGGCGGAAGAACTGAGTTGATTTGGATCAGAGGCAACCTCAACGCTATCGGCGGCGGCGACCTCTCGCGCCCGGCCCTGGTGCAAGCCATGGTCCGGGGCGAGGAGGAATGGGACGCCGTCGCCTCCTTCTGCGAAGCAGTGATGCTGGCGAAGGAGGTGGCGGAACGCGAGAGGGAGAGAACCTCTCGTCCCAGCCGCCGCGGGAGGCGCTCCGGGCGTCGGGGGTCCCGCGATGACCTCCGGCCACCGTAGACGCGGGCCTGTGGACGGTGAGTGATGGGCTAACTCGCCGTCCGTCCGTCTCACGACGAAAACAGGCCGTGTCGACGGCGCGTTCGTGTTCCACGCGCGCCTCAAAGAGATGTCAGCAACATGGGAGGGGCCCGAAAGGGCCGACGCCTGTCGGGGCCGCGGGTAGTCCAACGGTTATCGCGGCCTCGACATAGAGGGCGAAGAAGGAACATGGGTGGTTTTTAGTCAGTAGAAGTCTGACACTCCCTTTCGCTCTGCCCAAGAGCGGGAGGGGTTATTCGATGATTTTACACCCACCAAAAAAAAAAAAAAAAAAAAAAAGGCAACCTCAACGCTCAAATTTATGCTGAGACGATTGTATCAGACGTCATCGTTCCTCTACAAGTGCAAATCGGTCCCTTATTTCAGTTAATGCATGATAATGCACGACCGCACACCGCAAAAGTTGTAAGACAGACTCTCGCCGCAGCTAACATCAATGTCCTGCCCTGGCCTGCTCAGTCGCCAGACTTGAACCCGATTGAGCATGCATGGGATATGCTACAGAGAAGAGCTCTGCCGAATATGGAGGGTATCCAGTCGCAAGAAGACCTTTTTTTGTTGTTGCAACGAACATGGGCGGCCATTCCACAGCGTGATTTGGATGAACTCATTTTGAGTATGCCAAACCGATGTTCTTGTGTTGTTAGTGTTCGCGGTAGAAACACGGATTATTAATTGTTTAAGTTACCCAATAAAATTTTAAAGAAAACTGTTATTTCAGTCTTTTTTTCGAACTTTAATGTTAGTGGTTCAAATGTCAAAAATCCCTTTATTAGGAAAATGGCAAATTTCTTTATTAATGCAAAGGTGACTTGGTTTATCGTTACTGTGACAAACGAAAACACTTTATTTGATGAATCCTTAAAGAAAATTTTAATTAATATCAATCAGGAGAAAAGTTATTGCAAAAATATATGTTGATCCCTAGACACTTTTGATGTGTGTATATATAATAAGAATATAAGTCACTATTAGTAAAGAAATAAAAAAGGGTCTTTTACACAATTTAAAATAAGCTTCAGGAATTCTTTCAGCACATTTCATCCTACAAGGTTCCAGACTTTTTATTTTCCTTTCTACAACGGTTTTTCCCTTACTTGTCTGGTAGCTTTTTCCTAAATTTCTTTTCTTTTTTCTGATTTCTCTATCTTCCCTTCTTTCTTTAATGCTTTTTCTAGGCTTACGTTTACGACCTTGTGTAACACCTTCTTTATACCAAAATGATGTATTATTGCTCACGTCGGAATCTTACTGTGGGATGATAACATTACGTCTACGTCTTGTGCGCCTATTTACAACTGAACAATCTGAGCCACTTGTGTCGGATGTATTTGGTATGAAATCGTCACTACTTTCAGCAGAATTATCGAGATCTGGGTATGGCAATTCATCAACCAACAGAGAAACAATATCAAGACACATGAGAAACGTTTCGTCGGAATCATTAAATAAATCGTCAGCTTTGTCGTGCTCCAGGCTTGTGGAACAGTTTCTGGAAAATCCAGGTATTGGTGAACATACTTTCGAACGAATTGGTGAAACATTTTTTAAGCATTCAAACTTTGGAGAGTAATCCGTAGAACATCCTGGCCTTGGAGAGTAATCCGTAGAACATCCTGGCCTTGGAGAGTAATCTTTAGAACATCCTGGCCTTGGAAAATAATTCTTGGAATACATACCCTTTGGAGAGTAATTCTCAGAACAAGTTGGTACAGGTTCTTCAATAAGACAATCCACTTCATCCATAATTTCCAGCTCTTTATTTATAAACAAGACCAATCATGCGGTTAATTCACCCTATACCAGCCATTCTAAAAACGAAATAATTCATTTAAGTAATTTTGAACAGAAACTAATAATTACGATTAGTACCGTAGGAGATTTCCACAGGGAAACTTAGTAGGAAGTTACGGTAAATAAAACAGGCATCTTAAATGTGTAGGCTTCCAGGTAAACGAAACAGAAAGAAATTCATGCTAAGTTACTAAACTATGTATACTACGTTACGAACAGTAATAACTTTATATCAAAAATGCAAACTAAAGCCAAATAAAAACCAAGCAATCTGAAGATTAGGTATGCTCTTTAAATCTTCAGATTGCATGGTTTTTATGTCATAAGAGTACATAATATAACTACTTATAAGAAAAAATAAAAGGCAGAATTAAGTATTACTAAGTATCTGGGATTTTTTGGCTTATTACAACTATTGTATCTGAGTTACCAAAAAAAACTAATTGTTCCCATTGGTTTTAGGTCATTGCACATCTGATAAGACTGATTAGATTCTAATTATAACAAAATTGTGAAAGTCGATTTTCAAGTTACGTACGTAAGCATTTAATAACTATACCTGCATACATCACACTGAACAGTAAGTAACCAACTTTATGAACTTTCAATATCTTGACTCGACTAAAATCAATGTAGTTGGAATATAATTAGTGTCTAATTCGTTTTTAAGTAATAGGATACGTATTGTATAGCTAAAACAAACATCATTGAATCAGAAATGCAAGAGTGTTATAAATATAAAAAATAAAAATAAATAAATATCCTTGGACATTTCACACAACGCCATCTAGTCCCAAGCTAAGCAACCTAATGCTTGTGTTATGGTAACGAGATGGCTGATAAACTACTTACATACATTTTTTTTTGTAAATACATACATATTATAGATAGAAAAACACCCAGACTCGGAACAAATACTTGTAGGTCGTACAAATATTTGTTCCGTGCGGGAATCGAACCCGCGACATGCTGCGCAGCAGTCAATCGCTCAACCACTGCGCCAACCGTGTCGTCAAAATTATTACGTTATGTTCCATAACACATTATTGTTTGTAGTTATTAGGTGTAAAAAGGTACGATTAGACTAAAACCTATTATAACATACAATCAACTTCGAAATAAGTTACAAAAATACGTGTAATAGGATCTAGGATCTAACTTACTCGCGTAATTTTCGATGTTTCTGCAGCGCGTCGACACAGGCTCCGCTTAGTCCAGTGCGCGAGCGGCTGAGAGACGCGGGCGCGTATGCACTCTCTACCCACCCGCACCAATCCCCGCATCGACTAGCATCCTTACTCACGTAAATGAAAGCAATTCGTAGTATATAATTATAATTGTATCAAATTATATTTATCAATTTCACAATATCATATGTGAATACTAATCTCAACCGAGTTATTTTTTATTTTTTCCCTTTATTTTGGTGAAAACGGATTTATGTCTAGTAATATCATTTCTCACTAAACCATTTTTAAGGACCAAGTGTTGTTGTATTGATAAACACCAACTAAATGAAAACGTGTGTAATTTATGTTAATTTTGATTTAAAAACACGAACAAATATTTTTATTTTTCCGTTTAAAATAATACAAAAGTACTTGAAACCGACTTTTGTAGTTTTTTTTGGTGTCAGTTGGACCCTTTTACACAAAGTAACTTTCTTATTTTTAGAGATAGCTTAGATCTGTTTTCACCAAACGATAGAGCATTTTTTTCTGATCACTTTGGTACACTTAAATCATTTTCGACAAAATTGGACTTATACCCCTTTTCACTAGGGCCACAGTATTTAATGCCCTGCTAGACGTCAGGGCGTAAATGACTTACTTTAGGTTAAGTTTGCATGACATAAATTTGACATTGTCGAGCAGGTGGTGTGAAAAAATATCTATAACTACTATATTTACCTAACACTCCGGGGATTATAGGCGTGTTGTATGTAATAGGTACACTTAAACTTTATTCAGCCAGTCTTTAATGTGTGCTGTATAGTGTTGCCTGGATCTTTGGCACTTGCTTGGTATTGCCAGGAGACTAAGGTTGTTGGCAAATGCAGAACTCTGAACAACTGTGACAACAAACTACAGTACCGTGTTTGTATTAAATACTAATTAATTATAGTTGGTTCTAATTAACACACTAAAATATTTAATCAGACTTTCAGCCTCGGCCAACGAGGTATTCCCATCTGAGCACCGATTTATAGAGCACCTACGCTAAGACGACCTAAGCTATTCCCATTAGAGCACCAATCAATATTTTGACGTGGTGCTCTAATGGGAACAATTAAAAAATATTTAATTTTATTCCCATCTGAGAACCTACGATTTGGTAGCTGCTAGTGATGAGGTGTAAAATAAAACTAATCGATAATAATTTTTGTAAAGTTCCACAAACTCCCAGGAGGACAGAAACATTAGGAGCTATAAGAAATTGGAACCTTAAAATCAAATCTATATGCCTTTCTAATACAATGGAGTTTTTTTTGTTGGAGATGAGAAACAAGGACAGTAAAGTCTCACAAGCATATAGATTTGATTTGATGATGACCATGTTGTGATTTTGGCCAACATGTTAAACAAAAAAACTAACCGGAAACTAATTACATTACGTCATCATCATCATCATCAGCCTATATTGTTCCCACTTCAGGGACTCAGGCCTCCTCTCTAGGAGAGGGATGGGCTATAATCCACCACGCGGGCCCAGTGCGGATTGGTAGATGTCACATATCTTCGAATTTTTGGTTCTAAGATATGCCGCGGTTTCCTCACGGTGTTTTCCTTCACCGTTTTGAGTGCAGTGGTGATGAAATAAATTACACAAAGTAATGCGCCTGCCTGGGTTCGAACCCACGACCAACTGTCCGTAAGTCGAAGCTGCAACCACTGGGCCACACTGCTCCATTACGTAGTGTAGTTACATTACGTAGTGTAATGTAATTAGTTTCCGGTTAGTTTTTTTCATCATGCGAAAACAACATAAATGTAACCTTTATATTATATGTAATAATGACCCGATTGTCGCCATTCATATCCAAACACCAAATAATACTCACAAACCAAACATTCGCAACTCAAAGCTCCACTCACTGAACAAACTTATCAACGGGAAACACTTAATCGTCTTCTACTTAACGACTACTTTCATCAACTTACCAACTTAGTAAGTAGACGAACTTGGAATATTCGTCAAATATCACGCGTTTATGTATGGTCAGTAGGTAACTGTCAAAGTCAAAGTCAAAATATTTTATTTCACATAGGCACTTGTAAAACGTCGACATTAAAAAGGGGCACGGTTCGGTGCATTCGTCGATTCCTAAGGAGACGAACCGGCAAGAAACTCCAAAGGTTACTCTTAATCTACTGAAGTTGGTTGACGCTGTTAATTTTTTACTAAGATCTAAATAGATTTAAAATTATACGTTTGTTGTAAGTTTTTGGAATCTGAAATGATTTATTTTGAAACGTGCAAAATATTAGTGCACTACAGGTTGCACCTTTACGAAAAATAAAGGAAAACATCGTGAGGAAACGCATGTCCTGGAACCAAAAAATCGAAGACATGTGACATTTACCAACCCGCTCTGACCCCGTGTGTTAGATTACAGCATATTCCAGAGAGAATAGAGAGGAGGCCTGTGTCCCAGCTGTGAGTACATTATAAGTTGATTATAATAATACTACTACTGCTTTTCAGTATTTCATTAATAGCTTAAAGTTTTTACCGTCTGAAAATCCAACCTTTTTTTTTCGAAAAAACTATAAAGTGTAAATCAATTTTTATCGTTGAACGTACTTACCTATTCGTCAGCTGATATCAGTCGGCTGAGTGAATTGACACGAGCACGCTCCTAATTACTGCGGGCTGTGTACCGTTACTGTGCTGCGGCCGACACGGGGTTAGGAAGAGATGGATACGGTAATATTTATTCATAACTACCTAACCATTCAGAAATTACAGGCGTGATGTTATACAGTTATGTTAAGTCAGGGCATTATTGTAATTACCATAATTTTTGACAGATGCATTAAATAGCAACATCTAAGGCAAATTCAGGTAAATTGACAATTTACTTTATAAACCGTTTTCTTGATAGATATCTAGAAAAACTAGTCTTTTGATTATTTTGTTGCAACATAATATATTTTTCGGTGAATTGTGATGTGTCAGACCAAGTTTTTTGGACTTGTCTTTGCAAACATATACAGGGTGTTTGGAAGGGAGCTGTACATACGCCTAGGGTAGAAACTAGGGATAGTCTGCTACCTACCCCCGCCCATTATATTGACCTTGGCCTCAAGGTTTTTTTTTAATTTAAAATTATTTCTTTACCTTACTACGGTACTTCAGGCCCCATAACTTTTCTTCTCCACAATTTTCTGGTGTAAAATAATTTTTTGCAGGACCCTAAGACTCTAACGATTAAAACAAGACCATTAGCCGACCGGTCCCATGGATAGATTTTGAGTTACAGGTAGTTTTAGTCAAAAAGTCAAATAAAAAATAATAATAAATTAAAAAAAAACCTTGAGGCCAAGGTCAATATAATGGGCGGGGGTAGGTAGCAGACTATCCCTAGTTTCTACCCTAGGCGTATGTACAGCTCCCTTCCAAACACCCTGTATACTGAACTTTTTATTATCTGTGATAGATAAAATTTTCTGAAGTTCATATTTTCTAACTTCAAATAATCGTAGTCTTCCATAAATAAAAACGAGGTCTACAAAATCGAATAAAAATAATAATCAGTGCGATTAATTTTCTCATTGTTCTGTGATCTAAAGCATCCACGTAGCCAAATAAACGAACAAATAACAAAAAATAAAGAACCAGCACTGATATAAAATACGAACATTATCCAATGTCCTGTAGTTTTCTATCTTACATCGAAAAAAAAACTAGTATCTAAGTAACAAAATAAAAAAACTCAATTCTCCTCCGATCCAATAAAGCTCGGTGTACAAAAACGATTAATCTGGCTGTTCGTCTAGATTGCGATCTATTGGTCGCGCGACTGTGTCGCAAATTGCCTGCGATCGAATGCGACTGTGTTGCGTCGCGTCGCAGATTGCCGTCGTGTGTTTGTTGGTGTACGAGTATTGTTGCGAACCTGTGTATAGGTTCGACTAACGGGTTTGTTTGTAACTATATGCAGTATCTCTCTACTTCTATAGGCAAGATAATTAAAGATAGAGTCTTTCTTGTGCAACTTTCGGTAGCATAAGTCATATCATTTCTATCGTTTAACAAAATGTAATTTTCTTCAGGTCCTCTGACAGAATCCGTCGTAACAAAGTTTGATGCAAGTGACCGAGTTATTGCAGTGGACAGAAGTGAAAGAAAACTACCCATGTACGCACCATGCAGCTTCATGTAACTTAGTAGCTTCATATACAGCACAATCAAAACGCTGGAATATCAAAACGGGGCACATTCAATACTAGCGGGCACACATTGGAGTGCGGGCATCAGTTACCCGCAAATTGTGGCCAGTTCCCTGATTGGATTACTGCAATCTGCCTGTGGCCTGACTCCGCTGGATATTGCTCGGTTTAGAATGTGTGATAGTCTTTCAATTTACGACGTAGACGGAAACTGCTTTGTTGTAAAACTGAGCTCTCAACTGACTAGCTATACAGACGACAGTACTTCAGTATTTGAAACATACAGTATCTTGTGTGTGGTTATAACTGAAGACTTCGTATTGTAATTTCCTCTATGAAAATAAAAGGATTGTTTATCGTCTACGACGTTATTGAATAGTAACCAGACCCGACGTATTCAATCACAAACTATTAAATAACGCGTTAGTCATTCGCTTTCTGGCTGCAGCTGTAACAGACTGTAACTCGTAAAATGATGGGTTTTGTAACATGTTACTCCGAAGTACCGCCTGAGATTATTAACTAATCAGTGTAATATCCCAGGTTAACTTGTGTCAGTGTCCTGTTTGTATGTAGGTTACTTCTTACTCATATACAATTTCAATAAATTCAATGAACAACAACACAACATCTTCAAAACCAACATAAAATCATCAACCATACCCCAGAATAACAAAGTAGGCAGTGTACCAATTCTCCAAATACGCATTAGGTCCGTGAGGGGTACCGGCGCGGGGAACGCCAGCCTACCCCCTGATTGCATTACTGCAAGTCTCACTCAGTGGCCGCAGGGACGGCGTTATTTGATACGCAACCAGTCATTTGGACGGGTTTATGCAATAATCATGCTTTATTGAATTATGAAGTAGATTTACGTATAGCGTATAGAATTTGCGGACTGATTAAATTGTCTGCTGTTTTAGTGGCTCTGTGGTTAGTAGATTCTAATAGGTTCTGTAATTATTTTGGTATTTATAAATAAAACATTATTTCAGCGCGATGACCTCTTTATTGCTTGTTATATGAACTTAAACTAAGCTGCATTTGGTTAAACTATAAACCGAGTTCAAAAGTCTAGGCGGTGTGATAGTTTCGACTTCAATGAAGTTGAATTAACTGGAAGTTTTGAGGTTTACGGTTTTTTTCTAAAATCCATTACCATTCATGAAAAAGCTTAATATTTGGCCTGTTATTAAGAACTCTTTCTTTTATTTTGGAAATTCATAAAAAACAGGATCAGTTAAACCAATCACAGACCTCTATCGCCTTCCCTTACTTTCTCACATAAAAAGTAAAATACCTCGTTTCACGGTACTCAGCTAGTTTGCAACATAACATAAAAACAAGCGCTTCTACGAGCTGGGATTGTTGGCTAACGAAGCGTGTGGTTATCATAACTTTGACGATGTAAAACACTGTTAACTTTTACTGAAAGAATCGCCTGTATACAGGAGTATACAGGCGATGGTTATACGGGTAAAGGAAAACTTTAGAGCGTCGTTGTAATTCTTAGAGTGATTTAGAATTCAATTAACTAATTAAAAATTAAACGTTAAATAGAATAGAATTTTCATATTAGGTACCCGCCCTTGTTTTGAATGGTTTTGCTAGTTGAAAAAGCAGTTGTTTTATTTATTTACACACACTGAAATATTTAATAAATTAAGATCCACATCGAAATCAATACCTAGTGTACCACCTAGTGGTCTGTGTTCCTAGAGTGGGGCAACGTTTTTTAAAAAAAGAATAGTTATATAGGACAACGCAATCACACAGATCAAAATCAAAATATTCTTTTTCACATATGTTTATATGGGCACATATAAAAACGTCGAGAACAGGTGCACGGTTCAGGTTGGTCGGGTCCTATGGAGATAAACCTACAAGAAACTCCATGGAAACAGACAGAAACGAAACGAGGTGAATTAAACGATTTAATGTTTTTTAACTAGTTTTAATGATATTTGAATGTGTTTTTATTTGTAGAATGTTAGTATGATTTTTATTTATTATTGACATTTTAATGATATTTTGATGATTTTTTAATGTACACAGTTTTATGTAACACATTAAAAAATCATCATCAATTATGGAATGTTATTGTGATTTTTATTTATTATTGACATTTTATAGATTTTAATGTGCGCTTTTTGATGATGTTTTAATGTTTTTTGTGCTATTTTTATTTGTATTATTCTCTCACTAAGTATGGGTATTTTGTCTGAAATAAAACACTATATATAATTTATTTTATATTTTAATTTATAATCATCTCAATAAAATCTAAACAAGTAGTTTATAATAGAGCAACAGATAAAAGCCTAAAAACTGACTAGATATAAAATTATTACCTCGAAATAATAGATCGCGCGATGATATACAAGAACTTGATGGACAACTGATCAATCACTGCACTTATCGAGCCGATACTGAACTCCTCTAACGTCGTGCTCTGAAACCAGATATCAACACAAACAGTACATTCCTTTGCCTCATCTACCAGAAATAAAGCGTAGACACACTGGTAGGGCAAGGTAAGCGCACGCAAGTATTAGCGAATCGCTCGGAGTCTACGTAACGTGATTGTGGAGTAACGAAGCATGCGGTGTACCGTGTACTACAGCTTTATATCACTAGAGATGTGTTTGGATGTTCCATGGAAATATCGATGTTGCGTGTGCCAGCGATTGATATATGTGATTTTGCAATCTAAAGGACAAATAATTGAATTATAACGTAACATCTATTTATTCCGGAAGACGTTGCGTTGGAAGGCCTCCCTCTAGGTGGACCGATGACCTGGCGAAGGTTGCGGGGATCCGCTAGATGCGAGACGCACGGGACCGGTCAATGTGGCGACACTTAAGGGAGGCCTATGTTCAGCAGTGGACGTCTTTCGGCTGAAATGATGATGATGATGATCTATTTATTTGAATTTCAAGCTAGTTTTGCATTTTATGTTTTTTGTGTTTGCACAGTAAGGTATACATTTTAAAAATAAGTCAATATCGATGTTAAAGAGAAATGGCAATAAATGAGGACAAACAAAGACATGCGGGAACGTGTGTTCGTAAGTTATTAGTGGTTGAGTAATGAATGAGGTGCTACTGAACGGTACGAAGCATTGTAACGTTTTATGACTTGAAACATTTTACTTTTCATATTTATCGATATCGATTCAACAAACCAAAAAATACACAGTTGTTTTGGGTTATAACGGGTACCTACCTAAAAAAGATCAAAAACCCAAATTAAATGAACCACGTAATTCTCGTAAAACTAAGTTTATTTCAATGGGCAAGTCCGTCAAAAACCGTATTACCGGACAGCGGAGCAGCCTGCACCCTTTACCCACGATTCACGGTTATTTAAACACCCCTAGTCAGATGGGGGAGAGTTTTCACCGGCATTTATATTCTGGAGTGAAGGAACAATATTGTATATTGGCTTCGACGCCAATCTGACAAATAAAAGACTACGAGTATTTGCTGGATGTAGTGTTTGCAAGCTAGGACAGGCAGCTGTCAGCTTTGATTGACAGTTTGGTATCGTTGCTACCAAATTGTTTTGTGGTGTGTGGTAACCTAAATAGTTTGTTTTGTGTCACAGAATTTCAACATGGTAACTCCTGCGATAGTTACTTTGGTAATACTATAGATTTCCTTCTTAGCAAAATGTTTGTAAATGATATGTTAAGTATTAAAATATTTTAATTACAAAGCTGTTTATGAAATTGGGAGCATTGCCTGTGACACAGATCTATAAAATTGTCGAGTAAAAGTTCTCGATAAATTATTATAATTCATAAGCCCATCACTACTACTTCCAGTTTATTTTACTAGTACTTCTCAGCACACAGAGGAATTAATTTCCTCACAGATAATGGAAGAAAAACATTGTCTGTTATTTGCTTGTCATCTCGCGAAGTGCCAAGAGGAAGGTGACGTAATAGGTGTTAGGGAAACATTTCCTCAATGTCTTATTGAAAGGCAAAGTTTAATCTACATGTTTTAAGAATTTTCTTTTTATAGCCTGTCGACAGTTCAAAGGTAGAATCATAAATTGCTAGTTTAATTATTGTAACTAATCAATTCGATGTTTCCATTAACTCACAGAGACTGGTGGATTACGGTCAACTCTGTCCCACAGAGTGCCCGAGACATGTGTCCCCGCAGTTAGTGCGTATGCTTCCCTGCAGATTATAGACTGGTAAATGCTTAATTTTATATTTCTGCTCATAAATAAAAGTGTAAATACCATAAAACAATAAGTTCAAAAACTAAAACCCGACTACAAATAAAATCGCAGACTAATAAAACCGCGGTCTTAAAAGTAGAAAACAAGAAAAATCGTCTATTAAGAGATAATTTTTATGTTTCAATCGAACGTATTATAAGTTGAATGATTATAGAGAACAGCCGTTGTCGCATGCCACTGAAACCTGATGCTACTTCATGGCGTTCTTATTGATACAGAAGTCAGGTGCTAGTTGCCATTAGCAATGTGGTATGCGACTACTACTGACCTCTGTTGTGATTATCTAATTTTTTTTTCGATGTTGGAATTTGACATTTCAATGCCGATACAATAAAATTTATATAGCCTATGTCATACGAATCTATTGGCACCTTATTTATTCAAATCCGTTCATTAGTTTAAATTCGGCTACCAAGACATGAGTAAGACCCTTTTACCTAATTGATTACGATAGATTTCATGTTAAAATGTTAATTATTAGTCTTTTTTTTTAAAGCCAAAATAAAAAAACAAAGTCGTGTATTACCAAACCACAGAGCTCTTCCACGTGTCCATGATATAACACATTTCATTAATAAAGGTAATATTTCAATAGTAGTATAGCCAATGTGGGGTGGTTAATGATAGCAATAACACTAGCAATCGGGAATGAATAAAAGGTGTAATTTATGTGTTTCTACCCCCAAAATGTGGCCGTGCAATTACATGCTGTAGGGGTGAAAGTAAGGAGCCAAATCTATATCGATAGATAGGCTTATTAACATTTTAGAAGGGAATTTAATTGCTTTATGACTTGAATTGCAATTTTGTAATAAAGTAGCGTTTCGTTTTATTGATGTAGATGATTTGGTAAGGTGGTTAGAAGCCTCTTCACGTTTAAATTTAAGTCTAAAACGTGATTTAAATTTCAAGGTCGAACAAAGCCGCACCGGTTGTATCGGGTCGGTTGCACAAAGGTGAACTTTAAGAACACTTACACGCTCACGACTTTACTAATATTTTATTTTCGTACATCACCTCAATATTAATAAAAAAAACAGTATCAAGAATCTATCGAGCATGTCCCATCCCTAAAGACTTTAGGAGAGGCCCATCCTACAGTAGGGAAATGCTAATGATTTCCCTTCAGACACCATTTTAAAGGTACAGTCGTAATGAATATTCTATTTTAGTTCTATACGGTCCCGTTATAGATGGCGCTATTGTTCCACGATTTACTTTCAGTATTATTGTTCTACAAGAATTGTTTCACTTTGTGTTACATTATTAGATCACTGTTAAGTGTTTAGGCAATTTTCAGTCTTTGTGAAAATTAAATAAAGGTCTGTTTTGTACAATATTTATGGTTGAGAGTATTAAAAGCTTCGCCTATTGACTCTATTATCTTGATACTATCGCTTACAACGTAATATTTAAAGTGGGAAATAGGTTTCTAAGTCACTTTGGCTGGGGAAATGATAATTTTACAATGGGGAAAAGTATCATGTTTATACGAGTATATCGAATAAGCAAGGTGGGAAACAGCTGTGATGTTATGTTATGGCAATTGAACTAAATAGCTTTCACTTTGATGATTGAAATTGACATTACCGCATCACTTCAAAAACTAATAGTAAAGCCGCATTCACATTTGTCTGACGTGTTGTTACTTCGTTATAGTGCAACTATACTTACTTCCACCTTTCAAATACATACTAACATCAAAGATAAAAGGATAAAATCGCAGGTGAAGCCACATTTTAAGCACAAATTCTAACCAGAATGCCTGGCTAGTCCTCAATGGAGGGATGTAGCCCGTAACTGTGAATGCTGCAATATATGGCTACAGTGGGATAAGCGAACATACTTTGACTAACTTTGTGAGGAAGACTGAATATAAACACACAACTAGGGTCGGCTAAAAGGGTAACACATTTTTTCGTGACGAATTATGTTTGTTGAGTGACATCTAAAGTCTAGGTTCAGTAATATTCTTGATTCAAGCAGTGATAATAGTGTTTGATCGTAATATTTATTCAGTGTTAGAAAATAGATGAAATGAGAGCAGTGGTGGCCCAGTGAACTCACGAAAAGTGAGTCGCGGGTTCGAACCTAGTCAGGCGCATTACTTTGTGTAATTTATTTCATAACCACTGCTTTCAAAACGGTGAAGGAAAACATCGTGAGGAAACCGGCATGTCTTAGAACTAAAAAATTCGAAGATATGTGACATCTACTAATCCGTACTGGGCCCGCGTGGTGGATCAGAGCCCATCTCTCTCCTAGAAAAGAGGCCTGAGTCCAGGTGGGAACATTATAGGCTGATGATGATGATGATGTTGTTAGAAAATTGAAAGCGGAGCTAAAAATGAAAAGCCCAAAGAAATCATGATACTACTATATCTTATATCTTCGTATCTTGTATTAATCTGACGGATGAGATTTTGGCTAAATAATGATAGCCGCTTGGATCTTTTTAGGTTAAGCCGCACTTTCCTAGGTTAGGTTAGTTGCTGTGGATGGGTGTCCACCTATTACATACCAAGTCATACCTGATTTGGGAATCACGTTAACCCTCGGTTGTAATTGTAGATCTTTCACAGTGTTTACAGGTAGTCAGTGGTCTGGAAGTCTGACAACTAGTCTTACCTTTTGTTTTTCCTACTACTCCGCTATTCTTTTCTGATTAATTTCGTTGCGGGATCCAAGACAGTTAAATCATTTCTCTGGGACTTCGTCGAGCATTGTCTCCGCGCTTTTCTTGTGGTCGCCACTATTGATTCTGGCTTACAGGAGTTACAGTGGTTTGGGAATAGTGAGGCGGGCTTGTTACCAAGGGTTATCGTTTTCATCATTATCAGCGATACGACGTCCACTGCTGGACAAAGGCCTCCCCCATAGAACGCTATAATGAACGGCAACCTGCCGTGGGATGTCCACTGGCATCGTATTGCGCAGTACTAACTAGGTTGAGGAGGTCAGATAGGAAGTTGCTGTAAAATATAGTATGTAAAATACTGGTATTCAGCTGTATCCAGTTAGACTGGAAATCGATCCTTACATAGTTGGGAAAAGGCTGCACAGATGATGATGATGATCTACATTCATCTGCACCATATTTTGTATGTAAACATTATCGCTCGAAAATGTATTCTAAGGGAAGTTAGTTAGTTAGTCGGGGCCGCGGGTTGTACTCTAGTTATCGCGGCCTCGACATAGAGGGCGAAGAAGGAACATGGGTGGTTTTTAGTCAGTAGAAGTCTGACACTCCCTTTCGCTCTGCCCAAGAGCGGAAGGGGTTATTCGATGATTTTCCACCCGCCGAAAAAAAAAAAGGGAAGTTAGATTCAATTTTTATTTAAAAAAAAACGCTTACCTAAAACCATAAAACATACTTTACTCTACCATAAATACAATAATTCCTCCACACATACAATTTACACACAACAGATGTTCTAAGCGTACAGTTAGCAATCGAAATTATAACTTAACGCTGCAAAACACACGCGATAACCAACCCTCCACTACATACATATAAAGAGGATTTTTGTTTAATTCATTCCCAAATTGCCTAACAACCATGGCTGACAAATGTACGCGGGTACGTCCTTTAGTATGTCGCGTCAGATTAAATGCAGCGATTGTTGGGAGGTGAATTGATCTAAGACGGCTGGTTAGAGGGTAGGTAGTCATGTAGGGGGTATGGCAGTCATATGTGGAGGACATGGTAAACAGATTGGTAGTTAAAGAACTTGTAGTTAAAGATTAGATGTTTATAGCGTGATTGTCAACAATTTAGTTTTAGGGGCGAGATTGCGAGATTTAAACCTAGTCGAGCAATTTGAAATTGAATACCTATTAATGTCAACGTGATGGTGCAGTAGCTAAGTAATTGACTGCTGCGTTGTTTGTCGCATATTCGATTCCGTCACTGAACAAATATTTGCATAGCCCACAGGCCGTTAGGTTTGGTGTAGGTTTATATGAGTTTTAATTTTTGTAACGCATCCACGATACAAGCAAAAAAATTATTAAAAAATGTAACGTTAAGCCACCTATACTGAGTCCGCATGGTATCTTGGGTAATTCACAGAAAATTATGAAACCTAACAAAATTCAAAACATTTTTAATAATACTAAGGTTCTTTTAAGAAAAAAGGATGAGATTAAAACAACATAGTTTTATTGAAATACCGGTGATACAGGAATGAATGGTTTTCAGTGGAAGTTCAAATAAAACTGTATAAACAAAGATATTACGGAGATGAACATTTCTTTAAAAATAATTCAAAGAAAACATTTCTCCGATAAAAATGAGTTCCCAGATGCCTCTTTAACCGTGTTTGAATCCAAACTGAAACACAAACCGAAAACATAGTAGAAAACATTCAACAAAATAACTAAAAGGAACCGACCAGACTCATAGATTCCATTTCCTTTGGGAACCAGACGGATAAACTGGTAGATCCTACGGAATAAACATGGCCTTTTAATTTTAAATAACATATCGATTTATCATAAACTATCGGCTTGTCTGAGCACAGAAATAAATGCTTTTCCGTTTCGAAATCTATTCACGAAACCACTACCTATAAATCTCTTGAAATAAAACATTTTCTAGTACTGTTACATCCATGTCTGTGTTTGTTACTGCAAAACTTTTATATCAAGAAACATAACCTGCAATGTACGTCAAACATATGCTAGCTACCCCCAATTTGTCGATGTTACGCGGTAGATACCCGCATACATGGTGGAGCGAACACTGGATCCTTTGCAAAACATAAATTTGATATCCATTGCCTTTTACGAGATAGCTTTGAGTAATTAAAGTGTTTTAGGAAAAGGGATGTTTACTGACTTAAAAAAAATATGATTTTAATTAGTCCGTCTGTTAGAATATCGAAAACTATTGGATACGTATTTTTTTTGTTTTATCAAAACAATAAAAAATTACCAAGTTAAAACGCGTCAAAGATTCGCTATTCTAAACTCATATTTTGAGTGGGGGTTTGTGACGTCACTAACCGCAAAAAAATGCCATACTAATGTCTTAGAATATGACGTTTGTTTACTTACGTGAAAAAATAAAAAATACGTGTCCAATATTTTATGGAATTCTATCTGACGGACTAATAGTTTTTTTTAGTTAACTACCCTATTGAAAATTATGTTTTAAACTCATAAAGCTGATAGAACTATCTGTTCAAAACAAAAATATTATACCTTGATCAACGTCTGATCGGTACTGAAAATCATAATTGTACAAAATTCTTACATCCAACCTACCAACGTAAAACCAATTAATTACGGGTAATTACTTAAAATAAATGAAATATTACATGTTACTTTGGTTTGCCGTCTTTGGTAATTGAAGATCTGTTGAAGGTCGCGTGGGTGGTCTTAATCAAAACCAGACATTTCCAAGTCTGACAAATGACATTTATTTCGTTTGAGTATTCCAAATATTAGAACATGAAATAATAGCCCTAAAAATACAGTTTATAAGGACTACGTCGCCATCCAATCATTTACCGACTTCCAATTTTCCATCCATCGGCTGACTAGCCTTTTTAAAAATTTCAGATCAAGATTAAAAATTCTTTTTCTTATTCTCAAAGACTGCCTCACAAAAATCTTAACAAAAAAGTAGAAACACCATAATTAAATTGTTTCACGGATAAGTCTCAATAAGAAATTTTCACCGTTGGCTGGGTCGCGCTGTTTTGCTTCGGCTAACAGTGGGAGGAGGGTACATTGGAGGGGGTTGGGAGGGGGGAGGGAGATTGATTATGTGCTCACGCACCGTCAGACATGTGAGGTAATTAAATGTAATGATTGCAGGAAAACTGTGATTTTTTGTTTTATATTTCTTCTTTTTTCGTTGTTTAGTAATTATGGTTTTTGTTTAGTTTTGGTGTGAATGAGGGTTGGTTGCTTTTTGTGGGTCAAATTTGTATACAAATGAATGTAGCTTTGTAATATTTAAATATTTCAGCTTTAGCATGAGTAATTTATTTGGTTACTTTATAATTCACTCGGGGGAGCTTTTGACTGAATAATAACAGCGACTTGGATCAGTATTTAGTTTGAGCCGTGTTTTGCCTATGTTAGTCCGCGGATTAGTGACCACTTATATTACTTGTAGATCTTTATCAGTTGTTACAGGTAGTTAGTGGCCTGACAGCCTGACAAACCTTACCAAGGAGGAGGTATTAATCAGTATTAACTGGGCTGTGGAGGACAGATTGGCAGTCGCTCCATGTAAATGACTGATATTCATATGAAGGAATGAATGAAAGAAATTTTTTTACTAAAATACCTTATTTTTTACAAAAAAAAAACAAGCTGATAATACCAAAAGGGCCTCAGAAAAATGCCAGATGGCAACACAGTTGATTTTCAGCTGCTGCCCACGGAACACCAGGTAGTATTAATCACACTTAAAATAATAAAAACAAACAAGGATAGCCTCAATGATATCGCCCGTAAGCACAGAACAACACTTGATGTCAGTCCCAACGTTTAAAGGGTCTTTTAACAAAACAACTTACTAAAAATCCACCCAAAACAGAGAAAAAACATACAGAAATTTGTTTGTTTTTTCCACACACTCGCCTTTTAACTCGCGTCCTAAGATCCGATATTATCCCCTTCATCCGCAACCCTTGTTTCCCCACTATTTAGGTGGCAAATAAAAATGTTATCAATCGAGAACACCCGACTGCCGGTCTGTCCGGATTACGTTGGCACTCTGTGGTTACCCTAGCGTTTGTTTTTAGACAAATACGGAGCAATTGGCAGGATATATAAGCATTATGGTATCGGTTGTTAATAAAATAACTTACACTTTTCTTTTTGATTTTGCAGATAGCTTTATTATTTCTATACAAATTTGCTAAAGCTTCAAGATTTTTAGTATTTTGTAAGAGTTATCATTTTATCAAAACCTTGTTTTGATAAAAAATAAATCTGTTAAGCCAGTAATTTTTATTTCAATGGCTTATTCGTTTAATGTGAGCACAGTGGAAACACAAGCTGCATCCACGGTAATGTTTGTCTTGACCAAATAAACTTTAAGGAATTCTTGAGAGTCTCGCAAGTTAATCAGTAATAATAAAAGGGAGTGCTTTACAGAATTTAAAGAGCCAAGTTAAAACGATCTCTTAATCGTTGTCGTGTCAGTGGTGTCGGACCCAACTTACGAACAGTAGGTCGTGAGTTCGAATCCAGGCAGGCGCATTACTTTGCGTAATTTATTTCATTACCGCTGCTCTCAAAACGGTGAAGGAAAACATCGAGAGGAAACCGGCATGTCTTAGAATAAAAAAAAAATCGAAGACATGTGACATCTACCAACCCGCACTGGGCCCGCGTGGTGGATTATAGCCCATCCCTCTCCTAGAGAGAAGGCCTGAATCCCTGCAGTGGGAACATTATAGGCTGATGATGATGATGATGATGTTGTCCTGTATATAGGTTCAATAAAGTTTAACAGTAATATGATTATTTTCTGCTGAAAACTTGCTGCTGTGTAACTTTTGTTTATCAAGACGTATTGCCAAGGCTTCAAGATAACAGATTTATATATCAAAAGGCCTTTAACTATTTATTTTGTTCCTTTATGAAATAGCATGTGTACACTGAACTAAAAAACGTGTCTTTAGTTCTGATTTCATTAAGTCCCTTAACTAAGTTTACTTTAAAACCCAACACATAACTTAACTCATAAGCCTTGCTCCCCTATGTTTATCAATCGGGACCAAGTGCCGGTATGTCCGGATTACGCCCGCAGCGTGGACACCCTACTGTTTGCCTTACTTGTTTGTTTTTTGGCCGACTGCGGCAAAAAGAAGAGTAATGATTAGCTGTATGTGGGCTAGGTTTAGGATGGGTAATTATTTAGATGTCTGCTTTTAATGTCCCGTTGGAAAGTCTGAATTGTTTCGGGGTTTGTTCTATGATTTAACGAACAGTTTGTTTTTTAATGGCTAGTATTATTATTAAGTAAATAATCAAATAGATATTTGTAAAAAATAATCCTGTTGATGCTTGTTGGGGTTTGGGAATAGTGAGACAGGCTGGTTTAAAAAAAAAAATCGCTCGTTGATTTTTTGGGCATACCAAAATAATGTTTTTTATGAGCATTTTAAGTCCACTATTGACTTCCTACAAAAAAATACTACAGTTAAGGGATTTCATGGGTCCTTATACAGCAAGAAAACGCGAGGAGCTCGTTGCTTAATAACAATCTGCCACTTTGGTCGTTCTTTAAGTTAAGCCGCAGATGCCTAGGTTGGTCTGTGGAGGGGTGACCACCCATTACATACCGAGCTTCCTCCGTGCCTCGGAAAGCACGTTAACCTGTTGGACCCGGCTGCCATATACAGATCTTTGGCAGTCGTTACAGGTAGTCAGCGACCTGAAAATCTGACAACCAGTCTGACAAAAGGTATCGTATTACCTAGTATTAACTGGGTTGTGGAGGTCAGATAGGCAGTCATCATCATCATCATCATCCACAGCCTATTAATGTTCCCACTGCTGGGACACAGCCTCTATTAAAGAAAAAGTAAATTGAATGGATTAGATCAATGTATATTCAGTAAAGACATGAAGAAGAATAACAACCCATAGCAACGTAACACAGATACATAGGAATATAAAGATAAAGATATAAAGCAACTGGATGCGCTCTATACTAGAAGTGCTTCCTTAATATTCTCTCTTCTTTTCAAGCCGAACTCTTCACAGAGCCTTACCAGTCTCGGTTTGTAAACAGGCTTCGTAAAAATGTCAGCAAGTTGTTCTGCAGTCGGTACTTGCTCTATGGTTATATCCTTGTCGGATACACACTGTCGCACATAAAAGTGTTTCAGTTTTATATGTTTAGTCTTGCGGTGTTGCTCGTATGGAGGGTTATATGCGAGCTTAATTGCCGATTCATTATCGATTCGCAAAGTAGGCGTATCTAGGTTAGTTTTTAGATCTTGGAACAATCTCCTCAACCAAACTATTTCACGACTAGCCTCACTGGCTGCAACTATCTCCGCTTCTGTGGATGATAAGGAAACCATGGATTGCTTCGAACTTCGCCAGGATATTGCTGAGCCAGCATACAGACATACAATCCCGCTCGTTGAGCATCCGCTCGCTTCATCTCCTCCGTGATCTGCATCACTGTAAGAGATGAGACGCTTTTCACCTTTCTTGTACTCAAGTCCAGTATCGATAGTCCCTTTCAAATACCTAAATATCCTCTTCACCTGTTGAATATTGCCTTTGGTAGGCTTATCTAGGTTTCGAGATACTACCCCAACCGCATACGCAATGTCAGGTCGAGTTCCAACCATCAGATAGGACAAAGATCCAACAGCTTCCCGATAAGGAAAAACTTGCGTTTCTGGATTTTCTTGTACCTCATCTCCTTTCCCGGATTTTATTATGGGTGTCCCAACCGCCTTGCAATTGCTCATACCAAACTTTTCTAACAATTTTCTGGTGTAAGCAGTTTGGTGGACTTTTATAGTACAATCTTTGTGTTGTTCTATCTCCAGACCAAGAAAATAGGACGGTATTTTCGTGATGATTTTAAATCGCCGTTTTAATTCATTTTCAATGAAATCATCAGCCTCTTTCTCATCTGACGCGGCCAACAGTCCATCATCTACATAAAGCGCGAGCATTATCTTCTTTTGTCCACGTTCTCTGACGTAGACACAGGGGTCTGCTTAGCTCCGGATGAAACCTGTCTCCAGAAGAAAATCGTGAATACACTCATTCCAACATTTAGGTGCCTGCTTTAACCCATACAGGCTTCTTTTCAGTTTGCATACGCGACCAGTCCCGTCATCGTATCCTTCCGGTTGTCTCATAAAGATTTCCTCTTTGACCGTGCCGTATAAGAAGGCTGTAGAGACGTCAAACTGTCTGAGTACTAAACTCTCATTGGCAGCAATACTTAGTAGTATTCGGATTGTGCTCATTTTAGCGACAGGGCTAAATGTCTGGTCATAATCAATTCCCTTCTTCTGCGAATATCCAATAGCAACTAATCGTGCTTTGTACTTATCGACAGTACCGTCAGGGTTCTTTTTGATTTTAAATACCCATTTGCATCTTAGTGCTTTTCTATTCTTAGGTAGGTTCGTCAGTTCCCAGGTCTGATTATCTTGTAAAGATTTAACTTCATTGTTCATCGCTTCGATCCATTTATCTTTTTTAAAGCTTCGCAAGACGTCTTGATATGTAGTCGGTTCAGGAATAGATATAGCTTCGCTAACAAACTGCTCAAACCGCTGTGGAGGTCTGATCTGGCTTCGATCACGCAGTTGTCGTGTAGGTTCCGTATCTACAGGCTCATCTTCCTCTAAAGACTCATAATCTTCTTCGACGCTTTCATATGCTTCTGAAGGTGGACGAGAATGACTCTCTTCGTAAACAGTTTTATGATCTGTAAGAGGCATTGGCAGCTCGTAGGTGTTCATTTCAGGTTCAGGTATTGTAGAAGTTGTGTCAATCTTAGTTTTCTTAAGTGAAGATAACTCATCAAATACAACATCTCGAGATCTGATCAGTTTCAATTCCTTTACATTGAAAATTCGATATCCTTCATCACCATCGTATCCAATAAGAATGCCTTTCTTAGCTTTTCTGCCTATCTTACTTTCTCTCTTTTGTTTTGGGACATGCACATAGCAATCACTTCCAATGATTTTAAAATGATTAATTTTGGGTTTCTTGCCGTACCAGAGTTCATGCGGTGACCTTTCTTCTTTAGGAGTAGGTCCAGTTCTGTTTAATATGTAAACAGAGGTTTTGGCTATCTCTGCCCATAAACCATCTGGTATCTTTTCATGAGCGTGCATCAGTGCTCTTGTCATCTCCACGATTGTACGGTTCTCTCTTTCTGAGGATCCGTTTTGTTCTGGAGTGTATGGCATCGTAAATCTTTGTTTTATGCCATATTTTCTCAAAGTATTTTGTACTTGTTCGTTATCGAACTCGCCTCCATTATCGCTTAGCAGCTCCATCACGACGTGTCCGGAAGTTTTTGCTTCTGCTAGAAAGTCCTTTAAGCGAGCGTGAACTTCAGACTTCTGTCTCAGGAAGTAGATCCATCGATATTTTGAGAAGGAGTCTTTGAACAGAACATAATAACTGAACTTTGAGATCGAGTAAGGGAATGGACCACATACGTCTGTACTGATTAGCTCTCCAGGTTTGTTTGCTCTAGGTCTCTCTCCGAACTTCTGCCTATGGCTCTTGCCGAAGACGCAGCCTTCACAGATATCAGCAGAACTAGAGTCCAGTTTCACTCCAAGTTCTCTTTGTATCAGTTTTGCTACATGTCTCTTATTCTGATGTCCTAGGCGTTCATGGTAGAGTTGAAGATTCTGTGACGTCGTTAGTTGGTTTATCTCAAGCTCGGGCATCAGTACTTTTACTTTAAGTTTATACAGACCACCATGCTTGTCGCGATTCCCGACTAAAATGACTTTGTCATCATTCTTCATATAACATGACTGAGCAGTTGACTGAAAGATGCTATTCTTTAGCGTATCTTGCGCAGCTAGCACAGAAAATAAATTGCGTTCAATGCTTGGAACGTACCATACGTTTGATAAGACCAGTAATTCTTTGTGGCCGTTTATGTCAGCTTCAAGTTGGATAGAGCCTTTTCCTATGGCTTCAATCACCTCTCCATTGGCTGTCATAACTTTATGAGGCTCGTCAAAAACTTCGAAGATGCGAAATACGTCTCTTCTATTAGTGACGTGGCTTGTCGCGCCATTATCCACATACCACAAGTCTTTATCTGTTTTCTTACTATCGCAGGCTAGAGCTAGGCCTGTCAGCATCCCAATATTTGAAGATTGCTTTGGAGGTTTTGGAGGTCTACCGTCCGCAATCCACTTCTTGCAAGATGTTACTTTGTGAAAGCCTTCTCCACAGTAATTGCATTTTTTCAATTTCTTTTTGGTAATCCCTTATTTTTCGTAACGTTTCTCTCCTCTTAACATAAGAAGTCCATTGCTACTTCCGCTATCTTCTAAATTCTTCTGATCTAAAGACCTCTCAAAAGTACATACTTGTGTCGTCAGGTTTTCTATATTTTTGTCACTCTTATTCATCAACAACCAGCTCGACTTAAAGTTAAAATATTTCTCAGGAAGTGTATCCAATATTTTACATATCAATAAAATTTCTGGTAGATCATTTCCTTCAATCTCATTGTTCAAGTCATACCAAATAGTCTTGAGAGTCGAAATATGCGTGGCCATATCATGCTCCTCGCTTTTCTGATAGCGGAAGAACCTCATACAGAGATCGTAACTCCTGTCTTCCTTTGCTCCATCATAAAGCCTATGAAGCTCTTTCCACATCTCACATGACGTTTCACATCGCATAACCTTTTGTAAAGTTTCTTCGGTCATATTCGTAGTAAGAATTAGAAGTGCTTGACTGTCACATTTTTTAAACATATCCATTTCATTCTTAAACTTTTGTAAATCTTCAGTTTTAGCCGTTGGTCCTGGATCTTTCGGCTTAATTAACTTGCCTTCAATTGCTTCTAGCGTACCTGGAGTACTCTTCAGTAGTAATTTTACCTTGTATCTCCATGTTTGCCAGTTAGTGATACCGTCGAGTCGACCGATCTCAATTTTTACGCCGGACGATTGCATATTTGGTTTTTCACTATTGCAACTAAACAATATTAATTATTAACGCTCTGCTACCATATTAAAGAAAAAGTAAATTGAATGGATTAGATCAATGTATATTCAGTAAAGACATGAAGAAGAATAACAACCCATAGCAACGTAACACAGATACATAGGAATATAAAGATAAAGATATAAAGCAACTGGATGCGCTCTATACTAGAAGTGCTTCCTTAATAGCCTCCTCTCTCTTTGAGAGGCAATGGGCTATAATCTACCACGCGGGCCCTGTACGGATTGATAGATGTCACATGTCTTCGAATGTTTGGTTCTAAGCCATGCAAGTTTTCCCACGATGTTTTCCTTCACCGTTTTGGGAGCAGCGGTGATGAGATGCCTATGTTCGAACCCACGACCTACTGGTCGTAAGTCGGGTCCGCCACCACTGGGCCACCGCTGCTCTCCATGCAATAGGCAGTCAGATAGGCAGTCGTTTCATGTAAAATACTGGTATTCAGCTGCATTCAGTTAGACTGGCAGCCAACCAAAACATAGTTTGGAAAAGGCTAGACAGAGGATGATGATACAGCACGTAACAAAGGTGTTATACACAATCTAAGCATTTAAGTACGGATCTGAGTCTCCTTACCACTGCTTCCCGTTACCTGGAGTCCATTGCCTCTCCCAGTACTATCTCCTCGGGTTAAAGAAACTGTATTCCGAGTACTATAATATAGTTACGATACGGTAAAACGAGTTTTTGTTAAATTTTTATGATTTCATTATTATTATTTTTTGTTTCAATAGTAATGTTATGTTAATTTTTATTGTTATATTGTTGTTATTATTTTTTATATTTCTAATTATTTTGTCTGTGTAATTTGTATGTTCAACCTTTAACTTATATGTGTGGTGTTACTGTTAGTGTAAGTTGGTTATAAATAAATAAATAAAATATTTTTTTTATGTCAAAGAAGTATAAATGAATCACCTGCAATACTGAAACATCTAGCAACAACAAGCTCCAACACGGTACAATTCCTTACAGCTCCGCAGCATAAAGGATTGCTCACTATAAATCAAGTTACTTTGAACAATCAGGCACAGACTACGCCAGTCTTAAGCAGAGCCCATCGATACTAGACTGCAATAGTCTGTGGCGACAGCGCCATCTATCGCAACAGATGCGAACTAACATTGGCAATTCTGCATCGCGCTATCAAAGTTATCCGCCACATTAGCCTACATAGTAAATCCCGACTTACATATGTCGGGCAGTTAGCCCACCAGACACAACACCCGTCTGGTCGGAGGATCCTCCCTTTTCTATGGGGGATGAGGAGCTTTACACCCTGTTCCTCATGCCCCCAAACTGGTGACCCCGAGCATGAACATCAGCGCAGCCTTCGTGCAACTCTTCAATATCATCACTTCCTCAAGCCTTCGAGCAGCGAGTCATACCGTCAGCCAGCAACTACGGCTTCATCGGGTATCCTGACCACCAGCATGCAGCGGAAGCGCATTCCTGGTCATCACCCTCAGCCTCATCAGCGACCTTGGCACAGCACACTGCACTTCGGCCGGTCAACAAGCAGAGACGCCCTTCTCTCCTGGTCGACGCAGCAGCCAGCCACTACGCAGCACTGCACCACTCCGACTCACTGGAGCATATGTGCAGCATCACCCCGACTCACTGGGGTATCGCCGCAGACAGTTCCGACTCACCGTGAACTATGCGGCATCCGGTTCCGACGCACTGGAACCTTCCACTGGCCTGGCAAGCATCAAGACTCAGCCTGCAATCGACCTCCGGTCTCGGAGGGGAGTGATGTGGCGACAGCGCCATCTATCGCAACAGATGCGAACTAACATTGGCAATTCTGCATCGCGCTATCAAAGTTATCCGCCACATTAGCCTACATAGTAAATCCCGACTTACATATGTCGGGCAGTTAGCCCACCAGACACAACACCCGTCTGGTCGGAGGATCCTCCCTTTTCTATGGGGGATGAGGAACTTTACACCCTGTTCCTCATCACCCCCAAAAGTCTCTCAGAGAAGTGAGAGCCAATGATTGTTTCAATTTCCTGTTCAATTGTTCTCCTTAAATAGTCTAGACGCAAGGTTTACTAGTAAACCGGCTTCAAGTAATATCCTAGCAAGGATAGTGTAAATATCCTAGCAAGGATAGTGTAAATATGGGAATGTAACTTTTAGTTTTTATATACATAACCTTTTGTTTAATCTCGTGCACTCAAATAAAAAAAAACACATTATTAGTTGTATCTGATTTATATTTAAAGTTGTTCGGAAAAAGTGTTATTTACACGGATAACAATGGAAGCTTTTTTCCGACTTTATTTTAAGTTGTACGCACGGCGACACAAACCTATATGTATAAAGAAAACTTTCATACAAAGCAAAGTCAGGTTATACTGGACTATGACCTGACTTCGCTTTGTATAGGGTTTTCTATACAATTAGAGAACATAGGAGTAGATTTCTTAAGCGAGATGATACTAAATATCCGAATGTCACAACAGTTATGGGCAACGGTTTAGCAGGAGGCGTAATGTGCTATCTCTAGCTATTCTACAGCTGACCACGTCTATGGTTTATTTTATTATTTTGAGACTTAGCAAAAACATTACCTTAATGGTTTTACAAATAATTTCTAATCTCTAAAAACTCGTTCAAAAAACACCACGATATAACAACAATGCCCCAATAAGTATGAGATTCGGCAAATATTACGAGCAGCGTACAATCGTACATAAAGCGTATTTATTCTTTACACAAAGAAGGCACGCAATTTTCTCACCACTCGCCGCGTCAGAACCACTGTCACTCCATTCTTAGAAGTAATTTACTCGCCTAATAGCTGTTGTGGTGGCCAATTATATTGTTTGCGTTGAATCTGGGAGATTTTAGTCGATATCTCGGATAACAAGCGAAATCCAAGAAATGTGGATGTACATTATTGTACATGTGACCCAATTAAACGGTAATTAATTAAACTATCAATCAAAGCAAGTAGTCATTACAAAAATCTCAAAAAAGAGGACTAAAAGTTATTAGAAAAATACTGGCGACATGATTCGAAAAATCTAAGATAGACGTAGAGGACTCGTAGCAAACTCGTAGCACTCCGTAGCAATTTCGTAGCTCGTAGCAACTCAATTTTTAATCCCAGTTTCGTGATACAATTGTAGGGGAAACCAAATGTGTTTTTTTTTAGATCCTCTCCTACGCCACGCGTTCCAAAAAAAAGAGAGTATTTTCTCAAATGACGCAAACAAAACGTGTCGTATCTTCGTGGGAGTGGCAGAAATGTCATTGGGTCTTGACTAATGTATGCTGCCTCCCCACCTAGCGGAGATACCGTGAATATACGGCCGAGGTTAGGCTTAATGTAGATGTGTGGCGAATTTGCAGAGCCTGGTCGTTCTGTAGATATAGCGGTTGATGCGTGTGGTACCTTTACATAGGTGTTGTGGTATGAAGGTGTACTACAAAATATGGAGACTGGTTAGTAGGTAAGGAAAGTCTTTGATATAAAATTATATAAACCTATGATGTCTTTACGTAGCTGAGATAAACTTCAATTTACGTGGACAACAATTTTTTTTTCCATAACATAACATAACTTCGGTAATCTCCAAAAGCTTACTGCAATACCTTGAAATTTATGATTTTTTTATTTTAAAAAACGGAACACGTTTTTTGTCATTGCCAAATACCTATAAGCATATGAAATATGAATATAGGCAATAGCCCTGCCAACGAATAGTTGAAATTACTATAAATCTGACTTTTTCCTGGTGAAGCTTAAGCGAAATTTGGCAACGAAAAAGCTAAAAACATTCCCACAAAACTACATTATTAAAATTTTCCGAATAATTTTCTACTAATCAGAATTTATTCTCTACTATTTTCTGCTATATTAGACTGACGTGGAAGCTATTTTCAAGGATTTATGCCTACTTTTAAGGAAATCCAAAAACCACAGTATAAAGCCAACGAACAATAAAACTTTATCTAACACATCTTCCGATTCCGGACTTTCTCGGATTGCTCCGGATCGTGTGTAAATCTCATAAAATTAGCCGTCCAATGGCGGATTCCTGCGATCTCGATGAGGCTCGATAATGGCGTCTTGTAGCAATAAACAGGGGCTGATAAGTGAGACGAAGAAGTGCGGGCTTAATGCCGCGCGGTGATAGTGTGTGATTGAGGGCGAGTGGTCTGAGGAACTGTATAGAGTTGTGGGTGAAAATAGTTGGGGCTCTAGAAAGTATTGGTTAAGATTTTAAAGAATGGAATTCTTCAATACGAGGTGGAAGCCACTAATCAATAGGGTAGTTAACGAAAAATATCTAATTATTCCGTCTTATAGATTACCAAAAAATATTGAACACGTATTTTTTCTTTTATCACGTAAACAAACAATATACAGTGCTTTGAAAACTCGTGTGACGTTATACTCTAAGACATTAGTATGGCATTTTTAGCGGTCAATGACGTTACCGACCCCCACTTAAATCTTTGACGCGTTTTTATCTTTGTAAATATTTTTTGATAATCTAACAGACGGACTAATTAGAATCACATTTTTTTAAGTCAGTAAACATCCCTTTTATTTTCATTTATACAACTTTCATTTGCATCGAAAGTTGTACTTTTACATATGTGAGGAGGTGTTACTTTGGTGTCATCAATGTCAACTCAGTCTCGTAACAATAAATCAAACTTTTTTGGTCAGTGAAAACTTCGGCTTGTTTCAATTTTCTCAAATTATTTATTGTCTGTTTTCATTAAAATTACATAACACCTAAATAAATGCATAATAATAAAACGCTTTTAGAGTTTAAAATGGGCATAAATATTTCGATAACTCAATCACAAAAAAAAAAATGGACACCAGTTCATTAGTTGATGGTTGATAAATGCTGATGTAAGATCAAACATCCTAGACACCTGACCAACCCTCAAAACTATTGTCTCTCCTCTTCCAAAACCTATAATCCTTATATTTACCAGCTCTATAATCTTCCCATTGTCTGAGAGCCGAAGAGCCGGCGGAACTTTAAGACCCTTTTCTTGAGACGGACAAGTCCAATAAATTGGAGGGTGACTGCAATGCAGCCGGTAAATTACTATATAGCGTGAATGGGGGTGCATAAAGTATTTGTGGATCTATTGCTATGTGGTAAGGGGTTGTGAAGTGTCCTGTGATGCTTTATGTACCAAAAAAATCGTATATGTTATTTTCAAAAGTGTTATTGGAATGTTCCATATGCAATTTATCAGTTGCAGTTTTTGAGACCGGATTTGAGTCTGGTTATTGAAACTGAATACCATAATTGACAAAATTAGGGTGAACCATTATGTACAAGTCTGCCGACGTGATGTAATGTTATGTGTATGTTATTTCCTCACTAGCTAAAACAAATTAAATTCTAAATCGCCCTTATTGTATCAAATATATGTCTTTGTGTTTTGCTGAGGCTAGTGGAAAATATAGCTAGACCACAACTCTATTATTTTGATCCTTACAGCAGTAAAATACGCCAAAAGGCAAGCTCTCACGTCTCTAATGCCACATTTTAGGAAGATTCGAGAGGCTTTGTAGGTTTTGACGTATTCCTAAGTATCTCGTGAATTGAACTGAACTCGCGCCATGCAGCACACAGCTACGTAACAAAGTGTGAGTGGAGGCTGTTATCTGAGCACCTTCACCAGTACCTAACAGCACACGACAGATCAGTTGAGAAGGTTTTGTACAATGTGTCAACCATGGGTTCACCGATTACTTACATTTTTTGCAATGCAATTGTTTGAGTTGCTGGCTTTGCTTACTCTCCATATGACTTGACCAAAATAATGTCTGAATTTTAAAAGTGAGGGTGCCTGTGTATTCGGTTAAGGACCATCGACTACAATTGTTTTAAAATATTTTCTGAAAGACGTGCACCAGTGTTTTAAAAAACCAATTAACATAACTAAAGACCCGAGACCTTAAAGGTCTAGACAAATAATCCCATTCCATGACATTCACGTCACGGAATCGAACCCACTACTGACAGCTTAGCTGCTAGTACGCATTATAACACATCACGTAACCTTCTGTACTGTGTTTCTATATTGTTCTCTGTTGCTGTAACTCAGTACATTCACGTGGTTAACGCAAATGCTGACATATTTTTGTGCGCTCGTGTGCCGAACCGGTTTATTGCTGTAGGCTGTAAAATGGAAGTAAATTGGGATTAGTGGATGATGAACTTGCCATGGTATTATTTGTGTAATATTTTCTGTAATTTTAAACAGAAATTAGATGTTGGTAAATTTTGCCTATATTTTTTATTGTTTGTCATTATTGTATATGCCAGACTTCCTCTAGTCTTATAATAGGGGATCGGACTAAGTAAAAAAAATTATTCTAGTTAGTCCGTCAGTTAGATTATTGTATAAGTGATTTTTTGTTTTATAAAATAATAAAAACTGACGAAGCTAAAACGCGACAAAGTCATTAGTTGTGTCATGGGGGTTGTGACGCCATTTGTAGTTAAAAAAATTAATGACATGTGTCGTTTTCGAGAAATTCACGAGTTTTCGAAACACTATCGTCTTCATTTTTTGTTTGTTTTTGTGAAAAAAGAAAAAAATACGTGTTCAATATTTTTCGGAAATCTATCTGACGGACTAATTCGTTTTTTTTTTGTCCGATCCCCTATTGACTATACGAGTAGAGAACCAAAGAAATTATTAATGGACTGTGTGAAGGATAATGTGGCTAAAAAGGTGACTGCTGACATGACGAGTGAAAGAGAGGCATTGAAGAAGACTTGCTGCAGCGACCACAAATAATTTGAGATGAGGGTTCCTGCTCTCTGGGGCTGCGGGATGTTGTAAGAGATACCGCGGCCTTGACATATAGGTCAAAGAAGGAACATAGGTGGTTTTTAGTCAGTAGAAGTCTGACACTCTCTTTCGCTTTGTCCAAGAGCGGGAGGGGTTATTTGATGATTGCCCACATCCCCCAATAAAAAAAAGAAAAGGCCTCCTGCTCTTTATTATCCTTCTAGCTGTTGCCAGCGGCTTCGCCCGTTACAACTCGAAAATTATATTATTTATTATTATTTATAAACTTACTGTGTACCCCGTACAGAAGATTTTGCGTGAAAGAGTAACAAACATACATCCATCCATACCTATATACTTACAAACTTTCGCGTTTGTAATATAAGTAGGTTTTTTTATTAGGGGTGCGTGCTCTTCATTCCCTTGAATGATCATGATGGTGATGTTTGTCATTATAGTGGCGGGACATATATGTGTCGGCATCGAGTCGTATTCAGTACGCCAGCGCCATCTGGTGGCGCTCGGTGGAGTCTCTGGTGCGCGCGCCGACCGGTCGGTATGTCACTTCTCAGTGGACGGGCGTGGCGGCGCATGCGACCGCTGAACCATCGCGTGTTCTGAAATGCGTACCTACAGAGTTTGAGTGTCTAACTATCTAGATCCACTGTGCTTGGGACTACTGATTGAGTGTATCGGTGCACGAGTCTGGTTTCTTCATCCAACACTACTCACCGACGCCCACAGTTGGCTAACGATTAGTGCTAAAAATCATCCCACATATATTACACACACACACACACATACACACACACATTTTTACATTACTTGTTTACCATCCAGTACTACTTGTTTACCAACCAGTAGGTCTTTTGCAGACCTGTGCTAATTATAAAATAAACGATTTTGTGAAACAATAATCTCAATTACTCAAAATTTAAAATATGATCACGAAAAGGCCATCAAGAAATGAAACAGCATTGCAAAAATATAACTAAACTACGATCGCAATGAACAACTAAACTGCATACTAATAAATCTCGTCCACATTACTAAATCACTCGCCCCACTTGTAACTCACAACTTACTAGATAAGCAAGAAACAGAGATCTTCTTTTACATCAACAAGAAGTTATACACTCCAAGATAATGAAAATATACATCAAAGTTCTGTTATAAATATATGGGAATGTTGTTTATCCTTATTGCGATCCTGTGGGTATTTTTTCTGGGAACATAAAGTTTTCTTGGTAATGTTGGATCCGAACAAGTACATATAACAAAAAGTAGGCCCATCCAATTAGATAACATTTGTTGAACCACAAACCCAACCCGCAGCACCTTCAAATATTTGATTTTCAAAACATTTCCTAGCCTACCATTGCTTAATCGTTTCGGTTCAGCTCCGGCTTATTATCAGCAAAGGTGCGCAGATTTTTTCCACATTACATTAATAATCGATGTTGTCGAGGAACATAACAAAACATCACGCCTATAATCCTTGGAGGTTAAGGCAGAGTTGAACCTAATTGTACATTCACGTTTCGCCAGGTATATTTAAGTCCCATCTGATAGGGTCCATCAACCGGGCAGAAATCCTGACTCAGTGACTGCTAATGAGTTTCTGATGGAAAAACTCAACAAAACTTTGCCCGGCAAACGTAAATCGAACCCAGCACCTCATTGTTAGCAGTCGCACTTGCATCCACTTGACCAACGAGACGTTCTGTAACTGAGCCGAAATAAACCAATATGAACATGTTTCTAGCATCCCTTTTTTTGGGATGGGAAATCATTAAATATCCCCTCTCGCTCTTAAAATTAATGTAATGTATTATTTATGTATAATAATAATTATCTATGTTCAACAACCCGCAGCCCCGACGGGTATCTAGCATCCCTGACTATCAGTTTGAGATACAAGTCTACAAAAGTCTCAATAAAACTAAAACAATCAAGATTAAACTATATGCCAACTTACTGTCCATACCTTAACTTGTACAAAATCAGATTGGCCCTCTTCCCATACCTATAGATTCAAGGGATTTATAGTGTTACTCAAGTGTTGAAGTTCCCTTTTATGAGCCCATGAGTCCGGGTTCGAATCGATGGCGTTATAAAGTGCCGCCTTGGTTTGCAGGAGACTTTGATTTCGAGAAATAAGGGATTCGGATTTATGGTTAAGGTTATGTGGGGGAAAGTTATTGGGAAGTTTAGTTGACTGTTAAGGCGTAGATTTTGGTCCATTGATGTATAGAATGGATTTCATTTGTTTGATTACCTCGATATTGGTGTAATTGTTGGAAGCGGTAGTATTGAGCATGTGGTCGTGTGGTTGATTCCCAGGATGGGCAAAGAATGTTTATCCATCAGGATTTCTTAATAACACCACAAAGACACGGTACGGTTAACGCAGTGGCCGAGCGATAGGACTGGTGCGCTGCGCTGTGCGTGTCACGGGTTTGATACCCGGAACAAATGTGAGTTTGAATGTTTGTAAAAGCACCCATGATACAGGAGAAATTCCTAGGGAAGAACAATGTTTAAAAACAGAATGAGTGGTCAGATACCAGCTAAAAAAAAATTTTAAAAAAATAATATTCATATTTTTTATTTTTTTATTACGGAAATACCACATAACTGCTGAAGTGTGGGTGTACGTACTATGAGTTTACTACAACTTAACCCTTCAGGGTTTATCAGTGTAATGATATGATGGATATACTACTGTTTCATTTGTATCGCAGATTCTTTGAATACTACTCTCGCATAGGTAATTATTAACAGACTTAAAATATCTACCTACCTTACTAAGACCAATATATTATATTGTTAGATGTACAAAGAGATCAAACGACTCAAAAAAGATAAACGATAAAAGTCAAACATTATGTAACTACTTTAGTAAGGGTGTCATCAATACGTACATGTTTTAGTTACCTAAAATTAATGAAATCGGTTTTGTAGTGTATGAACCACAAAAAAAAATCAGCTTTCTAGGTAGGTTTGGGTTAACCGTTGATGAGTTAGTCAGTCAAGACTTTTCTTTTCATTTAAATATATTAATTATGCAGGGTGATATCTTCTTTCTCTCTCATTCTGAAATCAGTTTTATAGCGTGTTCGCATGTATGTTATATCGCCACGTTTTTATGCTCTATAACAAAACTTTGGTAACAGTCTTTGCTCATCCGCGAAAATCTTGTTGATATACACTATTGACACAACTGTCGCCTCTGCCCACCCTTCGACAGAAAAGCGCGATACTCTCCAAAATGAGAGGTCCCCACAATTCGCACAGATGTACCCGGCCATTCTCCGCGAACCGTAATCTTCTTATAGGAAAGCCATACATACAATTAAACCTAACACTGCTTAAGCTGAAGACAGGGGCTCCAAACATTTTAACCTGGTTTTGTAAGTTAATAATGTCTGTAGAATAAAAATGCTGTGTTGATTAAGGCAAAAACTAATTTATTAAGTAAATCACTGGGATCTATGTGTGTGGTCTTACAATGGTGCAGAGTCAAGAGAAAGAACAACCAAAAAGTGGCTATGTTGCCAGTATGAAATTACTAATGTAATATTTTACCACAGACAATTAAAATCAACAAAAATAAAATGGATTACTAAATAAATTACAAATATATGTTTGATATTGAATCGAACATAGTTGCGCGGGCGAGAAGTTATACAAAGAAGGAGTCATTATAACTCAGCCAATAAACTTTATGAAAATACACAAGTAGGTACAAGTTATAAACTTAATAAACTGAATTTTACTTTAAATTAATTAAGTATACAAACTTAGAAAAATCTATGTTCTGAAGTAGTTCTATACAAACAAAACAATATAAACAAAGTGACTGAAAATGTTTACGCCTTACTCTATTAATCAAAGAACGGTAGAGATGAAAACAATATAGCAACTAAATTACGTATTTATGTACTATTGCTTAATAACTAACTTAAGTCTATAAAGGACCCATGAAGTGGTAAAGGTGGCTACATATCCTAAATACATTATGGAAAAACACATCTACATCAATGTGAAAGTTAGATAAGTACAGTTTTAGCAAAAGAAACTTTATACTCAAACAAAAATAATACCATAGGTTTTAAGCATAAGTTAATTAACAATAATTATTTTAAACAATAGGAAGAGGACACAATTTTGAAATAGACCTTACATAAGTTTTGTTCTTACATTTAACTTCAGCAACTCTTACATTTCCATCATTGCCAGGAAACACCTTCACAATGCGAGCCAGTGGCCACTCTAGAGGAGATGAATTTACATTTTTAATCAAAACAAGATCATCTTCTTTCAAATTGGGAACATTATATTTCCACTTGGGACGGTTTTGCAATTGTGTTAGGTAATCTGATACCCAAGTTTTCCAAAAGTCTTGTTTTAATTTTGTAACCAGCTTCCAAAATTTTAAACGATGTGACGGAATTTCCGTCAGATCTACTTCGGGGTAACTAGTCAAAGCAGTCCCAATAAGGAAGTGTCCAGGCGTTAAATATGTTCCTTCCCTAGGATCTAGGGAAAGCAGGGGCCGGGAGTTCAACACACCTTCTATCTGAACTGCAACCGTAGTGAATTCCTCATAAGTCAAGCACAAGTTACCAACAACTCTTTTAAGGTGGTGCTTGACGCTCTTAACACCTGCTTCCCATAGCCCTCCAAATTGAGGTGAATAGCTAGGTATAAACATAAACTGAATATAATTATTTTTACAAAATTTATAGACAGACTCCTTATGAGTCTTTGAATTATGCAACTTGTAAAGCTCATTTAATTGATTTTGTGCTCCTTTAAATGTTTTTGCATTATCACAAAAAACTTTTGTGGGCATGCCTCGCCTGGAAATAAAGCGATTAAAACATGCTAAAAAATTTTCAGTAGTTAAGTCTGATACTACTTCTAAATGTATTGCCTTGGTGGCAAAACAAACATAGAGTGCAATATACCCTTTAGTTACGAGCGGTTTTCGAATCCGAGCAATTTTTATACTAAATGGACCGCAATAATCAATGCCAACATACTGAAAAGGCCTGGTAACGGTGACTCTAGCTGTAGGTAGAGAGCCCATAAGTTGCTTTGCAGTTTCTGCCTTCAAACGAATGCATTTTAAACAACGATGTACTACCTTTTTGACCTCCCTAATGCCACTTATTATCCAAAACCTCTGTGAGAGCGAACTGAGGACTAATCTAGAGCCAGCATGCAACAATCTGAGGTGCTCTCTTTCAATTATCAAGGAAGTGATATGACAACTCTTAGGGAGAATAGCAGGGTGCATCTTATCGTGTGGAATGCCTGCATTCTGCAACCTGCCGCCAACACGAAGAATACCGAAGGCATCAATAAAGGGAGACAAACTAGCTATGTTCGACTTTACCTTTTTATCACATAATAATAGATTAATTTCTTTCGCAAAATAATACCTTTGAACACAACGAATTATTATTAATAACGCATAGTGCAGTTCATTAGCACTCAATGCAGAGTCTTTATTGATATGTTTTTTGGAAATATTATTATAAAATCTATAGATGTACGCAATGACCGCTTGAAGTTTATTTAAATTAGAAAACTTATTAAATAATTCAAAATCCACTGGCTCTACACTATGTGCAAGGCAAGTGATTACCAGAATTTCTGGTTCCTCGAAATTTTCGAGGACATGGATTCCATGCTGGTAAGTTGGATCAGCTAACCCTGGTGCACCATGCCACCAGAGAGCTCTACACTGCAAGCCTTGCGGCTCTACACCACGCGAGAGCAGGTCAGCGGGATTATCAGCCGACTTCACGTGAAACCAAGAGGATTTATTAGTTAATGACACAATTTGTTTAACTCTATTATTGACATAAGTATTAGCCTTTACTTTTTGAGATGCTATCCAGGCCAACACAATCTGTGAATCAGTGTACAAGAAAACCGCGTGAGAGAATCTAGAGGTAAGTACCTTGCTCACTCTATGTACCAGCTGTGCCAGCAATAAAGCGCTGTTCAGCTCTAGCTGCGGTATTGTCAGCTTTCGTGATAGAGGAGCTACACGGGATTTCGAGCATAAAATATTGCTATTTACGGTACCATCTTTTTTAACAACTCTAAGGTAGAGACAGCAACCAAATGCCTTCAATGAGGCGTCAGCAAAGCCTACTAATTCTATTATGGAAGAATCATGGCACTGTATGGATCTAGGAACAGAAATTTTGTCCATTAATTTTAAATCAGCAATGAACTTTGTCCACAGCTGTAAATAGGTGTTTGGTAGAATGGTATCCCACTCAATTTTTGCAGACCATATTTTCTGCATTATTAATTTGGCCACTACAATAATTGGACCTATTAGACCCAAGGGGTCAAAAATTTTACCAATATAACTAAGTACCTTTCTTTTGGTATTTAAATTGTCCTCACAATGTGGGGTTTGAAAGTGAAAATAATCTAAATTAACATTATATTTAAGTCCTAGCGTTTTGACAACATTATCATTATTGAGATCTACATCATCAAAGAATCTACGCTCCACAGGAATACTCTCCAGAACAGAAGGTAAGTTTGAGCACCACTTATGCAACCTAAAATTACCAAACTTAAGTAGCTCTACCAATTGGTCTCTCAAAAAGGAGAGCTGCTCTACATCATCACACCCAGATAGTACATCATCGACATACGTATTTTTAAACATAGCATTAGCGGCAAGAGGATACCTATCTCCGTACCTATTTGCTAACTCTATCAAACATCGGGTGGCCAAAAAGGTAGAGGCTTTCATACCATAGGTTACGGTTTGTAACTGCAAGCAAGCTATAGGCTTACCTGGATCATCCCTCCACAAAATGTTCTGAAGACTTCTATGGTCTGGATTTATAAAAACACATCGAAACATTTTTTCAATGTCACATATTAAAATGTACAAGTATGACCGAAATAAAAGAAGGATATCAAAGAGCTCACCCTGCACTACCGGCCCCTTCAGCATTACATCATTCAATGACATCTTATTTTTACTTTGCATACCACCATCAAAAACCGTCCGCAACTTCGTGGTCTTGCTCTCCTCATTGAATACAGCATGATGGGCAAGAAAGTAAACAGAGCCACAATTAATATCATATGAGTTGATATCTACTTCCTTAGCATGTCCCATCGCGACATACAGGTCAATGAACTCCTTATACTGTACAAATAATGTAGGATTTTGTTTAAGTTTCCTTTCTAAAGATAAAAACCGCTGCCAAGCAACTGAGAACGAATCTCCAAGTTGTAACTCATTTTTAGGGGTGACTAGAGGTAAATCAACATAAAATGTTTTATCCTTCAACTGTACAGACTGTTTAAAACTAGCTTCTGCCCTTTGAAACTCATCTGATACCATGGCTATGGGCTCAGGAAAACTCTCAGATAACCAAAACTTTTCCATCACATTTTCTAACTTGGTTTCATCACAGATGGCCATATTAGATACTATATTGTAGCACAAAGTCTGATTATAAACACTCACCCTGCCGGCGACAACATAACCAAATACAGTATTTTGTAATGTAGGACCATCTAAAATTTTAAAACAACTGTTCAACAATGAATTAAAATAAATATCTGCACCCAACAATATTGATATTTCCAATGGAATGTTGAAGTTATTATCTGATAGCTGAATTTCCTTGGGAATATTTAATTTAGTAATATCAATAAATTGCTGCGGCAGAGGTGTAGTTATTTTCTCAACAATATGACAGTTAATATTGAATTTAATATTTTTATGTTGACATGAATTAATACAAAAACTGACAACTTTATTTAATTTGGTGGCCCTGTTGCCTACGCCAATAATATTGGTATCCTGCAAAGTGGGTGTCAACCCTAATTTGTTTACTAAAGAGTTGGTCACAAATGAGGCTTGGCTGCCACTATCGAGCAATGCCCTAACTTGAATGTCTCGACCATATTTGTCAGAGACTTTTACCATAACAGTAGGTAATAAAACATTGCATGGAGAAGCATTATTAACATTGGATAAACATGATACAGGAGCTTCCTCCTTTTTATCTTCACTATGCAATAACGAATTATGTGAGCTTTTACAAACTTTACATTTAAATTTATATTTGCATGGATTGTCTCCATGTGCTCGTAAACAAGTGGAGCATAATTTATTATCCTTTACAAAGGACAGACGAGTCTCTATAGGGACCATCTTAAATTTGGGACATTTAAAAATAACATGATCATTTTTATCACAAAACTTGCACAAACTTTGTGCCTGTGAAGAGACATTTGCAACCTGTATTGCAGATTTAGAATTAGTTTTAAATGGAACTGTATCCTCTAGCGCCATAGCACGCTTCTCAAGGAAGTTAATAAATTCTTTAAGAGTCGGAACCTTACTAACATCCCGCTCCAAATTAAATGCTCTTTTTGTATAAGGGTCTATTTTCTTATAAATTACACAAATTATTATATGATCCCAGTGTTCAACAGGTTCCTCTAAATTTTTTAATGCATGTAATTGCTGATTTAAATTAGAAATTAAGGCCCGTAGACCTGATGCAGTACATTTCTGCATTGACGGCATGTCCAAAACTATATCTAAATGACCAAAAATCAACCGGGTTGGATCATGATATCGTTTCTCTAATAATTGTAAAGCTTCTTTATATGATTTATTGATAAGTGGCAAGTTTATTATAATTGCCAATGCTTCATCTAGAAGGTATTTTCTTAAATAGAATAGCTTTTGGACATCCGTCAACGAATTATTATTGTCAATCACTGCTATAAAGAGGTCATGAAATGGTTTAAACTTAGTGAAATCTTTGCCATCAAATGTAGGGATTTCAACAGTGGGTAATTTAGAACTAGAAACACATGTTGTCTGAAACGATTCAGTTTTGGAAATTACCTTTATAGTCTCATTAATCTTTGCCAATGTTGTGAAATACCTCTCCTCAAATTTTCCCACATCTTCTGTATCTTTGTCATCCTCACTTAGAATATCCAGTTGGACACTCTCGTACTGCTTTAACGCCGACATTAGCTTCTCCTTGCGTGCCGCAAGAAGATCTACCGTAGCAGATGCCAAATTTATGGGGTCGTTCACATAGTTCTCAATCCGAGTTAGAGTAGCCTTGCACTGTGTGCGTATCAACTTAAGCTTCTTTAACTCCGCCATTTGGATAGCTGAAAACCCTAAATAAACGCACTATCACTTCACTTTTTAGCACTTTGTAAACCTTGTTTACTTCGAATCACAACAATAGCGGGAACCGGTGAAACGTCAACTGTCAATCGTTGAAGTGTCAAAGTCAATTGACAGTTGGAACTCGTCGATGACGTCGATGATGTGGAATTTTTCGCAATTTCGTTAAAGTAGGTACTTTTGCATCCGTATACCAATTTGAGCAAATCCGCCGAATTTCTTCGTTTTTTCTTCTTTGGAATGCTGATGACGCTCAAAACGCAAACTGAGCGTTTTCCTTCGCTGAATTAGACTGCTCTCACCCAATTTGGGTGAAATTCCGCCGAGCAACCGACACTGTCGGCGCACGACCACGCCGGCCAAACTTGCCGAATCAGTGCAAATTTTTACAAAAAAACACTCACTGAATGTCAGAAGGACCACAAACAGCATGTAGAATAAAAATGCTGTGTTGATTAAGGCAAAAACTAATTTATTAAGTAAATCACTGGGATCTATGTGTGTGGTCTTACAATGGTGCAGAGTCAAGAGAAAGAACAACCAAAAAGTGGCTATGTTGCCAGTATGAAATTACTAATGTAATATTTTACCACAGACAATTAAAATCAACAAAAATAAAATGGATTACTAAATAAATTACAAATATATGTTTGATATTGAATCGAACAATGTCTTTAAATTATTTTAAATACTATGTTCACTATCAATGTTCGGACGATAATTGTTGGGAAAGTATAAAATAAAAAAACAATAATATTAATTGTAAAGTACAATGTCGTTTTAAAAAGCTGACACTAAATAAAACGTTTTCAATGTCACGTCACAAATGATGTCCAAAAAAAGGTAAAAACTTTATCCGGATACTGGACAACAACACTCTGTGTTTCACTATTTTATCATTTTACATATTTGGATGCGTCAGATAAATTAGTACGCGTGTGTAACAGTACATGGTTTCGAAAATTTAACAACGCGAGTGCAATTTTCAGCTCCGCATGTTTTTTCTGGATTGTAAATGTATGTCATAGTCAGGAGTCAGGATACAAAAACTCCCTTCGGGGCTGCAAGTTGTTCTTCACTAGAGATACCGAGGCCTCGATATATAGGGCTAAGGAGGAATGGTGGTTTTTAGTCAGTAGAAGTCTGACACTCCCTTTCACTCTCCCCAAGAGCGGATACAAAAACTACGCACGAAAATCAAATTCGGAAAAGTCTTGCAGGTTTCTGTAGCACCTCTGACTATACCATATTAACTTTTAAGAATATCCCAAAACTCCCAACACTTAGACTAATCGCCACTGTCACCACGATTAACGGAGACACTTTCAAAGTAAGTTCTTGAATTAATAATATCTAGCTGCGACAGTCACATTTCAGAACAAAGGCCTTTTGACACGCAGGAAAATAACTGGTAATTTCAGTATAATACTTTCTTCAGGTGTAAAGTAACATTGGCTGGTGCATACGATAGTAGATCATATCCTGGAATGGAACAATAAACTTTTCAGCCACCAAAATAGCCAATAAAAAAGAAGATGACTCCATTTCAACGCCCACACCATAAACTTTGAGCGCCGCAGTCCGCTATTGTCTCCGACATATCCGAACGGTTGCTAAGAAGGTTTTTCAATAAAATATTAACTTGCCCTCCGAGGGACGGAGAAGGCTCGGGAGGGATTAACCGACGTTTATCCCCGCATTCCGGGCCGAGGCGACGGCTTAACACGAAGACGAGACTTAATTTAAACAATTGTTTGTTTTCACTCTTCAAATACATTGAGATTTCATGTCGTTCTGTTGTGCGGTTATATTTAAAGCGACGCCATTTTGGGATTCGTTTTCTCCTTGTTCGGAAAGTCTGTGGTGAGTGTCTGTCTTTGATGTAGTCTTTTGAAATTGTGACTTGAATTAAATGCGAAATTAGCGTGGTTTGAAATGATTAAGATGATAGGCGATCATTGATAATTATCGAAGGACTATCCGTGCTGATTCATAACATGGGCTCTTAATTATTTTGTAACTAGCTGGATATCTGTTAAGGCGACCAAAGGTGACCATAAAATTTTGATCACGTTCGTTCTTGCAACCAATGGTAACCTATTCCAGGGATAAATTATACACTAAAACCTTCCCCAAGTACCCCTTTTATCCATTTGCGGAAACAGCATGAAAACGGTGAAGAAGTTTTTGAGTTTATCACGAACAGACAGACAGACAGACGCGGCGGAGTACTTTGTTTTATAATATGTAGTGATAGCAAATTGTTGAATTAAAACAAAATGTAATAATTACTTAAGCAAAATATAATTTGCATAGAACATAAAAAAAAAATATACTCATTAATTTTGTTGGTTCTTAAATAGTGACTGTTTTTTACGATGTTACGACTACTTAATGCGTTTGAATCCACGCGTAAGTGGCAAATCACTTTCGGATATACAAAGTATTTATGAAGTATTCAGATTCATTGATAACGGTAATGTTGTGTTATTAATTATTTTTTCATAATTTTATCATCAACAAATGATCACTCAACAATATTTTATCTAAGTATTCTCCTTCTGGATCACAAGACATATTTTATCCATCTAACCACTTATTTATTTGTACACCATCCTGCACTTCGGGTCGCAAACTCGTTTCTGGGACAGCTGGCCCCTTCTACACATATAAATAAAACACCTACCTCTACACGAGAACGTGTGTATACGTAAGGTATGGGCTTTCAATTTATTATCAGTTTAAAACCATCGGGAAAAGCACGGGATGTTTTCACCCTTCGTAATACCTAATAAATTGTAATCGTATGTAACGCCTTGAGAATGGGCGCCTGTAGGACCATCTGTCTTCTCTGGGGTCCAAAAATAGTTTTGGTGGGTTTGAAAGAAGGATTTTAATGTTTTGTTTTTGGACACCTTTCAGTGATAAATTAAAGTGACATGGATAATTACCACCCCTCGGGGCTGCGGGTTGTTCGCCAGAGATACCGTGGCCTCGACATAAATGCCTAAGAAGGAACATGGGTGGTTTTTAGTTAGTAGAAGTCTTACACTCCCCTTCTCTCCAAGAGCGGGACTTATTTGATGATTTCCGACGTCCCAAATTTTTTTTATATTAATTGCTTAATTCATTGCGCACTCTCTTAATAATATTTCTTCTTTACCTTTTAGAAAACCCTGCATGGATATTCTCTGATAACATGCACATGGCAAATGGCGAGTATGTTTGAAGAGTAATGCGTCTCATTGACTGTATGATCACGGTTTAGTAGCATAAACACTTAACTCTGTGTGAATGTAACAGTGAACTCTATACAGATGTATTTTAAACCAAGTAAGAATAAGTCCACTTATTAAGACACTTACATTTTAAAAATTAAGAATTTTTAAAATGTATCATTAAACCTGTCACCACCAAAACACCCCTTCATTATTACCAGTCCACTGCACCCCAAACTAAATCATTAGCCGCAAACAAACAAAAGGAAAAATAAAAACAAAATCCTAAATCTTTTGTAACGTCAAAAAAAAGAGGTCGAAAACTTCTGCCGCTGACATCTTCAGAGATAGGCGTGCTTACCCCGGAGCGCGAGTGCGGCGTGAATATACAATGAGACAATAGCGCCCGCACCCCGATAACACCATTGTTGGACGAACAACATTGCGGATTTTTTTTGTTTGTATGTGACCAGATTAGATGTTAGGTTACATGAGGGTAAATAAATATTAAAAGTATTGTGAATTTTATATTTTTGTTATTTCATTTCTTTAATCTTCTGATTGACCCACCTGATCTGTTAAAACTCGATGTTTTTCAACTTCTTCGCTTGCTGATCTTCATCGTATCGATGGCAAGTATTTACCAAAATAAAATAAAAATAATATAAAAACAATAAAATAACAAAACAACAATAATATAATAACAAACAACAACAACAATAACAATAATATAATATATAATATAATATTTAGCTATGCGATCTTGGCTCGCTGATGCAGTCATAAGATGGTGAAGTGTGATGGTGTTACGGCACGCAACGTAAGATGTAAGATGGATTGTCCATTGTCTGGAGAGATGTGCCGCATACACACTTGAGACCTGAACCGTTCCCGTCGGGGCTGCGGGATGTTGTAAGAGATACCGCGGCCTTGACATATAGGGCTAAGAAGGAACATGGGTGGTTTTAAGTCAGTAGAAGTCTGACACTTCCTTTCGCTCTGCCCAAGAGCGGGAGGGGTAATTTGATGATTTCCTACCCCAAAAAACAAAAGATCAGAACTGTCCATTAACCATTTGAAGAGATTGTCTATGCTACGGCCGACTTGGGTTCGGAGTCTATTTAAACATTTTCAAATCGGCCGCGGCAAAGCATGTCTGGGTGGAAGGCTTTCGGACGGCTCCATGAAGCTGCCAGGGGGCTTAAGTAACTCCCGCCAGAGCTCACGTATTGCTGTGGAGGCATTGCTAATAGCTGGACTAGTATTGTCAACGCACCCAAAAAAACGGCCTTTCAGCCTCTGGGCATTGAAACGTGATTGTGCATTGGGTGGCGTGGGTCAGCGTGTAGCTTTGATCTCTCAGTGCAGCTGGCTATCGTCCTTCAAATCTTTGGAGGCTTACTGGTCCAATAAATAGATGATCACCAAGTAAGCAGGTGACCGGGCATGCAGTGCAATATTGCAAGTGTGCTATTGTTTGTGTGGAAACACGCACTTGAGATCAGAGTCATCCATCCCAACTTTATAGATTGTCTTTGCTCCAACCAACTTGGGTTCGAAGTCTGTTTAAAGTTTCCAAGTCGGCCACAGCAACGTGTGCCCAGGTGTATCTGGAAGTACTGGCAGATAGATCTAGTTGGACATGTTTGGGAAAATTATGATTATTATGACCTTTGAATAGTTTTACTAAAAGTTTGTCGTTCTACGCAAAGACGCATCCAATCTCAAAAATATAAACATACAGGGATCTCTTCTCTCAAATAACAATGTCATCAAAAACATATTGGTTTCAGAATTGAGCGTTTAGCAAAACGTTTTTTTATGGCCAATAACTTTCCAATACATTGCAACATCTTTAAAATATTACTTTAAAAATCACTTTCACGATTTCTCTTTACCGGGTCTGATGAAGCATAGTTGAATTTATCGCACCATCATGATGCAAAATACTTAGCAAAGGAGAAAGTGACTTTGTACCTTCACTTGCGTATGCTAGAGTTCTTTTTTCCATGGGGTAGTAAGTGATTGAACCCCTTCCAATAGAGTGTGAAGTAAGAATGAAACGGGACCTGACGCCATACTAACTTTGTAGTGAATGATCAATCATTGAGAAACCCTGACGTCACTCTTTACAACTAGTTTTGAGTTTCAGATTTTGAAAGTCATTCAGATTGAGCAGGTTTATGAATTCTTTTGAGTTGTGAGGTATAAATAAGGAATGGCGATCAAAAGGGATCAGGTTTGATAAGATTGAAGGGTACATATTGCAAGTAAGATTTACATAATTTATGGTGATTTTCCATTGCACTATTCGTCACAGTGGTCATAGAGTTGAGAAAAAGAGGTGGTAGGAAATATGAATCACTAGCTTGTGCCAGCGGCTTCGCCCGAGAGGAGCTCGTTAATTGACCTACGAAGAAGTATCCTATGTGTTAATCCAGGTTATAAACTATGTGTGTTCTAAATTTCATTCACATCCGTTTAGTAGTTTTTGCGTGAAAGAGTAACAAACATACATCCATTCATACATCCTCACAAACTTTCGCCTTTATAATATTAGTGTGATAGTAGGATTAAGTAAATAATTCAGATAATCGATAGTAGGGTCTGGAGGACCCCCTCGTTGGTCCAGTGGTCGCAAGTGCAACTGCTGATCATGAGGTCTCGAGTTAGTGAGGGTGTGTACTACTCCGGGGATTATAACAGGCATGATATAAATCCTCACCAAACAATCAAAGTAAGTAACATAAAGTGAAAACTATCAATTAGCAAGTGGCAACGTTGTCTTAATCCAACAACAAACTGTTAGCAATGAAATGCAAACAGACGCGACGCGACTGTGCTGTAGTTGTCATTTGTTTAGCTAGTTACGACTACTTCCTATGGGGGTGAGTAGGTAGGTAGATCGTAGGTACTTCAGAATATCCCCAACACTGTAACATAATTATTTTCTTTGGATTGCCATCGTGCTGTTCCACAAAATATTAGGCCCTTATATTGTATTCAGCGTTTCCTGTTGCTAAGAAGTCCAGCATATTTTCTGTCGTAATCTAAAAGATGTTTAATGGCTTGTGCTGTATTAACCGGTGTGTGGTTAGGTGATATGTTTGTACGTTGAAGGTAGGAGCGCGGAGATAATGAAACGAGTGTCGTCCTTGATAGCTAGTTTATTACTGTTTTGCGAAAAGGGTTACGCTGACACATTGACACCGTATAACTATGTGTGCGTTCGCGCATACACATCATTAGGACTAGTTTTATGAACGAGGACGAAAGAAAATAAGTGATCAGGAATCATAGGAAACGGCGCTCGGTCATCCCACGCAGAGCATAAAGCGACTAAAAAAATACGTTAATGTTCTCGAATTCAAAATGAAAACCATTGCCATTGGTTTACAGGACATCATTCACACATCATTATAATAATGTCATAATTATAAAGTCTAGGTCAACATTAGACGTGGGATGAATCGTGACTTTGTAAAAGCCCCGTTGAAGTTCAAAATGTTTAAGTAAGTAAGTAAGTAAGTAAGTAAGTAATATTTATTTGTTTAAACATGGTGTACATGATACATTACATGCAGGATAATAATAAGATACATAAGTTCTATTATGTTTAGCCACATGTCGCGGCGTACAAATCGGTTGGAAGAGATGGTGCGTAAACCGTGATTCTATTCAACCAAAAATGTCATTATATAAATTATGTAGACACTTGAAAAAAAAAAAAAAAAAAAATACAAATTATTCATTAAAGATTAGTAGGTATCATTACAATTTAGCAGCATATTTTTTAAATAAAATTAAATGTCAAAGTAGTTAGTCAGTAAATAAAATTAGTCAATAAAAATATTAATACAATTCAAATTTAACAGATTACAATAACATGTCAAAAAAAAAAAAAAAAAAAAAAAAAACAAAAATAAAAACAACGTCAACATCTTAGAAACGAGGAAAATTGTCCTCTTTCATAAACTCTGCTATACTGTAATATGCTCTTTCAGTTAGTAAACTCTTCAATTTGGTTTTAAGGGCAGATATATTTAATGTTCTCCATGATTTGGGCAATTTATTAAAAATGGTCGGAGCCATGCAAAAGATGCTCTTACGCAAAAGAGTTGTTTTAGCGCCATGGACACAGAGTTTAAAATTATCACGTCTATTCCTAGGGACAGCATCAGACAAAAGCTGAAATAGATGAGAATTTAATTTAATGAACATTACTGTTTCCAGGATGTATAATGAAGGCAATGTCAGTATCTTACGTTCTATAAAATAAGATTTACAACTGTCCGTTGTTTGCAGTCTAAACATCGATCTAATGCACCTTTTCTGTGCCCGAAACGCAATTTCATTGTCCGTGCTATTCCCCCAAAAGATTACTCCATATCTAAGAATTGATTCGGCTAATCCATAGTAAGCAGTAATTAGCGCATCTGTGTTGAGTACCACAGCAAGCTGTTTCAGAGCGTAGGCTGCACTACTAAATTTTTTACTTAGTGCCTCTATTTGAGGTTTCCAATTCAATTTAGAATCAATTATTATTCCTAGAAATTTTGTGGTGTCAGCTTCATTGATATTTGTATTATTAAATTGAATATTAAGACTTTTTATTGTTTGTGTGCGTTGTGCAAAGTGCATTACGTTGGTCTTTTTTAAATTAATTATTAAATTATTGTTATTCAACCAATTTATAATGGATATTAGAGAATTATTAATGTCATGTTCGTATGTGTTTATGTCATTACAAGATATTGTCATAGTGCAATCGTCAGCAAAGAGTGTCATCGGTTGTTCAGTTACCTTAGGCAAGTCATTTATATACAAAATAAACAATGGAGGCCCCAATACACTGCCTTGGGGTACTCCGTACATAACTGTTCGTTCTTCTGATCTTGAAGTTTCTTCGCGTTTACTTTTTGTATTTATTGTGCTGATTTCCGTTACTTGTTTACGGTTATGAAGATACGATTTAATTAATTCTAAAACGTTGCCTCTAACACCATAGGCTTCAAGTTTATTTGCCAGAGAATTATAATGTACGCAGTCAAAGGCCTGTGTCATGTCGCAGAATATGGCACAGACTGGTGTTCTTTTATCTACATTCAGCATGACATTGTGTAAAAACTCATAAATAGCCAAATTAATACTTTTATTTTTACGAAATCCCTTTTGCTCGTCACTTAAAATATTATATTTTTCTAGGTAGGTATTCAATTCTCTATATATATATTTTTCAAATACCTTAGACATAACTGGTATAAGCGCGATCGGTCTGTAATTGACCATTAATTCGTGATTATCTTTCTTATATAGCGGTTTCACTATTGACTTCTTTAATGCATCAGGAAATACACCTGCACTTATGCAGAGATTAATAATGAAACACAAATGAGTACATATTTCAAATGCAACTGCTTTCAATATTTTTGTGGCAATACCATCGTAACCAACGCTGTTCGTATTTTTTAGCATCATTATAATATTAAGTATGTCATAGGGTGTTGACGGAGCCATAAACATAGACTGTGCTCTGCCAAGAATGAATGACGTTGAGTTAGTTCCCGCGTCAATTGTTGGTTGTATTTTGTCTATAAAATAATTATTAAATGTATTGGCAATGTCTTTTGGGTGTGTGATGTTTTTACTTTCAAATCTGATGCAAGAAATAGAGTTTTTCGGGGCATTGTATTTACTCTTACTAATTATTTGCCACGTAGTCTTTGATTTGTTACTAGAGGTTTTAATATTGTAATCATTTTGTGCTTTCTGAGTTAGATTCATAATTTTTCTAAGTAGTTTTGAATATGTTTTAAATTTACAAAATAAAATAACTGTAATAAAAACTTTTGCAACATCTCCGGAAACGAACTATGTATTTCAACAACGTTCAAATCAATAACGCTAGTACAACCCCGTTGTAAACTCATATTAAACTGAAAAATACTATAATATCCTGCATTTCTGTAAGCATTAAACTGAAGCGTAAAACGGAACGGGACCTCTCCCCAGTTTCACTTACACTAAGCAATACCTAGACGAACGCCTAAATTTTGTTGCACTGTTGTAAATTCAACTCTAGGTGGTAAGCCGATTGTTGAAGATCCAATATAAAACTTTTCTTTAGATGCTGCCTACTGTTGGTGAAAACGAGCATTCGCCATTTTATTTTTCAGTCATAAACCATTTTATTGCCACCTTTATAACCTGCTCAATAATTTCACATAATATATTATTTGAGCCGTCGAATTATTTCCCTAACTTTATGTTACACTGTTAAACAAAATGTTGCAAAAGTAAGTAATTTTAGGAAATTTCTTGATTATTTCGTGTAAGAGTGAAGTGATTACTTAAGTAGGTACTTAGTAAACGTTCTTTCAAATTATAACTGAAACTAGTTGTGCAGTGTTTGTGTAACAGGGTGTAAATTAACCCATCACACATACGGCAACCAAGCATTCTGTACATCAAACTACTTAGTTTAAAAAATTTTGCTGGGATGTGACTTTTTTTGGGGTCAAAAATCAAATTTTATGGTAGAACTCAATGAAGCACTCTTAAAACATTGTGTTAGTGAATGCTTTGAATAGTAAAAGGGTCATGGAGGTAATTTAAGTAAAGTTATTACCTAAAAAATTTGTATTTACAAAAACAGCTGTGCAAAATTTGACCCCCAATATCTCCGTAACTTAGGGTTTTCCAGGTATGGTCTTGAACCAAGAAATGATCGCAGTGGTGGGGAACACAATTGCCTTTCGTTTGCGTTAAGGGTACTTTAACAGCCTTTATAAACGAAAGAAAATATAAACTTAACATGTACTTAATTGCATTTACTAGGCATAAATGGCAAAGTACGGCTACACCTAGTTCTAGCCGACTAGAACTAGGTGTAGCCGACCAAATGCAGTAACCCAGGTATATCCTACTTAACTTATAATAATTAAATGTCACTTAAGCATCCCTGTCTTTTATTTTCTCGAACCAATCGGGAAACGCAAGATAAGAATCTCAAAACAACACCAAAACTATGAACTGCACTGAAAACCTTATTCTAACCGATGATAAATAGAATTCACATAGGTTTAACCACCCGGTGTGCGGCTGCACCTAGTTCTTGCCACTTTGATACAGGCTAAACCTAGTTCTAACCGAAGTTAAATATGATACATCATCAACAGCCTATTTATGTTACCACTGCTGGGACACAGGCCTCCTGTCTTTGAGAGTAATGGGCTATAATCTACCACGCGGTCCCACTGCGGATTGGTAGATGTCACATGTCTTCGAATTTTTTGGTTCTAAGATATCCTGGTTTCCTCACGATGTTTTCCTTCGCCGTTTTGAGAGCAGCGGTGACGAAATAAATTACACAAAGTAATGTGCCTGCCTGGATTCGAACCCACGACCTACCTTTTCTAAGTCGGGGCCGCCACCACTGGGCCACCGCTGCTCTTTTTTTTTTTTTTTTTGGTGGTTGTAAAATCATCGAATAACCCCTCCCGCTCTTGGGCAGAGCGAAAGGGAGTGTCAGACTTCTACTGACTAAAAACCACCCATGTTCCTTCTTCGCCCTCTATGTCGAGGCCGCGATAACCGTTGGACTACCCGCGGCCCCGACAGGCGTCGGCCCTTTCGGGCCCCTCCCATGTTGCTGACATCTCTTTGAGGCGCGCGTGGAACACGAACGCGCCGTCGACACGGCCTGTTTTCGTCGTGAGACGGACGGACGGCGAGTTAGCCCATCACTCACCGTCCACAGGCCCGCGTCTACGGTGGCCGGAGGTCATCGCGGGACCCCCGACGCCCGGAGCGCCTCCCGCGGCGGCTGGGACGAGAGGTTCTCTCCCTCTCGCGTTCCACCACCTCCTTCGCCAGCATCCCTGCTTCGCAGAAGGAGGCGACGGCGTCCCATTCCTCCTCGCCCCGGACCATGGCTTGCACCAGGGCCGGGCGCGAGAGGTCGCCGCCGCCGATCGCCGCTACGAGAACACGGCGGGGCTCCGCCCAAGCGGGGCACACCTCCACTGTGTGCTCCACCGTGTCCTCCGGCCGATCCTCACAGGCCACCGCTGCTCTCAAGTAGAATACACCTAGTTTTAACTGCACACCCTTCGGGTATAACCGGCATGATGTTATGTTACGTAAGTCACTAATTACAAGAGCGTTGTTGCTTTTCAACAACAACGCGTTTTATTTTCCGTGTGTCCTTTTAGTGAAATGTTTTGTGGATACAGAGCGCAAATAGGGTTGTTTTCTGACTTAAAAAATCTGATTCTAATTATTCCGTCAGATTACCGAAAAATACTGGATACGCATTTTTTGTTTTATCAAATCAATAAAAATTGACAAAGATAAAACGCGTCAAAGATTTGAGTGGGGGGTTGTGACGTCACTCATCGGTAAATAATGTCATACTAATGTCTTCGAAAATGACGTCACACGAGTTTTCAAAGTACTGTATCGTCTTCATTGTTTGTTTACGTGAAAAAAGAAAAAAATACGTGTCCAATATTTTCTGGAAATCTATATCTGACGGACTAATTCGATTTTTTTTTGTTAACTACCGTATTCGACTCGCTTTTGGAGGACTATTTTTAAAGATTCTTCGTGAAAATATTAAAAAGAGTTTAGCCACATACTCATCTTACTTCCCCCCAGACCATAATATTTCTCTGATCCGTGGTTCCTAACATTAGTCTTGAAATAGTGCTAGACCGAAAGTTTCCAGTAAAAAGCGATAAAGAGGCGCGAGCGTGTTGGGGCGCGGTAAAATAGTGGATTTTATTGCCGGCTTGCTCGCTGACGGCTATTTGTCTATTGCATCGGTTCTCGCAGCCGGTGGACCAAGGGACGAGCGTGAGAACTGATCAGACAGAGTAGGATGTTTTTTTTTAGAGATGGAATCATAAGTAAGAGACAAGGATTGTTTAGACTTCTTCGATGATAACTAGGCGAGATTTTGGGCTGAGGGAAAAATGTTAGAAAGTAATGTCAAAATTGTTAGTGCATAGACGAAAATTCTGATGAAACTGGTCATTTAAAAACACGTACACTTTTGTTACACGAGAACTACTTATTTAGCACCATAATGTTTCAATGTCACCACATATTATTAAAAACAAAGTCCTCCGCCGAATCTGTCTGTTTGTCTGTTCGCTATTAACTCAAAAAATACTGCATTAGTTTTTGAGGAAGTTTTTAATAAATAATTTTAACGACATCCACGCGGGCAAAGTCGCGGGGATCAGCTAGTCAAATATAAAGAAAATACAACACTCGAAAACATTGTTATTCCTAACGAAGTGCAGTTTAATTAAGACGTATGTTAAAAAAACTCATTCCTCTTTTTACTTAGACCACAATACGCTGTCCAGAGCTAAATGTACCCTGAATATTTACAGGGCTTGAACGTGAAAATGTTCGTATTTTTCGAAATCAGAGAGCGCATCCGATGACTGTATTTTGATTGATCTAAAAATATTTAGTTTGATCACTGCGCGCCCCTTTCAGTTATTGGTTAATTACTTGTGTGATTATTTTTATTACGGCCTGTTATCGCGCTAGGTTAATTACAGTTTCAGTGTTTTTTGGCTAAACGTTCGCACATAATTTTATAGAACTTACCCGAAAACACTGTTTTCGTAACAAATTTTGACCTTTTCGTAACTAAGCTGTAGATACGAAAATATCAAAATTTTGTTACGAAAACAGTGTTTATAGATCAGTTCTATAATATTATCTATTAGTATCGGCTTCCAGTCTAAGCGAATACAGTTGTGATAATAATGCTTTGGTAAGACCAAAAAATTCCTAATATCTGCGAATAGATTGACAATGTATAAGAGTGTATTAAAATTGATTCTTAAAACAATGTGTAGATTTCAAGTAATGGTTTTCTTTCATTTGTTTCAGTGGAAATCGCGGTGGGGTGTGGTCACGAAACTCTCTCCAGCTGCAGGTAAGTCCTCTTAACTTAATAATAATAATAATCTATGGCCCGGGTTGTCAATGTGACGGAACATTTTTTCTGCCAATCAATAATTTTATTTGCTTTTTTGACCAATTTTAACGAAATAAATATGTTTTATACAATCAAAACTCAAGAAAAAATATTTGGAATCATAATACATAATAATTTGGACCAATCATAACGATTAATCATAGAAAAATGCAGAACGAAGTAAATGTCAATACGTCAAAGAAACAACAATGCTGACCAGAAGCCGGGCTAAAATAGAAAGACAACAAGCACACCCACCATCTCCGGGCTCGTCGCTGAACTCCGCCTCGCAACCGCCGGGACGCGCCACACCCGTGAGCGCCGTGTCTCCGGTGGCTGTAGCTGCGTCGAGTTCTAGCGACGAGTTTTTCTCCCCGTCGTCAACGCCACCAATATCACCGCTGCCAACACCACCGCGACGCGAACGACGAGGAAGAGGACGGCCACCAGCGGGCTTAGGACCTCGAGGCCAACCGGCCCCGAACAGGGTCCCCGCTGCTGGTGGAAATGTGCTGCGCATGAGATGGACTCGGTCCATAAACGAGAGTGTCATGCGCGCATATTATGGGGCTACTGAGGGGGGAAGTAACTTGACTGCGTACCGTAGTCGGATGCTCTCTCTGTTCCAGGTGCTTGAGCCAGCTATCAGCGTGTCGGCGCAACGATTGTCGGATCAGGTGCGGGTCATCCAGCATAACCATATGTTGGATGATACTGTACTTGATCGATTACGCTCTGAATCACGGAGTAACCCAGTCACACCGCCTTCACCGATGGTCGCAGTGCAGCTGGAAAATGTTTCCAGTGCTCCGCCGCGATCCGAACGTGGTGGTGAAGACATTGATGGCGAAGTTATATCCGTGAGTACCCAATGCAATGTTCAATTGAGGAGCGCTTTGGAGGATGCATTCCGGGAGTACCGTTCCACACCGCCTGAACTTAGACCACGTTTACCTCGTTTACCCATGCACAAAAAAAACAGGGCGCTGGTGTGTGCTCTAGATTCGCAACTGTCGAATTGCTTTGACAGCAGCAAAGACCTCGCCGATACTCACTCAATTTTGTATTGTGCAGCTGTAGCGGCTTGTCGTGTGGCTCACGTTAAGTTCCCTAACAACGACAGAGCTGCACGACCAAAGTTAGCTGTTCCAGCCTGGCAGTGCAGAATTGAGCGGCGTATCGGTGAGGCTAGAGCACTCATTGGCAAGTTGATCTGCTTCAGGGAGGGCAATACTCGCCCTAGAGTGATGCGCTTTGTGAGGCGGGCGTTCTCGGGAACAGATATTAGTTTTCCTGATTATTTGTCCCGCGTCACAGAGCGCATTGACGTCCTGAAGCAGAAAATCTGTGCATGGGCGAGCCGTATTCGTCGTTATAGGCGGCGAGTGGAGCGGTACACACGGAACCGCAATTTTCAAAGTGATGAAAGGTGGGTATATAGGACTTGGGAACGACCAGACCAAGGTGTGATTGACACGCGTCTGCCGGATGATGACGCCATGACGTCGTTCTGGCGCAACATCTGGTCGGTGCCTGTCAGTCACACTGAGGGCGATTGGACCCGGGAGGTTGAACGAGCGTGTGATCCTATAACAGAAATGGGGACAATTATCATCAGCCCCCAAGACGTAGCTCGTGCAGTCCGTCCATTGCCTAACTGGAAATCGCCAGGACCGGACGGGCTGCACAATTTCTGGATCAAATGGTTCATGGGATCGCACGCTCGCTTGGCGTCCCAGTTTCAATCAGCCTTAGAGTCAGGATCGCTGCCCCAGTTCTTGACAACAGGAATTACCCACCTGCTCCATAAATCAGGTAGTACTGCGGAACCCAAAAATTATAGACCAATCACTTGTTTACCAACGGTCTATAAAGTTCTTACATCCATTTTGAGAATTAAAATCAACCAACATGTCGAAAGTAACTCTATCATGTCTGCCTCTCAAAATGGATGTAGGAACGGGTCCCGTGGTACTAAGGAGCTGCTCCTCATTGATATGACCATTAGCCAACAGGTTCGCCGCTCCCGAAAGGATCTGTCTGCATGTTGGATAGATTATAAGAAGGCCTATGACTCGGTGCCTCATACATGGCTCACGAGGGTGCTGGAATTGTACAAGGTAGATGCAACTCTGCGTACCTTCCTGATGTCATGTATGGGGAACTGGAGAACGGTCCTTCGCTATCCAGGATGTCGACAGATCGGAGGGAACAGTGAACCGATAAGGATCGAGCGTGGTATATTCCAGGGTGACAGTCTGAGTCCATTGTGGTTTTGTCTAGCCTTGAACCCTCTTAGCACACTGCTGGAGGGTTCAGGTCTAGGCTATCGGTTGAGGAGAGGTGGTCAGGTTATATCTCACCTTCTTTACATGGATGATCTGAAACTCTTTGCCCCCAACAATTTGCAACTAATGAAGCTACTGAAGATAACAGAAATGTTCAGTAGTGGCATCAGAATGGAATTTGGTGTGGACAAATGTGCAGTCATGCATGTGAAGCGAGGGGAGATTATGGAATACGTGGGAATGCAACTCTCGGATTCCATACAACTTAGATCACTCTCGTCAACAGAAACCTACAAGTATTTGGGTATGTCGGAAGCATTAGGAATCAATATTACCGACATGAAACAATCGTTGAAGGAGCGCTTCTTTGGCCGCCTGAACAAGGTACTGAGCAGTCTTTTGTCAGGTGGAAACAAGGTGCGCGCCTTCAACAGTTGGGTCATGCCGGTATTGATGTATTCTTTCGGCATACTCAAATGGACTCAGACAGAACTTGATGCCCTTGATAGGAGGGTCCGCTCACTATTGACTGCAAATCGGATGCATCACCCACGGTCGTCGATGATGAGACTGTATATCCCACGGAAGTGTGGGGGTCGTGGTTTTTTAAATGCTAAGACCCTACACAACCGTGAGGTATGCAGTCTCAGGGAATACTTCCTAGAAGCCGACGTGGGGATGCACCGAGATGTGGTCTCAGTGGACAAGAGCCTTACCCCGCTCTCCTTGGCTAACGAGAACTGGCGCATACCTAAAGTATTAGACACTAATGACCGCAAGGAGGTATGGCAAAGCAAGGAGCTACACGGACGCTTTTACCGGGCCTTACATGGAACCGATGTAGATTTCTTAGCGTCCGTATCCTGGCTACGTTTCGGTGACCTTTTCGGGGAAACCGAAGGTTTTGTCTGTGCAATAATGGACGAAGTTATGATGACGAACAACTACCGGAAATACATTGTGAAGGATGGCACGGTTGACATATGTCGGGCATGCCACCGTCCTGGAGAATCGATCCGTCACATTATTTCTGGGTGTTCTCGTCTGGCTAATGGAGAATATTTGCATAGACACAACCTCGTTGCCAGGATTATCCACCAGCAACTTGCTTTGAAATACAACCTTGTGGAAACAGAAGTGCCATACTATAGGTATGCGCCCGACCCAGTTCTCGATAATGGTAATATTTCGTTGTATTGGGATCGACCTATCGTCACTGACAGGACTATTGTTGCCAATAAGCCTGACATTGTGGTGATAGATCGATCGGAGCGTCGCGCAATGATTGTTGATATAACAGTCCCGCATGACGAGAACCTCGTGAAAGCAGAGAAAGATAAGCAATTCAAGTATCTGGATCTGGCTCGCGAGGTTGTCGACATGTGGCACGTGAATACAGCAGTCATTGTGCCGATAGTCGTGTCTGCCAATGGCTTAATAGCCAAGAGCCTCGACGAACATCTAAGGAGGCTCTCGCTTGGTAGCTGGATCAAGGGCTTGATTCAGAAGGCAGTACTTCTGGACACGGCGCGCATTGTCAGGAGGTTCCTCTCTCAAGAGCCCTGACCACCGGTAGTTCGGACTCTGTTCCCAATACTAGTGGACCACTATTTTTTATATTTTTAAATGTTTTTTATATACCTTTTTGTAATTAATATTTAAAAATGTATTTATATGTTATGAAATGAATAAAGGAGATAATAATAATAATTTATTTACACAGGCATAAAATCCCAAATTACACAAAAATAAAAAAAAATTATAAAATGACACCACAAAATTACATTACAATATTACATTACATTAAAATCATCAATAAACAACAAACCACCAATAAACAAAGTCATCACCTTCGGTTGACACTCCGATAATACGAGTGCGGTTAATACGAGTGTTCAGAAGTGTTGTTGTTACCAAGAAAAATGTATGACGACCTTGCTTCTTATTTATACCACTGTTGGCAACTATTCCCTGTAAATTGAATATTTACTAATGTAGGGTAACTGTCCCGACAAGGTCAATAATAATATTCTGTGTATCTATACACAAAATATGAACCTTGTCGTTTATCATGAACCAAAGACTTTAATCAGGGTTAGGGTGCTTAGACACCCATCGGGGCTGCGGGTTTATCCCGTTGGGGCTGCAGATTGTTCAGAAGTTACCGTGGCTTCGACATATAGGGCTAAGAAGGAAGATGGGTGGTTTTTAGTCAGTAGAAGTCTGACACTCCCTTTCGCTCTCGAGCTCGGGAGGGGTTATTTGATGATTTTGACTACCCGCCAAAAAAGAATTAAAAAAACTGCTGCTTAGACAGTAATTACAAGGTCGACTATACTTGTCTCCTCCTGAAGTTATTTTAAGAATGTGTTCTTTACCATGAATGTGATACAAACTAAGTAAATAAAAACCTTTTAAGCCATAACAAGCAATGCTACTATGCAGATGTTAGTTTTGTGCGAAGATTTCTTAACTAACAAATAAATACACACATCAAAAGTGTCTAGGGATCAAGCATTTTTATGCGGATTTCTTGAGATTGAGATGTGGCTTTGTAATAAATTTATGATTTTATAAATTTATATGGATCCTTTTTGGTGCATTTCATAATTTGAATCAGGAACTGTGAATCAAATTCGAGTAAAAGATGAAAATCAGCTGTCAATATTTTCCCTATAAAAACATACAACGCATTGAAGACATTATTAGTGCTACTGTTTCCCTACTACTGATTAAAACCAACGTTATTATGGAGCGGCGACGTCATTTAAGCAGGGAAGAAATGCTCAGAGCCGTGGGAATGATAGAAGCTGGTTCCAGGCAACGTACTGTGGCTTTAGCTCTGAATACAAGTCAGAGTGTTATCAGTCGACTTTGGACACGTTACCGAAGCACTGGTACCGTGGCTGAGCGCCATGGAGGACGGTATCGCTGCACCACACGGAGACAAGACCGATACATTCAAATCTTAACTCGAAGAGCTCCAACAATAACCGCCATGATGTTAGCCGTGAGGCTTCATCACTCTTCAGGGAACTTAATTAGCGACCAAACAGTCAGAAACCGCTTGCATGAAGTGAACCTTCATTCCCGAAGACCGCTACGGGTACCACCTATAGCAATGCACAATCGTAGGATTCGATATCAATGGGCTCTTGAACACAGAAATTGGGCAGAAGAACAATGGCGTTTCGTGTGCTTTTCTGATGAGTCTCGTTTTGGTATGAGACCGGATACAAGACGTATACGACACTGGAGAACCCCTAGACGCCAACAGCGATTAAAATCCTGCCAGGAAGTCCATCCTTATAGTGGTGGAACCATCATGGTATGGGCGGGTATTTGGATCGGCGGAAGAACTGAGTTGATTTGGATCAGAGGCAACCTCAACGCTCAAATTTATGCTGAGACGATTGTATCAGACGTCATCGTTCCTCTACAAGTGCAAATCGGTCCCTTATTTCAGTTTATGCATGATAATGCACGACCGCACACCGTAAGAGTTGTAAGACAGACTCTCGCCGCAGCTAACATCAATGTCCTGCCCTGGCCTGCTCAGTCGCCAGACTTGAACCCGATTGAGCATGCATGGGATATGCTACAGAGAAGAGCTCTGCCGAATATGGAGGGTATCCAGTCGCAAGACCTTTTTTTGTTGTTGCAACGAACATGGGCGGCCATTCCACAGCGTGATTTGGATGAACTCATTTTGAGTATGCCAAACCGATGTTCTTGTGTTGTTAGTGTTCGCGGTAGAAACACGGATTATTAATTGTTTAAGTTACCCAATAAAATTTTAAAGAAAACTGTTATTTCAGTCTTTTTTTCGAACTTTAATGTTAGTGGTTCAAATGTCAAAAATCCCTTTATTAGGAAAATGGCAAATTTCTTTATTAATGCAAAGGTGACTTGGTTTATCGTTACTGTGACAAACGAAAACACTTTATTTGATGAATCCTTAAAGAAAATTTTAATTAATATCAATCAGGAGAAAAGTTATAGCAAAAATATATGTTGATCCCTAGACACTTTTGATGTGTGTATATCTTTTCTAAAAAGAAACACGAATACTCTATTACGTCTTATTCAGTGTCCTTGGTTTGGTGTACAAATATTTATTTTCTTATTGTATCTGTCTGTTATTTTTTGAGTAGGTTCTCTAGAATTTATCAAAAGAGTTATTTCAGGATCCTAAGAAACATAATCCGCTTTGGTTTTGATGGAATTCTTTCTATTAGACTGATGTTTTAGTTCGTGTTTAATGTCAGATTCTCATCAAACAGGCATTCTGTTTTTTGGTCGCGAAATATTATTTTTCTTCGAAAAATAATCTTCATCAATCGAGCCGCGGCTGATTGTCACCTGTCTTTTGTATTCAATCTAAAAATAATATCCCGAAGTAGAGATGAGGCCACTATAACCTATGAGCCAGACAAACGGTTATCGCTTTCCAAGTATTTCGATTTTCTTTATCTATTTTTGACAGAAGCTTTTCAATTTAATGTATTTCCGGCTTATCTGTCATCGTGATCGGTCCTCTGATAGTCCTCTTACTTACTACTAAGTAATAAAGGGTAAGAATAATAATATAACTGTTCAGTCTTTCATAGGTATCGTCTAGATTAGATGCCTATCTAGGTCTCTCCCTTTAAGTACTTAAATAACAAGTAAAAACTTGGTCCAATGGAAGAAAAGAGCTTGCCTGACGAATTTCTCAGTTCCCCCAAACAAAAGAACTACAAATCGCTTCGACTCACCTTTTATGAAATTAACGTCAAAAAAATGACTAATTACCCCCGAACAGTACTTACTTGTTCCCTCAACTGAGATATTAATCATTGGCCTCTGACCGACGCGGCTGTTACGGAACCCTAAAATTCCTGCTTAATTTAAGTTCCGTATTTAAGTAACATTAAGACTTCGTGTTAAGCAGACGGCTGAGATTGAGGGTAGATAAAGAGTTTTGTTGCAAGTTATGAGATGAAGCTTTTGGGAAAATATTAACATAGGCCTACTTTCCCTAAAAGTGCAGACAGAAGTGTATATTACGATGTATTTACACACCCGAATCACGTTTCGCTTTTATATTATATTAAAGTCTCATGTAATAAGAAGCTTATTGCAATAGGGATGTTTACTGACTTAAAAAAATATGATTTTAATTAGTCCGTCTGTTAGATTATCGAAAAATATTGGATACGTATTTTTTTTATATCAAATCAATAAAAATTGACAAAGATAAAACGGATCATGCTGAACTGGACCTTTTTGGCGCAGCCGTGAGGCACACAGTGGCACGATTTGTTTAGTTTTAAGTTCTTTTTTCTTTAATATTTTTGTTTCTTACATTGTGTGTACTTGTGGCATGAGCCAAATAAATGCATTTTCTTTCTTTCTTTATCATTTTCAGTAGATCCGGATGATAAAACGCGTCAAAGATTTGAGTGGGGGGTTGGCACGTCACTGACCGCTAAAGAATGTCATGCTGATTTCTCAGAAAACTACTGAGCCTAAAATTTAGAAATAAATACAGAAACTAGTTCAACACTTATAGATTACAGAAAACTCATAAGAAGTCTAGGGGTGCTAAAATAACATGGAAATCTCTCAATACCTTCCACAATGGTACGGAACCCTTCACGTGCAAGTCCGACTTGCACTTGACCAGTTTTGTTTTACCAAATCAATAAAAAATTATGAAGATATAACGTATCAAAGATTTGAGTGGAGGCTTGTGACGTCACTCGCCGGTAAAAAAATGTCATACTAATGTCTTATGACGTCACACGAGTTTTCAAAGCACTGTATTGTCTTCATTGTTTGTTTACGTGAAAAAATGTAAAATACGTGTCCAATATTTTTTGGAAATGTATCTGACAGACTAATTACATTTTTTTGTTATCTACCCTATTAATTTATGCTCCGGACTGAATCAACTCGTGTATTCTAGTTAAAAGAATATTCAAAAGTTCATTGAATAGAATCAAGCAGTTGCAGAATAAACCGATTAAAAAAGGTAGATAAAAGATATGAACATGTAGGGAAAAACATGCGAAAGAATAAGGAACGTAGCAGATAGATAAAGTTCAGTTATTTGAGCCTAACCCCCTCACCCCCGGACAAAAGGTGTGAACTAATGAATGTATTCCAATTCATAGCTCATTTCAAACCCTGTCAATATGTCTGTCAGTCTGTCTACCAGTAGAACTCTATACGTAGTACTAAATTGATCACTGCTCAGATTGATTAAGTCCATTCAAGTTGGTAAGCTGGCTGTTTCAATATCCACTGTCTGAATATCGGCTAAGCTTTAATTGATAATTATAGGAGCATCAGGCTCCTACTAATGTGTTTTACCTAATAAAGGACTATATTACTTGTATTGAACTTAGAATAGTAGATTAATAATTAGGTATTTTGTTTCTATAAATCAGTCTAAGGAGTACTAAAAGCTAGATTACTGCATAACATACTTTTCCATCTTCAATGGGGGATGAGCAGAGGTACGCCGAAGCGTAACCGGCCTATGGTTTAACGTCTACAGACCCGTACAAAGCGCTATGCTTCCACATTTGTTCACGACTGGCTTCTCTGTTCCTCGACTTGCTTGCCGGCTTGTCTGGTCCTACTTAAATCTTTATATATATTTCTTCTGTACGTGTGTTTGTCACTGAACTCTTCAACGGCTGGACCGATTTTGATGAAAATTTTCTTATGTGTTCAAATTGATTTGAGAATGCTTTAAATTGAACCCGTTAGGTGGCGCTGGTGTCCGGGCAGGACGACGTCGGCCAGGGCCGCTAGTAATAATATATATTAGATACTACAGTAAGTTAGTCGTAAGTATTTGTATGGAGGATTGGAAGAGTCTGTGCCCGAAACTACATCCGTTATTACCGCCAGTAAGTGTAGGTGGCATGGTTGGCGCAGTGGCTTGAGTAATTGACTGTTGTGCTGCATGTCGCGGGTTCGACCCCTGTACGGAAAAAAATGTTTTTAAGGTCTACGGATAGTCCCGTTGGGGCTGCGAGATGTTGTAAGAGATACCGCGGCCTTGACATGTAGGGCTTAGAAGGAACATAGGTGGTTTTAAGTCAGTAGAAGTCTGACACTCCCTTTCGCTCTGCCCAAAAGCGGGAGGGGTTATTTGATGATTTCCCAACAAACAAAAAAAAAAGGTCTAAAGATAGTTGTTTCGTGTCTGGGTGTTTGTGTGTGTGAGTTTATATAATTGTGAACGCATCCACGATACAAAAAAAATTTCTAGTGTGGGACAATGCTTTAAAAAAAAATAAAGAAAGAAAAAGAATGGTCCGGACGCCATTTCCTGGCGTTGTGGCTGGCTGTATGTGTGGCCCACAAGTATGGCAAGCTCTTATGACCTACTACCGTTCATGATGTTAGAAGGTTTCTGAACAGGGCTGCGGGTTGTTTGAAAGAGATACCACTGCCCCATACACAAAGGGCTAAGAAGGAACATAGGTGTTTTTTATTCAGTAGAAGTCTGACACTCCCTACCGCTCTGCCCAGAGCGGGTGGAGTTATTTGATGTTTTCTCATCCTACAAAAAAACTACTTGCTGCGTGCGGCGTGTAGTTAACCGCCACAAACGCCACTTGAACCTTTATGACCAACCCGTACAAAATATTTTTAGACAAGCCGCTGAAAGCTTACTCCTTACACCCCTCAGCCCTTACTGTTAAAGTACAATTTTTTCACGAAATATTCCAGTTTTCAGGTAAATATTCAGGAAGGGTGAAACATTCGTGCTAATTGTCATTTGTTAGGCTGACAGATTAGATCAGTTAAAAACAGCTTTGTTTTATGTGTTTACTAACCATTGTGCTCGTTGTTCAGCATATCAGTGCAGTTGTGGCATTTGTCATGGGTATCCTTGTTTGAAACGAGTCGAAGTTTAATTTGTGTTGATTCATTTGTGTGTTACTGCCTACCCCTATGAAAATAAGGCGTGAGTTTATGAGTATGTTGATTACAAAGCTTTTTTTTTAGGCGGTTGGCAAATCATCAAATAACCCTGTAACAATACTGACTAAGAACCACCCATGTCCCTTCTGAGCCCTATAAAGGGTGTAAATTAACCCTTCACACATACGTCAACCAAGCATTTTGTACATCAAACTAAGTACCCCTACGCAATTTTTTTTCTGGGAAACGACTTTTTTTTTTGGGGTCAAAATTTTCATTTTACGGTAAAACTCAATGTAGCACTCTTAAAACATTATGCTAGTGGATGCTTTAAATAGTAAAAGGGTCATGGAGGTAATTTAAGTAAAGTTATAACCTGAAAAACTAGTATTAACAAAAACAGCTGTTCAAAATTTGGAACTTTGACCCCCAATATCTCCGTAACTAGGGGGTTCCCAGGTATGGTCTAGAACAAAAAAAAATTATCGCAGTGGTGGGGAGAACAAGTGCCTTTCGTTTGCGTTAAGGGTACTTTTACACCCTTTATGTCGAGGCCGCGGTAACTTGAGAACAACCCGCAGCCCCGACGGGAACTTGATTACAAAGCTCAAGTTTACTTATTTGAGGAACGGTAGTTGATCTCAAGATCACATCGCTTTTTAATTTAGTCAAAACCGCGACTGCTATGGGTTGGATCGGATTATTGAGTTATTCTAGCAGGTTTTTTTGTAATCTGTATTTGAGTCTTTAGTGCAATCAGCTCACTTGATAATGGGTCTCAATTATTAATAACTTGAGTACGACAAAACCTTACTCTTCAGCAAATCCATGAGTGGTGATTTATACGTTACATAAAGTTTATTTATTTATTTTGTTCTCTTTGGGAAACTTACAGCTAATACAGACAATGTATTTAATCAATAAACATTTGAAGGCCAATTACAGGTTTCCAAAGTTAAAACAAGAAAACAAAGAAAAAACAACAAAAACAAAATAAACAAACAAAGTAACACGATCGAAGAATATAAACTAAGAACCACACAAACAATTAATCAACAACGATTAGTTTTCTGCAAAAAAATAATCACCAACACATTCTTTCTTTTATCTACATAATACAAGATCAAAGTTTTATATCTAACCATCTTTTTAAACCACATACCAATACAGTTCTGCGCAGCCCGTCTTCTAATACAACCGCAACAATAAAATCCCCACAACAAAGCAACTGCATCTATTTTAATCCAAGACGTTCCTTCGACAGTACGCACCGTCGCACATAAATAACGGAAACAAATTAAAAAGTCTGAACGCTGTTATTGCACGCCACATCACAGGGGTGACACTGCATCGGGACTTTCATTACTACTGATAATACATTGTTTTGAACTCATTTATCTTTAGGGTTTTAAAAAGGCTGGTTTTAATACAACCCTAATATTTATAACTTTGGATAGTAGGCTAACGTAACCTAGGTGATACCCTAAGCCTTTACTGGCGTGTTAACCGGATAAAAATCACTTCGAGTAAAGAACAGAGAAATGAGTAAGAGATTTAAAAACACACTATTGTTATCCTCCAGGTCTTCCTCAATTTATCTGGAGACGGCCCAGCATGTCTTATTCTCCTATACATCTATATTATCAGTCTGCCCTAAAGTTATTTTAGGCAAATAATCTTTTAAATAATCGGGTTAACGTTTTTGCGCACTTCATACTAAACTGTACTTAAGTAAGTACACAATTTACACTCTGTGAAAATCTGGTACTAAGTAAGATTGTACATTCTATTATTAAATTACATTTAATAAGGTCGATCTTAAAGTAACCGGGAAATTTACAAGAAATTTCAAATTAATATCCAAAGATAATGAAACTGTTAACATAACCTTAATTCCCACATAATAATCAAAGCATCTCACTAAATTCAGAACTAACTTTAGAATATTCATAGAATATTAGACCACTAAATATCGAAGTTATAAACCCTAGTTCCAAACTTCGGTTGCTTACCGAAGTCTCGAGTTTTGCCAATAATTATGAGACGGTAAAAGAAAACTTTCAGACGTATATTAGTTACGCTGCGTCGTCTTTGATGACGACATAAATAAAATTCCCCTCCCTTCGCATATTCTTACTATCGGCCCTTGCAGACTTTATGGGTAGTATGCCTTCCGGCGATGCTTGGGATATTCCTTTCAGGTGTTGTATAAACTTTTTGGTTTGAGTTAATTAAATGAAATAGCCAATGAGTAACTTTTTCGTTAGTAAGGTTGATAAAACGGATTCTAGGGCTGTCAACGAATTAATTTTGGTACTAAAGTCATTATTGGATTTATTATCTGTAAGTCGAAATATCGACTTTCTTCATACAAAACTAGCTTCGTAAATGGGCAGATAAAATGAATTCTATTTGCTAGTAATTTTTTACATTCAAAAGTGTTTTGTTAGCTTTTTTTTTTTCTTAAAAAACGTTGCCCCACACAAGGAATTTCTCCTGTATCGTGGGTGCGTTCACAAACATTTAAACTCACATACACAAATACCCAGAACAGGAACAACTATCTGTAGGTCATACAAATATTTGTTCCGTGCGGGAATTGAACCCGCGACACGCAGCGCAGCAGTCCATTGTTTGAGCCACTGCGCCAACCGTGTCGACTTGACTATATACGGTTGACTTCGATTTACCGTTTTCTAGATTAAAAGCAAAATCTTAAAATCGTTTCAACAGCCATGTCACTTTATAACCTTCTCAACAAGCTAAAATTATAATCAAATTATCCTATTTCAAAATATATTACCAACAGACGTAAGCACATACCTACCCAAGCCCTTCTTATTAGAAGATCCGGGCGAACCCCTGCAAGGTCTTAAGGAATTCAAATTACGGATTTTATGAGCGCGAAATCTGTTTAATGTCCGTTCCTTCGTAGGGGGTGAATTGAGACTACAAACTATTCTAATAATATAGATATTTTTTTATTATCGAGGGATCAAGTGGTATTGAGTTTTATTTTGGTAGCAAGTGTTAATAAAATAGGATGTAATAATTTATGGCTTTCTGTTTTCCTTATTAAACTAGCTAAATGAAAAATTTAGCATTTTATATTTCCTTTTAAATTTTACTATTTTGACTGAATGACAATTAGGTAACGAGTTTACTGTAGTTATGGAACTAAATCAAGGTATATTTTTTTAAGGTAAAAAATAATGGTAAATCTTTTTTTTTTTATTTTAAAAATGTGCTTAGCAGAAAATTGTGCTTAGATTTGTCATGGATAAACCTTGAATTGATTATTTTCCTAATTATATACCGCCTAAATAATTAATTGCGCCTTCCTAATTATATTTTTCCAAGACACTGCAGTATCCATTTAAATTCTCTCATTCAATAAAACCGCTTGTTCAACAAGAAACTCGCAAAGAGAAGCCACTCCGGAGGCCATAGCTGCAGCAAATTCCCCTAGGTCGCGATGTTGCCACGACGAATAAATTAACTAAATGAGATGTGCAAACTTCGCCGTATGGCTAGTGTTGCCAGGATTGTAGCAGTTTTTGGACGAAAACTTTAAACACGGCATTTAAGGTGATGTATGAGAGTAATTTGTTTGTTTTATGTTATGGTGTGTTTGTAATATGCTTGAGTGGAAGTTATTATACTATATACAGGGTGTTTGGAAGGGAGCTGTACATACGCCTAGGGTAGAAACTAGGGATAGTCTGCTACCTACCCCCGCCCATTATATTGACCTTGGCCTCAAGGTTTTTTTTTAATTTAAAATTATTTCTTTACCTTACTACGGTACTTCAGGCCCCATAACTTTTCTTCTCCACAATTTTCTGGTGTAAAATAATTTTTTGCAGGACCCTAAGACTCTAACGATTAAAACAAGACCATTAGCCGACCGGTCCCATGGATAGATTTTGAGCTACAGGTAGTTTTAGTCAAAAAGTCAAATAAAAAATAATAATAAATTAAAAAAAAACCTTGAGGCCAAGGTCAATATAATGGGCGGGGGTAGGTAGCAGACTATCCCTAGTTTCTACCCTAGGCGTATGTACAGCTCCCTTCCAAACACCCTGTATATTGTGCAACTTTGGGTCAAACTTGTAGGCGTTGTGCTCGGCATACAGTTTTCTTTTATATTGCCTTATTTGCAAATGTCTGTGCCATCAAATTTTGTGGTATAAGATTTATATACTTCCGCTTAATATTCAATTAAAGAACCCAGAGTGAAGGTTAATTAATTCCACAAAAAGCTGTTTCGCAGTGTTGGCCGAGTGATATCTATCATAGTTGCTTCGTAGAACATGAAAAGCGATTATAATGTTTACTCTGAGCAACTTCTTAAAACTTTGCATAAGATAGTGGATTCAAAATTCAAGACAGAGCGTCTTTATGAGCTATCCAGACAGATTAACACACAGGAGAGTAGGCACGGGGAAGTCAAAACTTATTAATTTATGCAACAATCTTCAAAACTATCAAACAGTAACAGAATTAAATATATTACGAGAACCATTTGCAAGTAAATTCGTTAAACAATAGGTTGAGTGTTTTGCAAGAGTTTAATTTTTAGCACAACCAGTCCACTTTATAGTAGTGAAATCTCTCATTGCACTGTTTAGGATGTTTAAGGGTCTAACCAAATAGATGCGGAGCTTGTGGACATTCCGTTCCACATCCTGATAATATTTCGCCCCAGTCCAACCAACCCTTATTTTTTTACATTTATTTATTAAAACCATCTTATCTTTTTCACAATAGTGTACTCAAACAAGTTGAATAAAATATGTCTCCTTTCATTCTATCACTTACTGCTGTGTAACAAAAACTTGTGCACCGTACCGAGTGAAAGAGACGGCGGTATCATCTCGTTTTACGGGCAATAAATCAGCCAGTGTTGCACACTGCATAAAAACAGATGCTGAACTTGAAGATTGGTGCACAAGGAAGCCGCAGAAGTATCGATATCTGAAAACAAATGAGTCATGAACTTGTTGTTGCAAATTATTTGATGCAGTGAAATGTGAAATGATTGGGACTAATCACATCACACTAATATTATAAAAGCGAAAGTTTTTGAGTGTGTGAGTTGGTTTCTCTACGTTTTTTACTCTTTCACGCAAAAATTACTGAATGGATTTGGATAAAATTTGGTACACAGATAGTTTATCGCCCGGAATAACACATAAAACAGTTTTTATCCCGATTTTATCTTCCCATGGGATCATTTTTAAGTTGTAGCGAGCAAAACCGCTGTCAAAAGCTAGTTTAAAAATAAAAAAGACAATTGTTCATCTTTTAGTTTGTTTTGTGATAGTCGTGTTACGCATTATTTTTATTAATAAGCCGGAGTGCGTGGTATTTCAAAGATTTGAGTGTCATACGTTATGTTAAGAACGCCACGATCGTCACACCACCCGCGCGACCTTAGCTTCAGTAGGAACGCGGGGGTATAAGCTATTTTAAAAGATTACGTTGGCCAATAGTTTAATATCCCATGTAATAAGGTAGGGTTAAGTTTAAGTCTCATGTACATAATATGGGCGACCCTATTGCTATCGACCTCCGTGACTGCTACTGAGAAATTCCTAATGGATAAACCCAAGCTTTGGTCATCTCGGGAGTCGAACTCACCTGATGCTCAGCAGTCGTGCTTGCAAACACTCAGTCAGTTAACCCACTGCACATTTATCTTCTTTGTGGCAATTCCAACTTGGATAGCAGAAAACAGTGTGATTAAAAAAGTACGTGTATTTCTCTCCCTCGTGAGGTTTGCAGAAACTGTTGCTGTTTGCAGCGTTTAGAGTTAGTTGAATTTTGAACAGGAATATAAATATACTGTTGAAATAGAAGCACATCTGAATATAAATCAGCTACTGGAACATGAGACTGTTTATCAAGATACTATTGGTTTATTTTAAACTAAAACAGTGGAATGGAACGCAAACTAAGGAGGTTCTATACCATCGGGGCTTCGAAACACAAAGGGTTATGAAGGAACATGTGTGCTTTTAGTCAGTAGAATTCGGACACTCCCTACTGCTCTGCCCAGAGCGGGAGGAGCAATTAATTTGATGATTTCCCTCAATCCAAAAAAGAAAAAAATTACGTACTATACAACCATGATGGGTAACCAGAATATGGAAATCTGACGACTAGTCTTGCCAAGAAGTTAATGCTACCCAGAAAATTGTGAGATGAATGTTGTGCACGTAGAGTTACAGTCGCTTCATATAATATTTCATGGTGTTCAGATGTTAGACTGCAAGCCGACTGCTACCTACTCTGAAAAAGGCAGTTGATAAAACCGAGTGGGTTTATCCGCTTTGGAAAAAAAATTGTTTTGTGATCTACAGCCAACACCTGTGGTTTTTCGCCACACATATAAAACATAATAAAGGGTAAAAAAATACGGATATGTTTATCCGGATCCTTTCATACCCGCGTATAATTTTCCTAGACTTTTATAACCACAGAGCAGGTGCATCCCAGCTTAAGCTAAGCACAGCACAATAATGACTTCAATTTAGCTTTCCTATTAAAAATGCCAGCAAAATGGACTAAAACGTGAGGCTAATTAAAATTTTACCCAAACTGCACTGTATGGACCTTCTTTTAAATGCCACAGCGTAAAAAGATCCGTAAACTAATAGAATATTCATGGTATGAGCAAATATTGTTCTTGTTTTTTGTTGCATTGTGTTAGTAGTTTAAAGTCGTTAAGTTAATTTTGTGACTTGTGAAAAGTTTTAGTGTTTCGTAAGTTTAAAGATGTGAAATATTTTGCCGTTTTTCACGATTAACTGGGAAGTGGTGGTCAAATAGACATTTCTTGCATATCAAATAGTGATATGTAGCACAACCGGTTTGACATGGAACCGACCCGTAAATTAGTTGAGAAAGAGCCAGTTCATGATAATTGATTATACTGTACTTTAGTGCAATAGATATTTAAGCTTGAATTGTTAAAGTATGATAATTGCCATCTCGGCAATTTTGACCATAGCGGCTGTGTTCTATGGTTTTCTGTAGTACCCATTTGTTACATGGTTTAGTCTACTGCGTTTTCCAATGCTCTCAAGTGACTAGCATATCCACCTTTGGCCGAAAGCTTTAAAACTATTTTTTATAATAACCTTCTACGGCACTGCTTTTGGTTTCACCATCTCAAACACAATTTAACAAATAAACTTCCATACAACTTAAATCCTTATACACTGCCTCACAAACTCACAATCGCATATCTTAGTTCCACAGTATAATCGAATCTCATCGACTACCAGCGAAGCAAGCAGTTAGTTACAATCGCACTGGCAGTTTATTTATCATTATCTCACTTATATTGCTACACTGTGGCATGAAATTGGAGTTTATGATTTTATTCTGTGCACCCAGCCCGTTTCTCGTTTACACAGATGACTTTATATATCTGCTCTCTCTGAATATTTAAAATGTTAACCTGTTATTTCTGTACTGATTTTTGAATGGGGTGAAGTGCTTACCTAGTCTCCCCTTTCAACGTTGTTTATAAATATACGGTTTAAAAGGTCTTCTGAACTGTTGGGAATGTACTATAGCTCTAGCTTGCATAGTCTTTTGACACATTTAAAACTTATAACAATTTCAGTTCCTGCTTAAAACTGTAGTCAGTGGAAGAATTTTGTCGATATTGCGGGTTGGTTTCTTACTAAGGGCATACATATTTAATTTCCCCGAACATAATAACTTCCCCCTCTTGCACCCCATAATCATAATAAGAGAAACATCCAACCCTAAAAACTATAATAACAGCTCATAACTTACAACGAATCTCAGCCATAAAATGCAGGCGTTTAAATTTGCATAGACAAAGTTGGCGCCCGATAGTTCGCGATACGGCCGCGTGAGGGCGTCACGGGTGGGGGCGAAAGAAAACCATCGTATGTTAATATATTGATATCGTCCCTTTGAGAGTACGTCTGCGATCTGGACACGTACGAATAAGTTTAGAAATATGGTTTTTGTGTGAGAAGTTTTGAAAGTCTTTGATGTGTTCAAAAATTTTAGATTAAACTTTCGGTCCTTTGGACTTAGAGCTTTATTTGAATACTTTTTTGTAGTATAGTGTAATTTTAAACTTTTACGTTCAATTTTATTAGGTACATGTTTTAGATTCGACATTTTATTTTACTTGAAAAGATATTTGAACTATAACCAAACCAAACGTGAACAACGTTTATGAATAAAATATGTACAACACTCTCTTAGCCATTGCGGATTCGGGTAAAAATAAAAAGCCAATCATATTGTTCAGCACCTCTCGCGAATATAAAACAATAATTTCCCGAATCATCGTTACGATAATCCATTTACATTTTACAATTAAAACAAAACAACGTCAACACAGTCGCATCTAAATCTTTGTTTTTACCGGTTCCAACCGGATAGATCGGCTCCTATCCGACGCGAACCGGAAAAAACTGGATTTTGCTGGAGTAAATTGGTTTCCCTCAATAAGTTCAAGTCCCCTGACAATGGGAATTATTCTCGTGCCTATCTTGTTATTCCAATTTTGGGGTAATTTATTTTTTTCCAGCGAATTATTGAGACGAATAATGTTGAGTATTTTATAATCAACTTTGTGTGCTGTGTTGTGTGGGAATTCGTAACGATTGTTCTGGACTTGTTCGATTGACGAACGTAAATTATAACACCATCTGTTCCGGATAGGTTTTCAACTGATTGTTTTTGAAATGGTAGTGTATGTGTACAAAAAATAGGAGCAGGTAAAAGTAGTAGTGAGTGGAAATAAATACCTGTATAGCAGAACAGAGAAAATCGTATATACCTTGCGTAGTCAAAAACACTGCTACAGCTTACTATTACGTACTAAAAGCAAACTAATAGCAAAGTTTATTCAAGCAAAGCGTTTACTGGAACTGGATAAAAGGAACACGAAAAATCAGGTAGCTTACTCCTTTCATTTTAAAAACACGGGCAATTTCACACTACCTAATATTAGCATTCAAAACACAAGCATTGCCAGAAAGCGCGTTTATACTACGGATTATCCCGTAACTGCCTTTATGAAGTAGAGGCGCATACGAAACCGGATAAATCCAGTTCCAACTGGCCGAGTTATGGCGCAATATTCTCTAAGACTGCGGGCGGAACCGCGCGTATATACTAGTATGCTCCAGCTTGTTTATTGTGTGTGGAAGGGATTGTGGGACAATTTAAAACGGCCGTATTTCAGTCTTTTAGTTCATAGTCGTCTTCCTAGCGCAGGCTAGTGTGTGTTAATTTGTGTGGCTTCTATTCTTACAAGATGTATCTTACACTGAGTAACTGCCTTTTGGGTTCTGGATACCAGTTTATCGGTGAAAAGACAATGACCGAAACTCGTACCAAGAATTCTCAAGTTTCAAGATCAAAATGTTTTAGTAATTATTTTCATATTTTTTATGACATTCGGCTTTGACTTGATTTTTGAACAAGGAATTTAATTTATAGAAGTGTAAATATTGTTATACTCTCTATACATGGCGTTCACACAACCAGTTCAAAAGTCGTTCTGTTACATCTGTCAGATGGTTTTGACAGTTCGGGTGACTTCACATCTGAGGTTTCTTTGCAATACCTACTTGCCTGGTTTTGAGGTTATTTTCGATTTTATAAAATTACTCCGAAACTCGGATTTAGTTTACAAAAAGAAGTTTTGTAAGATAAATGTAGACAAACACAAAGTTTGATGTTGACACAGTTTGGTACGGGATTCCGTATATCCATGAACATGATCCTTTCTCTTATGTTAATAATTTTGATAACTAAACACTTAGGAATGTCAGGATCATTTGCAATCAGTGGATATTGATAAAAGTAGGTGTAGGTCGGACATATAACATAGTATTTAGACGTTGGGTCTAACAGTCGTGGGTATAATGGTATAATCTGACAACGTACTTTCTACAAATGTGACATTAACAACTATGTAATTTTTGAAAAAAAAAATTGCTTAGAATTACATATTCCCCATCGCAAGTATAGAACCATAATAAACACCATTCATTATACCATCATTATTGAAACAGACTAAGAATAAGAAATTTTATTTGCTTAAACATTTGTGTTTACATACAGAATTAAAAATAATACATGCATGCAAGATAATAAATCAAAAAGTGGCTCACGACATGTCTGTCATTTTTCATGGCGTGCAAATATCTTGGGTACCTATTACAATTAATATTAATAAAATGAATAATTTTTAAATTTTACGCTAATACATTAAATATCAGTCAATCAGAGTCATCAAACAATACAATACAATTCCTTACTGCGTCAAGTATCATCATCATTTGGAGTCAGCGCCTTGCCTTCTTCTTCGATTTTTCCTAGTAGTGAGACAATAATTTACATGTCAAGTTTAGGAAGAAACTATAGTTATAGTTTTCGCCAGGGCAGCTCATTGTTTTAAAATATAACCCCATGGTTGTCAATAGCTCAGACCATGTTTTTCTCGGGAGTGATGTGTGAAGCCACAAAAGGATTATGGGGGATGCCATGGGCAGAACAAACACCTGAGCTGTGTGTAGAAACAACGAACCCAAGTACCATAAGTGCAGGCCACCCCGAGAGATATTTCAATGCACTAACAGTTTTTTATCAGAGAGATATACCAAGTTTTGTTTCGTTACTTGCTCAAAATATTATTAGCTTTGAATATTTTGTTGTGATTCATATTTAAGACACTAACTGCAGCACTCAGAGAGCTTTAATGATTACTTAGGCCTTCACTTAGTAAAGTTTTTGACAGTTTTGTCATACAAAAGTATGTCAAATCAGTCAAATCTTTACTAAGTGACGGCTCAAGTAATCATTAAATATCTCTGAGTACCGCAGTAAATGCCAAATAAAACAAATAATATATTTAAATTAGGCTCAAAATCAGCATTTTTTTAACGTTTACAATGTCCTAAACCAGTTTAAGTAAACGTAGCTCTCTTCCTATTTTATTGTTTTAGCCTAGAACAAAAAGTGGTAGAACCAAACTCTCCAGCAACACATCTGTCATCTAAGTTTGAAGGACTTGATTTCATGCTTATACAGGTATCGTTATAGTAATACGTCATAGTTCCTATGCCTTCAAAGTGAGAGCTTCAAAGAGGCAGGGCTGCAACACCTCTCATGGTACACTCGACTCCTGCTGCTCAAGAACTCGATGCCAACTGTCCCGGTCATAAGTGTTCAGCGATATATTTTTATATTTATCGCTTTTCATGGTCTCTTTGAAGGGATTAAGGATAGCTACTGATACTCAGTAGGTATGCTAAAAACCATTTAATTCAGTCATAAAGTCGTGAACGGATAGTACCTAGTCAGTTTGACTAGGTTGTCAGTTTGAATAGATTGTTAGTTTGTTCGTCAAAACTTAGAGAGGTGTCTAATAGTTTCTTTATAAAAGACATTTGGTCAAAGTAAGATTTTTTTTTCTTTTAAGTCGGGACTCAGGAGGCATACTTACATACATCGGCTTATCTAAATATAGCCGAAGATGCTCCAGTCTTACATTACCTCTCATAGCATACCACACTAGATACTCGCAAGAAACTCTAAACCATGATACCATACAAACTACCATTCTCCTATAACTTGCGCCAACTCTGCGGCGAGCACCAAGGATGCACGTACACTATGCACAAATCCTTTACACACACAGGCGGGATATCTTAAAATAGCTACATCTTATCTCAGCCACACTTGCATATATTGTTCTAATCCTGCTTTGGCTTGAATAGTTATGTGGGTGTGTTGCCGAATTTAGGTAAGAGATGGCGTTTTAAGTTATTGGAACGTGGTTGGATAGGTCATGGAATTAATAAATTAGGTAAACTATCGGGGTTGTCTTAGTTGAATTTGAGCAATACAAAATGGAATCGCAAGCTACTGAAAGCGTTAAAGTTGGTTTAAGTTTCACACTCTTTTCCTTGTTTTTTGCTACCGTCATAAAATATCACTCCCCAGTGCAAAAAGTGATTAAAAGCGCCTTACCCGCTGTAAGGTACAACAGTTATGAAAAAAAAACTAAACTGCAAGGAAGTATTTTACAGAACTATGTTTGGTAACTCAGAATGATATGAAAACACCAAAACATAAGAGCAACAATAGAAAAAATATTCATCGCACCACACATTTGAGAAACTACACAAGTATTCGAACAAATTCACCCCTAAGTTCGGGTTATTGCTGTATAAAACATACATATGTCTTCCCCCGGCTGCACGTGGCTTTATAAAATATTTAAATCGGTGTGGAAACAAGAAATCTCATTAATATCTGAGTGGTGCAGGTAGAAACAGTATTGTGGGCCGGTTTCATAAGGAACGAATGAGAGCTGTTCATTGTGCTCAAAGTGGGTGAATGTGCTCCCAAATTGGTGGTGGAATATCTTTTTATTAGCTTAAAAAATGGCGTTAAGTTTTGGCTCCAAAATTCTTAGTACAAACCGACAGCCGGAAGTCAAGCGGTTTCTTGGGATGTATTAAGGCAAATAAGTAATAGAATCTGGTAAGGGAAAAGTGTTTAGTTTGAGCATAATAGACGTGATAACAATAAAAGTTACGCCGGTTTTCTTAAGCCTAAATGAATACTTTAATAAAAGCTTGCTTTCAGATTGCCAACATTCAGTACACCACCGAGAGTTGAAGTTCCAATATTTAGGCATTCGTCTAAGTGTCGGTAAATGTTAGTCAGGACGGACATTACTGAAATGTCTTATCGTGTCCCTCACAAAGTGTTATTGTTCGATATTTTTTTAATAAGGTATCGTTCCGTGTTGTTATTAGACGAAGTAAAATATTCTATGGGTATCCAAAAAGTATTGCGAAAATAAATCCTGGATAAGCCTGGCACAAGAGCGTGAAGCTTGGCATAACTAAAGAGAGGCCTAGCCACTGCCTCTCTTTGATTGTGCTGTGTGTTTGGGTGAAACCGGGCTGTAGATGATGCTGATGATTCAAAAGGTTTTCAATTCAATTTCTGAATTTAATTGGAAACTACATTATAGACATATATTATTATTGATACATTTAAATAAGGCTGAGATTATGTAGAGTACATAGTAGAGACCTTTAACGCCCGCTATTTACCAATTCCTTGCATATATAGGTTATCTAGCAAATGATAACTGGCATCAGAAACAAAATACGAAAAAAAAGTGGTAGTAGGCGTGTATGTATGTATTTATGTATGTATGTATGTCCGTTTCTTTGTTCCCTCATAACTCCTAAACGGATGAAGGGATTTGAATAAAATATACGTCGTTAGATTCGTCTTGATGGCGCGAGTGTCATTGGCTACATTAAAATTAAAAAAAACAAAGATAATTGCTGGTTTTGGGGGTCAAATCGTGAATTTGAAAAAATAAAAAAAAACCATTACCATCGAGTAGGGTATCAAAATGCAGAGTTTTAAAAGGAAATTACAAAAATATATGACACCTTTATGTTTAAAATAAATTCAAAGTCACAAATTCTATAAACAAACACAAAAGTCAAATCATCTGCGAAGTATTTTACGCGACCAACGAAAGAACAAACACTAAAGAACTAAAAAGTTATAAATAAAAAAAGTAGTTAAAAAACTAAAAAACCTGCGTGAAAAGCAAAAAACAAGCACATTTTAAATTAAACAAAACTTGGAAGCAGGCGGGATTCATTTGAATATTAAATTATGAAACGAAAATAGAATGGACCCCGCCTGCTTCCAAGTTTTGTTTAATTTAAAATGTGCTTGTTTTTTGCTTTTCTGTTTTTTCAGTCGGGTTTTTTAGTTTATTAACTACTTTTTTATCTTTCTTTTGGGGGCTTTGAAATCATCGAATAGCCTCCCGTTCTTGGACAGAAAGGGAGTGTCAGACTTCTACTGACTAAAAACCACACATGTTTCTTCTTAGCCCTTGTGCCGAGGCCACGGTATATCTTTCGAACAACCCGCAGCCCCGATGGGAACCATAGGAATCCGACTTTTGTTTAAGGCCCCAAATCAAACAACACTGAGCAGTCGCGATCGGTCGCTGGTTTGCAGTAATTACTGTTTTGCAATAAACATGCAACAGCTTCTTAACATGATTGACATAATAATGTCATGAACAACATAATTTTTGTGGAGGGCAGACATAAGTTCTTTTATTTCAAGATCAGAATATACGACGAAAATAATAACATGAACACTCTTTAAATGGACACAGCGCAATGTCACTCCAATCTTCATAAATTGGCAACAAAAATTGCTTTTATTTTTTTCACAGACCACATACCTCTCCCCATTGAATACCAAAATAAATTCATAGCAACGGCAACGCTGCCATTCAGGACATAATACTGAGTGCAATTTTCTTATGTACATAAGGTTTATCTCCCCTCACTTGTATGTGTCCGTCGGTTTCGCTCGTAAATTTGTAATAGACGTGACCATACGTGAGATTAAATATTTGACATGTATTAAAATGGTAACTCGGAACTCGAAACCGGGAAGTGGGAGCTAGGATCTGGGAAGTGGGAAGTGGTGGCTGTTGGGAATGGGTGTGTAAATTGCTTATGCATGAGTTTAAAGTTCAAGTCTAAGTTATTGTCTGAAGGTACGGTTAATGATGACAGTAACATGGCGTTTGACGTAAATATATCATCAGTACAGTGCATGGGATGCTAGTAAAAGGTATCATATATTATTATTGTGGTACTATCAGTGCCTTATACTTTGGTATACCTGTCAGCCATTGAGCCTATGTTGATTACTTACTTCTTGTAGTTTTTTTATTACTAAACGGGCCTGCTCTTGACCTTGGTATTTTTTTAATACATAACATTGTATGTTTAATACTGGGACATTTCTAAAACCAAGTTTTTTCGAGTTCCATGTTAAAGTAAAAAAAAAACAAAATAAGAAATAAGAACAGAACATAATGATAATTACTTCAACGCAAAAACTCCACGAACTCGAATAAAGAAAGAAATAATTTGACCCAAAAAAAGTTAACAATGCCGTGATAATTTTACACACAAAGCTACGAATACTCGTAGCATTCGGCTACGCGCTACGAAAACGCGTAGCGCTACGAAACAGATGTCTACGCCACCCCGTAGCCGCAAGCGGTTTCCTAAACGTTCGTGCTTAAAAAGATGTCAAAATTGCAGGAAAGTTAAGTAATTCAGACGGATTTTTATGTCCGGTAAGTTTTGGTCCCGTAAAGTCTTTCCGGACTTTTACGTGCCTAATTTCGTGTCATTTTTCGTCTAATATATTTTATAGTGGGTTGTTAAACTGTAGTAAAGAATAGGGAATGGTTTCCGTAGTGGATAAAGTTAGATTGTACGTGGTATATGTTCTACGTGTATGTGGCGTGGCTATTATTTTAAATTTATTTGTAAAAGAGCTACGGACTTTAACGACTTGTGGATAAGTAAAAAAGTTAAAGTTTTTGTTAGTTTACTTATGGATTGAAAAAAAAATGATTTTCAGGTGCAGATCACAAGCCCCTCATAATTTTTTTTAGTGGCCCTACATTTTTTTTATGGTACACACAACATTTAATGACGACAGTTGGCGCAGTGGCTGGCTGAGCGATTGGACTGCTGCGCTGCGTGTCGCGGGTTCAATCCCCGCATGGAACAAATATTTGTATGGCCAACAGATAGTTGTTTCGGGTCTGAGTATTTGTGTATGTGAGTTTAAATATTTGTGAACGCACTGGTGATACAAATAGAACCACTTATAAAAAGTTACTGTACATGTGTATATTAGTTTTCCTAATTTTCAGCATAAATAATTAGAGGATTTATTCTGTAAAACTTAATGTGTTTTTTTATAAAGACAGCAAATGACAGGTTGAAATAACCTCCGAAGTAAAGTCTTTATTCATAAACAAAGGTCTTATCACTTTTCTCTTTAATATCTTTCCAACGACCAGTTTCAATTTCCAACTTTAAATTGAATTAATATATCCTCGCCACATTTAAATCATCATTCATGTAAAGTTTCTGACTTCCCACTAAAGTTATTTTTGTTCAATCAACGGTTAAATAAATCAGCTGGATGGAATGATAACAGACTGGGTCTACAGGAGCTAAGCTAAACAAAATTTGTATCGGAGCCAATAAGGCGTCGCAGAGTGCCTGAGAAAACAGTGTTAAGACCTCCGGGAGGGGCAGGAAACCAGCGGATTTGTACGATGAAGCGATTAAGATGAGTAAAGCTTAATGAAGTGGTCACGGATCTTGATGTCAAATTAATTAGTACGAGTACTATGGTCAAGTGCTTTTATTAAGTGCTACATCCGTTTCCGTGTCGGTCTGCTTCAGCACAGCGCAGTTAATTTTCATTAGGTACATTTTATTAGGCCGAACATATGTGTGGGCTTCATAAAGGGATAAAAATGATTTCCTGACGACAAAAAAATATGATTCTAATTAGTCCGTCTGTTAGATTATCGAAAAATATTGGAAACGTATTTTTTAGGGGTCCATACTTCAAAAGAAAAAAGCAGTACCCATCACTCTTGTGTCTGTCTGTTTGTCTGTCCGACCCCCTCCCCCCATTATATCCGAAACTACTGAGCCTAAAATTTAGAAATAAATACAGAAATTAGTTCAACACTTATAGATTACAGGAAAACTCATAAGAAGTCAGTAGGGGTGCTAAAATAACATGGAAATCTCTCAATACCTTCTACAATGGTACGGAACCCTTCACGTGCAAGTCCGACTTGCACTTGACCAGTTTTGTTTTACCAAATCAATAAAAAATTATGAAGATATAACGTATCAAAAATTTGAGTGGAGGCTTGTGACGTCACTCACCTGTAAAAAATGCCATACTAATGTCTTATGACGTCACACGAGTTTTTAAAGCACTGTTTTGTCTTCATTGTTTGCTTACGTGAAAAAAGAAAAAATATGTGTCCAATATTTTTTGGAAACCTATCTGACGGACTTATTATTTTTTTTTTATCAACTGCCCTATTCTGTTTAGAAAAGCAATGACTGTTACTTTCTTCCACTTCTGGCTACTTTTATGGTGATAAAATAAATGTACGATTTATTGTATTTATGCTTGTATAAAAGACAATTTATTCTAAAGTGAAGGTCCTAGTGAATCTAAAGTTTTTTTTAGCAAAATGTCGTATTTCGTGGCTCAACCTTGCCCCTACATACCCACTGTTGAATTTCAAAGAGTGTTATGAATAGCGTTTCAAAGCAGCTTTTCTTTTTATATAATGTGTATGACTGCCACTCTCGAAGAGAGGATTGATTCTTTGAATATGATTTTCACAAATTGGTCTAAAGGTTTAAACTTACTACTAGACGGCTTGTGCCAGATTTTTATTATTGTCACGACAAACACAGCAGTCAAAATTAACTTTTTAAATTGAGACATGGCATTGATTTTCTGTGATAAGGTCATTTAGTATTACTCTCAAAGAAATCTTGGGTGCATGATAGAAGTAGTTGGAATGTCGCACAATTTAAGTTAATTTCCGTAATCCTAGTTCAGTTTGTTTATAATAGGGTATTTCACCAAAAAAATCGAATAAGTCCGTCTGTTAGATTATCGAAAAATATTGGATACCTGTTTTTCGTTTTATCAAATTAATAAAAAATTACAAAAATAAAACGTGTCAAAGATCATGAGTGGTAGCTTCTGCCGTCACTTTGTGGGTAAAAATGTACTAACCTTGTGACGTCACACGACTTGACGCGACTTTTCGAAGCACTGTATCGTCTTCATTTCTTGTTTATGTGAAAAAAGAAAAAATACGTGTCCATTTGCTTTTGAAAATCTCAAACGGACTAATCTTTCATTAGCTTGATATTCGTGATTTATTACGTGACGTATTTGCCGTGAAAAAAGGTATACACTAAGAACTATACAAAACTGTAGATACAAAAACCTAACCTAACCTAGTTTGTACAGAAACCCCAGCCGTCGGTGTTGATTAGTATTTAACAAGCACCGAGCGCTATCAAACTACCGCAACCCCATTACTTTCCGAAAGTGGTATCAGCAGGACCAGCAACCAAACCTAGTTCTCAATGCCTTTACTAACCGTTAACCCGTGGCCACGAGCGACACGTGTCTTGCGGCAGTTACTGCGGAGAAAACAAATGAACACAGCTGTTTGGAGCATGCTTCGAGTCACTACTACGCGAGTTAGAGGGCAATGGTACTCACGCTACGCAAACAGTAGACGCACGCGAGTCGTGTCGCCCGAGGCCGTGAACAAGGCAAAAAGTCAGAAAACTTACTAAATACGCTTCTGAATGCCTCTACCAACCGTAATACGACCTCTTACGCACATTACCTCCTTAGAAAAAATCTCGAGTTTCTCCTCAGATGTACATTATCAAAATTGCAATAACATTATACTTCGATGGCTTTGAAGATACCATCCCAATTCCGGTCAGGTGCGAACCGTATCGCGAAACTGGGTTCTGTACATAACGCCATAGTATAATGAGTTCGGGTCTCGATTTTATTACTAGCGTACCGACTTACATATTAAGTGGTATATGTTTATGAAAATCGGTTGTAATCTCCGGAACGGCTCTTCAAAAAGTGATTTGAAATTCATAGAGGATGTTCTCATTTTTTTGGACGGGTGTTATTTCGTATATTTTTTTTGTATCAGCTTTCGTTTACATGAGATTTTTCATCAAAGACGGCACCAAAGAATTTATAATGGAAAGAAATGTAAGAAAACTACCAATATGGCAGACCTAAGGTCAAAAAGTTAAGCTCATATGCCTTTATACTACTTGAATAATTTACCAATCACGACAACAGACCTCAAAAAGTAAACTACAAAAAATATTTCATGACCACCCCCTGTGCTTACCCCACTTGAGTAAGCCAATTACATAGTACAAATATTTGCTAATTATTTGATTGAGTTGCCTTTCCCCTCCTTTCTGAGTACATAGAAGGGCCCAATTTTTTCACATTATTGTACAAACAGCGGGATAAAAGAGGCTTCAATCAATTTTTAATTTTAACAAAATGTTGGTAACATTATTTTGACAATACAGGAAATCATGTTTCATTTTTATCTTCCTGACGTTTTTCGAAAAGGAAACGAAATGTGTGTTCTTATCAGTTGTTGTCATCTAACGGATGTTATTTCAATCAAGGATTCAACCATTTGGTTGAGTGTCACATTTCTTATAAAAATATCAGCGTTTTAGTACAGGATTTTGATCTGCGGGTCTAAAATGGTCGCTTTATCAGAATCCACGCAGAATCTTAGTTTGAATCACGTAAATATTTCAAATTCTTAAAATGGACTTTATGTCGATAATTATAAAGTTCATTTTAAGAATTTTAAATGTTTAACTTGATTAATATTACGATTCTGCTAAAGCGGCCATTTTAGACACCCTTTTCGGTGTTTGTTAAGATTTATTTTATAAGCCAATGTTTATTAACATGGCTAATTTAAATAAACACAGTTTCTTTTTGACAGTCTTAGTTAGTCGTCTTCGTAGTTGGTTCAAAAGTCTGACAACCAGGTTTACCTCAAGGTATCGTATTACCCAGTATTAACTGGGTTGTGGAGGTCAGATAGGCAGTAGCTCCATGTAAAATACTGGTATTCAGCTGCATCCGGTTAGACTGATACACAACTCTGACATAGTTGGGAATATGTTAGGTAGATTATGACTTTATACACATTCGATATTCTAGGAATACTTAGTAATCATGATTACGAGTCGAATGCCTCACATAAATCAAAATAATCAGTATGCCAATGAAATAGGGATAACATCCCTAAAAAAAATTACTGACTTAGAAAAATATGATTTCATTAATCCGTCTGTTAGATTATCGAAAAATATTGAATACGTATTTTTTGTTTTATCAAATTAATAAAAAATTACGAAGATAAAACGCGTCAAAGATTTGAGTGGGGGGTTGTGACGTCAGTGACCGCTAAAGAGTGTCATACTAATGTCTCAGAAAATGACGTCACACGAGTTTTCAAAGCACTGTATCGTCTTCATTGTTTGTTTACGTGAAAGAAGAAAACATACGTGACCAATATTTATTGGAAATCTATCTGACGGACTAATTCGATTATTTTTGTTAACTACCTTATTCTTAACACCTATTCAAAAAATAAACTGTTTTAAGAACACCAACTTCACACCAACAGTAGAGAACATTTAGAAAATAAGAAATATCCACAGTAAGACACGATACACAATCATTCCCAACACTCTTGCATTCACCGGGCAGCCTCCCCGCAGATCCGCAAATGAAGACAGATGGCCCGCCGGTAATTCCGCTAAACAATGTAATTAGCGACAGCCGAGATAAATATGTATGTACAATGCGTCTGTCTATACGTTTATATTAGGAGGATCTAAATATAAGAACGGTTTAATAATGTATTGGGAACCTAGGTTGTTGATTTTGTTGATTTCTTTAGCTATAACGGTTTAATGTTCAAAATGGGTAGCTTTTTCAGGTTCCTTTTGGCGAAAATGAAATGAATGCATGATGCATGTTGAAACATTATTATTTACGACCGCAGAATATACAGCAATTTTTTTTCAAAAAACACAATCAACAATTTTGCTTTCACCTTAACAAAATTCAGTGGTGTAAAATAAATGAGTTTAAGAAAAAGCCATTAACACTTTCATACCTAATCTATAACAGTTCCAACAGCGGAGGACCTAGAGCACCTCCCAGCGGCACACCTCTTACTTCCTCAAACCTCTTCCATCAAAAAGTAATTCTGAGTGACAGGCCCGTAATTAAGCAATCGCCCCGGAACTTTACTTAATGGCGATCAATTTAAACTGGAAAATTTCACGTTACAACAGCGATTTATCCGACGGCCGGCACATTAAAACTTTGCTAAAGTGTTTAATTTTTAGTCTTTAATGTTATTATTTAATTTTCCGACCACCTGTTGTTTGGTAGCTTGATTTCGGAGTGAGCTGTATGGTATATTTCGATTCGTTGTTGCCATTTGGGGTACTGATCATTGCCGTTGGGGTTAGATGTTGTGTAATGAATGTGATTAGTTGGATAATTAGGAGCGTAATGATTGTAATAAATCTGCAAATCCGTCCACTAGTGTTTTGTGCAGATAAAGTGGTGGGATTTACTTATCTAGTCGCTCATTTGTTGCGTCGGTATTCACAAATATAAAAGACTGCCATGTAATTTAGACGTTAATAACAATGTAAGAAATAACATTGATTTGATTTATAGAGTGATACCTCGGCAATTAACTACGAATATTCCTGGTGCTGCAAATAAATGTGATCACCTACAGCTTATTGCCTTCCTCGCCCGACTTCATTAGAGTATAGACGTGTGTGCGTCTAAGATACAGGCCCGGCCTAGTTTAGACGTTAGGGTTCATTTTGATAGGGCACGGCACGATAGTGGCGGTAAGTCCCCTCTTTGAGGAGTGGCTTGAGAGGCGCCACGGCGCCCTCACCTTTCGTCTGACGCAGGTCCTGACCGGACACGGTTGTTTCGGGAGGTACCTGCACCGAATCAGGCGGGAGGAAACGCCCGGATGCCACCATTGTGAGGATCGGCCGGAGGACACGGTGGAGCACACAGTGGAGGTGTGCACCGCTTGGGCGGAGCCCCGCCGTGTTCTCGTAGCGGCGATCGGCGGCGGCGACCTCTCGCGCCCGGCCCTGGTGCAAGCCATGGTCCGGGGCGAGGAGGAATGGGACGCCATCGCCTCCTTCTGCGAAGCAGTGATGCTAGCGAAGGAGGTGGCGGAACGCGAGAGGGAGAGAACCTCTCGTCCCAGCCGCCGCGGGAGGCGCTCCGGGCGTCGGGGGTCCCGCGATGACCTCCGGCCACCGTAGACGCGGGCCTGTGGACGGTGAGTGATGGGCTAACTCGCCATCCGTCCGTCTCACGACGTGTCGACGGCGCGTTCGTGTTCCACGCGCGCCTCAAAGAGATGTCAGCAACATGGGAGGGGCCCGAAAGGGCCGACGCCTGTCGGGGCCGCGGGTAGTCGAACGGTTATCGCGGCCTCGACATAGAGGGCGAAGAAGGAACATGGGTGGTTTTTAGTCAGTAGAAGTCTGACACTCCCTTTCGCTCTGCCCAAGAGCGGGAGGGGTTACTCGATGATTTTACACCCATCAAAAAAAAAAAAAAAGGGTTCATTTTGATTTGTTTTTTACTTACTGTACTTGTAACAACATTGTGATAAGTATAATATGTATTTCGTCTTTTTGTTCCAATAAAGATTATATATTATATTATATTATCAAGCATGTACCTCCAATGATAATATTAAATATTTACGATAAAGAGACACATGGGAAACCAAACAGATGGTTAAATGAACCCCTTAATTCCAATCTATAAAAACGAACAAACGATATGAAAATAAATGTTCATTTTCAATTCAAGAAACTCCCAACGCCTAATGATGAATAACAAAATAGTTAAACGACAACAGCCCTAAGCAATATTTTACAAAAACATGAAATATTCCCCCGGAATACAAAAGTAACTAACATACCACTTAAACTGTCCTCGTTTGAAGTAGAAAATAAACAAGTGAGTCTTGAGGCTTCTTCGAGTGACGCTTAAAGTCTAAAGCAAATATTTTAAATGCATCACGACATCTCCCTCCGGGGTCGGACACGACTATTTGTAATGCAATGCAAATGTTTTAGGGATGATGTACGGCGGATTAGGGTGCAGAGTTTTGGTAAAAAGTATTTTCTTTCTTATATTTTATTAACAAGATTTACTGCTCAGTATCAAATAAATAGTATTAAGTTAAACAGCAACAAAATGACAAACTTCGAGGGTCTAATTTTTGAATACTCGAAAAGTCAAATAAATTTTTCGAATACATTAATTATAACTGATGAAATTCACTAAGCTATTTAGTGAATTAAAATGTTTAGGGCAGAATAATAAGAAGGAAAATGTGTCTTTACCGGAATGCACACCATAGTGCATGGTTACGGAGTGCACCGTAACCGGCCGCACGTATATAGGGGTGACTCGTCAAACTTGCGACGTTACTCGCTAAAGACGCACCCCCACTCGTCAAACACGAGAAGTTGTCACTCAAAATATTACAACCCGGTACAAAAGTTGGGGAAATAAAATTGTCTAGCTAGTTAACAGGAAAAGGTGTCAGATTATGGCAAAGAATTGTGTTATACCTAAAATACCTATAATTTTAAAATATTAGTGATAATTTTAAATAGATGGTAATAAAAATATAAATGTCGTTTAATTCGATGCAAACATCTTCGATGTTGGGGTCGGCTTTTTCAGTCTGAACAGATGCAGCTCAATACCAGTATTTTCACCGAGCGACTGCCTATATCTCTGAGCATATTTTATAAGTAAGAGGGCCGTTTGAAGCACTTTCTTTTTTTTTTTCTTTTTTTAAAAACGTTGCCCCACACTAGGAATTTCTCCTGTGTCGTGGGTGCGGTCACAAACATTTAAATTCACATACACAACAACAATAAAAACTCACTTCTTTTCTCACGTAGGTCGCATATTTACTATTCGCATAATAAATAGAGATAATAGAGCCTTTTTTTATTTTTTGCGGGTGAGAAATTATCAAATGACAGCTCTGGGTAGAGCGGTAGGGAGTTTCTATTGACTAAAAACCGAAAATGTTCCTTTTTAGCCCTTCCTGCCGAGGACGCGGTTTCTCTTTCGGACAACCCGCAGCAGATTACAGAGCCTTACAAAATTTTATTTTAATCAAACAAATCTTGAAAATATTAAAGATGAGCACCAACTTTTGTACCGTATCATATTATATTTGCAATGTATCGGTGTGCAAGCAACAAGACGGCAAGTCGCATATCGAGTTAGGGGAGGGAATGAATACTTTATCATACATTTATGTTTTATGAATATTTTGCCACGGGTTGTATACTTGGATAGCTGTCTTACTGACAGGTCGACTAGTAGCGTTTTAAGTAAGGGGATAAAACGGTTTTTTGTTTGTTAAAATCGTTTTGTGTTGGAAATGTCTTTGAAAGTGACATGAAAATATTTATCCTTTGCTCACGTTTATAAGCTTTGTAGTTTCTTAACTTATCAATAAAATTACACATTGACTACACAGTTTTCTCAATCGGTTCTTGTCGCCACAAAAGTTTGTGGTAGATGCAAAAAGCATTAAATTCTTAATACTTGTTACACCAAATCTGAGTCAATGATACCGAGATACTGTGAAAAGAACCCAGATTCTGCCACGAAATAACACAGACAATAAAATAAATGAACACAAATGCACAAGAGTACAACGCATGTGGTTTAATATTTTTGTATTGTATTCTGTTCTATAAATGGAAACTGAACTTAATAGAGTTTTCTTGTCGGTCGGTCTTCTAATAATATTGGATTTCATACATTGCAAGTTGCTTGGATAGTATGTAGTTCTGTGTAAAATGAGTTTTATGTTATTAAGTACGTTTTAACTGGATTTTCTTCTGTCATAGATAAATGAAACTTCGAGCTTTTGTTTAATTAGTATCTAAAATTTTACTCAAAGTTAAAGTTTGTATTTATTTTGCCTATATTTCCTGTGACTATGTACATAATTATCTAGCTAAATATTAAAATGCCTCCCTGTTTAGTTTAATGAATATTAAATTCTATTTGCCGCGGTTCTGTTCAATTCATCTGTAATAATCCACATAACCGCGACGCATGCGAATATTATTCAATAACCTAAATATCTAATGTGAAACCGCGGCTTCAAAACCTAACCGCATTCAAATTAGATGATAATACCAAATATGAATACATTATATGAAAATCTAAATACCAAAATTTGAAACAGTTTGACGCGTATTAATTATCGAGGCATCCGCGTTATCGCAGTCCGTTGGGCCTGACACCGCGCCGCGACCGCGGTGTTGTATAGGAGCCTGCAATTATGTGATGTGTCAAGTTAATGTTATCGGTGACATATGGACGAGTGGTTGGTGAATTAACTAAACAGGAGTTAGATACATACTCAGATCTGTATCGAGATTGAATCTTCTGTCCACCCATATTTTATAAATAGTGGTAATCTACATAGTTACGCGTTTTATAGAAAATAAGTTATAGCTATAAGAGAAGAATAAAAAACATGTAATACATAAATAAAACTCACACTTCCATGCGTGGCCTACTACGAACCTTACAAACTTCTTTACTCTGATCTTGTCAAATAAAAGAAGTAACAATAATGTAGTTAACTAAAAAAATCGAATTAGTCCGTCAGACAGATTACCCATAAAATATTGGACACGTATTTTTTCTTTTTTCACGTTAGCAAACAATGAAGACGATACATTGCTTTGGAAAATCGTGTGACGTCATATTCTAAGACATTAGTATGACATTTTTTAGCGGTTAGTGACGTCAAAAACCCCTACTCAATAGGGGATCGGACTGGGTCAAAAAATATGATTCTAATTAGTTCGTCAGTTAGATTATCAAAAAATATTGGATACGTGTTTTTTGTTTTATCAAATTAATAAGAACTGACGAAGATAAGACGCGTCAAAGATCATGAGTGGGGGCTTTTGACGTCACTTGGGTAAAATAGTACTAACCTTGTGACGTCACACGACTTCACACAACTTTTCTAACTACTGTATCGTCTTCATCTTTTGTTTACGTGAAAAAAGAAAAAATACGTGCCCAATATTTTTTTGAAAATCTATCTGACGGACTTATTTTTTTTTGTCCGATCCCCTATTCTTTGATGCGTTTTATCTTCTTTCGATAATCTAACAGACGGACTAATTAGAATCATATTTTTTCAGTCAGTAAACATCCCTATTTTGCTACACCTAGCCTCTGATTTGCCATTCTCCGAAAGACTACCCTTTGTTTCCAATATAGCCAAACACAAAATCTTTCAACTAACCAGAAAATTGCCAGCTCCCGTCCTATCGATGGTTATCTCCTCTCGTATTGTCCGCGAGGCAGTAGCTCGGCTAATTTCCGATTAATCTGTCCATTATTTAACCTCTGTTTAGCGAGTGTTGGATTAGGTGCAATCAACCGTTGTTGTAGACCATTATTTACTTGTTGTTATGTATAAAATGTCCAGTTTAGTGATTCTATTATTAATTTTGTTGGTTGGTCGGTTGTTGAATTTAACGTGATTATTAAATATGCGTGACGTGACATACGCTTTGTGCTCTAAAATTAAATGAATTAATGTGATGTCAATTTTGACGGCTTATGTCGGTGTTCACTAACATTTATCGTCACCTATATGAGTGGTTACAATATCGTTTTACTGTTAAAATATCAACTGTCAAGCCGGTACGCAATCTTACACATCTGTACCTCCTATCACTCTTTGCGGCATTGCTTTAAACGGGATGCAGCATTTCAAGTACCTGGGCCACTTGGTCTCTGATAACTTGTGCGATAATATGGACATTGAACCGTTGGCCCGCAGGTTTGCACGGTGTACTAGACCGGTAAAGGTGACTTTATTTAAGGCATATTGTCAGTCATTTTACACGTGCAGCTTGTGGATCAGCTTTACGCAGCGGGAGTACAGCGCACTGCGCGTGCAGTACAACAATCTCTTTTTTTTCACTTTTTTTTTTAACGTTGCCCCACATTAGGATTTCTTCTGTATCGTGGGTGCTTTTACAAACATTTAAACTCACATACACAAACACACCCAGACCCGAAACAACTATCCGTAGGCCATACAAATATTTGTTCCGTGCGGGGATCGAATTCGTGACTCACAGCGCAGCAGTCCAATCGCTTAGCCACTGCGCCAACCGTGCCGTCAAACCACAATGCTTTCGGGATACTGTTAGGGCTTCCACGGTTTTGTAGTGCTTCGACATTGATTATATTAGTACATTACTGCCGCGGTCTATAATGACTACTTTGCTGGTCGCGCTGATGATGGCCGACAGCGCAGCGTAGCGCAGCTCCAGGCCGACACAGCGCGGTCAGCGTGCAGCACTTGATGGACGACCTGAGATAAAGGCCGAGGCCTTTACAGCGAGGACAGCAAGGGCTGCAATGATGGCCAAGCTGAAAGGCCTAGAGCGTAGCTAGGCTAGCTCGAGGCAATCATAGCGTGACCAGCGAAGCAGTCATTGTGGGCCAAGGTTTGTATAGTGCTTTACTCAAAAATGCAAGTACCTAATCTAAATAAAACCAGCAAGTAATTTAAATAAAAAATATATTAATTAACTAGACTTTTAATTAAAATGACAATTATGAAAAGTACAGTTACTAAAATTCAACACCGACTTTCCCGGTTTGATATTACTGATAGTTTGCGATAATTCTAATGCGGTGTTTGACTGCTGGATTATTTCTTCATTTATTACTTCATTTAAATCTTTTTTTTTTTACCTTTAGACGTACAAACAGCTGTGTTTTAAATAAAATCTTTTTGGAATTGATTTTTTAAAACGTTGAAACGTCAAAATAGCGGCCGGCAAAACATTGCCGGCCTGTTAGAGCGGCCAGCAAAACTTTGCCGGCCGCTCCTTGAAACAGACCGGCAAGGTCGACTTTGCTCAAACAAGTTTGTCAAAATAATGACAACATTACATGCGTTTTTGAGTAAAATATTTTTATTTTTTTATTTTGAAAATCCTACAATGAGCTGTGAAGTGTAGTGTATGTGAAACGAGTTTAAGATTCTTGATACATAATATTGTCAGTGAACACAAAACCACAATTATGCAAGTTGAAAGTTATTATTTCAATCGCTAGGCAACTGGTCAGGCCCCCTTTACTAACCTTATCAGCTGACAGACCCTTTTGTCCCCAAAATAAAATTATACCACTCATCCCTTCTTAGGACCGAAAATCAAAAATGCATAAGCATCCCTTCCTCATCTTGTTTGAGTCCCTCTTGATATGTTAAGACTATCAAAATTTGCATAGTTATAGAGTTGCGTGCACTGCAGTGCAGCTGACGTGGTCCCACTCAGATTCTATTGCTCCTTTTATCGTCACACGGCGAAAAGGGGAACACGTAGTGCGAGGCAAAAAATATAGCTTGTAGTAAAACGTACAGAACAGGTATTTTCACAAAATATATCACAACATGTATTTTGTGAAATCACCTGTTCTGGTTGTCATTTGCGATTTGACACAATTGTGTATTGTACAAAAGATTTTCTTTTTTATTTAATTTTTTTTATTGACAACATATTTTTTTTAATAAATATATATATATATAATATTATTATTTTATTATTTGATGTTTTAATAGAAAATCACAAGTTTTAGCTGGTATAAATGCACATTCATCTGGGGGCACGGCAGTGCCCCCGCCAAGTCGAGCAATAAAGCGGCATAACGGAATTTCACAGCAAAATAAAAAATAACAAAACAATTTGCGAAATATGTTTTTAACCAGAACAGAGATTCACCATTTTGTTCGCCAACTAACAGATTGCTGCTAGATTTCAATACTTAGTTAACTAACACACAATGTATTCAAAATAAGTTCTAGATCACGCAATCTTACTCCCATATTTCTAACATAAAATCGCTATTAACACCATCCAAATAGCAACAATAAAACCAGAAATATGACACCGTTTCTAAACATAAAGGATCCGTACGCGCGTAAGGAGGCCGTTAGCTTTTCTTGAAAATTAAAAATTGAACACAAAATGGCTGCATCTATGTAAGTATGTGAGAGGGTAAGTAGGAAGGTACACGTATGTTGTACTATGGACGTGATGAGGATACGAAGGTAGGAAGTTAATAATGAACATGATAAATGATGTACTTTGTCTTGTTCTTGTTGATTTTAAAGGTTAAAATTCACCTATTAAGCTGAAGGCTAAAAGCACATTTAAAATGCGTTTAAAAGCTAGCAGTGTCCTAGTTACTATGAAATATTGTTAGTAACAGTTTTTGTATTTGTGGTGAGATACGTTTTAAGTGCTGTACATAATAGGGAGAAATAATAAGACAGTAAAAGAAATATAATACAATAGCGTGACGGTTCACAGAGTAGACTGGAAGATAAAATTGTGTTGCGCCGATGCCGTGAAGTCATTCTTTATTCAATGTCGATTTTTTTCATTATGTCAGTTATGCAAAAATGATAATAAAACAAGTGAATACATAATACCTCTTAAAATCTTTCACCATGGTGCTCAAGTCACAGAATATGCTCACTTTTCACCATCCACGAAAGCCGTAAAAGTCGTCACAAATCATCATCATCATCATCATTTCATCCGAAAGACGTCCACTGCTGGACATAGGCCTCCCCTAGGTGTCGCCACATTGACCGGTCCCGTCTCGCATCCAGCGGGTCCCCGCAACCTTCACCAGGTCATCCATCCACCTAGTGGGAGGCCTTCCAACGCAACGTCTTCCGGTTCGCGGTCGCCACTCCAGAACTTTCCGGCCCCATCGGCCATCCGTTCTGCGAGCAATGTGCCCTGCCCACTGCCACTTAAGTTTGGCAATTCTTCGGGCTATGTCGGTAACCTTGGTTTTCATGCGGATTTCCTCTTTACAAATAGACAATTTTATTAGACAGATAAATACTTAAGTACTTCCTTTGTGCAATTTCCTTTCTTGTTGTGGTTATGGCTATATTCTTAGTAAACTTTAAAAGTATGTGACTAACTGAATGCTATCGGTTTCGCAAAGTCGCAGCTTCAAAGAAATTACGCTAACAACATTTTAACCTTTTGCGACATTATGATCATCATAAAATTATGCCTGTTATCCCAAAAGGGGTAAAAAAGGTGGACCTACCTAATTACACCGCCTATAATATAACTGACAAAGTTATGTTATAGGCGAGCCTAATGCTGTCAACCAAGCATAATTGACTCAAGCCTTTCTGGGAGATCTAGATAATAAACAAGAAATTTTATTTAAAACATACAAATATATTTTAATGTCAGTCCATTTAGTTTATAAGCCATGCTAGTAACAAGCGTATTTTTCACTGAAGTCCATTATTTTCTTACAACAATAACAATATATCAGCTATGCGAGCCACAGACATACACTGGTGGACAGAATACTGGAAACGTTCTCATGATTTATTGCATTTATTTGTTTTATGAAAATTGTTTTAGTTTTCCCTCAATGAAAATATTTTAAAACGAAGATATTTGAATGTACTTACGTACGATAGACGGGAGAACGCGAGCAAACTTGAAATCAACTTGCAAAAACCACAAACTGCTTGCTTATTACGTGTCAAACTTGGCAATACGTCATTTTGTTTACGATGACGTCATCACTAAAACAGATATTTTTCTATGAAATTTCTTGTTAAATCTCTTTAAAGTAGTAGCGGATTCCGAAATGGGTATCCCAACAATTTGCCTGATATTGAAAGGAATGAAATATTCAAGTGCCGAAATTAAATGAATGTAACTGTGAATTTTCTGCTTTTAACTTCCCCATCAAGTATTCAAAATTCTGAATCGATTTTACAGTTCTTAAACAAAACATCTCTCTTTTATTTACCGAGTCGATTTTCTCTGCTCGTTTAATCTTAACCACAGAAGCCAAAATATTCATTTGAAATTGGATTTAAAACGATTTGAACGCATACCAATAACCCGTAAATGTAATTCAGCTCAGAATTCAGGACGACCGTTTTTGGACATTTCAAGACTTTAAAATTTTATGTTTAGCTTACTTTTATCGACGGTTTATTTTCTAGGAATCGTACGTAACGTTTTAAAGAAATGGGAAATCGCAATTATGGCAGCCAGACAACTTCACTTTAATCTTAATTCCGTTTCCGACAATTCCATTTGACTTTGATTGAGTCATCTTTAGTGTCACCATTCTTTTGAGTTCTGCATTCTCAGCTAATTTTGACTCCTGATTTACACTGATTTGAATGAACCATTTAAATGATTTAAGTTTACCTAGTTTTAAAGTTGTCTCGACAGAATGTCATTGAAAAATAATAAAGATAGATGCTACACTTGCTTTATCAGTGATTTAAATTTAGTCAGTTGAACAATATTACATTCAGTGCATTATTATATTCATAAATAACGCAATGAATGTAATACTCGGCAGCCCAATAACATATTATCTAGATATAAAAAATCGGCGTTTTTATATCATATACTTACAATACAAAATACTTTATTTACAAATAGTTTGTTTTCTGTAACAAGTTTGTACAACACCTAACTAGTGATAGAAGTGCCCTTTTAAGCAAGTAAATGCTTGTGTTAAAACACTCCATATCCTTTGAGGTGGTGATCAAAAATGTGACACAATAAACGTACTGGCTAGCCAAAGTACAATTTGAAATCAATCACATTTCCCTATAAAACAAAAGCTCCACTTCTACGTCCCAGCGTGTAGTAAAGTTTTTATCTAGTTTCACGCACCATGTAGCTCGCGTTCCATCGCTCGCATGCAAACTGCATTATCAAGACAGAGCGCGGGTACCGGTGCTGGAACGCGATAAATTTTATTTTATTAACTGATAATGCCTTTTGTTTTGATACTTGAGACGTTCCTTTGGGAATGTGTTTTGTTTAAATTGTTATGTGTGCGCTACCTTTACTTTTTGAATTTTGTTTTCTAGATATGAGGAAATGATAGTCTTCTTTTATAGTCCACAGAATTGTACCTATTCGGAATTTATACAAGAATATTTTTTTGTGAAAGAAACACTACTTGGTTTGAAAAAATAGTCAAGGCAAGATGTGCTTTCAAAATGTAACGGTGTTTTACTAATTGTTTCCATTTTTATTGCAGGTATGTACCAAATCTTCGGCGGCATCTATTCGTAATTTATCAAGTAAGTTTAGACTAACAGTAAATAAAAATGAAGACGTAACTACTACGTGCCCTGTATAAGAGTGACCATGATGAACCTGAGAGAGTGAATACGAATATAAAAGTCTTTTTAGCAAATAGAAGGCGGAAATAATAAAATACATTCTGATAAGGCCATCACATTTACAATAAACAAATACATGTCGTATTAATACAATTATTGTAATTAGCTAACTCATATCTCATAAACATGTACATGTGATTCACACACAGTTAGGTACACAAGACGCGTTCGCAGCTGCGATCATAATCGTAACAGGAATTACGACCCGCGAGTCATCTTGCCTAGCTGTGATTACTTTATGTCATAGTATATGCAAAAGACAAAGACAAAGATACCATAATTATTATCAATGTTTAACACTATTGGTGTTGTACTGAACGGCATAGTAACATGTTGCAAAAAACATTTTTGTTTCTATTAGTCAATAGTTATATGCGCAAGGTAAGGTACCTTCGCATTCTGTAGAAAACATGTTTAGCGCTAGACAAATTTTAAATTATATTTCTTTCTTTGAAACGGTAGTAGATTATAAATTTCCTGCAAAACGCCTTATGAGGTGAGTGCAAGCATTCAATATGTTAACTTGTGTATCACTAATTTATTACAACTTGCATAACGTTCAGATTCTTGAAATAATAGTTTGATAAATAGTCTGTAAACTTGATGTGAAGGAAACTATAATCAAATCATACGTTTTTAGACATAAAGAGAAAAGGTTAACAAAAAGGAATTTGTTAAGACACTGTCTACATCATGATATGGCGGTTATCTAAAAACCTTGCATATACTACAACCCAAGGATGCCATGGGCGCATAATTCACGGTATGACACGAAATTCGTCTCGTTTCGTTGCTACGTTACGTCTTTGCTCATTTTTTCGGCACGCCAGTGTACGCAGTGACATTTGTACGGGGATGGATACCCTGACGTATTGTGCACGATTTTATTAGTATTTTGGTGCAAACGTGTCTTTTACGAACTGTACTTTAGTATATTCTGTGTGTATCTTGGTGTAGTAAAACAAAAATGGATTTGTTCTTGTAATAAAAGTCTCTTAATAATAAAACAGTGTTTTCTTATAAAAGAGATGGTGGTACTTTATCTACTGCTTGTAGGTACTTGTTACAAAATGTCTGAAACCACCAATACGCCTTGAGAAAACGTGGTGAACTGGGATTCTGGCCTTCTCTGTATGAAAAGATGAGAGCCTTGCTATGGAATAGTAATCATCATCATCAGCCTATAATGTTCCCACTTCAGGGACTCAAGCCTCCTCTCTCGGAGAGCGATGGGTTATGTTATTCTTGCACAGTGCGGGTTTCTAGATGTCACATGTCTTAATTTTTTTTGGTCCTCACGATGGTTTTTTTTCACCGATATTAAATACACAAAACGCGGTTAGTGTTAAAATCTATACGTTTGGATATGCAGAGTGACCTTTTATTTTTTTCGGGGGTAGGAAATCATCAAATAAATTTGCCCTGCTCTTGGGCAAACCGAAAGGGAGTGTCAGACTTCTACTGACTAAAAACCAGCCATGTTCCTTCTTAGCCCTTTATGTCGAGGCCGCGGTATCTCATGTGAACAACCCGCAGTCCCAATGGGCGTCGGCCCTTGCGGGCCTTTGATGTTGCTGACATCTCTTTGAGGCGCGTGTGGAACCCGAACGCTCCGTCGACACGACCTGTCGTCGTCATAAGACGGACAGATGGCGAGCTAGCCCGTTACTCACCATTCACAGGCCCGAGTCTACGGTGGCCGGAAGCCATCACGTGGCCCCCGACACATGGAGCGTCTCCCGCGTCGGATGCAGAGTGACCTCAGATGTTATTAAAACAGCAACCATTTTTAGATATCTTCAGCTATTTCTCGGGCTACAAATTAATGGGTTCCATTTGCACAGAAATCCACACTTTCATTGAATCCCAAATAACACTTTTTGCTCTATTCCTAAGGTCTTTTTTGAAAAAAAAAAACTTAAGTTCCTCAACTGGACTATAATACAACAGCCTTCATACCCAAACTACATCAAAATAATTAAGACGCTCAACTCCTCCGTCACCGGGAGTCATATCACCCAGCCCACGCGCCATTAATCAGCCTACGCGCCAGTAAGCCGTGCCAGTGGCACTGGCACACTACTGGCAGGCAGTTATGACGTCACTAATGCCAGGACATATACGTTGCCAACCTGAGTTACGGGTTTGTTGTACGGATTGATCGTGTTTAATGTTGGGAGAGGTGATTAAGCTGTTTAGATGTCATCATCGGTTTGGATTAGGAGGAAGGATATTCATATTAATTTCTATAGAAGCGGAAATTAACTAATAATTTTCACGGCATTAGTTCGGATTTTGAAATAATTCCCAGTAGATAGCAGTAGGCTCGCCTTTACCGACTATTATATCCCTCTGCTAAGCCATTTAGGAAAAACAGGTGAATGGTATGTTGTAGCGATTACGGTCTCGGTTACGTGGCGTGTAAGGTAGTCCTGTTTTACTCTGGTTGGTAAAAGTATAACCATCTTAAAAATAATATTCTACCAATCATTTATTTCCTTAGTGACCAAACTTCGAACAGCGAAGTTTGATGACTTGTGTGCTAATTCAATAGTCAATTCAATAAGTCTAAGGTCAAATAAAGTGAAAAGTGATGTCACATTTCTGCTGAACAGTTTCTTGCTAGATTTGTATTTAATAACGGCAGCTACACAAACGTACGTCCCATATTGCGACAAATACTAGGCTCAACATATTAATAACTCTAATCCTAAGCTAATAACTTTCAAAATCAATACAAGCGAAACTCCTAAACCGGTGGAAACTTACATACAAGTACAGTTTCCAACATGTTCACAAGATGACATGAGAGGTTCAAACTTGGCTTGATCACTGTCATAATTCAACCTAAGCCGGGTCCCGTCTAGCTTATATTGGGTTACTTGTGATCCAAGTACTTGGGTTTTACTTGTACTGCTATACTCAATATGTTTCATGCTCTATTTGGTTTGAATAATCGGGTTTTGTACGCTTAGCTCGACGCACTTCTGATGAAAGTGTGACGTCTTAGGTTTAACGGTAAAGAAATATGTACTCAATAAATAAATAACCTGTTAAAACGATAGTGTTAATATTAATCTCAGAACGAAGAAGAATGCGATTTGAAATCCCTTCACTTCAGTAGTCAATTTTAATCTAGCCATACATTTTGCTTTAGAAAGTGCTCAGCACACATTTCTCTAACGACCAAACAGATGCGTTGTGATAACATGACTGCGTTCATCAACCGTTGATGAAGGAGGAAATTACAGCACTATTCGTGTCAGTATGCAGCTCCATCATAGTACTTGACACAATCAGTGTGAGCAAATTTTAACCCGCTTACCGCATGGCATCAGGTCACAGTTTCAAACTGCTCAAACGACCTCAATATTATGAACCTTGAATGATATAACAATATCAAACATCTTTTTAGAATATCATGTCATCCCACGGCTGGGAAAAGATGGTTCCCATTACTTCCAGTTGTTTAAAAAAAGGGCTAATGTCCACTTCGCCCGGCCATCTTCTGCGAAAGCTGCCGCGACTTCTAGCTGTGTCAGGTCTCTAGAAAGAACCAACTAACTGTAACTGTGATTTATGAGCTTTCTGAAACCGTTTATAGCGCTTTAAAATAACTTCAACAAAATTTTAAAAATATTCCACAACCACAATCAAGCTCATACCAAAACACAATCTGCCCGTGGACCTCGCCAACAGATAAAGCAACGCTGTGCCAACATTACTGCGGACGTAATCTGTGGACGTATGCGTCTCGTCGCTTGTTTGTATGTCTGTCTGTTTGTTTGTGTGTGTTTGTTTGTTCGGTGAAGTTATGCGCGTTTGCTGCTTGCTTCGGTGCCGTTAGTCATAGTATTTTGGTATATTAATGAGTTTGGTATTTAGTTTTGGTGAAATATGTGTCTGGGTAAACAATATGTGTTACCTTATTAGAACCATCTGCTTTGGTATCGATGCTATTAACTGGTATGTAGAGCGATGACGGCTGAAGGTCTTGAAGAAGTAATAATATTACCTACTAGCTGTTGCCAGCGGCTTCACCCTCTACAACTCGAAAATTATCCCAGGGGAAGATAAAATCGGAATAAAAACTATCCTATGTGTTAATCCAGGTTATAAACTATCTGTGTACCAAATTTTATCCAAATCCGTTTAGTAGTTTTTGCGTGAAGAAGTAACAAACAGACACACTCACACACACTCACAAACTTTCGCCTTTATAATATTAGTGTGATTAGTGTGATTAGAGGTAGGTAACTAAGACAGAAAAGTCAAAAACGCGTGGTATGAAAACTACTACGGCAATTTCCCAAGGGTAAGGCAAGTATGTATCTTTAAGTTATCCTTAAGTCCCATGAAATAGAGAGCGTTTTGCCAAAAACCCGTGGCGTCTACTGAGATATTCCTGATAAAATCACTCATTAGCATTTTACCCTACCTGGGACTTGAACCCAGGGCTTTATACACAGCAGTCCCACTTGCGACTACTATACCAACATAGTGCCCGACCGTTATTTGAAAAAAAAATAATTAAAGTAATTTTTGTCAATCCACCTAAAAACCATGCTAATCATACCATACTTCTTAATTGAGTAAGAATAACAAAGGGCAAAACTCCTCGACTTACTAACCCAAAGAACACTGAACTCTAACTAATAACTACCCTCACAAAGAAAACACTGACACGTGTTTAAACTACCAACAATACAGTAAAGTAAACTCAAGTAAAATTAACCGATGAAACATTGAGTTTAAAATAACAGGGTTTAAATCAAATCGATGGTAGGTCAAATCGTCGGCCGTTCGTTGCTACAGAATTATTTACGAGGCAACTGGCCATTAGAAATCAGTGCCCTCTAGCCCCCTAGACGAACCTTAACGTATTATTACAGGTGTACGTGCGTAATTATTAGGCATTACCTACGACTAGAATATTTGAGTTAGTGTCAATAGTAAATTGTATCTTGAATTGGTTTGAAATTAGTTCAGTTTATGGATATCATTCAAGGATAATTTATTTAATTCAGACCATTTATTATTCAATAATTTTAGTTGGTTTAATGGCTGTCTTGACTAGGGCTTACTGTAACCTTAAGTCTATTACCGTGCGACAATTTAAAAACAACAAAATTATTTTAACATTATAAACGTATCCTGCTTCAACTATTAATTTCCAAACGAAAAAAAGACCGATCACAAATACCACAAAAAATAACCACCACATTTGTCTTTGATACTTCCTTCCTCGTCGTCGCCAACGCCTTAAATTATACCCCACGAAAAGGGAATTTCAACAAAAAGTAATTAAATGTGTCGTGAATCGAACACCTCGGTGCACCTTGTGTTTCTCACGGTACACAAATTATACACAGCTATACACAATTATACCGTACACAACCCGGAAAGTTTCAATGTACACGGAACGGGAGACGAGTTCTGTTTAATTCCGCGTATATTTATGTGAGTGATGGCTCCTTTTCCGCTCCTTTTGGGAGGTAAGTAATAGTATTTGGTATTTTATACTAAATACCGCAATTTGATAATGTTAGACCTACTTTCATTTCTTACATGTTTTTATTTCTTACATACTTCCAAACTAAATCATCATCATCATCAACTAATTAATGTTCCCACTGCTGGGACACAGACCCTCTCTATGAGTTGGAATGTACTGTATAATCTACAGCTCGGGCCTAGCGCGGATTGGTAGATATGACTAGACTTCGAATTGTTAGTTCTAGTATAAATGCCGGTTTCCCCACGATGTTTTCCTTCACCGTTTTGAGAGCAGTAATGATGAAATAAATTACATAATGTTATGCATCTGCCTGGGTTCGAACCCACTACTTACTTAAGAATAATCGTAAGGCGGGCCCGCCACCACTTCGCCAGGGCCCCGAGTCTATCATTGATCTCATAATTGTTGATTTTGACAACACCAAAGTTGTCAAAATCAACAATTATGAGATCAATGATAGATCATTCTGACACTATTGAATAGCAGACTCGGGGCCCTGCATTGCTCTCCATACTAGTACTACAATTTTATTTTAGGAAGTGCGAGCTCCAGATTAAACAGTTGTTTTATATAGGAAAAAGGTATTAAGTACTTTTTCAGGAAACTGTGTATATGAGACTATTCAGGATCTGCAATTTCATTTTTTTTTTTATAGCACGACAGTAAACCAAAGTTGGTCTTCAGACAGGCTCACCGCAGGTCTGCATATAACCTCATTTAAAAAAGTCAGTAGTTACGCATCGTTCTGTATTTTGAATATCGTATTTTCTAATTCAATATTGTTAAGAGTCAGACTATTCATTCCCATTTTGTCTTAAAACAAAAAGCCTAACTAATTCATAAGACAGACCACTTCCACAGTCCTTCAATAAAATAAAAAGCGCATTTAATAGTAGGAAGGGGTCAAGTATGCCAGTCTAGAAGAAACTTAAAGTACTCAGCAAAGATAGTCTGTAAGAAAGAATCCAATTGCGAACGAAGACTTACAATGGGATTTTCTTCTTTTGATTGGAATTAAATTAAAGTTTGCTGCTAGTGAAGCGTTTGTGAAGCGTCAGATGAATATGTGTTGTGTAAATTTACCTTGCTGGATAACTAAGTAAGTAATAATTGTAATAATAGTAATAATCATTGAATAACCGCTCCCGCTCTTGGGCATAGCGAAAGGGAGTGTCAAACTGCTACTGACTAAAAACCACCCATGTTCCTTCTTCGCCCTCTATGTCGAGGCTGCGATAACTAGTGTACAACCCGCGGCCCCGACGGGCGTCGGCCCTTTCGGGCCCCTCCCATGTTGCTGACATCTCTTTGAGCCGCGCGTGGAACACGAACGCGCCGTCGACACGGCCTGTTTTCGTCGTAAGACGGACGGACGGCGAGTTAGCCCATCACTCACCGTCCACAGGCCCGCGTCTACGGTGGCCGGAGGTCATCGCGAGACCCCCGACGCCCAGAGCGCCTCCCGCGGCGGCTGGGACGAGAGGTTCTCTCCCTCTCACGTTCCGCCACCTCCTTCGCTAGCATCACTGCTTCGCAGAAGAAGGCGACGGCGTCCCATTCCTCCTCGCCCCGGACCATGGCTTGCACCAGGGCGAATAATAATAATTAATAATTATAACTAATAATTATAAGTTATAAAATAATAATTATAAGTTATAATTAATAATTATAACTTATAATTATTAATTATAATAATAATAATTTCAAACCTATACAGGGTGTAAATCAACCCATCACACAGCCGTCAACCAAGCATTCTGTACATCAAACGGAGTACCCCTATGCAAAAATTTTTGCTGGGAAACGACATTTTTTTTGTGGTCAAAAATCACACTTTACGGTAAAACTCAAAGTAGCAATCTTGAAACATTGTGCTAGTGGATGCTTTGAATAGTAAACGGGTCATGGAGGTGATTTAAGTAAAGTTAACCTGAAATCCAGTATTTACAAAAACAGCTGTGAAAAATTTGGAACTTTGACCCCCAATGTCTCCGTAACTAAGAGGTAAGGTTTAGAACAAAAAAAAATATCGCTGTGGTGTGGAGAACAAGTGCCCTTCGTTTGCGTTAAGGGTACTTTTACACCCTTTATTACTCCATATGGAACAGCAGAGGTTAAGATTGCTATTGGAGGAGGAAAGGAGACTTTTGGTGAGAAAAATACCGACCTGGAAACAAATCTAGTATCTCATAATTTAGCAGTCACACTTACGACCACTAGGTAACCGCATGACGAAATTCAATCTCCTCATCCGGTTAAGGTACATTAAAAGAAAATCTGAAGAAACCGTCTCCTAACTACACAAAAGAATTACACATAACTACTGAAGAGGAAAAATATTATTATAGCAAGTCACCGAGTAGTTGTCCGGTGTAGGGATGTCACCACGTATCCCGGGAACGTTTAGTAACTTGTCCCGCGGATAACGGGACAAATAAAATATCCGACAAAGTAGACCTTGGAACTATTGAGTACAACAAAGTTATGTTTGAGTTATATTGAAAGGCATTCTGTTGGTGCAGTGGTTTTAAGTTCCGCGAGTTTAAGTCTTTATAGGTATTTTCAGTATTTCTATTTTTATTTTTGTGTCGTATCAGATATTTTAAAATAATATATTAATATGGCTAAAGGAAAAGTAGGGAGGACTCGTGCCTCAACAAGAGCCGAAGAGCACGAGTCGAACTACCATGTTTAATAACCCTTACAGAAGTCGGTCCGTGTAACATGAGAGTACGAGACCACTCCATGCCTAAAGAAGCACATTATTAAACCGTTGATTATCTTTAAATGTTTGACAGAAGTCGCCCTAAAACAGACAGCATGTCTTACCACACTTTATCGTGATACCTAATTGAGCTGTAGAGGTTAGATAATACAGCCGACGTACTCATCTGCTTAGACTGGAAACCAACCCTAACTTATTTGGGAAATGACTAAGCAGATATTGTGTGTCAAAGAAATTCAGTTTTTTTATGAACTCGCTGTTGCCAGCGGCTTCACCCGCTACAACACGAAAATTGTCCCACTGGAAGATAAAATCGGGATAAAAACTATCCTATGTGTTAATCCAGATTATAAACTATCTGTGTACCAATTTTTATCCAAATCCGTTCTGTACTTTTTACGTGAAGAAGTAACTAACATACATATTCACACACGCACAAACTTTCGGCTTTATAATATTAGTGTGAAGTGTGATTCCAACTTAGCTCATATGCTACAAGCACTAAAACTTATATTTTCTATAACCCAATCTCGCTTTATTGTTTTTTATATCCGTGTTTATAGTTGCGACAATGTCAATGCCATAAAGCCGCGGCAGTGTCGCGGTCTGTAAATGTGACAGAGGAAGGTTCATTGTCTCAAGACTATCTCAAAGACAATGTCTCTGAGGTTATCTGCAGTTTTGTATCGAATATTACAACTATGTCCGTGTGTAACGAGATAGTTGTAGTTTATTATAAGTGCTAATGAGAAAAGAATTTTATACGTATCTGTGAAATAAACTAAACGAAACCTGCACAATTGAACCAGGCTTTTAGATGCGTACAGTGTACTCATGTGAACTCATCAATGCGGTTTTGCTGATTGCGTTTTTTTTTTAATAATTATAATACTTACAGAGGTATTGCTTAATTCTAAACTTTTATGTTTGATGGCGAGACTGACTCACTTACAATTGAAAACACTGCATCTAAGATATTAGACAACTTCATTAGAGGTGTGAATCAAGCTCTTACAAGGTAAGCACATCATGCACAACTTATTTGTCGTTGAGTGCCTACTTAGAAACAATGTACCTAGCTACTCAGCGCACATAACTATCGACAGTAACTACCAATTATATTGGTGAACAAAAACACCTCTGAAAACTTCCAAGAATGTATAATATAATTTATTTATTTATAATTTATATTTTTTCCTCGAGTTATTCTTTCTAATAAAATTATGAATGCACCCATTTCTACTTTTTTTCTACTGCCTTGTTTGCCCACTGCTGGGCAAACGCTTCACTCATACCCACCCTCATTTAGAAACTTAATTCTGGAAGTAGTACGTGTGCAATAAATATTTTTATAAAAGACTAAACTTACTTAAAATAAAGAAATCTTTATAATTTCTGGAAAACGGCAAAAACAGCGCAAAGCAGGAGCGGATCGCTAGTTCTTTTATAGGATCGAAGTATAATAACGATAGCGATTCAATAGGAAAACTCAATTACTGCATCAACTACTATTGTCCTCGTAGGGACGTAGAAATAACCGCGAACGTTTAGAAACTTGTCGTGCGGATACCGGGACAAATAAAAATATCCGACAATGCCGCGCTGGAACTATTCCGCATTTTGTTTTCGCTTTTTATAAATCAGTTGACGTTTGGTTCGCTGAGGTTTAGAAAAATGTCCTGTTGTCTTTTGATTTGGAGTGATGAATTTGTTGAAACAACGGATTTGGTTGTTTTGATGTTAGATAGACTGAAGTTTCATATATTTTATCGTTGAAATCTAGATTGATAAACAGCTGTCTCTGTACATTTAAATTTTGCAAATAAAAATTTCGTTTAATTGACCCAAATCAACATGCATATTTACGTTAAAGACTCATCATCATCATCAACAGCCTATTAATGTTCCCACTGCTGGGACACAGGCCTCCTCTCTTTTTGAGAGGGAATGGGCTATAATCTGTGGGCCCAGTGCGGATTGGCATATCTTCGAATTTTTTGGTTCTAAGACATGCTGGTTTCCTCACGATGTTTACCTTCACCGTTTTGAGAGCAGCAGTGATGAAATAAATTACACAAAGTAATGTGCTTGCCTGGGTTCGAACCCACGACCTATATACTGTTCGTAAGTCGGGGCCGCCACCACTGGGCCACCGCTGCTCCCAATGACGCTCCCACGTTAAAGACTGATTAGTTCTTTTAGTTTGGCAGCTGTCATTTAAATCAAGTTGCATTTTATGGACTACTAGTATCCGCGGCTTCGTCCATGGTCATCGCAATTCGCAACAAGCGTGTCCCTTGAGTGTGTAGCCTTGTAACCAAGCCGTTTTCATTACCATATTAGTTATAAAGTATATTGGCATAATAACGCATTAAAATTGTAATGCTTTAAGTACAAAGCGTTTACCACAGTTGACGTAAACCTATGAAATAAAACTTGCGACAGTGAATCTAGAAACATTTATTTAAAACACTATCAATCATAAAAAACATTGACCACGGTCGGAAACATTGTGAAAACGCTTAAATTAAATTTAAACAACACCAAAAAAACATTTATTCGCAAAATATCCGAAAAGTTTAAACGTTTCACAGTATTTATGATGTAAATCCGACGCGGTGACGTATGAAGTGACAATATCCGCTAACTGTCAGATTTCGTGTTAAATACGATTTTGTCCTCAGAGAAAATTATGCTCATTAATATTACAAGTTGACGTTTATAAAATATATAAATAAATAGAGTGGTTCTGTAAAAATATGAGTGGGTGTAAAATATCTTGTTATTTTTTAAATCTTGGACATTTATTATTGTTACTTTTCTTAAGGAAAATAAAGTATTCTTCGATTTTTACGAAATTGAATTTTAACAAAGTTCAATAAATGACTGCATATGATGTTCAGTCAATGTTGATATGTATGATAATGATTTTCAGGAAATATCTCGTTTTTTTTAATTTATTCTGCTCATTAAATGTCAAAACTGACATAAAAAGCACATTACAGACTAAAAATCGCTTCCTCCCGCCACAAAAAGATCTAAACCAAGTTCGTCGACACACCTTTGCATTTTTCCCAGCATTCTCCATATTGGTGTGGCGCAAAATCTCGGGGAATGCTGGCAATGCGTCGTCGCACTGCGTCTGCCGTATCCGCGTATCCGCTGCGTGCAGTGAGTGCTTATACTCTCGGATATTTATGAACGGACAGCGCGACCACTGGCCCGTGGGTGATTTAAATTGTCCTTGTTGCGTTTCGTGGTCGCGGTACATAGGAAATTAACCGGGAATTTTGAAATATTATTATCGGTTCGTTGTAAGAGAGTTAATGTGTTTTTAATATACTGTCCAATAATGGACACTTTAAAAAGTTTTCGCTACGGGTTTTATTCCTTCAGTATTTTTACAACTTGTGGTTCTTATTTCAATTTTATATTTTTTGTTAATTGTTGCCAAAATCTTAGTTTTATGTTTTCTAAAAAACCAGTATTCGTGTAGGAGTTCAGTAAATATTGCAACTCTAACTACAACAAGCTGTAGTGTTCTAGTAGTAATGATCCCGATTTACGTATCTTATGTCGTAGGTAGTACCCACTGTTATACTTGGAATGATTTCTTTCATCACCACTGCTGTCTAAACGGTGAAGGACAAGGAAAGGAAGGAAAGCGATTATGGCCTGACTTTCACAAAAATATCATGTGCGAATCTTAGAGCCTGATTTTGCGATGAACTTTATGTTCCCTATCCAAAATCAGCACGTATATCGCCAAAATGGCGAGTGCAAACAAACACAGCATGTTGTGACGTCGTGTCATCTCACACAAGGCGAGTCTGAACTGATTGTTTTACATTAACACACTGTTTATGCGGAGCGATCTTGCTTACTGGGTTTTTTGTAGTGTTGGTTGGTAAGCAGGGGAAGATTGTATGAAGAACTACCGCGGTTTGTAGTCACTTTCTGCGTGCGTAAAGCCATGTCTTGCTTTAACTTTAACTTTTACGTTCACCCCCCCATTTTGAAGCCTGAACACGTCACAGTTACAGCTGTTGGTTAGTTCTTTCTGGAGCCTTGACACAGCCAAAAGGTTGTAGCAGACCTCGTAGGAGTTGGTAAGACGCGTTGAAGATAATCAACAACAGTAGTCCACATTAGCGCCGTATCGATGTAACTTGAAGTCATGGGGTGAAGCCACTGTCCAGCAGTGTGTTGACATAGGCTTACAGTATCACAGTTGTTTTTAAAAGCCTTCTAAAATGTGAAATTTTCACCGCTGTGTTACCATAAAAATATCATTCAAGTTTCACCCGAGCATGAATTTAAACACATACCGAGTATACGGGTATTGTGACGTCACTATACACGTTGAACACACAACGCAATGAACTCACAAGTGGAGTCAACGCGGAGGGAAACTGATTGTTTTAGATTATCATGTGCTTCACGCTCGTTTTGAGGGGTAAGCAGGGCTTCAAGTGGTGGCAAGTGTGTTGCGGTTTTGTGTACAATTTCAGTGTTGGCTGGATTTGGGTGGTTTTATTTTAAGATAAAAAACAGAGCAATTCTTCGGTCATTTGGGTAGTAGGTACTAAGGAGAATAAGAGGTGACTGTGTTATAAAGGTAAACTACCATGTTTTGTACAAATGATTTGATTAATTAATTGTAACATATTTTTATTTGTAGAACATAGGTAAAACGAAATTACAGATGTCAATATTAATCATGAAGGCTGTGTCCTGATGAGTTATTTTATTGCATTAAAGTGTGGAACATCAAGTAAAAACTAACTAAGTTTTCGCCGGTTAGTCAATGTTTTACACCCCGCTGTTTTACAAACTTCCTATTTCTCAGAAATAATATTGTTTCCTTCAAGTTTCAAGACACAACAATTCACCCAGCAGGCCACCTCTCTACAAAACATCTTTCCTTTAACCTACAGCCTCCCAGCATGAGTAACTGGTACAAACACAGATACATGTCCCTGTGCGAAGGCACAGTATATCAACTAGGAACAAATGCTTGAAATCAGCTCGCAAATATACAAAGCGGTGCCACGAATTCTAAGCGTGGTCCAGGAAACAGGTTACTCGTGAGTGAGTAGCGGCTGCCGCATCGACACAGCTGTAATAGCACATCATATAGTCGATTCTAAGAAACTTCCTATTCGTGTTTTCTATTCAACATCAGCTATATCGGCAAAACTCCAGGGTAGGTAATTATAATAATGATTTCACAATTATTTTAAAATCCTGGTGACCACATTCTATCTGGCGAGAATTCTAACCTCTGACGTGGCGGTTGACCACTGACGCTTAGTTGACTTGAATAGGTTCACTTGACCACCAGAGTAAAAATTTCACAAAAGGAGCCTAGTTGTTTTACTGGTCATATTTACACAGTGGTCCAGACAAACACTATCCTTAAGATAGACTGCACTGAGTCACTGGCACCGAGTCACTGGCGGCAAGTGACTGGAGAGCTGTTGAGTGGCGCCTCACTGGTCGGCGAGTGGCGTGGCCATGAGAACTGATCGTTTGAGTGTTTAGTATTGTTTCGTGTAAATGTGTGTGCAAAAACAGAGAAGTATTTTTGATACTAATGCGAATATTGATATTAGTGATAGATGGCAGGTGACAAGATGATTAATACAGAGAATAGAAAAAATGTGTATAATTTGTAATGCTATTAATGTTCTTTGGCCTTGGCCTGAATAGTGCAGATCTGTAGTTTTAAGCACCCCAAAGAATATTTATCCAGTTGTCTAGGTCTGTGGTGGATGGCTGACCATTAGTTACATGACAGGCTTATGACCCTGTGAGTCTGTGCAAGTAGACTATCACTCCAAAATCTTTGACGCGTTTTATCTTCGTCAGTGTTTATTGATTGGATAAAACAAAAAATACCTATCGAATAGTTTTCGCTAATCTAACAGACGGACTAATTAGAATCATATTTTTTTAAGTCAGTAAACTTCCCTATTCTTGTAGATTTTCTAATCCTCTCATAAAACCTCTCATCTCATAGCACCATGAGTCACAGCCTCCATGGTACGCCATAAATTATGAATAAACATTATTATTATGGAAGCTATGATCACGACCGCCATTATCACCCGACTCGTCTCGACGTGTGTATTCACCCTTAGACATCATGCTTACTCATGCTGGCGAAGGAAATTGTTATTATGTTGACTTACTAACGCAGCATAAACTGGATTGAAGGTGTTTTTGGTAATTAAATAGACAACGTTTTCATTAAAACCCGGCACCAAAATGTTTAATTTACCTCGAATTTAAATCACTGTCAAAATCACAGTGCTTGCGTATTTGCGTTACGAAAAGAAGCTAATGGCTTGCAGCTGTCAAAGGCTATATTCGTAGAATTTAGGTACCTTTGAACATTTGTAAAGATGCGTATATGTTATTTCTAGACTTATCTGACAAAAGAGTATCATTCCTAAGAAGTTAACTTGCCTTTAAAAAATATTCTCAATAGTGTTTTCATTCTATTTTATGTGTTCTCGACTTTCCCTTTGTAAATATAAATGAGTAAGGATACCTAAAACCTACATTGAATATGTAGGCCCATGTGTTTAAAGAATCGTTAACTAATTTAAAACAACAGACAATAGTCCCACCATAATTCAAACTAACGCAAGACATTTAATTTTAATTTGTGAACGAATACAAAATTAATGGTTGCGTAGCGTTAATTTATGCAGGCTGGAGTAGCGGCTCCCGGTCACCAGGAAACGTATCCACCAGGGGAAATTAAACCGTAAATATTAGAAAAATAATTATCAAGCTCTAGTACTTGTCACTTTGGTAGTAAAGTGGAGTGGGATTTAATTTTTGCACAGAGTTTGTATTAAAAGTGGTGTGTTTTGATTTCTTGTCGAAAGTGTTCTATGATTTTGTTAATGAGTGATTTTTAAACGGTGTTGGTATTGTAGGTTACAGATTTTCTTTTACGGTTCAAGTGCATTTCATATGCAACCACCAGTGTATAACCAGATGATGTTAATAAACGTAAAGGAGCATGTTAGGATCGTTACAGATGATGATTTGTGGTGTTTAGAATCGAGTCCACAAGTGGACTATTATAGGATGATGCAGATATTGAACTGTTCATTAAAAGATTTTCGCGTATGCGTTAGATAATGAGATTTTTGGATAAAAAAGCAATTTATTTACAAAATAAAATTTAATCAAGAACAAACTGGTTAGACATTCCTAAGGCCTAATTTAGATATTTTAAATAAATGTCAAAACTCCTTTTGGGCACTTTCGTAATCACTTTTTGTTATTTGCTGCCTTTGTCAGTAAGTTTCGCGGTTTCTCTTAAAATAGATAATAATTAAAAAAAAATACTTTTGCTCTTAATAACCCGAGTGTCCGTAATGCTGATCATCAGATAATCAATAACAAGTTTTTTTTATAAAAGGGAAGGGAAGCGATTATTTTCATGGCTTTTCTAATAACCATAACAATGCGCAGTTTAATGAGGTTTTAACTGCCGCGGTTTTAACAAACGTTTATGGTAGGGTTTACACCTTTTCTTATTACTGCCGCAGAACAAAAAGTTTACTACCGTAGTAATATATTGCTTTTTTGATATTGAAGATTGTGATAAGTTTTAGTTGTACTGAAATTTGAAGAAAATTGCCTATTTAGACAGCACTTTCCTGTCGGGCGATATAAAACTCCAGAACTTCGACTATTACAATCCCAACATAGTCAAAGCTCTTTTGCTTCGTACACCTTCATACACCTGGTCATACGCACGAGGAGTTCCTAATAGTACCCCCACAGTTCGACAGTTATGTTTTAGTCCTAAATATTAGGGCACGTGCCTAATGCCATCAACCGGGCACAAATCCAGATCCGTGGGAAAATCCGATACAACTGAGTGAAAAACCCAATAATACTTTGCCTGATACTGGTGTCGAATCTAGGACCTCGTGGTCAGCAGTCATGCTACTATGAAAAAGTGTTTTTATTATTATTTGTTAGTAGATATTACATCCATAGAAATTGTTAGTAACACAGAAATGTTTTGATTGGCACATTAATCCTACTAATATTATTAATGCAAAAGTTTGTAAGTACTCGTATTTACGTAGGTTCGGATGGATGTTTGTTACTCTTTCACGCAAAAACTACTGAACGGATTTGGATAAAATTTGGTGCATAGATAGTTTATCACCTGGATTAACACAAAGGATAGTTTTTATCCCGATTTTATCTTCCCTTGGGTTTAATTTTCGAGTTGAAGCGGGCAAAGCCGCTGTCAACAGCTAGTATTTCATAAAACCTGTTTTGTTAAATATTGAAATGAAAAAAGGCCACCCAATAAACAAGCAAAAATAAACACTAATATTTTCCGTAACAATTATTATTTTAATTACCTTTCGAACATAACAATTTATATAACAAATGGAACACAAATATGGTTTCAGTGTAAATAACATGAAATGAAACGTATTCATTTATGAAAGCGTTCGATTTACGAGTGGTTCCGTAGCTAGTAGGCGTTGAGACTGTAATAGGCAATTACAATACAATATGGTGAGCAAAGAGCGGTGTATCGTCGAATATTGTGGTGTCATGGTCGTGTGTGATTTGTTTTGTGAACATTGGGATAAAACAGTTGGAAGCTTGTCAGAGGGTCAAACTCAAAACTCAAACTCAAAGCGTTTATTTAAATTAAACCATTACTGGCACTTTTGAATGTCATAAGAACAATTCATAAAACAAAACTACGAAAAACTACGAGTGCAATACGTCATTCCGAAGGCCACAACGACGAACCACACACCGCCGAATGCCCGCAACGACGAACAATACAAGCAAAAAAGCACGCAGCGACGCACACCACAACAACGAATGCATGAGACCTCGACCTCGGTCATCTGATAAACCACTGATGTTGTGCATGACATGAGCATTATCGGTCTAAGTGAGTTTTCCTAATGCTGGTACATATTTATACCTCCACTCTTTACTTAATTGACCTAAAACTAAATGTTCATTCAGTCAACTTTTTTATAGAAACGATGCCCACTCTAGGAATTTCTCCTGTATCGTGGGTGCGTTTACAGACATTCAAACTCACATACACAAATACCCAGACCCGAAACAACTATCTGTAGGCCTAACAAATATTTTTTCCGTGCGGGAATCGAACCCGCGACACGCAGCGCAGCAGTCCAATCGCTAAGCCACTGCGCAAACCGTGCCGCCAACTGTCGTGGTGGTGGTGCAGTGTCGTATATCTCTTTCTTCCTTTGTCTTCGATGATTTCTGTCTCCGTTTAGCGAGCAATGGTGATGATAAAATTCAAATAAAGTGAAATATCTGTCGAGGTTTTTGTGTTCTGCCCTAGCGTCTTTGGGTGCGAATTTTCTTGAAAACCTTTCTCCTCCTTTTTAGTTTCTAAGATCATTTAAGCTGTATCTTCTGATTGGTTCATTTGAATACTGATTCTACGCACTTTGAACAGTTAAATTACAATATGTCATTAGTGACATTTTGTAAACGCATTTAAACTGCAATAATGAAAACCGACCCTAACCTAATTATGGAAAATGCTAGGAAGATAATTTCACATAATTAAATAGCCGTTTTAATATTTGTAAGCACAAATCTCCAACAAACTCATATTACTTTTAACACCGCACCACGCATCATACCGCGGCAATAAGGCGCATCGATTGACTACAGCCCATACCATACCATACCATACCACCCATACGGCCATACGACCGCTATCTGCACCAATATTGTATTGTTACGGCCTATTAATGTCTGCCATGTGACTCGATGGCAGTTGATACGCTTGTTTTGATTACACAAGAGTTGTGTGCGAATGTGTGTGGGTTTGGCAGGAGTGGGAAATTAGGTAGACTGGAATAGTTTTGTTTGAAAAGTACACAGATATATTATAACAAAATAAGTATACAGTTTACGAAATTTTATGCAATATTAATTCAGGCTTAATCCATCAGCATAAGAAATTTGAAAATTGAGTTTGAATACTCAGAAACATGTAACATGAAACATTGATTTGTGGGATAATGTAGTGTACATTATCCCACAAATCATCAAATCAGCTGAAATATTTCCCCGTTGGATAAAGATCCCATGGTTTTCGTATCCAGTGGATTCCCATTAGATTTGCCGGTCATCGGTAGACCATATCCGCTAGGCCTTCCAATGATGCACTGCTATCTATTATATACGCTCTCCAATCTTCGGTCCCATCGACTAATTTAAGTTCAACAATTCTTCAGGCTATGATATATTTTAGTTATTTTGCGAAAAGCTAATTAAATTTTGATTGGCACGTGCAGAGAAACGCGAACTAAATACCTATAACATAAAGTTACTTATACTACAACTGTCAATGACAGCTATCCTGTAGTTACTTACGAGATACAACATGCGGCATGCCCGTAACAGCCAATCATAAATCAGACAATAATGAAGCTGACTCAATAAGCCAATGATGAAGCAACTAACATAACGGTGCACACATGACGCGGGCAGGGCTGTCAGTTTAGGAAAAAGTTAAAATAATATCAATGTATACTATTTTTATAATTTTAATATTTTTTTGTATATATTTATGTAAAAAAATAAAATTATAAGAGGAAGTCTAAAAGTTACATCGGTGACTGAAAAGTTGTTTGGTAATCGGTGTAGGACATATTGTATTCTGACTTGCGAACAATTTCGAAAATGTCGATAAAAGCAGAAGAAGAAGATATTGAACTGAATACTAACGAATAAATATGAATGAAAAAACATATTGCGTGGACTTCTAATTTAAAATAAAATAAGAGCAGGAAAAAGATGATGGTGATAAAGAATCTGAAATAGACCAATTTAGATAACATTCATTAAAATACAGAAAAAGCCTTACAATTTTTTTTTTCAGTGAAAATATAAATAAATGCAGCACTACCTACTCTCTGTTAGGAATAACATTTTATTCTCGAAACCATTATTTTGTAGGCACGGCGCTGGACCATACTTTATAATTGTTGCAGTATGAAAACATGGATATATTTTTCTGTTGTTCGGTATCCGTAAAAAACTCATCTACTAGCCTACTATGTGCCTATACAGCAGGGTGTAAATTAACCCTTCACACATACGACCAAGCATTATGTACATCAAACTAAGTACCCCTACGCAAAAAGTTTTGTTTGTGCTAGTGGATGTTTTGAATAGTAAACAGGTCATGGAGGTAATTTAAGTAAAGTTATAACCTAAAAAACTAGTATTTACAAAATAAACTGTGCAAAATTTGGAACTTTGACCCACAATATCCCCGTAACTAGGGATTTCCCAGGTATGGTCTAAAACCAAGAAATGATCGCAGTGGTGGGGAAAACAAGTGCCCTTCGTTTGCTCTTAGGGGTACTTTTACACCCTTTATAATAGAGTGTTATGTAAATGTCTGATTTTTTTCAAGGTTTATCGGTTTTCTTAGCTTGGAGTTTCAAACTCGTAACACACAAGGTTTGTGTCCATTCTAATGAAGTGATTCTAATGAAGGATTAGTCAGAGGTGTACTCAATAGCACACCCACATTTTGCCACATATGTTCAAGTCCCATTTAATAGGGGTAAGCCTATTACCATCAACCGGGTAAAAATCCAGATTCTGTAGCTGCTACTGAGAAAATACTGATCGAAAAACTCAATAACACTTTATCCAAAAGTCAAAGTCAAATTATTTATTTGTATGGTTTTTGTACGTAACATTACTGTAAGACCACACATGTGTAAACATGTGTGGTCTTACAGTAATGTTACGTATCTCAAAAAGCAACCCATTAGGGCATAAATACAATTAAACAAATAAGAAATTTAAAATCATAAGTTAACAATCGTTTCAATATTTGGTGTACAACCAATAAATTAAAAAATAGATTGAGATTACAATTAATTAAATACTCAAAAAAAACCCTACTCGAGAATCGAACCCCCAAGACCTCAGCAGATACTCAGCAGTCGGAGCGACCACAATACCAACGGGGGAGTCACACAATACAGTCCTTAAGTACCTACGTATTAAAGCCCTGTTTTACAATGAAATCCCATCATTATCAAATATTTTAGCTTGTTTATTAATTTATCGTTTCTAATAACCCTAACGTCGGCCGGCACTTGATTATCGAGTGACAATTAGCAGCAGGCGCCGTCAGATGGCGCGCGCGTTATTGCCGTGACATTAGCTCGTGTGATCCATATTGCCCCTATCTACTCAATGTGTTCGGTGTCGGTAATTGTGATTAGTTAGGTGCTGCTGTGATTGTGAATTATGGGTGTCTTATAACTATTTGTTTGAATTATTGTGGCCACCCACGATTGATAAAGTTCTGTATAAGTCAGTATCTGATTTCCGCAGTCAGTCTGCAGTCTGTCTTTAATTAATCATTATCATTTCAGTCGGTCGACGTTCACTGCTGGACATAGACCTCCCCCAAGTGTGCGTCTAAAATCCAGTGGATACCCACTACCGTCATCATATCTTTGGTCCACCTAGTGGGAGGTCTTCCAACGCAATGTCTTTAATTAGGTTACTAAAAATATTTAGTACATTCAGGTCTTCAGTATCTTTACTGTGTAAATTAGTGCTTGTTTTAATATGCTTGGACTTGAATTTATATCTATTTTCGGGTCAGTATGTATAAGCTAAATGACACATACTCGTATGTTTAATTAAGACTGCTGTCTTGGTTTCCTGATGAATTCTGAGAGAACACTGAAAAGACTCTCAAGAAAAACGACTTCTCATACAGTCATCCTCCAGTATTTTATTATTAAAAATCAACACAATACTAATATAACAAAGAAAACATTTCTCCCCTTACCAGCCAATACAAGCTAAATTCTTGAATTTTAAAACCGGAATCCCACATCCACAGAGATGCGAAGAAAACTTTTAAAAATTTCAAGCTGGACACTTCAGAGCGTTGCAAAACATTTTTCTCGAAGAAAAGGCGGCAGTATCCGCGCACCGCACTATCCGCGGATTATCCGCAAAATATTTTCAATATCCGCAACTTATGTAGATACGTATCCGCCTCGGAGCGAGCAAACTTCGCCAATATACGGCGGAATCTGACAATACTTTTACGTGCGTTTTACATTTTAAAGCGTTTTCCATTTGTTTTTCAGATTATGGAGATGTTGTATCCGTTTCATTGGCAGATTTTTATTGTTAAAGTAATAAGAGAACTGTTTGATTTGATGTGATTTTGTTGGTGATCATATTTTTACCCGACTGCGGCGAAGCCCAAAAGGAGGGTTATGTGTTTGGTGTGTATGTCCTTTTCTTTGTTCCCTCATAACTCTTAAACGAATGAAGGGATTTGAATAAAATAACACACACAAAAGTTAAATCACCTGCGAAGAACGAAACACCTACCGCTGCCTATGTTTACAAATAAATGATTCTGATTCTGATTCTGATTCTGAAGAGTTTTACGCGACCAACGAAAGAACAAACACAAAACAAATAAAAAGTTGGAAATAAAAAAAGTTGTTAAAAACTAAAAAAACCCGACTTAAAAAACTGAAAAGCAAAAAACAAGCACATTTTAATTTAAACAAAACTTGGAAGCAGGCGGGGTCCATTCTATTTTCATTTCTTTATTAAATAATTTAAATAATTCTTTTTTTGAATATAATATTACCTGCTTAATATTGCTTGCTTCCAAGTTTTGTGTGTTTTTTTAACAACTTTTTTTATTGTTGTAATATTATATCAAACATGTAAATTGCATATTATACATATATATATTGCATCGATACAAACGTGCAAATCAACGTTTGCTTTTTCCATGATCTACGGGAATTTTGTTTTAGTTACTACACACATCAAAAGTGTCTAGGGATCAAGCATTTTTATGCGGATTTCTTGAGATTGAGATGTGGCCTTGTAATAAATTTATGATTTAATAAATTTATATGGATCCTTTTTGGTGCATTTCATAATTTGAATCAGGAACTGTGAATCAAATTCGAGTAAAAGATGAAAATCAGCTGTCAATATTTTCCCTATAAAAACATACAACGCATTGAAGACATTATTAGTGCTACTGTTTCCCTACTACTGATTAAAACCAACGTGATTATGGAGCGGCGACGTCATTTAAGCAGGGAAGAAATGCCTGAGCATTTCTTCTGCCTGAGCTCTGAAGCCGTGGGAATGATAGAAGCTGGTTCCCGGCAACGTACTGTGGCTTTAGCTCTGAATACAAGTCAGAGTGTTATCAGTCGACTTTGGACACGTTACCGAAGCACTGGTACCGTGGCTGAGCGCCATGGAGGACGGTATCGCTGCACCACACGGAGACAAGACCGATACATTCAAATCTTAACTCGAAGAGCTCCAACAATAACCGCCATGATGTTAGCCGTGAGGCTTCATCACTCTTCAGGGAACTTAATTAGCGACCAAACAGTCAGAAACCGCTTGCATGAAGTGAACCTTCATTCCCGAAGACCGCTACGGGTACCACCTATAGCAATGCACAATCGTAGGATTCGATATCAATGGGCTCTTGAACACAGAAATTGGGCAGAAGAACAATGGCGTTTCGTGTGCTTTTCTGATGAGTCTCGTTTTGGTATGAGACCGGATACAAGACGTATACGACACTGGAGAACCCCTGGACGCCAACAGCGATTAAAATCCTGCCAGGAAGTCCATCCTTATAGTGGTGGAACCATCATGGTATGGGCGGGTATTTGGATCGGCGGAAGAACTGAGTTGATTTGGATCAGAGGCAACCTCAACGCTCAAATTTATGCTGAGACGATTGTATCAGACGTCATCGTTCCTCTACAAGTGCAAATCGGTCCCTTATTTCAGTTAATGCATGATAATGCACGACCGCACACCGCAAGAGTTGTAAGACAGACTCTCGCCGCAGCTAACATCAATGTCCTGCCCTGGCCTGCTCAGTCGCCAGACTTGAACCCGATTGAGCATGCATGGGATATGCTACAGAGAAGAGCTCTGCCGAATATGGAGGGTATCCAGTCGCAAGAAGACCTTTTTTTGTTGTTGCAACGAACATGGGCGGCCATTCCACAGCGTGATTTGGATGAACTCATTTTGAGTATGCCAAACCGATGTTCTTGTGTTGTTAGTGTTCGCGGTAGAAACACGGATTATTAATTGTTTAAGTTACCCAATAAAATTTTAAAGAAAACTGTTATTTCAGTCTTTTTTTCGAACTTTAATGTTAGTGGTTTAAATGTCAAAAATCCCTTTATTAGGAAAATGGCAAATTTCTTTATTAATGCAAAGGTGACTTGGTTTATCGTTACTGTGACAAACGAAAACACTTTATTTGATGAATCCTTAAAGAAAATTTTAATTAATATCAATCAGGAGAAAAGTTATTGCAAAAATATATGTTGATCCCTAGACACTTTTGATGTGTGTATTTCTGTCCCACTTCTGGTTATCATACTCCCACCAAATCTTTCAACACTAGTCATGTTGTGCTTTTTCTTGTCAATTCCTCTCTAAGCCGGCTTTTCAGACTCATTTAAAAATAGTTTTAAAAAAAAAACGATTCGTTTAAAAATATACGTAAGTATGTTCATTTTCAAATTCAAATCAGCTTAGAAAATAAACGGAAGTAATTTATTGTACAGTACAAGGTAACAACCACAGAACCGAGGTTAGGAGAACAGACAAACAATTTAACAAGCGTCGCCCCTCGGGTTTGTCTACAAACAAAGTGAATGTATTGCGGAACCTTCTTCGTACAAATGAATTACTATGAATAGTTTTACATTTTCGCTACACTATAGATTCTAGCTGGGACGTTACAAGGTGAAACGTACTCTAGTTAGTTAAGATTAGAGTTTATTTAGTTTGTGATTCAAATGATAAAGTGGCATCAGATGTTTTAGCGTTATTTTCACACTGTGACAGTACCTACTAAAGCAAAACATACGTACCGTCCTGTAAGTACATATTGACGGCACGGTTGGCGCAGTGGCTGAACGATTGGACTGCTGCACTGCGTGTCGTAGGTTCAATCTTCACACGGAACAAACATTTGAATGGCCTTCATACAGTTTTTACGTCTCTGGGATAAAGTTAGTGTATGTGAGTTAAAAAATTTGTAAACGTACCCACGATACAGGAGGAATTTCTAGTGTGGGGCAACGTTTAAAAAAAAAAATATTTTTTTAGGTGGAGCTCGTTTAACATTCAATAAAAAAGCAACTGTGCTCTATTTTAACTTAATGTTATTATTTTATTGTAATTGTGCCCCCTTTTATAAATAAACGATTATTAAACGATAAAAACGATTCATAGCTCCTCCATGTTTACGGTTTAGAGACTTGTATTTGCTTTTAAAATAAGAGAAAACATCTTAGAACGGAATACATTTCTCAATAAAATTTTAATGGATCCCGATCATAAGCTGACTCATATTGAAACCTAACTCCAACATAAAATGTGCAGTCAAACCCACTTAGCATTACTCCACAAACTTGCGTTTTTACTACGAAAGAGCTTTAGCTGGTTGGTATACGCGGTGTCGGCGATGTCGGAGTGTCAGCGGTGTTGGGTGTCGGGTGTCGGCTCTCACCGCAACTGATTGCAGCCGGCACAACTTGTGTTAACAATGTAGGAACGAGTGATCGCTTGCGGCGGTACGGCTGCGGTGCGATGGAAATTAACAGTTTTGTGATGGTGAACATTTAAAGTGTATTTGTGATAAATTCGAATGAGGAATATACGCCATAGATAGGAGTGTGGAGTGTGTGGTAAACAAAGTCTAAGAAAATAGTAAGATAACTCTGACTTTTATAAATAATCAACTAACAATTGCGTTGCGGCGTGCATTCGTTGTTCCGTGAGTCGGAGTCTTGTGCATTCGTTGCTGCGGTGTGCGTCGCTGCCTGCTTTCGTGATCGCAGTGTTCGTTGTTGCGGGCATTCGGTGGCGTGTGGATCGGCGTGGTGGCTTTCGGAATGACGTATTGCACTCATGGTTTTGTTTTTTATATGACTTGTTCTTCTGACATTCAAAAGCGCCTGTAATGGCTTAATTGAAATAAATGCTTTGAGTTTGAGTTTGATTACTAATACCACAAATTTCAGCTTATTTCTCAGTGTCAGCCACCAGTCTGGGCTTGTACAGGTTTGATGGCAATAGGCTCTCCCCCTATTACATCAGAATTAATAAAAATGTGGGTGTCCTATTAGGTACACCTCTGTCGAATCATTTAGGGATATGACAGGTACATGAAATATAACGTATTCGTCCAACTGTCAAACCTCTGAAACATAGGCAAGTTTGCAGACTGTCAGCCAGCCCAGAAACCGAGCATCTCTTAGGGTCTAGCGTTTCAAGACAAACATGACAGGAAGACAGTGTTCGGGACAGGCGAGATTGAGTGGGACTTGTTGGCTTGTTAGTAACCAATGTTGATAGAGTTCGATAATTGCCCCACGGGCAAAAGTATCCTATGTATTAATCCGGGCTACAAACTATCTGTGTTCTAAATTTCATCTATATCCATAAAGAGTAACAAACATCCTCACAAACTTTCACATTTATAATATTCCTACCTGTTACCAGCGGCTCTGGCTGCTTCAACTCGAAAATTATCCCACAGGAAGATAAAATTGGGACTAAAACAAACATCCTCAAAATTTTCGCCTTTATAATATAACTGTGATTAGTAGGATGTAATAAGTACACTGACTTACGTACTAAACTGCTCTGCCGGCATGGTATCACTGTAACGTTGCAAGACAAACAATGTGGCGTGAAGACATTGTGCCGGATAGGCGTGATTGAGTGCGCGGGCTCTTTGGGTCGACTTGTTAGCGGGAAGAGAGATGTTGTAGTTAACATTACGGGTAACAAGATTTTCGTTATCAATTGGTACGTTTTAATAGTTTTTAAATTAGTTGTAACTTGCTCATGGAGGACAAATAGACAGTCGCATGTAAAACTCTCGGCAGATGATGCTTAATGAATACCCATAATATCAATATCGTCCGCACAGATGTGAACTATATTTGCGGGGTAAAAAACACGTCGAGCTAAGACCAAATTACCTCTTGTTTTTTTATCAAAATTTGAAAACTGAAAGTTTTCATAGCAAGTAGCATCACTACAAGTATGACACAATCTTTATCAGAAAAAGAAACAATTACCTAGATATCGCGCACGAAGCATTTCATATTCATACAACGACCTTCAACAGAATTAACATATTAAGCTTATAAATAGCTTAACATCACCAAAATACCACATAATGTTAAACGTGTTATTATCGCTATTGCTAATAGAAAGTCTCCTTAATTATGCTCCAAGATCTCATTGAAAGTAGATAAGTTTAGCTCAGGAAATAAACAGCTCAAATGAACTTCAGTGTAATAGATAGCACACAACGACTGACACCGATCCACCACCGAGGTGTATGGCCCTCGTAAGGATGTTGGATGTCAGTCACGTATAAAATACTGATAGTAACATGACTATTAATAACTATCACTCAGTCTAGTTCATTACACGACAGTAAATCTAGTAATATCAGGCGTTGTAATTGAAGTTCAGTCGGTTTTGATAGCGGTTGGCGGGGGCGGTACATTATTGTGTCGTTAAATGGTTATATCGCAGCAATATACCAGCAGGATTATGTATATTGGATGAGTATTTATTTTATGATTATATGATTATGTAATAGGAGCTGTTGCCAGCAGCTTCACCCGCTACAACTCGAAAATTATCCCACGGGAAGATAAAATCGGGATAAAAACTATCCCATGTGTTAATCCAGGTTATAAACTATCTGAGTACCGATACACACTCACACACTCACAAACTTTCGGTTTTATAATATAAGTGTGATTGACTGTCAAATTAGTTTGGAAACTGCAGATTGCCATGAACGGCGGTTTGATGAAATGGCAGTGTGGTTACCCATTGTCATTGTGACACGTAGGATATTTTTTAATCATCATCATCATCAGCCCTTGCCATGCTGAATACCCTACTGGCATCGACACCGGAATGTGATTTGTTTGATTCTAAGTGGGTTGATGTATGTCGTGTATGTTTGAGTTTCTGTGAGAGGATGAACGAAAGATGATTTTTCTTAAGCTTGTTTTGATTGATGATGCACGAAAGGCAACTTTTCTCTTTTTTGTTTATTATTTGTTATTTTTTGTTCCTGTACAATATCTATGTGGATATAGCTATAGTTTAATTTAATTTAATTTTTAATTGTTATTTTGTGTGTTTATAGCATCGCTTTGGATATTCTGTAATGTTGCTATAATTAATATTAAATAAATAAATCATCATATCTGCACGGAGTCACCCACTGCTAGGTATTGAACTTCTCTTTTTTCCGCCACATGTCCCGATCATGTACGTCTCTTATCCAGGTGTTTCCCGCGACTTTGATGATGTCACATGTCAACCCATAACGAGCTTAGTTTTATTTATAGATTTACGATTTAGGCGATTTGCTGCTGTGGTCTGCGCTTTCGAGCGTATTTGGAATTCTACTTTTAAAAACTATCTTACCACACTATAAAACTATCCAATCTACAACCATTTCACAGACCACAACTACCTATAAGGCGCCCTCTCCCTTCCAAGTGCTCCAAGATCATTCAAGAAGTTAAAAAAACTTTTACGATCAAAATGCCGGACACAAGTTTAGTGAGCACTAAACTCGCATCGTCGGGACAGTGGCCATCGCTTTCTATAGTCAATAAACCCACATAACGGGTCCATAACCCATCGGATGGGCCAAAAGCGGTTTTATTGTGTTTCCGCCACAATTTATTAGGAGAATACATTTATTTTTCATGATTTTATTTGGGTTTTAGATGTTGGTTCGTCTGGATTTTATAGTGGTCGAGGTGATAGAATGGTTTGCTAGTGTTTTGAGATAGGGATTCATTGCTAAATAATAGCAACCGGCCGGCCTCGAAAAACAGGTTAAATGATTGGACTCAGCTCTCATTCGTAAATCTTTGACAGGAGCTTGAAATTCTAACAAGCACTTTTACCAAGGGATATCGTTTTACCCAAATACTGGATAGAGTTCATATAGGTTGCTCCATGTATAATACGGTTACTGTGTTACGGGTGTCCGAACCTTGGAAAGTCTGTTATCATATTTTGTAGATATTTGACAGTTGATTTAGGATGCCAATGGCTCAAAAATCTGATAACCAGTATTACCAATAGAGATCGTATTATCCAGTATTGTCTGGGCTGTAGCGGTCAGACGCTACAAGAAAAATACTGAAATACAGCTGCATCTGGTTTGAGAAAATGCTTGCCGATGGCGATGATAATAATTTCGTAAAAATGTGCTATTTGATCCCGGGGAATAAAGTGGCTGACCTGACCACATTTAATTTGTTCCACGCAAACTACGATAGCACACAAATCTAATGAATTTATGATTGATGAGAACACAATTAATTGGTTGAATAGCTGTGGGCTTGATTCAGTATTTCGGTTATGGCTGAACGAGGTTCCGCTCCCGCACGGAACGAATGCTTGTAATGAATGGCTTGGAGCTGTTATTCTGTGTAAATTTTTACACATAGTGGGTTATTGAAATCTAATTTGAATTTATGAAAATCATTATTGCCTGATCATTATTGACTGGCCTGTTGGTCTAGTGGTTAGTGACCCTAACTGCTATGCCGGAGGTCGTGGGTTCGATTCCCACCCAGGACAAATGTTTGTGTGATGAGCACGATCATTTGTTCTGTGTCTGGGTGTAATTTATCTATAATATGTATGTATTTAGAAATATATAAGTATGTTTATCAGTTGTCTAGTACCCATAACACAAGCTCTGCTTAGCTTGGGACTAGATGGCGTTGTGTGATAGTTGTGGAATATTATAATTATTATTATTTATTGTATTTGTCTGTGAGGGTACGCTTGTGGCGGTGCCTGCAAACTGCAGGTGCTTTTACTACACGGAAACCCATGCCTGGTCAGTCTCAACCATGTTCTATCTTACGACCAACGACTTTAGGCACAATTAGGCTACCGTTTCGATAACGATCGAATTAATTAGTCCTGACATACAGACAACTTTTTGAAAAAAAAAAAAGTGGTTGATTCGTACAAAACTGCTTAAAAGTGTGAGCTAAAGTATTCTCGGCTCCAGTTGAAGCTAAACTAACTTCTGTCTAACTGATTCCCAAGAAAGCTAGACAGACAAATTACATACGCATGGGCTACAAATTACGCAGAATAATTTAATTTCCTAGTAACTCGGGCGGCAATTATTCAAAACAATGTTAATGCCAGTCGCATAATGGTGGAAACGCTTGAAATTTAATAACAACATCGCTATCTGCCGCTGTTATCCATTTATCAATAGTATCTCCTAATAGGGTTGTATTACAATGTGTGTATTGATAACGCTGCGGTTTTTTGGGGTGCGGTGCCAATGGCGGTGGGAGAAAGATTATTATTATGAATAGAAAATTTTAATTAATTGAATTCAATAAAAAAACGTTCCTATAACTTTTAAGTAGATTTTCATAAAACTGAATGTATAATGAAATGTGAACAATATTGAAATGATATTCTTTGTTCTGCAAATAGAATATTCGAATTACTTTTACACGTTATATTTTAAACAATATAATAGCCTAGCTTTTCCCAATTATGTTGAGGTTGGTTTCCAATGAAGGTGATTTCCAGAATTTAACATGGATTAACCGGCTTCCTGACCTCTACAATCTAGGTAATACTGGGTATTTCGATTTGTTTAAACTGTCATAGTCACTAAAATAATCATTTACACTGAAAACGGTACTTATTTGTTTACTATTTGTTTTGTGTAAATATGGTAAATATCCCGTTTCCACTGGTTTAAGTCTAAGAAGTCCTTATCAATGATAATTAAATACCGAAAACAGTTTACCATTTTTGGGATAATAACTTGATTTACCCAAAAAACTATTGACTATGTAAAATCGCTATAACTCCGGCCACCGATCAACATAAGCCAGCGGTCACACTATCGTTCGGAAGGCGATTACAAGGGTCGTTTGACATTTATGTGGCTCGTGGCTAATTGTTTATTTAATCCGGACCACATCGGCCGGGCCAGTCAACACTGGCTTAACTTACCAATGGATAAACTAGTTCCTAGATATTTATCGTTTTATGCAGATTTTGGGGATTTATGTGGAGTTAAGGTTAAGAGGGATAATTTTGGATAGGATGAAAAAATTGAAGAAAAGTTAGTATTTAAAAAACTAAGAATGGAAATTGATTAGGCAGTTAAAGATGAAACGGTTTAATACACGAACAAAAATATTTAGTAATAACAAATCTACCTAGTGTAATTTTCTTTTCCACTTAGTTTCTACCTACTCGTAATGTTTTCTAAAAACCAATTTTTAGAAAACAAAACATGAATTTCTATTCATGAATTACTAAAAAAAAACTATGATCTGTGCAAACAAACTTTTCAAATCAGCCATACAAAGATTTTTAAATCCAAAATACGCCAAATAATTGTAAAAATCGGATTAAAATATAACTCGTACTACACACAGTCGCGGAAATATGACAACTAGTCCCGACAGCGGCTGAATCGACGATTTTCGTTCAAACACGATTCGTCAATAATTCCAGTACGAAGCACTGTCTCAATATTGGTACAGCGTTAACGAGTTGCTTGATGTCCCACTTCAATTTCAACTTTATGAAAGCAGTTATAAGGTTGGAACTCTATTGGTTTGGTGACTAATTATTTTATTTAAATATTTGCCAATTACGTCGGGGCTCCGATTTGCTTGGCGGACGCTTGTGTAATGGCGGGGTTCTCTATACAGGTAATAGATGTTTTGTCAATGGATGGGGGTCTTTATTTGTGTGTAAAGAACGATGGTATTGTGTGGGATTGCTCAAACAGTATCTGTTTATTTTTCGAAGTTAAATAGTGCGATTTGTGACGAACTGATGATATTGGCGAGTAGAAAATCAAATAGCACTTTTGTTTTTGGGTTAGTGCTGTACAAAATATAATAAGATTTTTATTTGTAGTAGCAACTGATAAGCTAAACTTCTGGTCCAGGGGGCCTTCAGGAGGTCTTGAAACAAAGAGTCACTTGGCTTACAATATTTTTATAAACTAAGTTATTTTGAAGTGATTATCTTTAAATCTCAGTTCATCAAAATCACAAAATAAAAGTTCGAAGCATATTTTTTGTTATAATTTCGCCTCAATTTATAACGACAAGTACTGTTAAGGATCTCATTACGGAGCGTTATTAAACACAGAACACTTGAGCATCTGCTCGATGAGTCGGTTATTATTAAATTGACAAAATAAATAAATCTCTTGCAAAATAAATTGTTATTTTTAAGTGTAGGCTTATTGGTTTAATATAATGGGCCATAATTATTTAAGGAACTGGGTGTTAAAGGCTCTTGAAAAAATATTTTTAGAAATTTCGTAATCAGTTTTTGGTCGAGGTCTGTTAAATAAAAAAAAAAAATAGAAATATAAATAAATAAATAATAAATAAATATCCTTGGACATTTCACACAACGCCATCTAGTCCCAAGCTAAGCAACCTAATGCTTGTGTTATGGTAACGAGATGGCTGATAAACTACTTATATACATTTTTTTTTGTAAATACATACATATTATAGATAGAAAAACACCCAGACTCGGAACAAATACTTGTAGGTCGTACAAATATTTGTTCCGTGCGGGAATCGAACCCGCGACATGCTGCGCAGCAGTCAATCGCTCAACCACTGCGCCAACCGTGTCGTCCTCAACCACTGCGCCAACCGTGTCGTCGATAGATAGTATAGGATAGAAATATTTACCGGATTATTTAAATTAAAAACTTAAGTAAACTTCAAATGTAAAGCTGTAACTACCTAATTCATCTTCAACCAATCCATCATTCATTTTATCTCAATTCGCAGTTTGATAGTTTTTTGAGCAGAACCTCATACAGGGCTCAATAAAACATTTCTTGCGGAGAAACTTCGCGACAACTGGTGGTGTGTCGAGACTTTGAGGCGTGTGTGTGTGTGCTGAGTGTGTTTTATAGGGTTCCCCAGTAAAACGGAGGTATTTTTTAGAGCGTTGTATGACGATGGTTGCTGTTTATTTTTGCAGTGTTATGGATGTTTGTGTGAGAGTTTTGACACGATTTAAAACCAGTTAATGCATGTTTAAAATTTTCTAAATTCGTGTTATCTGCCGGAAAATTCTTCTTCATAACTTTAAATGCATCAGTTTAGAGATCTTACTTTGGAGATAAAGCGATGGACAAGAGCAGAGTCTGTAAGGCACAGCAAAAGTATTAAAAAAATCAGTTTCAAAACAATACAATAATTTAAAATGCTTTTTTTTTGTATGTATTTCATAAAACTGTGAAGATGGTAATAAAAGGAGAATATGTATTTTAATCGTTTTTCTGTGTTCTGCAAAAAAAAACACGAATTAAAAAGAAAAGATTAAACAATTCCTATACTAGTAGGAAGTAATAGTAAACTTCGTTTTATTGCCTATTACATTTAAACACTCTTATACAGAACCCTAACATCAAATTGCACACAAAGTACGCCTCCAAAGAAACTTCATTCAGTATTTTTAAGTCCGCACACAACTTTTATAGTACTCGCGACATAGCGCTACGACGCGCTACGCCGCCTACGTCGTCTGGGACTGCACCAGGGGATTTTGTTAGCGGTTTTTTTTCAAGCTACGAACCGCTACGTTTGCTACGCGCGTTGCAAACAAGCGTTGAAAATGAAAACTTTGCGGAATTTCTACTTTATTTTCAACTACATGATACATTTTTGATATTTTTGCGTTGTATCCTGTGGTGAGTATTTTTCTTTTTATGTTTATTAGCTACTCATACAAGCTTTTTCTTTATTTAAAAATAAGAAGCCCCTACGATGACAAGCATTCTTATCAAGGAATGCCGTGGTACTGGCAAAATACTTGCATTCAGAATTAGGTATTCGGTTTGACTGGAAGCTTTCATGGTTTGGAGTTGCAGATGGTCGTGGTCGTTCTTTTCTTTAAGAAGGGTGATAAGACTCTTTTAAAGAACTACAGACCTATTTCGCTTCTTAGCCACGTATATAAGCTGTTTTCAAGAGTCGTCACAAATCGTCTGGCGCGAAGACTCGACGAGTTTCAGCCACCGGAGCAGGCCGGGTTTCGAGGAGGATACAGTACCGTGGACCACATTCACACAGTGCGGCAAATTATACAGAAGTCCGAAGAGTATAATCGGCCCCTGTGCTGTGCGTTTGTGGACTATGAGAAGGCTTTTGACTCTATCGAGACCTGGTCTGTTTTGGAGTCTATGCAGCGATCCCAAGTCGACTGGCGATATATCCAAGTGCTGAGATGTCTTTATGAAAGCGCGACAATGACCGTCCAAACTCAGAACCAGCAAACTAAACATATCCTACTACGTAGAGGGGTAAGACAAGGGGACGTAATCTCCCCGAAATTGTTCACCAACGCGTTAGAGGATATGTTTAAGACGCTGGACTGGGAAGGACGCGGCATTAATATCAACGGCGAGTACATCTCACACTTGAGATTTGCAGATGACATCGTCATACTAGCCGAATCGCTGTACGACTTGCAGCAGATGCTGGACAGCCTAGTTGATTCTTCTGCGCGCATCGGTCTCCGGATGAACTTGGACAAAACCAAGGTTATGTTCAACGAACACATTACTCCGGAGCCGGTGGCTATCAATGGCGGTGCTCTCGAAGTTGTTCAAGAATACGTTTACCTCGGGCAAACTTTGCAGTTTGGTAAGAACAACTTTGAGAGGGGAGGCTAGCAGAAGAATTCAGCTGGGCTGGGCGGCGTTTGGGAAACTTCGTCGAGTCTTCTCGTCGCGTATTCCCCAGAGCCTTAAGACTAAAGTCTTTAATCAGTGCGTCCTACCTGTTATGACTTACGGAGCCGAGACGTGGACACTCACGGTACGGCTGGTCCATCAGTTCAAGGTCGCTCAGCGAGCTATGGAAAGAGCTATGCTTGGAGTTTCTCTGAGGGATCGAATCCGGAATGAGGTGATCCGGCAGAGAACTAAAGTTGTCGACATAGCTCACAGAATAAGCAAGTTGAAGTGGCAATGGGCCGGCCATATCTGTCGCAGAACCGATAACCGTTGGGGTAGACGTGTTCTTGAGTGGAGACCGCGAATTGGCAAACGTAAGGTGGGACGCCCTCAGGCTAGGTGGAGCGACGATCTTCGCAGGGTGGCTGGTAGCAGCTGGATGAGAGTTGCCGAGGACAGAGAAAAGTGGCGTGCAATTGGAGAGGCCTATGTCCAGCAGTGGACTGCTATAGGCTGATGATGAGTTGCAGATGTGATGTGTGATGCAAACCCAATTTTTTTCCTACTCTAAATAATTCAGATAAATATTTTTCGAATCCGCACCCATATGAGCGGCGATTTATTGGATAACGGCTATCTGATATAAGGCGCGTCCTAACTCCGTCTCGATAAGCAGGACTACGCAGATCGGACCAGCAGATTGCTCGCTCTCTCGAAAAGTCTCGCGGCGGTATATCAGTGACAAAGTTTTAGTATATTATATGAGTATATTATATATTATATGAGTTTTTATTTATTAGGAGTTATGTTGCTACAGGCATGACTGACAAAATAAATTATAAAATCATGCTTCGATGATGTCGTAAGGTTAAGTTTGCACACGTCGTCGCCTCCTTCTGCGAAGCAGTGATGCTAGTGAAGGAGGCGCCACCTCCTTTCCCTTTATAATTTATTTTGTCAGTCATGCCTGTAGCAACATAACCCCTAATAAATAAAAACTCATATAATATATAATATACTCATATAATATACTAAAACTTTGTCACTGATATACCGCCGCGAGAATTTCGAGAGAGCGAGAGGGAGAGAACCTCTCGTCCCAGCCGCCGCGGGAGGCGCTCCGGGCGTCGGGGGCCACGTGATGGCTTCCGGCCACCGTAGACGCGGGCCTGTGGACGGTGAGTGATGGGCTAGCTCCCCGTCCGTCCGTCTTACGATGACGACAGGCCGTGTCGACGGCGCGTTCCTGTTCCACGCGCAAGGGCCGACGCCCGTCGGGGCTGCGGGGTGTTCACAAGTTACCGCGGCCTCGACCATATAGGGCTAAGAAGGAACATGGGTGGTTTTTAGTCAGTAGAAGTCTGGCACTCCTTCTTTTCGGTCGGCCCAAGAGCGGGAGGGGTTATTTAATGCGACAACAAAAAAGGTCACGTTTGCATCACAATGATGATTATAACATAACGATGTTTTAAATATGTATGTCTTTAGTGCCTTCAGAAGGTCAAAAAGTTTTGATATAAATTTTGTTTTCTGTACACTTTGTTTCCTTGACTTCATTACATACGTTCATGCACCTGAGGAACGGTGAAGGAAAACATCGTGAGGGAACCGGTTTGTCGTAGAACCAAAAAATCGAAGAGATGTGACATCTACCAACCCGCACTGGGTCCGCCTGGTGGATAATAGCCCATCCTTTTCCTAGACAGGAGGCCTGAGTCCCTGCAGTGGGAACATTATAGGCTGATGATGATGCACCTGAGTAGTCAAAATCAAAACGAGGACTTACCGAGTATACAACTGTCACTTCTTACGTTGGGACTATACCTATTGTTTTGCATAATCTTCGATTAATCTAACAAGTAAGATATCTAACTACCCTAATACCAAAGACAATTCAACTGATACCCACATAAAGTCGTACAGTCAGTTCCCAGCATTACCTGATCCATCTTCTCACACCAGTTGCCCTCTACGAGGGGTCATATAGTACTGGACATGAACTGTACACAACTAACAACAAAACATACCCCATTCAATTAACAATGGATCATTAACGCGTATTAAACTAACGAAAGCCACTAATTTAATGACTCCACCAATTATTTTAATTATAATGATTTAATGAATAAGTTGCACCTTTGTTCTGGTTGATCATTTGGTTGGGAGTAATTAATTTTAATGTTTTATGATATGAAAGGAAATTGATTACTGAATTCGATATTGTCCGCATCTGTCATTTTTTAATAGGTTATCAAGGATTTCAACGTAATCTGATTATACATATATAATATATTGTATTTTATCTAAAACTTACATTTTTTTTCCCATTTCAAATAATTCATACTTAGATTTTTTCTCTGCCCAAAAAAATCTCACTTCAAAATTCCGTCCCATAATCAAACAGAATATAATAAAGAAATACCAGCTGTTTCTTTTCTCCAATTTAATGAACCAAAAAAATACATTCACCGTCTAAATTACAAAAGAAATTATATACTTCTGTGATATAAGAAAAAAAGATTATTTAACATAAAAAGATCGGGTTGCCTCCGATAAAAAGCGATCGTATTACTCGCCTGGCAGTCGTACCACGAAATAAGACATTGGCGACTTTGTCTTGCCATTTCCATTCCATTGATGGCTGGACAAGGTTTATCTGTTACTCTGATCTTAAATGACACGCAATGTATGAATTAATTATGAAAATTTTCAAGGAACCCAAAGTTGGTCCTCAAAGCATCAGGTGATAGCGACTGGAGAATTTTTCGATCATTTATTTTTATGGTTATCGTCGATTTGGACGATTTTTCGACACACTCGATGCCCTTTAAAAGTTCTCTTCCATTATTTTATCGATAATAATATTTAGTAGAATATGAGAAAAGTTTAGGACTTCAGCTATTGTTTGAAGTGGTAATAAATTGAGAAAATCGATGAAAATATTTCATTTGTGAAAAAAATCCAATCGGTTTTTCCTGACTTTGACAACTTCATCATGTCTTTTAGATTCTTCTCCCTATAAAAAGGTATATATCCCGACCTGACGTTGGTTTATCGAGTGAACTAAATAGCAACCTGTTGCGCCAATGAAAATTAAAACAGAGTACTGAATAATTAAAACGTCAAAAGCCAACGGTCAAGAGGTTGACCAGAAATCAAAGTTGGAATTCTACTTGTTGCATTAAATATTTATTGCGGTTCTGTGTAATTTCAACAGGTATTTTAGTTTATTCATGTAAGAATAGATACCTAACCAAAAGCCACATTCTTATAATTGCGAAAGATCACTAATGGCGATTTTATTCAAAGTAAACTGCACCTAATCTTAACGGTAAATAAATTATATTTATTCCGGTTTAAAAACCAATTACAAAATATTTTTCTGTTATTAATTATTCGCTATGAAAAAGCACCGATTCCTACTAGTTCAGAGGTCAGAAGTTTATTTTAAAGTTCAGATATAATTTTAGTTAGGGCACGCCACGATAGTGGCGGTAAGTCCCCTCTTTGAAGAGTGGCTAGAGAGGCGCCACGGCGCCCTCACCTTCCGTCTGACGCAGGTCCTCACCGGACACGGTTGTTTCGGGAGGTACCTGCACCGAATCAGGCGGGAGGAAACGCCCGGATGCCACCATTGTGAGGATCGGCCGGAGGACACGGTGGAACACACAGTGGAGGTGTGCCCCGCTTGGGCGGAGCCCCGCCGTGTTCTCGTAGCGGCGATCGGCGGCGGCGACCTCTCGCGCCCGGCCCTGGTGCAAGCCATGGTCCGGGGCGAGGAGGAATGGGACGCCGTCGCCTCCTTCTGCGAAGCAGTGATGCTAGCGAAGGAGGTGGCGGAACGCGAGAGGGAGAGAACCTCTCGTCCCAGCCGCCGCGGGAGGCGCTCCGGGCGTCGGGGGTCTCGCGATGACCTCCGGCCACCGTAGACGCGGGCCTGTGGACGGTGAGTGTTGGGCCACCTCGCCGTCCGTCCGTCCTACGACGAAAACAGGCCGTGTCGACGGCGCATTCGTGTTCCACGCGCGCCTCAAAGAGATGTCAGCAACATGGGAGGGGCCCGAAAGGGCCGACGCCCGTCGGGGCCGCGGGTTGTACACTAGTTTTCGCGGCCTCGACATAGAGGGCTAAGAAGGAACATGGGTGGTTTTTAGTCAGTAGAAGTCTGACACTCCCTTTCGCTCTGCCCAAGAGCGGGAGGGGTAATTCGATGATTTTCCACCCGCCAAAAAAAAAAAAAAGATATAATTTTAGTTTACCAAGATGTAGATCTATTCAGCTCAATTTCTGAGATCGCATGTGATATCCAATTCTTCATTGCCCCTTCGTTGAGTAATAAAAACATAGCCGTCTTTTTAACACACTAACTTAGCCGTACTTGAATTGACTAGCTTGACCTCAAGTGCCTCAAAACTATAAGCCATTATGTTTCTGACAAATATGGGTCCACGGTAACTCAGGGTACAGAAAAATATTCCAGTCGACAATACATTCAAATCCTCGTGAGACTCGACTTGTTAGCCACAAGAGGCGAAGTTACGGCACATTCACTGCTCAGCCAAACCGGCGAAGTTAGCGCGCAGCCTGAATACTGCTCACCCAATAAAAACTACGCGTGTTGTGCTATGTGTTTATTCATACTCTACTGGAGTTTTGATTGTAAAGGTATGAACGTACTGGGCACTCAATAGGAAAACTCTCATCGAATAATTTGTCGTAACCGTAATGTTTTTTTCTATATTTTTATTAGTCATATCAGATTCTCAACGTTCTTTTTATCGTGTGGCTAGTAAGGCCTAATGACCTCACATACCCTAATATAATGAAATATGTAGTATGAAGTATTAACTATTTTATATGATTAAGTTTAACTACTCACTCATCAAAAGAATTCGTTAGATATAGAAATAAACTGCCATCGTTGTCAAAGGTTGTAACCCACTAATTATTTGCAATATTTTGATGTCTATGAAAGTCATTTGAGAATACAATTTTAATGACTGCATAACGAAAGAGCAACTGGAACAGTCTAGGTTGTTTAAAAATCTCAAGACCAGTGTGTAAAATAGCCTTATCTTTTGATGGAAAACTAACAGACTCCAGAAAAACACCTAATTAACACACTATACAAAAAAAAACGTCAAATTTAAACTTCCTATCACACCAATGTGAACCAAACCTAACAAAACTTTTGTCCGTGTTCAAATAAAAAAAAAAAACCCTGGTCGGTCTATTCATCAGACTCTTTTCATAATCGGCCGCCAGGGGGCAGCACTCCGGTGATTTCGCATAGTGGTCGGCGCAAGTTGTACCGAACGTTTATGTTCAATACCTAGCGATATTGGGCTGGTTACGAATTCAAATGTACAATGGTGGCTGGTTGTTTTTTCTTGTATGGATTTTTTATGGTTCTATGAAAAGGGACGGTTGATTTTTCTCTGTGATTAACGACTATGAACTAAGCACGAGTATTAGGAACCTACTGGTTCCTAATTCGTTTAGATGAATTATAATATTTAACCTAAGCAACCAGAAAGTGTCCTACTAATAAATGCCAAGGTTTGTGTGGATCAGCATCCACACAAACCTTGTTACTTTTTCACGCTAAAACGACTAAACGGATCTGGATAAAATTTGGTTCACAGATAGTTTATAACTTGGATTAACACATAGGGAACATCGGGATAAAAACTATCCTATGTGTTAATGTCGCGTTCTGTAGTTTTTACGTGAAAGAGTAACAAACACCCATCCATGCTTACAAACTTTTGCGTTTATAATATTGGTAGGAAGTAAGAATATTAGTGTTAAAAGTTTAAAACTTATAAACTTTTCGACCTCGGTATCAGCCTGTCGAGACTCCTGTAACAAGTTGTGAAAACCACAAACGACAGCAGGGCGGCTTACGTTGCTTTCCGAATCATGGAGGAAACTTGGTATTTAATGGATGACCACGCATCCACAGACCAACCTAAGCAAACGCGGCTAAACCTGAAAAAAAAACAACCGTAATGTTTTGATATTCTAAAATAATTCATATAGTTTTGTTGATTCATTACTGTGATCCAAGTCACCAAAGCGATAGGTACACAATTCAATATGAATCCGTATCTCAAACCCTAAGTAATAAACGCAGATAAGACAGGAGCCCAAAGATTAAATTTTATTATAAGGGTAGTTCAATTAAAGACCCCTTGCCCCCGTCCCAGGGGTCTCGTGAGTGGGGGTCGCAATTATGCCGTGTCTACTATGATGAATGACTAATGTAAGAGGTATTTTAATTAATTGATGATGCATTTGTTTCAAATAATTAGGGAGTAGGTAGAAAGAAAACATACAATTTTATGTACGTTGTTGGTTTAATTAACCCTTCAGTTTAGATTTATTATAATCTTTTAAGCTGAAACATGTTTTTTGTGGAAAATGAAGAAATCCTCTTTATGTGAAAGATAAAGATAAAGATAAAGATCATTTTATTTGTCAAAACATGCGTATACATGCAAATGAGGCATGTAAGATGTTAAAATAGATTTTTTGTACGTACATGTTTCACCCATAAGGCGTACAAATTTTTAAAATTTACAACAAAAAAATAAAATTTAAGTACCTACATAATTAATAAACATTGATAAGTCGGTAGAAATCATAAAATGTCACAAATATTCAAGAGCAATAAAAAAAAAATGTCAGTAATGTACAAAAAACTTAGTTGAAGGCACTGCACAATCCTAGAACTGTGTACTGTAGAACTGTGATGTGGTTATTAAAATGGTTGGATGAGAATTTTATTACATTTGAATACTGAGGTTTTTGTGATTTTCCGTAAGGAATTCCTCAGATGAAGACCGAAGTGTGTATTCATTTGTGCATAATTGATAATGATACTCGTAGTCCTCAGTACGTATGACCTGAACTTAAAACGAAATCGTGAAATATGCGACAAATGTCCTCTGTCTACGGTTTCATGTTCTCATGCGAAAATTGGCTTGATCTTTCTTTTTTATTGTGTGGTTATTACCTAAGTAAGTATATTTATTTGCTTAACCTGGTGTTAGAGTTCTTTTTGCCATCCATGGGTCTCTTTGGCTTTTCATGCCGTCAGATATTATATAATATCTTAATAATTAATTATCACTTACTACACTTCCCTTCAAACCAGCATATTAAAGAAAGAAGTATTTCTTGTATATGCATCAAATCAGAGGTGCGTATTGGGTTCGAAATCAAGATCTATGATTTGGCAGTCCGACGGTCAACTGGCTTGATGTTTTATACCGACACAAAAAAAAACAATTCATCATCATCATCATCACCCTATAATGTTCCCTCTGTAGGGACTCAGGCTTCTTCTCTAAGAGAGGGATGGGCGTGAGTTGGGCCATAATCTTCCACGTGGGCTCAGTGTGGGTTGGCAGATGTCACATGTCCTCGATTTTTTTGGTTTTAAATACGGCCGGTTTCCTCACGATGTTTTCCTTCACCGTTTTGAGAGCAGAACAATCTTTAAGTTAATATCGTAATAAAAAATAAGTTTTGTTGACAAAAGCCTTATTTGTGTTCAGTAAATTACCAAATAAGAAAAAGTGGCACTCTTAACATCATTCATTATCTTTGAAAGGCTGTTATTCATTTCCTTTCAGCTCAGCAGACATCAATTCCTTTACATTTTATACATGAACATTCCCGTCTGCGGCTCATAATCCGCTCTGCATACAAAAATAAGGCTCATCCTGTATTAATCTCCTTAAAAAGGGTGCAGGCCGATGTATTATGTTCGTTCATAAGCTATACATATACAACATACATGCAAATATGACGTAAATGTTAACGTGAACGATTTAAAGTCTATACGTTAGAATTTTACAGTTATTATGGGTTAAAAGGTCAGATGGGTAATTGCTCAATGTAAATAGGTGCAATTCAGTGGCATCAGGTTACAATAAGCGCATTTTATATTATTTATTATATATGCAGTTTGAGGAAGATTAAATAAATTTAAGATTTTAAAGTGCCCTCTGACAGGTCAACATTTAGGTTAACTTCTGCTTAACTGGACAATCCTGTAGATGCCATTTTTTGGAGGATGGAAAATCATCAAATGACCCCCACTCTGGGTAGCCCCGACGGGCGTTGGCCCTTGCGGACACCTTCCACGTTCCTGACATTTCTTTGAGGCGCGCGTTAAACACGAACGCGCTGTCGTCGTCATAAGAGGGACAGACGGCGAGCTAGCCCATGACTCACCATCTACAGGCCCGCGTTTACGGTGGCCGGAAGCCATCTTGTGATCCCCGACGCCCGAAGCGTATCCCGCGGTGGCTGGGACGAGAGGTTCTCTCTCTCACGCTCCGCCACCTCCTTCGCTTAGCATCACTGCTTTGCAGAAGGAGGCGATGGGCAATTCCATCTCGCCACGGACCATGACTTGCACCAAGGCCGGACGCGAGAGGTCACCGGCGCCGAAGCCAACATGCCTCAAAGCTATTTCTCGACGGTGTGTAAAGCCAAGTCAGAGGCACAGAGGCGGCATAAAACTCTGACACCAGAAAAGGCACAAACACGAGAAAGATGACTACAAAACATCGATAAAGCAACTCTTATCGAATCACGCCTACATCCCTAACCTACTGACCCCACAACACAGCCTCTTTCCGATTCCAAGTTAATCACCCACAAACAGAACTTTTGCTAATAATAAACTTTTTCGCGGTATTTTGGGACAAATCTCTTTACTTTAACTAGAGACGCTGTAACCGCAACTGGTCGTAATATAAAGTTTTTGTCGACCATTGTGGTAATGGCTGAATATCGATGTTTGATAATATTTCATGGCGTGTTTTATGGCTGTTTGATGGTGGCACACTAATGGAGGATATCATGGGCTTTTGTTTTTATGATTTGTATTTTTTTATTGCGTTCGTCATCCATTTTCACACGTTATAGAGGTAATTGTGTCACAAATCATTGTTTGAATTTGTATTGTATATTTAACTGGCCAACTGCCTCCTGCATGGTTTTTATGACTTAAATTGACAAACCGTGATTTAAATTTGCTGAGCATGTGCGTGTGTGTCGGTTCAATTCCTGGGTCGGGCAAGTGTTATTGGGTTTTTCAGCCAGATAGTCTAAGATTGTTGTTTGATGGCAATAGGCTCGCCCCTATAACATGGGACTTTAACATAACTGGTTAATTTTGGGTGTTCTATTATTATAACACACATTTACGGAGTAAATGTCGGTTTCGTAACTACGTAACAAACTAACAAACTTAGGGTACAGTGGATCCAATTAATCGAATTTTGCGCTAAGTGCTTCAAATTAGTAACAATTACCGATATAATATCGCTGATAATACTTAACTAACAGATGCATAATTATCTCATCTAAAAGCACTTAAGGCACTGTACACACAGTCAGATATAGATTGAATTTACGTTATGCATTATATGTTTACTGTCAGTTTTCATTGTCAATTTGTATGCAATTCATGTATCGCAGCGACAAATCAATATTTTTTCTTTATTTACACATAATTATATTAAAAAAAAATTAAACTGTTCGTATGATAATATCAGCATTCCCTTGTGTGTAGGATAACATAGGAAATAATAGAAACACCTATTGGAAAAAGGGTAGACTTATTATGTCTAGAAAGATTTGGTGTCAGATACCTACTTATTCTTAGCTCTGCTGCTAAAACAGCTTGCATGACACAACTCCTAATATTATACTATAACGCCAAACGAATGATCAATAAATCGTTAAATTTTCATCAATAGTTTTAACGGTTTTAACTAATCTAAGACAAAGATATTATTCAAAAACATTATTGCTTAATATCCAGTAAAGAAACCACAGATTTTTGCCATCATCATAATATTATTATGATATTTTTACACATAGGTATCTATTATTCATAAAAATATAGCTCATAAAAGAATGCCACTTCATAAATAATAACATCATCTACCAGTTTTACGAGACAATAAAATGCTCGTATATTATGAAAATATATTTCTCCGTACACGGCAAATGCATCTGCGTTTTATAGGCGGACTTCATTGGCCAATATTTGAGCCAACGTTGGTTGTGATCAATCGCAGATTCGAGAGGCAGTGAGAAATGGTTTAAATTTTATTGCTTTTTCATATTCAACAAGTATCAAACAGTCGATATCCTTTAAGATTCTAAAATACTACTTAAAATAGGTACTACTAATTCTAATATTTGCTATAAAACGATACTTCGGTATCATGTCAGACATTTTCCAAATAATACATCTTTTCCCTGATTATTCGTATCATGGTGCAAATTATGAAAAAAATTCAACGTTTCCATAATTTTTCAACTATGTGCATTTTCATCCTGTGCCCACATACCAACTGAGACCGCGTGGTAACAAATTATTAAATGTACCGTCTGCACGGACAGTTTCTCATTTTAACTCTCCCTTAGTTCGTGTCCTGGCAATGCTGAATGCTCTACTGGCATCGACACTAGTATGTGATGTTTGCTTCGAGTTGGGTAAGTGTATGTCATGTCGTATGTTTGAGTTTAACGTAAGATGCTTTTTTGTCTCTTTTTCTGAGAGAAAATGCATGATGGATGAATTTTTCTTGTCATTTTAAAGTATTTTACTTAATATTTAACCATTCCTTCTAGTAAATAATGTCTCTTCAATCTGTTGTGTGTAAAATACTTTGACAAATAAACAAATTAAGACGTTTGGTGGCCGTGGCCATGACCGTGGCAGAAACGTGCCAACCAAAAACATATTCTTTATATTAAAAATACTTGTTTTTCAGCGAAAATATATTGCCAGTTTAGAGTATGAAACTATCTCCAGATAGCCTCATATTTTTCAATACAAAGAAAATAGAAGTTCAAGTGGGCATAGTAGTCAGTCATGTTTTCTCTTATCTGTATACGTTTTTAACAGGGTATTAGTATGGTTTTCTACAGTGTAATGGATCAGAACCTCATAGACCCGCAAAACTGTTTTTGTTTTATTCGTTTACTTGACAATATTTAGAGATTAATAATCTTATTTTCCAAAACCGCGACTATTTTCAATTTCTATCACCCAACAAAATCCCAACAATGGCCCAACTCACCAACACTGGTTCCACATCCATTTCAGATCCATTAATGGATATTTGTCCCCCTGTATGTTCAAGCTTACTTTTTGTGGGGACCGGCAGGGGACACTTTTTGTTCGTGTTGCCGATTTTTGGCACTAATAGAATCGGACTGAGCCCGTCTGCCAGCATTTGATGGAAACCGTACTGCATACTCAGTACTAAAGCGATTGGATTGCAAGTTTTAAATAAATTCAGTTTGATAGAGTGGAGGAACTAGTTCTTTTAGGGGTGAAATGAAATGTGACATTGATTTTAACCTAGGCATTGCCTTGTTCGAGAAAAACGACCTGTATATGGAACACTTTCTGGGATATCACACGCTATTCATGAGGTCATTAAACTTAAGGTCAACAATTAAGCATTGTTCCTTGTACTAATGATAATGAAAATACAAGTACTCCGATCACACACGCGATACTAATTAGTTCTAGATATTTAGATAAGGACGTAAACAGTGATTAACCATGTGGATAGTGAGTACACCTCACGCATACAAATACTTCAGAGCAGTGAAGGGGTTGCTTAATTAATGCAGGCGTCCGTGCATGGGACAGCCACTGATACAGTTCATGTCGGTCATTAAATTTGTTTATGCAGTTTAGAAATGATCTAATCAAGGGCTTACAATAAATTATGTTTATCATTCCACAACTGTTCACGTCTGTGGGCTGATGTAGGTAACATAGGATTCTCCACTCGCACACCATTCACCTGCTTATTCGTCTTTTCGATTCGATGACTGAATTGAATAACCAGTACGTAGCAACCGGCCAGGTCTGTCGTTGGCTCATTCAAGTCCAGCAATCGACCATTTGACTGGCCTGTTGGTCTAGTGGTTAGTGACCCTAACTGCTATGCCGGAGGTCGTGGGTTCGATTCCCACCCAGGACAAATGTTTGTGTGATGAGCACGATCATTTGTTCTGTGTCTGGGTGTAATTTATCTATAATATGTATGTATTTAGAAATATATAAGTATGTTTATCAGTTGTCTAGTACCCATAACACAAGCTCTGCTTAGCTTGGGACTAGATGGCGTTGTGTGATAGTTGTGGAATATTATTATTATTATTATTATTCATCTTGAGTATTTAGCTTCTCTCATAATCCAGGGCCAGGGTTAACGAACTTCAAATCCATAACCCTCACTAACAAGTGCATATTTTATGACCAAACTGTATAGGTATGTACCCAAAGTGCCAACGAAAAAAGTACCCCTTTAATCTCAACGCAACAATTGTATGAAATTAGCTCCCCTGCCTTATCAAAAGTCCCCTGTAACTGCCAGAATATGTAAATGTTATGTTAGTACGAAGAATTAATCGTTCCCTTTTAATTTATACTGTCGCCCACAACCCGATGAGCGCTATAGTTTCCTGTGTGAGACTTGTATTAAAGGGGGTTCTAATTAATTATGTTGCTTTTTTTTGTTTTCATGGTAATAAGGACGGGAGATGGGATATCTATGCGCTGGGATTCCCCTTTTATGGGTGGCAATTTACGGGTTCGTTTTCAGTTAGATATTGTTATTTCTTTCCGGTTCATTTGAATGATAAAAGTGTGATTGCATTTTGTTTAAACGTCACGGAAACATTACTTAACCTTTTAAATATGATACTGCTATAATACAAACTTATAATCCGAAGCAAAATTATGGCTCCTGTACCAATAGAATCCTACACACAAATCACAGAGAGATTTCTAAACGGATTACTGAAAAAAACATATAAGCATGCGAGTAATTCCCAAATCAATTCATAATTCTTCATTAGTAAAATTCGTGGACAAAATGGTACACAGCCGAAGCGATACTGTGAACAACAAACCGTTATTTTCTATCGATAAAAAGTAACGGTCGGAAATAACGGTGAAGTTGCACAGAGGTGCCACCTACTGTCCATTTCGTATGAAAATTTCATTAGCTATTTTACTGTGCTCTACGCATTAAAAGATCGTTGTGCGTTATCCCGTTAGTGACGGTGCATTCGATGTAAGTCGTAAGAGAATCTTACGACTTCTTAAAATAAGATGTTTTTTTCACATCGCGTAAAATTCTATAATGCATTTTAAAATGCAAATTAAAATGTTCAATTTTATTAATTTTACAATCACTAATTTGTAAATCGTTTCACAATAATTAAAATGCGAGTATTATCTTCACATAGCATAGTCCCCACTTTTCCACTACCTTACCTATATTATAATTGATCTAGAAGTCACGGACGCACGAAGTTAATCAACGATGTCGCAAGTAGAATTCGTGTGTTAATATCGAAAAAAACTTAAATTAAAAAAATATACAATAAAAAATGTTACCAATTTTCTGCTCAGTAACACTGTCTTGCTTAAATCTCTTTGCATATGTTTTTTTCTTGGTTACTAGTCACAGGACTAGTAACCGGACATTAACCATAAGGTAAAACTGTGATGTAAACAGTTATTTTATGAAAATCCTGAAGCTCCATTTAGTATCCAACCCTCCATCACTACAATGACTACAAACAATTCTACATGTGCTTCAATGGGGAGCTTGCACCGGGACGGCGAAATTTACACGCAGTTGAATTAGTCCGGACCCCTCGGCATTTGCATGCTACCCCTTATTACAGGTAGCTACGTCACAGTAATGACGTCATTCTGGCAGGACATGGTCATCTTATGGTGTTACAGACTGTTTGGGTGTAATCAGTGAGAATGAGGTAACTATACAAATGTTAATATCATACTTATGACGTCGTAACTGTGTTTATTGTACGCTATCATCGAAGCCTTTTATGTTTTTACTACCTTACAAAGTTAGACCGTATTAATAAGTGGTTTGTAATAACAAATAATCATATAACTCCTTTTATTTTCCCCAAATTAAATAGGTTCTCTAGTTCATCGTAGTTTATTTTTATATGAAAATTTTTACAGCTTCCATTGTTTTTTCCCTTAGCACGATCAGTTCTGCGTATTTGCTATCTTACAAACTTGTTTTGTAAAACTGATAGTTGAAGAACTGAATCTGTGAGCGAATGAACGAATTTGAGATTTTCTTATGTACCTACGCCATCGCTTAATCGCGTTACCCGTATCTCTGCCCATCCCCACAGCAAGGGCTACCGTCCGTCCGGCGCTTTACGAGAGGATAAATTAGTCGCGGTGCCGTCCGATTTGCATCCGATCTCGCATTGTACGCCACATTGCAAATTGTACGTCTAAGTCACGTGGAAATTCCGACACAGTACACTGACGTTCTATTTAGTTCATGGGCTATGCTTTTGTGACATATCGCCCTTAAATACAATTTTAAAAGTTCCGTGGGACTTGCGAGAAGGTGTAAGAAATTAGCTAATGTTCACGGACGGAAAATGCGTCTGCGAAACTGTCCTTCACATAGTACTCATTGAACTCGCCCCCTTACCGAGCGTTCCTTTGTCAGGTACTGTACAGCCTTGTCGGGGCTGCGGGTTGTTCCCAAGAGATACCGCGGCCTCGCGGTATAAGGGCTAAGAAGGGACATGGATGGTTTTTAGTCAGTACAAGTCTGACACTCCCTTTCGCTCTGATGTTTATGACTCTGATGTATGATATTTCATGATTCCCCACTAATTCCAAACAAAAAACAGTTCTGTACAGTATAATTTACTCAGCACTTTTGAACAATCATAGTTGTTCTAAATTTTGAAATTATACTTTTTTAAACTGACCGCATTGCGTGTATGACCAGATGTGAACGAAACAGGAAAAAGAGTAATGCACATTGATCCTGTTATATTATCATTAAAAACACCTTCAAATCATTTTAAAGGTCATTCTTCTTTTTGGGAAGCAACTAACACGCATAACTTTCATCAACGACAGTCATACGAGTCGCGTAGGAGGGAACGACACATGACGCGTCCTGTGCGAATCCACGCGTGGGTGCATTAGCTGCCCCGCGCGATTTGCATCCGATCCCGCATTACTGGCTAATGGCTGCCGCTTCCCGCGCGACGTCACTTGTTACCGCTTAAACGGATTTGATGACGACTATGTCGGTTATTAATTCAATTTTGAATTTCCCTTTTACAGTTATACCTTGGAATAAATTTGTTGGGTAGCTGCAACTGGCGCGATCTGACAATTCTCTCACTCTTTTTCTACCAAACTTACCTTCGTTCAAGTCATTGAATCGCCAAAAGATCTTTTGGGCACTGCAGCGCGGGTTTAATTGGTTTGGTTTCTTTTGGATAGAAAAGAATTGATGTCAACGTAATTCGATGTTTTTATTTTTACTTGTTTTTATTTTCTTGTTTATTTTTTTAGTATATTTTTCTTCTCAATCTAAATAACAAGCTCTCAGCAGAAACATTGTGATATTGATTTGTTGTTAAAGCTATCTATATCAACAGCCAAAAAATCTAATCTCATCCCTTCCACCCAATGAATTAATCCCCAATATTAGCAGCTCTTAATTCCACTGAATAACAAACGCAAAGCAAATCGTGCGTCAACCAGCGACAACCAGCGACCGCAACCACACAATGGCACGTGTCACGAGCATAAATAAAATTAAGGGTCGTCATCAACCCTAGCGATAAAGAATCACCGCTCGCCACTCGACGTTTGGGCACTAACAATAGTAGACGATGAAGGAAGAAGATTGCAAAAGGCCCACACAACCTACAAAAAAAGCTTTTATTTCAATTTTAGAAAATATAAAAAAAGCGTAATGCCTTTTAACATTAAAAAGAACAAATAAATGCACTTACAGCTCAAAGTTCAATGTTCATCATTCATCTTTGAGCTAGAGACAAGCCCGCCACACTATTCCCAAACCACTGCAACTCCTGAAAACCAGAATTAACAGTGGCGACCATCAGAGAAGCGCCGAGACAATGAAGCTCGACGAAGTCCCAGAGAGACAATTCAACTGTCTTGGGTCTCCAATGAAATTAATCAATCAAACTTTGGGCTTGATTTTTAAAATATAATACGTACTTTTGATACGTAATTATTTCATTCAATTCATTGAGGTTAAGGTATAATATCATATTAATTATCCGAATGTGGCACAGAGTAGAATTTTTTAACAGAGCTTTTTCACAAAATAAATTGTCTGCTCGAGTTCGAACTGTCTTAATTGATATTTTTTTTCTTTCCCACAAGCAAGCTCGTTATCGCAGTATATTGCCCTTCTGCCCATATCCGTTCTGTAATAGTACTTTCAATTTGTGCCGAATTTACGGCGACATCATACGAAGGGGGATAGCCAGTATTGGCCAGACAACGGACGCATAAATTAGAAACTGAAAGGGGATAGAGCTGGAAACGATGGAACGTATAAGTGTCCGAAACGTTTGTTGCTATTGTGACAGAAAAATGCCATATTTTTATTGAGTATTTATATTCATTTTACAGGGCCTAAAAATAATAGTGTATTTCACCAAAAAATCGAATTAGTCCGTTTGTAAGATTATCTTAAAATATTGGATACGTGTTTTTTGTTTTATCAATAAAAATACTAAAAATAAAACGTGTCAAAGATCATGAGTGTTTCGAAGTCACTTTATGGGTATTTAGTACTTACCCTGTGACGTCACCCGACTTGACACTTGTCTTCACCTTTTGTTTACGTGAAAAAAGAAAAAATACGTGTCCGTTATTTTTTGGAAATCTATCTGACGGATTAATTAGATTTTTTTTATTGAAAATACCCTATTGCCAAAATGTGTGTGTATTTTTGGTACATCTCTACCTAACCCTTTGGGGATTACTGGCATGATCTTATGTTATACTCTTCTTTCCAACTTTCATAATTAGTTTGCCAAATTAAAACATACATTTTTAAGTAAAAATAATCTCACTCGTGTTCAACAAAGAAAAACTTGTTCAACCATTTTAATTTTGTGTTTTATTAGTTGTGTGCTTCTGCTCAATGTCAGCTTATTCAAATTAAACTTTGTTTTCAACGGTTCCACATAATCCTACAAATACGACGCTGCAAAGTTAATCTTTTTCATGCAAAAACCTAAACTTAAGCATTCTGGTGACGTTCACTAATTAAGTAAATATTTTCTTTTATCTCATTTTCGCCATTTTGTTAGCCTCTTATTCACACATATACGTATTAGGCGAGGGTTCAAAAATCGTAAATTATCGCTTTATGCACACTGAACCGATATTTATTGTGATTTATAATGTTTAACCCTATTTTGATCCGGGCGATAACAGTGGGTGCTCGCCCTAACGTTTGGTTTTTAGATTTTTCGGCGTAAAGTTGGATGATTGGAATATTTTGTAAACACAACATCACGGGGTTGTTTGCCGAAGGAGTAGGCAACAGTAATTGCACACCCACACAATCAGGTTATGTTTGCGCCTTAAGTAATAGAGGATAATTATGCTATTTCTTTGAACTGCTATTATGGAAACCCGATTAATAGAAACACTTGGAAGTTCTACCTGATTCGGGAGCTTTACCCAAGACCGTGAGGTCAGTCGTGCGGCAATTAGAAACTGTGGGAATGGGTTTTTTTTTTCGAAATCATTCTAAAATTTCTATGATATACAACTGTGTAGGCAAGTCGAATTATATTTAAGGGTTGCCATCTTGATATTTTTCGCTATTCTCAGGACCTATCGTATAACCATTAATATTTCCGTGACGGTGAATGCTGGTGTCCACTTACTAGATTAATTTTTAGATGATTAATCTTTCAAAATACCCAGTAAAATTAATGGCGTAGTCTTTGTTTTTTTTAATCATTTGAAGCCTTTCAGTGCTATCTGCGTCAATTTCATGTCTTTTTTTTTTGGCGCTTGGATAATCATCAAATAACCCCTGTCGCTCTTGGGCAGACCGAAAGGGAGTGTCAGACTTCTACTGACTAAAAACCACCCATGTTCCTTCTTAGCCCTATATGTCGAGGCCGCGGTAACTTGTGAACAACTCGCCCCGACGGGTCAATTTTATGTCTGGAACATGAAATTGTATAACGATTAATGACAATAGGAATAGACAGTCCCTCGGGACTGTCTTCCGTGCCAGGATTAGTCTCTCACCCAAAACACTTTTCGAAGCCATAATCATCTCATAATTACAATCTCACTGTAAATTACCCTTATTAGAGCCTAGATAAACATCACCTAATGAAGTCATTAAGTTACCATAACGCCCCATAATTTAATCCCATAAAGGAAGGAGTTCCAGAGAAAACGCCATAAAAACAGGCAGACTAATTAACTTAAAACAGTTTCTTGGCAGATATTTTTATGCGGGTAGTTCAAAGCGTTTCCTCAGGGAGACTGCAGGTGGGCCAAAATGAGTCGAAACGCCGCTAAAACCTACCGTCTTGAGACTAAAAGCTGGGGTTCTGTTACACCGTGGCGTGACACGCGAAATAAATAAAACACGTATGGAACTAAGTGTATATTTGAAGAAAAAAATAACCTAGTTTTGCTTCTTTTTAACAATTTTTTTGTATAGAAATCATTCCTAATGTGCATTATCCAAAAGCAACAAAAGGCAATTCGAAATCACAAAAACATTTCAAATGGCCTCACCCAATGACAATCAGTACCATGTATTTCGTTTTTCTGAAACGACCTTTAATGGAATCGGCATTAGGTTTCGGTTTAGGTCGGTAGGTTAATGTCAGTCCTGTACAATTTTTATTGAATCTTTTCTCATCATCACTACAAGAATGATATTTTGCCAACCTGACCTGAAAAAACCTGACCTGAAAATATAATAAAGTGGGTGACCAAGGGACTAAAAGTATCGAGTAAAATGAAAAGAGTTATGTTGCGGCACCCCAAGTAATGTTAGTATCTTGAATTACAAAATTAAGTACATTCGATTTTACAGAAAGGTCATAAAGCAAGCTAAAAAGTTAGCCATATCAGCTCATCTTAGTAAAGCTAAAAATATACCCAAATATAATCAATGTATTAGAGAGTCGATTTTTCCCGATCAGCTCAAACTGGCTAAGGTAATTCCAATATTTAAAAAAGGCACAAAGACTGACCCAAAAAATTACCGACCAATATCCTTGCTACCAACTTTGTCGAAAGTTTTTGAAAAGTTAATCAAATTTAGACTAATGGTACATTAAATACAATGTAATTTTATAACGAATAAATAAAAGAAATGAAAAAAAAAAATGCAATGACACCTGAAATCCGTCATTCATAATTTTCAATAAAGTGTATAAAAACGAGCAACTAATTAAAACCCTAACTTAAAAAAAGCTACGTCAAAAAAATACTAACGTTACTTTGTCGTGTCCATTCTACTACTCGCTACTCGGACTATCGACATAGCTAATGAACTAAAACACAGGTAATAATTATAGAGTATGTAGTCATTTCTTTGTTTACCTGTCTGCATCAAAATATTAAAATGTTCCATCGAATTAACCACCCTTTTAGCGTGCCCACCAATTAAGCAGTAACTCAATTAAGGCAGTAACTGCAATATTTAGCTGATGCAGTCCCGTCTATGCGTATACATCTATCGATTCATTATTATGAGGGAAGTAGGCGAAATTATTGATAATTATAATAATGACTAGCACTCGTATAACTACACTAGTGTGTCTAGCACAATAATACATGATGATAATTTTAACCAAGTGTTCTGGTGGATGACATCAAGTCCAAAATCCAAAATATCTAATAGCTACACTATGTAATGCTCACCAGAATCACGGAAAACAATAAGTTTTTTATTTTTCTGGAGAGGAAAAGTTCAAAGCAGATCCAGTATCTTAAGTAAATAATAAGTTTAAGATAACACAGTAACAAAAAAATATAATATGTTAGAAATGATGTTGGTTGTTATGTGATGATGTTTCTACATTTCATTCTACTTCGGTGTGAGAGTCATCCTTAAGACATCGGCATGGAGCTAAGTGCATTGCTATGTCATTAGCTTGAAAACTTCCAAAGGCGAAGAATTAGGGACGGTGTCGTTCGCAAAGAAATTCATAAGTTTCTTTTATAAAACTCTGTCGTATTGCCTTTAAGAGGCGACTTTTGCCAGCAGATTGTGTCTTTGAATACTTATTTTTGTTTAAATGGAAGTTCTTTGTCGTGTTTCTGAGATAGTTCGCCGGGTAATAATGAAGATGCTTTTGCTGAGGGATTTGTGGTTAATAATATGGGTTTGGAAGGAGCCTTTTTGTACCGTCAGCAGAATAATCATTCAAGTGATGTTAGTTTGTAAATCTCCCACATCTATAATCCATCCATTTTAGGATTAACTTTTAATATGACCGAATACTGAATAATCCAGGATTTTACATGAAGCGACTGCGAATGAGTTTTAAAACTCAGTTACCGGTTTTTGCAAGCTACAGAAAATCATCTTCTACCTTGATACTATTTTTATGGCATTGAATAACTTAAGCTGATATATTAATTGGTAGGAATTTGCAATAATAGTCATAAAGTTTGGCGTACCTATTCAAGTAGAACATAAACTTTATACAAAGGATAACCCATCACAAGTTCAAATCTAGATTTAGTCAGCCAAGACTTGAGACTTGGGATATTCCTATGTTCATGTAATCCGTTTAGGCAGGTAATACACTTACAGCAGAGGACTTCAGTTGTTTTGAGGGACTTGCGTCTGTTCGTTAGTGTGAGACTTGCCTTTGGGAAATTGCCTTGCAGTTATCCATGATAAAGAATGGGAACTTGTACACAATATTGTAAATCATTGTGTTTTTTCTTAATCGATATTAATATTATAAAGAGGTAAAGTTTGCGAGGTTGTAGGGGTAATCTAAGGATATACTGAACCAATTTTGAAAATTCTTGTGTCTTGCTATATTTCCTTCCCGTGGGATAATTATCAACAAAAACGCGAGTGAAGCTGCATGAAAAAGCTAGTCAAATAGAATTGAAAAGAGCAAAGCTTCACGTTTTTGAGACAAGTGTTTACCAAATTACACAACGTAAGTGACTGTTCCGATTCGAACCTATGAACAGCAGTTTGGTTCCGCATCATCCAAAGGTAGAAAATCGACTGGTAGAGAATTAGCACACAATAAAGAAAGAATATGTATTCTTGTACTAACGCGCGTGAGTTTTGTGGGCGAGGCTATACAGCTAGCGACGACATCGCGACTGCATGCGAACGCGCGACAGCTTCGACACTGCATCGCTTGCATGCGCACCGCATCGCGCATCAAAAGTCGTTGGTAAGGGGCCTAAAAGTTTGACGGTTATATTTATTAGAACGGCACAGTTGGCGCAGTGGCTCAAGCAGTTGACTGCTGCGTTACGTGTCGCGGGTTCGATCCCTTCACGGAACAAATATTTGTATGGCCTACAGATAGTTATTTTAGGTCTGAGCGTTTGTGTATGTGAGTTTAATGTCTGTAAACGCACACACGAATACAGGAGAAATACCTAGTGTAAAAAAAACAATCTTCATTAAAATTTGAAATACTATAAGTATGATAAACCTTTAACTGTTATTCCCGTATTAGGTAATGATCACTAATCACGTGGCCCGGCGTCGCCTGTGAAAACAGTGGCTATGCTAAACAGGAATTTACATTAGCAATGCGTGGAATTTGGATGGCTCGTGAATTTGACGGTAGTTTGCATTAATTATACTAGGGCTTGTTTTTAGTAGTGTCGCTTGGTATATCTCTGAACCTCTGGTAATTAATGACCTTTTTTAAGGTTAAACTAATTATTCATTTTCGTGAAATAACCACAATTTTTCATAGCCGTATATGAGGTAAAATAAAATATTTTTATAACACTCAGTTGACTTACAAACTGTTTACGCTTTAGGTGAAAAAATTACTTGGATGCTTAGAGAATTAATGCAACAACATGCCAGCAGAGTTATTCCTGCATCTAAAGACGCCGAATGATAGGACAAATTTATTAAAGTTAGTAATTTTATCTATCTTTAATGAACGGCAATTCAAGCAATATACAAAGCATGAGCCACATTATCCCCGTTCTATTTAAATATGCCATTTAACAGATAACGCTAAAAGTAATGGTAGCAGCAGGTTTACGGGCCATAAACCGTGAATGAACGCCAACTGCATCAATCAGGGATGGCCCGGTTTGGGTTTATAGCTTGTTATGGGGATCGATTGATGGTTATTTCAAGATTACACGAAATTTTCAAGTAGGTTGGGCTTAGTATCGGATAAGGGGTAAGATTATATATCACGAGATGAGCGAAAAATTTCCACATTTCATGAAAGAAAGGAAGTAAATCGACGCTCATAGTTATGAATACAGCAGCCAAATATATGTATCATTATATTATTATCTACTATCATTTCCTTTTAATAATCTTTTTGCCAACTATCTTTGGGTAGACATCCAAACTAACTGGTTCCAGTTGAATACTGGTATTTTACATGGAGCAACTACTTATATGAACTCCATGACATATATCATTGACCTTTGAAATTCTATGAATTTTGCTCGCTCAACTGAACCAATCCGTGTCAAGATTGCCAACTAAAAAAGACAACTAAGAATTGCCAGCTACATCAGTTTATTTTTAAATGGTGACATTTAAAGTAATTCTTACTTCTTATTCATAAAATTGAAGTTGTATTCGTGATTTATTTTTAAATGTTGACTGTAAAATGTAGCTTTAATCAAAATTAAATTGGCATAAGAACACATGTGTCGTATCAACACAAACTGTACAAGTACTAAGCTCTAAGTGACGGCAAGTTATTTAATTTGTGCTTGAACTTCAAGTCAACAAGCTCGAGCAGTTTGTAACTTCATGTTGTAACAACGCTAGCTATGTTATTGTAGATATCGCTCTAATTTCGTGTAAACACTGCTGGTTTACTTACTGATACGTTTTTTGTTGATTGTAGACCGACTGAACCGATTGTAGACAGACTGACTGTCATGTTTGAATGACAAACTTTTATGGATAGACTGATATACAGACATACAGCACATGGTAGCGGTGGCCCAGTGGTGGTGGCCCCGACTTTCTAACAGTAAGTCGTGGGTTCGAACCCAGGCAGGCATATTACTTTGTGTAATTTATTTCATCACCGCTGCTCTCAAAACGGTGTAAAAACACGTCGTGAGTAAATTGTAGTAAATTTGTTAAAACCAACAAATTCGAAGACTCGCATGGAGGCTCACATGCTAATATATGGAACTAACAACTAATGGGATATGGGTCTACTGATAGTATACTTCTGCCTACACCTTCAGGGAAGTACAGACGTGATATTATGAAGAAATGTACCGAAATATCTCTGCAGTTTAAAAAAACAGCCATTAAAAATTACCTAGCAACCAGCAACCATAAAATTCCCATCATTATCGTGCGCAATCTTCAGCAGTTTTATGGAAATCTAGAAAGAAGTTCGGCATATATTGGGTTTTATCGGCACAGACTAATGGTTCTTACAAAAGGCGCTAATGCGAAATAAATTGTCGACGGGCGACCCGCCCTGCGTACCGATCAACGATATATAGCGTCTGGATGCGACAGCTTAGGTCTTTATAGTGTGCGGTTTAGATCTTGAGAGCTGGATTTGTATGGAAAATAATAGTTTTTTTTAAATGTGAACGATTTTCACATTTAATTTTTTTTGCCTATGAGGGTGGGTTTAGTTTGAATGTGGATGGGAAGTGTAGGGGAAATTAACGATAGATGGAATATGTAAACGATGTTAAAGCAAGAGAGGAGGAGATTTCACGTAAGCAAAAGATGAAGACGATACAGTGCTTCAAAAAGTCGTATCAAGTCGTGTGACGTCACAAGGTTAAAACGTTTTTACCCACAAAGTGACGTCAAAAGCCCCCACTCATGATCTTTGACACGTTTTATTTTTGTCAATTTTTATTAATTTGATAAATCAAAAAACACGTGCCCTATATTTTTCGATAATCTAACAGACTTTTTTTGGTGAAATACCCAATTATTGGTATAAGAGTAAGTAAATGATGAGGTAACGGCAGGGTGCCGTGGTCTAGTTTGGGAGAAGCCTATGACCGGCAGAAGGAGCAGCAGTGGACTGAAAGAGGAAAACTTGATTGATTTGACTTTCTGCTTCGATTACGTTTGCTTTAGTCGGCTTTCTTTATAAGCTAGGTGCATTTTCTCTACTTTTTTTCCAGGACATTGCAAATTATGTCTTTCTAGACTCTGCCACTAAGCGGCCGCAATAAATCCACACTATCTTTAATTACCCACTCAAAATAAAACTCAAACACGACCACTTGCCACATCTAGTGACACAACATCCTGCTGAGATCCTCACCGGCTCGCTTTTTACAACCGGAAGCGGATACGACTTGAGCCTTCAGGAAACGCTCGCGTGTTTTGTATTTAGGTTAGTGGTACACTGGCAAGTGTGTCCGAATGTCCGGACGTACGGATGTGAGTGTCGTCGTGACGGTCCGTGGGTTCGTGACGGTTTGTGGCAGTAAACGGGGGTGAGGTGTACTTTTGGTTTAATAATAGGGTACATTTTGTTTGGTGATTTTTTGTAGATAGAATTTTTCATATAACGCTTCACTCGCTCCGGACATAATGATTGGTGAAATATTTTCATTTCTCAGACGTTTAGCAACTCAGATCGTGAGATTCTTTAGAACCACATGTTCGAAAGTCGAAACAACATCGCTCCGGTCCGTCGGACACTTAATGGAATAAGGCTTCTATTAATTAAATTAAATTATGTTACATAATTATAACAGGACCATCTTCAGGACAATAACTATTGCTAGACACGAAATAAACTAATTTCTGTCCTAAATGTTAGTAAACCCATCATTTAAAAGTTTAGTTTAGCTTCACAAACTAAGCGAAGTGTACCGCCACCTTAACCGTCACTATCAGATCTTACATTTAGGCGGTCACAAAAAAACTTACGATTGTGTTAGCGTTTTGTTAGCTTCGCTATCGCATCGCCATCGCTCCGGCATCGCTGGTAGTGTATTGCTATAGCTGCGATGCTTTTTTTACTTTATTGTCTGTCTGTTCGAGGTATTCCCATCATAGCACCGATTTTTAGAGCACCTACGTTACTAAATTATTCGTTGAATAATTTAGGTAGGAGAGAAGTAACTATGTACATTAATTAAAATCTATTAATTAATATACATTTTGTAATCCCACATATATCATGCCTGTACGTGATGTTATGTCATACGAAATGGTTAGGTTTAAAACTTATATTATTACTTTTATTCTTATGAGATCGAAATTCTGTGAATCTATCCGATATTGCAAGCTTATTTGTTTTATTTTAACACGCATGAATACTTGCTAATACATGAGTAATTATCCTCACAAAGATTATAATAACATGTCTATTTGATGGCTACGATTAATTATCAATATTTGAGGGGTTTGGCGCTAATAGCCGAAATACAGGCTTTTGCCTAGTTCGGTTACAGATGGTAGATTCTTTTGTAAATGAATAAAATTAGCCTTTAAGATAATAAATGTAATACTGCAAACTCTTATTGAATATATTTATATTTATCTATTTAAAATACCTAATTTTTTGGTATATTACTTACAATAATACCTAAACAAAAACTCATTATCCACACACTCCAAGACCCACATTGAACTCTATACCTAAAAGCAACTCTTCAACACCTCCCTACACCACAACCCAACCTATAGCTACACGACACGGGTTCGCACTCACGACCGGCGACGAGCATTGTCACCTGTTACCTACTCGCTGGTGATCGATTGGGAGCAAGTTTTGAGGTAACCCTAACTTCATCAGGTTTGCAGGTAGATGAGTTGCCTGTATCTGAAGTAAAGGGGCTAATTGAAATAGAACAACTGTATGTATGAATCATGAATGTTTAACAGGTGATGACTATTCATAAACACACATGTATATTAGCTATTCGGACCGTTTTCGATCACGGCGGCCAGTCATAGCGAAAATTAAGAAACTTAGTTATGATTCGTTTAGACGCGTTTGTCACCACATCACCACTGCGCTCTAAACTGATGACTAACTACCTAACTATGTCGATAACCAGAAGCTAAACGATAACTGGTAAAATTTGAGTGTATCATAATTACAGGTGCCTACATTTATGTCTAACCGTTTGGGAGTAACAGGCGTAATATTAATATTATTTGCCTACCTCTCCACCAAACTTTCCTCTCTACACCCTAATTATGCACAGATTAAGTAACAGATATGCAAATACCCTCATTCGGCGGAAGGGTAGGCAGAGAGCTCATCAATCAATTAGAGCAAGTAGCGTTTTATTACAAGTCTGTCGCTGACGGCTGTGACGAATGGGACACGATATGCCACGATAGGAGAGATGAAGGACTTGTGGGGGTAGGCAGAGATTTAAATAGCATAGACATCTGATGATAATAATTTCTTAGCGAGATTTATTACATAAAATGTTCGTAGCAGGTGGCAACCTGTACTTCTGTCTACCACAGTGGGATGGGATGGGTTTGTGAATGTAATAATCCTTTCTTTAAATTGTGTGGTGAGTGCCTATCCTCAGGTCAGAGTTTTTATGCTGTTCATGCCTCTGACTTGTATAACCGTACCTCAGAAGGGCGTCACAGAATTCAAACAACAGATAAGTATTCAGCTTAATTCAGTACATAAATCACATCGTTTTACTAACCTTAGAACTTGTCACTCTGGTGCCTCGTTCAAGACAGACTCATGTCGGCAATTTGATAAACTGACAATTCACTTCAATGTCAAACTGATTTTATAACTGAAAGTGACACTTTTGAAATATTTAAAATTACTACGTAACTCGAGTATAACATCCATGGACTGTGAACTATAAAATCAATCTACCCTCGCATAGATAAGTCTTGTTACACTTGGTTTTATATGCCATTGAAAAATATCTCTCAGACATGCTGGTTTCCTCACGATGTTTTACTTTACTGAAGCAAGTGGTTATAATAATACGCACATGAATTCAAAAATTAGGGGCGCGTATAATTTTTTTCTTTTTGGGGGGTTGGGAAATCATCATTTATTATTATTATTATCTTACAACATCCCGCAGCCCCGACGGGCGTCGGCCTTTGCAGGCCCTTTCTATGTTGCTTTGACAGTCGGACGGTCTCACCAACAGACTATTAGTGCATCTACTGTTTTAATAAGATATTTAAAATGTATGCAAAGTCAATTCTTTAATATCTTTCGTTATACAATAATAATGTTGAATTTATTTTTGTTTCAGGTATGATAATAAATCGATTGGTGTCAGTCTGCACAAAATAGGTGAATTATTTCTAAGCTATTTCTGCTACGCTATTATAAGCTTACTAGGATTCATCAGTGAACAGTAAGTCACATCAGTGGGTAGTACAATGAGTCAGAATAGAACTCATGACTTCTAACTCACCGTTCATTAACCTTTGGTATACCTACTCCTTAAAAATAGCCTTAATTGATATCTAATAACAAAGAAACCATTCCCTTAAAAATACCTAATAACGTGAACTTAATTTAAGACAACTAATAACCTCGTAACATCACAGAGCCGATATCTTGAGGGTCATAAATTTGGTTCATAATAAACTTAATTATGAGCGATAACGTCAGTGTGAGATGTTTTACTGGCTTCCTTGTAATAAAGTATTAATTAATCTTCGATGGACGATAAACTGAGAGCGATTGCATAATATTCGGTCAGAAGTACCTGTTCTGGGTTTGAGAAGTGTTTGAAACACATATTTTTTCTTGACGAAATATGAAGGTAACTAAAAGTTTAGTGCGGTATGGTATGGGGAACTCGAAACAATTAGTAAGCATGTTAATTATCCCGTTTTCAGTTTAAATAATAGTGCGCACATAATTCCCGTTCAGGTCAGATGGTCAGAGTTTGTGAGACTTGTATGAAGCGAACGACAGAGCGGCCCAGGTTGCAACATTTTGTCATGGAATCAAAAACAAGAAGAATAAGTCATCGACCTCGACGATAGATAAACAAACATATAAAGATAATTCTGTGAGCTAAGTTACAACACATTGTCATATTCTTCTGGTATATGAAACTGGTGTCACTGGCCACTGATCATCACACCGGTCTTTTGCTTGTTCTCCGCTCTTTGGCATCAGCATTGCGTGACACGCTTTGTGAAGAACTTCTGTTTTTTTTCGTAAATATGAAAATTTTAGAATTTGCAAAATTCATCTCAATGATGATTGACATTAGGAGTGCGAGAATGTTACGCAATTGCTCTCTAAGCTTAGCAGACTGATTTTTATCAATAATTATTCCTAACATAGTCTTCTCATTTATCCACTTTACCCTCCATCAAATATCTCACACGCCACAGAAGTATGTTCCACTCCATCCGTCTCCAAAACACCAGCTAAGTCAGTACAAGAGTGCATTACCGAGTGTGTTGCCGTAACAACTGTAGTGACGCAAACGAGCTAAGTTCAGTTGTTGACTTACTGCTACTTGCATACATGAAATTGCCCAGCTTACAATTTGGCATAGGGGGAAATATACGGAGTTTTGTTAGGACAGGGACAGAGAATGTTCGTGGCTGCGGGTTTTTTTGAAAGAGAGACCGCGACCCCGGACACAAAGGGTTAAGAAAAAACATGAGTGCTTTTTAGTCAGTAGAAGTCTGACACCTTTTCATTGTCCATAGTTGTACTTACATTATATTCTGAGGATGTTAGTAGACGCTACAACATTCTAATATTAGATCGAATACAATACAGAAGTATAAAAGTCGGAAAATCAGTCATATCACATGGTATCATGTTCAAAAGGAACTAGGGTGTGGAGCTCATGTAAAATACTGGTATGCAACTGCATCTAGGCTGGAAACAGACCCAAACAAAGTTATGAAAAAGCTAGGCTGAATATAATTTGATATAATTATGATTTTAGGCATGGCTGGTGCGGTGGTTGAGCGATAAGCACCTTCACGACGTTTTCTGTTGTTCACGGCTGTTTCAGTAGTTGCCAGCGGCTTTACCCGCTACAACTCGAAAATTATCCCACGGGAAGATATAATCGGGAAAAAACTATCCTATGAGTAAATCCAGGTTATCTGTGTACCAAATTTAATCCAAATCCGTTCAGTAGTTTTTACGTGAAGAAGTACTCACACACACACACACAAACTTTCGCCTTTATAAGATTAGTGTGATGTGATTTCTGAGAGTTTAAGGTACATTAAGATCTTAATATTAAAAAGTTTTACATGCATTACCATTGCCGATGAAGATAGAATAACGTCCCTGCTTCACATTCCATCACCCGTATGTTTCCTCTCCACGACATGCTTATATTGACGTACGTTAACTAGCGGGTTCTCGTGTGTTTCCAAGAAAATTAACAAACTTTCACCACTTCCCGCTGTCGCTACGACTTTTTAAACATGCTTAAGTTCTTTTAAACTGTTTGATATGTGCACGGAGGTTGGAAGTAAATTAAAATGTGAGTTTATAGACTTTGACTAGCCTGATTTTTTAACGATAGGTATATGAAATTAATAAAAGATTCGTTGAGTACATAATTTTAAAACTGTCTATGTTTTGTGTGCCTAATAATGGATCTAGATACAGGGTGTAATGTAACCTTTCACACAAACGTAAACCAAGCATTCTGTACATCAAACTAAATACCCCTATGCAATTTTTTTGCTGGAAAAGGTTTTTTTTTTCTTGGGATTAAAATTTACATTTTACGGTATAACTCAATGTAGCATTCTTAAAACATTGTGCTAGTGGATGCTTTGAATAGTAAACGAATCATGGAGGTAATTTAAGTAAAGTTATAACCTGAAAAACTAGTACATATTTACAAAAACAGCTGTGAAAAATTTGGAACTTTGACCCCAACATCTCCATAACTAGGGGTTTCCCAAGTCTAAAACAAAAAAATGATCGCAGTGGTGGGGAGAACAAGTGCCTTTCGTTTACTTTAAGAGTACTTGTACACCGTATATATCAAAAAACCGACTCATTCGAGTATAACAAACAATTACTTCAATTAAACATTAGATTTGAATTTTTAGTTTTGAAAGCGAATTAATATGTAATTAATATGTGAATGGAAACGAATGGGGTAAGAGCCAGACCAATTAAAATTAATAATTATATTTTCACTATACGAGTAGTCATCAGCATATTCCTGCCCTGTCCCGTACTACTTGGGGTCAGGATAACGCGTTTATTACTTTTATTCTCCTCTGTCAACCACCACGCTTTCATTTACTATTTTTTTATTCCATATCATTCTCACAATTCATCCATCACACAACACATTCAACAAATTAACACCCGATTCATAAATATTCGCAAAAGCCGAACCAAAGATCAATTTATCCAATTACAGCAGTTCGACTATCAATGAACACGACGTCCTACAAGCAATTAGAAGTAGAAGTGCATATCCGACACTTATCCGACACTTATGCCGTAGTACCGTAGTTCTGCAAGTGCTGAGTCAGATCGCGGTCAGACTAACGAGCGTCTAAAGTTCAGACAGCAGAACTGTAACTGAGAATGTATGATGTGTGTGTGTGTGGATGTTATTTTAGCGTCTTGTGCTTGATGTTAGTGTATTTGAAATTAGTTAAATGGTTGGAAATGTTGTCTAGTAAATAATATTTTTAGGAAGGATGAGTTTTACTTTGAGTGAATGAAAGCAGGGATAGAAACTAATAGGCAACAAAAAGATTTTTTTACCCGGCTGGTAAGGAAGGGTTTTTAAAATTTAAAATTGCTAAAATCATCTTCAAATTCGTTAACCAACTGCTTGGTGATTTTCTGAAACATTTAATATTAATATTTTAAAATTAGATAAGAAGAAGGAAAAACTAGTCAAATACAGTTCTAAAATCTATTGACCGAAAATGTTGGCATTGGGGCTTTTTTAACCCAAAGGTGAAAAATAGTAAGGCGTTTTAGTAACTTGTTAATTACATCATTAATCATTCCCGTCAAGAAAATCACAAATCAAACCGCCAATATAAGTCATAAGTTCTCAACCTTTTAACAAACACGTCAACGAAATCTCATTAAACTGACATTACTCGGTGAGTCGCAAAGCCTCCAAGTTTCCCTCGCCTGCAAAGCGTCTGCCCACTAAATCTTACTTCGGCTTCTCTCGGATACTTTCGGACATCTTCGGGTACTGGGATCAAGAAGTTTTGTGACATCAACTTTATAAGTCGACATTGGAATTTTGATGCTTTAGTTTTCACTCTTAATGCGTTTTATCTAGTTCTTAAACAGATAATGAGATTCTTTTAGAAGTCCTTTTAGAGACTAATGTACGGTTTGCGTAACACTAAGTGACCCTTAAATAAATATGATGAAGTCCAGACATTACATCACGCCTGGTTATCAGCCTAACACTTATTAGATCCTAAGGCTTAGGCTGAGCTCCGTCGGGGCTGCGGGTTGTTGTAAGAGATACCGCGGCCTTGACATAAAGAGCTAAGAAGGAACATGGTTGGTTTTTAGTCAGTAGAAGTCTGACACTCCCTTTCGCTCTGCCCAAGAGCTGGAGGGGGGTTTTTTGATAATTCCCCACCCACAAAAAAAAGGCTTAGGCTGCAGTTGTTCACCTATTTCGATATTTATGTCTTTTTTTTTTAATTCCCTGTATTAGGGGTAAGGTAAGAGCAGCGGTGGCCCAGTGGTGGCGGCCTCGATTTACGAACAGTAGGTCGTGGGTTCGAACCCAGGCAGGCACATTACTTTGTGTAATTTATTTCATCACCGCTGCTCTCAAAACGGTGAAGGAAAACATCGTGCGGAAACCGGCATGTCTTAGAACCAAAAATTCGAAGACATGTGACATCTACCAATCCGCACTGGGCCCGCGTGGTAGATTATAGCTCATTCCCTCTCAAAGAGAGGAGGCCTGTGTCCCAGCAGTGGGAACATTAATAGGCTGTTGATGATGATTAGGGGTAAGCCTATTGTCATCAACCGAGCACAAATTCAGGCTCAGTGGCTGCCGAAATGGTTGGAAAAATACAATAATAATACTTGGGAACTCGGAAATCAAACCCACGACATCATGCTCAGTAGTCGCGAACACATGACCAACAAGCCCTAAATAAATAATATGCATAGCTGTCGAGTTTATGAGCTCTCCTATACTCCGAGATAATATTACACATCTCACATAGAACTTATTTTAGTACCGATACTGTTATCTACGATCACGAATAAGTACCTAATTAAATTATAAATGTTGATTGTATGACACAGACCTTGAAACCTCCAACAACAATTATTAAATTCATAACCAGTTGGAAAAAATCTGTTTCGATAAAACAATATTCAATGGCAGAACAACTGGTGACACAATTCCCTCCCCATCAGTTGAGCAATCTTCGCAAACGAAAAAAGAATAACTTTAACTAATACTTCAGGGTCTTAGGGTCTTAGGTCGAGATCACACTGGCGATTTTTCTATCTGTTTTTTGGGGTCAGCATCAGAAGTAGCTTAACATTTTGGAACTTTTATTATTTAATGTACAGCATTCCAGCTATTCGTTTTAATGGTTCAGATGATTATTCTTAAAAAATATTCCTTACTCTTCAATGACTTGTTAGTAACGAGTAATTTCTAACAAGTTTTCATTAAAAAACTTGCTTAGTAAGTTTGTGTAGTGTTAATCTACTTCTGATGCTGACTGTACCTGAAGTGGAAACTGTGGTGTAATTTTACAGATTTACGGATGTCGGGAAAAGGAAAAAACGGAACCCTTATAGGATCTGTCTGTCTGTCCGACCATTCCTTATATATATCCCTCCCTTATATCCGAAACTACGAGGCCTACATTTTTGAAAAAAATACAAAAATTTGTTTGACACTTATAGATAGCAGGAAAACGTATAAGAAGTCTATGGTACTAAAGTAACATTGAAAATCTGTCAATATCTACTACAATGGTACAGAACCCTTCATATGCAAGTCCGACTTGCACTTGGCCAGTTTTTTTTTAGTTAGCCCGTACTGTCCCACTCCTGAGTAAAGGCCTCCCCATTCCTTCCACTTCTCAAGATGATAGGCTTCTTCTTGTAAATTCGTGAGGAAGTCAGATACCTCAAGAATAAGAAGGCGGATCAAGAGTATAAAATCCAGTGATTCGTAGTAAGTCATCACTTAAAAAGTTCACCCGTGTGAACGAAGGCTTACAAAACACTTTTTGCCATATTCTGAACTGGAACGACTTTCTCGTTACCAACCCGCCTCGTCCCAATCGGTACCAACTCGACTTGTTCCATTCCCAATCGAATGGTACGAGAAATATTCTAAAAGGCGCATTCAATCTAACTGGAGGAAGCGCCGGGACCCTTGAGCGCTCCAAGTTTACTCTTAGATACGTCAAGAGGTTCTTTTTCGCATTAATTATATAAGGAGGATGCTTGAGATATTATTGTTGTAGATGCTCAGGGACGTGTAAACGACTGGATACTGCCGAAGTGGGGTTCTGGGACCAATTTATTATTAAATTTTTGATTTGGTTGGTTAATAAGGGTGTAATAAGATTTTGGCGATGATGTCGGGAATCTGGGTTAGTATGTGGCTTTGTTGGAAGATTGTGTCAATGAGCGTGTTTTTATGAATAAGTATGCTTCTTGAGTCGTTCACTGGTGGAATAGTATACCGAGTCAAATAAATTATTTTATGGGTCTGTAGTCGTAGTCTGTACTCAGGGGCGTGCGCCCTATATAGGCTCTTAGGCTTAGCCTACCTTACCAACTGAGCATTTCTTATAACTAATTAACGATGCAATAAAATAAAACTATGTACAAATTAATCATAAAAAAGTTCAAACTCCTGTTAAAATACTTATAGCAATTTTTCGCGTCCCACTAAAACTCATTGACAAGGATTACGATTAGTACGAATCTTATAGACAAGCACTCGACTTGTCTAAAACCCATTCATAATTGTATGCACACAGCGTCACATCGGTACGTATGGCCGTGTCTATGAACCGCACACATACATAGATTTTCGCAATTTTAACGCAGCAGCTCCTGCGACTGTAGCTGAGTGGGCTGTGATTGGCCGCAACAACACAACCAATCTATAACCCGCGAAGTTCAAAATTTGCATTTTTTTGCAATTTGTAGGCCAGTGCTAGGTTGTATGTTGAATAAAATATGACTACATACGTCTTAAAACCGGGAATCATATTTTAATGAACATACAACCTAGCACTGGCCTGTAAATTGCAAAATCGTAAGGAAATTTTAATTTCGCGCTTCGCGAACTTCGGGCTTCCGTGCATAGAGCGCAGCACCTGTTTAGTTCGATGTTCGCAATGTTGTCAACTTGTCACCTCATTCATTGGATTTCGTATAATCCTGCAAAAAATGTTGACCGCTGTTGTGAACAAACTCGATATGAAAATGATGCAATTTTATTTGCTAGTAATCTTCTATCGACAATAATAACCTAAAAATTATTTTTTACGTAAGAGGAAGACATTACTGTTTCATTGTTGTGACAAGCAATATATAATGCGATTTTGTTTTGAAACCGAAAACGTACAGTTAACGTTATTAACAGTATTGTAAATATTATTTTTGTTGTGTATTACTTGTTTATTCCCTCTTTCGTCCATGCCGTGTTCCTAATCGGACGTGTTAACTATTTTTACTTAAATAATTTTTGAATTTTATTGTTTCTGGCACCCGGAAATATAACTTAAGTAACTGGCCATAAGACTGAATTAAGTGCTATCCGTGTGGTAAAGTGAAAGGCAAGCCTGCCTTTGACAAACGCGGAGTGCCTGTGCGAGTAGTGCGTACTGTGTCAAAACAATTGTCGTCTTTGTCTTGCGAGCACGACGGTTGAGTACTCTGCTTGCTACACGGCGCGCAGCGGTGTCGGTGGCAACGTAAACAAACATTCAATTACTTCGCATAACGAGCGCCGAATAATATAACACACAAGTACAAGTACTTTGACAACTATGGACACTTTGTTGAATAAATCACTGTCAGATACTGATGTAAACCTACTGGGAAATACAAATAAAACCCCACCTAACTACGTTTTTCATCGAGCCAAGAGGACCAGAGATGAGATGGATGATTGTCTCTCTAGTCAACTGGATGGATTTAAAGAAGAGATGAGGAAGATGATGTCCCTTTTTTCAGTTAATCAAGGTAATGAGATGTCAAAAATCTCCGCTACTCTGAAGGAAATTCAGTTATCAAATGCCAAGATTGAGACTACAATAGCTTTTCTTACCGCACAGAACGACGAATTCAAGAAAAAAGTTCACCAATTAGAAATCGAGGCGAAGAAAGATAAGGAGTACATAGTTACATTAGAGAACAAACTTGAAGACATGCAAATTGGCAGTAGAAAATCAAACTTTGTAATAAAAAACGTTCCGAAAAAAAATAACGAAACCAAGGACGATCTTATGATTATGATTATGTCCCTGTCGCAAAGTATTGATTGTAAAATTAGTAAATATGACGTAAAGGATATTTACAGACTGCGAGGTAGCAACAGTGACAACAAACAGTCGCCTATTATAGTTGAAACGAGTTCCACTCTTTTGAAAAACGAAATATTGAAGATGGGAAAAGCGTTTAATATCAAACACAAAACCAAGCTATGCTGTAAACACCTTGGCTGTAAAACGCAGGAAGATACTCCCATATTTATTTCGGAGCATTTAACAACAAAAGGATCTCGCCTACATTTCCTCGCACGAGACTTAGTAAAATCGGGCGCCTATAAGTACTGTTGGACAGCCTACGGTAAGGTGTATGTAAAAAAAGACGAACAATCGCAGACTATTACTATTAAAAATGAAAATCAGATTCATAAGCTGACTCTGCAGAAATGACTACATACATGTTTCTTCCGGTATTTGTTTCGCATTATGTTTTATACTATAACTAACGCATACAGAATTACCGCTTCGTTTCATGTTTTTTATCCAGTTACCCACTTTTTACTTTATACTGTTAATTATTTCTGTGCGGTGCAAATCACCATAGTTATAAATAGATGTTATAAAACACGTCGTAACTTAAGATCACATACGTTCACACATAACTCATATACATGCATTACACACTTTCACAACAATCATTATCCAGTTACCCACTTTTTACTTTATACTGTTATTTATCTCTGTGCGGTGCAAATCACCATAGTTATAAAAAGATGTTATAAAACACATCGTAACTTAATATCACATACGTTCACACATAACTCATTTACATGCATTATACACTTACACAACAATAATTTATCCAAAACAATCTTATTTCTCATAGACATAGACTACACTTCCCCAAATAAAATTTATTTATACATATACACATCGTTATTTACATTTACAATACATCCAATCTCTATTTACATATACCTCACTCTGTGTTGTGTACTACGGTACATTAGTAATATAAAAAGAACAATCGTTCGTTACTTGAAATATTCTGCATTATCTTTTCATATAACCATTGACTCTGTGAGTGCAATAATTACCATTACTTTAAGGTATTTGCTCCATGTAATGACATTCATTCTATTTAAATTCCAACTAAATGAGTGATACGCTACAAACAGTTACTGATATAGATAATTTTGAAATTGCGCATACCATTGAATGCGACAGTAATGAGCTGAATAAACACATTTCTGTAAAGAAAAGTGACCTAACCATATTTTCACAGAACATCAGAAGTATTTATTGTAACTTTGATGATTTTTTATTGACATTGTCTACATTTCATTTCGAGTCAGATATCATAATATTTACTGAGTGTAGACTAAATTCTAATAAACCTATTCCTCAGATTAATAATTACAGTTCATATATGACCTCAAGTCAATTAAACCAAAATGATGGGGTAGTCGTTTATGTGAAGAGTGCACTCGAACATCAAGTTACAGAAATATTACTATCTCAAGCCTCTTGTCTAAGCCTGGAAATATTAAATAATGTCATTCTCTGTATTTACCGTTCACCATCAAACCCAAATACTGAAAGCTTTGTCAGTTCGCTCAACAATCATTTGGAGACCATAACATCAAATAAAAACATTATTCTGGCAGGAGACATAAACATTAATATTATACCTAAACTAACTGAGCAGTCTTATGAACTGAATAATAGAATGAACTACCTCAACATGTTATCTTTACACGGTATCCTTCCAGGGCATCTGTTGCCTACGAGAGACAAATCATGCCTGGACCACTTCATGCTAAGAGTAAATAAGAAAAAGTTCTCATCCACTATTGCTATCCTTAATACTACAATAACTGACCATTATACAACCTTTCTTGTATTATCTAAGCAAAAATATCTACAAAATGGTAGTAAAACTAAGACATTTGTTGACTTTGAACAGGCCCTACATTATCTAAAAGAAAAGAACTTGAGTGAATTACTTTTCTATGATGATCCAAATTCTCTGTGTACTCTGTTGATACAAACTCTGGCTGACTCTATTAAATTGGGTACAATCACATTAAAGATCCCTAGCAAAAGACGCATTTTAAAACCGTGGATTACCAATGGTATCTTGCGCTGTATACAAAATCGGAATAAACTACAAGATAAACTTCGACAGGATCAAACTAACGAAATTTTAAAAATAACATACAGACGTTACAGAAACTACTGTAACAATTTGATTAAAAAACTAAAAAGACAATACGAAAGGAATCTGATAACTAAATCAGTTAAAAACAATAAATTACTGTGGAAAAATATAAAAGCTATTACCTACTTACAGAAAACAAATAACCATAAGGCAGAATTGCTAAAATTTCAGCCAACCCCGTCTGATTCAGTAAATTATATCAATAATTATTTTTCTAAAATTGGTCTTGATCTGGCGCAACAAATCTTACCTACAACTGACAATTATGTCCATGGGCAGAGCAGTGACGCATCCAATTTGGTAAATTCTTTTGTGCTTTTCGAAACTGATACCGACGAAGTATACAGAGTATTAGCTAACCTAAAAACTGACAGTGCCCCTGGCTGGGACAACATCTCTACAAAATTTTTGAAGTTTATAGGCATGGAAGCCGTCCCTATCATAACCCATCTTGCGAACCTCTGCTTTAAAACTGGCATCTTCCCTGCCCCGTTGAAAATAGCCATTATTACTCCTGTACACAAGGGTGGGGGTAGAGATGATATTAATAATTATAGACCAATTTCTGTTCTTACTAGTATATCTAAAATTATTGAAAAACTGATAAATGTTAGACTTCTCAATTACTTAAATAAATTCAATATCATCTCTGAATCTCAGTTTGGTTTTCGGCAAAATATTTCCACAGAGGACGCCGTCATATCACTAACTTCATTAGTAGCTAACCATTTAGACAATGGAGATAAGTGCCTAACTGTTTTTTTAGACCTTAAAAAGGCGTTTGATACTGTCTCTACGCCTATCCTTGTGAACAAGCTGGAAAAAATAGGTATTAGAGATGTTGCCCTTGACCTGTTTAAGAACTATCTTTCAAATAGGAAGCAGAGAGTTAAAGTGGGGCAACATATCAGTGATGTCGCAGATGTGTCATACGGCGTCCCCCAAGGAAGCGTATTAGGCCCAACGCTCTTCTTGATATATATAAACGACCTGTGTAACATGAAAATTCCTAACGCCAAAGTCCTGTCGTACGCCGATGATACAGCTGTCATCTTCTATGGTAAAACGTGGCATGATGTGCAACTAAGTGCTGAATCAGGGATCTCCCATGTTGCGAATTGGCTCAAAGCTAATGTCCTCACATTAAATGCCTCCAAAACAAACTTTATAAGTTTCAGCATCTGCAATCGAACTCAACCAACCGGTGACTTCCGAATCGTTGTACACACTTGTGATGGTATTAATGTTGATAATTGTAACTGCTCTAGTATTGGCAAAGTTTCTAGCACAAAATATCTAGGGGTAATGCTGGATCAGAATTTAAGCTGGTACCCCCATCTTGAACAAGTTGCCAACAGAGTCCGCAAGCTAAATTGGATTTTTAAGACCCTGCGTCACGTGCTGCCTACGACTAAACAGAGTAGCGATAAGTCTGCTAGAAATGTGCTCACCCAAATATATATTTCTCTTGCGCAATCAATATTGATATACTGTATTCCAATTTGGGGTGGGGCAGCAAAATCTAAATTCATTCAATTGGAGCGAGCACAACGAGCCCTGCTCAAAATAATGTACTTCAAAAAAAGGAGATATTCTACAGAAAACCTTTACAAACTTAGTGATGTACTGTCAGTAAGGAAACTATACATTACTCAAATAGTTTTAAAAAAGCACAAAACCTTACCTTTTGATGCGAATATATACTCTAAAAGAAGAAAACATGATATAGTTCAAATACCTAAAACCAAGACCAAATTCGGAGCTATGCAATTTAGTAAACGATCAGCTCAATTGTACAACAAAATAAATAAAGAAATTTTCGTATTTGACAAATCTTATCATATATGTAAAGAAATGTTGATTGAATGGATAAAACCATTGACATATAATAATACTGAAGCTATCCTACAAAACGTAACCTAATACACGCACACGACCCACTCATGCGCACACAGACTCTCCCGCTATCTACACACAAACACATACAACCACGCATCCATAACATTCACGTACACTCAACAACACACCCACACTCATGCACACGCACACACACGTACACGTAATTATTTTTTGTTTACTTCACCCATGTACTGTTTTTATTGTGTTTTATTTTATTTTATTTTTATTTTATTTATTCGGGAAAATAAACAGTTATACATTAAAATCTTACACTAAGTTGTAAATACACAAGGCTTATAAATGTATAACCTACGACATTTTCCACAGCATATTAAAAGTTAAATCTAACATGCAGTGCGCTATTCTGAGCTTATAAAACAGAAAAGTAGTTAAAAATAAACAATAAGAAAAAAATATCAAATATTAAACTAACTAAACTAACTATTATATTCTAATTCTAAAATTATTTTGTTGATAAGAGTCCTGAATCTTTGAGAGGAGACGAAGAAGAAGTCGACGTCTTCAAATATCTCATTGTATTGATTGGTCAGGCGGCGTAGGGGTGCTCGCAAGCCCGCGTTTGTGCGACAGGAACTTACTGCAAATAAAGGTCTTGCGCGCACCCCACGGCATATCGTTGTCCTAGGTACCACATAGCTGATTTTGTTTCGAATATCAATGCAGTCATAAGTGTTACAAAGATCAAACAAGAATTTTGTTTCCAACATTATTCGTCTAGACTTTAAAGTTTGCAGGTTATACCTCTGCAATAGGTAATTGTAGGATGCATAAGTACGATGGCAACGAAAGTGCATGGCTTTTAAGAATTTTCTCTGTACTCTTTCAAGCATATCGGAATATTTACCATAGTGGGGAAACCCTGTTTTAAGTAAGTACCTACTGTTGTGAAGGAGCGGAGTCTTTAAACACAGGCATTATTTGCTTAAATAAAGACTCCAAACCTAAAATTGTTTGTGTATAACTTTTAGACACAATAAACGTTATTATTATTATTATTATTATTATTCGCGTAACAAATAACAATGGTATTTACTTGTGAAGTTTGTGCTGATAATGTGTGTTTATTACATGTTAAAGGTAATAAGTGTTCTCAATTATCGGTCAGTGGGTCGTCTTAGGGGCGGATCGTATAATGATAAGATTCAAGTTGTATCTAAAGGTAGACATGTACCCGAATTACGAAAATTTATCCAAAATCTTGCAAGTTACGTGTTCTGTAACTATCACCCACTCACTTGGATAAGATATTTGAGGTGGCCGAATCTTTCTTCTGTTTGCATCGTCATTAGAAAATCGTGAGTTAAACCTTGAATAATGTGGTGAGTTTTTGAATTGTATTTAAAAGTTTTGTTTTTACAGGCTTACTTTTTTTTTTTGCTGTCATTTATTCGTAGCCTACCCATCGTGGGGGACCACTGCACGCCACTGTCTGTACTGAACCTTATAAAAATTTAACAGAACAGATATTTTGCGTACGTCGTGGTTATCGACATACTACCACGTTACAATATAAAATCGGCTGATATTCCAGTGTTTGGTTTACTTTTATTTTCAATAACTTACAATAAATTTTAAAATCAATACTAAATTACTTATAAAACAAAAATTAAGTTTAATCTAAGTTTTTTTTTTGCAAAAACAAGCAAGCAGCTTCCAATATACTCACATGAACAAACTGCCAACCCGCATTATTAGGAATTGGCGTCTGAAACTGAAACTTCACTAACAAGCGTGTTTTTGCCGACGACAGGCGCAACGTTGCAAAGAAGCTGCGGCTTTCATGTGGAGACAGCATACCTGGACCACTACCATAGGGAGGTAATATCATTATGTGGAGTGACTAACTTCATGAAGCGAAAGTTGATTTAAATATTCTTTTGCCAAAGGCTATTAAAATGTGCTAATGAAGTCTAGGATACTTAAGTTTTTGTTAGTTTTATTCTTATTTAAATATAAAAATGGCGGTTGGTTTTCCAAACTGTCTCTTCTAAATCTTAAAAAAGGTTTTAATTTGAAGAAATGCCTTTTAATTTTCTAGAGCAATGAATTTAGAAAATAACTCGCAGGTAGTTTAAAGTAATTGATTGAAAAGTCCTTTGGCCTGGGCCCTTTTTAACCAGTTAATAATAGTTTAGGTACGTTGTCCACCAATCTGAATGAATCATGTTTTAAGGTATAAAGAAAATCTATCACAACGAATCTTGGATTTTGGAATCGCCCTCGGAGTTTTAGAATTTGGCAAAAAAAAACAAAAACAATAATCTCAAAAGCCGTTACATAAGTTTACTGATTCTATAGACTCGCAAATACACACATCAACTATAGTAAATAAGCAGACCATTCAGCTGAGTGAAAAGGATTGTAATGCAAATAGTTTTACGGTTTATTTCTCCGTAAACTTAACTTTTTGCCGACGTTTTGAGCACTTGTTCCCGTCGCTGGGGATTCCAAACTATTGGATGAAAGGGTTATTGAGGAAAACTTTGAGGCTTACAAACAATTTAGGCTACAATTGTGTTCTTTCAAAATATGTGTAAAGGCTGCATGGGGATTTCAGATTTGCGTAATATTTAAAGTATTGTTTGGAAGCCAAAATACGAAATCAAGCCTTTAATTTTTTGCTTAAATAGCAAGTAAGAAAAAAATAAGGAAATATTTTTTTTACATAAATAAATGCGTTACATATGGAGTAAACTACATACATAATTTTTAAGTAGAAGCATTATTATTAAAATAATACTAACTACCTACTTAAATAAATAAACAAAAACAAATTAAAGCTAAAGAACGCAGTAAGCAACAATTTATTTAAGTCGTAACACATGGGCCAGTGGTAGCGGTAATAAGGACATATAAAACTTAGCGATACCACAAACTGGCAGAAACTTGTGCATTGTGCGCGGTACTGGGTACCCACCCAACACTGCTCTGTTCTTTAATGCACTTACTTGTTCTTACGTAACAAGTATGTGGTTTGGAAGATGCATAATTTATTGTATTTGTTTTTAGTTTTGCATTTTACTTCATGTAGCTTCCGGCAGTTTGAGCTATTTGATGTTAGGAAAGTTATACCATGTTGAAAAGAGTAAGTACATTTTAATAATGTGTAAGTCCCACGTATTATACGGGGGACTTACACACTTCAGAATTGGACTGATGTTAGTGAGAGATGTTCAAGTAATAACTTACTGGTCGCTAAGTAATTAATCACTGCGAAAAGAAGAAGATCTTATTGATCTTCTTGATTGAAACAATATAATATATTTCGTTGCGGGCTCTTATGCATTTAAATTATTTCACGCTTTTCTGGTGGTCGTCACTGTGGATTCTGGCTTTCAGTAATTGCAGTAAATTTGGAATACTATGGCAAGCATATTATTATCCCAAAAAAACTGATATAATTACCTTTTATAAGTAAAAAAGTACCTATTGCTCGAGCAAACAACTCCTTCCATCAACAACCTCATAAATAAAATTAACCCTTAAATAAATTATTATAAACAAAATCATTCTCATGACATTGAGCGGCAATGCATACAACCATAGCCACTTGAACTTCCCCTTAAGTGAACCACCGTGAAATAGGACCTCGTTCCCAAGCCGCTCGTAATATAAAATATATTTTTACCAAAATATCAGTTCTGAAAACCGAATAAAGGATATGCAAATAAGCAGATGCGCTATGCTAATCTGACTGGCGGGCGATGAATGGGGTGCAGTTCAAAAGAAGCACTCCATGCCTTTTTAGATATGACTGCTTTGATGGGGGTATAGATATAGTACCCTTAGGGGTACGTCTTTGAGAATGTCTTCCGTTGGCTTGAGTGGTCTATAGCAATGTGTTATTAACCGTAAAGTAATGTATTTTGCGCTTTAAATTGTTTGCATTTACAAAAAATATATAAAAGGTAAGGGTTTATACTGTGACTAGAAATGTCTAATGTTGTATCTAGATCAGTCTTTTCTATAATTTAGTCGTGATTAATTACAATAATGTTGGATACACTTAAAATCTTAAAAAAACACAGATTTTTATATACTTAACAGTTATATCATCAATATCTTCTGAAAGCCATCAAGTAAGGGATTCAATTCGATTCTTATCTTCATTTTACACAATGACATAAATAGGGTAGTTAAAAAAAAAATCGAATTAGTCCGTCAGGGAGATCTCCAAAAAATATTGGACACGTATTTTTTCTTTTTTCACGTAAACAAACAATGAAGACGATACAGTGCTTTGAAAACTCGTGTGACGTCATTTTCTGAGACATTAGTAAGACATTCTTTAGCGGTCAGTGACGTCACAACCACCCATTCAAATCTTTGACGCGTTTTATCTTTTTATTTTTTATTGATTTGATAAAACAAAAAATACGTATCCAATATTTTTCAATAATCTAACAGACGGACTAATTAGAATCACATTTTTTTAAGTCAGTAAACATCCCTATTACAACGACATTGTAACAACATAAAAATTAATTATACTGGTTTGGATAACTTTGATGACAAATAGACTGAAAACTCTGATAAGTTAACAAAGAAAAAATATTCGTATGTTTCCTTTTACTTTCCCCTGATTCCACGTCCAAAAATGTACCAATCACTTGCCCGAACTCCCAACAATTTAAAAAGCGCATCGTCAATCCGAACAGAATGGTCCCCAATACGTTGAACATGCAAATACATGCAGTATACATTTGCATGTGAATCCTGCACTTTTCGCTTGCCTCAGGCACAAGGCACGCCTCACCACGAGGCATGAGGCACTCCTCATTGGACTGACATACTTGTTGTGGGGATTGGTTGGTGTTTGGTATTAGAGTAAAAACTTGTCCAGAAAAAAAAAACTGATTGACAATAGGACGTGAAACACCGACCAACTTATTCACATACGACTACAATAATAGGTATGTTTACTGATTTTAAAAAATGTGATTCTAATTAGTCCGTCTGTTAGATTATCGAAAAATGTTGGATACGTATTTTTTTGTTTTATCAAATCAATAAAAATTTACGAAAATATAACGCGTCAATGTATATTGTTACCGTAATATTGTTACATGAATAAAAAAATTGAATTGAAAAAAAAAATAAAAAAAAATGATTTAAGTGGGGGTTTGTGACGTCACAGAACGGTAAAAAATGCTATATTACACTTATATGGGTACACTTTTGCCATAACCTTCGGGATAAGTAGGTAAGCATCGTATACGTATAGTTTTATTATAATATGTATTAAAGTTGTCTTGTGCTCATGAGGTTTTCTTATTAACCGCCTTTCCAAAAAGGAGGAGGTTCTCAATTCTATTGGTATGTTTTTTTATATAGCAAAAATTTGTTTCTAAGCCCATCTTGCTTGCGCTATGAGTATGTTAGTTTATTTTTGGAGTTAGCATCATCATGAGCCTGTAATGTTCTAACTGCAGGAACTTAGGCATCCTCTCTAAGAGAGATCCACTACAGGGGCCCAGTGCAGGTTGGTAGAGGTCACATATCTTCGATGTTTTTTGGTTCTAAGACGTGCTGGTTTTCTCACGATGTTTTACTTCACCGTTTTGACTTAACTTATATCATAAGTTACACAAAGTAATGCACCTGCCTGGGTCTTACTGTTTGTAAGTCGAGGCCGCCATCACTGGGCCACCGCTATTTGTTGTAGCATAGCATAATCAGCCTATAATTTTTCCTCTGCTGGTCCCAGCAATTCACCAAACTGGTTTAGAGCGAAAATTGTAGGTTTCATTTTACCACGTAAAGGTTTAATGCCAAGCTTACATGCAAATATGGTGACTCTGTCCATCACAGCCACCCATCCTATATTCAAATACAATTACTTCCACCACACTACAGTACACAGCACACCGTGCCAATCTGCAACGAGCAAAGTTAACAATTTCTAGCAAATCTATCTATCGGTCGCAAACTGCACTAACTGCATACAAAACCTGGAAAAACCAATTTGTCGCTCACAAAGAGAGGGTTTGTGTGTAGGGAGGATTTTGCGAAATATTTGTGAAATACTGTGAACCACGTAACTATCGGGGACGTGGCGTAGCGAGTTGTTCGGACTTGAGACCGCTTTTTAAGATGTGTGATTTAACTAGATTTGTTCTTGAAGATTTCTGCAATGTTGAACATGACGTAATTGTATTTTATTAAATTTATTTTATTATTTTATTAGTAGTTAAGCAGTGGTGGCCCAGTGGTTGCGGCCCCGACTTACGAACAGTTGGTCGTGGGTTCGAACCCGGGCAGGCGCATTACTTTGTGTAATTTATTTCATCACCACTGCTCTCAAAACGGTGAAGGAAAACATCGTGAGGAAACCGGCATATCTTAGAACCAAAAATTCGAAGATATGTGACATCTACCAACCCGCACTGGGCCCGCGTGGTGGATTATAGCCCATCCCTCTCCTAGAGAGGAGGCCTGAGTCCCTGCAGTGGGAACAATATAGGCTGATGATGACTATTAGTAGAGATTTTTATAATCGTTGTACCATTATTGAATTAAATTACAAAGCACAGCAGCACATAAAGGGAAACACTGTCTTGAAATCTTAAACCCTTTGAACATAAAAGTCAGACAAAGCCCACCACTTCTTTAAGATGTATTTGATTTATGAGAATATATATATGATAAAATAAAAATAATGACACAGGACAAGCGAGGCAGAGCATAAACCTATCTAGCTGGAAAACATTTCACGGTTAGCTCAACACCACTTTATTTTACCAACCTTCTGAACTGTGTTAGTAATTTCAGCCATTAGCCAAAAATTACGGTTGGACAAAGCATTTTGTTAAACCTCTCGAAATACTAAACAACGGTTAAATTAGTAATTATCATGAAAATCACGTACGGTGTGTCCAGTGCAGGCAAAAATATGTGCACATTTGGTAACGTTTCATCCCTAATATCTGATTTTGTGATCTCTGATCTTTGAACAATGATTAGGGTTTCGATCGAATCTTGGTAAAACATACAGTACTATAAAATAAAATTATTACTCTAATTTGAACAATAAATTATTGTATAATAAGTCAATTAATAAGTACTTCTTTAAGTTATTGATAACATCTTTCTCAATTCGACCAACAAAAACATTAATTTCACGACTGAATAGCAACCATGCTACGATTGCGTAGCAATTGCTACGCCGTAGTGAGTTCGTAGCCGCGTAGCTCAACAAAAGTATTGTATGACGTATATTTTTATGAATTACTACGACTATATAAATTATAAACCGTATATAGAAAATACTTGTAAACCTCATATCCTATCTCTCCTTTCAGCTAAAAACTCGTCTCCTTTTATTAAACGCCATTATCATGTCACGTAGGACCTATACGTTAAGCGCCCTCTGGCGGCTAGCTTTATAAATAAGGGTGACCAGAGGAAAATTATATGGTGGGCGTGCTGCCCGGCTCTTTGTTCTGTGAATATTAATATTAGAGTTATGTGGGTAAGAATAGAATTGTTTTATTGTCTCTGGGAGTGCAGCTGAAGGAAAATTCAAAATACTTCTCTGTTAGCAGAAGTTTAAGAGATTACTATTTAAGCCAGATTTGTCTTAAAATATCATTAAACTCAAAGAAGGAAAAATAATGTAACTGAAACGATAACAGGATTAATACTTACTTTTAATATTCTGTTAATGTATTGGAAAGAGTAAAGTGAAATGAAGATGACTGATAAAACTTGTATGAAAGTATAAGTTCAAGTCACATAGAACCAAGAAATTAAGTTTTAAAGACTGTTAGCTACTTTCCAAGTTTATCGGAACCATATTAACTGGCTAATTTCTTTGAAATTTACATGGTGTAAATTGAAAATATATTTTCTTTCATAATATGTATTATAAATATATTTTTATTCTTAAGAATAGAATCTGCTATTCAGAAAATCATGTTTAAATTATACTAGGGTCACTGAAATAGCTCTCAGAATATGCAGGTTGAAATGGCAATGGGCAGGCCACATCGCTCGAAGAACCGACAAGTGATGGGGAAGAAAGGTTCTCGAGTGGCGACCACGAAACGGAAGACGCAGCGTTTGTAGGCCTCCCACCAGGGTACCGACGACATCGTGAGAGTCGCGGGCAACCAGTGGAAGCAAACGGCAGGTGGCCGTTTATTATGGCGTTCTATGAGGGAGGCCTTTGTCCAACAGTGGATGTCTTATGGCTGATGATGATAATGATGAAAAAACCTTACATCTGCCAACATCTAATCTATTCAATAATCGAAACTTGTGATCGATTTTGCTCTTTGAACTATAATAATACCAGAACTGCCAAACATTATTAGAATTCACTACAGCTCCAAAAAAATTCAAGAATCCAATACCACAACCAGATTCCGTGACTGTTGCTGAGAAGTTCCTGATGCAATAACCTAATGTTCCTGATGCCCAACCTTGAACCTAACTCAGTATCTCATGCCCAACAATGGGAATAATATTGCTTTTGCAATTTAAACCCATACATCAAAACTTTTTGAAACACCTCTTAAAGTTGAACACGGGCGCTTAACTCAGAGCTCTGAACTTACATAATTATTATAATTTAAAGCACGCGCATTAAATTAGGCGTTTTAATGAATTCCGTGGTGTGACGCTAAGCGGGCCTGTTTATGTAAAGTATGGGAAGCATGGATTATGGAAATTATTTCTATGTATTGTTTTCGTATTTGATGAGTACTCCTTGTGTGGGTACAACTAGTTTTCTTGTTAGGAAAGTTAAAATAGTGTGTGGGTGTAGTTTTAGCGTTACTTATATAGTTTTAAGGTTCTATCTACTAACATAAATAGGGTATTTCACCAAAAAAAAAACAAATTAGTTTTAATTTTATAGTTTTTTTTTTTAGTTTTATCAAATTAATAAACATTGACGAAAATAAAACGTGTCAAAGATCATGAGTGGGGGCTTTTAACGTCACTTTGTGGGTAAAAAAGTACTAACCTTGTGACGTCACACGACTTTTTTTTTACTTTTTTTTGGTGGGTGTAAAATCATCGAATAACCCCTCCCGCTCTTGGGCAGAGCGAAAGGGAGTGTCAGACTTCTACTGACTAAAAACCACCCATGTTCCTTCTTCGCCCTCTATGTCGAGGCCGCGATAACCAGAGGACTACCCGCAGCCCACGTCACACGACTTGACACGACTTTTCGAAGTACTGGATCGTCTACATCTTTTGTTTACGTGAAAAAAGAAAAAAATATGTGTCGATTATTTTTACCCGACTGTGGCGAAGCCCAAAAGGAGGGTTATGTGATTGTTTGGAAGTCTATCTGACGGACTAATTTGATTTTTTTTGGTGAAATACTCTATTGTATTATATCAATAATGTATGTTAGTCTGTCTTATTCATATACATATAACCCAGTACTGACAGAGTTATATAGGTCACGTAGGTAGACATTTGTTTCATTTAAAATACTTATATTTAGCTGCATGCGGCTAGACTAAAAGCCGACCCCAACATTATTGCGAAAATGCTACGCACACGGTGAGTTGCTGCTAGAAATTCTAAAGTCACACATTCACATTTTCGTAATTTTCCGAGTAACCAGGTAATTTCCTCCAATTCCCACATAACATAGGTCGTGGTTTCCAAAACATATTCCTGTCCCACATAATTATTCATTTTCCAAAGTTCAACAGCGAACAACTATAATAATATTTCTTAAATAAATCATCGTGAACTTGCAATAACACAATAAACTTGCGGTGAAGTTCCGACGCGGCGAACAAATTACATCGCGCTTATACCCGTGGAACTTACATACATTGTACCTGGGGTAAGTTGCGTGTGAACGTGAACCGTGTAATACCTAGAACTAATATCATAAACAGAAAAGTTTGGATGTGTCGGAAAAATGGCGTTAGAGGCAAAGTGTATGTCCGGGAAAATTACCTACACGTCGTAGCTTTTTCTTTGTAGCAGGGTATGGATAATTGGATACCCTTTATACGTGACAAAATGGCACGCTCAAAGGATTTTTGTGTAGGTACCCACTACTTGCCTAATCGTTTTAGACATCAGTAGCACTTCACCCGCGACGAAATTAAAAACGAAAAATACAATGACCGAAACTCGTACCGAGAATTCTCGAGTTTCAAGATCAAAATGTTATAGTAATTATTTTCATATTTTTTTATGACACTATGCGGCTGGGATTTGATTTATGTAGAAGGAATTTAATTTAAAGTATACAAGTATGAATATTGTTTTACTCCCTATACATGGCGTTCACACAACCAGTTCAAAAGTCGTTCTGTTAGATCTGTCAGTTGATTTTGACAGTTCGACTGACTTCGCATCGTAGAGGTTTCACTACTATACCTACTTGCCTGGTTTTGAGGTTATTTTTGATTTTATAAAATTACTCCGAAACTCGCATTTAGTTTACAAAAAGAACTTTTGTAGGAGTTAATGTGATAAATGTAGACAGTAAAAAACAAAGTTTGACGTTGATACAGTTTGGTACGAGATTCCATATATTCATGAACAAGATCTTTTCCTCGAGAACCATTTTATCCATTGGTGTAGTAGTTTTTGAGTTTATCTCGAACATACAGACAGACAGACAGACGCGGTGGACGACTTTGTTTTTTTTAATATGTGATGATAGTGATTATAAACTAATGCTAGAGCTCCAGTCTTGTTTTGACTGTCTCGTTGGTATAGTGGTCGCAATCTTGACTTCTCACCAGGAGGTAGTGGGTTCGATGCCCAGTTCGACAAATAGGGATTTTTACTGACATTAAAAAATATGATTCAAATTAGTCCGTCTTTTATCAAAGCAATAAAAATTGACGAAAATAAAACGCGTCAAAGATTTGATTGGGAGAGTAAAGAATGTCATACCAATGTCCGAGAAAATGACGTCACACGAGTCTTCAAAGCACTGTATTGTCTTCATTGTTTGCTTACGTGAAACAAGATAAAAATACGTGAACAATTATTATTGGTTTTTTTTACCGTCAGGAATTTTAATAGCAATTAGGGGCTCTGGATTTGTGCCCAATTGATGGCTAGCTCGCCCCCTATCACACAGGACTTAAACATAACTGGTTAAATATGAGCGTACTAATAGGTATACCTCTGCCGAACGCTTCGGAGATTACAGGCGTGTTGTTATATTACGTCTAGTCTTGTTGTTTCATTATTTTCATCGTGTCCTTGGGACTGGAACAGGAAACAGAGGTATATTATACCCTCCAGGCTATGATGGTACACTAAAACAAGTGCAAAAACACATAACCCTCCTTTTGGGCTTCGCCGCAGTCGGGTAAAAAGAAACTTTCTTTTGACTAGGCAAAATAAACTACCTATTTTTTTTCTGTTTTAGATTTTGAGAAATCATCAAAATTAAATGCTCTTCCCAGAGCAGAAAGGGAGTTTCAGACATCTAATGACTAAAAACCACCCATGTTCCTTCTTAGCCTTTTGTAGCCGGCGCCGCGGTATCTATCTCGAACAACCCGCAGCCTCCGCAGAAAATACACTACCTACAATACATAAGAATTTTCTCCCTGTACAGCGTATTATTGTTTCTATTCCCACTGCCAGACGTTATTTAAACAGAACTGTTGATTCTGCCGCCATGCGCCATGACGCTCACAACTTTGACACTACACTACACTTACACTTATGGAATAAATCACCTCTCGTTCCGGGAAATTGCTGACTTGTGCTCGAACGATACGCTGTAGGGATGGGCGCAGTCGATAGTTTGTCGATAGTTCAAGTTGTTTGAGATTTCTTCTTCGATAAGTGGGCTGGGTTTTCTATATGCTAGTTGGGGAGAATTTGTTGTGTTTGGAAAAATGGTTGTTTTGTTAACTTATTTGATAACATAGGTATAGTTTTGTTTTTAGGAATGAAAAGTCAATGGCAATTAAAAAAAAATACTTTGTTCATAAAAAAAAAAGTGTGACAATGTTGGCCAACGACCAATTAGCTCAAGCGGAATTAAAAAAATACGTAATATTATTATGGCGTAAGGTAAAATTAAACAAAGTAGGAATTGCACAAAGTGATGATATTTTGTTCAATCAACATGTAGCGATCTTCTTTGTTCAAAACCAAGAAAACATTTAAAAAATATTCTTTCATTACATTGTCTAAAACAAGACTTTAATGGAGCAGCCACATAAAAAATTTACTTATCTTTTTAAGATGAAGATTAATTAATCAACTTTTTTAAACTTTCTCCTAAAACTTAAACCTTAACATTAAAATCACCTGCCTATAAAGTTCTATCGATATGATCCCCTCACTGCGACACTCCCGCTGCGTCATGTAATTTCCGCGGCGCGCCGTACGAAGGCGGACGAATGCGTTGTCAAACTCGCTACGTTAACTGGAGATTAGACAAAATTGCACTGTGCAACCGAACTGTGATGAATGTTATGAGTTAGATGCAAGTTACGAGGTGCGAGTTGTTGTTTTGTTTTGTGAGGGAGATAGAATCATTTAGTGTTAAGGTTTGAGAGAAACATATTTGTAAAACAGTTTTTTCGTATAAAAAATGAGCTAAATTGGTTCTTCGTCTTGCGGAAAATAAAACAACCTTTCTAATTTAGACAGATAAAATTAAAAATGTCGTCATATCCGTTTCAGAAGCTTTGCTAAATAGGTCATTGCCATTAAATGTATATTCAATTTTATAGAATCGAATAAAAGCTGAATGTGTTTTATAGTTGCTTTGAGTCGGCGTTGTTATACACATCCACAATCTGGTACTCCAGAAACGAAATCTGAAACTTTAATTTGAATTGACAGAATAGATGTAATATTTCCAACTATCCATCAATTCAAGGTCTGATAAAATGTAAATGTCTCACAGTCTCGTCTAATTGGCGAAGCGCATCGTATCCGTAGTTAAACTCTGACTAGAGATTAGAACACTAACTGTGTACGGTGCAATCGGCCATTAGAGTTGTGGTGTCACAATGCGATCACTTGTCGTTGTGGTCCGTTTTGTTGTGATGAGTTGGACCTACAGAGTTCACATCAAATTTAGTTAGAATCATATCATTGGTTTATTGAGCACGAGCTTTCTGAGAGGTATTTCTAGTCCCACATTAGGATATCTTCCTTATTGAGCATTCCTTTAGCATTGGCTTTGTTCTGAAGCCAGAATCCACGTATTCTAACAATCCACGTATTCGAAAATTTGAAATCAAAGTAATATTATGAAGAAACTCTAAGAATCTGCCACGCAATTGCATTACAGCTGCGATGTAGCCGTAGATTCTTTACTTTTACTCTGGACCAGTAGGCCTACCTACTATATGTTAATAGCATATTATTATTGTAACCTATTTTCTCAAGGCTATAGTCCCAGCCTTGGGAAAATAACAGAATTTGTCCATACTCATTAATTCGATGCAAAAATGTCTGTCTCTAACAATGAATACGTCCAAAACCACAACATTCGTAAGTTAGTTCACGTATATTGTCTATTATATTATTATTGTGGATACAGCCAGCTCAGTACAATTTCCCTTACAAAGAGCAAGTGTTGTGTGAGTGTGAACATTTCACGGTAATCACACGGTAAAGTAAAAGTTTAGGCAGCTTCGTGATGAAATGTGCACCCAACTAAGTTTGGGGTTCCACTAAAATGTGATAACCGCAGAATTTGGCTGTATTTTGTGCTAATTGAAAACTTGTTTGTGCTAAAATATTATGATTTCAAGACACGTGTGCTATAATTACATTGTATAAGAAATAATATTTGCGAAAGGTTATGGAGGTCACATAGGCTCCATCACTGGTAAGACTGGAAGCGAACATTAATATTTACCGAGTCCTTTCTCAATGTTGGGGACATTGAGAAAGGACTCGGTAAATATTAATGATTGTAGAAGGAATTTTATTATTACATTTTTAGTTTTTGTGAACTTAAACAACTGTATTAAAATAATTATTATTTATTTATTCTCGGATAACAACCCAGTCTGGAAGCAGGTTCGGACCTCTGGACACTAACAGATATTGTACTGACCGGCTGCGGACATCTACCAGTATTAGGTGCCATAGCCGGACCTCAGTTTGCCCGTACCCATTTGACAGATTTTTTCAATGGAATTACGTTTACTTCTGAACTGTGTTTCTACACAATATCGTTCGCCCTATTTAGACATTTTTATGGCGTATGGGTACTATTCCAGAATCCTGAAAAGTTCCAAGTAGGTTACAAAACATTGGAACCTACTTCTATTACAGGAGTTCTCGATACAATACAATACAGCAGGAATCTATAAATTGTTCTGTTAAAGTTACAAGCCAAGATATACTTCGACATTTCAAGGATTTACCGTCTATTAGCGTAAGTTGAAGTTAGAGCACACAGTTTTACTTAGCTAAAAACTGGCTTTTATTAGAATTAGCCAACTTTACAAACACATTTTTTAAGATAAGTTTAGTACAAAATAGTTTAGAAGTAATAAAAGGTTAGGGCTTATAATTTGATGGATTATTTGCAAGTAGACAAATGTCTCCTACCAGCGGCTATGGTAATACGCAGCAACTTTAATGAAGAGATCGGGTAGGCATTGCCTCTATCAAAAATACTGTAATTTAACTGTAGCTTGTTAAACTAGAAGCCAACCGCAACATAAATAGTTGGGAAATGTCTCTGTACAGTGTAATGACGTTTCACAAGCTGTCTTGGGTTTGAATCCGAAGAAAAGATAGTCACTATTTGTAAGATCATTTGAGAAAACAGCGCTACATTAAATCTCAACGTTATTTGATTTAAATCTTCAGCAGTACATCTCAAACGCGTCTGAATTTAAGAGAATTGTCTGTAAGCATACTGTAAGTAAGCCATAAAATCAGCTAAAGCGTTTAACGATACCCCATCTCCGAGTCATCCCTCTAAACCCATTTGATAATGTTATTTAAACAAACATTACATGCCCGTAAAACTTTATGACGTACTCCAAAAATACTTAAAAGAACAGTAAAACATGTAAACTTTATAACTCAATCCATTGCTGGCCAGATACGGAAACATCAATCATTACTCAAAATATAGCAAGGCATAGATGGAATAGCAATCGATAAGATCGCTTTTTAATTCCATTCGATGTCTCGTGGTTGAGGGTTCCTGTGGCTACCTGCTAAGGTGGCCATAACAATAAAACACCGGGGACTGTCCCGATAACTGGCGTGGAAGAGATATACGTCTATTGTGACCAAGCAATCACTTTTGCCGGGATAATGGTTTGAATCTCTATTTAGGTTGAATTAGGGCTTTATTTGATTAATGCCTCTTTGAATGTGTTAAATTATTGTAGGTATTTTATTTTCATTTACAAGTTACTTTTACTCGAAACACTCTTTGTACTAAATGGTTTAAATAGTTGGTTTGTTTACAAATTCAAAACTTATTCTTTATGTATTACCGTCATGAATCATTTTCACGAGACTTTTTTTATAGAATTAAAAAAAATTAACATCTCACGAAAGGAAATAAAAAGAAAGTCAGATCTTTGTGTACCTTTCCTTTTAAATTTCCGAATTTTACTTTACCATACATTACTACGCGCACAAAGCAACCTAAGCATTTTTAAAATCAAAAGTAAACCGTACGTTACAGCCCAACAAACTGAACAAAAGTCTAAAAGATGCGCTGATCTCGGCCGAATGCCTTTTGTACAAATTTACTTGCATTTAAAAGCACATCTGAATCGTATCCAAATTAACATAAAACCCAGAGGGCGATAAAAGTACACAGCACACTTCGCTACATTCTGTATATTTAATAGGGCTGTCTGTCATATTTTATTTTTAAATATTATATAGAAAAAAAATAAAAAGATCAGCTCTTTAAGCCATATTTTTTTCCTGCTAGATAAACAAGAAACTATGAAATATGAAATTCATGCAGCAAAGTAACAACAGTGGTTGGAGTAAAAATATTACCTGAAATATTAATATTACATTTCGCGTAATTAAAACTTTGTTTGCAATGACAACCATATTACAAGTAAATCTCTTACAGGTTTGTAGATTAAAATTGGACAAGGGTTGTGTTGTTTTAATAGAGAGTAAGTATTTGAATCCCGACTGAATGCCCGTGACTTAACTCGCGTCAAATTCAATTTTGCTATTCCGTTTGCAATTTTCAGTAGTCTATAAACATATTAGAAAAAAAATGAATAAATAAAAATGATTAAATAAATAAATAAATAAAATTAGGTCAAAATTTATCTGTTCACAAAATTTAATTCGAGTCCTTCCAGCCGTTTTAGCTTGAAGTAACAAACATCTTCCTGCCTTACCCCATTATATTTGAGGTCGGCAACACGTTTTCTTCTTCCATTCTTCCCTGTCAGACGTCATGGCATCATCTACTCCTTTCGCATTCAAATTTGTAGTAGTAGTGTGCTGACAATATCAAAGATTTAGGTATGATGGCATCCAAATAACGAGAATCACTTTCTTTTGGTTTGTATACCGCACTGTCTCTCATGCTATGAAAATGGACGGGCCTCAGCGGAATATGCAAATTGCATAACGTTTAATCGAGTGTCTGTCAGTCTGGTTAAAGTTTGACGCTTGATGTAGTACGCGTCAGTTTTGGTTTGATACGACAGGTGGTGCTGCTCGCATAGGATTTGATTATGACGTCGATGGAGTAGATAAAGTTGTGTGCACGTTTTACGTAGACGATGAAGATGATATCGTTTTAGCTTTGTTTCCTACTTCGATAATTCTTCCTAGGTTTTAATTGTCATCGTCAACGGTAGTCTGGTTAAATACATTTTTAAGTAACTGCTTCTTTTATCCTTGTTTCGCTCGAGTCTGACTCATTCACTGTCATCATAGGTGTTCAAAGCACATATAAGCTAATAAGTACCTCCCTAGCTTTAACAGAATTTATATTCAATTTAACAACACATGATTTTCATTATGTACTGACATACATCATGAAAATTTGCAAAACAAACAAATAAAAAAACGTTTAAAAAGTTATAAATGGCAGCCCTGTCCATTTTTACGGCTGCAATACCGTTTATATACAGGATGATGAGCGAGGCCTCGCAACTCAATTAGCTAATGAAAACGTGCTGTTTTGATCAACTTAAATGTAGTCAAGACTAGCGACGCTTTTTCGCGTATTTTTATAATTTTACTTGCTTACTTGATAACTCGGTTTAGAGCGTCTGAATATTCAAGAAATGTGAATTGTGTTGCAAGGGGAGGGAAAGACGTCTCTTTTTATAATTTCTTGAGCAACTAAGAATTTTTGATAGAAACTGATAAAAAACTGAAATTAAGTATTGTTTATTGCACTCGATGTAGTGTTTTATCGGTTTTTAAATTTAAAATGTTCGACAATAAAATGGTCGACTTCACGGGACTTCATGAATAACTTTGACGGAATATTAATCTGATATATATACATACGCACATCTATTGTCTACTAAATACTAGTGTTATAACAAAATATACACTAAAAATACAAAACAAATACATTTACTAATGTTTGTAAACGCACCCACGATACAGGGGAAACTCTTAATGTGGGGCTAGGTTTAAAAAAAAAAAGTAAATGCAAGTTAGCTGGCTGTATACTTAAAAAACATGTTCGACCGTACTAGCAGAAGTAAAGCAATTTGCAGCACTTACATAGAAACCGATCGTCTGGCAGACTCCATCGCTGATTGGATGGCTAATCAGCCACCAGCCTCACAGGATCTACCCGAGAAATACTTGCTTCCTTTGTTTCTCAGTTTTTTTTTCTAATCCATTAGTTGAGGTTGGTTTTTAGAGAGTAAACTGAAATGTAAGTGGTGTTGAAGGTCAGAGGCGCACACGTAAGGTCTTCTTTGAAAGGATTAGGCAGTATGGATGTGATAAGATCCTGTATTTTTTTTGGAGTTTTAGAATATTTTTCTGTTGCTCCTTGTAATCAGTTTTTAAAGTATTTCACACACTTAGCTTAAATACATGTATGAATGTCTTACATTATGTTTTCATTTATTTATGTAAGTCATTTCAAAGTTGGTAAAGATTTGCGACTAAAACTTACAAAATAATCAATCATCAACATTCATGATAGTTCACTGTTATTTTCAATTATTTTTTTTTAACAAAATTCTCAAAGAACCATTATAATCTCATAAAACATAATTCGTTTAAATTACAGAAACAGGTAATTAAGTTTTCAACTTTAAAATGTAATTAATTACATTTAGTGTAAAATCAGCCAGAGCGGAGTGTTTAATTCACACCTCAAACACTGAAATATTGTTGGTTATTAATTAATGAGGTTACATTATAAATAGTGCAATTATACCGAAAACCTATCGAAACTATAAAAGTTTAATTGCTACTGCTCAGATTACTACATTTGTGATAAATTAAACTAATGTGAGTTTGAATTTCAGTTCGAGTTCATTTGAGAAACAATTTTGTGTTGTTAATTATTGTGTGAGGTTCTCATTTCCGTGGGTAAGGTATTTTTTAGTAAGTAATACATAATTATTATTGTCCATATTTCAGTGTCACTGCCAAGGGTTCATAACTTTGAGAGTCATATGTTCAAAAATCATTTTCTCTAAAATTGCTTTTTAATCGCATTTGCAACACATACTGTTCTAAACCAGTATTCTTCCAAAAAGAAACATATCGAATAAATTTTTCATCGACTCACCAATATACGAGGACGCCCGCCCTTGTTACCCGCCCGCCCAGCCGAAGGTTGCCGGGTTGCCGGTCCCCAGACGGATTTGCATATCCTTTCTTTTTGCGAAAGCACTGAAATCGCGAATACCTTTTGGGATTAGGGATTTTGTATCGATAAATGGAAGTTGAAAATGATATTGCGTGTGATTATATTTTATGTATTGATTTATGTTGAGAGGGATGGAGGAGGGTCGGGTGAGAAAATTGTGAATTGATGTGTTTGTTTTGTCTATGAAACCGGTCAGTCTATGTTATTTATGAATTTGATGTTGTTGTTTTTTTATTTTTTAAGATTGGTTGTTATTATGTGAATAGTTTTTAATAGATCTTGTTGAATAATTTAGTTGAAATTCGAATAACCACTGGGTTACTCTATGGTTATTGGTTAATCTAGGTACTGACCTAGATTAAAATATAACTCCTTATTAACGCACATTGGCCCGTTTAGACGAAGTTAAACGTCTAAGAGGGTCAATGTCCTATAAAAATTAGATTGTAATATTTTAGTTACTCAAACTCAGCTCACTGATGCAGTCCTAAAATCACGCAGTGACTCAAGCAATGGACTGATAGTTGTCTCGTGTGGTTGTGAGTTTAAATGTTTAGAACCCACCCACGATACAGAAGAAATTCCTAGAGTGGGAAACAATTTTTTTTTTTAAATGAAATGCCCAGGAGTCAGGGCATGCTGCATAAGATGGATTCACTAAGAAGAAATTCGCTCTCACTTAGGAAGTGGCAATGTGATACAGGGTGTCTGAAAAGGCCACTTTAGCAGATCATAACAGGAATATAATTGCGTTAAAATTTTAAAAATAGTCACAGATGCAGTTACTATGATGAATGGTTCATTTTACGAATTTTAACTCAATTCATAATTATAAACACATTATGATCTGCTAAAGTGGCCATTCTAGGCCCGCTGATTTGAATAATTCCAAAGAATACTCCCGGATACTATAATTATGTATCCCAGAAAAATATCTCCCACGACCCATATTAAAACGAAAGTAAAACGAACCTTGTGTCACAACTCGATACGGATGACTTTCACATAATACAGGGCAGTCACCGTGATACACCATCACTATGCCCTCACGAGGCTAATCTGAGCACAAAGCCTTCTTCCACCAATAAGAATGACTGATCACATGCTTAAAGGGGTTGAAAGACATTTATACCTCGCGAGGTTTTATTAGGAAGAAACTCCTTGATTAACACCTTGAAAACTTATCTGGCTTCCCAGTATTTTCTAGGTGGGCACAAAAGAACTTTTTACTTCTTTTTTTTAGTACACACTATAATATTACATTATCAAGGGGAAAAAAATATGTAGTAATCTCAGCGGGTCTAAAATGGCCGCTTTATCAGAATCCACGCTTAGTATGAATCACGTTAAAATTTAAAATTCTTAAAATGGACTTAATGTCAATAACTATAAAGTCCATTTTAAGAATTTTAAATTTTTATTCAAAATAAGATTCTGCTAAAGCGACCATTTTAGACACCCTGGAAGGAATGATCAATTCTAAAAAAAATTTCCTTAGCAGAAAGCTACATTTTTTGTGAACTCTAAAATAATATAATGTATATATATATCATGCATTTTAGTTGAGCTATAAAAAATTTCGTGGACGAAGTTGCGGACGAATTGCTAGTGCAGTAAATATTTTTATTAAAGTATGTTTTTCTTTTTCCAGGTATGTCTTCACAATCGGTTTTCTTCAATGTGGTAAGCTAAGATACACAGACTTTATCGTGCTTGCTCACGGTAAACCTAACATCAGTTTTGATAATCCATGTTAAAATTGTAAAGAAGAAATTATTTTATCATAATTGTACATCAGGTTGATCGTGTCTCATTTTGCATGATAAATATTTTTTTTCAACATTAGCATAATCGAATCGTAATCGGATCGTAGGCACTAAAACCACAATCCACATTGTGACTACCTCTTACGTTAGTAGTAAGTGAGTTTCTATGTAATGACCAGCCATAGGCTTTTTATAGCCAGTGGACAATAAGACTATTATAATACAAAGAAATAAAGGGTTATGAGACCTTGGTTCTTAATGTTAGTGTTAGGCCAAAGTGCCCTTTGATTTTTTAAAGTATTTTCTTAACAATAGGTCTGTTGAAGCATTACAAGAGTGATAAGCCTTAGTTATGACCTCTATAAGAGCATAGAGTCTGGATTATTTTATTTGTGCATAAAAAATGGTAATACAAGGTGTAAATTAACCCATCACACAGCCGTTAACCAAGCCTTCTGTACATCAAACTAAGTACCCCTACGCTAATTTTTTTGCTGGGAAACTACTTTTTTTTTCTTTTACTGGGTCAAAAATCATATTTTACGGTAAATTGCAAACATTGTGCTAGTGGATGCTTTGTATAGTAAACGAGTCATCGAGGTAATTTGAATAAGGTTATGACCTGAAAAACTAGTATTAAAAAACAGCTGTGAAAAATTTTGACCCCCAATATTTCCGTAACTTTTGTTCCCTGGTATGGCCTAGAACGAACAAAAATCGATATTTTTTTTACAATCTTTATGTTCATTTTTGCCACGTTTTCTGTGGGACTTTGACTGTCTCATTGGTCTAAGGCTGAGCTTTAAGGTCCTGCATGAGACCTGGGAGCAGTGTTAATAATTTCTCCGTATTAGGCACTGAATCTGGAGAGCATTGTTGATTACAATAGGCTCACTCCTATTACAAGGGACTTACATAATTATATAACTGGCGAAATGTGGGCGTACTGGGTACACTTCTGCCTAATTCTTCGGGGTTTACGGGCGGGATGTTAAGATAATGTGAGTATACTATGTTTAATCCATTCACGTTTCCGTGACACGGGCATTTAGGCGCTGGCGCTCTTCTGCGTACAGCATTTTTTTTTGGATAGTAGGAACTCAACAAATGACTCCTCCTGCTCTGGACAAACGGTAGGGAATATCAGACTTCTACTGACTAAAAACCACCTATGTCCCTTCTTAGGCTTTTATGTAGAGGCCAAAGTACCTATCTCTTTAGAACAACCTGCAGCTCCGACGGGCTTCTGCATACACCTTTGGATAACACAGGCGTATTGTTATGTGTTAACTAAACACACACACACACACACACACACACACAAATATATATACACACACACACAAACGCACACATTATATTATACGCTCTTTAAGATTTTGTTATTGTGTTTTCTTTGTTTTATTTTTTATTTTTTAACAAATATAAACAGTGTATAAAAACATTAATTATTTGATAATAAAAATTTAAAAATAAAATGTATATTTGTTTTTGCAACAATAAAATGTAATTAAACAGAAATTCAATTTAATAATTATTATAATTTTCAATAATTCTATTGATTTAATAAAAACTTCCATTTTTGTATTTTGAATTGTAATTTTAAACATATTTTAATGAACTGTTTTCTTTTTTATTAATCAATTTTAATTATATAGATTTTATTTCATGTTAATAGTTCTTCTGCCTGTAGGGGGGAGTCCCTGGTGTCCTGAAATACAAGTCACGACTTAGTTAGGCACCAGTCTCCCACAAATACTCATTGTAACTTTTATTAATCCAGTACTAAATTTTTAGTTTTAAGTTGTGTTTGTGAAAGAAAATAAACATTTTTATTATTATTATTAACTGGCTGGGTGTGCTGGACTTCTATATTTTTAACTTTTCGTCATGCAATTATTAGTTTTCGTATAGTTTGAACCACAGTCAACGAATAGAGAACCCAATCACAGTTTTTCCATTTAATTATAAGTAACAAGGTGCATTGTCATGTTTAGTTTTATTCCGTTCGGCTTTTCTTATTGCTCTATATTAGGGTAATCTAGCTCAAATGAGCTTTTATTGGCTCTTTACAAGGCAAAGTCTAATGCGTTGAGCCTAATACTACAGGTGGGTTATCCTGGGGGTACTATAATAAAATAAAAAATATATACCTATTAAAAAAAAATATATGAAAAATGTTCGCCGACGCATTTACTGTTATGAAAGGACCAGTTTACATTTTTAAACGCAATTCATATTCTGATCTGCTAAAGAGGCCATTTAAGACATCAATCTTCTTCCTGATTGTGTGGTTAGTGCTTAGACTGGTGTCAGATTTTTTTGAGGTCCCTGATTTGGATATATCTCACAGACATGCTGACTTCCTTAAGATGTTTTTCTTCACCGATGTGATAATTAATCATTACGCAAATGATTCTGAAAATTCAGAGGTGCGTGTCTTGGCTTTGAACTCGAGACTTATTTACTTAATTATCTTGACTTGCTAGGCTATCACTGCTTTTTCTCGATGAAATGGACGAGGTATACAGCCTGCATTACCGTGTAACCAGTGCCAAAATGATTCGTATTTTTGAAAACACTCTACTTGTACGCAAAAATAAACAAGTTACCACTTTATTTTTCTTAAGCAAGTGAAGATATTTTTATTTTTATACTCGTACCTATACTTTTATCGCATTGAGAACAGACTTCAATCTACCAGTGGCTTCGAAATGTCACCGAGCGGATCACATTCAGGAGTTATGACTTACGATGCGAAACATAACCCTGCCACACAATACTCCACTTTATCTTCTTTCAACATAGTTCAATTTCATCTGTCTTTAGCCTAAATTATTATCAGCCTGAAATGTGACACAGTAACTCAATTTTACGGGGTTCTCAACCTTAAATCGGGGTCAATTGAGTGGAAAATCCTCTGTCATTTTTAGCCCAGTGTTGTACTTCAATATACGGATGGTATAGCGACATTTTACAGTTGAAAGTTAATCTTGTATGTTTGTTTGTGTTACGAATGGGTGTTTAGCGGATTACAGGAACATGTTTTATTAAGGGTTCAATCTATGTTCGATGTGTTTGAATTTGCATTGTTTTGTGATGTAGTCTATGTTAAAAATCCCTTTGTTCGAGATATTATTTAGGATTATCCTTTTGACAGTGTTGACAGGCGTGTGGGTGTTGACTTGACTTTGATTAAGTGGCCGGTATTTACATTTTTGGATTGATGTTAATAACAACAGTATTGTAGGAATGTTCTAAACCACAGTAATAATTAGTGGTGAAAGTTTTCATGAAAAGTCATCATGGTTATCTGGGGGCACGGCAGTGCCCCCGCCAAGTCGAGCAATAAAGCGGCACGGCCGTACTATCCTTTTCTCGAACCAGTTCAGGCCATTTTCGACCTCCTATAACTTCGTTGTGGATAAAACTAGAAGCCTGAATTTTTGAAGAATTATAACTAATCAAAGTTCCTTAGTTTTGTCACTTACTGACTGACTGACTGACTGACTGATTGACCGATCATCAAAAGTCTAAGGCACTTCTAGCAGACATAGAAGCTTCAAATTTAGAACACAATTAGTGTTTAGTGTATAAACCATGGAAAAACTAAAAAAGTATACAATTTCAGTCTAGTTTTCTAGATAAACTAACTGCATAAATAACTTTGTAATCCCATATAATTGTAAAGGATTACAAAGTTAAAGTTATTTTTTCAGTGAATGAATTTTACGAGTTATTAAATTAAACATACTTCCTAGTTTCTGATTGATCTGAAATATTGCACGTATATGTATATCGCCTATCAATGCAATATTATGATGATATGGAACTGATCTGATGATGGAGCTGGAAGTTGACCATAGGAACTCCATTTTAGAATATCATAACCCCATCGAGTTTGGACTCGTTTGATTTGTCTTGTCGAGTAGTTTGTCTTAAGATGGTGTCCAGGGTCTGTTGGTGGAGCTGGAAGGTGGCCATAGGAATTCCGTTATAAAACCACATAACCCCATAGAATTTGAGCTCATTTGATTTGTCTTGATGAGTACTCTGTATTTAGTTGGTAACCAGGATCTGAAGATGGAGCTTGAAGGTGGCCATAGGAACTCCGTTATAGAACGACATAACCCATCGAGTTTAGACTCGTTTGATTCGTTTTGACGAGTACTTTGTCTTTGGATGGTCTCCAAGATCTGTTGATGGAGCTTGAAGGTGGCCATAGGAGTTCCGTTATAAAACGACTTGACCTTGTCGAGTTTTTACTCGTTAGATTCAGCTTGTCGAGTAGATACTTTAGCAGTACTTTAAATCGATGAATAAGACTGCTTCAAATTCGAATAAACCTATGTATTGTTGATTCATTAAACGAAATAGATAGAATGAGAGACGCTATAAAAAGAAATGAGATCCCACCAAAAACAAAACTTGTAAAAAAAGCCAAGCCGAGCGATGCGATGGCCAAGTCAATCTTTTATTTAAAACATCAAAGATTGTTAAGTAGTGATTAAATATATTAACTGACTTGGTATTACATGGATCTCACTACTTTTTACGGTAAAAGTGAGTTGCTCGACTTGGCTTTTTTTACAAGTTTTGTTTTTGGTGGGATTTATATTTTCATATACTACGAACTCTTCGTATTTGTACACCCTCTAATATTCTCTAGTGATACACTCCAAGGTGTTCGTAGCGAGTCGCGTCAAAATGAGCGTGCTATTGTGATTTTACGGTCGAAAGCTGTCCTGAATGAAGGCCTCACGGACCGTTGACTCAATCCTCGAGGATCCAAGGGTACACCTCGCGGGTGAAGGGTTAAGCATATTAGGGAATTTTAAAATTGATTTACTAATGTAGACTATGTAACGAATCTACCGATCCTTAATAAAAAATAAAAGAGTTAAGGTAGATTGTACAATAAATATTAATTTTTAAGATAAAAAATACAAAAGAATATATAAAACACCTTCCTACCTATCACACACTCAGGCGGCGGAGGTTTTTAAAATTTAGTTAGTGATCCACTTTTAATTGAGAGAAGAGAGATCCGCTTCTTAGATGGTGATCCACTTTTGGTAATGAATGATGGTGATCCACTTTGAGTTGGTCTGGACAGTAGAACTTTGTAGATATATGTATGCAGAATCCATACGTAGAAACGGGACAACCTCGACGTAGATTCCCGTGTAATTGACTGAATCTCGACAGAAACGAGTAGCGTTGATTCTCAGCGTAGAGTCGATCGTAAAATAAAACGTAAAATCAACCGGACATAATCCCGGCGTGGAATCCAGTGTAAAAGTTTTTGGGTCAGCATCAGCTGCCCATTTTTATACCAAAAAATCACATTTTTTTCTCTTCTAAAATTCTTTGACAATTTCGAATTGAAATATGACATGTCACCTGCCAGTCATATAACCAGCCAGGAGTATTCCACCAAGACGTAATAGAACCTCCGAGTGTGCTTTTAGAATTTTAAAATTATAATTTAAAATAAAGTTATTTTAAATTATAATTTTAAAATTCTAAAACCAAAAAGTGACCTTAGACTAAACTAGAAAGAAACTATGACAAAAAGAAAAGTACCTACTGACAGTTTGGCACATTTGACATACATGTCACAACAATGAAAATATGAAAACTAATATTTAATTTCAGCAATTTAAATGGAAACGAATCGTTTAGAACGTTTCGCCGAGTATAAATAAAGATAAACTATAAAAAGGATGATAAATGGTATGTGATATACATATATAATGATAAGTAGGAATATAGCATATACTATAACTATTAGTAGTGGTAGACCACATTATATTATTACACTGTTTCTTACATTAAGTAGAGTTATTATTGCTATTGTTTATTATGTACCAGTAGTGTTTTGAGGATTCTGTTTACCTCCATTAGAAAAAGGTTAGTTCATATTAACCTCAGTGGTGCAAGTAGAAAGGCAGAAATAAATCAATGTATGCAAAGCTAGTAAAAAAAATATTATAATTAATTTGTTCGTATCGACGTAACAATCAGATTATACAGATTGTAATTTTGGACAGATTGTTAAGGGTGCTAGTAAATGGACACCTTTTTTTTTTTTTTTTTTTGGTGGGTGTAAAATCATCGAATAACCCCTCCCGCTCTTGGGCAGAGCGAAAGGGAGTGTCAGACTTCTACTGACTAAAAACCACCCATGTTCCTTCTTCGCCCTCTATGTCGAGGCCGCGATAACCGTTGGACTACCCGCGGCCCCGACAGGCGTCGGCCCTTTCGGGCCCCTCCCATGTTGCTGACATCTCTTTGAGGCGCGCGTGGAACACGAACGCGCCGTCGACACGGCCTGTTTTCGTCGTGAGACGGACGGACGGCGAGTTAGCCCATCACTCACCGTCCACAGGCCCGCGTCTACGGTGGCCGGAGGTCATCGCGGGACCCCCGACGCCCGGAGCGCCTCCCGCGGCGGCTGGGACGAGAGGTTCTCTCCCTCTCGCGTTCCGCCACCTCCTTCGCCAGCATCACTGCTTCGCAGAAGGAGGCGACGGCGTCCCATTCCTCCTCGCCCCGGACCATGGCTTGCACCAGGGCCGGGCGCGAGAGGTCGCCGCCGCCGATCGCCGCCACGAGAACACGGCGGGGCTCCGCCCAAGCGGGGCACACCTCCACTGTGTGCTCCACCGTGTCCTCCGGCCGATCCTCGCAATGGTGGCATCCGGGCGTTTCCTCCCGCCTGATTCGGTGCAGGTACCTCCCGAAACAACCGTGTCCGGTAAGGACCTGCGTCAGACGGAAGGTGAGGGCGCCGTGGCGCCTCTCAAGCCACTCCTCAAAGAGGGGACTTACCGCCACTATCGTGGCGTGCCCTGCACGGGGTTGCGACAGTCGCTGTCTCCAAGCCGCCATGAGATCGCACCGGAGGTCTGTCCGCCGCGCAGCAATTTGCCGCGGCAGCGGAGTGACCCCCCGGCGCAGCGCCTCCGCGCGCCATTGATGCAGGCGCGCGAGGACTATCGCCTCCAGATCCCACGGCGGCAATCCGGCAAGGAGGTTCGCCGCTTCGCGGGAGATCGTGCGGTACCCCCGTACCGTCCTCACGGCCATGACCTTTTGGGGCACGTTCAGGTAGTGGGCGGCCCGCTTCCTCAAAGCAGGCGCCCACACCGGCGCCCCGTAAAGGGCCATGGACCGCACGATCCCCGCGTAGAGCCTCCGGCAGGAGGCATTTGGCCCCCCCAGATTGGGCAAGAGCCACCTAAAGGCAGCCCCGGCCCGCTCCAGTCTGGGAGCCAAACGTCGGAAATGCTCCACGAAGTTCCACCGGCTGTCGAGGACGAGTCCTAGGTACTTCAAAGTACACTCGATGCCGATGGGAACCCCTCCCACCATTAACTGGGATCCCGACGGCAGCGCATTCCCACGTCCATGGAAGCCCATGGCCTCCGACTTGTGAAGCGCCACCTCGAGACCCAGCTGCCGGATCCTCTCTACGACTATCGCAACCCCGCCTGTCAAGTTGTCGGCCGCCGCCTCGTACGACCCACCCTGAGCTAGCACCAGCGTATCGTTCGCGTAGCAGACTACGCTGACGCCGCTAGGGAGGTCGGCGCGCAGCACCCAGTCGTAACCGATGTTCCACAAGGGCGGCCCCAGAACCGATCCCTGTGGAACACCGCACGACATCTCTCGCCGGTTCCACTGTCCGTCTTGAAGTAAATGGACACCTGGGATACTCCATCAGATGGAGCATAGTCTGATCTCTGGCCAGAGGGCCACATTCGCACTCGATGTTGCAGGAAACAATAGTTTTTAATAAATAATAGAATAATTAAGCTCCCACACGTACTGACACTTCTGTTTGTGATGATGCATTACACTCACTCTACTGTTCTTTACTTTATTAGTAAAGAACAGTAGAGTGAGTGTAATGCATCACTCAGTCTCAGGGTCAGTCTTTTCTGTACGAGTTCTTGGATCATTTGGAACCATTTTAAAGAAATCATCATTATTCACAAATGTCAAGTCGAAAACCTCAAAAATAATATCTGTTACAAACAGGTATCAAAAACCGATATTGTTCCCGAACAACTTGTCAAACTGAGATAAAATCTAAAGAGTCTGTTCGCTGCTCAGATATTCACGAGCAGCGCCATCTGTCGTGATTTATGGTGATCTGTAGCTTTTAGCTAACTTGTAAAGTATATGCATAGCTGGGGGATGGAAGAGTTTTGTCCGATCAAGTTGTGTTGTTTGTTTGATTTTGTGGATATTGTGCTAAAAATAAAGTGGATATCTTAAAATGAAATATATGCACTACGTATTTTTTGATAACCGTACATAACTAATATATGTAGGAACGGAATGTTATGACAGATGAGTGGAATGAAGCGTAAAGATGAATGACAGATGTGAAGCATGTTGAACGAAAGAGATGAAAGTATGAAATAGTCTAGGAGTGAAAGAGAAAGCAAGTAAATGTTAAAAAAGGTGAAAAGAGAGAGAGGGGTTATAAGGGGACTAAGACGAAGGACGTTAGCTACAAAGACGTGTTAAAAATAAAATTTAAGTTAATTGCAAAAAAAAAAAAAAAAAAAACAATAAAAAATAAAATTTAAGTTAATTACAAAGATCAGTGCTTTTATTTGGCCTATATCGAACTAATCCCACATAGTTTTGGGGGCTCGTCCGGGATAGTTCGATATTTCCAGTTTGCTGGGCCAAAGCTCGAGAAAAGACGAGAGCTGAAAAACCCGACGCCAAAGACGTGGAGCGGCCGGTGATTTTGCTCTAGCGAAACGACGGAAAAAAACGATAGAAGACGGTAACAGTAGTTACAAAAGACTTGGCAAAGACGAAATATGGGTGGACACGGAAAAGATCGCCGACAAAGCCGTCAAGCGGACTATGACGAAGACGACCGCGTGGCAGCTGCATCGACGAGACAACCGTTCTGCCGAGATCAGGCTATATTCCAGACGGAGAACTTGGTGGCAAATTTCAGCGGACAAGATAAATCGTATTCGGTGGCTAAATGGGCGACCGACATCGATGATAACGCTGAAATATTTCAATGGACGCCCCTACAGACTCTGATAGTTGCTAGAAGATCTCTGACGGGAACTGCAGCCCTGTGGTTAAAATCTGAAAAACCATTCAAAAGTTGGGACGAGCTGAAGGCGGGTTTGCTGAAAGAATTTCCGGATTCGATAGATAGTAAAACTATACATGAAATGATGGCAACTAGAAAGAAGAAGAAAGACGAACGTTGTTTAGACTACCTGTTAGTTATGAAAGAAATGGGAAAGCGCGGCAAAATGCCTGATTATGTCGCCATAAAGTACATCATAGACGGCATAATTGATTCAGAAGTGAATAAAATGGTGTTATATGGTGCTATAACGTACACGGAGCTTAAGGAGAAAATCAAAATATACGAAACGATTAAAGAAAAGATGGGCGCAAATTACGTCCGAAATAAGAAGCCTGACAGCCGTGATGGTAGTGCTGGTACGAGTATCAAGAGGTGCTACAGCTGTGGAGAAAGAAATCACCAATCATCACAGTGTCCTAATAAAGAAAAGGGTCTGAAATGTTTCAAGTGTAACGAATTTGGGCATATCTCGACGCAATGTAAACAAAGCGGAAACATTCGGTCAAGAACGAGTGAAGAGAACAAGGAACGAGAATGGCGTGGTGAAAAAGCAAGAACGAACTCTTCCGAAGATAGACGAGCGATGTGTGTGGCTGACTTCACGCCGAATGTTTACGAGGTTGGCAAACCTGACGATTACGGCAGCCATGACAGCTCATTTGACAGTCTTACCAACTTTACCGACAAGATGGCGAATGCAGTGGGAACTGACGCTAACTTCACGGATGTTTACGACGAGATAAAGACGCCGGCGCAAATACGTTTTGAAAATGCCTGCAAGACGATATTTATCAATAAGTGCGAAGTAACCGCGTTAATTGACTCTGGAAGTGAAGTGAACTTAATGTGTACCGAGCTTTACGTACATTTAGGATCTCCGGAATGTGTAAAAACCGCGACGAATCTAGTAGGCTTGGGAGGCAGAATAGTGTCGACGGAAAAGTTAACTGCTTCTGTATTGTTAGACGGACACGATTACAATGCTACATTTTATGTTGTTCCAAGGCATGCTATGCCATGTAGTGTTATATTGGGTCAAGACTTCCTCAAGGACGTGTTTACTATAATGTCGAAAGGGTCAATACTGATTGCACCAAACATAAACAATTGGTTGTCAAAGGTTTGTTGTGTGGTTAGTCAGGATCAGTTTGTTTTAGGTAACATTAAGAATAAGCAAGTTCGGCAAGATGTTATTGACTGTGTGAAGAATTATAAGCCTAATCAGGTAAAGGAGGCACCAATAGAGTTGCGCATTGTGCTCAAGGATGACATACCTGTGGCTCAACGACCAAGACGTATATCTTTAGCCGAACAACAGATGGTGGAGAAGCAAGTAGCAGAGTGGCTCAAGGATGGTATCATTCGCGTAAGTTTTTCTGAATATTCCTCTCCTCTGGTGTTGATAAAGAAGAAAGATGGTAGTACTAGGATTTGTGTAGACTATAGGCCAATCAATAAAAAAACTTTTAAGGATGAATTTCCTCTGCCCATTATAGACGATTTGATAGATAAACTTAGAGATGCTCGTGTATTTAGCGTATTAGATTTGAAGAATGGTTTCTTTCACTTGAAAGTTAATAAAGACAGCATCAAGTATACTGCCTTTGTTACACACAATGGTCAGTACGAATTTTTGAGGGCACCTTTTGGGTTGTCAGTATGTCCAAAGTACTTCATGAGATTTGTAACCATGGTGTTTCAGGATCTTATAGCAAAAGGAATCATAGTCATATTCATCGATGATTTATTAATTCCTGCTGTTGATGAATGCCAGGCTTTGCAGCGATTGAGAGATGTGTTGGATGTTGCATCACAGTACGGTCTGCAGATAAATTGGAAGAAAGCACAACTACTATGCCGGCGTATAGAGTACCTAGGACATATTATAGAAGATGGGAAGGTACAACCTTCAACAGAGAAGACAGATGCAGTAACCAGGTACCCTGAACCTAAGACAATAAAGCAACTACACAGTTTCATAGGATTAACGTCATATTTTAGAAAATACATCAAAGATTTTGCACTAAAAGCTAAGCCGTTAACTGATTTGTTAAGAAAAGATGTACCTTTTGAGTTTAATGATATTCAGAGAAGTGCATTTAACATGTTGAAGAGTGCACTAGCTAGTAGCCCTGTGCTAAGAATTTATGATCATCAGCTGGTAACGGAGTTGCATACAGATGCCTCTGCAATAGCATACAGTGCTATTTTGTTACAGAGAGACCACACAGGTGAGTTACACCCTGTACACTACTACAGTAGGAAGACTAGTGAAGCCGAGAAGAAATATAGTAGCTATGAGTTGGAAGCATTAGCTATTATTGAAGGAGTAAAGAAGTTCAGACACTATTTGTTTGGTAAGCATTTTAAAATTGTAACAGACTGTCAAGCATTCCAAAAGACATTGAGTAAAAAGGATTTATCAACAAGAGTAGCCAGATGGGTGTTGTTACTGGAGGAGTATGATTATGTTATTGAACATAGACCAGGAGGTAAGATGCAACATGCCGATGCCTTAAGTAGAAACCCATTTGTTGGAGTTATTGAACTAAGCTTGCATGAGCGTATCAAGCAAGCACAAATGTTGGATGATGGTGTAAAGGCGATTATAGACATACTAAAACTGCAGTCATATGATGACTATTCCTTTAGTGATGGTTTATTGTACAAGGGAATAGAAAGAAAGTTGGTGATACCGAAAAGTTTGGAATTGGAGGTTTTGAGAAGGATTCATCAAAAGGGTCATTTTGGAAAAAGAAAAATGTTAGAATCATTAGAACAAGATTACTACATAAAAAATGTAAGCAAAAAAATTGAAGAACTTTTGTTGTCATGTGTACCTTGCTTGCTAGCAACGAAAAAAGAGGGTAAGCAGGAAGGATTGTTAAACTGTATTGACAAAGGAGGCATTCCTTTGCACACCCTGCATTGTGATCACATTGGACCTCTTTCAGAGACAAGGAAAATGTATAATTACATCTTAACAGTCGTGGATGCATTTACGAAGTTTGTGTGGCTGTTTCCAGTGAAGGGAACTACCAGTAAGGAGACAATAGATAAACTAATGATACATCAGCAGATATTTGGTAATCCTACACGATTAATTTCAGATCGAGGTACTGCATTTACCAGTAATGAGTTCAAGGAGTATTGTGAAAAGGAAAGTATTCAACACATAACCATAACTACAGGGGTACCAAGGGGAAATGGTCAGGTGGAGCGCATACACAGAGTTCTCATAGCGGTGTTAGCTAAGCTATGTATTGAAGAACCATCTCAATGGTACAAGCAAGTCAGCCGAGTGCAGAGAGCACTGAATAGCACGTATCAGAGAAGCATTGACACCACCCCTTTCGAACTCATGCTGGGTACGAAGATGAAAACTAAAGAAGATATACAGATTTATGATTTGCTTCAGCAAGAGCATAGAAGTAATTTTGTGCAAGACAGGGAAGACTTAAAGATGAAGGCAAAAGATCAAATAAGAAAAATTCAAGATGAAAATTGTAGGACATACAATAGAAAGAGAAAGGAAAGTCGAAAATATGTTGTAGGAGATATTGTAGCCATCAAACGGACGCAGTTTGGCAGCAGCCTAAAACTTAAGCCTAAGTATTTGGGCCCATATAGGGTCACCAAAGTCAAAAGGAATGATCGGTATGATCTTGAGAAGATAGATCGTATGGCGGATGGTTCACGAGTGACATCTTCCTCAGCCGATAATATGAAGCCATGGCCCGTGTTTGGCGATAGTTTTGAGTTAGGTGAGTAGGTCAGATCCTATCAGCGGTTGTGTTAGGTTAGGAAATACATGGTTGTTCTTGACCTAATATTCCATTATGATGTTTAGGGTTATGTCATGTAAATGTTGTAAAATGTACTCTGTGTTAGTTTCTTTAAATTACCATTTGATGTACAAGTTGAAGATGTGGAGATTGTCTTGTTATTTCTAGTTGTAGAACAAGAAAGCTGTTGTTATGTAAAATTTAGTTTTAAAAGTTTTGCCTAATTTAATTTATGCTAAGTATTGGTTCTCGTGCAGTGTACCCTATAGTATGGTGTACACTCATTGTAATGTTTGTGCTAATTGTAAGATTTAACTGGAAGTAAAATAAGTTTAAGAGTTTGTTAATCTGATATGTACTTAGTAATGATGTGGTTAGATGAAGAAGGGCATGACAAGGTGTGTAAAATTTTATTAAATAAATAATTTGTTATTGTATAAAGTTCAAGTTGTGAATGGTGTTGTTTTGTTTGTTCAGTTTAGATCTGACTGGGGACAGTCAGATATCAGAATGGCCGAGTTGTAGGAACGGAATGTTATGACAGATGAGTGGAATGAAGCGTAAAGATGAATGACAGATGTGAAGCATGTTGAACGAAAGAGATGAAAGTATGAAATAGTCTAGGAGTGAAAGAGAAAGCAAGTAAATGTTAAAAAAGGTGAAAAGAGAGAGAGGGGTTATAAGGGGACTAAGACGAAGGACGTTAGCTACAAAGACGTGTTAAAAATAAAATTTAAGTTAATTGCAAAAAAAAAAAAAAAAAAAAACAATAAAAAATAAAATTTAAGTTAATTACAAAGATCAGTGCTTTTATTTGGCCTATATCGAACTAATCCCACATATATATCAATAAAAATAAATGTACATGTGTAGAACTATTACAATACGGAGACCTAACTCTGTAAACGAACGGTGGCACTCAGGCCTCAGGCTTCAGGTCTCTAACATATTTTATTGTAGTTGGGGCTGGTTCTACAAAAGTTTGTTTGGGTGTTAGAGGTAGGAAAGGAGTACAAGTACAGAGGTAACTGACTTCTTTTTTTAATTCTTTCTTTCACCAACCAAAAAAAAAAAAGAAAATGATATTTAGTTTTATTTTGAAACGCTTTCTCGAACAGTAGAAACTGGTTCAAATGGCACACAGTTTTACACAATAATTATAACCCTTACTAACACGCCAGCTACTCGCTCAAGCCATCCACTAGCTGTTAGCTTCAAGTGTCGTCCAGTTCGCTAGGCAGCTGATCAAAGCTGCTCTGCGTGATAGCTTGCGTACCGCCCGATAAACTTGATGCCACACTTTTATAACGGAGATTATGTGTGCCGTAACATGTGCCATTATAGCATATTTTTCAACAGTTTTACTAAGCCCTGACCCATTTAAAGTAATGTTATTTTAGGCTGAATTACACCATTGGAACCTATCTCGAACCCCAAAATTTTTATATAAACTGTTCCAAAACAGTGAGACTCATCACTTTTACGAAATTGACACTGACAGGTTCTGAAAATAGCGTTTAAAATAATGAAAGAATGTCTGAATACAAAATACAGTTATCTTTTCAACTACAATTAATTTATCTTGTTTTTAATTACCAACTTTTATCCTTTTCTTAGCTAATAATCAGCGTTCCAGCAGAATTATATTAAAAACTCGTTCAGAAGTAGGTACAACAAAGATTAAGTATATCTTAAATCCTCAACAAGAGTTTACAAAACTTTAGTTTTACGCAAAAGCGGATACAACAAAAATTAAGCCTGGAAAAGCTCTTATCTCTACGAAACTTTTAAACTCTAAAATTCTTGAGACAGCCTTCCTTCTAGCATGAACTGTCTTGTCGGTAAAGTGATCACAAGGTTGTGAGGTCCTTAGTTTGATTCCCAGAGCAGTACAAGTATTATTTTTTACGTCATTAGCCCAGTTACTCGTTTCGTGCCAGTGGGTTCACCTGCTATTACACTATAATTAAGAGATTTTATATACCACTGCCATCTCCTAAGGGTAGCGCAAGTACGATATATGTGTACTGAGTACTTCATGACCCCAAAAAGGTAAAGATTGAGCGAACAGATTGAATTCTTGTGAAGGTCAGAGTGACTTAGATCGTTTGCTGACGAAGCACAAACTCACTAATGGAACGGCCAAGGGATTTGTATTGGTTTTGGGTTTTTAGCCTTTTTTAGCTGTTGTAATATGGAACGAGCAGATTGGTGCAGTCATCATATAAAGACGTTGAAAGTAGTTGAATACTTCGTTGGATTATGATGTTATGTTTGGCGGCGATCGCTGTTTTGAAGAATGTTTTCTCGCTGGTTTGATGAAATTTTGAAGGATGACGAGGATCTTTCCTATATATGTATATAGGAAAGATCCTCGTCATTATGTAACAGTTGATGAAACACTAAGTTCATACAATTGCCGTTTACAAATATCAGGGCATGTTTTTATCACTGTTTTGCATAATAAGATCATCTAGACTTGTTTCTCTAGGCACGTGATTAATTGTAGGCTTCAACACTTTAGCTTACCGTCATTCATGACAGGCCGGACTCTAAATTATATTTAAACACTTTTGCACTGAGCCCATTTGACCCACATTGGAAAGACTAAATAACTGATACACAGCAACTGACAAAGAAAACAGTTGAACTTAAAAACCCAGTTCCCAAAAAGATCAATACTCAAACACTAATCACATGTCTAAAAACCTAACCCCAGTTTACTTTCCGATCAGTCCAGCAATCCAACTAACTCCTTAAAAAAGAAAATGTCCTCTGAGTTGAACCCGTATTGAATGTTTGCGGAGGAGGTCAATAAGACAGCAGCTTAGCCGTTCGCCCGCTGACTCCGCACGAGCTGGGTAATGGGGTGTCACAGGATCTCCGCTCTATTTCTGTAACAAATCTATTATAGGATTGAATTGTGGCTGTATTTGTTAGAGATATATGTTTTTGGTTTGATAGGCGATTGAAGAAAAATTATAGTTTTTGTTGAACTAAACTCTTCGGTTTTAATTCCGTGAAAAAATAGTGTTCATGGAAAGCGGTAACTTATTATGTCCTATGGTGAGCTTGACATTTTCACTAAAGACTTTTGTGAAAGATGACATTTAATTACCTACTATGATAGTTCAAACTAAAACAGTATGTATAAACACATGCAAATGCATACACACCCACACACGTTCACCCACGGCCATTCATCCTAGTAGGTATGGCAGCTAGACAAAAAATAAAATATAGCAACGGTATTTGATGGAAAAGTAAAAGATGGCAAAGAGTTACTTCAAGCTGCTTATTACTTACTATAAGCCAATAGGACATTCGAAGGGTCAAAACAGAACTACGCAAAACTTCATTGAATTCAAAAGTTCCCCATAAGCTCCATGTTTTATTCAGGAGCTGACCTTCCATCGCTCTTACACGTCCACAGCATGTTCTCCTACATTCCCAGACATTTAAACCGTCTTTCAAAACAAGCTATAATGCTTTCTCAAACATTTTGAAGACGATAACCCCGCAAAAGTATGTAAATGTGTCCCGAGAAGGGTCTCGTACACGGAGTATGTTGCAAATGGAGTGTTCTGACGATTTGCCCTTCTACGGAATACTCAAAATGTCCCAATAACAACAGTCTGCGTAACATTGTTCTGTTGCCCTTACTCGTCAGATTATTTAATTCGAAATTTTCGTTGATATGTCAGTTTTACTGATTCGACAATTAGATGTCAAATCGACAGTTGCGTCAACTCGATCATTTTCACAATTGGTCAGTTTTTTCATTGGTTTTCTATGCCACCACTGTCGCTTCAAGCGTGTTGCTCGTGACTAAGAGGTGCTCGTGCAATATTATATGTCCGGCTTGTGTTACGTGTTGTGAAAGTCTATGGGAATGCCAGTACTCCATTTCTTTTCACTCCATGGTTCTTGCGATATAGAGGCTTTCGTCGTCCCATCGTCTGGCATATTGTAATGTAGATTAAGGCCTCTTGTTGAAAAGAATTTGTTTCGGAGACATGATCGCAGATTATGATAGGCTTTCTGGAAATATGTTTTTCTTGAAATGGGACTTTAGGTGTTGAAATTTAGATGGTGAAATATTTTGAATTTCCTGCGTAAGTTTAGTGAAATTCAAAATTATGGTATTGGTTTACAAGGCTGTGAATAATAATAATAAAACATCATATCAGTAATTTCAGCTTCCATGTAAATAATCAAATCAGTAATCACTAATTCCTACATCATATCAGTAATTAGGTTTAGGTTTTTGAGAACCTCGTATCTAAAAAAGAAATTACTAAAAAAGGCCCGTTGACACCAAACCCGAGCCACTAAATCACCAAAACGCTACGAGACCGAGATTAATCCCTGAAATTCAATTGAACACATAAAGCATAGCTATACAACAGGCTCCGGCATAAATTATGACAAAATTAAAACATTGCGGTGTGCCGCGCCGTGTCGCACAAACAAATGGGACTAGGCAGGCATACTCTCAAAGTTATGTGCTGCGCTTTTTGGTGCTATTGCTGGGATATTGCATTTTGTAATGAGATTTTGTCTTGATAAGATTAGGACTGTATTTTAATTAGCTTTCTGGTTTTGTTAGTCTTCTTGTTGAACATGACCAAAATTGTCGTGTAATTATCGTTTTTCTATTCATATTTGAGGCGACTCCTAATATAGTTAAGCAACCTTGCTATTAATTAGACTTTACACAATTCAACCACTGCCAATTTAAATAAGAGATATTTATCTGACTCCCAGACACATAGTAACATCGTGACATCATTTAATTGAATAATTATTAACTCCCTACCATGATTTCTCATTTGGTGTCAATTGTTCTTTTCAATTTTGTGTCAACGCATTAATTTGGATAATTTTACAACGATTTATTAACAATTGTAAGGAGAGTTTTCTCAGGGTTGATAATTGGGTTTTTTCATTGAGTCACGTACGTTTTAATATTAATTAGAAGTATATTGTAAAACAGTAAAACAAATAACTATAGGTAAAACAAAATAAACAAACAGGGGTTAAACAGTAAATTATGGAAATATTAAACGAGCGTTTCGCGGGTGTGTTCAAAGCGTGCGCGAATCGTACTCCACTGCCTTGAATTCGCGCGTCGCAGGCTGGGTTGCCAGGAGCCGTGGACGGTGTTTTTAGCTCACAAAAATGATTTTTAAAGGTAGTGCTACACAATTGATTTTAGAATTATTAGTTTTTTAGATCAAATTAAATGGTCAAGACGTTCAATGAGTATGAATTCGTTCTACAATCTCGTACCTTACCTAGTCAGTTGCGCTGCATACATAGTACGAACGTCAATGAAAAACCCCAGCCCTCATGAACAATGCTTGACATGCGAAAGTTCCAGCTTCCATATAAGCTGAATCATGAAAACTCCTGGAACGCCTAGTTCCGCGGGTTGCATGGACTAGTTACAGTTTATTAGTTAGCTATTTTTTCAACCACTTTTTTCTAACTCAGTGAAATAGAAACTTTCTCCTAGAGCTTTTTGTATTTCTATTTATATTAAAATTCGAAATTAACGTATCGTATGACCATCGAAAAACGATAAATCTGAAAGGAGGCTGAGGTTCTGATAATGTAGACATTCATACTCAATCACACTAATATTAGAAAGACGACAGCTTGTGAGTGTACGTGTATGTTTGTTACTCTTTCACCGTTTTCATTAAAGTAGCTTTCTTTATTTTTTAACATCACCTTCTCGTTTATATTTCGAAGAAATCTCGACATCTTGCCATTTTGTAAGAACGGAACAAAGTAGAGGAGTAGGTCATTACTTTTTTTACTAGTATTCATAAAATTAATTTAGTTACTTTGAATTCATACCTAGACCTAAAATATTTAATACCTACATATTTAATTTAATCTCTCAACACAAGCCTTCCAATATTTAAATAAATCCTCAAAAACAAAATTCGTAATAACAATGTTATACAGGGATAGTCAACCTTTTGTGTAGAGTCCAGCCGCTCGCTGAATGGGAATAGAACGAATGGACTGAATGGCTGAATGATATAATAAATCATTCTGCTATACGTCTATTGTTGTGTGAAATATGACGTTTGGCTGAGGTTTTTCGTTTTACTACTTTAAAAGACCGACTTCTGGCTTTTTGGAAGAAGGCCTGGCTGGGAAGAATGGAGACAGGTTGAGTTTATTTTTCTCCTTGTATCTTTATTTATTTCCTTGTTGAGTAGATTTACCATAAGAAATATGTCCAATGTCTGGGTTTATTATCAGCTTATAATAGATTTCTACAATCTTACAGATTATTATTAGTTAAAATATTTCAATTGAAAAATAAACTACTTCCTAATAGTACATCATTGTTTAATAAAAAATATACATCTGCTTTTTAGAGTTACATTATTGCATATGATTTCCTGATGGTTTAAGCACAGATGTGCAGATTGTAAATAAACCCAGTAAACCCACATTTCACGAGATCTGTTCAAAATCGAATTCGAAACGTTTTCAGAATTCCCGCATACATTTTTTGCGTAGTCGTTTTCCAACGTCGAACTTAATAAAAATAAATTTGGTTGGATGGATCACGTATTTTATAAAGTAGTGTATCCCAAAAAGTAGCTCAGTCAACCTCGATAACAATGTTTAATAAAATAATTCACAAAATAAATGTTTCTCCGAAACAGGAATATCGAATGAAATCAATTTTCATTATAATAGGTGTTGGGAACGCACGCTCGGCCGAGTAGTGACGGACTTTACCGAGCGCTTAAATTTTAATCACTTGCAGGTATTTTTTCGGCGTTTCATTGCTTGTTATTAATTATTTATTACACAACTTAATTTAAATAAATAAATCAAAACAAATATTTTGCGATTTCAGAAAAGAAAATCGCTCATTCTTTCGTGTTGATTCATGTAAATCTATCTGGGGGCACTGCAGTGCAATTATGTGATGTTGATGGAGCTGTAAGTTGGTCATAGGAACTCCATTTTAGAATTTCATAACCCTATCGAGTTTGGACTCGTTTGATTTGTCTAGTCGAGTAGTTTGTCTTTAGATGATGTTCAGGGTGCTGAATAGTTCTGATGATGGAGATGGAAGGTGGTCATAAGAACTCCGTTATAAAACCTCATGACCCCATCGAGTTTAAGCTCATTTGATTTGTCTTGATGAGTACTCTGTCTTTAGTTGGTAACCAAGATCTGATGATGGAGCTGGAAGGTGGCCATAGGAACTCCGTTATAGAACGACATAATCCATCGAGTTTAGACTCGTTTGATTTGTCTTGACGAGAACTTTGTCTTTAGTTGGTCTCCAAGGTCTGTTGATGGAGCTTGAAGGTGGCCATAGGAACTCCATTATAAAATGACTTGACCTGTCGAGTTTTCAATCGTTTGATTCAGCTTGTCGAGTAAGTACTTTAGCAGAACTTCAAATCAATAAATAAGACTGCTCCAAGTTCGAATAAACCTATATAATTATTATTGATTCATTAAACGAAATAGATAGAATGAGAGACGCTACAAAAATAAATATGATCCCACTAAAAACAAAACTTGTAAAAAAAGCCAAGTCGCGCAACTTAGCAAATCGCATTCGCCAATAGCTTAGCCAGCTAGCAATAGCTAATTGCCATTGCATTGACCAATGTGATGCGATGGCCAAGTGAGTTGCGCGACTTGGCTTTTTTTTATAAGTTTTGTTTTTAGTGGGCTTAAAATGTTTCCTGTACTAACAGTTCATTTACTTTTATGTCAATTCCTTCTGTACATATCTTATTTTTTATTATTTGATTTGATTAAGTGTCGTTTTGCTTTTTAAATCTACCTATAAATAAAACTTTTGTTATATTATCTAAACAGCAAGTTTTCCTTGTTTACTTTTATTACCTAAGTACTTACATTTAAAATTCGAAAATGTAAGGCACTAGAAACCTGAACATTTCCTAGGCAAACTGCGTCGTTCCGTCATTCGCGCACAACGGCTCCCGCGAGTGCGATAACTTACCTTCAAGTAAACTGTCCCGTTGCCCTGATTGCTCTGTTTTTGTTTAGACACTTTAATTTAGAATCTCGTTTACCTGGATTGTGTCCTGCGTTCGTTTTACACAGATTGTCTGGAAAGGTTTTAAAAATCGAAAACAAAGGTAACAATATTGACAGTTGTAGTTTCAAAATCTTAACACGATCGAATGTTTACGCCCTCTGTACAACCGGTCTTACCTTTTTCGAATTTACTTAAGATAACATCACGCCTTTAATCAGAAGAGAACACCCACATTTCACCAGTTAGGTTTAAGTCCCATGTACCTAATAGATGGCAAGCATATTGCCATTAACTGGGCACAAACACGGGCTCAGTGGCTGCCACTGAAAAGTTCGTAATGGATAATTCGGGAATTGAACCCAGAACCTGATGCTCAGTAGTCGCGCTTGCGACCACAAGACCAACGACAATTTTTTTTTATCTTAGTAAGAGGCAACCAAATTTTTTTTAATTATTTTTATTGCCCCACACTAGGAATTTCTCCTGTATCGTGGGTGCGTTTACAAACATTTAAACTTCACATACAAAAATTCACCCAGACCCGAAACAAATATCTGTAGGCCATACGAATATTTGTTGCGTGCAGGAATCGATCCCGCGACACTCACCGCAACAGTCTAATCGCTCGGCCACTGCGCCAACCGTGTCGTCAACCAATATCCTTACTCGGCTGGTTTTGTATTCCGTTATACAAAACACAAACACATTTAACCCTCGCACAGCTCCCCAAACGCATATAAAGCCATTCATCAATAAAATTGTGTCTCATCGCTTTGCTATCAAAAATCGCAGCCTATCCCCACCACCCACCACTCATTGGTATGCTGTGACAGTGCTGTCACGTGATTGGTATTTCATATCTCTTTTACGAAGCGTGATGTGGCCATTCCTATGCTACGGATTACTCTTCTAAATGTTTATCAGGTCGGCGTTGGAGGGTTAGTGTCGACGATATTTGCAAGATGGTTTTGTTCTGGGAATGAGAAGACTGACTGGTATGACAAATTGTAGACGTGTTTAGACGTTGTGTATTTTGATGAAAATAAAGAAATAGTAGAAGCTGTTCAAAAGCTACCTGAATTCTCGATTTAAAGTTGTGCGCATCGTGTTTGTTCAAACCTGTCTATACGTGTTAAGCATGCACAGCTTGATTGAAATGAACATTAGTCCAGGGTGTCTAAATTGGCCACTTTAGCAGATCATAATATGAATTGCGTTAAAAACCAAAAAATTGACTATTTGTAACCGTGTCTGTTTTTACCATTTTACGTATTTTAACGTAATTCATAATTATTTTCCTAATGATCTATTTTTTTAAATGATCACACTCAGCATTTACTATTATCAGAGGTCCGTTTTACGCGCGTTTTTTTTAGCGCAATTCATATTATGACTTTTTTCTGACATTTTGATGATTTACTTATTCTCCTTCAACATTTGACCACTCTAATGCTGAATGTCTTCCAGATCTGTCTGTTTGGGGCAGTTTTGCGTCTTCCCTATTCAATGTATTTCGTCTACTTTAATTAGATTCACCTAATTGGTTTACATACTTATTACCTTATTGCAAATTTTGCATATAAAGAAATTAGATATTGATTCAATCATGCAATCATGTTATACGGGTAGTGTACTGGCTACAACGGGAGCCTGCGTGTGAAACTGACAAGCGATCGTTTTGAATATTATTACGTTTATGTTGGGATAATGTGCCATAAATTAAATGATATTGAATTAAATAAACTAAAATATTAATAGAATCAGAGGTATTTAGGCCACAGAGGTCTACAGCCGATGGAAGCGGCGTTGACAGTACTTTTAAAACAATACAAGTGATTCACCGGCTAAAACTAATTATATTCTAAATTGTTAATGTCAGTGATCACAAATTTATTAAAAATAACACTTCAATAAACTTACTTTTAATGAAAATAAAAATTCAAGCAGCATGATTTCTCGATTACCATACAAACGACATCTCGAATCCATTTCAAACCGCAAACAGTGATCTCATACAGAATTAATCGGACTTCAAAGTGTTGCCATTGAATAAAAAGCGTTTCTCCCCTGTCGTCAATAAGAAGGGTGGCCTGGCAGTTGGCCGTTAAAAGCTGGCAAACCCGCCACCGGCGCCACCTGGTCAGCGTCAAGACAGTGGTTATGTTGGAAGACGTTGTGACGAAGCGCTGGTAAACTTGTGATATAGTGAGAAGTGGTAGCGGATTTTTTTACGTTTTAGTAATAGTGTTCTCTAATTAAGATTGCCCTGTTGTACTGTTAGCATAGTTGCGTACATTGACAACCTTCTTATTCTTCGTCGCTGGCACACCAGCATAACATATTTTGTTAGCCCAGAACTTTGCCACTTCCATGGCGTCGTCGATGTAAACGCAGAGATCCCTTTTGGTTCATGTTTTCGGGGTAAGATGGCAAGATTAATTTTAAAAATCTAAACTTAAAAGATCCTTACAGCTCTCAGTAAACCGAGCTATCAAAGCAATTCCCTCTAAGCTGCAGTTGAGTTTCCCTTGTCTGCTTCGCCGAAGTCAAAAATCGTGGGTAGGTAGGTATCTAGCTTTTACAACCGCCAGTTTTTTTTTTAACACTAACATTAATCAATTTAGTGCACAAGTGTACTTGCCCGTGTGTTTTAACATACTTATCTATCGTAGCCTTTCTTAAAAACATTTTTTTTTTTTCAATGTCTTGATATCACTTGTGTCTCATCAACATGCTCTCTACCTTACGCCAGCACAGAATTATAATAACTTTTGGGAATAATTTCATAGACAACAATCGCTAATGCCGTAACTTCGGTCAAACGTTGTCCTAATTTATGCGTTTTATCTCTCCCTACCGCACCAACTTTCACTCTAAATGTTAACTTTTATGTTATAAGATTATGAGTCCATTTCTAGCGGTTTTTTTTACCTTAATAATGTAGACTTAATTTGGGTGTCGGTTAATTTTTTATGGTGTAAAAAGGTGGAGTTCAGAGTGTTAAGTACTTGTCGAAAAAAATTGAACAGTTGCCTGTTCTATGGGGGACTGGGTGGTTTATTAAATCACGGTTTTTTTTAAGAAATACTGTAGTAGTAGACAGAAGCAACAGACAAATTGATTTATTAGGGGAACTTTTTATATGAATTCAGTCATTTGAATTTAATCTTTGTTCTAGGAAGATATTTAGAAAATTTTTAACGAAGTCTTCCCTTGCCATCCCTTGTTACTTTGGATTCTCTTGTAATAACTACGTATTACAACCTTGATTCGAGATACTATGATTCCAACCAGAATTACACACATTGACAAACCTAACAAGTTATCCACCAAACCAAAAAAAACTCCTGAAAAACAATGCAAACAAAAACAACATAATTTGTTTCTTGTAAAACCCAAAGTGGCATAAAGTAACATATATTTACAGAAACATATATGTGTTAGGGCACAGGTGACGATGAGAAAGGGATGCGAATCCAAAAAAAGTAATTCGCGCATCCCCCAAGGCCATTTTTCAAGGCCCACAAGCGAGTGAGATTGGACCCGGGTTTAGGCATGCAATCCAGTAAAAGATATTTGTCATACTGTTTATTGTTGTTTGTTTATCTTACTGGGCGATATATATTTACTTAAACGATAGTCGATAAGTGTTTTGTGAATATTTCAAAATAACCTTAGTAGATTTTAGTGAACATTGAGGTATATACTTTATACAGCCCTGAAGAAATTCTTAATGAATACCAATCACATCAAATAGGTCATCATGTAGGTAGAGCCTGGTGTCTCTATTGGCACATAAAAAACATGGTGCAGTGCCTGAGCAATTGACTGCTGCGCTTTGTGTCGCAGGTTTGATTTCCGCACGGAACAAATATTTATATCGCCTAAAAGTAGATGTTCCGAGCTGTTTACTTGTGAGTTTGAATTTTGCTCAACGCGCCTATGGTATGGGGAAAATCCTAGAGAGGGGCAATATAAAATAAAATAACATACCTGTACTCCTATACTTGTATGTAGAAACTTTAAATACCTCATGACATTTGAAATAAACTATGCGACATACAGTTACTAAGTTTGAATATAGCTTTCAATGTGAAGAATCTTAAATTTCATTTATGCGACATAGAAACGTGGCATTTTCTAAACTTGACTTGTCCCCTGCTTTGCTAAGTTTTATTTTGGCTTATCTCTACTGTTTGTATAAGAATAAATGTAAAAGGTAATCTTCAAAAGTGTTATTTTTTCCTTATGTTTTGAATAGAATATTATTGCTGGTGGACTTTCCTTGTACTTTTTGTCACCTATAACAGACTATGTAATCATAGCACGTTGTGACAGCAATTTTTTTAAGACCGCTTTGACTTTTACAGATGACCTAGAGGACCTAGGGAAACTAGAGACAAGAGGTCCTTTTATTAGTTTTTCATAATCGCCATCTGCAAAAAAACCAAAGTCCAAATTAGACGTTCTCATTAATTCAATATAATCAAAATTCAAATTTTCTCTATTGTTTTCCCGGAGTCTTATGAAAACGTCGTATAATAAGCGCGCATATTTTATCTCCATTGAGCAATCAGGTTTTAAAGGACACACTGCAAGGTCAAACTATGTTTACTTACATCGGAACGAAGCGATCGAATTTATGATGCATTTGAATTTACAAAATATTCTCACCCATTATGTGCTCACATTACAAAATCTTCTCGATCTTCTTAATATTTTTATATGAAGTCTTTTTACAGCTCTCAATGAAAATGTTCCACAATGAAAATAACTCCAGCCAGAAACTCCAGCAAAAGTATTATTAGAAGTCATCAGCTAAAGAACAAGCGTGTAGAAACAATTGTATGTAAGCCTTACTGCTTCATTACAGATATTAATGAACGAATTCCGCGCTACACTCGTTAGGGAGTTATTAGGAAACTCGTTTGCTCGCTTCTTAGTACTTAGATCTTAGGAGTAAGGTAGAATGTTTCTACTTGGGAATTTAATTTGAAAAGATGTTGGTATTACGTATTTGGTAGTGTAGTTACTTTGTGGTGTTCATTTATCGTAATGTATGATAAGGATAACTCCTTGTCACCTATCTTAGTGAAAATTGCGAAGACACTGGAGTCGTATAACTTTTTTTTTGTAAACTCATGTGCCATTGCCACAAAATTGACAAAAAATCCTATTTCGATGAATAAAAGATAAAAGTTATTATGTTTTTTAGGTCATACCCAGCAAGCCTAGCTTTAACAAGAAATATTGAACGCTACTAATGCCCAAAACTCGTTTACGTATTCTGAGCCATCTAGATTTCTATCGATACAATAATAATATTATGAAGAACATCGGAAGGCCTAGACGAAAAGCTGATAATATCAATTCCACTGAATGTCGCGATTGCCAACTGTATAGATTTTCAGATTGGTACTGACTCATAAAGGCGTTGGTGAGAGATTGGCTCGAGAATACCGTAAATACACAGAATAAAGGAAGGTCATGGAAACCTTCGCTCAGCTGTGAGATAATAAAGATAAAAAAAATAGTGTCTTGCAAATTACTATGATGGTACTCAATCTGAGGTGGACCCGACATATCTTGAGCCATTGCTTGTAACTTTACTGATTCAGTAATCTGACAGTTTAAATAAATCTTATGTTGACTTAAGAAATAGAAAGCTTAGCAATTTAATCTGCAATAACATTCTTATATTTCCTTTTCCATAATCACTGAGTTTGTTCGAACAATTTAAATCGTGTTAATTCCCCTGTATAGACCCTTGTCGCGTTTTTATTTTCGACGGAAAGTTTCGACCACTGTGGTTTGAATACGAACGATTTTTAGTCGATTTAGTTTGCTCCATGTTTGGTGGAAGTTTCTGAATACAGCGTAGTGAATGGGTTAAAATATTTAAGGTTTTCGAGTGAGGTAGTTTTAGTTAATTTGACGAAAATGTTGAATTATTTTCGGACATTGCCGTTTATGGCAAAAACCAACAGTGCTCCAAAATTAATGGCTAATTTCCATCAATTTACAAATAATTTTTAATTGAACAATATACGTCTTATAAGCAGCTTGGGTTTGAACATATACTTGACCTGCATAAACATTTAGGTTTAATTTTCAATATGTTCACACAAGGTTGACACGAACCCACGTAGAATTGAAAAACATTGCACCTCTCCTGATTGCAAGCATACTTTCAGTTTCGAATGACAGGTCAGCTAAAGGTTTGTATTGGATTTTTAATAAAGTAGCGCCATCTGACACAAAGACGATATTGAAACCATCCACTCTGGATGCTACTCTAATTTTATTACTATACGACTTTAATTTACTTGAGGCACGTGTGCCGTCTTGGAACACTGCATACGCCTGCGACATGTGCATACTTCTTTTTCTGAATGATAGGAAATTGCAGTACCTATCTCAATGCATGATTTTTTTCTCTACGAAAACGGTTTTTTAATACACTTCATCGAAACCTGACTCTTATGGGACTATAATTAGGTTCGACATACAACGTATTTCGCACTCGTGCGGTAATTTTATTTTCCTCAACCAAGGGCAGGAAAGAAAAATTACCACAGATAATTATGCCATGAACTAAGTCCAAATCGACACATAGGAAATTTAAAAAAAAACTACCACCGATTATAGAGTCGGCGGTATTTATTTTATTTCGTAATTTTGATTTGTGTCTTTAAAGCATAAATATTTATTTAATTTTACATTGTGTTTTTAAAAAGAATACTATAAATAAACATGATTATTTTAAACAATTATTTACTTTTATGAACAAGTAAACATTTATTAGTTTTCTTAATTAAAAAAAATGAATTATATATTTTTCCTGTGTAGTTAATTTCTTCGAAAGTGTATTATGAAACGTTGTTTGATACACGTGGAAATTTGTTGTTACATTTCTCGACCCCATGAACACGTGCCTCGGATGCAATAACAAACTTTAAGCACTTGTATCAAAATGTACTATTATTTGACTACGAAACTTGAAAGGTCGGATGGATGTTTAAATGAGTCCTAGTCAATTTAAAAATAACATAACGCCACACCTGTAATCCCCAAAGGGTTTGGTAGACGTGTACCTAATGGCGCACTCACATTTCACTAGTTTTAGTGCTATTTATTAATCTTTTATGTTAAGTCAAATTAAATTAGCAGATGATAGATTGTCTAAACTTATACTATCAAGTAATATTCCTGTAACTATAAGTAAACAGTTATAAATTACATATTCCAATTGTTTCAAATCACAACATTCATCAATAAGTTAGAAATCACTGTCTCTCACACCGACACTATTCCCATTCCCCCAATAATAAGTTTCAAACTCCCCTCCCTAACGACAGCAAAATTCTCGTACAAATATAGAAGTGAGATCAAAAGGCGAGTGTACAGTTGAGGCCATTGATTTTGCGAATCAAACGCATTCCCGTTAGCGTGCTGGACTGCCGGACGGCCGCCGACGGACGCCGCCCGCCGAGGCAACCGTGGTTACCGCCGACACCAACTTCGGACCCGCTCGTAAACTTTCTCGACGTATCGTCTGTACAGATACGAGCCAAAGTGGGAATATTTATATTATTGTAAGATAACCCTATCTTTTGTTTTTTTTTCGAATTTTGTCGAATTTGATTACAGTTTAGTGAGCTAATTAAAGTTTTTTTTTTTTTAGAGAAACTTAATTATCATTTATTTAGTTATTTATTTCAAATTCATTTATTTAGTTTTTATGCACAATAGTGATTCATAGGCATTGACGGCACGGTTGGCGCAGTGGCTCAAGCAATGGACTGCTGCGTTGCGTGTCGCGGGTTCGATTCCCGCACGGAACAAATATTTGTATGACCTGCAGATAGTTGTTCCGGGTCTGGGTATTTTTGTATTTGAGTTTAAATGTTTGTGAACGCACCCACGATACAGGAGAAATTCCTAGTGTGGGGCAACGTTTAAAAAAAAAATAGGCGGTCTTAATGCCACGAGGCATTCTCTACCAGTTAACCTTATCATTCAATACAACTCCGGTGGGAATTTTCATTATAACTGTGCCGACCTCAAGACCTTTATTTTCTTTCATATCTTCTACACTTATTGTGTCGTTTCATAGGTGCCCAAATATTAAGATAATCTTGTAATATTCAGGAGGTTGCGAGGTTAGTAGCACTTTTAGTTTGTTTCCGTGTTTGCTTGGTTGAAGATTGGCTTACTTGTTTTGTTATTGTGATCGCTTATCCTCAAACTTGTTAATTTTTGATGTGAACGTAAATCTCTGTACGCTCAAACATATTATTTAAATTTAGTTTCTCAGTAAGTGAATTATTGTTAATTCTTGATGAGGAATAATAAAGTTCTTAAACCAGAGGTTGTAGCTTATGTTCCAAGTTACCAGCGAGAGATTTCCAGTATGTAAACCATCATCATAACTTATGTTATGACATTCTACAGATTACAGATGTTCAGTCTGATTATTATTTTCATTGCATTCATTAGCTTTTGTGTGATAGCTTTACCTTCCTGTAGCTACTGCAGACTGCACTCACATGTAAAATATTATTCAAACATATGTTTTGCAAAGGGATCAAGCTCAGGAAGGGACCAAATAAGAGATAAAAATTGTACGAAAGATTAATCTGGTGGGTACCAGATTAATCTTTCGTACAATTTTTATCTCGGTTTGTATATTACATAATAGTAACTTTGTTTTAGACAAAATAGTCACCGTCTGTCTTCAAAAGACAGTCCTGTAAAAATGGCGGTAGTTGTCGCCAGGTCTCTCTCGCGCAGGAAATTAACTTGTGAGACGTTCGCGCTGCGAGCTGCCGGTACACTGTTATATACCAAACGGTGTGTATGTAAAATATATTTATAATGATTTCCTTATATACTAAGACTTGGGTTTTTACTATAAATACACTTTGAAATCCCACTTGCTTGACAAAACATTAGCACTGAACACATACTACATGCAGCTATTTACGTGCGCAACGAATTTGTTATATGTGTTTTTGTTCCAATAAAGATTATTATTATTATATTATATTATTATTATTATACTTAGTACAAGAGTATTATAGTCTCTTGGAGACAGCAGAAAATAAATGTAAGCGTATTGCTTTTCGTCATTTTATTTATCAGAAAGATGCTTAAACGTAGTTAAAGTCGATAATCTCGGAAAGAAAAGAGGCAAAGAAAGACAATTCGTCACTTTCTTCCAGACTGGTATTATTTTTTTAACAAAGTCGAGCATTTTTGCGAGATATAATTTTAACACAATAACACCACAGACCACAAACGTTTATTTTGACATTATACATAGGTGAACCTGTGGTATATACCCGTTTTGCCGCTAGGGAATTCCTTCGTAAAATTTGTTTCGCGTAATAACAGTGTCTTTAGTTTCGAGTACGTACTTTCGAACTTAATGTATCCATTTGAAATATTTGTGATCTTCCCCCTATATCACTCCATACAATATGAAAGCGCAGTGTATTAGAAGCTAATGCAGTGTACGTAACATCTAAGTGCGTATCCGGCCCCGGAACTAGCGGGGAGCGGGGAGCGGGGAGTCAGGAGCGAGTGCATTCGGTCGCACTGTGTGAGTGTGTGGTGCAGGTAGGGCTGGCAGGAAAGACAAATAAAAATTTTGTTTTTAAATTATTATTATATAATATATTTGTTGTAATCAAAATGTGGTGTGTCTTTGGTATTCAAAATTCGAAACATTGTGAGGATGAAAGGATGAATGGAAGTTGATAATGGAGAATATAACATAACTCTTCACGCAAAAATTACTGAATGAATTTGAATTAATTTTGGCACACAGATAGTTTAAAACCTGGAGTGACAAGGAATACTTATCGCATTATAATAGTAGAAATATTTAAAGAGAAGGGGTAAGTGAGTTTGTTTAACGCGATCTTTGGTAAATACTCGTAAGCTGTTAGGAAGGTCAACTTTTTGAGCTGATTAACAAGCAATTTTTTGTTTATTTTTTTTATTGAGACAAGCCCGCCACACTATTCCCAAACCACTGTAACTACTGAAAGCCAGAATCAACAGTGGTGACCACAAGAAAAGCGCCGAGACAATGAAGCCCGACGAAGTCCCAAAGAAACGATTTAACTGTCTTGGATCCCGCAACGAAATTAATCAGAAAAGAATAGCGGAGGAGTAGGAAAAACATAATTTCCACTTCCCTCCATATCAGCAGAAGACAGAACATTATGTGGCAACAGCGCCATCTATTGCAAGGGATGCTAGTTCGCATCTCTTGCAATAGATGACAATGACAATTCCTGCATTGGGCTATCAAAGTTATCCGCCACATTAGCGTATATACCAGACACAACACCCGCCTGGTCGGAGGATCCTCCCTTTTCTATGGGGGATGAGAACTTTTACACCCTGTTCAGCATCCCTCCAAAAAAACAAGGGCAATAGGCACAAAGGGACGCTTACAAGTGGGACAAGCCCAGTTGCCTAGCACCACGGATATTATTGTCATTAATATTACTGGGTCCTAAGTTGTGACAGTTAACACACTAGTATTAATCACGAGCAATTTCAAATATTAAATTATTTCACTAGGTCTGCATTTGTTTATTTATGAACGCAACCCTTCTGCCAGCCCTACAGGCGCGCGTTGCATCCGGCGCAGACGGGGTGCCAATTGCGAACGTTTTTATTTACCGCCGCGATTGTCAGCCAAAGTGCCTTCAATAGCGATATGAAATTATCTTCCTTTTTGTTGCTGCATACCAATTGAGAGGGGACTGAGCAAATATAGGTAGGCTTTACGTGGCTTTGAGAGTATATTTTTGAGTAGCCGATTGCAGTAGGGAGTAAGCTTGCTGTGTTACAAAAAATAAACTTGTAGTTGCTAGAACGTGAAGGGAAATACATTGTCATTAAATTCAATTACATAACAATCGTAGACAATAAGTATTTATTGTATATGTGTGATATGTAATTGAATTTAATGACATAACAAACAACACGACTGTAATCCCCGGCTAATACAAAGTTCACTAAAATAATACGCAATGTATTACTGTAATTTTTATTTACAGCAACAATTTCGTTTATTATTTTGTAGAACAATAATTATGGTCTAAAGATGTGTTTATACCATAAAAAAACATGAACTTTGGTTCACCCATATTCTCTTAAATAAATAACTTCTTTTGAGAGTTATATTTTAAGGTGAGTGTATATGTCACCTCTGGCAATAGTCAGCGATAAAATGAGTGTTAATAGTCGTATTTATTTATTTTTTAAAACTTTTTTTTTAAACGTCGCCGCACACTAGGAATTTCTCCTGTATCGTGGGTGCGTTCACAAACATTTAAACTCACAGACACAAATACCCAGACCCGAAACAACTATCAGTAGGCCATACAAATATTTGTTCCGTGCGGGGAACAAACCCGCGACACGCAAAGCAGCAGTCCATTGCTTGAGCCATTGCGCCAACCGTGCCGTCAATCGTATCCTATTTAAACTTCATGCACAAGAGTACATAGGCGGACTTAATGCCACAAGGCATTCTCTACCAGTCAGCCTTAGGTTCAAATAGGACAGCACTGTGGTAGAGTACAAAAAAAAAATAAGGAGTAAACTATTTTGTTATATAAATAGATATTATGTATATATGTATATTTATATATTATAACAAAATTGTTTACTAATAAATATATACATATACAGATAGAATTTAATAAACTATTATATATTATGATACATACAAAACAGTCTAAAAACACGAGAACCCTTATAGTTCTCACTGTGACCAAAGATTCGATTATGAGCCATATAGTCCGATTTCAACAAGTACTTCCGAACTGCTCTTTTGAAAGCCATTTTGCTTTCAGTTTTTTTAATCCCAATGGGCAGCGTGTTCCGGAGCTTAATAGTTGAGACAGCGTAAAAAGTGGACATAAAACCCAGTACGGTGTGAGGGAATTTCAAGCAATAGGTTCTTGGACGCTCGAAGGTTACGACTGTGTGAACTGCCCAACACATTGAAATATTTTTTAGGTAATCGGGAGCACAAGGATCCTTTAAAATAGTGAAAAGCGTGCAAAGAGATCTGAGGGATCTTCTGAGCCGGGTAGGCAGCCATTTAAACTGAGAACGGTATGCAGAGATGTGGTCGTATTTACGAAGGCCAAAAATGAACCGAATGCAGTTATTAAGGAGACGATCATATTTATTTAAAAAATCTTGGGAAAGATCAGAGGCTCTTGGGATTATGATTTTTCCGATTTTCAGTCCTAGGGATGTTCTACTAATCTTCAATACATATCACAGTCCAAAGACAGAAACATTTAACTCAGCTCACAATACCACTTACAGGAAACGACCCCAACACGTCTCCAGTAGGAACACGTAAACTAGAATCAGCTAGCTTTCCCAACACAATTCCCGAATCAGAAATAATGTAACTAAACTTAGTACAAACAATATCTTTGCCTCCAACTCATACACAGTTCCAAATATTCGAGCAATCTCCGTGCGATCTAGATTGAGTCTCATTACCATACTCGCGAATGTTGGTTTTATTAAAGTTGATAAGTTATTCGCTATGAACTGCTATGAGCATTGAACATTGATCGGACGTTAGAACGTGACCCGGTACTGTAGACCGGTGGATGAATAGATTGGGTGGGAATTATTTAGTTTTGATAATGAAATCCATGAGGTATAGATGGGGCGTAGATGTAAGAGGGATGTATTAACAGTTGCGTTTGTTATGAAGTAAATGTAACGTTTTCACACTTCATGAATGATACATCTTTGGGGGGAATGATGAACAGGGTGTAAAGTTCCTCATCCCCCATAGAAAAGGGAGGATCCTCCGACCAGACGGGTGTTGTGTCTGGTGGGCTAACTGCCCGACATCTGTAAGTCGGGATTTTCTATATACGCTAATGTGGCGGATAACTTTGATAGCGCGATGCAGAATTGCCAATGTTAGTTCACATCTGTTGCGATAGATGGCGCTGTCGCCACACATCATTCATCTGGAGATTGAATACTCAATTTGCAGTATTTTTTTAATGATGTGATGGAGTTGTCTAATGAAAAGACGAGTAATTAGAGAAGTATCGAAATAATAATATTCCATTCTTCTTTATTCCATTTTTTTTTATTCCTGAGAAACAAAAGCACTATCAACATCATTTTAATTCTAACTGTATTTGAAATTCTAGAGTGCCTTGTAAATAAATGGTTTAGCTGTGACTTTGACATTACTATTGACGTTTCTATACAGAAACTTGAACGTTAAGTCAATATAAATGTACTTACTCACTCACCCACTCAAACCCTTGACGACGTAATTCACCATCTAACACTCAATTCCAAAGCCTCGTGAGTTAATTCTATACCATTATTGAGTCTATCAAAATCTTGGCTGGTTAAATGGCTAAACACCCGCCCCTTGTATTTGCACCCATTTGAATATCTATCTTATAAATATGTATGCACAATTTCCTTTATTTCCTATGTTTTTGGGAGCAACGGGAGCAACCGTTTCTTGGGGTATTATTAAGATTTGATATTGTTATCAGATTAAAATTGTCCTGAAATTAGAACTTTTGAAGTGGTTATGAAATGAAGAATTAGGTTAAAGTCTGATTACATCAGAAATCGTTAATTGCGCTAAGCATTAAAATCGTTTCATTCAATTACTTGGAGATGACAAAGCCAGACTGTGAAAATATAAAACGATATAAAAACTAAAACAAATAACCTATTAAAATTAAAATGCGCTGCTAAAAGAATTGAATGATTTGGCATTCGCAATTTCGTTTTATGCTGAAAATATAAAATTGTTGCAGTAGCAACTCCATTACAAATATTTACCGAGAAATGCAAATGAAAGGAGTAACAGTACGCACTGTGGGAGTACCTGTCAGACCAAAGAAATAGTTTACAAAACCGTCCACGAAGAAGAAGTTAAAACAAAGTTATCTACACTGCAGCAAAACGTTACAAATCTGTTCTAAAGTCTAACAGAATTAGCAAACGCGACACCGGGACATTCCCTAAAGATTCATAAATGACGCCTCACTTACTCAGTTCCAGGTAACGCTCGAATTTCTCAAAACTGAGCATTTGGAGTGCTCAAATGGGATTGCGGTGTCTCGAACGCAAACACTATTAGGGTGTGAACAAACAGGACAAATGGATTTAGACTCTCAACAATTTAATTGTTCGCTTTGTTCATTGATCGAGACGAAGATTTTCGGATAAATGGTTACTATTATTGTTTGATGGGAAGTTAGCTGGAGTTTGTTTGGTATTTTTGGAGTTTGTAAATCTTTGGACAAATGATGTTCTTCAAAGTGTGCACATTTTTAACAATTTGCTGTTAAAAATCCACAGTTGTGACACTAGAATACTTTGCAGTGAAATATGACAACAGGTGTGTAATAAAAAGTATTTTGGTCTTCAAGTTTTAGTTTTCAAAACCCTTTGGCCATAACAAAAATCCTTTATTCGAACTGGGAATTAAATACAATACCTCATGCTCACCTGTAGCTCATGTAAATGGTAATTATAACAAAATTAGATGTAAGCTAGCTACTTGAAGACTTGCCTTACACTTAAAAACACACCTGTACTAAAAACAACACTTTAAACCCGCAAATACTTTCCCCAAACAGACCGACAAAACACCGCGAAACTATAAAAAAGCCTTCGGAACGGAATTACCATCGGAAATCCATGTATCAGCGATGTATTGCTGAGAGATGCGCGTGGCGTGCCCAACCAACGCGGGTAACACGGGATTATGACTGGGATGGTAATCGTGAGTCGCAAGCGAATGTAACGTTACGACTTACATCGTAAGAATTGGTGGAAAAAAACAACAACAAAATCTACGCACGAGTGCAATGTACTACATAATAAACTTTACATATCTCTTGCTCTGTAAGTACACCCTTACACCCCTGAATGCCGGGGTGTATGACTATCATTACAGCATAGGTTTTGGAATTTGAAAAAAGAACTGTCATACTCATACTGCACGAAGAATATTTTTAAAAAGTAAATTTTTTTTTTCTCGGTATCGATTAATTACTCGAATCGGAATCTAGACAATTTATTTTATAAAGATTTTATTTTAAATATGGAACTATTTGTTTCCACATCGTATGTTAGATGGAATCGATTTAAAAATCAAACTGGCCAGCAAGATTTGACGCGCTTCCGTGCGTGAAAAAAAAAAGGCAGTCTACTAGTAGGCGCGAAAGCATCGCGAAAATAATTAATTTTCTTGTTTGAGTTCTTTTTCAAAAGTTTTAAACATGTCTAGTGACGAAGACATAGATCTAACGCCCGATTTTATTAAAGAAAGGGCAAAAGCAGTTGTCGAAAATTACCGCCGAACTCGAAAGAAAGATATGTAAAGGCATACGACGAATTTATGAAATGGCGGTCAGAAAAAAAAGTGAAATCTCTTTCTGAAAGTGTTTTTATATCATATTTTGATGAATTATCTAAGAGGCTACAACCTTCCAGTTTATGGTGCTTTTATTCCATGCTAAAATCTACAATGATGACAAAACATGACGTGAATTTGAAAGATTTTTCTAAACTTACTGCTTTCTTGAAAAGGCAGTCTGACGGCTTTAAAAGCAAGAAATCGAAGGTATTTACTGCAGAAGAAGTACAGAAATTCTTAAATGAAGCTCCGGATGAAATTTATTTAGCAATAAAGGTACCTACGTATTTACTTGCCCTTTTTAATAAGTTACCAAAATATTTCACAAAAATACTATGCGAATTTGGTGCCTTTAATACAACTTATGTCTTTTTTACAGGTTGTTCTAATTTTTGGGATATCGGGAGCCTGCAGAACCGTGGAATTGACAAACTTGACAATAGAAAATGTAGAAAAACATAACAAATTACTACTCATAAAACTGCCTAACACGAAAACTAAAATTGACCGGTCATTTGTTGTGCATGAAGAATTTGCAAATTATGTTGAAAAATATCAAGCTCTTCGGCCTGAAAACGTGGATACAAATCGTTTTTTTCTTAATTACAGTAAAGGAAAATGCCACAGACAAGTAATAGGAAAAAACAAATTTACAGGCATGCCAAAGCAAATAGCCACATATTTAAAACTGAGTAACGTAGAGTTATACACCGGGCATTGCTTTCGCAGAACATCAGCGACTCTATTGGCTGATTCGGGAGCCAACCTCACTCTGTTAAAAAGGCACGGCGGCTGGAAGTCCAGCAAAGTGGCCGAAGGTTATATCGAAGATTCGATGGCAAACAAAAGCAAAATTACTTCTAAAATAACAGAAAATATAAACTTAAAATCACCACGTCAAAGCACATCATCTGAGCCATTTTTTAATGAAGAAAATAGTAATAATAATAATAATAATAATATTCCACAACTATCACACAACGCCATCTAGTCCCAAGCTAAGCAGAGCTTGTGTTATGGGTACTAGACAACTGATAAACATACTTATATATTTCTAAATACATACATATTATAGATAAATTACACCCAGACACAGAACAAATGATCGTGCTCATCACACAAACATTTGTCCTGGGTGGGAATCGAACCCACGACCTCCGGCATAGCAGTTAGGGTTACTAACCACTAGACCAACAGGCCAGTCAACCAAGTACCAGTCAACTGCCGCCATTTACGATGCAAGAACCTCAAGTCACTCAAACTCAAGTCTTATCATCACAAACTCATATTCAAACTATAAATATACCTAAAAAGAACGTGACCATATCTCTTACAAATTGTAATAATTTTACTATTAATTTTAATTAAATACACATTTTTTCTTCTTAATAAATGTTCATTGAAACCTGCTGTCTTGTTGTTTACTTACCTCACAATCGATATGTAAAGCAGAGTATTTATCTCGGGCGTAAGCATCAATTGCATACTCGGGTTAATTAGCGCCTTCGCTTCGCTCAGGCGCCAAAAACCTCGTATGCAATTGATGTCATACAGCCCTTGGTTAATAATCTACTATTCCTCTCTATCAATAGGGTAGTTAACAAAAAAACCATATTAGTCCGTCAGATAGATTTCCAAAAAATATTGGACACGTATTTTTTCTTTATTCACGTAAACAAACAATGGAGCCGATACAGTGCTTTGAAAACGCGTGTGAAGTCATATTCTAAGATTTTAGTATAGCATTTTTTACAAGTCACAAACCCCAACTCAAATCTTTGACGCGTTTTATCCTCGTCAACTTTTATTAATTTGATAAAAGAAAAAATACGTATCCAATATTTTTCGATAATCAATTAAAATCACAATTTTTTTGTCAGGAATGTTTATTTATTGTTTTTTCCCTATTGCTGAAAACTGCATCAAATGCAAATCTGTTGCGTAGTTTAAAAGATTCGGGCGTAAAAATAGCAGGAGTGACTTTGTTTTATACTGTGTAAATAAACACATAACATAACATCACGCCAGTTATTCTTGAAGAGTTTAACAGAATAGTATACACACATTTCGCCAGTTATGTCTAAGATCCATGTAATTGGGGATGAGCCTATTGCCATCAACTATGCACAAATAGTACTCCAGCTCCGTGGCTGCTACTAATATTTTCCAAATGGGATAACCCAATAACACTTTGGCCGACCTTGGAATTGAACACAGGAACTCAAGGTCAGCAGTTGCGTTTGCCTCCACTAGATCAACGAGACAGTAACTTATATTTACTAACATTTATTTAAAAAAAAAAAATACTGTTACTTGAGTGAATCAAAATAAAAAGGTAGATACTAATCATAAGCCCAATAATACTTTGTTTATATACAAGGTGATTTTTAGTCACCGTCCAAATTCTGATATCTTTGGCAAAAATCACTCAATACAAAAATATTGTTAAATCACATCACAAAGTTGTAATGTTTCACGGAGAGCGGATAATTTTTTCGAGAAAATGATTTTATATGAAAAATTTTTGCAATGGTTTTTTTTTCAAAAATAATGTTAATGAATGATACCTAATGCCCAAATAAATATTTGGACGGTGACTAAAAAATCATCTTGTATATATTATAATATTATTATCTTTGTCTACTATTAACTCAGCAGAAACTAGTGTAATCTTAGAGTACCTATCAATATCCTGCAGTAATTTTGTTGCAAAGTTTAGATGGCAGTTCCTCTTGAAACTAAACTGTCGTGTAGCCAGTTTTGGAAGGACCCTTACAAGTCCCATACAATTATGAACAATCTTTAGCTGTTTCTGTGTAATACAGGAGTCTTGGATTCACAGTCATTGTTTTTCCATAAGTATAATAGTTTCATCTGTGAGCGTACACACACACTTGCGCGCTAAAAAATGTCCTGCGTTCTTGACCAAAATTGGTTATAAACACTGAAACTCAATCAGAAGGATATTTATTAGAAGTGGTATCATAACATTTTGTTCTCGAGTCTGTATAAGACTCATGGTGAATGAAAACGTCGTTGGCAAAGTCCGAATTTAATGGGTTGCGATGGGCATCACGTAGCAACCAAACGTGGTGGATCATTGATCGTTTTTTCCCTGTATGAAGAAGTAGTCTCTGCACTTATGATAAAATACATACAGGCTATTAATATGTTACTCACTTTTCAATACGGTAAAAAAGATATCAGTAGAAAACTGACAGAGTTTGAAATATTAGGCCTTCGCTGTAGATGGAAGCCCACTCTCTCTCATTGAGAGGGGTCTGTATTCCAATAAGACATGGGGATAGTATATAATTATTGGGAATATTGAAAACTTAGAAAAAAGAAATACAGGTCTCCATAACTATTATAAGTTAAACCAAGCTTAAACTTTGAATTTATGGATTATCATAAATACATAATCCCGCTACTACCTTATAGACTTAAACTTCACGAGGGTAAAATCGTCATCATATCGATATCATTTCAGCCAAAATATTGGCAGCGACTGGCTGGTTTACAAACGTGCTAGTGAAATGTCTCTTATCTCTAAGACCACCTTTGTATTATTTTATATTTAAAAAATAACGACTTACCCTGTACCTCAGAATACCTCACTGCGTTGAAAGTAAAACGCTCAGTATAACAAAGATAAAGTCTGTTCACAAACGTTAGCTAACCGCGATCTACTCGCGCCCTAAATCAATTTAGTTGAACGTGTTTGTGCTGTCTTTTAAAATACATAGAATGGGCCTTATGAAATAAGGGATGACGTGAAGATATTTTGTACTTTCAATGTAGCTAGATTATACCGAAATAATACACATTTCATTATATATTTTTAATCAGAAGATTTTTGGATATCATCAAATGACTCCTGCCGCTCTGGGCAGAGCGGTGGGAGTGTCAGACATCTGCTGACCAAAAATCACACAATATGTTTCTACTTAGCCCTTTGTGCGGAGGCCGCGGTATCTCTTTCAAACGACCCGCAATTCTTTATTGCACGCAAAATATATACAAGTTAATAATAACATAGCTGTGCTATCCTACCAAGCTGCAAGTGGATTTTCTTACAGCTCAGGGTCGTCCTAAACCTGGTAGGGTTGACGACATCCTCAAAGTCACGGGAAACACCTGGATTAGAGACGCACTGAATCAGGACATGTGGCGGAAAAAGGGGGAGGCCTATACCCAGCTTTTAGTGATTCGGGACTGATATGATGATTCATCATCATCAACTTATTGCAGTATTTCACCAAAAAAATCTAATAAGTCCTCCTGTTGAATTATCGTTATTGAACCAATATTTTTATACTGGAGACGTGTTTTTTTAAATTATCAAATGATTAAAATTTTACGAAAATAAAACGTGTCAAAGAGCGGTGGGGGCTTTTGACGTTACTTTGTGGGTAAAAAAGTACTAACCTTGTGACGTCACACGACTTGACTTAAACCGTATTGCGAGATCGAAGATTATCATTATATTCCTTGCTTTTTCCGACCCACGTTGAGGAGTCTTGCAGTCTTTATGCATGCAGATTCCAGTCTGACCACCACGAGTTATTACGATAACATGAGAACCCTTAGTAAGACTGGTTTACAAACTTTCAGATTTTGGATTTTACCCGTGACGACTGTCTAAAACCTGCCAATCAATGTTCTATAAAACTTTATTATGGTCTCCAACTCTACTACTCAAAAAAGTCTATACATTATTCAATTTATTCATCAGCTTAGTCACTAAAACCTGTTTCATATTCAACTATGCCCATAAAAAATATAGCCTAAATATTCTTACGAGAGCCCTAAAAAAGTCCAATTCATTACTTGAATATTACAGCAATGATCACTTTGGATACGAGTGTCGTAAATAAGGCGTAGCGGCGTAGCGCTGTGTAACCGGCGCACGTAGTACCTTGCTACGCCGTAGCCTGAATTAACAACTCGATAGGGTTTGCGTAGACAGGACATTTAGAGGCTACATGTTGGGTTCAAAATACCTATTTGTTAATAAAATGGAAAATCTCGGTAATAATTTATCTTTGTAATTACCAAATAAAGAGATAACTCGATCAGATATTCCAAAATCCACAAAATCAATCACTTCGAGAAATTAATAATTAGAAAACGATTTTATAGAAATTCAGTCCAAATCTAAATTAAAAATTTGTTTACAGCCTTTAAAAATAAACAACGTTTTTTTTTGTAACAACCCCGTAATATTTTCACTTCCGGGATTATAGCAACTCTTATTACAAAATTCACTTAAAAATAATAAACAAAAAAGTGGCTGACAAGTTGCCAGTGTGCTCCACCATCGACTATAGACAGTCCCAAAACGAGCGGCAAATGGGGTCTTCGCGTGTAACAACGCGATTCCGAGTTTATCCCATATGGGAAGTGGATAGAAGTGCCCCGGAAAAACAATGTTCAAATTGCAGCACAAAATGTAAGACCAAATATTATACGAAGAGGAACAGTAGGTATTGAAGACACGTGTTTCTAATGATGATTCAGACGGGTTTTCTGCCGTACTAACGAAAACTATAATAAATTGAGTTGAGTACAAATTATTTGAAATTTGCAGAACGAGATTTATATATTCTTTTTAGACAGTTTTTACGAGTCTATGACGTCATCATCATCATCAACAGCCTATGCCAACGCGGGAACATTAATATGTGGGAACATTAATACTAGCCTATGTATTAATGTTCCCACTGCTGGGACACAGGCCTCCTCTCTTTGGAATGGGCTATAATCTACCACGCTGGCCCAGTGCGGATTGGTAGATGTCACATGTCTTCGAATTTTTCGGTACTCGGTTTCCTCACGATGTTTTCCTTTGCCGTTTTGAGAGCAGTGGTGATGAAATAAATTACACAAAGTAATGTGCCTGCCTGGGTTCGAGCCCACGACCTACGAGTACTGTTCGTAAGTCGGGGCCGCCACCAGTGGCTCTCACGCGTTTTTCTCGTAATCATGTTTAACCAAGGTATTGTACTTTACGTTTTGTGACAATGAGAGGAGTTTTTTTTTATTCAAGTGATGTTTCAGTTTCAGACACTAATAGACTTTGATGACCGTGAAAAGTGTCAGCAAAGTTCGATATCCCTGAAGCGTCTGATTGTTAGTAGATTCACTACATATTGAGGCATATCGCTGTTGTCAAAGCAATATTCAATCACTTTTTCGGTTAGGTAGAACGTTGCTAGGGAGCCTCTGTCATGTCCTACACCTTCCGAATCTACAATGTACAGGTCATGAACCTTGCTTGCTAGAATTGTTCACTACTAGACTTGTTTACACCAGCAACCATCGGACATGAAACGTTTTTCCCGAAAAAGATAAGCTTTTGTTTCTGTTAGCTTTTAATTCCATTTTCCCTCTCACCTAAACATCCATACATCATCCCGAACACCTTAAATTTATAACCATATCCCTCTTACGATCCATCAAACGTTTGTACCGCCGAATCACAATAACGTTTGTCAATTGAGCACACAGCACGCGCCAATGACCTTGTTGCGACAAAACAAATCGTCGCCCGACAAACGTTTGTCGCGTCAAATGTTGCGTTCAACATCGCTCTGTTGGCTCCCATTGTTTGCTTTTTATGAAGATATTTTTGTGCACGATTTATCGCGTATGCGCGACTAGAGGAAAGTAAACGCGTTGGTTTGATTCATAGGAGCCGCGGTGAAATGTGTTTCTGAATTAATCAATTCGATCTTTGTTAAGCTGTCGTCGTGATAAGACGGACAGACGGTGAGCTAGCCCATTACTCACCGTCGACAGGCCAGCGTCTACAGTAACCGGAAGCCGTCTCGTGGCCCCCGACGCTCGGAGCGTCTCCCGCGGCGGCTGGGACGAGAGGTTCTCTCCCTCTCGCGTTCCGCCACCTCCTTCGCTAGCATCACTGCTTCGGAGAAGGAGGCGACGGCGTCCCATTCCATCTCGCCCCGGACCATGGCTTGCACCCGAGCCGGACGCGAGAGGTCGCCGCCGCCGATCTCCGCTACGAAAAAACGGTGGAGCTCGGCCCAAGCGGGGCAGATCCCCACGGTGTGCCCCACAGTGTCTCCCGGCCTCACAGTGGTGACATCCGGGTGTTTCCTCGTTCCTTTAAAAGGGTATGGTCCTTGTCACTCCCTACGCCTACTCGCTGCCCTCACAGTCACGTCTGATGAGCAGACGCGAACCAGAGTGCAGCAAGTAGGGTTTCTTCCTCCGACAAGCACACCGCCCGAAAACCCGAACACTGTTCACCTCTCCGGGCGGTGTGCCCCTCACGTTTCCCTCTTTGTCTGGTCTCTTACCGTTTTCAACTAAAGGGTGGTTTCACCAGTATTTGGAATGATACCGAACCGTGATAAAAATCTGACGTTCATTGTACAGTCACAATATTGATTCAGGATCACTGCTAAAACAATAAGATAACCCAACAACACCAATATCATAAACAAATGCCGAACCGAACAATAAATCAAAATTAAACAGCTAAACATCATTTTCAAACACCAAAAACGTATTGACAAAGTTTAGTTCATTACGCGGGCACGTCAAGGGGTAGACAGAGAATTAATGTAGTTTCGAACAACAGTGCTGTAATGAAATTAATGGGTGACGAGACGACGCACGCACGACGACGACACGACACGACTGCGACACGATAACTACACGGTAACGACTGACGTAATACAGCTGATTATGAAGTCGCTTGACTTTACGTGAGGGTGAATAGGTTCACTTTGTGTGGTTAATATTGGTGTGATGGGTTACATTATAAGCTAGTGTTGAGGGTTGATTAACCAACTGAGTGGGTGTATTGTTGCATTATTTCGTTGAATAAAGCAGCTAAGAACGGCGCTTTACATTAATAAAGTCAATAACGCCACGTATTTAGACTAGGAATTTTGTGACATAGTGATTACATAAACAGCTTATTGATTACACTTGCATGCCAATTTCAAAAATTAATCATGATTTATACAGGGAATATTTAAGTGTCAAGCTTTAGTTGTGATGCTGGTGGTCTCGTCTCTACTAAATAAAACTCCTTTTTGATATGAAAACGTGTTTAATTATCGGTATATTACAAATAGAATGGCTGATGTTTGCGCACAGAAAGTGACTGCGAGCGAGTGTGATCATATAGAAAGGTTATATTCATGGTCTGGAAACACGTTTGCAATTTGCACGTACCAGTTAGATATAATTTGTAATTTAGACACAAACAATAGCAATTCTGAAATAATACTTTTACAAAATGGCTAACGATGAACAAACACACTTTATGAATGTATAATGTGTGATGAATATTGTGTTTTGTGTGTACATCTAATATTTATAAATTACAAAACAACATATGACTCTCATTTTTCTCCAAATCGCGAAAAGAGATAAAAATCACGTACAAAACTCTCAAACATTGTATCGCACATAATAACGTCAAAAAGATAGCAAACATCACGACGAACACTCAAGGGGCTGAGTGAGATGACGCGTCCCGATACACGCACGTATCTTCAAGCTTCAGTGGACGTTTGACAGGTAGGTAGGGGAAACTGTGAGCCCTTACAATCTCGTCCTTATAATTGAGACACTAACGCCATACGAAAATCAACACATGGTCTAGGCAAACAAGGTTGGATTCAGCTAGCCGGTCCCACCAGCTTGAAGTGTATCGGAATTCGCCGGTTGAAAGGAGTTCTTGCGTTTGAAGTTTTGGTTTTGTTTACTAATGTGCTTTTGTGTGGACGGTCATTGTGTTGTGTTCGAGATGTTTTTCCTAAAATAACAGGTATTTGGCGAAATTGCAGAGGTGTTCCAATTCTTGTGCCTTTCAAACATTTGCTAAATCTGGAGTGTTTGTAGACGGAATAAGGTTTGTCTGTCGGCGTGAAATGGATTACTGGGTAAACTCGTCCATGCTTAGGTATTTATAAACCTTTTATATATAATTCTGTGTGTAGGTACCTACTTTATCGTATACTTAGGTAGTATAACTTTGTGTTGTTTCTAAAGACACTATCTAAGTAAAGACTTATAAAATAACATAAGTAGGTAATTAAGTTATACAAAATGTTTCGCTACGTCCGCGTCCGTCCAACCACAATAATGTCATCAACCTGAAAAGGTTAATTACATAATCCTCATTTTAGAAATACCATAGTGTTTCTGTCTCATTACGCCAAATGTCAGCCGGTTGACATTCTGCCACACTTAGTATAATGGACGTCACAGTATTAATAACATGAACGTTCGGCGGAACACAGTTTGTGTCGTCTACAATGGTAGCGAAAATAATGACGAGAAATATTTAATGTTTGTTGTGTCGTAGTTGTTTGGTAGATTAATACTAGGTTTAGTCTTTAGTATGTAGACTTGATTCTTATTTTATTTGTTTCATGTCTCCTGAGAGACGAAACCTACTATCAGATATTGGATTACCCTTGTTACAAGTTCAATCCACTTCTACGAGTATATTACAAGCGCTAAAATTCATTCACTTGATGTCTAAAGTATTTCTAATTCCCAGATCGGCCTGAAAATAAACGTCTACCTGGGGTCCTTTTCTAAATAATTTCGCTAACAGCTTTTGCCCAAAGAACTGGAGGCAAATAATTCAGGACTGTAGATACTGACGGGAAAGTTTCCAATATTTTTGAAGTCCGCCATCTGCGCGATGAACGATTTAATTTAGTTAAGTGAGGCACAAGATAGCTTATAAATTATGCAGAATTTTGTTATATAATCGTTGGCCAATGACTTTCTGGCTGATTGGAAGCGAGGATAATCTAATTAAGAGCTGGGTATTTTTTAGAATATTTTTATAGAAGAAGAGGTTTGGTGCCAGTAAAGTTATAGGACTAATTAAATAAAACGGAGTGAAAAGAACGGGAAGATTTGTTAGAATTCAGGGACACGTTATTGGAATAAATGGTCGGGTAGTTTCAGCAGAAAATATCGTGTTTTTTTAAGGAAACGGTAATATAAAGAAGTATTTTTTGCCAACTGTTAGCCTAGCTTTTTCCTTAATTGGGTTTCGCTTCCAGTCTTACCAGATGCAGCTATGGAGCATCTGCCTGTCTGATCTCCACAACTCAGTTAGCACTTGGTAATACGGTGCCCCTTAGTAACATTACAAACCAAATTTAAACTTGTTAATTACGCACTTTACTTTCAACAAAACATACTTTTGCATTCTGAAAGCTTTGAAAACTCAGATAACATGCAGGTTCCAGGTAACGCCAAGCATAATACGGTAATATGAAATAAGGAAGCTAACAATAGTGGCACACTAATGCTACACACAGAAAAAGGATTTTCGTGCTCATCCGAGAACAATACACGTAAAAACATTCCTCTGACGAAGGTAGCTGTAATCTCGTTTGTAATGGCAATTTTCTGTTTTCTATCTCCTAAGTTTTTGAATTTGTTTGACTCGTTTCTCATTGTTTCTTTTATGGGTTTTCTTTATGTCCGTGGATCGCTATTGACTTTTTTTTTGTTTGTGACCATCATTTTTGATGATATTGATTTTAACTCATTTTGTGTTTACCAAATTCAATAACTGAATTTCTTTTAATAAAAGTTTTATAATCATCTCAATCAATGAGAGGAGGCCTGAAAATCGTTTCACAAAATCTAAATGCCATGTATTTATTATCATGATTACGTTAGCCTAATACAGCCTAAATAAAATGGTTTCTAGAATCCTAGATCCCATAAAGGTCAACAAAATAAAGCGAACGCCGCACCGCAATCACGAAGCCATCCCTCAACTGTCCTTCTTTATATCTGAGCGCGTTTTAAACGAATGTCACCATAATAAATAGTCTGCTCATCGAATCATCACAAATGCGATGTAAAATGCATGCGACGATGTTCCAGCCTTTACACAGCCAACTTACCAATACACCTGGAACATTCTATTATAACTTTTAAGTCGACGGATTAGGGGTTGGTTGAGTTAATGAGATATGTTTGTGGTATTCTATGATGTCCTAGAATAAGGGTCTAGACTTTGCGACGCCGTATTTCAGTATTGGCTGATGTATGGGAGAAATTTGTGGCCATTTATGGAATAGGATCTTTACGGCGGTGGACGAAGTGATGTCAATACGGGTGGAAAAGTTTTCGCAGAGAGAAGTGCTCTGAGTTATGAAACGACTGCTCTTTGAAAGTTAAAAATATTTCATACTCTTTCTACCTACGTACCTTCTTTGAAAACTTACTTTGTTATTTTAGCGTATGCTGTCATTGAAAAAATAATTAGGTACGTGATGTCCCAGAACTTTTTCGTTTTCCTTACTAATTCTTTGCAAGCTTATTAATTGCAGTAATAATAGTGAGATTTTAAAATAAGCAGTAGGTATGCATTGAGGATTTTATTTTTCTCAAAGCTCAAAGCAGTAGTCTTGTTGCATACAAAAAGTTGACTGTTATAAATTTAAGAGTAAGCCTTTAGTCCTATGACTAAAGGCTTACTATTATTATTACTTACTTATTATTTACGTTTAATTAACTCATTAGGACAAAATTATAGAGTAATGTTTCTGCTGACACAAAAGCCGACCATTAGTCCACATTGGGTCCGGATCAAATGATTTTGAGAGTATGAGGGTCAGACACCGTGGCCTAGGCACAAAGCGCTAAGAAGGAACTTGGGTGGTTTTTAGTCAGTAGAAGTCTGGCACTCCCCACTGCTCTGCCCAGCGAGGGGGCGAGTCATTTGATGATTTCCCACCCCCCAAAAAAGAAAATAATAGGGTATGAGGGTGGCCTTTGCCCAACAGTGGGATGAGACAGGTTAACAATAACAGACACAACAGTGGTAACTCTTTGAACTTGAGCTGGCCCAGCGTAATACAGAGTTTAACTAACATAACAAGGCCGGCTTTTACTAGTACTGGTCTGGACGCGCAGCCAACTGTAGGTTCATCAAGTTTTTCTTCCTCTTATTTCGATTAATAAGCTATCAAGACTTCACCTTTCATACACAGCAACATCATCATCATCTTCTTGCCCTTATCCCCTTTTTCCATTCTTCCCTGTTAGACGTCACGGTGGCATTTACTCCTTTCTCATTTATATCATTCCTCACACAATCCATCCATCTTTTCTTTGTCTTCCACTCCCTCTTCATTCATCAACATTTATTTCCATAACCTTTTTAGTAACATGCAATTCGTCCCTCCTCATAACATGTCCATACTACGAGCGACATTCGATTCCCTTTCAAATTTTCTGTAACTGGCGCAACTTTTAAGCTTCCTCAAATATGCTCGTTCCTTACTTTATCCACACCTTGTTCCATACACAGTAAGATATGGACCATTCGTTCCCAAAATCTCTCAAAAATTAAATAAACAGTACGTTACTCATATTAGTCTTCCCCGCCATAGGGAATGGCGTTTAAAGCGTGTTGATAAAGTTGGCATTGCAGTCACTTGCAAGTCAGGCGCCATATTGGCGAGACTCCGCGATTGTCTCAGCGGGACCCCATCACGTTTTACTGCTCATACTTGCATGCATTGAGTGAGAGGAATGTCTTGTCTGTCTGTGTAACTTGAATTTGTGATATGGGAATGTAACTAATTATTGCGTGATGTAAGGATAATTGCAGCAATTCAATTACTACATTCTTTCTCGAAAGAGTATTTTGATAAAAGAAACCAATTTTCAAACGTTTCTTCTCTCCTTACGTTTAACCTACTACGACGGGAAGAAACTTTACAGAAATTCCGTTCATAAGGTTTATAACTAAAGTGTCTATCGGCGATTCGTTAGGTAATTTGATTTTCAGGTTTTGCTCAATCAAGAAGTAAGCTCATAGAAAATTCCAATCTCTCTTTTGATAAAAAATAGTTCTAATCATTTCTTCACTTACACATAAAATCCAATTTACTAAAGAGAGATCCCTCAAAGAGGTTTTTTGTATTCGCCATACAACGGACACTTCCTCCGCTGAAATTAGTTTGAAACTACAACGAAGTCACGTAAAATATTACTGAAATAAAAGGAGACTGTAATTCCCTCTCTTGAGAACACGTCAAAGTCAATTATAAGATCGAACGCCTAATTAACAGCTAAGTTTAGATGGTATTTGAATCAAGGTTGAGGTCACACGGTCTCCGAATATTTAGCCTGAGAATATTTGGACCAAAACGTGCGTATTTAGGGTTGCGGAACGCTCTAAATCAGGATAATACCTATCGTTCTCTCTTTTGAAATATCTAGGTGTACGGTATTTTGATAAAAAGGGATTTGAATTTTTCGGTGAAAAGGTCTTAGTGCCTTTTACAGCTTATCCAATGCAAATGGGAGTGAATAGATGTGAATACCCTAAAATAATATTTAACTATTGAGTAGAAAATAAATAAATACCCACCCATTTTATTATTGAATCGAGTCAAAAATCATTACTATACCAAGCAGCAAAATTGTCCTATAGTAATCGACTTATAAGACTAAACGTCTTATAAGAATCTAATAGACGCTTTGACTAAGATCAGTGATCTAGTAACAGTATCTCACAAGATGATTTGCGCTACAAGAACAAACGATTCTATAACAAGTTTTATAAACGTTTACTTTAGGATTACTTTATACGATTGTTACTAGAACTAGCAGGCTAATAAGCGCAAGTAATAAGACTGATTGGCATAGTGTCGCTTTTGATCCTATAATCGCATTTAATATGACTATTTGCTCTTGTTAACATCTTGTTTCATTCTACTATAAGACATGCACTTCTAAAAACGTCATAGATATTGCTGCTATAGGTTAAATATATTATAGTATTGATTTGTCTTAGTTATGACTTCTAATGGATAATCAGCATTAAACTAGCATGCCCTCCGACTTTTATAGGTAAGATAAATATGGTGGCGAAGTAGGTATCCCTTAGTAGTCTTAACTTTGACTAAATTGTTTTGTAAAAGTTTTGATAATGCCATAATACTATATATATAATGCAATGGCGGCTTGAGTATTCGTTAATTATTAATCGAATAAACAAATAATAAATATGTTTAGTTTTGAAGGGGCATGGAGACATGTTTACTATCATCGAATACTTTATCAATAAAATTAATTTCGCAAGTGTAGTAGGCTCTGTTTAATTGGAACAAAGGACAAAAGTTACCTATGTTAAACTAATTTAAATTATGATGTGGATCAATTGCCCTTTGCAAAATAAAGCTCGTTATCAATACAAAAAGAATGAAGAACGAATGCACGAATGAACGATTCTAGTAATGGCATCACAATGACAACTGTAAATACAATGGTCTCGTAATAGAATTGTGTTATAATGACACTGTCGCTAGCCCTTTCTCTGTCACTCGTATGAAAATCAACAAAACATAGTTTCTTCTCTTTGAATGTGTGACTTACACGCAAGTCAGTGTAAGTTTGAGTGAGAATGTGTGTGTTCGCGCAAACATGCGCCAGACCTGCGGAAACTGCGAATTTTAATAGAATTTTGAGTGTTAATCTCATAATATAATATCACGGGGGTAGCAAAGGGGGGTTTCAATTTCGGTAATTTTTTGCCTAGGATGTTCCGTTTTCGAGATGTTTGAATTTAACTTTTTTTGGTACAATAATTTTAAACGCCCATAACACGGAAACGGTGCATCGCAGGACCATGTCTGAAGGTTAACCCGATACTGCAATAAAATAGAAAATGAAAAAAAAACCTCGCTCCATAGCGCCCCTACAACCAAATTTTTTTTTATCTCTTTATCATCACTTGTTTTATAGGGCTTTGCCTACGTGTTTCTGCAGGCCTGCCACTGATTCCTATCTTCTTTCTCTAGCATTCACTGCGTTGGCTAGCTCGAATATTTGCTCGTAGTGAATACATTGTCTCTTCAAAAACGTCAAAAACGATACTCGTAACAATTAAAAGCAATTATTGCACAATGACGTTCTAATGATAGATCAGTGGTCAAAGGAACTGTCATAATTTTTGCAGAAAAGGAACTGTCATAATTTTTGCAGATTACCGAATAAGTCAGTCATTCATTTGTCATTATGTACGAGATTACCAGTCTTTCAATGGAGTGTCAGTGGTTGACCATTGGAAAATCATAATGACACAATTTTATTAGTAGATTACCAAACTTGTCAAACACAACAATTATGAAATCAATGTCAGACCATTCTGACACTATTGTAATAGCAGACTTGAGGCCCAGTGCGTTTACCGGATCTTTATAGGACAATCATATCTTGTAAAAGCACTAAATAGGATAATTATAAATTATAAAACCTTACCAGATTGTTTAAAAACAACTATAGTGCCTTATAGTCCTACTAATTTCGCCCAAATCTGGTTCTATAGACGTTTTGAGGATTTCTATAGGACCGAAAAATGCGTGCTCCTAGGATACTTACAGAACCATATTTTGCTACTTGGATATACCTCCTTTAATTTGACCAGGTTGCATAAAACCCGAAATAAATTCGGCTTTATCAAAGATGACTAATAGTTAAACCATGTTCAAACCCCCTACTTGTTACACTATTACTGTTAACCTGTGTCATCCCACTGCTGGACAAAGGCCCCACGACTTCCAAATTTTTCCATCCAGGACCAACGTGAACGCCCCCACTCATGAGAGTCGGGGTTTTTGACGTCACTTTTTGGGTAAAAATGTACTAACCTTGTGACGTCACACGACTTGACGCGACTTTTCGAAGCACTGTATCGTCTTCATCTTTTGTTTCAGTGAAAAAAGAAAAAATACGAATATTATAATAAAAAATATCCATTAGTTATTGAAAATCTATCTCACGGACTAATTCCATATTTTTTTTTGAGAAATACCCTTTTATGTTGCACTGGAAAAACCATTTTATTCAAGTGTCCAAATTAAAACTACTATCACAAGGTTTTGTTTTGCTTTTTATTCATTTTTTCTCCTTATCAACCCTACACGTACCTATGTTAGTGAAGCCATTTCTCAGTGAACGCCGAGCGGAACAGTTTGTGCGATAACTAATGGGTTAACAGACGTCAGTAGTTAGCTACAATTTGTAATCTTTAAAGCCCATATATAACGAGATGTGCGCGACACAAAGCGGTAGTGATAATTATTGATATTGTGATCAAAACCAAGCAGACAAAGTACCAACCGTAGTTCGAACTTGACAAGAAGGTTTTGATAAGAAGTAAATACTTGCTATGAAACTTACGATTTTATACTAAAAGACCTGAATAGTAAAAGCAGTGTAGGAAAATTATAAAAAAGTAATAAGTTCATCAAGCTTATTACCATAAGGTTTCCTCGTCAAAGAATTTCCAACATCCAATATTGACCGAAGTAACTTTGCACAAGCGCGCTTCTCTTACACAGAAACACCACTAACATACCCGCAGAAATAGTTTAATTTATCAAATCCCATCTCGAACAGTGGTCTGTCAGCTTATGCCCAATAGTACTTAACGAAGTTTCCCTCAAATACTCATTAATGCCACTCCCAGGCAAAGTGTAGCGTTTAATATAAACAGTTTGATTGACGTAGCGAGACCGCACTCGGTGCAAGGGTTATTAGCAAGCCTCTTTCAAAGTTCTGGGCGACTGGTAGTAGATACAACTTTTTGGGGTTCGGTTCCCGGTGAACCTATTTGTTCAAGAATGCATGTGGGTCAAAGTTATTTAGTTTATTATTGGATGAAGATCGTAAAACTACTAGATAACTTTTCCAAGAGTTTGAAACATTTTGATTGATGGGCCAGACCCTCAAAAATCTGTTAGTGAATGTCTGAGTGAATTAAAACATTATCACTGAAATTTTTAATTAAAACAAAGTGGGTACGCCATGGTTGACGTACTTGTAGTAAGACCGTAATTTGCTGCAAGGGTTGAATGACCGCGCTTCTTGTGTATTTCATAAATTTCCAAGGGCTCATAAGAGCCCTTGGAAATTTATGAAATCTATGTAATTTTGGGAATATACAGAAATTAAGAGGTACTTAACTAAGAGGACATGTACGTGTTTTGACATTTAAATAAATGAATAAAACTGAACTAGAAAAGTATTAGTTACTTAGTTTAGTTGTTTCATTTGCTTTTGAATATATCTAAAATGCATTTTACGTTTTGCGATCGTAGCTTGTCATTGACTAAATACATTTTCATTAATTTTCCGTATCACCATTTTGATAAACCTAAGTTATCATGAATATTGTAATACCAAAAAAAAACGTTTTATTTTAACATTAGAATTGCATGTTATTACAGCCTTAATCTTACAGACATCGATGCAACAAAGTTGGAATACTTCTTTTAATAAAAAGAATAAATATTTTAAATCTTCACTAGCGTACGTCCCTGCTTTGCTCGCATGAGAGAAGCTAAAATTTTATAGCCTATTATTCTCTGAATCTGAAAGGATATGACTGGGAAAATTGGCCTGAAAACCATCCAGCTTTTGAGTTATGCATGTGAATAACAATAGCTCCTGTAATGAGGATTTTATGCTTAGCTCTACTGCCTTCTGCAGTATACATTTCCCTGAGGTTGTATAAAAATTATTTACATTTGTGAGTATTTGCTTTTGCAAGTTTAATGATATCGTTGAGGAACAATACCTTGCTCCACTTGTGTGAGTACAATTCTATATTTTATTTTCTTCCAGTGATATAAATCAGTTATTTTGCATCATGTTTTTATTCGGATTTTAACAGATTCCTCATTAGAGGTGACGTATTCACCAATCACTTGTTATTGTACCCTCATCATGTTTATAACCTACTTACAAATAATTATTATTCTTGGCCATAAGGAAATTAAATGTCAGTTCTTGAGTGACAGTTCTCCCCCAATGTGCTCATCTTCTCGCCATATCTCTTACGGGCTGAGCAGGAATAAAAGCCTGTAAGATAAATTATTTAACTTGCCTCAGGGTGCTTTTGAGTTCACTTATCTTTACAATTTTGGGAAGGGGAGTATTAATGTTAAAGTCATTTTTTGAGTGGAATTTAGAAAAGGGGATCCAATAAAAATGAGTCACACGAATGACAAACGTAAGCAAACATGTCGTGGAATTTGTTTTAAATAAAATGTTGTGGAGTAAAAACATTCTACTCGTAACAAATTAATTACGCATCTGCCGTGACATCGTAAAATACAATAAAGCAAACATACCTATACGCCCAATTACACTGAGAAACACCGTATAAGCCGCACAGGGCTTCCAACAAGAATTTTCAATTAAATTGTGCGGAATCATCAATTTTATTGGCAGTAGCGAAAAACGTGCGAGTGGGAAGTGAACAAGCTAAATTGGTTTGATTAAATTCGACGGTGACACGTTCGACGTAACGAGACCGCACCTACAGGCTTACGAGTGGCTATGAAGGGTTAAGCGCGTTAGGTTTTAGGACCGAATGAGTGAGTGAGTGAATGTGTCGAATGAGTACAGTGGACTTGATTGGTGTCAGCTATTTGGAGGGGTTATTGGCCCTTTCGCGGTAAAAGGGTGAACATATTTTTGATTTTGAAAATGTATCTTGTTAGGTACCTTTCGGTAAACTGAAAATTAGTTTGTTAACGTCGTAAAAAAAGTTCATAGAATTGGGACTGATTATTTTTCCTTTTTATCTGAAAAGCTTAAGTTAATTCCTAACAAAACTGCTATAAATAAAGTCCTAAGTACAATTTAAATTAAAGCCACAAATCTCAAACGGCACTTCAGGTAACAAATTCACAGGAAAGAAAGGGTTGAAAAAAATAATCTCGCTGCATAAATCACGGGGTGACGGCAGAGAAGTAGGCCAGGAGTACATCACATAAATCGCGGTATTCCGGCATTTCAAAGTTTTATTCTAAACTTAGACCCTTCGTCAAAGTCAGTCAGGGTGGTAAATAAAAAAATAAAAGTTTTTCGTTCAGAAAGCGCGAAGTAATACGATTTTTAGACTATTTCCCGCCGTGTGGCCGTGACGTTAGGGTTTGATGTATTCTAATTGAACACGCGGCTTATCAAGTTTTTTCATTCAATAGCCTAGAAATACCTATTGGAAAAGAAAACTAAAAGTAATCCTGATTGTTTATAAAATTACATTATGCGCAATATTTTTCTTGTAATTTAAAATTACCTTACACCCAAATTATAGTCGAAATTACTTCTACACGGGAACCATCTACTTAACAGGTTGTTATTACGCAGGGTCAATGATCTTCTGAGGTTTCCTCAAAAAATTTAAAAAAGAAATTATATTGTAATCAGATTAGATTACAACTTCGAATCTGTCACTCGTTTCCCGTAATCCGAAACCTAAAATGATTCATGAAGAACAATTTCCGCGGAGCAAATCGTGAGATCCGACTTCGTTACCTCGGATTTTTGTGAACGAAAATTGGAACTTCCGCTATTATAATTGGGGATATAAAGTTTTTCTTTAAATAGCTTAACTTACATTTATTATCAACAAACTGTTACCTGCGACTCGAGAGGTTCGCGATTTGGTGAAAATAAGATTTTGATATGTAAGTGATTTTACTTAAATATTTTGTTTTTTTTATGTTTATTTATTTATTTTCTTATTTATTTATTTCTTAAGGAAAAACAAACAGTAGCATATTACAGATATATGAGCAGGCTTAAATACTAAAATATGATAAAAATGCCACCCACTACGTTTTCCACAGATTACTTTAAGTGTTTAATAGCTAGAGAGACAATTATATAGGATTACAACTAAAATAACAGTTATATGAACTAAAATAGTAGTTATATAAACTAACATAACAGTTATATAAAGTAAAGTTGCCGATATAAAGTAAAGTAACAGTTATAAAATAAGTGATACAAAATATTGGGTCCCGTATGATTCCTAATCTTATCAATAGTATTCATGAAGTTGAACTTAAAAACTCAAAAAAAAACACAATTAACAATAAATAACGAAAAACAAAAAATAGGTTGGTCATTCAAAAAGATGTTACCTTATATGAGGAGCTAGTGGTTATAACTGTCCCTCGTGTCGATCTTTTGGTTAAGCCTTGCTTGCCTAGGTTGGTTCGTGGATTGGTCAGCACCCATTAAATGTATATCGAGTTGTCTGCTAATGTAGTCTGTATAGTGAGTTGCTTTCGTGACTCGGAAAGCACGTTAAGCCGTTGGTCCCGACTGCCATATTTTGATCTTTGGCAGACGTAACAGGTACATTAGTCAGTGAACAAAATCTAACTGGGTTGAGGAGGTCAGATAGGCAGTCGCTCCATGTATCTGCATCCAGTTAACCTGGAAACCGATCCCAACATAACGATAAATTAGGTTTTATCATGATCGTCTTGGACGGATGGCCGATGGTGCCGGAAAGTTCTGAAGTGGCGACCGCGAACCGGAAGACGTTGCGTTGGAAGGCCTCCCACTAGGTGTACCGATGACCTGGTGAAGGTTGCGGGGACCCGCTGGATGCGAGACGCACGGGACCGGTCAATGTGGCGACACTTAGGGGAGGCCTATGTCCAGCAGTGGAAGTATTTCGCCTGAAATGATGAATGATGATGATGATGATCATATTCATCATATCAGTTTCAAGTCGTCTACTGTTATAAATTAGCATCTTCCTTCAATAGATAACTCTGGGGCATCCATCTTGCAAATATTATAAATGCGAAAATTTTGTCTCAGTCCCAATCATAAACACTGAAAACGGGATATGTACCTACTGTGTTTACTTTCTGTTTAGAGCTTCATTTTCAGTGTTTATTATAACAGTGTTAGTAACAATGTCAGTTTAAATACTTGTACCTTAATCTGCTTCTAGTTTTATAACATCTTAATGGCTGAAAGGACTTCGAGATTTTTTTATCTCCACGTTGTCTCCGAGCGAAACATGCGGGAAAATGCTTATATTAATTTTATGAGGCAGCTGATTTCACTTGATTCCAATCGTGTTCCACCAGTCAAATAGGACAGCAATACAGCACAACAGGTTTAGCGATGATAACTAACATTCACCTCAGCCAATCAATCATCCCTTGGGGCTGGTAAGACACGACTTAGCCTGAGGGGAGAGGAGGGATAGGCAACGACGCTCTTGTACGGTAATAACGTTATGCTGCGATCAGCTAAGTGCCCAGTGTTGGGCCATATAACATATAACGAAGTTGTCTGTTGGTATTTAAACTTAGAACAACATAGAAGGCAATTTACACATAAGTAGTTGATTTTTCGACACGCACGGTTGGCGCAGTTGTTCAGAGATTGAATGCTGTGTTGCGGGTCGCGGATTCCATTCATAGAGGTAGTTATGATATTTGTATGGTCTACAGATAGTTGTTCCGGGTTCGACTGAATTTAAATGATTGTTAACGCAACCACACACATGTACACAAATTCATAGTGAGAAAGACAACGTATTATTAAATAAAATATCTCTCTATCTGCCATTTCTTATGGTGTTTCTACGGCCACATTATATGTGATAAGAATGACATCTTTTGTTAAAAGTATCCAATAGTTTCGTGTGTTTAAGGTTGATACATTGTACGAGTAATTACCATGGCTGTTATTGTACCTCTTGGTTACCAGTAACGAGTAGGCAACAGCGGAAAATAAATTAATGAAGTTGTTTACAGTTGCGAAATGGTCGCTACAAAATCATCGCGTCGCAAGAAGTGTCACCCGAGGTCGTGTCGTTCATCAACATTCTGTTCTAGTCAAGTTTATCATAAAAGTGTGAAAAAAATTGTTTATTTACATAAAAAATTACATAAAGTTATAACACAGATAATTTGCGTATTATATCATCAATCACTGCCAAACTAACACCAATTTATACCTGACTACACTTTTCAATTCGCAATCTAAACCAACGTAATGAAAACGCTGACGTGTCCCCTTAATGTTCTTTACCCTTTTGTTTTTTCTCTAGAAACACGTTTTTTTGTTCAGGGCTTAGATCTAGGGGACATAAATTAATTCTGTCGGCTATCCCAGGAGAGACGGGTTTAAAGGGGTTACTATTAACCCTTTGACCTAACCGCCACACCGAGTAGATTGACTTTGAGTGGAAACTTTAATTGCCACGCGGTTTTATGCTTTTTTTTCTGTTTTGCGTTCATAAGACTATTGCAGTTGCGATAATAATCACACGATCACACTAATATTATAAAGGCGAAAGTTTGTGAGTGTGTGAGTGTGTATGTTTGTTACTTCTTCACACAAAAACTACTGAACGGATTTGGATAACATTTGGTACACAGATAGTTTATAACCTGGATTCACACATAGGATAGTTTTATCCCGATTTTATCTTCCTGTGGGATAATTTTCGAGTTGTAGCGGGTGAAGCTGGCAACAGCTAGTATTCTCTTAATATTAAACGTAATCCTGGATTAATTTGAATGTAAACATATGTAATGCAGCTAAATTCCTTTTCCCACTACGGGGAATATACTCCTACCAAACAAAAAACAGTGATCATCATTGTCTAACCTATATAGCCTTTAGCCGACTATGTTGAGATCGGATTTCATTCTAATCAGATGCTGCATTTTACATGTCGCCTATGTCTATCTGACCTCCACAAGCGAGTCAAACAGTCTTACCAAGGGGTAGTATGCTTGTGGTAAGAACGTGTGACTTTCGGGCCTCCGACTACCCGTAACCATACCCCTTATTAAGACTGGGACTATCCAACAAATAAAAGAGTATAAGAACCTAAGTATAACAAATTATGCATAAACTTTTCCCATCCAAACCTTCCACTCAGACGCTAACTATTCCGAAAGCATTTAAGCAATCAATATTCAAGTCCACAATATCTTGAGCGAGGGGCCGGGCAATAAAACTTGCCTCGAGTTGCGTGCGATACATAAAAGACTTGCCTTATAACATTCTTAGTCCGATGCTTCCGAGATTCGAGAATTGCTCGGTCGGAAGAGTTGGGAGCAAGAAAGCAGAAAATAAAATAGATTAAAACATAAACGAAAGTTCCTGAATTTTTGGACTTCTGATCTAAATAAATAAAATTTGTTAGAAAGATGAAACTAAAGCTAATTTATAAAATGTTGGTGGTTTTACATTTCTGTCCATAAGCAAGAATAATTGATGGTTACAAGAAGCGACTGCTACCTGGGGCCTATTTATTAAAACAAACGAGTGGCTTGCATCTATCTAATATTCCGACAACTTACTACACAATCTACACATTCCGATAATTAAATAGTAAAAAATCCTTACTTAGGTATAATGATGGTTATGAAGAATCGATTTCCAATAGTTGTCAATCTTATCAGCTTCGTCTGAATGTCATAATTCTGTCACAAGTATCATATCATAGAGATTTTAGCAGGCACCCATCTGGAGAGATATCAAATAAAATATGGTAACCCATCCTCAAATTGACTCGTGTAGTTTTCTCAAGTCGTACCTCGAGCCATTTCCTAATAATTAATATCTGTAATATAAGTTTTCAAAGACACTAAAGAGACAAGACTTTATAATAACACGTATTTTTGTGGTGTAAACAATTTGCTGATAGAATTTCTTGCAAAAGTTATTTTCGGGGCCTTTTAAAGCTAAGTAATTGTTTGACCTTCGCGGATTTTGACCGCAATATTGTTTCGGTAATTTATCATTTTTTATTTTGGAGTTTTCCGTTTCTCATTTACTTTTAGGTTTAATATTTTATGGACGATATTTTTTATCTTTTTACAGGCTATATTTTAATTTCGGTCTATCTAATGTTAGTGCGTTTGATTCCTGTTGCTATGTCCATATACAGATCAATTGTTGATGTTTTAGCCTGTAAGTTAAAAAGCCTGAAGCATTAATGACTTGACCTGACCTTTGAAATTCATCATCAGCCTATAATGTTCCCACTGCTGGAACTCGGGCCTCCTCTCTAGGAGGGGGATGGGCACCCACCAAGCGGGCCTGAGCGGGTTGGTAGATGTCACATGTCTTCGATTTTTATGCTAAGACATGTCGTTTTAAGACGTGCCGATATCCTTACGATGTTTTCCTTAGACGTTTTGAGAGTAGCGGTGATGAAATAAATTACACAAAGTAATGCGCCTGTCTGGGTTTGAACCCACGACTTACTGTACATTAGTTAGGGCTGCCAGCACTGGGTCACCGCTGCTCGAACTTTGATATTAGGTTTAAGAATATATTATTATATTAGGTACGATATTGAAACATGTACATCCTAAATTATGTTTTATGTCATTGTAAATAATTAATAAATGTTTATGCTTAGAAATAAAAATCAAATTCCCTAAAATATATATAAAATAAAAGTAATTCATATATTTAAAATTATCATTTGTTTTCCAATAATTAATTTTGTAATCTCTTCCAATCAACTTGTTTCCAGAAGCCAACCCAAGCCATTTTCATCGATTGCATTGCACAACATTGCACAACATTGCACATCATTGTACATAATTTCATAGAAACATCACAGCGGTGATAATTCGAGTGTTTAGCGTTTCGAAATCACTATTTTTCTGTAATTTCTCATCAGAATGAAGAAACATATAAGTATTATATTTCTCTTGTTTCCATGACAAGCCATGCTGTATAATGCTCCAGTCTAGTTGAGATCGTCCCCACAGATGGCGCCACGTGTCGCGGTCCCACGCTCGCTTCAAATTATAATTAACGTGTCTCCTTACTGTTTTCATGTTCCACGACGGAAATTTAAATTTAATGTTCGCCAGCCTGTACCAACAATTGTTTGTACCTAACAGAGGTATCATGTACTAAAATGTTTGCTGTGGGTTCTATATCTACTTACATAAAAATGTGTTAATTACGTCATAATACAGAGTGTAAATTAACCTTTTACACATACGTCAACCAAGCATTCTGTATATCAAACTAAGTACCCCAACGCAAAATTTTTTGCTGGGAAACACTTTTTTTTGGGGTCACAAATCACATTTTACGGTAAAACTCAATGTAGCACTCCTCAAACACTGTGCTAGTGGATGCTTTGAATAGTAAACGGGTCATGGAGATAATTTGTAAAGTTATAACCTAAAAAACTAGTATTTACAAAAACAGCTGTGCAAAATTTGGAACATTGACCCCAAAATCTCCTCCGTCCTAGGTATGGTCTAGAACCAAAAAAATATCACAGTGGTGGGGAAAACAAGTGCCCATCGTTTGCGTTAAGGGTAGTTTTACACCCTTTAAAACATCACGCTTGTAATCCCCGAAGGGTTTGGTAGAGGTGTAGCCGCAATTCGCCAGTTATGTTAAAGTCCCATGTAACTCCCACTACCACCGGGAATCGAACCCAGGACCTCATGCTTGTCTGCGGGATGTTGTAAGAGATACCGCGGCCTTGACATAAAGGGCTAAGAAGGAACATGGGTGGTTTTTAGTCAGTAGAAGTCTGACACTCTCTTTCGCTCTGCCCAAGAGCGATGCGGTATGTGATGAATCCCCCCCCACCCCAAAAAAGGACCTCATGCCTAGTAGTAGTACTTGCAACCACTAGACGGTCGGTATAATACTCGTAGCTTGAACTTATGCAAAAGACACAAGCAACAATTATGTAAATTATGAACAATTTGTAAGGTTATCATCTACCTTGCTTTTTCTTAATACCTATATACGTTTAGGTCGTTTCCAGAGTAGCTAGAAACGTTGTGGTCGGTTTCCACGCACTTAGATGCAGCTGAACATCAGTCTACATCTACACTAATATTTTAAAGAGAAAAGCTTTGAATTTTTATATTTTTGTGTGTATGTTTGCAATGAATACATTCAAAAACTACTGGGCCGATTTCAAAAATTCTTTCACCATTAGAAAGCTACATTTATTATCATCATCATCATTTGTCATCGTCATTTTTGTGAATGTAGCCCCCTTTTTATACCTGTATTCTCACGGAAACGGGAACTACGTGAGTGAAACCGCGTGACGTCCGCTAGTACTTTATATGCCGCGGCATATAAAGTACTAGCGCGGCATACAGCCAGTTACCGTGGATGATGTCATAAATCTTCGAGACAATGTAGCCAACACTCAGCCACTTCGCCATTTATATCGAAAAAAAAACCAGTGATACCTAGCTTTATGGCTGCAAAATTATTTTTAAAACTTGTTCGTATTGTAGTTAGCCATAAACTCGCTCCTTTTTCATGAGAATTAAACATGTGGCTAAATCTAGAACTGTAACTCAGGTACACCAAATAACTTGTCAGTGGTTGCTGTCAATTGTGCCTGATCACCTCTTAGCTGCCACGGCTTGTTAGAATTATTATTTTTATGTTTGAATCGTCGTTTTTGACTTTACTGTGGACACTTATCGTGCACATCTTGATACATCGTTCTCACATAATATACCATCTCAACACGAATGATGTAACCAAACTTTTGTAAGAATATTAATATTATGATTTAAAAATCAAAATCAAAATCAAAATCAAAACTCATTTATTCAAACTAGGCTGATAATCAGCACTTTTCGAACGTCAAAATTTACTTTACTTATTTACAAGAGACAGTCCCCCAAAACGCCCCCCCTTCGACACTTCCTAGTGTTTTTGCTGGAAAGAAGAAGTGGCGGAACAAACTCCCCAGCACACATCTGTCTGTTAGGTTGGTTAGAAGAACCAGACTCGATACAATAGTAAGGCAAGTATAAAAAAGTATATAATAATAATAAAAAAAGACATGACATATCAGTAAACTAATCTTGGAGAAAGAACATAAATAAATAACTAACATTGTCTTGTGTTCAACTCAGCGACCAACTGTTCTTATCATTTAAGTAGTCGTTAATGGAATAGTACGCTTTTAAACAAAGATTAGATTTTACTTTGGCTTTAAACGCATTAAATGGCAAGTCTAGAAAAGAAGATGGCAGTTTGTTATAAAATGTTATACCAAGCCCGACGAATGAATTATGAACTTTGTGAAGCCGGTGAAAAGGAGCGCGTAGTTTATGCTTATTTCTAGTGTTAAAGTTGTGAATATCACTGTTTTTAGTGTACAGGTGGATATTTTGTTTAATATATAAAATGTTGGCAAAGATGAACTGAGTAGCAACAGTGAGGATACCAATCTCCTTAAAAAAATCTCTAAGAGAAACTCGGGCACCCAGCTGATAAATTGCACGAACCGCTCGCTTCTGCAGAACAAATATATTTTGAATATCAGCAGCTTTGCCCCACAGCAGAATACCGTATGACATAACGCTGTGAAAATAACTGAAGTAGACTAACCGTGCTGTATCAACGTCAGTGAATTGTCTTACTTTTCTGACGGCGTATGCGGCTGAACTTAGCCTTCCCGCTAGGCTTGATATATGTAAACCCCATTGTAATTTTGGATCTACTGTTATGCCCAGAAATACAGCAGAGTCGGCAGTTTCCAGCTCCTGATTGGCGAGGATAATATTGGGACCTAGATTTCTAACATTGGGTAAAGCGAACTTAACTATTTTAGTTTTCTTGGCATTAAGAACAAGGTTGTTTATTGTGAACCAATCCGTGACCATTGATAGCGTGCTGTTTACGTCGTCAAAATCGTGTCTATTCCTATCTACTTTAAAGATAAGAGAGGTATCATCTGCAAATAGTACAACGTCACAAAAACCCTTTAAATAGTATGGTAGATCATTAATATAAACCAAGAATAAAAACGGACCCAGTATTGAACCTTGAGGTACACCTAGCCGAACCGGTAGCCCGGAAGATTTCGCGCCATTTACGTCTACACATTGGAATCTATTTTGCAAATACGAATCTATCACATTTATGGCCTCATTTTGAACACCGTAATAACGCAGTTTCCGTAAAAGCGTGTCGTGATGTACGCAATCAAAAGCTTTAGAGAGATCGCAGAAAACACCGATTGCATTTTGCGCGTTCTCCCATGCGTCAAATATGTGTTTCAACAAAGCAACACCTGCATCCGTAGTCGAACGACCCTTTGTAAAGCCATATTGATCATTATGAAGGAGATTATTTAAATTAAAATGTAATAACAACTGTTTGAGAATTAATTTTTCAAAAATTTTGCTAAAAGCAGGTAAAATAGAAATTGGTCTAAAGTTACCGATATCGTTTTTACTGCCTGATTTAAATAGAGGGATGACTTTACTGCTCTTCATAAGGTCAGGGAAAGTCCCCAAATCGACGCATTTATTGAAAGTAACGGCAAGACAGGGGGCTACAATGTCGATTATGTTACTTAAAAGTTTAATAGAAATGCCCCAGTAATCACCTGTGTTTTTAGACTTAAGTGAATTAAAAACGTTAACTACATCACGAGGCGTTACATGTTCGAAACTTAATACTTTACCACATGACACGCTGCTATGCAAAAGATCTTCGGCTTTAGACGGCGACGAACTCAGGGAACGAGTCGTCGCTATAGGTATGCTGGCAAAATACTCATTAAAAGCCTCGGCTACGTCGGCTGCTTCACTAACTAATTTGTTACCCACCATGATCTCGAGGTGATTATCTTGTTTAACAGATTTACCCGTTTCATTGTTAATGATTTTCCAAGTGGCTTTAACTTTATTATTAGAATTTTTAATAGTCTGTAAAAGAGTGTACATGAAGTTTTTTGCCATTCTTCTCATGAGACCAACGCTTTGGAATCGGCAACTATAGTACACTCACACTTATTATGCAGTGAGTGGGACTGTAGCTTAGTTTATTAGAATTTAGTATTTGTTCGACTATTCAAAAAAGCCTGTAACTGGCCTACTTGAAATAAATGTTTTGAATTTGAACCCCTCCCGCTCTTGGAAAGAGCGAAAGGGAGTGTCAGACTTCTATTGACTAAAAACAACCCATGTTCCTTTTTAGCCCTTGTGCTGAAACCCCAGTATCTCTTTCGAACTACCCGCAACCCCAAAGGGATTTCTGTCTAATCCTTTGGGGGTGACAGGTGTGGTCTCCTTCTTTTTCGTGTGGTTAGTGTGTACAGTGTTGGCAGAGTTTTTGCAGGTTTCCTCAAGATGTTACTTATCCTTCATCAAAGCAAGTGAATCCGAAATATCGAAGCTGCTTATCTTGTGTTCAAACTTATTACTATACAAGTGTGGTGTTAAGTTAGTTTGACTTCTCGTTTTAGCTACAGATCACTGTCGCATTCAAAATACTTTATTAGTCTCAAATCCATCCATTCAAGTTTACGTCAAGTCTTGCGAAGACTCCTGAACTACATAGCACCCCATGCCAGGAGTTACATCACCACGTTATGACACAGCCCCCCTCACCCCTCCGCCCCCGTGGGGTCGAGGATTGTCCTGCATTATTTAGATGTCAAGCGACGCGCGCCGCGTGTCACCGCGATTGATTGACAATGTTCTATCGAGATACCTGTTTGTTGAGTCACAGTAGACACATTCGTATTATCAGATCAGGATGTTACTAGGAATAAACACCTGCAAAGCGATTAAACGATGCTTCAGGTAATAGGATACTCGTGAGTAAGCCGGGATTGTTGCGTCTAGCCATGGACCATGTTTGTAAAAACCTAATCTAGGTAAGATCAGCATTGTTTAATTAAAAGGTCAGTATGGCTAGTCAGTTTTTGCATTTTTTGTTTTGTCGTCGTAAGGTTGTCAACTGACAACCTTCATACCAGGCAGCACAGCGTTTGATTCACAAAAAAACCTAGTTGATTTACTGGTTCCCTTAACACTGTGATTACAAATAGGATCTATTGCGTGAAATTGTTTCGCTAATTAGTGACAAAGTGTAATCCGTGTTTGTTACGTTATCTGATTATAATAGAAGCATTAGTGACGTAGATTGCGTTATCGTTGCTAGATAGAAGAAGAAGATATAAACATAGTAAATATTTGTTTATAACAGCTTTCTACAAGATTGGTAGTTTTTTGGAAGATTAAATCAATCCAATAGGTACAAGTTTGAATGTTTGTTAAAGCTATTAGAATATTATTGTGTAGATCCTCTTGCTTTATACAAGAAAAGGACGGTGCAAGCAATAAAAGACGTGGATTATTTTTATAAAACGTTACCCCACACAAGGATTTTCTCCTGTATTGTGGGTGCGTTCACAAACATTTAGACTCACATACACAAATATCCAGATCCGGAACAACTATTTGTACAATTTGATCCGTGCGGAGGTCGAACTCGCGACACGCAACGCAGCAGTCCATTGCTTGAGCCACTGCACCAGCCGAGTCATCAAAACGTGCATCTCGTTCTCTTTCTGGTACAAATATAATCAGTAAGACAATTATTACTCGTACTTGTGCATTATTGACAATCAAACACTCTCACACACTGGCAAGCTTTCAATCCTGTTCAGAACTTGCTATAGAACTGGGTACAAAGCTACAAGGGTATGTACTTTGAATTATTTATCGCACCGCTGTACGCGCGTCGATTGATTGACAGTGTTCTATTGAGGGGAACTTGGTACGCAGTGTTAATTCATAGCGATGTACCACTGCTGGAAGTTCAAGGGTCGTGTTAGAATCGACACGTGAATGTATTAGTTTGTTAGATGAGTTTAGGTTATAGATAATAACACACATATTTGCAGGAGTGTTATGCAGAGACTGCGGATGTGCCCCTAATCGTTTACTAACATTAAGCCAATGCCTATTGCCATCAACTGGGCACAAATCTAGAATGGATGAAATTTAACACACAGGCAGCTTATAACCTGGATTAACACATACTTTTTTATCCCGGCAGTATGATCCCGTGGGACAACGAACCAAAGCCGCAAAATGAACCAAACGAAACTGCAGTCGTGCGTTAGTGTTACCTACATATATCTTACTCACTCTCTATTTTATCTACAAGTTATAATATAACAGAATTTGAACGCATCATATATACTTCCTAAAATCACCCATATTAGGTAATTAATCCTTAAAATGTGTAGGTATACCTTGTCACCAGTCTGTATGAACACCTGTCACTCTGCCCACCCCGCAGTGGTTGCGCTACTGCATCAAATATCTTCTCATGTGCTGAACTTTGATAATAAAACCCAAGTTCCGACGTTTGCATGTCTACCAAGTTATCATAGTAAGAACAGAGACACATGGTGGAGGTGAAGAGCTCTTTTAGAATAATATGGAAACTTTTTGTTTAGTGGTTTGTTTTCCATTACTAGGATTGCTTTCAATGCTATTGAAGCATCTTTCAGGCAAAATGTTACTGTTTTGACGCATTGAAAAGTAACATACTGGGTGTAAAGTAAATTGACAAGCAACCACTATTTTTAAAACTAGAAGCGACTTTCATAATTTTAATACTCGCAGTAAACACGAAATAGTAATACCCAAATTCAGATTAACGAAAACTAGCAAGTCTTTTCTTATAAACAGTATACGCTTTTATAACAAGTTGCCTAAGTCAGTTATAGAACTGACCGATGGAAAGTTTAAAAACTACATTAAACGTGTCCATAATCAAAAAGCATATTATAAAATCAAGGACCACGTCTAAGATAAAAAAGTTTGGCTTTAGCTTCGCGCATGCGGCTTCCCTGGTAACTTTTAGCCGGTACTTTGTGGATGTCTCTAACTATTCTCAATTGTATTAATTATTTTTTCTCTTCCATTAATTACTATCTTTTACAGTGGTTTTTAATCATCCAGTTACAGCACTGATATCAACATTTGTGCCTTACCTACATTACAAAAATTTGTTAACTGATATGTTATGTACTTTTTTATTTTTACATTGTTAATAATTATATAATTTTTTGTTATTGTTTTGTGTCTGTAGTAAATCTAAATTAAACTTACACCTTACTATTGTATCGAGTCTGGTTCTTCTAACCAACATAACAGACAGAACGTGTTGCTGGGGAGTTTGTTCCGTCACTTCTTCTTTCCAGCTAAACACTAGGAAGTGCCGAAGGGTGGGCGTTTTGGGGGACTGTCTCTTGTAAATAAGTAGAGTTAAGTAAATTTTGACGTTCGAAAAGTGCTGATTATCAGCCTAATTTGAATAAATGACTTTTGATTTGATTTGATTTGACTAATTTCAAAGTTACCATGAATTTAGTGGGCACCCTACGTGACCCAAAATCGTTGAAATATTAACAAAATTTAAAAAAAAATTGTCTCCTCGTTGTTTTTCTGCTACGAAAGCAATGTCGTAAATACGGGTATCTGGGTAATCAATACGAGTCTAGCCCTATCGCATGAATCGTAGAATCGAATGAACTCAAATATTGGGACAGTACAGATTTTGTAAGACAAAAATTAGATTAAATTACTTACTGTGAATGTTTGATGTATCTTGAAACCCTATCCGTTATTAAGTGTTATTACTAACTGACTGATCGTTGCGTTAGTTTGTCATGTAATATTTTGAAACAATGTGAAATTGATTTGATTTCAACCCCTTGCTCGCTTCTCTTGTAAATTCAAACACAAAATATTTTCTTACTATCACCATTGAACTTACATGTAAACTCACTATATATCCATAAAACACGTAAACTGATCTTGTATCGCATGTCATATAATATTCGTATTGACGAGGCGGGGGTCCCCGACGAGGCATCGAACTCCCGTCCCGTGGGGCGCGGGATTGAAACACGACAACTTGACACACTTTACTGCAGATTGTGGACAGATTGGAAACTTTACTGCATTGCTTGTGAATACACTTTATTGACTTCAAAAAGTGAAGTGCATACATGGGGAAAAAGTTAGATCGGTTATTGAATCGTTAATAGTTATTTGGGAATCATGTTTTTGTGATATAAGTCATGTGCTCGATGCGATTGTCTACCGACAATAATATTGCATTTTTTTTCAGTTTGTGTGTACATAAATAAATAATAAACAAATTAAACTTAGACTTCCGATGTCCCTATAACTAGAAAGTTCCACCAGAATAAAACACTATCGCATTACCAGAGATAACAAGTTCCTTTCAGCTTCGTCAAGGGTTTTAAAGCCATTATAATTATAAAACATAGCTTCAGGGATTTAGGCTGTCTGTCAAAGAATAATCGATACTAGTAAAAGGGGCATCCATCTTGCTAGCTAGTTGGCCTGTAGCCAGTTTAACATTAAATATATGTAGTTTGATGTTTCTTAAGTAGGTAATAATTCGAATAATAGTATTTCCACAGGCCACGGATGGAAAAAATATAGGCGATTTGCTCCCAACCTAACTGGAAAAACTTAAACGTACGAGGCAACCCTCTCAATTCAAGCAAATGTCCCGATTATCAGTCGATCTCAAAGATCTGATTTCATTCAACCACCCAAATCTTCGTAACAAAGATATTATTCTCATTTTGCAAAGAAGATTTTCTTGAATAAAGACATTATATTATTTTGCCTGCCCATATTTCATTCTCAATCCCTTTACCTTCGCTTGACAAATGATATTCGGAATCTACTTTTTATATTAGATATTCAGTTTATACACGGCCTTGACATTTGACGCGAATCTCAAAGAAATATGATCAAGTCACAATTCTTTGATTAATGATGCTTCTAGATCAAGACATTGAAAGATAAATAATAAATGTGTCTTTTAATTCAAGAGTGTGTATGGGTACGCCACGTGTCAAACGGGCTTAGATGGAAGATAGATTTAATAAACCAAGTGTTTTTCTGAGCATTGCTGCTAACGATCTCCTTCGTGAAAGAAATATTTGTACATTTAATTCACATGTATAATGAACTGTTTCTAAATACCCTTCAATTCTTCTTTATCGTGAGGCATGGTTTTAAATGCCGTCGACAAATATCTCTCGAGCATGCTGGTTTCTTCACAATGTTTTCCGTAAAACGCATTTATATCCGAAAAATCACAGTGGCATGTTCTGGGTTCAAACTTGAGACCTATGACTAAGCGGGTTCAGAAGTTACCGCTGTCTCGATATACATATAGGGCTAAGAAGGAACATGGGTGGTTTTTAGTCAGTAGAAGTCTGACACTCCCTTTCGCTCTGCCCAAGAGCGGGAAGGGTTATTTGATGATTTTCTACCCGCCAAAAAAAAAAGAAAAAAGACCTATGACTTGGCAGCGCGACGGTCATATCAGGGTTGATAAGGAAAATAAATAAATTAAATGCAAAACAAGTCTTGTGATAGTAGTTTTAATTTAGACACTAAAATAAAATGATTTTCTCAGTGCAACATAATATCTACCCTATTATGTTGCACTGAGAAAATCATTTTATTTTTCACCAAAAAAATCTAATTAGTCCGTTGGATAGATTTTCAAAAAATAATGGACACGTATTTTTTTCTTTTTTCACTGAAACAAAAGATGAAGACGATACAGTGCTTCTAAAATCGCGTTAAGTCGTGTGACGTCACAAGGTTAGTACTTTTTTACCCACATAGTGACGTTAAAAGCCTCCACTCATGACTTTTGACACGTTTTATTTTCGTTTTTTTTATTAATTTGATAAAAAAAAACCGGCCAAGTGCGAGTCAGACTCGCCCATGAAGGGTTCCGTAGCAGCAAGTAACATAATGTTAACATAATTTTTATAATTGAGTTGATTGAATGAACGGTAAACTGCGATTTACGATTTATGACGTATTAAAAAAACACTTACTAGATCTCGTTCAAACCAATTTTGGTTGGTAGTTTTTGTTGCATATATACATATTTTTTTTAGAATTGTCACTCTCTTACTTTAAAAGTTAGAGGGGGGGGGGACACATTTTACCACTTTGGATGTGTCTATCTTTGAAACGATTGACTTTGAGAAAAAATGATTTTAAGAACCTCAGTGTCATTTTTGAAGACCTATCCATAGATACCTCTCATGTGTAGGTTTGATGAAAAAAAGTTTTTTTAGTTTCAATTCCATGTATGGAGAGCCCCCTCTTAATCATATATTTTTTTATTTTTATATAAAAATCAAAAAGCGGTTTACAGAATACACCTACCTGCCAAATTTCAACTGTGTAATCCTTATAGTCTCGGAATAAAATGGCTGTGACATACGGAAGGAAAGACGGACAGACATGACGAATCTATAAGGGTTCCGTTTTTTGCCATTTGGCTACGGAACCCTAAAAACACGTCTCCAATATTTTTCGATAATCCAATAGACGGACTTATTAGATTTTTTTGGTGAAACACCCTATTGTTTTATGAATGAATAAAAAATGAAATGTTGAACACGAAAATTGGTATTCCTAATTGAAATTGGGGACCACAGTTTAACTTTATAAATAGCATTTCTATTTCAAACAATGCTAAATAGAAAACAATATTGCTATTTGAACCACAGGTTTAATTTAAAGTCTCAGTTCTCAGCCAGACAATTGCACTGGCATTGGGAGCCACTCTCGAGAGCGGCGGAAAGAAACCGCTTTATTTATGAGCGTCTGCGTTGGGAGCGTCGAGCAGGACCGCGGGATTGACTCCCAATGTAGACCTTTTTATACTGAACACTTTCATTACGAGAATTGGTAGGGTGGTTGAAAACTGAAGGGAGTTAGAAAAGCGTTAATATATTTTTTTAACCGACTCCTAAAAAAAGAAGGAGGTTCTCATTTCGGATATTTATATATATTTTTTTATGTTTGTTCGGCCATAACTCCGTCGCTTGCTAACCGATTTGAAAAATTCTTCTTATTGTTGGAAAGAGTTTTTGTCCCAAATGTATTATTGTATTTTTTTATGGAAATCGGACAAGAAGTTTTTGAAAAATCAACAAAACTCAAAAAAAAAAACACATTGTCTACATTAACGATCTTTTCGCCTCCGTCGTTTACGAATAGATATGGAAAATTCTTCTTTTATTCGAAAGCCTATGCTTTCCTGTTGGTCTCAGCAAGCAACAAGCTGATCTGATGGTAGAATGGTTCTTATTTAACCGACATCAATACGACTTCGCAATCTTCGGGGATTATAGGCGTGATGTTTTGTTATTCTACTAATAAATACAAAACTTTGCGAGGTCGTATTGATGTCTAAATGATAGCAAATGGATTGGGATTGTTGAAATCCCATGTCTGTCTATTGTTTGCACCAGTACATAACATAACATCACGCCGGTACGTTGTGAAGGGGTAAGCACATGTGTGCACTAGAGACGAAGAGCAGCGGTGGCCCAGCGGTGTCGGCCTCGACTTACGAACAGTAGGTCGTGAGTTCGAATCCAGGCAGGCGCATAACTTTGTGTAATTTATTTCATCACCGCTGCTCTCAAAACGGTGAATGAAAACATCGTGAGGAAACCAGTATGTCTTAGAATCAAAAGTTCGAAGACATGTGACATCTACCAACCCACACTGGGCCCGCGTGGTGGATTATAGCCCATCCGTCTCCTAGAGAGGAGGCCTGAGTTCCTGCAGTAGGGACATTATAGGCTGATGATGAAAACGACGTACCAAATCTGGTACGTAATTAAGTGACGTATAAGGTCATTAAAAGTTGGTATTCATTGTTTCTAAAAGTGTACGACTGCCCATTGCGAAGCAAAATAGTCCTCATTATTTGTAAATTTAAAAAGAGCTTTGTCTTTCTGTTAAAATTTCACGCTTAAACGGCTGAACATATTTAGATGATGTCTTCAAAGAGATAGTCCATGACCTAGGTTACGTCAGTGAATACTTTTTATCCCGGAAGTAGCGTGAGTGAGTGAAGCCACGGATAACACCCAGCGGTAAAGAAAAACACTTGCATAAATAACCACCTTTCCACTCTTCAAAATCGATTCCGTGAATTGTTCCCTCTTTTCTTCAAGTGACATCGAATATTTTCGTCATAACGAAGTATGGATGTTCGGGGTTAGTTGGACAAAGTTCGAAAGAGTTTGTCAAGTATAAAAAATGTTCGGAAGGTACTCTAAGTTTTCTGATTTGCACGCTGATTTGAAGATGGAGGAAATGTGAAGTGGAGCGCTTGTTTAGTGAATTGTCATGTCATGTTGGGAAGGGTTGAGCTTCGACTTTTTTTGTAAAAGTAGAATAGTTTCGTTTACATTCATATTTTTAGGGATCACTTTGCACAGTACGACTTTCAGAAAGTCGTACTATAGGGTAAGCAATGTCTTACAGGACATCTAAAGTAAAAAAAAAACCTAAAGAATGAAGATTCGGAGAGCCCCTAAAAGTACTACAACGTCTTCTATGACGTAGATGAGGACCTAACATCAAAATTTTGTATTTTATCGTGTTACTAAATGATTTGTTTCTTTATTTTCAGGTAAGACCTAATCGAGTTTCAGGAAGACAAGATTAAAATAAAAGACAGAAGGAGTTATTCAGATTAAGGAATGTAAGTAGGCACGTTTCAGTTTCAGAAGAGCTGTGGATGATTAATATGTCACAAAACTGACTAAATCTGGTTTAAAATTCGTAAAACTTGTAGTAAAAAACATCGCTATTTAAGTACACCATCTGGTAAATGATATTAATAATTACATCTACGAAACAGACCAACATTTTTTTATATCTAAAAACGTCATAAAAAAATAGCGATCGTTTGCAAAAGTCGACAGTTTCATTTTATTGCGTTAACAATGGCGGTGCGTCACAAAAATTGACGCGCGCCCTCACGGTGGAAACGTACCCCGAGTTTTTAAGGATGACAGCTTTCACGAGAACATTTCAGAATAACTGCAAAAATATTTATTCGGTAGCTGTAACGTAATTGGTGCGTTTTTCGGAGAGACATTTTCCAAAGGTTTTTAATAGATAGGAAAACTAAGCTCATCAAATATAATGATTTTAGGTCGTGCGAAAGTGGTAGCCAGTAGTGGTATTCTAAAAAAGAGCCTTTTAGGCAACTGTTGATAGTTACAACCATCACCAGATTGGCAAAAACAGGCACAAGCAAGACTCTGAGGCCACTACTGATAAATTCCTGGAAGAAAAACCTGACTCGGGGAATCGAACCCACTTGCGACCACCAGACCAAAGAGGCAGTCCATACATTATTATGAGAATAACTTGTTATAAACGTGATTACGAAATTTTTGAATGATTAAAACCATTCTAAGTGGATAACTTATCACAATTCATAATTATATATTCACAAATTAGAGACAACCATACAGAGTAACTTAATAATAGACACAAAATAGGCAGATCATGTGAAATTGTACAATGATTTTGATTTTGATTTTGATTTTAAATGTAAAGATGGTTAGGTTGCCTTTAGACTGATTCAACCTATTCCCTCGTACTAGTATAAAACTGTATCACAAGTTTTCATTTACCAGTCACTTAGCAGAAGTTTGATTACATCAAAAGTCAAAATCAAAATACACACATCAAAAGTGTCTAGGGATCAAGCATTTTTATGCGGATTTCTTGAGATTGAGATGTGGCTTTGTAATAAATTTATGATTTTATAAATTTATATAGATCCTTTTTGGTGCATTTCATAATTTGAATCAGGAACTGTGAATCAAATTCGAGTAAAAGATGAAAATCAACTGTCAATATTTTCCCTATAAAAACATACAACGCATTGAAGACATTATTAGTGCTACTGTTTCCCTACTACTGATTAAAACCAACGTTATTATGGAGCGGCGACGTCATTTAAGCAGGGAAGAAATGCTCAGAGCCGTGGGAATGATAGAAGCTGGTTCCCGGCAACGTACTGTGGCTTTAGCTCTGAATACAAGTCAGAGTGTTATCAGTCGACTTTGGACACGTTACCGAAGCACTGGTACCGTGGCTGAGCGCCATGGAGGACGGTATCGCTGCACCACACGGAGACAAGACCGATACATTCAAATCTTAACTCGAAGAGCTCCAACAATAACCGCCATGATGTTAGCCGTGAGGCTTCATCACTCTTCAGGGAACTTAATTAGCGACCAAACAGTCAGAAACCGCTTGCATGAAGTGAACCTTCATTCCCGAAGACCGCCACGGGTACCACCTATAGCAATGCACAATCGTAGGATTCGATATCAATGGGCTCTTGAACACAGAAATTGGGCAGAAGAACAATGGCGTTTCGTGTGCTTTTCTGATGAGTCTCGTTTTGGTATGAGACCGGATACAAGACGTATACGACACTGGAGAACCCCTGGACGCCAACAGCGATTAAAATCCTGCCAGGAAGTCCATCCTTATAGTGGTGGAACCATCATGGTATGGGCGGGTATTTGGATCGGCGGAAGAACTGAGTTGATTTGGATCAGAGGCAACCTCAACGCTCAAATTTATGCTGAGACGATTGTATCAGACGTCATCGTTCCTCTACAAGTGCAAATCGGTCCCTTATTTCAGTTAATGCATGATAATGCACGACCGCACACCGCAAGAGTTGTAAGACAGACTCTCGCCGCAGCTAACATCAATGTCCTGCCCTGGCCTGCTCAGTCGCCAGACTTGAACCCGATTGAGCATGCATGGGATATGCTACAGAGAAGAGCTCTGCCGAATATGGAGGGTATCCAGTCGCAAGAAGACCTTTTTTTGTTGTTGCAACGAACATGGGCGGCCATTCCACAGCGTGATTTGGATGAACTCATTTTGAGTATGCCAAACCGATGTTCTTGTGTTGTTAGTGTTCGCGGTAGAAACACGGATTATTAATTGTTTAAGTTACCCAATAAAATTTTAAAGAAAACTGTTATTTCAGTCTTTTTTTCGAACTTTAATGTTAGTGGTTCAAATGTCAAAAATACCTTTATTAGGAAAATGGCAAATTTCTTTATTAATGCAAAGGTGACTTGGTTTATCGTTACTGTGACAAACGAAAACACTTTATTTGATAGATCCTTAAAGAAAATTTTAATTAATATCAATCAGGAGAAAAGTTATTGCAAAAATATATGTTGATCCCTAGACACTTTTGATGTGTGTAGCTTTATTAATTCCATGCATAATCTCAAAAAAATTATAAAAATAGTATTTAGTTAATAACAATAATAAAAATAATCACTAATTAATCGTACAGAATATAATATGTTGGCACCCATACTACACACACATACTACGTCACGCCAGCCCTACTCATACTCTCAGTCATATAAAAGTGCCAGCTGTATATACACTACATTAGTACCTCGGTACACTACTGCACTATAGTGCCAGCACTTGAGCACTGTCAGACGCGCCTCATTATACGACACTCGGCGTGATCCCGTCGATACACTCTCTGCTGCATGAATAGCGAACAAGACAGGCTTTCTTTGGCGATGCTGTTAACTACTTTAAAGTAACAGTTTGAGAATCTGAATATTTGGAAAACACACGTAAAATAAGCGTACTGGAGCAATCCTTTCGACAGGTAGACAGAATAAAACTATCTTCTTAATATGTACTTTCAACAAAGAAGTAGATTATATCATATAACGTCACGCCTGTAATCCCCAAAAAGTTTAACTGAGATGTATCTAATAGTATGCCCACATTTCGCTATCTCTGCCCAACTCCCATGTAAAAGGGGGCAAGCTTATTACCATCAATCAGACACAAGCCCAGACTCTGTGGCAGCTAATAGATATTTATTTTATGGTAATCCCAAATAAACTTTGCCCGCCTAGGAATTGAATCCAGGATCTCATGCCTAGCAGGTCGCACTTGCGACCACTATTTTAAATAAATAAAGAAACTGAATCATAGAGAAAATCTTATGAAGCAAAGAAAACAGTAAAACTGCGCATTGGTAAGAAAACTAATTAATTCCGCATTAAATCGGACAGATAACAGCAGCAGCCTAAAACGTGTAAAATTTTCTGTAAAGTAAATCTATCTATAGACTGAAATAACAGCAGTAACTTTACGAAACAAACTGAATGATTAATATCGAAGTAAGTAATTCCTCGAAAGTTGGTTGTTTCTCAGTTACCAAGTTGATGTGTTTCCCTCATTGTGGTGAAAATTTTGCTACTACCGCCATCTAGCAGATATTGAATGAACTGAGATAAAGCGCCCTCTGTGAAAGCTCGCCGAATGAAGGCACAACAATCTACTGTGGGGTGACAAAAGTTCACTGTGCTGCCGCTAGATGGTCGAAATTATAAACAGCAAAAATTCTATTTCCTGTACTGAATTTAGTGGATTTTCATGAAAGTGTTACTCGTATGTGGATTTATTTATTTATCACAAATACTGCTAACATTAAGGGACTCCTAATGCGGTAGCATGGTCTTTAATTAAATTACGTTCTTCGATTTCCGAGTTAAATATAATTTGATTTAAACAAAATAACAATAGTGCATGTAGTTAAGATAATCTGCATTTAACGAGGTATAAAATACCTTCCTTTTTAAGTCAATTCCCAAGAAACGTTCAGTTTCAAAAGTTAAACTTCAAAATTTCTTAACGAATTTAATTAAAATGATCCCAGTTGTAGCCAAAGAAGTCTACGAAGTTATTTCTCAGTAGATACCAATTGTGGCAACTTTGCCGTGCCTTGCTCGTCCACTTGCGAAGTTAGACATCCGTAATTATTACTTTGTACTTACAGCTATCTACTTTTAATGGTGGATTTTCATGAAGGCTAACTTTATCCAGTTTAAAGCTAAGTTCCAGAGTTCATTCGGAATACCTAATTGCTTTGCAGTTCACGGTACCTAGTTATCGATAAGACTTGCTAACTAACTTGAGTGTTCTGTAATAGCTGCAATAAAGTGTCTTGTTTATAACAAAAAGGAACAAGGAGTAACTTGTTTATTAGTTACTTCAAAATGTGTTATGTTAATAGTAAGTAATTTTCCAAAAAAATATTAAAGACATTAGCATTTTTGTGTAAGCCGCCTTATTAGTAATGCATTATTTCTTGTTTTTGTATCGATTCGATTCTCAAGGCAAAATAAAGCGTTTTGTTACAGCGCCATCTAGCAGTGCCAAGCCATACTAGGGACAACGCAAACATCCTGTGGCGGTGTGGATCTTTCCACCGCAACTACTTCGAACCATTTTGCCAATTCGCCGCTAGATGGCAGTAGCTTACTATTTTACGCGAACTTTTAGTAGAGGGCGCTTTCTTCCTGTTCATTTTTTTACTTCCTAACCTGGTATCAGCGTAGATGGCGTTACTTGTTATGTTTGATACATCGTTTTTAGTAATTATTTATTTTGTAAAAGTAAATTTGGGTATTTATTTTAGAGTGTTTTAATATTCCAAACTTGAAATGATAATGGGTAAATGCATTTATCCACACTTTTCTTGTTCATTTTCCATTTTGAACTATGAATTACTAATTGAATAACTTTTATAACATTCGTAGGTCACAATTAATCATGCTCCAAGGAGTGAAATTAATAATTGCGGCCGACGAATATTGTGGAGCAACAAAAGCAAATGGCTGGCAGCTGTCATTTCGCTAAAATAAATTTGTGCTGATTTGAATAAAGTTCCTATTTGTCGTCAACCAGGGTGATTACCCGGGGCCGTTGTTCTTGCCGGATTGTACCACTGGTGCTCGAGAGATTCTCGAAAGTTTACTGTTTTCCTTGATAAAGGTAATTATTTTTTATTAATTTTCTAGGTTATTTTACAGCTGGATATTTCAGATGTGAAATCGAGTGTTCACCTTCGGTTTGCCGATGATATAGTGGCCATGGCTGAGACCATGGAGAACCTCAGTAAGATGCTCGATGACCTCAGTAGAGCTTCCGAAAGAGTGGGTCTTAAAATGAACATGGACAAAACCAAGGTCATGTTGAATGCCCATGGAACACCCACTCCTATCAAGATCTGAGACTCTACGCAGAACGGATGGCCGATGGGGTCGAAAAGTTCTGGAGTGGCGACCGCGAACTGGAAGACGTTACGTTGGAAGGCCTCCCACTAGGTGGACCGATGACCTGGTGAAGGTTGCGGGGATCCGCTGGATGCGAGACGCACGGGACCGGTCAATGTGGCGACACTTAGGGGATGCCTATGTCCAGCAGTGTCCACTCAGTGTCTTTCGGCTGAAATGATGATGATGATGAATCGAGTGTATTCATGGCGCGAGCAAGTTTTACGTTTAAAAAATATATAAATGTTAAAGTTGGTACTGGTGGATGGGTAAATTGATGCAAGAATGCCGTTTGTAGTCTTTAACACAAAAACTTTACTTTAAATGATAATATGATCGCTAAGCCTCGGGCGGAACAAAATTCGTTATTATTTAAGCTAATGATCGCCGTATTGACCAGCAACCGAAAACAAATAAACCAGGAATGTCATTCCTATAACAAGGGAGGTACAAATTGAGAAACTTTTAAGTCACTTCTAACTCTCGTGGAACTCACGACACATACTGGTTCTCTCGATTCACAACAATGGTATGTCCCTCGACCCGGTAATTCCCTCGCTATTTCTTTCCCGGGAAGTCGTCGTTTGGAAATAAGCGATATATTGCAGGAAACACCGTTGTCTTGGCGCGGGTGGGTGATGCGAATTTAATGATTGCTCACTGCGGCCCTTCCTGTGTTGCCTGTCGCGAAACTATAGCGATATACACTTCCAGAAAAAAACGAGGAAATTGGACTAGGAAAGTATGTAGGAAATGTATTGGTAACTTTATTATTTAGATTGTTTGAGAATAATTTTAACTATTTGCTGGAATCACAATATTCCAGTTGTATCTGCGTGGGATTTGTGTCGTGTATTAGATGTTTTGCAGTGGTATTCTAAATTGTCTAATGAGTCCTGTCGGTGAGTCTGTGTGTTTTGAGAGAATCTCGTGCCTAAATTAAGTTAAGTCACGCTTACTTAGATTGTTCCATGAATGGGTTCACCCATTATATTACATACTGAGTATCCTCCGTACTTCAGAAAGCACGGTTTGCCGTTGGTCCCGGATGACATTTATAGATCTTACCATGAATTGTCGTATTAACCAGGGCTAACTGACTTGTCGTGGTCAGACAGGCAGTCGCTACTTATACTGATATTTAGCTGCATCAGAAGATTTGATTTTGTTTCGGGGACGCGTGGGTCATTAATGTGTATCTTTTATAAAAATGAATAAAGAAATGAAAAAGAATATTCTACTATCAATAATTCACTTCATCTACAGTCCAGAGTTTTGCAAAAGTTTTTCTATTTGAGCAAGGTAGAACTTAACAAGAATACTTTTAGTTATGTGCATGCATTAAAATAATGGAATATTACAATTTAAATAATAATTATTATAAACTGACCTAAAAACAAACTAACTATAAAAGGGCATCGAAAAACTGCTCCTCAACGCTGTCAGCAGGTAAAGTGCCCAAGAGACTGGCAGCGTTGCCGCGTTGTATGGCAACACTTAGCCTCTGGCCAAAGAAAAAGCCAGCCCTTGGGTCAGAGGAAGCGTCAACAAGGCGTTTCGAAATATCCTTAAAAAGACTGTGGGCACTAGGACCCCACGGCCCTAGAGTTTCAACCCCAAACGGCTCGAAAATATAGTTTCCACTTAACAAGTCAGTATGTACATGGTCGTAGTTTTACAAAAAGCTTATACGCCAGAACTGTTGGTAGGTACAAAGCAAAAGTAATATTTACTTAGCCTCAGTAAAATGAAACGAATTCGATGTGTTATTGAGAAGGTAAGTGTGTTTTAGAAATCTAGGCTAAATAAACATGGAATGTGATCGGGCTGGTTTTATGAAAATACATCTGACGGCGTTCCAGTTGTTTCAGTTTCATGTAATAATAATTGCGTTCTAAAAGTCATGAAAAGATAAAAAAATAAAAATTAAACTTTTGAAAAGAACAAAAAGTGTTAAATGCAAAATTAATAATAACAGTAATCTCCTTTTCAACAGTACCATGAAAATACGATGACTCTAAAGTTTTAGTTGCCGCCAACCAAAAGGTTGGCGGCAACTAAAACTTTAGAGTCGTCGTAGCTTTGTTACGAAAACGTAACAAAGCTTACTAATAGCGACAAACGATAATTACACAAGATTTAACCAATTAAAATCCTACAATTAAATCTTACTACAAAGAGTTTGGTCAGCTAAAGCTGAAATTAGGTCAATTAACGAATTTACCTTACGATTTCCCCAATCTAGGGTAGGTACAAAAGCTGCTGATTTGACGCCACGCAGCTCCCGGGGGGTAATTTCCATAATCTCCGGCAACTTTGCCTGCCTACTGTTACTTTGCCTTTCATCCTTTTACTCGTGCACAGATTATTTTCTTGGATCGAGATAATCGAGTAGGATGTGTGTGTATTTATATCGAGTTCATTTGAATTGTCTTAACTTTGGTTGATTGTTTTCGAGTTCGTTCGTTGAGAGAGGCAAAGTTTCATGTTTACCTTCGATGTCAAACTGACTGACATATATTTGTTTTGTACTGGAGTACGAACTTATTTTTCCTTAACGAAATGTTAACGAAACTGAAATTACGTTAATTAATTTCGATTTTCGTACACGAAGTGCTGACACATATTAACATAAGAGCTCTAGTGATACCCACTCAAACAGGATAAAAATAAGCAAAAGTAATCAGTACACATCCCAATGAACCCCTATTTCCAAAAACACATTGAAACCTTCAAACCCATATACAGCTGAACCGCTGTACTATAAAGCCTAGTGCCCACATTCCTCTTTATAAAACATTCGGTCCTCGAAAAATCTAAATTTACTAGTCTTTTTCTGAACTGAAGTGTATTGTGTACAGTTTCAACCGTTGTGCACTAGGCTCAATCCTGTAGGGTTGCCAACGAAGAGGAGGCCCAAGAGGAATTTCAAAAATTCAACGCCTCGATGGGCTGGCTAGAGGCGGATTAGATGCGTAGGGTTGCCACCAACCAGATTCTTTTTTGTTTTTTTATTTATTTCCCAGAAGGATAAGGATGCTCATTAAAGGTAGCGGTAATTAGAAGTATATTATTATCTTGTACAAAATTGAGATTAAATTGCACAAGAGATAGTTAATTAAGTCTTTTGGAGTTAAACTTAAGGTAGTAGGAAGATTAGGAAATTATCAGTTTAAAGGCTAGACGAGTAAGATTGTATTTTGAAATGTCTTTACATGTTTTAATCATAATATATATAACGTTTTCGTTGCTGGGACAATGGAGAATTAGTACCTATCTAGATTAGGACCAATTAAATAATCTTCTATTAGCTTGTGTGATCATGGGTACTAATTGTCCCGAAATTTTTGTGCCTCAAAGTTACGCCAAATTCCATCCTATAATCCTTTTCCATTTACCCCAGAAGCGCAAAGAAACACAGTACATAGTCAGTGTCTTATAAATATTCAACATTTACACATTTGGTTAAACCTCGGGGCTGCGGGTTGTTCACAAGTTACCGCGGCCTCGACATATAGGGCTCAGAAGGAACATGGGTGGTTTTTAGTCAGTAGAAGTCAGACACTAGCTTTCGCTCTGCCCAAGAGCAGGAGGTGTTATTTGATGATTTTCCACCAGCCAAAAAAAAAAGGTCACTCACCCTTGAATTATCTACCTACTTGTTTATTTTCATAGATTTTTTAGACATAAAACAGCCGTCATGCTCCTTGTTTTCCTAATTCCGTTCGGCATAAAAACGGCAAAACATTTTACATATTTACGACTAGCATTAACAATTTCGTTTCAAGAAAAATCGTAGTAAACTTTTATTTGATACTTGGAATAAACGTAACAATTCAATCTATGTCTGAGACTGCCGATATCTCTTTATTTTTATTACAGCAATATTATTTCAGTGAAACAATAATCGCGAACAAGCTATGGTTAACTTATATTGAAAAAAAAATCCTTGCTTTATAGAATGTTGATATTTTTTCATGGGACTTGAACATAACATAAATATGGTTTTTATGTTTTGTCTTGATAGATAAGTGAAAAGCCTGATAATTCTTACCAAGAGGTGTTGTATTACCCAGTATGTACTGGATTTTGGATGTCAGATAAGCAGTCGCTTCGTATTCAGCTGCATCCGGCCTGGACAACATAGTTGGGAAAAGGCTAGGCACAACTCACTCACTCACTCAACAATGCAATTATAACCTGTTATTGGAATCAAATATAACAGCTCACAACTTAGGACCCAGTAATATTAATGACAACAATATCCGTGGTGCTAGGCAACTGGGCTTATCCCAGTTGTATACGTCCCTGTGTGCCTATTGGCCTTGTTCTGTTCTGTCTCCTGCTGATATGGAGGGAAGTGGATTTTTTTGTTTTTCCTACTCCTCCGCTATTCTTTTCTGATTAATTTCGTTGCGGGATTCAAGACAGTTAAATCATTTCTCTGGGACTTCGTCGAGCTTCATTGTCTCGGCGCTTTTCTTGTGGTTGCCAATGTTGATTCTGGCTTACAGGAGTTACAGTGATTTGGGAATTGTGAGGCGGGCTTGTCCCAATTAAAAAAAAATGCAATTATAAGTATCTGTTGAAGCAGTTATTTAGAGTGCAGTCTGTACAACAAAGGTCGAATAAAGTTAGTAATCTAAGTATAAACTTAATTAATAAACATAGAAGAGTTTCAAGGTAGGACGTAGCACAGCCCTGTTTTAAAATGTAAAAGCGTGTACACACGATAGGCTCCGACTGCCTCGATGTTGCCTCCAATATTCAGACACCGGCTTTACAATGCTGACAACACAAACTTATACGTGCACTCACTATCACTCCAATTTCTACCTTATCTATGTAACAATAAGAGTGTTTCATTCAGCTGTGAACTAGGCAGTACAAAATAATTATTATATTTGCAGTCAAGTGCCCTGCAATGTGCAAGTTTACGTACCTAGTCTATTTTCGAGTGTGTTTGTGCAAAGTTTCCAACGAGCGCTTTAAGTTTTTAAGTGATTCTGACGAGAGCATCAGAGTATACGATGTTCATGTACGGACACTTACAAGGCTCCAATAGGTTGCTCTTTTCTATTTATTACGTAAAAACCGCGTGAAAAGCACCCAAATAGTGCGGGTCCGCTTTGGAAAATATTCAACGCTACATCCAATTTTGCCTTCTGAACTACAGATCAGTGTGGCCATTAGTTAACCATCGTTCGTTTTCTTTATCCTTACTCCCATTTTCATATACACCTAAGTATACTCAATTTATACTGACATCGATATTCTCACGTTTTGGTTTACCTAGGGAAACCTCAATTCATTGCTAATAGAGAAAGGGAAAAAGCCGAATTATATCCCAGTAATTTATAGAGATGTACTAGTTGAAGCTCGCGGCTACGCCTAACATGGATGTCGGTCAAATTATATACTGAAACCTTCCTCGAGGACCAGTCTATCCATTGGTAATAACGGCTTGAATATCGGTGCAGTCGTTTTTGAGTTTTTTTTTAACACACAAACAGATAGACGTGGCGGAGGACTTTGTTTTATAATATGTGGTGATAGTAATTTTAGCACAAAGATCTACGTTACTAAAATGTTAAATTACAACAACTATTGCTGCTTTATAGTTTCTCTATAAAATATACAGTAAATGTTTTAGACATGACAAGCAAACAAAGTCTCAATTCCCCGTCCAAAACAATATGAATCTCATTTCTAGTTACGCTCATATGACGGAAAATGTCCCAAAAATTGCATTTTTCCAGCGAAAGAAGCTATTTCGTACCCAATTTAGCGCTTGTTGCAATTTTCACTGTTTCGGGGGAAAAGTCATGACAATGTATTCACTTTTACCTAAATTGTCTTCGTGTTTTCCTGTTTTGGACATGTTAGGTACATGCATAAACAGGTTTTAGAAGCAATTTATAAATGAAAGGACAATGGGAAATGAATGTATGGAGTCTGGGCCCACCCTTCAATAGTAACATCTGATATACCGTTGGATAGGGCTTTTTAAGTGGAACATTAGTTACTAATATAACTATGGTCAAATGTTAGTACTTTCGGAGATACGACATCTTAAAGTCGTCTCAGTCTAACATATTCTTTATGGATACTTATAAGGTAAAATAGTAATAATAAGTACACTTTAAAACAAAAGAGATTTATTATTCGTCTTGGACATCAACGACAATTACATCATTTAAAAAACCCGCGGGGGCCACGAATGGTTGATGTCTCCCAACTCCTAGGTACCAAATCAAAGAAATAGTGTGAGCGCAACTTCCTACAGTTCGCCGTCCGGTCAAGCAAGAGCAATAATATTGTGATATCGCGTTTCTTCCAACTTGGTTTGGAAACAACTTTTTTTTTTTTTTTGGTTTTTTTTCAACTTCTCGGGCGGAGCGGGTAGGGTGGGGGGCGCAGGTAAGGAGCAAGAGCAAGCAGAAAGGTGCCGTCCGTTTTGAGTCTGGGCATAGTAAAGTTTATCTTATAACGAAGTAAACTACGATCACTTTTATGGCAGTGTAATAAGTAGATAGTATAACTCCGAAAGTACTGACTTTTGACCTTAGTCGTAATAATAAGTTTTATTCTACATAAACATACCTATTCATTTATGAGTGTCTTATTCCTATTGAGAGGTGGGCCCATCATTACTCATTCTCCTTTCAGTGTCTAAATCTGAATTTGACATTTTTGACAGGCTACATCAGAATTGGAAGCCTTGGACGTCCAGATTGTCAAGAAATAGAAAGATTTCAAGGTGGTCTTTGCCAACGGGTGACACAGAGGAGAATGAAAAAAAAAAAACGTTTTTGTAATCGTCCCTCGAGTCGAATCACTCCCACTAGTTCTACTGCACAGTCCTACGATAGAATAAGTGGGTTTTTTTGAAATCCCTCTAGTTCTACAATTCAAGGTGATACGAAATCGTAGAACTAATGGGTACGAAAAGTCAATGGATTTTTTCGTTCCTACCAGTTCTACTATAAAGAGTAAAGCATTTTTATATGCATCAATAAAAATGCTTTAGATGTTTTGTTGTTTTGTTTTTCTGCCTACTTCTATTATCCTAATAGTTTGTGCCGTAGTTGTACCCTAAACTAAGTGGTAGTACGAATGAGAAACTTGAGTCCCGCTGGTTTTACGATTTTGTAACAGCCTTTATAGTAGAACTAGTGGGAAAAAAATCCCCCTAGTTCTATCGTAGGACTGTGCAGTAGAACTAGTGCGAATGATCCCTCGAGTCGTTATCGAGTTATCAATAGCCTATCTCTTACCACCAGTTTTGGCTAGTAGGTACCATACTTCCCAGTAACTAAGTGAAGATACACAGTCACTCCGTATAAAATATAGAATTCAGCTGTATACGATTAGCCTCAAAACCGACCAGAACTTAGTTGGGAAAGAGCTAGGCAGATGACGATGTTCTGGGACTCATCATCTATCGTATCATTACCCTTATTATACTTCTGCCAAGACCCTCAAGTTACCTGTAAACACATCAACCATCCTTATTCGATATGCAATTGGTACTAAAATAACTAGCAGCCAAGTTAACTAGTTACTTAACACCAGGTAATGTTCAGACAGCTCCTGCAGACGCAGTAGTCGGTCAAGAAACTTGGCCTCGTAAAGTGCCTGTTAATTAACCAGAGACGGATTTGGGTTCAGCGAACTCATTGACCAGTGTAGGTATATAATATGTACATTACTACAAACCACAGTAGGGTATGTGTGTTACTACAATCCTGGCAAAGATATGTTATATTGAGCCTCCATAATCGTAGTAGGAATCTGCGAACAATTTTTATACTTTTTGATAGCATTGAAGGTAGATCAAGACATGCAGTGCCGACCACAAATAAATTGCAACTAAAATGAATAAACTACACCAACTGCCGCACTCAGAAAGCTTTAATGATTACTTATGCCATCACTTCGTAATGGTCTTGACAGTTTTGTCATACAAAAGTATGTCAAACCTTTACTAAGTGACGGCTTAAGTAATCATTAAAGCTCTCTGAGTGCGGCAGCAAAGTAGTATTTTATAAACGATGATTAAGTGTTGTTAAAAACCCAGTTAGGTAGTACTGGGTAATACGATACCCTTTGGTAATAAACTGGTTGTCAGACTTTTGTGCTATTGACTACTTATCAATTACTCCGAGGCACAGAAGAAACTCTGTATGTAATGGGTCGTTACCATCCACGGAATAACCTAGGTAAGCACAGCTTAACCTTAAGGTTGGCTCGAGTGGCTGTTATTATTCAGATACGAGCTTAAAATAGATGGGTATCATCGTAATCGTTCTCCTGCCCTTCATCCATCTACAGCCTAGTAATGTTCCCACTGCTGGGACACAGGCCTCCTCTCTTTGAGAGGGAATGGGCTATAATCTACCACGCGGACCCAGTGCGGATTGGTAGATGTCACATGTTTTCGAATTTTTGGGTTCTAAGACATGCCATGTTTCCTCACGATGTTTTCATTCACCGTTTTGTGAGCAGCGGTGATGAAATAAATTACACAAAGTAATGTGCTTGCCTGGGTTCGAACCCATGACCTACTGTTCGTAAGTCGGGGCCGCCACCACTGGGTCACTGCTGCTCACTCCTGCCTTATCTCAATTTATTTGGAGTCGGCGCAACATGTGTTATTAGTCCATATAGCATATAGCTATAACAAATCCGAAGTCGAACCTACTGCTTTTAGCCTATTAATATTGCAAATTGATATATTCTTGTAATAACAATCTAGATGAAACAATCCCAAGGCTAATATAATTCTCCACTCAAACATAAACACATATTCCTTTGATCAAAATTTCAAGGTTCACTCGAACCCTCATGTTCGGTTAATTATTTCATTTGAGTTAACCAAAGTTTAACATTGATTAAACAAACATCTTGCCCACAGGAGTTTTATTTGGGTCTCACCATGTCACAAGTTTGCCCACAACTTCTTCACAACTTTGCCCGGAACCGAACACCTGTACCTTTCAACTGCTAACTGTTTCGAACTATAACAAACCGACGAACTGTGGAATTTGAATACGGGAATGCGAAAGGAGTATTTCGGATTTATAGACTTTTGATAACTAAAGAGAAAATCTTTTATCATTGAACATTCTATCAGTCATAAAAATATTGAATAGGTAAGCTATATTGGAAATATGGTAAAAAATTAAGAAAATGTGTTCTCTGTTACCGCTACGAAGCCAGTACATTTCATATTTTGTTTTTGTAAATTCACAAATTATGTGAAATGGTTTATTATGTCGTCAAGCTGAATTTGCTATTTAATTTTACAAATCAACAACTGCACACAGTCTGTACTGAACGGTCATATTATTATACTCGGTTGGTGTGTTAATGAATTTCAGAAGTTTAGTGCCTGCAATAAATCCTCCAAGCGCACACACAACACCTATTCAAAACAAATCCGCATCAGTTTCTCCCCCAAATCACACTTCACACATAGCACTCCACAAGAGCTCACCACCTAATTACGACCATCAAGGTTCAATACCCACAGGAGCCCTACAGACCCCTACCTTCGAAGCACCCCCCGCAATGTTTGCACCCCAGTCCGCCCCTGTGTGGCGAGCTCTCGAGCTCACAAATAATGACCACCTCTAACGATATTTGACAAGCAACTTAAACACTACATAACTGGACACGGTTGGCGCAGTGGTTGAGCGATTGACTGCTGCGCAGCATGTCGCGGGTTCGATTCCCGCACGGAACAAATATTTGTACGACCTACAAGTATTTGTTCCGAGTCTGGGTGTTTTTCTATCTATAATATGTATGTATTTACAAAAAAAAAATGTATATAAGTAGTTTATCAGCCATCTCGTTACCATAACACAAGCATTAGGTTGCTTAGCTTGGGACTAGATGGCGTTGTGTGAAATGTCCAAGGATATTTATTTATATTTTATTTATAAGTGAAGGAAGGGCGATATTGAAACAGTAATTGATACTTTAGATATTTGTGCTGCATTCTGATTGTAGATGGCTGTTATTGCGTACTAATACATAGTGAAAATGAAAAGAATACTAAGGGTGTAAGGTAGTAGTGTAAAATATTTTGCTACACCATCAAGGAAGCCACAAAGAAAATATGTTTCTGGGACGGAAAATTCAATGTTGTGGGTTAAATTTAAAAATGTCTAAATTGTTGTAACTGCGGTTTATGTTGAGCTAAATATCTGAAGTTTTTTTTCACAACATAACATCATGCTCATAGTCTTCAAAGGGTTAGGGAGATGTGTTGCACAATTCCAGTCCCTAGATCAAGCAAAGTTGGTCTTTTCGTTTTATTTTTTTCTTAAAGCAGCCAAAACAATTGCTGCAAAAGTTTATCATCTCGATAATTTAAGCAACAAACGTAGACAGGTCGTTAGACTAAATATGCGCATTCAATTTCACGAGTAGAGTGCGATTGACTGCCGCCGGCCAACTGAAGTTCCCGAGAGGACACTTTGAGCTAAAGTCGGACTTGGTGCACAGCGAGAGTAGATTCTATGATTTCAGCGCAGCTAAATCCTTTTAGGGAAATCTATGACTTTTTAGTATGGTGTTACCTGGCAAATGAGGGTGAAATATAACGTAGTTCTTTGGTTTTCTGCTATATCCGTCCAGGGAAACAAGCGTGATGCCATGTTTGTATGCATCATTTGAAATCAGTAACAAAACAATAATTGGGAAGTAAAATTAAAGAGATCTACGAAATACAGAAAACTCGTATATGACCATCAGATATAGTCACTAGACTAACACTACTTCGACGACACGGTTGGCGCAGTGGTTGAGCGATTGACTGCTGCGCAGCATGTCGCGGGTTCGATTCCCGCACGGAACAAATATTTGTACGACCTACAAGTATTTGTTCCGAGTCTGGGTGTTTTTCTATCTATAATATGTATGTATTTACAAAAAAAAAATGTATATAAGTAGTTTATTAACCATCTCGTTACCATAACACAAGCATTAGGTTGCTTAGCTTGGGACTAGATGGCGTTGTGTGAAATGTCCAAGGATATTTATTATTTATTTATTACTACTTAACACTAAAAAACGTTATATTTACCACGTCATTTATTTTACACAAACCTAAAACAAATATTAAAAATGGTATAAATTTCCCGTCCAGAGTTAATGATAGTTATAGAAAACATTCATAGTAATTACCTACTCAACTAACTGTTGCTTATCATTAACATTCGAAAAAGTAAAAATTAATGTACTTATTGTCATAATTAAAGCAAACACGTAATGAATACAGTTCATTACGAAGACAAACCAATTCAACAACACAGAACAGTTTAAAGCAAATAAACGCACAAACAATACCGATATAGTAAATATCAGAAAATTCAATGACGATAAAATGTTAAACTGAGCTGGATGTACGTGGCGGCAAACCGCAACGCAGTCACCACGCAGCGGCCACGCAGCGTGACCACAGCGGCCACTCGCGCCCACCTCTCTTATTACCCGCCACTATATTTGCATTACATTACATATTGATATTGTAGGTCTTAAATAAAGACAAATTGATTAAGTACATTGAACTAATGCCTGCCTATAGTTACTCGTAGTTACTTTATGTTATTGTGGGCGGAGTTTACACTGAACATGGAAATTTGATGATCAATTTTGTATTGTTTCATGCAGTTGATGAGCGTAGGTCTGACCGTAATGCGTTTGTCGCATATTAGCAGCCAATGCAAACGCTCTCGCAAAATCAAACAGTCATATTCGAGAAACGGTATTGTGTTTTCAGTTTAAGCGTATTTTCTGTTTACAGAAGACCACATTAACTCTGCTTTTGTGAAAATAAATTTGATTTTATAGTCAATACTGTATGCAACTTCCATATTTCAAAATTACTCCTAAAAGCTGTTTCACCCATCCATAATTTGGGTGAAAACACCCAAACAACAGTCCATGATTAAAATCAAAGCTACAGAACGAAATATACAGCCTTCCAATCTGTACAGCAGCCAATTAAATATCGTTTTTTTTTATATCTCTAATTAAAACGTACGTTGCACAAGTTGCATCGCGACTACATAATGAGCCCGCACGTCTATCGATGCGTGAACTGCGAACGCACGAGGTACGCCACATTGTAAGCCAGCGATGTGTGTATAAGTGTTGTTTGTTTTCAACTAGCGATGGCGGAGTAATTGCGTAGTAATTGGACGCGGTGCTGTGAGTGATGTGGTAATGGATTATGGAGGATAAGTATTTAAATCCTAATTCTAATATGCGTTTTCGTAACTAAATTTATAGGCTGCACGTCATCATCGAATCATCAGCCTATAATGTTCGTACTGCGGGTACTTAGGCAGGCCTTCTAGGAAGGGGATGAGTCACAATACGAGACCAATGCGGGTTGGCAGATGTTCCAAAAAATTCGAAGACGTGTGTTCTTCGAATTTTTTGGTTCTTCACCATTTTAAGAGCAGCAGTGATGAAATAAATACAAAAAGTAATGCGCCTGCACTTAGCCACCGCTGCACTTTATGTGACTTCTTAACGTTGATCAGATGTGGGATAAGTATAGGACTAAGTTTACAAATCGATCAAATAAATGGTATCACCATAGAAATATTAAAAAAAAAACATTTATCTATGGGTAACACGAAACAGTGTTATCGTTTCTTGTATTATGCAAACAAAGTGGTTCTTTGTTTAAACCAAATTAAAACTCCACAGAAGAGATATTAGAACGTCCAAGCCCACGAACGAACAAACAGATATTATATGTATACTCGTATCTGTGAACAGTTGGACTGAGTTTAAGCGAGCGGTCTGCGCTGTGCTTATTGCTCAGTTGCGAATAGCCGGAGGATCATCAGAAGTTTGCAGACTGTGGTGAGGGATGCACGCCACTGAAAAATATATTCAGAGATTATTTAATGCACAAAAATGTTTACTATTCATACGTAAACTACGACCCGACCTTTCGGGGGTAGGCAGACACCACAGAGCGTCACCTGTTGCCATTGTTACAAACATATTTTGCCTCGTCTACATTTAAAATGTGGTCCTTTCTGATAAACATCACCAATCACTTTGTTCTTATTTTTAAATTCTTTTTATACTTTACTTCCAAATTACCTGCCCAGTTCCGGTCTAATAGGTGGCCACGTTTACTGCAGTGGCAGAGGCAGTATTTGGGTTGTCAAAAGTGCAGTTAAACGAACACCTGGCATACTTCAGCAGGTAGGGCACTGTTTGATCCAGAACGGCGCACACGAACTCGAACACAAATACGCACTCTGTAAAATATCTCAAATAGAAGAAATAAGAATAATTTCTGAACCAAATCTTTATTTTATTGCTAATTAGCAGTAAAATAAAGATTAAAAGCAAAAAACACTCTTCTTCTTTGCATTTTGACCTTTTATAATACGCGTACGTTGCACAAAAGCGCAACCTATCTATAAACTCTAACAACCCCCAATACGGCTCGAATAAATAAATTCGTTCCACAAATTTCAATAACCCCGCCAGTTTGGGATGCGCTTGATATGTTAGTGGTCTAACATTATCTAGGGATTTGAAATTCGGTCGAGTTACCGATAAAGTTAATTGAAGGATCCATAACAAAGCACCAATTGCTTTGTTATGGATTTTATTGAAAAGTCTTCGTTGCTCTGATTTTATGTTATTTTGGTTTTACAGAAAGATAAAAATGTGATATTTGTTTTGCTTTGTATCGAATTCTGTAACGTTGGTACTCGTCTTTAATTTTATTAGAGTGATAAAAGCGTTTACGTTAAACGTAAACTTTTATATACACACAAGAACAATATTTTTTCTTGCAAAAAATACTGGTAACTTGCTAAAAATTTATTGCTATTCTGTATTACTGAGTCTGGTTACTTAAACTCGTGCAATTCTCATAAGAAGGTAAACAAAAACCACATAGCGCTGCAAAGTTTTTAATGTTAAATAAACAGGAATATGCACCGATAATGCTCATCGTATAAATAGATAAAACAGCATATTTCCAAACATGACTCCCATCCCCAATACTGAGCCCTCTGCCTACTCCCCAACGGAAATAGTGTGATGTCAGGGCTCAGTATATAATATATGAATGTATTTATCATCAACAGCGCCATCTGTACGCAATATTAAGCGAGAGAAGTTAATTAATACATCTGTCGGAAGAGGCTGTTTGCTTAATTTCCGTTTTCAACATATGGAGATATTTTTCGGCCTACTCTTCGTGCTATTATTAATTTCATTTAATATTAAGACCAGCCTATCTGTCAGATTTGTATCGCAAATATTAGACCTAAATTTGGATTCAATGTAAGCTGAGGCTTAGGCCTGCCAGATTTCAGAGTAGGCAATGTAGGACTCGATCCTGTACTGCCAACCTTATCTAGTTGTTACCCTGCGCAGTCCTTTGCTTCACCATCTTGAAAGCGCAGGTATTCTATATTTACCATCTATTGCAATGGTCATCAATTGTAAGGGGAGTGGGGCACATTCCCACGTCATCTTGGTTATCATAATATGAGCAAATGGCAACCAATCTGGTCAGGGATGAAAAATAAAAAAAAACTCCGGTAAAAAAATGTAGCAATATCGCTTTTTTCTTGACGGCTATTCGTGACTCTTTTAATATTATATAATAAAAAGTTACGATTATCGAGAGTATCAGTTTGGATTGATTCAAACAGTTTATATAAAGGGTGTAAAAGTACCCTTAATGCAAACGAAGGGCACTTGTTCTCTACGCGGGGATCGTGCGGTCCATGGCCCTTTACGGGGCCCCGGTGTGGGCGCCTGCTTTGAGGAAGCGGGCCGCCCACTACCTGAACGTGCCCCAAAAGGTCATGGCCGTAAGGATGGTACGGGGGTACCGCACGATCTCCCGCGAAGCGGCGAACCTCCTTGCCGGATTGCCGCCGTGGGATCTGGAGGCGATAGTCCTCGCGCGCCTGCATCAATGGCGCGCGGAGGCGCTGCGCCGGGGGGTCACTCCGCTGCCGCGGCAAATTGCTGCGCGGCGGACAGACCTCCGGTGCGATCTCATGGCGACATGGAGACAGCGACTGTCGCAATCCCGTGCAGGGCACGCCACGATAGTGGCGGTAAGTCCCCTCTTTGAGGAGTGGCTTGAGAGGCGCCACGGCGCCCTCACCTTCCGTCTGACGCAGGTCCTCACCGGACACGGTTGTTTCGGGAGGTACCTGCACCGAATCAGGCGGGAGGAAACGCCCGGATGCCACCATTGTGAGGATCGGCTGGAGGACACGGTGGAGCACACAGTGGAGGTGTGCCCCGCTTGGGCGGAGCCCCGCCGTGTTCTCGTAGCGGCGATCGGCGGCGGCGACCTCTCGCGCCCGGCCCTGGTGCAAGCCATGGTCCGGGGCGAGGAGGAATGGGACGCCGTCGCCTCCTTCTGCGAAGCAGTGATGCTAGCGAAGGAGGTGGCGGAACGCGAGAGGGAGAGAACCTCTCGTCCCAGCCGCCGCGGGAGGCGCTCCGGGCGTCGGGGGTCCCGCGATGACCTCCGGCCACCGTAGACGCGGGCCTGTGGACGGTGAGTGATGGGCTAACTCGCCGTCCGTCCGTCCCACGACGAAAACAGGCCGTGTCGACGGCGCGTTCGTCTTCCACGCGCGCCTCAAAGAGATGTCAGCAACATGGGAGGGGCCCGAAAGGGCCGACGCCTGTCGGGGCTGCGGGTAGTCCTCTGGTTATCGCGGCCTCGACATAGAGGGCAAAGAAGGAACATGGGTGGTTTTTAGTCAGTAGAAGTCTGACACTCCCTTTCGCTCTGCCCAAGAGCGGGAGGGGTTATTCGATGACACCCAACAAAAAAAAAAAAAAAAAGGGCACTTGTTCTCCCCACCATTGCGATATTTTTTTTTGTTCTAGACCATACCTGGGAACCTCTTAGTTACGGAGATATTGGGGTCAAAGTTTCAAATATTTCACAGCTGTTTTCGTAAATACTAGTTTATCAGGTTATTACTTTACTTAAATGACCTCCATGACCCGTTGACTATTCAAAGCATCCATTAGCACAATGTTTAAGAAGTGCTACATTGAGTGTTACCGTAATATGTGATTTTTGACCCCAAAAAAAAGTCGTTTCCCAGGCAAAATGTTTGCGTAGGGGTCCTTAGTTTGATGTACAGAATGCTTGGTTGAGGGTTGTGTGATGGGTTGATTTACATCCTGTATAGTGATGTAACGTTGGCTCATCAATTATAAATCTATCCGCTGTAGAAACCAGTGTAAAGTGTAATTTGATTTTGGAAAAAAGTAAATAAAACATTATTAGAGCCTGGAATTCGACCCATTCTCTTTTAAACAACTATAATATTTAGTTCCCATGCAAACAATAACCACGCACAATAAAAACATAATAAAACCAAATCTTACTTTTAACTGCACACATTACTGGCAGTCTGTAAACCTGCGTTGTGCGGGTGAGTGGAGGGGGGGGGGGAGGGATGTGGAACTCATTTCCGGAACATTGCGCGCATGCGTCCGTCTGCACCCGCTCCAAATAGTTCGCGGAAGTTGATGGTTTTGGCAAAGGAGGTTACGAAACAGCAGCCACACCAGGTCATTGCTTCAAATCGTAACTGAAGTGTTTATGGAAACACCGGTTCTGGGCAGAAACATTTAGAACAGTTCTCCAGAGATTGAAATTGTTAGATTCGCCCTACTCCTTCGAAAACTAGGAACGTGGAGTTTTTTGGCAATATCATTTGAAAAGACAAGTATTCAGTGGTTTGATCACCTTACTGAAAATCAGAACCAATACTAGCTTATGCCTGCGTCTTCGACGACGTCAACTTTGGTAATACTTATTACCATAGAAAAAATATTTAAACAGACCATCATTATCATCTTATCAGCCCGGAATCACCCACTGCCGGGTAATAGGCCTCCCCTTTTATTCGCCACGTATCCCGATCCTGTGCGTCTCTCATACAGGTGTTTCCCGCGACTTTGACCATGTCGTCGACCCAACGAGCTTTAGGACGGCCCCGGTTTCTATGGCCTAATCTATTGGCCACCATTTTACCCGACTACGGCAAAGCCAAAGGAGGGTTATGATTTTGACTGGCTATGTATTTATGTATATGAGTATGTTCATCTATTCCCTTATAGCTCCTAATCTACTTATCGGAACTCGACACAAGAAGTATCATTAGAACCGTCTTAATTGTCCAGTAAACATAGACTACGGGACATGTCACAATCGCTATAGTGCTAGTGGAAAAAACCTAAAGTGTTAAAAATAAAAATGGAGATAAATACGCCGTGTTTGGTATCATTTCAAAGGGCCTCACTTGTACATTTCCAAAATATTGCTCAAATTTAAAGTGACGCCCACAATAGCGGACAAAAAGTCATGTGTTAAAAAATATTCAACACCAAAATTGTTCAAATAAAAAAGTTACAAAAAAAAAGGTTAAAAAACTAAAAAAACCTGACTGAAAAGACTGAAAAGCCAAAAACAAGCACATTTTAAATTAAACAAAACTTGGAAGCAGGCGGGGTCCATTCTATTTTCATTTCATAATTTAATTAATATTCAAATGAACCCCGCCTGCTTCCAAGTTTTGTTTAATTTAAAATGTGCTTGTTTTTGGCTTTTCAGTCTTTTCAGTCGGGTTTTTTAGTTTTTTAACTACTTTTTTATTTCTAACTTTTTAGTTCTTTAGTGTTTGTTCTTTCGTTGTTCGCGTAAAATACTTCGCAGATGGTTTAACTTTTGTGTTTGTTTATAGAATTTGTGACTTTGAATTTATTTTAAACATATAGGTGTCATATATTTTTGTAATCTCCTTTTAAAACCCTTCATTTTGATACCCTACTCGATGGTAATGGTTTTTTTTTATTTTTTCAAATCCACGATTTTGCCCCCAAACCAATTATCTTGGTTTTTTTTAATTTTAATGTAGCTAGTGATACTCGCGCCATCAAGACGAATCTAACGAAAACAAATCCCTTCATCCGTTTAGGAGTTATGAGGGAACAAAGAAACGGACGTACATACATACATACATACATACACGCCAAACACATAACCCTCCATTTGGGTTTCGCCGCAGTCAGGTAAAAAATATAAAAATGTTGTTTTTGCGTGAGAGAGTAACAAACAAACTCAGCCATCCATCCATCCAACCATCCATCCATCCTTATAAACTTCCAAAAGAGTAAGATAAGATTTCATGTGGGATATCCCAACTCTGCACATCAATTTTTCTAAGAGTTGATCACGGGGAAAGTGCATCAAATTTTTTTTACTCATTTCTTTTTAAATGGGTTATGGCTTATGTAATTTCAGAAACTTTTACCTCTGTAGTGTATTTAATTGCTTCAACATTGTTGAAACTACGAGGCTGTTAAAGACTGCAATATGACAACATTGTAAAGAGCAATTATTTTAAAAGACACGATACGACCGGCTGCGGCTCTCGGATATTTACCATTGTTTCATTATGACCCATGCAAGTTTACCTAGCACTGATTATTATAAAACAAAGTCCTCTGCCGCGTCTGTCTGTCTGTTTGCGATTAACTTAAAAACTACTGTACCGATTTTCATGCTGTTTTCATCAATCGATAGAGTGGTTCTCGAGGAAAGCTTTAGTATATACTCGTAATTTGACGCAAGTTCCGACATCGGTTAGTTTCATATTTTAGAAACGATTCGAATTTAAAAACAAAAAAAAGGTTTAAAAAACCTCAACAACAACTCCAAACGAATAACGTTATGACTATGAACATTTATGAGAAATAACTGTTACAAACAGCGATGTGCCCTCACGTGTAACGTTGATATAAGGTAACTGTTATTTATGGCAGTAACCGTTATTTTAACGATGTCACTTTACATCGCGTAAGCTGGAAGTTGCAGCAATTTTTTGGTGTGATGATGAATTGTGACAAACTGATTCGGTTTTATTGTGACAGCTTCATGTACAACATATAACATAACATAACGCTTGTACTCCCCGAGGGAGTAGTCAGAGGTGTAGTTATTACTACACTCATATTTCGCATGTTATTAATCACATGTAATTTATAGGGGTGAGCTTATTACCACCATCAACCGTGCCCTAATCAAGACTACATGGCTGGTACTGAGAGATACCTGATGGAAAAACTCAATAACACTTTACTAGACCCGGGAATCCAACCCAGGACCTCATGCTCAGCGGTCGCGACCTTTTTTTTTTTTTTTTTTTATATTATTAAAAAAAGGAGCAGCAGACAGTTACATTGTAAACAATCAATTAATTTAGCTTAAAATATTTGAAACAATGCAACCCACAACACTGCCCACAGATTGACACAAAAGTTCTTATAAAGTAATCGCTAAGGTAGAAGCACATGCAATAAGGAATAATATTAAAGTATAAAAGTAGAAACATAGTAACATATAAATATTAACATCGGCACATTTAAGGACAGTCTTATAGTTATAATTATAATTATTATAATATTTAAAATTTGGGCGGGCGTAATAATGACAGAGAGCATAGGATAAGATTTTTAAATTTACCCATTGGACAATTGAAGATATCAATGTTTTCAAAATATTTATTATAAGAATCAACCATACGACGAATAGGTGCGCGCTTTCCAGAATTAGTTCGACAAATATTCGTTGCAAAGAGAGTACCGGCGCGCACCTGTCGCCTATGGAAGGTTCTAGGTACAGCGTAACAAATCATGTTGCTCAGGTTTATGCAGTTGAATTTATTTCTAATAATTTTATATAAGATGATGGCTTCAAGATATTTTCGTCGAGAACTAAGGGGTAGGAGCTTGTACTTGCTGAGTAACTGGGCGTAAGGTAGGTACGATCTGTGACATCTATAGTGCATGGCACGTAAAAACTTATATAGTACTTTTTTTTTTTTTGACCAACGACAAAGTCCGCAGCTTCATGTCGTAAACTAAAATATGAAAATAGATACTGATACAAAAGAAAAATGAAATCGAACGCTGAACGATAAATTAAGTCTCGAAAACTTCACTACAAAACTAAAATCAGAAATAATAGGCTTTTTCATAACCATATAATTCGTCAAAAAAAAACTTTTATAAAAAATAAAATAAACCTTTCATGAAAATCCTCTTCAAAATCTCTCGTATCCTTATAACTCGATTTCAATTTTTAAATCAAATCGAATAGAGTATGGAAAGGCCGGGAATATCCCGGAATTGAGTTAATTGATCGGACACAGTTTGCTATGTGAAGGGTACTCGGCAAACGATAAATTGGCTGTATCGAGTCAAAAACGCCGGTTCGATGCCGAGTCACCGAGAATCGCTTGTTTTATGTGGTTTTTATAAAAAAATGAGTATTGCGATTTAATTTATTTGTCTGGCTGGCTGATTTTTTGTCGTTGGTTAGTGCGTTTGCGTTTGGATTCAATGATGCGTGCAATTTTATATTATAAAATATTATTCATAGCCGGCAGCGCAAACCATTATTTTTTTTGCTGCAAGCACTAACTACATAAATATATATACTAACTATACTTATATTGTTTTAATCTTGTAGCTTTTCCCAATGTATTTAGGGTCGGCAAAACATGTTTTCTTGGTCCATACTTCTCAATTACTCGTAATCTCCATTAGAAGACAACAATACTGAAACATTGAACCCCAATCCTTCAATTTCATTTCACCACAATCACTCATTCTTTTTAAATTAAAGTAAGCGCAAATCTTTCTAAAATCGATGCTTTTAATAACGTCAAAGAGTTTGCGAAAGCGGCGCGCAGCCCGGGATTTTTAATAAATCCCGTAGCGTAGCTGTTATTAAATCAAAGATCCCGGTGTTCCAGACCGCCGTCCCGGGCTTGCATAAGGAAAATTTAATCCTTTGCTTGTAAGATAGTAGGGAGTTGGGATGTGCACTCAGATATGAATGCAGGTGGTTTCATTTCACATTACAAAGGTATGCGGCTGTTATTAAAATGAGCTTTAGTTGTAACTGGTTGGTTTTAAATGTTCATGATTGTTATGTCTGTTGTCTCACTGACGTTGCACTTTAGTAAACACATTTATACGTACATTTTCCTATGAGGTTATGCAGACAATACAGGTCGGCTACCTGGTTTGCTTCATCATCTCTAAATATAAAAGACAAAGCTGACTGACCGACTGATTCCTCTTATGACGTAGGCATCCACTAAGGAAAGATATTTCAAATTCAAGTTTGTATGGAAAACAATAATTTTCACGCGGGCGAATCTGCGGGGAAAAGCTAGTCCACAAATATAAATAAACCTGGTACTACACGCACACCGCTGTTTGTGTCACACTTGTCTTAAATAAAATACACAACTTTAGGCAACATGGTGATGATATTGTAGCTTCCTTCGCGATAAGTGTTTTGCTAAATCGGAGACTCCAAACAATATTCAAATTCATGAGATCTTGAAAATCAAATTTCTAAAGCAGTACTGCAGATAACTAACTTGATAGGTTCTTCCAACATCTTTGGCCAAAATCTCTAACTTAATTATAATTCCCATCAACACAAGCGAAATCCTGACTCGAAGACGCGTCCCTAATAAACCCAAAGGTACCTTTCTGCACTTTACTGCCCATTCCATTTAACTACATGCCCATCAACTCTTTTATTACGTGACGTATACGTACTTTTTGTTCGCGATGGAACAAAAGAAATACTTTGGTTTTGAATTACAATGAGTTTAATAGTTAAGCAGATTTTACAACTTATATTTGGAACGATTAATTTAAAAGATGATAATTAACAGGGTGTTTTTTTGAGTTTTTGATGATGCCGGTGTGGCGTCGTATAGTAAGTAGTAAAAAAGTGTCCGGAGGTGTCGCTTGCGAGCCACGAACGCGTGAGGATCCGCTTCGACTATTGGCTGTTGAATATGACGCGATATTCGGGAGCGGCCATTGGTCAACCGATGCGCTGCAGACATGACGTGATCTTGAGCGTTGATGATTGGTCAAGCAGTGGCGTAGACATCCTCCCGGCCGTTGAAAGCTCTAGTTTCAGCTTTCAACAAACAATCATCTGTAGTTGGAAGTAAACAGAGACGGTTGAGTGCTCGACGAATTGTACCCTTGGCTGTGTTGACATCGGCGACTCTGGCTATTCCATCGGAGCCAGGAAACAGTCGGGTAACTCGTCCTAGGCGCCAGCATAGAGGGGGCATCTGGTCATCCTTTATCAGCACCAAATCGTCAAGCTGAAGGTCTCTGAGTTTTACTTGCCATTTGGTCCTTTGTTGGAGTTCCGAAATATACTCGGAGGCCCATCGATTCCAAAAGTGTTGCCTTGCTTGTTCGAGGCGCTGGAACCGGTCGAGGCGGTGCACGTTGGAGTCCACGAAGCTCGGCGTAGGAAGCGACGTTAGTGACCTACCGATTAAAAAGTGAGCTGGGGTAAGAGGTTGGAAATCATTAGGTGAAGGGCTGAGAGGACAAAGGGGTCGGCTGTTTAGGATTGCCTCTATCTGAGCAAATACAGTGGTCAATTCCTCGAATGTGAGGTGAGACTGGCTCAAAATTCGGTGTAGGTGGAATTTTGCTGATTTCACGCCGGCCTCTGCCAAACCGTTGAAATGAGGAGCGTACGCAGGGGAGAAGCGAAATTCAATGCCCCGGCGAGCAGCAAAATCTCCAATAGGCTCAGTATTTGCTATGAGAAAGCTACCAATTTCCTTTGCGGCAGCCACAAAATTACGACCATTGTCGCAATAAATAGTTTTAGGCAGTCCTCTACGAGCGGTGAATCTATTCAAGGTTTGTATGAACGCATCTTTAGTTAGGTCGCTTACGACTTCAAGGTGTAGGCACCTGTAACGGAGACAAACAAAAATGCAAAGATAACATTTTGTTATTTTGCATCCGCGACCTTTGCGATCTGTAATTAAAAAAGGGCCGGCAAAGTCAGTGCCAACAGTACTGAAAGGAAAGTCAGGTTCAATGCGATCAGTTGGCAAATTACCCATAATGCTAGACATAGTCTCTCCTTTAAATCTGCGACATACAAAACAATTGCGTGCGACGTTGCGGGCTAGTTTTCTACCTCCTAAAGGCCAATAGCGCTCTCGAATAGAGGCTAAAAGATGTTGAGGCCCTGAGTGCAGAAGGCGTAAATGTTCACTTTGAAAAATTAATTTAGTTAAGCAATGGTCTACCTTTAAAACAATAGGGTGCCTTTTATCGTACGAGTACGAAGAATTATTGATGCGCCCTCCAACGCGGAGGAGGCCTTCGTCATCGATGAATGGGTTTAGAGAACGAATGTTAGTCTTAGCCTTTAATGGTTGTTTAGATTTTAATGAAGATATCTCTTTAGGAAAGGACTGATTCTGTGCTATTTTAGTGAGAATAGTCAAGGCCTTTTCAAGCTCTTGAACTTGCAAGGTTCCTGTAATTTTAACCTTAGGGTGTCGACAATTGTGTATAAATCTAATTACTGTAGCGTACACTCTTTGTAACGTGGAAAGTTTGGAGAATTGTTGAAAGTTTGGTATTGTAGGTGAAGCTTCCGTCACTATGGCGGGCATTGCCTTTAGTTCGGGTAATTCTACATTTGAAACCGAGAGTACTGGCCATGTAGACTCTGGTTGTTTGAGAAATGAGGGTCCGAACCACCACAAACTAGATTTACTTACGTCTTGCGGATCTACGCCGCGTGAAGCGAGGTCCGCTGGATTTTCCGCGGTAGGGACGTGACGCCAGGCTGCGGAGTCGGTTGACTCAATTATGGCGGCAACCCTATTAGCGACGAACGTTTTAGTTTTGTCGGGAGACCTAAGCCAGCCTAGTACTACATTGGAGTCAGTCCAATAGACTTTACGTTTTAGACCGCAACTTAGAGCCTTACTAACAGCGGAACTCAACTCTGCGCCTAGTAAAGCGCCACAAAGCTCCAATCTAGGAATAGTGCAAGCTTTAATAGGAGCCACGCGTGCCTTAGCGCACAATAAGTTGACTTGCACGTTTCCATCCCTATCGACGGATCGCAGGTAGACGCAGCTTCCGTAGGCTTGTTGTGAGGCATCACAGAAACAGTGGAGCTCAGTAGAAACTAGGTTATCGATGAGAACTTGTCTTGGGATTTTTAAAGATGACAAAACGTTAATTTGTTTAGAAAATTTTATCCAAAAAATTTGAATATCTTTAGGAACTGGCTCATCCCAGCCTAATTTGTTAAGCCACAGCCTTTGGAGCAATATTTTAGCTTTGATTGTACATAAGGATAGAAGGCCGAGAGGATCAAATATTTTAAAAGTAGTTGACAAAATTGTTCTTTTAGTATACGTAGGGTTATCTGAATTATTTATTGGGAAATGAATTTCATCGGTTGAAGGAGACCAGCCAATGCCCAATGTGCTTGTGGCATTGCTAATAATTAGATTAGATTGTTCATTATTTATAAGGTTTTGACATAATAAGTCGGGTAAATTGGATCGGTATTTCCTGAGAGGAAAGCAACCTTTAGCTAGTTCCGTGGCGATTGAGCGCTGAATGTAACGTAATTCGTCACTTGTATCAGCACCTGTTAATAAATCGTCACAATAGAAATCCTTTTGTATAATATTTTTGATTATAGGATTGTCACATTCTTCGCCAATCTGCCAAATACACCGGGTGGTAAGGAAGCTTGCACTGGCAAAACCGTAAGTGACTGTATTTAATTTTAGTGTGCGGAGAGGCTCATTTTCACTGTCACGCCATAGAATAAGTTGTAAGTCACGATCAGCTTCTCTTAGCCGCACTTGTCGGAACATTTTTTCTATGTCCCCTGACAAAACATACTTGTATTGACGGAAACGTAATAGGATGTTGAACAACGAATCTTGTATTGTAGGTCCTACCATCTGGAGGTTATTAACGGAAAATCCAGAGCTTGTGGGCTCAGAGGCATTAAAAACAACTCTGAGCTTAGTAGATTCGCTCTTGTCCCTGAAAACAGGATGATGAGGAAGAAAATAGGAATTAGGTGGTTTTGTATCAGAAGATTCAGAAAGATGGCCACAATCAGCGTACTCTTTAATAAATTGGGAATATTGTTTTCTAAGCTCTGGATTTTTCTTAAGGCGAGACTCAAGACTGTAGAACCGTTTTTTGGCAATATAATAGGATTCTCCCAGACATTCTATTTCGTCTTTTAGTGGAAGACCTACAACGAAACGACCATCACTTTCTCGTACAGTGTTAGAGAGAAAGTGCCTTTCACAAAAGGTTTCTTCTTCTGATCGTGGTTGAACCTGCGGGACGTTTTCCAAGTCCCAAAATTGGGTCAATTGTTGATCTATACTTAAAAATTGTTCTTCTTTAAGTAAAAAGTTACAAATAATTGGTTTGTTAGATGAAGATTGACAAGAAATAGGCATAGGACCTGCGATGAGCCATCCAAGTTTAGAGCTACGAAGCTTTGTTTTGCTTGCCCCTACGGAATGTTGTTTATTACCTATCAAATCCCAAAACAGGTCACGAAATAAGAACAAAATTCCCAGACAGGGTTGGAACTTTAATAAAACTACTGATGGGGAAGTTAATAACATTCTTGAGTTTGTTACAAAAACGTTTAATATGTCATTTTGTTGATAGATATTATGTGGATACATAACTGTCCCGTATGATAGTGTCCCCTCACTATTATGAACAAGTTATTAGTTATAGAGAAATTTTGTTTTTGTTTTGTTTTAGTGAAATATCGTACCTATTCTGTGCTGAACAGGGCTTTCGAGATCTTTGCAGTAAGAAAACTCTAAGATTTTCTAAAAGTTAAACTCCAATTCATTTCCATCGTGGAATCCAAACCCAACTTCTACGGAAGCATTTCACCGACCGACATTGTGAAGCTAAGACCTGCATTCCTCGTCTGACCAGATCGAACACAATCTTAACTTCAATGAGAACTACTCTCAGACAAAAATAAACCACATTCTTCAGCTCCACGATAAATCTTAGCTTTTTACGTCAGTCCACAACAATCGGTCCTATTCAGCGCCTAGAGTGTTCGATCTCTCGAGACATCGGTACAGATCGATTACAGCATCGAATAGAATCGGATAGAGCATTGTGCTCCAAATAATTGCTTCTGTATTGATACCCGCTTTGTGGTCCGGACAATCGGTATCTTGAATGCCTTGCGATTTGAATTGATTATTCTGGTGTTGAGTGTTGACTGATGATGACATAATGCTGGGATGTTGAGTTAATCGTCAGCATTAACGAGTTATTGAGCCGTAAACGTCTATTGTGTAAAAATATACCTTATTTATGTAGGTATCTAAAAAAATATTCCATTCGTAAATGAATTAGTGATTGCAATTCATTGTAATTAAGACAAATTAGTCTGAGAAAAAATATATTACTCATGTTTTGCATTGTTGGAGTGATCGATCGACTTCCAATAAAAACAGTCGCGTCGCATACGCTCTTGTGCTAGTTTATGTTCAGGTATAGCGCTGACGCAGCAGCATACCGTTCATTACCTCTAGCCGTGCGCGGTCGCCGCGATGACCCAGTTACCGAATTTATTGCACAACTATTTGTATAAACAAAGTGTTAAGGTGAAGTTGTTATTCTAATAATCATGGCTTCGTCATGCTCAATTAAAATTAAAACTGAAACGGAACATCTGTTGTTTAAACATTATACCGAAGAAAAGTTGGAACGCGAAAAGTTACAATGTTTGGTAAATGACCTCAGAAGTCAATTAGAACAACTTCAGCAGCAGCTTAAAATCATCCAGGAGCAAAAAAACTGCAGACGTAGACAAGAAAAATGTCACTACCGAGAAGCCAATGCCAATCGAGTACGAGACAGACGAAGAGGAACTAGCAAAGGAAACAGAGTGGGTACGACAGAAGAGCAGGAAAAAAAGGAAATTGAACTCATCATCACTGTCCTCACCACCTCAACAAGGAGCCGATTCCAGCCAAAAACCTAAAGAAAATGTTAAAACAAGGAAACAGCCCACACCACCACCTATAGTTGTGGAAAATGTTAAAAACTACCAAGAGTTCTACGATCTTCTTTCAGCTAATCTAACGAAAGACTCGTTCATTACAAAAATGATGAATGGAGAAAAAGTTAAAATTAACTCCTTTAATGATGACTCATACAGATCCATCACCAAGCTATTGTTACAGAATAACTGCTTCTGGTACTCGTATGAGAATAAACAAGACAGACCGATTAGGGTGATGGCAAAAAACCTTCATTCTTCCTGCCTGCCAAATAGAATAGTTGAAGACCTGTCAACTCAAGGATTTAAAATAGAAGATGCGGTCAACAAACTGAGTTGGAAGAGCAAAGAGCCTCTCAGTATGTTTATGCTCTCATTCCAAAAAGATGAAGACATTAAGAAAATCTACGGAATCAAATCCATACTGGGCTGTAAAGTAGATATACAGCCGTTAAAAACATCTAAGTTAATTCCACAATGCAAAAAGTGTCAAGCATATGGCCACACACAGAAATACTGTTCCAAAGAACCCCGGTGTGTGAAGTGTACAGGCAAGCACCTAACCAGAGACTGCAATAAACCAGCAGAAGCAAAGCCAAAATGTGTTCACTGTGGTGAGCCCCACCCGGCTAACTATAGGGGATGCATAGTAGCTAAAGCATTAAAGATAAAAATACCAGAAAGAATGTGTCGATACCAAACTCGCAGGGTCCAAGTACAAACAAAGACAAAATACCTAGAGTCACCAACCTTGCTACTAAAAGTGTTTCGTATGCAGAAATGACAAAAGGAGTCCAATCTTTGCCACAGTCACATATGAAACCAATGAGCCCTAACATGGATGAAAAGATTAATACTATTATAAATCTTCTAACTACATTCGACGAAAGGCTGAAAAAACTTGAAAGTAGCACTAAAGCAGCTAGCAAACAAAAATGTAATATACATGGCTAATTTATTAAAAATTATGGCATGGAATGCGAATGGACTGCTGAAACATCAGAATGAACTTACGGCAGTCCTAAATATGGAAAGTATTGATGTGTGCCTTATATCAGTCACATTTCACTAAAGAATCTCATTTTCAAATTGAAGGATATAACGTATACCATGCATTGCATCCCAATAACACACCAAGAGGTGGTAGTGCTGTCATAATAAAAAAGAATATTTTTCACTATGAAGAAATCAAATATGAAAAAGAAGAAATACAAGCAGTGGCGGTCTGTGTCAAAACGAAACATTGTCTTGTCACCATTTCAGCCATATACTGTCCACCTAGGTATCCACTAAAAACAGATCAGTACATTAATTTTCTAAACCGTCTTGGAAACAGATTTATATTGGGAGGCGACTTTAATGCTAAAAATACATTTTGGGGATCTAGGCTGACAACAACCAAAGGAAGAGAGTTACTGTGCGCAATTGAAGAAACACAATGCAAAACATTATCAACAGGTAAGCCCACTTATTGGCCTACTGACACAAAAAAGATTCCTGATCTTATAGACTTTTTTATATATAAAAATGTATCACCTAATCTTCTCCGCATTAAAGAAGGTTATGATATGAGCTCAGACCACTCACCTATATTACTTGTTCTAAGTGAGACTTTCTTGCTGAAAGAAACCTACCCCACATTGGTAAATAAGAACACTGATTGGGCAAGCTTTAAAATAGACTTGGACTCTGTAATAGATTTAAAAGTTCCACTAAAGAAACCAGAAGATCTGGATCGGGATATCAGTCAGTTTATTACACAAATACAACAATGCGCCTGGAATAACACTCCTACATTTAAAATTAAAAACAGACTTACATACTATCCAGCAGAAATCACAAAACTCATAGCTGAAAAGAGGCGACAGAGACGAATATGGCAACAAACAAGATTTCCACAAGATAAAAGGATTCTGAACAACCTTACAAAACAACTAAGTAGTGCAATTCAGAAATTCAAAAATGAATCAATGAGCAGTTATCTAAAACAACTAACTAGCTATCGCACGACAGATTACTCTTTGTGGAAATCTATAAAAAGTTTAAAAAAGCCAATTATGCATATTCCCCCTATCAAGGATAATAACGGGCGGTGGGCAATAAGCAACGAGCAAAAAGCTATTAGGTTTGCACAGCATCTGGAACTAATCTTTATGCCAAATAAAGAACACCAAGACAGCGCCTTGCTAGATGAAACATCAAATAATGATGAGCAAGAAATAAAACTCGTAACACCTAGAGAAGTATACAACGAAATTAAGCGTCTTAGACTAAAGAAATCACCTGGCTACGATCTTATTACTGGAGAAGTTCTTAAAAACCTCCCACGTAAAGCCATCGTAAAACTTACGACTCTTATCAATGCAACGTTCAGGCTTAAGTATGTACCTGACCTGTGGAAAGTTGCCGAAGTTATAATGATACCAAAGCCTGGTAAACCACCTCACGAAACGACATCATATAGGCCGATTTCGCTGCAACCGATCATGTCAAAATTATTTGAAAAGCTTCTCTTGAAACGGCTAAAACCCATCATAGAAGAAAGAAACTTGATCCCTGACTACCAATTTGGATTTAGGGAAAAACATTCGACAATAGATCAAGTACACAGGATTACCAACATTATAGAAAAGGCTTTAGAGGAAAACAAAGTTTGCTCAACGGTCTTCCTAGATGTAGCGCAAGCATTCGATAAGGTATGGCACAAAGGGCTTATTAACAAACTAAGAAATATGCTCCCTAAACAGTTTGCTGACATCTTAGAGTCTTACCTATCACAGCGTATGTTTAGAGTAAGACAAGATGATGCACATTCGGAACTGAAGCCGATAAAAGCTGGAGTACCGCAGGGAAGTGTCTTAGGTCCCGTCTTGTACTTATTGTACACTTGCGATATTCCTGAGTTAGAATATAATACCATTGCCACATTTGCAGACGACACAGCTATAATGGCCACAGGTGTCACTCAAGAAGAAGCAGTGGAAAAAGTTCAAACAGCAGTCAATATCATCTTTGACTGGACAAAATAATGGCGTGTGAAACTTAACGAAACAAAATCTGTTCACATAGACTTCACAAACAAAAAGCAAAATTTTCATCGGATAAACATAAACGGTCATGTCATACCATACGAAACTACAGCCAAATACTTAGGCATGACATTAGACGCAAAGCTTCGCTGGAAAGCTCATGTTAAAAAGAAACGCGACGAGCTAGAGCTTCGCTACCAGTCGATGTACTGGCTGATAGGAAAACATTCTTCGCTGTCAGTACACAACAAAGTACTTTTGTACAAACAAGTCCTCATGCCTGTATGGACTTATGGTATTTAGCTTTGGGGCTGTACCAAACAAAGTAACATCAAAATTATACAGCGTTTTCAAAACAAAGTACTCAGAGGAATCGTTAATGCGCCCTGGTACATTCGAAATGACGACCTTCATCGGGACCTCAAAGTAGACCTCGTCATAGACATAATCAAAAAGAACGCCGAAGCTCATGAACGAAGGCTTCACCATCATGTGAACATCGAGGCTATCCAGCTCCTCGATAACACGGACATAGTGAGAAGGCTAAAAAGGACAAAACCTTTCGAGCTAATTTAGTGAAGTGTTAGTGTAATGTAGTGAAGTGAGTGCTACCCATAAGAAACACAAGAACAAAGTGTCTTCCCCTTAATAGAGACAATAAGAAAAGTGTTAATGGACACATTCTTAGACGTAGTCTCCCTAGCAAATTAAGTCAAATTAGAATTACTTATTAGCTTTAGTATTAAGCTAGATTGTATTTCTTATGATGCAACCGTATCAGGACAAGTCATACAAAAAAAAAAAAAAAATGTTTTGCATTGTAGGACTACCTTAAAAGGAAAAATCTATCAGTATCGTTCAGTAAAAGGGTGAAAACAATAAAAACACATTTAATCGAAATAAACCGTCAAAGAAAGCATTCAATAATTGACGAAATTCATCAGCAATTGAAATGTACCGTCTCGTTCTGGCGTTCCACACCAATAACTAATTAGTCTAAGATAGCGTTGCCTTTATAAGGTTCCAATCAATATAATTGCTTTTACCAATAGTTTGTGGCTTTACAGTACCTTCTCTGTAATAAACAGTAATAAGCCGTCTAGAATTTACAAAAGATACCTTAATATCACAGCCTTTTGAGAATGAGTCCTTAGATACTGAATATCTAAATGTGAATGTCTTAAACTTATCTTTACATATCACTTTACAAGACGTCTTATTAAATATCTAGCTTCGCTTTACTTAAAAGCAACCAGTTCTGAGGGACGGAGATAACTCAATTCACAAAGAAAATACGCACACTCACATACACAAAAGTTTACCACTTATGTACGTAGGTAAGTATTATCAAGATTCATTTTCATTCTAAGGTAGATTTCAGTCCCGTCGGGGCCGCGGGTTGTACACTAGTTATCGCGGCCTCGGCATAGAGGGCTAAGAAGGAACATGGGTGGTTTTTAGTCAGTAGAAGTCTGACACTCCCTTTAGCTCTACCCAAGAGCGGGAAGGGTTAGTCGATGATTTTCCACAAGCCAAAAAAAAAAAAGTTAGATTTCAGTCACACAAAAACTTCTTCTCTAGCTTTTAACCGATCATAACATATTTCCAAAAAAAATTGGCCACAATATATTTTTTCTTGTTTCACGTAGACGAAAAATGAAGAGGATCCAGTGCCTTAAAAAGTCGTGTGACGTAACAGTTTGGTACATTTCTTACCAGAACGTGACGTCACAAGCCCATCTTTGACACGTTTTATATTCGTAATTTTTTATTATTTTGATAAAACAAAAAGCATCCAATGTTTTTATAATCTAACAGATGGACCAAACAACTAATCGGTGACCAATTTATTTAAAGTTGCATACCTACCCCATCAAAACAGAGTCGTAAGACTTAGCAATTATTTTCAAAGAACAAAATCATGATAATTGCTTCAAGCTTCAGGATTCTGTCGGCTATAAATTAGTCTTACTTTAGAATTATAGACTCGAACACTGAACCGCGCGTATATTACCCCCGAGTGAGGGTAGTGAATACCAAATTAAATATTAAGACATCTTACGTACTCGTAGCTCTGGTTTTACTTAAGGTTTGTAGGATTTTGTGTGTTTCAATATATTGGATATTTTGTTACCTACCGATTCAAGTTAATAAAAGTGTGTATAAGTATCACCCATAAATTTACACATTTTTTTTCATTTTGTTTTTGTGAATATTGTTTTAAAAACTTCATATTACGTACGAGATTATTATCTGGTAGACATAATATTTGCATTAGTTTATTAATTTTTGATAGACAAAATAAACAAATTAGCTTCAAATAAAAACTTCGTAAGCATTCCAAATATTAGATCTCTCTTATACAAAACTCAAGATTTTCATTTTCATCTCAAAGTTTCACTCAAGAAAGCATTGAATTTCATGACGAGAATTAACATAAAATCACTTTAACGTGCCTTAATGAAATTAATCAACACCAGACAAATACCTTACCTTCACAAGATCATAATGTGCTCAGAGTATCACAAACAGTTAATTAGTTATTAGCGAAACCTTTGTTTGTGTTCACTTCAGCCGATTTAACGTTATTCAATTAAACTTTGTATCAAGTAAGCATAGGTCGTATATGTAGGTCATATAATTACCCACTTAGCACTTATACTACTTAGCTTATAGCTGTGGCTTTGCTCATAGTGTGTCAAAGTACTAGCCGTATAAAAAAATCCTATGTGCTAAACCAGGCCATGGTCTACGTGTGGGCCTATCGGAATCCAAGCCAGGCCTTTAAGACGAAATAAGTTAACGGACTGATGGAGTTTCGATAGATGTATGAGGTGTGGCTAAACTACTCGACCAGCGTGCTGGATTTTAGGAGTAGGAGAATTTGTAAAGTTCTTATCAATTCTCTGATCACATAAACAGCAGTCTGTCGACTTCTTCTTTCCTAGCGGTACGTGTTAAAAATGACAGCAAGTGTGGCAGTGTTGTAGTACTGGGGCTAACTGTCTACCTATCTATGTCACCTAACATCGCATCCCTCATTTAAAAGAGAGTAAAATCTATTCTTCGACGTCAATAGGCAAACTACACGGTGCATCTGCAATTTTCTGAAGAATATTTTATCAACCTTTCATTAAGCACCTTACATTTCCTCCATTACACCATCGACATTCCCCGAGATTCCCAAAGATATTTCCCGTGAATTCATTAACGTCATCTGAAGCCGGGATTCCGTTCTGAACGTTATTTTTTTGCTAAAGACGTTCGCGGCGGCGACAATCTACTGAGAACGGTATGATTCAATCGTGTCTGGCCAGTGATGCACAAGAGACGTCCCGGTATTCAAATAAATGTTATTATGTTATAGTGGGGTGAGAAAATAACAAAGTTTTTACGGAGTCCTTGGTAGACCTAAAAATTAATGAAAAGCATTACTTGCATGTATCATTATTGAGATTTTACTGAAAGTACTCCGACTCCATCTGACACACATAAAAAAAACCCAGATCATATATAAATACTGAGACCCTTTGGAAAGTTAAACATTAGTTATTCTGGGAACAAATACCGCTGCACATAGATAAAAACCGTTCCAATTTTCTAAAACTCCATTCAACACACACATTAATAACATCAAAAAATCCAGTTCACCTCTCAAATCCCGCATCCTGGGACCAGAATCCCGTTCACCACATCCCTAAAGTACTATTCAACGAACACCGGTGCGGCTATTGTGACTTGGGACCGTCCCTCCCCCTACAACCCCTGCTTACACCCCACACCCCCTATTCATGCCTCTAACAAGCCGGTTGAGATTGAATTTGAATTAGCTAGTTTTTTATGTGGATGTTACACGTGATATAAATGTTAAGAGGTGTTTGAATGGACGACTGTGAGATATGGTGTTTGGAAGGTTAACTTTCGTGGATGGATTCCGGAATTGGAATAAATGATTTTAACGTAGATCTTCACCTGTCCTGTTATCAATGTGTGGTTGAGAATGAGAGACCAAACGCATTGATATACTTAAAATTCTTCTTGTCGTGCGGGCAGTATGGTCTATCGACCCTACATACCCTGGTGTCAGACTTTCTAAACCGAGTCAAACTCACGGCCATCGCCACTCGATCACGTAGACAATTGAATTGATAAGACTCTTTAGTTCAGAAGTGCTTTAGACAAGAGCAACTCGTCGTTTGTTGGATGCATAAAATGTTTAAAATGCTTGGTCTTCAGTAAAAGTTTTTTTTATCGTGGCTAAATAATACCAGCCACTCGGTCGATCAGGTTAAGCTGCAATTGACTTGAGTGGTCTATGGATGGGCGGGCACCTGTTAGATTTCGACTTTCCTTCGTGTCTCGGATAGCACGTTAAGCCGTTTGGTCCCAACTCTCAAGGTTTTTGACAGTCGTTGCAGCTAATCAGTCTCTTTATAGTATGATAACCAGTCTTACCAAGGTGTATAGTATTACCAGAGCTAACTGGATTGTGGAAGTCAGATAGACCTCATGCTGCATGCGGTTAGATTGAAAGCAAACCTTAACGAATAACGAAGTGGTTTAGACAAGAATTGTGTGTGAAATGTTAATTCTTGATGAGGAATAATAAAGTTCTTTAACCAAAAAGTGGTTTGGCTTGCCCTGACATCAAATAATTCTGACAATGTAAAATTGCTGTGGACGAAAGATTACCATTAATCATCATCATCTTCAGCTTAAAATGTTCCCACTGCAGGGATGAGTCACTGCAGTGGGCCTTCTCTCTAAGAGGCTTTAATGCGGGTTGGTAGATGTCACATGTCTTCGATTTTTTGTTTCTAAGACACGCTGGTTTCCTTTTTTTTTTTTTTTTTTTTTGTTGGGTGTTAAATCATCGAATAACCCCTCCCGCTCTTGGGCAGAGCGAAAGGGAGTGTCAGACTTCGACTAAAAACCACCCATGTTCCTTCGCGATAACCGGTGGACTACCCGCGGCCCCGACACGTCGGTTTCCTCACGATGTTTTCATTCACCGTTTTGAAACGTATTGTAGATTAACATTATTATTTCAATATTTCTCTGTAAGAAAAAATATGGAACTATACTGGAAAAATAGGTTTTTGATACCAAAATTGACAGACCTCTGTAATCAGTAGGTTCATTCGAACAAAAGAGTCTAATCGTTTTTTGTTGTTAAAGCTATTAACAGATCAACCTTGGCTGGCTTATTAAGTTTTCCAATCGTTTATTCCATTTTATAAACCACTTTACATAAAAATAATTTACATTTTAAAACAAAACCCTTTTGTAAATATTGAAAACATTTCTATATTACGGGAGATAAAAACAGTAAACTGCTAAAATTTAGTGCTGCATACAAAGTGGGCCGTACACTGCAACGAATAGATACAATCTATTATTATACAAACGAATTAATAAAAAGTTTTCAAATGAAGCATTGTTTTATTAATGCTACGTGATACGAGACTAGTAAAAAAGTTACGATATAATATTGCTGACACTCGTTAAAGTTTCTGTAATTTTGCCACTCAAATGTAAAAAGAAAAATAAAAACTTTATCTTTTAATAATGAGTTTGAGTAGACCCACAGTCATTGGGATTTTGCCAGTAGAGTTTTAGTCATTGATGATGTGGATTAAGTAAATAATTATATAGGTCCATAGAGTGGGCTATGAAGATGAGTTCACGTCCATACTGAGCTGCATATATTATATTTGGCTGCTGACTGCAAAAATGTATACAGGTTTTGTTGTTGGAGTCTTTTTCTTGGGGTGATAGGAAATCATCAAATAACCCCTCCCGCTCTGGGCAGAGCGGAAGGGAGTGTCAGACTTCTACTGACTAAAAAACACTTATTACTTCTTAGCCCATGTGCCGAGGCCGCGGTATCTCTTTCGAACAACCCGTAGCCCCAGTTGGCCTTTGCATGTTGCTGACATCTCTTTGAAGCTTGCGTGGAACTAGCATACTACTCACCGTCATACCTCCCGATACGACCGTGTCTGGTGAGTACCTGCGTCAGACGGAAGGTGAAGACGCCGTGGCGCCTCTCAAACCTCTCATCAAATTGACTCTGCGCTACATTTACAATTGTTATCCATCTGATAGTTGATTCTACTATTAAAAATATTGTGGTTGCAGACGTTTTTATTTATTACTAGCTGATGCTCGTGTCTTCGCCTGCGTGGATGTCGGTCAAATTATAGACTAAATCCTTCCTACCACAGGACCACTCTATCTATTGGTGAAAATTGAATGAAAATCGGTAAAGTAGTTTTTTTGAGTTTATCATGAACAGACAGATGCGCAGACGCGGCAGAGGACTTTGTTTTACAAAATGTAGTGATTATAATATGTTGATAACCGACTCTCGGTATAACGGTGGTTCACAGGCGACTGGAAACACGCTCTTGTGCGAACGAAGCCTTATCCAGTGTGCCAGTTGTCACAATGTTACCGTCATATAACCTTTACAACCTTTTTACTTAGAGCATGAAATACCGTACTCAAACATTAAATACTGTTATCATCTCAAAACGGTAACACACGATAGTTTTCCCACCACATAATACAGTATTCCACAAGTGATCTGTGATCCGATACTTGCCCTCCCTCATAATAAAGCCATCTGCGTTGATGTGTAATTCTAAGCCTTACAGTTTGTGTGTCTCGGTGCCTCGTTTCGGCCGTCATGCCTTGTTTCGGCCGCCAGACGAAGGGTGCCACACTATTTAGTAATGCGCACACGTTTGAAGGGAGCTTACTGTAAATAAGAGTAGATATTGTGTTGCCTTGGTTTTGTTTTAGGACAAAAGATTTGATAGAATATGATATTAAAACAACGAATATAAATAACTAATCATAATTAAATAATCGTAATTATGGAAAATCTGTCGTCCTATAATCAATTACGATCCACTCGTACATATATACTCATACGTACGTAACGTAAATAACGCCTAGTCAGAAGTGTTCAAGTGTGAGTATTTTCATTATACTATGGAATATTGACACGAATTGGCGTCGTGTAAGGACCACCATTGAAATACTGTGCAGTAATAGTGCTACATTTTGCTTGCGTGATCGAATCAGAAATGAGGACATCTGCATGAGAACCACGGTTACCGACATAGCCCGACGAATTGGCAAACTTAGGTGGCAGTGGACAGGGCACATTGCTCGCAGAATCGATGGCCGTTGGGGTCGAGAAGTTATGGAGTGGCGACCGCGAACCGGAAGCGTTGCGTTGGAAGGCCTCCGACTAGGTGGACCGATGACCTGGTGAAGATTGCGGGGATCCGCTGGATGCGAGACGCACGGGACCGGTCAATGTGGCGACACTTAGGGGAGGCCTATGTCCAGCAGTGGACGTCTTTCGGCTGAAATGATGATGATGATGAATAGTGCTGTGACATTCTGGCATTGTAGATTTAAGTTAGTTACAAGCTTTTAGGATCGATTGGGTTTGAAAGTATAATTTATCAACTTTAGCATCTTTAGCTGTAATGTTTGAAAATGACAATGTAATATTGTCAACTCAATCTCTTCCAAAAACAATTCAATCAAAAACCATATCATATTTACGCAACTAGCTTACAGACATCAAAAAACCGGCCAAGTGCGAGTCCTACTCGCACATGAAGGGTTCCGTACCATCGTAGTAGGGGAGTCGCTTTTTATTTTTTTTTTGTTATAGCAGCAACAGAGAGACACATTCAGTGAAAATTTCAACTTAAAAATATTTTTATTATGATAAAGGAAAAATTGCGAAAAGCATAAATTTTTAGTTACATCATGTAACTAAAAATTTATGCGTTTCGCAATTTTTCCTTTATCTGTGTTATAAGACGTTGCTTCGTACCAAATTTCAAGATTCTGAGTTCACGGGAAGTACCCTGTAGGTTTTGATTCCCTTGCGAGTGTCGAAAATTTGCGGCATAAACGGGAGTATCTTTTGATCGCGTTGACTTAGAAGTTTGTTTTTTTCACAGCTCCAAGAGACCATAGACTTGAGTATTTGATATGAATTTCAGCTTGATACCTCCACGCGTTCCTGAGAAAAAAGGTCTTGACAGACAGACAGACAGACAGACAGACAGACGGACAACAAAGTGATCCTATAAGGGTTCCGTTTTTACCTTTTGAGGTACGGAACCCTAAAAACGAATTTGATATCTCATCACATTGCTATATACAGCTTCCAAATACAATATACCCACGTAATAATACCAGCCTGCAAACAATCATAGTTCTCCCAGAAATAAGCTCCATGTAAAAAGGGAATATTTTACGTATTTCTCGAGACAAGGAAAACATAAAGATATAGTTTGTTGGTTTAAATTCCCTCTGTGTGGTGGCCGCGTCGCGCGTCCCGCGTTGGGCGACGGCGACAGGCGACGGGCGGAGAGGAAATTTGATTTGTTCCGAGTTTCGTGTCTGGTACACGCTGAGGCGGCGAGTCCGTAGTGTTGAGATATCGATGTTATTTTTAAAATAAGCACTTTTAAAATAATACTCAAAGGACTTTACAAAAAGTCAGAGGATTAGATTGTAAAGCGGTTACAATTAGTCAAAGATTGTCTAGAGAGACTGTCTTCGTGGTAAAAACAAGTTGTTGCAACATGTTTTTGTGTCGTTAGAAACATTGTTCCGAACATGCATTCATGCATGTAAAGTTCACAGCAACATGAGCAACTTTTGTTTGCCATAAACGCGACAGCTTTCAGTAAGTGATAAAATAACTTCTTTATTGTAACAGCTTTAATTGTGTGACTATAAGAATTAAATAAATAAAGTGCATTATGTAAACGTTACAACGTAAATAGTATAAATTCGTTCATGCGACTCGGACCTAATATCACTTACAATAGTAATTTGTTAATTATTGAACTCTAATGAAGCGTTAATTATTAATTAGTTAATTTGCATGTACTGGAGAGTGGGGTTATGTATTATATGTATTGGTGGTATTTAAATTAGCATATTATTATAATACAATCAGGTAAAGTTAAAGAACTTAAGTATTTATGTATTCTCTTTATGCTAAAGTTTTTTTAAATTCAGTTGCAAAGCAACATTAAAAATTTAAAAATACTATAAGCAATTACTTTCTGTAACAGTCAAAATCAATTCACAAAAAACTCTTTAAAATAACAAATTGTAGTGAAAGTCGCTCCCGCTCCCGCCTCACTCCTCTCCCCCGCACTAAGCAAATCCCTTGAAATAGCGAAAATGATGAAAATTGTTTCGAAATAATGTCTCTTATTGTTTCTCGCGGATAACGACAAAGACTTTGAAAGTCAAAAGTTTCTTTTGTGTATGAGATTGAATTGCGACGACAATAATGTCGTGTTACAGTTGATATTAAAATTGACTTTTTTGTTTCGTTCTTATTATTTTTATTTTGTTTGGAGTGGCAACGCTAACGATGTGCGATGAGTGATCTTTTGTTTTTGTTCTATTGTTTTGTGTGTTTGTTTTTGTTTGGACTAATTTCATACAAATTGGCACGTAAGTATGTACACATTGTTTGTTTTAATTGTAACGTATTCACGCGCTAGATGACAGCTGTTTACATGGAGTGAGTTCATTTTGAGGCCGAATGAGAAATCAAACAGAGTGTGTCGTGGATATGATAGTTGATTAGCCAGATAAAATATTTGCATGCATGTCCATATTGCACGTCTTAGGTTTGTGAAAAAATAATCATCACCAATGTTCCTACTGCAGGGACGCAGACCTCCGCTCTAGGAGGGATGGGCTATTATCTACCACGCGGGACCAGTGCGGATTGGTAGATGTCACATGTCTTCGAATCTTTCGGTTCTAAGACATGCCGGTTTCGTCAAGATGTGACATGTGTGAAACAAATAGTGCTTGTCTACAATCAAACTGCGAGGCAAACAATCACAGACACACATACACTAACTGAATATTTACCCGTAATTCCCGAGATTCGAGCAGTGGTCACAGGTTATAAAATTACCTGCCGGGGTTGCGGGTTGTTCGAAATAGATACCGCGGCCTCGGACACAAAGAACTAAGAAGGAACATGAGTGGTTTTTAGTCAGTAGAAGTCTGACACTCGGGATTCCGCTCCGATCTTCAGAGCGGGAGGAGTCGATGATTTCCCAGCCTACAAAAGAAGAGGTGGTAAAATTACATTTGGCCAGTTATTGCCACCTATTGAGCACAAATTCGGGCTGAATTTTTATTTAGCTAAATACAAAAAAAAAAACAAATACAATTCACTGAACAATGACAAAGCTACCTTTCACCACAAATCCAAAGAAAATCAAAAATCACGAAAAACTCAATTAGTATCCGATCATGTGGAAACCTCGTAAAGTCTACCACGATACATCACATCACCTAACAAAGGGTTCCGTACAATGAAGCGTGGTTAGGGTTCCGTCGGCAAATTGTTAATCGCCGCGACCAATGGCCCGTGAAGATAATTAGTGACGGCGCTGCCTGTAATGAGAAGAGGGAGAGAAGTCGGACTGGCAAACTGATGTACTGCTCTAAGGATACGTATTGGGTAATTAACTGAGAGGTTTTAATCTTTCTGAAAGGTAACCGTGGGAAATCGGGTGACAAAATTATTCAATTTGTCTTATGATGTTTAAGGAGCGAGAAATAGAACTCACAGATTTTTACAAAAAAAAAACAAATAGAACATCTGTTTGTTTTTTTTAACCTCTCGTTTTTGTGTATTCATAATAATATCACGCGAGTAATCGCCGAAGGGTTGAACAGAAATGTACCCATCAGTTTAAACACATTTCGCCAGTAATGTGTGTAATCATAATCTTGATGAATAAACTAATTAGAAACAACGGTACCACACACTTTGAAATCACTTAATGAGTGGAATCAGTTGTCTAAAGAGTCTCTCATATATACAAAAATCCAAAAACAGAAAGCTTGTTTGAGCATTTATATAAAATCAACAGTTTCAAAAACTCAAAGTATCTTCAAAACAAACAACTACTAGGCAAGCTTTAGCTAAAACATTTCCTTATTTGTAAAAGCACTAAATATTTCCGAAAATGGTTTAGGAAAACGTGTTTAAAGTTAATTTACAATGGAAAATAATCCCAACTAGATTTCAAGCCATTGGATTAGTTGAAACTAGTTTTATGTAACGCATGAGCCTTAATTAAGATCTGTAATGCGGGAAGAAGATACTCAGACGAAAAAAGTGGCAAGTGTGATTAAGCATAAGCACAACAAAAGCAGTTTCTGGTTAGTTAATCGTAGAAGCACTAAATATTTCCGAAAATGGTTTAGGAAAACATGTTTAAAGTTATTTTACACTGTCAGCCACGAAAATAATCCCAACAACGAGCATTGCGCTTTCCATAATCAGATTGTCCTTCTAACATTTTGCAGCTGTAAGGTAGTTTATGCTCGTAATCCTGCGTCCACCTGCCTCACTGTCACGCGCCAGACGGATAAATCTCTGGCCGACATCCATCGCCGAAGGATTTAAGGTGCGTCTCTTCAAAAGGCACGGTGTGTATTTTTGTGTATTTGTTAATATGTAGTTCAAAACTGGTACATAATTGGTACGGTTTATTAACTAATGAATCTTCTAATGTTCTTGTTCCCACTGCTGAGAGACATACCTCTCTCGGTGAGAGTAAGAGTTAGGTCATGCAGCTGATGTTATCTTCACTGTTTTGAAAGCAGTTGTTTTCAAATAAATTATACAAATCTTAATGCTTCTGTCTGTATTAAAAATCAAAATATTTTATTTTGGTTACTCGAATCCATGCTACTCATAAGTTGCGGCCAAAAACATGATATGAAACAGATACAAGGTTGTAATCGGGTATTTGGGATTGTCTCCACCGATTCCGGGATTCGAATTGATTTAACACGGCTCCCGGCGAGTTGTCTCCACGGATCCCGGAATTCACTTCTACAAAAAAAAATTGTGTCCACAGATCCCGGGTCAAATGGCTACAAGAAATAAAAAAATTAAAACGTAGAAACGAATCCCGCGTACAAAGTTAAGAAGTTATGTATAATATTTTTCGAAACTGATTTTCTTTTATCTACTTTTCAAAAGAAAAAAGAAGTTATAATTTTTAAAGGGTTACTGTAGTAAAGTCTCTCGTAATAAATGTCGATGAACAGGCAAGAAACCACTCACTGACGTAAATCGTATACCAAACTAAACATATTCTGATCTCATGCGGTTCATGTATTTGTGTTATCCCAGCAGCCTAAAGTTAAGTCCAACGAAAGTCTATAGTCAAATACATGACTTGCCTAGAGGCGGTAGTAAAGCGGGGCTAGTCTAGTCCAATATAGAACGGAACCCAAATTTCACAAATCAGCAATATGTATTCTAACTTTACTACATTTGTGTTACAATTTTGTTTCGGACTGGAGTTTCGACCCACGTGGAACAGCCTTGAACAAAGGAGCAAGGTAACCTGACAAGTTTGTACATATTTGCATAATGTAGGGGAAGCTTATTTAGATTTTTGTATCTGATCTAAGGCCCCTACAGGTCGCGGGTAGTCCTCTGGTTATCGCGGCCTCGACATAGAGGGCGAAGAAGGAACATAGGTGGTTTTTAGTCAGTAGAAGTCTGACACTCCTTTTCGCTCTGCCCAAGAGCGGGAGGGGTTATTCGATGATTTTACACCCACCAAAAAAAAAAGGCCCCTATTACAGAGAGTCACTCAATACTCAAGCGTTACTTAGAACTAGATTTCAAGCCATTGGATTAGCCGAAACTAGTTTTATGTAACGCATGAGCCTTAATTAAGATCTGTAATGCTGGAAGAAGATACTCAGACAAAAAAAGTGGCAAGTGTGATTGAGCATAAGCACAACAAAAGCAGTTTCTGGTTAGTTAATCCTTTTGCTGGACATAATGTTGCAAACTCCTGGATTCGTCGTCAAACGTTTTCATTTTGTCAAAATAAAGATAGAGATAAACTCAAAAAAATCAATCTCATTGAAAGTTGATAAGTATAAAATTCGGGATTAATGAAACTCGATTATCATTTACCTAGGCCGTCAACTCGTCCCTGCCAATTAAATATTATAATAATACGAGACGATTAGAAACTCCTTTCTGAATAATAATTATCATAATTTACCATTTTGAATTAAAAACATAGTAAAAAACAATTGAATATCAATATTTTTATTTTTTCGTTTTACTCTTTCGTAAGTACTACTTATTTACAACTGAACAAAAAGCCAGAGGTATGTGAATTAAATATATTTCCAAATATGAAGCTACGTTGTAATTCAGTGCCGTAGCTCTGTTGTGCAGTAATTAGGCAATTACGACTGCGAGCACGTTTTAAATTAATTACTTTGGTGTTAAATACGCACAGAATATTCGACTAACATTTGCATGCTGATGCGCTTGTGATTATCGTGATCACTTTTATGACTACAATGTGGTTTGCGAATACCACTAAACGTGTTTAAATTATTTTCAAATTCACTCTTTGTATTGCGTTTAAACTGGCTGGTTTCGTATTTATTGTTGCCAACGTCAAATCTATTTTTCTCACGTGTAACGACAGTGGTAAAAAATAGACAGGAACTGATTCATTATTTTATTTGGACAGAGTCTCGACTTACAGGTTTCACAATCGAGCGCGACAAGACCTCGAAACTGAGCTTACAGGGCATTATATAGACTGATATCCCCACCGGAGGCTTCCGGTGGTTATGGCGGTGTCTTCGCTTGACTGTGATTGGCTCGCGAGTCGTTGCCCGTCATTGGCTGGCTAGAGTGGCATGGCTATGGTATGCTAGAGTGGCATGGCTTTGGTTTGCTAGAGTGGCATGGTTATGGTTAGCTGTCATTGGCTGGCTAGGGTGGCACGCTGTGAGCAGGCTGTTGTAACATTCGGCCGTCCTGGAACAATTGCTCCCGCAATGGAAACAAGAAAACAGTGATTACAAGTCAGCTCAGAAAAACCAAGTTAAAATGGGGCAATAGACCTCTCAGGAGATTTATGAAATCTTCGGTTTTCAATTATTCGTTCACACTACTGGTGCTATCAGACAAAAGCACTGCTACGATATGTGACAGCGGATACTAAACCTGTAAACCCGTTGTATCATATAATATGACCTTTCATACTTCTTAGTTTACGTCAATCATTACCTAACTCCTCAATATCACATAATATGGCCAGAAAACAAATCCTCTAACAAACAAGAGTTAACCTGGCTCGCCCCCTATAGCATGGAACTTTAAGCTGAAGGAAAAGGAATAAATGCATAAGAAAATTTGTAATAGGTACCCACTTGTACTAATTATTATGGACAAAGATGTAGGAAATGCTTAGTACCAACAATTTTTAACGACATACCTTACGATTTAGAAAATAGCTGTACCACGAAAATGTCTTTTAAAATAAATTAGGAAAGTTTGTTTTTAACACCTATGTAAAAACCTCATTACAAGAGATGTGTAGATTCCATTTATGATTATTTATTGTTGTATAAGTATATATTTATGCCATACTAGCTTATGTTTTCGGCTTCACCGCTATTAATTAAAGTGTTTTAACGCAACTTAAATGTTATAGCATTACGTTATACCTAGTCAACTTTTGTGTTCAAATAATGTGTTTAGTTGTAGGTAAAAGTGACGTTGTTATTGATGGAAACGTACCAACAATTTGTTACATTTAAATTAAATATAACTGTTTTACAGTATGACAGAAGTAATATACCATGTAACTCGGATGTAACCATGAATAAACACTTTTTAATTCATTTCAATTTACTGGCGAAATGTGTGTGTACTCATGAGTATAAGTACCTCTGCCTAACCCATTGGGTATTACATGCGTGATGTTAAAAGCATTAAACCTTGTTGCCGCCAGTAGTCATCGCCTGGCGCCAAAGTTACATAATCATCGTTTTTTTTTGTAAATCACACTATTAACATATTTCCTTTCCTTTTTTTTTTCTTTTGCCTTATCACTAAGTTTACTAACCCTAGTCGTTAAGTTATTTTGTTGTTACTAACACTATGGACACTTGTATAAACTGTTTTGCCAAACTATCGTTTGAAGAAACGGAAGAAACAATTTAAGTTAATTACATCATACCATTAAGACGCACGCACTCATACATGTACATACTCACACACATAATTCTTAGCGTGTCGATGGCAAAACTTCATTACTTATACACACTAACACACTACACAAGAATACGTTTTTCTATTTTTCCAATATAATTTTATGTGTTTAAAGCTATTAAGTACTAATGTTAAGTTAATGCAACTCTGGCCCCCAAGATACCCACAGGCGCAGCCTCGTTTCAGGACATCAGTTTTATCACCATTTTAAAATTAAAGTTTAGCTTGCTACTGTCATGTATTATCAGAGTTAAGTTAGATTTAGAATTGGATGTCGTTAACCCTCTTTCCTACATTATCCCCTTTACAGTACGCACAATGTAAACATGACGTCACATAATAATATTTACTTATAAATCGGGTTATTTTTGGAAATCAGAAATTTTGTTGATATTTATAAAATTCAGAACTTCGTTTTACTCCTTGTTATTGTCATGATGCATTTTGTAATATTTTCCATCGCGCGAAGTTTGACACAACTCACACAACTAATCTGGTACCGTAAAGGTTTGTTTACGTTATAGCCTACCATCAACGATTACACAATTACTCACTATAGGTATCTGTACACCCACTTCGCAGTAAAACAATACTACTTTTCGGCTTTTCATCTTGTCATTGCACAGTACTGAACAAATCGTTCACGTCTAAATGGTACACAATAAACGGCATCTATCGAACGATCTACTTACCTAAGATAGGCATAGACTTTGACTTTGGCTTTTCGTTTTAGCTTGCTTGGGCTTTGGCTCATCGGTCACCATAGTGAAAAGTAATATCGGGCAATACATGGCATAAGATCATGATTAGTCATTGTATCGCGTACTGCAGTACAGTCCGAATTACATTACATTTTACATAACACGTCATAATACGAAATCTTAGCAACAATTTTATCAGCCCAAAATCATGATAAACACTCTATCTGACTTGTAACGCGACTAAACTAAAAGACAGGGCGCAAACTACCGTCAATCTACTTTATAAAAGATACGTGCAATACCTGCAATACGTGTGAATTTCTGTTTGAAAACTAGAATCGTACCTACATAATCACTAATACCGACCTATAACATTTTTTTTTCCATAACAAGATTTATGTGACTTGCCTCATACCCACATCGTACTTTTTTTTTGTAAGTTTGATAAACGGGCGAGCTATTATTGCTAAGTTATTAATGGACTTTCTTTAGTAACTAGATAGAATAAACTGACGCACTTCGTTTGCATTACTCGGGATGAGAAATAAAGACGATCAACTTAAATTCACCTAGTTGAATGCCATCGCGTCATGATGTTTTATACCCTAATTATGAAATATGTAAAAATTAGCAGTTCCTCATATTTAATTTTAAGTTCCTCGTTTTCAATTTGTCAAGAACTTTATCCAATAAGTCTAAAACTGTTTGAATATCGGCTGGCGGTAGCAAGAGATCGCCAAGGAATGCTATCTATATCTCTGATAATAGTTTAATAAAATTATTGTAGCTATTTATAAGTATCTGATCTACATGATTTACTTTGGAATTGTTATTGTTGGATAATCTAATGCGCACTTGAACTAAATATGTACATTTTAAGTTCTTAACTCTTTAGTACACAACTAGTACCTACTCGTAAAACATTTTTTTGTACCGGGATAATATTATACAGATTATCTGACTATGATTAGATTTACATATCGGGCTTACCAAATTATTTTGTCTACGATTCGCATAATTATCAACTCATGGGGCACTCCATGGTAAAACACATTTGGCTTATATATTTGGCTAATGGCATTTGGCTAATTTGGCAAATATTGGCATGTTTACTGACCTTGTTATTTATGCATGGTTCCTGGCAGCTCTCAGCGTGAAGTAGGTCGGTTCCTTCCTTCCATGTCCTTGGTTGCTGTTGACAATCTTTAGGTAGTCTTAATTTACCGTAGAACCGTTGCTGGCAGAGAGATGGATACTTCTTGTAACTCAAAGTGTCTCACAGGTGGTTACTGGCCGCAGTCTTCGTTTTCAAGGTCAAATTATGGAATGACCAATGCGATACTGAGGGTAGGCGCTTCGTGTTCCATCCAGATTGTGGCCTGCTTTTTCAATTTGTGCCCTGTGATACTGGGATGGGAGACAATATTTTCCTTGCAGGCGGTGTGCATCAACGTTCTTCGTTTGAATTTTCAGACCTCGTCCTCCACAGTAGGTGACCGTTGACGTTTAAGTAGCAGAGCGTCGTTTTATCGTAGGTTTTTTTTTTTTATTCGATACCACTTCTGACTGTAACGACAGTGGTAAAAAATAGACAGGAACTGATTCATTATTTTATTTGGACAGAGTCTCGACTTACAGGTTTCACAATCGAGCGCGACAAGACCTCGAAACTGAGCTTACAGGGCATTATATAGACTGATATCCCCACCGGAGGCTTCCGGTGGTTATGGCGGTGTCTTCGCTTGACTGTGATTGGCTCGCGAGTCGTTGCCCGTCATTGGCTGGCTAGAGTGGCATGGCTATGGTATGCTAGAGTGGCATGGCTTTGGTTTGCTAGAGTGGCATGGTTATGGTTAGCTGTCATTGGCTGGCTAGGGTGGCACGCTGTGAGCAGGCTGTTGTAACACACGTAATCTTTCTGTTTTCCGTAGTATTTCCTGCCTTCAGGGTACTTTGAAGGGATCCATAGTAGTACCTCTGTTTAAAGCTATTTAAAACTTAAAATCACTTATATTATAGGCAGCTGTAGTATGAAAGAACTAATAAACTATTACTACAAATAATCTTTGAAAGAACTGAACCTTATTAAGAAAACTTAAAAAAGAAAGCTATATTATTTTCATAAAAGTGTTACAAGACGACAGAATCCTGGTAAACAACTGCGACCACGATTCTCACAAATTTGCGATTCGCGACTCATTTACGATTTCTTATCCAAACCCAAAATTCTTCTCAGACCTGTATCCTTGCATCCTCCCTACGTCTGGCACGAAGCGGTGGTGGCGTGGCGGTGGCGTGGCGTGAGTGTCCGTCAGCTAATCTGACACACTGCGCGCTGCAGCTGACAATTTGGCGCTGGCTTTAACTTTACATTGCGTGGGGAGCGAGCGGAGAGCGATTTGTAGAATTTGTATGATGGTATGAATAAAATTGATTTATACTCGTTGCTGCAAGAAGTTAAGAGTATAATTATTGTTATCACGTGTTGTTTTAAAATGGAATCTTAAAGAAAATGATAATTGTGATACTCAAAAAGGGAGAAAAATAAAAATAAAACTATAAATTACTCAGCAATCTAGCTAGAAGAGCAGTGATTCACCCAGCTGTTGGTTGTACCTAGACATGTATGATTATTATCTTGTGCATACTTTGTAAGTTCCTACAAATTTTCAGGAACGTAAAAATTTAATTATTATAAAACAATAATAAGTTGTTCTTTTAAAAATAACAACTTTCTAGTAAAAGAACGAAATATTTCAGATACGATTGTTGCAGTCATCGACCTTTGTTTTTTTTTAATCTCTAATTTTAAGACCACTTAAACCCTCGACCTAAAAACAACCAATTACAAAGAATACCTAACAGTCAATCGTGAAGCAGTTTTACACATCAGTGCCAAAACATTTAATAAATCACCGAAGTTTCAATAAACGCTTCTCGCTCAACGCTTCTATCACACCCCTTACCTGTGCAACGGAAGCACACACAAGTTTTCCCCACTCAAAACCAGACTCTAACAGCACAAAGTAAAGTTCACTACCTCTCAACACCTTTGTGCCTAAGGTTTTCGAGGTAGATTTAGATGTCACCGAGGCAAAATCGTCGTGAAGCTAGATCCTGTGTCTCGTATAGGTAGGACTAAGTTTAATAGCCTAACTTAGGGCTCGGCTAGGCTAAGGCTTCAGGCAAAAATGCTAAGTTTATCAAGTTTGACAGGCTATATAAGTTGGGTTCATGCTTTATTGTGAACTGCACGGGAGAGATAGATTTATGAAATGTAAAGTACAAACAAGTTTCTTTTTTACGGATCGAAATAGGTAAGATTAAAAACATTCTAGTAGTTTTTATCAATATTGAAAGATGCACTAGTGGTAATTGTTTCCAAACAGTTTTGTTTTTCAACGATTTTCTACAAGATAGATATAATTATGCTTTCGGGTAGCTTTGTAAATAAATTGTTCCTACGTCGTTATCCTTGGCCAATAGTCACTCTGTCTAAGCTCTTTGGTTTACATTCTTCTTAAAACCTAATTTGTACAAAACTTGGAAGTCCAATCTGAATTGATGTATTCTTTCTCCGGCACGACTTGCCAACGAAAAAGATTAACACTTTCACAGCACTTCGTTCAATAAATATTGCTTCAGTTTACGTAAAACCTGCAGTCTAGCTAGCAGAACGTAGCACTCTTTAGGTAAGTACTACTTTACTTACAGGAACATAAATTTTAATCGCTTAGTACCCACTTAACAATATTAAAATCGACTTTTCCTCACAAAATTCGGGCAAACATCAGTTCTTGAGAACATCAACATAATCACTAATCGCAGTTAGATACTTTAATCCTAACAACATTAAAGATTAAACTGGAGTTTAGAACAACATTCTCAAGAATACTCAACTACCTAATATTTAATTCTGCTTATTCAAAACTCTGCAACCTTCAACCTTTTCCGACGTGGATTTACTTGAACACCCTATTAACAACGAGACAGCCGACTCCAAACCTTAAGTTACTTCATTTTAAGTCTATTTTACTGTCTACGTTACTGTAAAGGTGTAAGCTCTTCATTATTTAACCAGCTGATTTTGAACTTTGTGCTTCGAAACTTAAGGTGTGTTTTGTAAGTGAATTTCCAGTCGATGTGTAAGCTAAATTGTCGAGCTGAGTAGTCCGTTGTTACAGGTTGAAATCGACATATAAGTTTAACAAGACTCGACTTGCGGAGTAATGATGCGTCTTTGAGAATCTTGTGGCAATTAGAAGGAAATTAGTTCTTCGTTTATCCTTGAAGAATGTTTCAAGTATTATACATACATAATATACATCATACTTACTTTATAGTGCGTATGCCATCTTTGCCCCATGAGAACAGATATCAAATTTAGTTTTATATTTGAAAACAAGGAAGTTCTCGTCCAACTAAAATGTTCCTAAAACGAGTTCGTTTCATGTCCTTGCTCTGAAAATTCCTCCGTAGAAAGGTTCAACCGTACAGCCAATATTTGCGTTCTTGAAATTCAACAGTAAAATTTTTAGCTGGACTGGTTTTTAATATCCTTTGTTCAATTTTCTTGCACGATACGTACGGTAGCCATTACCAAGAAATATGGTATGATTGCATTTTGCGTTCTTACGATATAAACGTATGTCATATCACTAGGAATTTCCAATCCCAGTTGATTGAGCATACAAGTGCTACACTGTAATAAAATCCACAATACGTCCGAATATTACACGCCCTCGAAACCAGAAATTACGACACGTTCGAAAAAAAAAAAACAGAAAAAATCCCCAAAACAAAACTAGTGAAATCCGGTTCCAACTAGTAGGGAGACAACATGTGCCTACCGACGCGGACAGCGCGAAAAACAAAAATATTTCGCCGGCGAATCTAGTCGGCGTAGGCTTTTACGCTGACGCAACTGAATAAAATATATGGATAGTGCAGAGCGTGTTTTCATACTTTATCTATGATTTTAGTGAGGCGCCATTTTATGTACGTTGTTACGATTTTGTGCGCTGTTGAGTCCGTTGATATGCGGTGCAATTGAGGCTTTGATACGTATGTCATAAACGTTGTTTGTGTTTTAGTTCGCGGTGAATAAAGTTATCTTTATTATTGTGAGTTATGAGGAACTTTCGCGAATATTTTTGGTGTCTTCGAAATTGAGTTAGAGAAGATTGGCCTGATGTGTTCATTATGTATGTTTGATGAAGTCAAGGATTAATAAACCGATTTCCCAAAAAGGAAGAGGACCTCAATTATTATTCAATTGGTATGTTTGTTCTATGTATGTACATACACCGATTACGCCGAGATTTATAATCCGATTTACGTGTTTTTTCTTAGTTTGATGTGGAATAGGCAACTATTCCGCATCAAACTAAGAAAAAACACGTAATCTATTTGGTCCCATAAATATTTAACATAGTTTAACCCAGTACTTTTCATTTCATGAACATTTTTTTTTACATCATGAACATTTTTTTTTACATCATGAACATTTTTCGTTTATGAGTTTTCACTCACAAACTTTCGCCTTTATAATATTACTAGCTGTTGCCAGCGGCTTCACCCGCTACAGCTCACGGGAATATAAAATCGGGATAAAAACTATCCTATTTGTTAATCCAGGTTATAAACTATTTTTGTACCAAATTTCATCCAAATCCGTGCAGTAGTTTTTTCTTGAAGAAGTAACATACATACAGACACACTCACACACTCACAAACTTTCGCCTTTATAATATTAGTGTGATTTTGATGATTCTATTTTTATTGGAAAGGAAATATTTCATGGGTGTTTCATACTATGAAAACCAGAACCTGGTGATGGGATCCCAGAGAAATCGAGGGCAACCCTCAAATTTCATAGGCATGTGTTACGTGCTTCGTGTTTTTTTTTACGAGTCATAATTTCATGTTAATGAACTGATAATGGAAAGTACTACTCCTCAACGGTTAGGAGATGAAAGCAAAAATAAGGGAATCTTGAAGGTTAAGGGTTAGGTTTCTTGGTTGAATGTTAAATGCATAGTAAATATTTGTATAGGATATTACAACAAAAAATAAAACATTTTCCAAAAAAAAAACTACTGACTTCAAAAACACCAAAACGTGAAAAATAAACTTTAGAAGAAAAATCAGCTTTTGAAGTCAGTGGAAAAATATTTAAATCAAACAAACAAATGTCACCGATTTCAGAAGGTGATTTTTCAACTGAAGTTTATTTTTCACGTTTGATGTTTTCGAAGTCGGTTGTTTATTTTTTCTTAGAAAGTTGTTGAAGGCAACAGTGTTAAAAAGTCCGCCATCGTAGTAGGAGAGCACCCTTTAACTTTTAATTTATTCGTTGTTGTTATATCAGCAACAGAAACACACATGCTGTGATTTTAGCTGTGTTGGTACTATTACAGGTCATGAGATACAACTAGCTGACGGACAACAGACCGACTGACGGACGGACGGACGGATGGACAGTAAAGGCTTAGTAATAGGGTCTCCTTAGTTATCCTTCGGGTAAGGAACCCTAAAAACACAAAACTAATCTATTACTGATGCACGAATATATATATTATTTATTTTTTTAGATTTAAGTAGATATTTTTTCTTTGGTTTTCAATAGTCTATTTTAATCAGTCATATCTAGCAACAACTTCTCATAAATAAACTTACATAATCAGAGCTGTGCCATTGAATTAGAATAATAACTCGGCAGCAGGAACAAGATTCACAGTAATTAACAAATTTAGACAGTTCTACTCATAGAACTTCTTTACTAACTTGAAGTTGCTAATTAACTAATTAATTTGCTAACTTAAGATGAAACAAATAAGAAGTAGCACTAAAAAAGCTAAAAGTTATTTATGTTAAAATTGATTTACTAGCTAATTTCTCTCTACTCCAATAATTATCAAGAGGAAGTGAATAAAATAAACTCTTGTTATTGTTGATATAATATTATTAAGTATTTTTATGAACTAGCTTAATTATTATTTACTATTCCTCATTTATTATATTACCATGATTATTTCAAGCTTTTCCATTTTTACGATATCTGGATTTTCGAATTCTTGCAAGTTATTCGTTTATTATGCACATAGCCAAAGTGCGGCACCTCTGTGTTCCCTCCCACATTTAACTCGTCTGCCTTCAAAGCGGAGTAAACAGGTAAAATAATAATAATAATAAATAATAATAAAAATATTCCACAACTATCACACAACGCCATCTAGTCCCAAGCTAAGCAGAGCTTGTGTTATGGGTACTAGACAACTGATAAACATACTTATATATTTCTAAATACATACATATTATAGATAAATTACACCCAGACACAGAACAAATGATCGTGCTCATCACACAAACATTTGTCCTGGGTGGGAATCGAACCCACGACCTCCGGCATAGCAGTTAGGGTCACTAACCACTAGACCAACAGGCCAATATGGCAATATTTTAGACTAGCGGACAACACGCGGTTTCACCCGCGTAGTTCCCGTTCCCGTGTGAATACAGGGATAAAAAGAGGCCTATGTCACCCGGGGATAGTGTAGCTTCACAACGGTGAAAGAATTTTTAAAATCGGTTCAGTAGTTTCGGAGCCTATTCGTTACAAACAAACAAACAAATCTTCCCTATTTATAATATTAGTGTAGACATGCTCGTTCCAACATAGACAACATGTTTGAGGTCAAGAGCAGGCACATTATGCAATAAATAAAATGTGAAATGTTTTATAATTATGTAGGTATAGTTAAAAACAAAAAGCATAAAAATAATATAATTTATTTGGGGACGAAAATAAAACAGCCTTTCAAACATCAACATCATCCTTTACCCGACAATAAGCCTAACGAGGTGTGTCGGCTCATTCTCAAAATGGCCGCCTGTCATAAGCAGAACGTTGTATTATCACATTTCTGTCTTTTTACCAGTTTTCCGTCAGAAATACCTGCGTGGTAACGTTTGCTACTAAACCACTGGAATTGCTGCTATTTTCTCCTGGCCTCTCGTTAGGGTAACCAGGTTTACCGTCGGGCTAGATTTTAAATTGATAATGTTATTTTCGTTAGAGTTATAGGGATAAAAGGAACGTGTGTTTAAAAGATAAAGGCCGTTCTATTTCTACTTGCTAGATTATCTTATTTTATTTTATTTTTGCATAAAAATGTTCGCGTTTAAAATACTAGCTGTCTGTTGGTTTCTAAATATAAAACTAAAACGAAATGAATTGGAAATTTATTCCATTTTACGTTTTTTATGTGTTTTACGGTTATGGACATGCTGTCTAGATGATATGCCTGGCGGATATAGAAATGAAATTGAATGTCAGTCAATATCCAGAAAGGGTAGAACGGGTGATATGATGCCAATATTTTTGTAGCAAAAACATATTTTATACCTACTGGTGCATTGATTTGTTTTTCACACCTACGATAGTCACGAGGATTTGTGGGAGGTCCTGATTAATTACCAATTTTACCTGAATTGCTTATTTGTAGGGTTCTGTACCTCAAAAATAATTCTTACAGGATCTCTTTGTTTTCTGTCTGTCTGTTAGTTAAGACTCGACTTTTCATTAATGCGTTAAGGTATCAAGTTGAAATTTTCTTTTAGCTGTGATGCGATCAAAAGATTTGACCGCTTATGTCGCAAGTTTTCGTATTTTTTACGATTTCTCAAGGGAATCACTAAAAAGTAATTTCTCAATATACACATAGAACATAAGAAAAAAGCAAGTTTGTAAGGAACTCTCAGTGTGTGAATCTCGCTCGCACTTACCTGCTTTTTACATATTATCTATGATCCGAATTAAAAAAACGAAATGCTCTTTATAATTTTACTTATTGTTTTTAATAATGGTCACCCTACATGTAAGACGTAAATGTAGCTCACGCGCGTAGATTTTTCTCTTCAATCATTCCACTAGTCTGCGAGCTTTTTATTTGCGCTAATAGTTTCTACTCTACTCTGGCCGAAATTCCTCTATTGTACAACATTTTATGAAAGAAAGAAAGATTACGTGGTAAAATGGCGTCATTAGCTAAATACCTCGACCTGAAATAAATATCTCTGCAGAATTGCTGACTATCTAGATTTTAGTACGGTTTTATAGTTTATGATCCTGAAAAAGTAACTGAAAAAAATAAATCTAAGCAAAAAGTACTATGGAAAATAATAAGACAGTCAATCACTCTATATAAAATAACAATTTTCAGCAGAATCTAGGGAGTATAAATCGCAATCCATCATAGTTTTAAAAAGCTTGGACAGAAAATGATAAAACACACTCACAAAAATCCATTAAACAAACAAAATCTAAAACCAAAGCCATCCATAATATACATTGGCATAGTACTATCGAATGCCGAAAAAAGTAATATTAAACATACTCGAGAGTTTCTGCAAGAGAATATTTAATAATCCGGCAAGGGTTGGTTCCATAATATTCGCCAGGCCCTTTTTAATGTGGCCTGCCTCTATTGTGGCCCGCGGCCTGGTCCGTTATGACAAGTACGTAAGTACCTCAGTTGGGGTTCAGTCGAGTTGGGTTTGAAGTTGCCGCGGTAGATTATGTGGGTTAGTTTTGTACTGACAACGAAATAGGGATAAAGTTTGAGGACACAAAATTAAATGTGTCAGTCAAACTGTTTTTTTTAGATGGAAGAAGGGTGTAACATACTTTTTGGTTTTAGTTTGACATTTAGATACAGTGTCTATTCGGGTTTTTAAAAATTTGAAGATGATGACTGCTATTAAATGTCATCATCATCATCAGCCTATTGCAATCCACTGCTGGAAATAGGCCTCTATAATCTTGCGCCACTCAACTCAATTTTCGGCAACTCTCATCCAGTTGTGACCAGCCACTCTGCGAAGATCATCGCTCCACCGAGCTTGACTATTTATTGTTGCCTTATCAATTTTACCTTGGCAGTAATTTTGATAAATAGATAAAATAGGGATGTTTACTGACTTAAAAAAATGTGATTATAATTAGCCCGTCTTTTAGGTTATCGAAAAATATTGGATTCGTATTTTTTGTTTTATCAAATCAATAAAAATTTACCAAGATACAACACGTCAAAGATTTGAGTCGATTTTGACACTCACCGGTAAAGAATGTCATACGAATGTCTTAGGAAATGACGTCACACGAGTTTTGAAAGTAGTGTATCGTCTACGTTGTTTGTTTACTTGAAAAAAGAAAAAATATGTGTCCAATATTTTTGGAAATCTATATGACGGACTAATTAGATTTTTTTTGTTAACTACCCTATTATAACACTCTTTAAAAAAATATTTAAAACTAACAAAAAATATATTCCGTTTTACGTTCATGGGATATTTAGACAAGATTTTATTATAAGGCAATTTACCTGCTCCAAATAATCTGTTAACCCACCCGCCTGCAACCCCGTATACTGGTACGATGGTTTAATATTGATGTACGGAACCACATAAAGATTTCAGTAGTTATTTTTACATTTGAACGGTTTCTCCGGTCCAGCGAGTTTGTGTTAATAATAATAATAGTTTTCCTGGTTCTAGTTTCCTTTTATGTTTTGTGGTGCCTTATTGAAAGAAAACTGGGGAAAATTCTGTAGGTATTTGTAAATATTGATTTAGTTATTTTGAACCCAAAGATTTTTTTTTTGTAACCATGTACAAGCAGATATTTTTACTTTAACATAACATCACTTCCGTAATCTCCAAAGGGTTACCCATTTGTACAGCCACATTTCGACAGTTATGATAAAGTCTCATACCCTATTGCCATCAATGAGGTGTAAATCCAGATCCAGTTGCTGCTTCTGAGAAATTCCTAATGAAAAAACCTAATAACATTGCCTGTCCTGGGAATCGAACCTCGGACCTCAAGCACAACAGGCGCCTATGCGACCACTAAACCAACGATCCTCGTAATTTCATGATAATTTCTAAAAAGTAAAACATTTAACACACAATCCTGACACAACATTTCCAGGGACCGCGTCATATAAAATTTTCATGAAATTAAAAAAAAACGTAACATTCATCAAAATCTATCATCATTAATTAAATAAGGAGTTTTTAATAGGTATTCAAAAGATGAAGAGATAAAACTGGCCGAAAAGAAGGCCACGATTAGATGCCCTTTGATTTAATAAAAAAAATGTTAAACGAGAAAAGAGCCAGGCTCCCTAGCAATGAGGGAAAATCAATTTTGGGAACTTCGGGGTCGCACAAAACTTTTTTTATTTCCCTCTAAAACGTTAACGAAACGGTTCTAAAAATGTAATTAGTTGAATGTTTCATTTAAATTAGGAGCGGTACGAGATGGATGTGATGGGGATACGAGAAATGTCTTTAGATCTCGGTATACGATTTTTTGAAAGTGTTTTTAGAAAATCTTTTATTCGAATGAGTGTATTTTTCAGAAAAATGACTAATTGAATCTGTTTTGGTAAATATTGTTTTTTGGATTTTTTAATATTGCTTCTTATTTCCAGCAATCATTAAATTAATGGATGTTTTACAATAGAATCTTTATAGGCATAAATATGTTAATAGCGATATCGTTGAAAATCGTGGTACGAATAAGAAAACCAATTAATTACTCCTCATCTATCTATGATTCCATGGGGATACCTAAACAAACACCTGATAACCTAAGTTTACCCGGTGAGGTTCGTATACACAAAATTAACAAACTGAATTAAGTTAATCCATAGTTTATTATCCCACAATCCCCCATAGAAATTTATTGAACTCCAAAATACCTTTTTAGCTAGAAATAATCCGAACCTTAGACCCAATACTTCACTCGAATAAATAATTCACTTCCAAACAATTACATTAGAAACAGAAAACAAACCACACACGATATTTCTCTCAAATCCTACAAAGGCCTTCTTTGACGGACAATCGATAAGCGAACAATGACTCGATTGTCAGAATCGAGACGAATAACCGAGTAATCGAGACGTTGGAACCCCGCCTTTGTAACGCGGGAACTCGTTAGGGCAGCCTTTATCCCGGGATTCTTATCCTTCGGTGCTTTACCGACGTGTGTATGGCTAAGTCTGTTTTTGATTGACACTAAGCCCTCCAAATAATGGCCATATCGATCTGCTTTAAAAGGGCTGATTACGAAAGATTTTTCATCGGATGCTTGAATATTTTTTTCTTGGGTTTTCGGGTCTTTTTACGATCGTATGGAAATTGTATCTGTGTGGGCTATGAGTTTTAGTTTTTTTATGTGGAAACTGCACTTATTTACACGGAAACTGTAACATTTAGTAGAGACAGAAACTTTTTACTTAGGTAAGGGATATAGTTAAACTATATTCTTCTTTATTTACCTATCAAGTTGTAATGATATGCTACGAAAGGAGATGTCTGATGAGATTACTAGTAATTGAAGTATTTTAGAAGAGACATGCTGCGCCGACCCTGGTTGGAACACGGGCTAAAGAATGATGATTAAGGTGTGACATAAAGATAGCGTTCATTAATAGGGATGTTTCCTGATTTTAAAAAAATATTCTAATTAGTCCGTCTGTTAGACTATCGGTATTATTGTATACGTATTTTTTGTTTAATCAAATCAATAAAAATTACGGAGATTAAAACGCGTCAAAGTTGTGAGTTATGACGTCACTGACCGCTTAAAAATGTCATACTAATATCTTTGAGTATGACGTCACACGAGTTTTCAAAGCGATACAGTGCTTTGAAAACTCGTCTTCATTGTTTGTTTACGTGAAAAAAGAAAAAAATACGTGTCCAATTTTTTTGGAAATCTATGTGACGGACTAATTAGATTTTATTTATTAACTACCGTATTCTACGCACATGTTCGAAATCTTCTGTTACTAGACTAATTGAAAGCTGAACAATTTCCTATTCACAAGCTAACAAAGACATTGTTATATCCACATTTTCCTCCATTTATCTAAAGTATTCGGGCGACAAATTCACTCCATGTTTTGTAATTGTCAGCTTAGCAACAAAATGTAAGATCCGACTTACGGGATTACGCGACAGCAGGCAAAGTGTGGGGATAAAGTTAACATACATCACTGTTCCCTGCACGTAGTTAAATTAGGGTGACATGTAGCCTTGCCACAAATTGAACGCGGTGCGTGAATCTTTTACCAAAACTCCATAAAATGATTGAGACTGCAGGGCTTATTTATAAACGATGGTTGAAGAGGTCTTATAGTAAGAAAAAACCAATACCAGACTTTAATCAAGTTTTCAATTTCAGCGTTAGTGTTTAGGAATAAACTCCTCTATGTCAACTGAGCTTTATCACACACTAATCCTCACATTTCATCCTCCATTTGATTTTATGAAATCATTACTTGTAGACAACATATTAGTTTTAATACTACGTATAACTTTTCAACAACGTTCGAATGTTAAAAGCCAAGCGAGCTCACAAACTATCCTTTTACATTTTTAAAAGAAAATACTTTTCATTTTTAACTATACGTCCTGCCAGTCGCATTCCGAATGCATTACAACAGAAATTTCTCAAAGAACTGCACCACAAAGGGAGGAGCCTGATGTTCAAAGAGATCGCGTGGAATATCATCGATCTACGTAACAAATGCGATGTAAGCGACGCCGGGTATTACCATATGTATTGCTGAGACTAGCGATCGATGAAGATCGAGCTACAGAAATGATGCAGAAGAATTGGGATTGAGTGTTCGGTGATATTGATGTCGTATAGCTTGATATACACTGTCTGTAGTGCTGTAGGTATCTGTTTGAACTCTTGGTTGAAAATTAAAAGTGACGATAGGAATAGCCAGGTTATATGCACCGCTTAGATTTCTCTCCAATACCTTTGGTTGTCTGTTAGAGAATGTCTAAGGTAGTTTGTCTTTGAACCTTCGATATGCATAAAATTTAAATCTTGATTTATTATGATAGCAAAAGACCGAAAACCCTACTCTGGTGGAGTTACCACTCAAGTTTTAGGTTAAGGAGTACTTACTATGGCTGCGGGATGTTGTTAGAGATACCGCGACCTTGACATATAGGGCTAAAAGGAACATGGGTGGTTTTTAGTCAGTAGAAGTCTGATACTCCCTTTCGCTCTGCCCAAGAGCGGGAAGGGTTATTTGATGATATCCCACCCCAAAAAAAAAGGAGTGCTTACTATGATCAAAGTTGGATTTACTTATACGGTACAACTGTTTGTTTCAGTTAAATAATGTACAATCGATGCTACTCGTAGCCTAGCCTTCATGAAAGTTTCAGAACTCGTGAGAAAAGTACCGTTGCAGTCTCTGATTGCAACAGGTTTTCCATCCACTAAAACTCAATATTTTCACCCTACCACAAAATACCCCATAAAAAACAAGCAGGAAGGCAAAATCCAACAAAAAACACAAAACAAGCGCCAAGTTTAATCCGCATTGTGTTTGGAGACAATCGAATTGAGATTGGATCCGGATTGTGACAAGTACCGACACAAAAATATACATCCTGTATATATACTTGTGTATAGGGTTACGAATACCTTTGTTTTGACGCGAAAATAAAAAAAATGTATTTTTGTATCGGAAGTTTTGTTAATAAATTATATGTATATTTTTTTTAGAACCAAATTGTGTGATCATAAGACAAAGTTTCCGATGCGAGCTAGGTTTCAAACGCAAATTATTTTTTGACAGTCAGCAAACGAACCTGTATCATAAACCAGGCTCAGCCATAACTGAATCCTTTTTTCAATTAAAGTTTCCTTCTTATTATTTCCTTCCTTATAGGTTGTTGGTACTTATTTTTGTTCCGTAGGTTTACATTTTCTATCATAATATTTTTTATGCCAGTCCAAGTAAGCATAAAATCTTTCTCTGTGACCTTTTGGATCACGTGTCGTTTTACAAGTTAAGCTCACAAACCCCAAAGGAGCTCAAAAAATGCTTACTACAAAACTCTATTGATTTTGGTAAAACTTCCTTTAAACAAACCAAAATGTCTTACAGAAATTTCCCAACACCTAAAATATCCACAGCTCGACGTCTATTATAGGTTGTCAAAGTGGTTGAAAACGAAGAGAATGTAGAGGAGACACTCCTTTGTCCCGCTAACGGGGGTAATTAGTTGAGCTACAGACTGTCCACTCGCTGTCGACGCCCCCGTCTAAACTGGCGTTTAGCTATTGTTAAGGATTTCTTGGTAAATTCGCCTTGACGCTCGCTAGAAGAGACTTTATATACTAGGGCTTGCAAAAATGTTATTCGAGTATTTGAATGCAGTTTTATTAAGTAAACTTTTTTGAACACTTAGAAAATATAATAAATTAGCTTTTATTATTTGACTGAAAAAGTTCAGGGATAGATAAAATTCAATTTTTTTCCCAAAGCACTGCGAAATGTTTCAATTTTCGTTTTATATGTACTTTCTTTCACAAAGGGAAAGCGTATTCTTCCAAACTTACATTCTAATGCAATTTGTTTAAAACTGTGATTTAAAAAGACCATTAAAAGTTCTGAATCGTTAAATCTCACAAAATTGAGAAGTTTTTTCGTTTTCTATTTCAAGCACAGGACACGATTGTTTTGTAACAATCCACTTCTGAAATATTAAAAAACAAAATGGATTTTCAAAGAATTGCAATTTCTCTTATTAAAACGTTTAAGTGGAAGCCGATTTTTGTTAATAAACACAACGGATTTTAGAAAAGAGTAATTAAATACGGAACGGAAAGCAATTTCAGAAAGAAGTCAACCGTTGAAAGTAAAAAATTCTAATTTTATGCCAACTTTATACCTTAAGATTGATAACAAAAATTTAGAATAACCGCAGGTTAACTAAACGTTAACCGTCTGTCAGCTATAGACGGTGCAATCGAGCGGCTCGTAATAGTGAAGTGCAAGTTATACAGCGGATAGTTAGTGCGGATATCAATTTAATAAAGCTTCATTTGGTTCATTACGCCCTCCGTTGAGGAGGGAAATCGAGTGCGATTATGCATTGAGATGAGCGAAGGGATTTGGATATTATGTAGTTATATATTCTGTGCAGCTTTTTGATAAAGTAATAGCGACTTCATAATATTTAACTTGGTGTGAGAAACTGCTTAATTTTTAAAATGTGTGTTACAAATACAAAGCCTGCAGCGTTGGACAGCCTTCACGCCTTATTGGCAGATAAGATCGTTTTAATATTTGTCATAAATTATTATGGATAGACCTGGATGAGGACGTTGGATACTATTTATCATGGCAAGACGTTCCTGTGGGATAGAAAAAAAAAAAAACAAAGTTGCGATGTTTTTCTCACAAATGGACTTGTAGTTTATTAAAATACACAAATAGAATTTAATTTATTACAATACACAAAAAATCCTTATTGGCTTTCCAACAATGCCTATTAGATATTCAAATACCAATTCATAAAAAAACCTTTGAAGCTATAAATACAACACAGGAATAATAAAATGTGTCGCACCGATTTATCCCTACCCTAAATTCCATTTAAATATTTGGAAAAATTTGCATTTCAATATGGCTGCGCCCCTGTGCTGGGTTAGGTTTAGAATACTGATTCGCGGGATTAAAAGCCGTTTAGTTAAAGGGATATTGGGAAATAAGGAAGTCGCTGACTTTTTCCCATCGATGTTGTGATTGCAAATGTGGATTTGCTGGAGTCAATGGGAAAATAATGAAATGTTGATGTGTTATTATAGAAATAGGGCGGTGAACAATAGAAGAGGAAATAATTTCTTTGTGTTTCCAGATTTTTATTTGCACGTGGATTGTATGTTCTGCCTTTTTATTTAGATAACAATCCTTAACTTTTCCTCCACAATATTGTAAACACAAAAGTATTTCATTCGGAATAAGTATTTCTTTACTTTAAAACTGGAAGAAATCAATTGATTTTAGATTTTTTTAAATATTTACAGCATGAAACATCAATTCCAAAAAACGCACATCAAAATTAGCTCTGCAACATCCACAGCAAAAATTTTATTCTAGCCTTTCATTACCGTACCTCAGAGAATTTACTTTCCGTAGTAAAATATTCATAGAGCAGTACTGTTGGGTGTATATCTTTAGACTAGTTGGCTGTTGGCTGTTGGTAACTGAGGCAGACTCAGGCAAGCGTTAATTTGCACGACTATAGTTAGACTCGTGGCGTGGCGTGTTACCATCTTGTTTTCGTACTCGAGTCGGTAAGGTAATTTCTAATGACAGTGTTAACTTTCGATGCTCTGAAACTAGGAGAGGAATTGCGCTAGCATTTTGTTTTGGCGAGTCATTTGCAGACTAGCCTTTTACTCAGTAAATGTTAGGTAAGAAACGTGTGTGCCTTCTGTGGCTACAGCATTGATCAATTGATCATCATTAACCTATTTCTTGCTGCTACGAAACCGAATGCAGCTGATAACTGTATATTTAAATATTTTGCATAGAGCGTCTGCCTGTTAGATCTCCAAACCCAGTTTTTGGGTTACACGATACCTCATATCAGTACTACTGCAATAAAGTATTAAAAAGGATATTCATATAATCATCATTAAACGAAATCTGATGATGAGTGATAAACTTACAAAATAAAAAAAAAACCTGACCATAACGTTTGTTTAAAAACGACTCGATATCTGAAACAATCACGAAACACATCCGTAGTAATTATACTGTCAATATTTTTTTATTTTATTCTGTTAAATTGGTGAATGCTTTAATCCCCTGAGTATCGAACCTTTAAATAACACTAGCTTTACGGCTCGGATGGGAATGTGCTGCAAATTGTATTGTTGCATTTCAATTTTATCGAAATACTTTTTGACTTGTTTGAATGATGTTGTTTAAAGTTAACATTCATAAATGTTCTAAAATATCGAAGTGTGTGTGTGTGTTTTTAATTTCACCAAAGGGAGCGTTCCCTTTGGTGACAGAAATGGTGATGATTCCACAGGAACAAGTACAACTGGGTAAAAAATATTTTCTGTCCTAGCCCAGGTTTGTGAACTATCTGTGCACCAAATTAAATCAACATCTGATCAGTCAGTTTGGTGTCAATTGTTTACAGACTAACCTTCTCATTTATAATATTAGGCATGGTAATTATTCCGATTAGGACTAGTAACAATCTATCTTTATTAACAACCCGAACATTTCATTCCAAAAAAGTTAAAATTACTTCAATCTCAACCCAACTTCAACAAAAAAAACGTTAATTCTGCCTACCTCACTTTATCCACAAAACATCAAAATAAGACTTCTCTCAAATCAGAATGCCTTCGGGAACCCTCAGCAACGACCGAGTGATTACGAGGCAACACTCTCTCGGAGGGATACATCGACTAGAACTGCCGGAGTCCCTACCTGTCTATTACGGGCAACTAACTTGTACGATTTCAACGGAAACTGTCTTTGGTAAGTAGTCTCTTGATATGTCAAGTGATAAGTTATAAAAAAACTTTTTTGCAAAAAAAAAAAAACCGAAATAAGTAAAAAAAAAACTTTAGCTTCAGAAGTCGGTGACTTTTATCTTTTTCATATAGTTTTAGCCACTGACTAAATATACATATATGATCGAATTGAGAAACCTCCGCCTGTTTGGGAAGCCGGTTAAAAAGAAAAATACTTGTATACTTAAAAGATGTCTATTGAATAACAATACTAGATTATCTACTATATTTCTGAAAAAGTCGCATTGGAAACCCTAAAAACCGAAACTGAAGAAAAACAGACCGATACCTTACAAACAGTCAATTTTGTTTTTGTCAGACTTGTTCTGAAAAGTTAAGGCTTTTGATATTTTGTGCATTATTTGACTATCAAATATAAACTAAAATAGTCTCTGGCGAAATGAATGCACTTAACCCGCCTCCCATGTCCTTTGAAAATAACAGGTGTGACTTTATGATGATAAGAAATGTATTATATTGATCTTATACTTTACTGCAGCACAACATTGCAAATGAAAATCAACAATATTACAAGCATAGCGGTTTTACAGTTAATATTTCAGTAAATGGACATACAAAACCAGAGTTCGGAGGCACAATTACAGCGAAAACTGTGCGATTGCTCGTGATTTGTTTGAAGATGTGAACGGTGCGTGAGTGTAATTAGTGGACGGCTCCACCTGATGGGATAAATCTCGTGTCGACGGACGTATTCCCACGGTAGGGGGCGCTAGTCATGAGCGGAGGCGGGGAGCGAGTAACTAACGTATCAATATGGTCAATATTATTTAGTAATCGTTGTTTTTGGACATTAGAAGGAACTCGCGTAGGGTGGGACACTCCCTTCTGCTCCATCTAGAGCAGCAGGGAGTCAATTGATAATTTCCCATCCTTATTTAATTTTATTATAAAATGAGCATTAATCACCAAAGAAACACTCCGTAAGCACTCACTGCCGTCATCATCATCATTCATCATTTCAGCGACGAAAGTCGTCCACTGCTGGATATAGGCCTCCCCTAAGTGTCGCCACATTGACTGGTCCCGTGCGTCTCGCATCCAGCGGGTCCCCGCAACCTTCACCAGGTCATCGGTCCACCTAGTGAGAGGCCTTCCAACGCAACGTCTTCCGGTTCGCGGTCGTCACTCCAGAACTTTCCGGCCCCATCGGCCATCCGTTCTGCGAGCAATGTGCCCTGCCCACTGCCACTTAAGTTTGGCAATTCTTCGGGCTATGTTGGTAACCTTGGTTCTCATGCGGATTTCTTAATTTCTGATTCGATCACGCAAGGAAACTCCGAGCATAGCTCTCTCCATTGCCCTTTGGGTGACTTTGAGCTTTCTGATGAGGCCCATTGTGAGCGACCACGTTTCGGTCCCGTATGTAATCACTGGCAACACACACTGGTCATAGACTTTCGTTTTGAGACACTGTGGTAAGTTGGACGAGAAGATATTACTCAGCTTCCCAAACGCTGCCCAGCCGAGTCGGATTCGACGATTGACCTCTTTCTCTAAGTTGGACCTACCTAACTGGACTGTTTGTCCCAGGTAGACATAATCGTCTACAACTTCGAGTGTAGAGTCTCCGATCTTGATAGGAGTGGGTGTTACATGGGCATTCAACATGACCTTGGTTTTGTCCATGTTCATTTTAAGACCCACTCTCCCAGTCTCAGCCATGACCACTATATCATCGGCAAACCGAAGGTGAGTGATGTACTCGCCATTGATGTTGATGCCTAGTCCTCTCCAGTCCAAAACCTTGAAAACATCCTCTAGTACAGCGGTGAACGGTTTCGGAGATATGACGTCCCCCTGTCTCACACCTCGCTGCAGAAGGATAGGTTCCGAAGTCTGATCCTGGAGTTGGACTGACATGGTGGCGTTTTTGTACAAACACTTCAACACCTCGATGTACCGGTAGTCGATTTGGCACCTTTGGAGAGACTGTAGTACAGCCCAGGTCTCGATCGAATCGAAGGCTTTCTTGTAGTCCACAAAAGCTGAACAGAGAGGCAGATTATACTCTTCGGTCTTCTGTATAACCTGCCGCAGCGTGTGTATGTGGTCTACGGTGCTAAAGCCTTTTCGGAAGCCGGATTTCTCACTGCCGTACTCAGAGATATTTAATGATTACTTTTGCAGTCACGTAGATTGACATACAAAACCTTCAATAAAGTGTCAAATCTTTACTAAGTATTTGGCTTAAGTAATCATTAAACGTCTCTGTTTGCGGCAGAGTTCCTGTCGGGGCTGCGGGTTGTTCGAAACAGATACCGGGACCTCGACACAAAAGGCTAAGAAAGGACATGGGTGGATTTTAGTCAGTAGAAGTCTGACACCTCAATACTCACACTCTAAAAAAAAACTTAAATCCTTTCAGAGTTTTGAACAAGTTCAGCTACGCTTTAACAATAAGTTTTGTTTTTTGACACACTGGTTCTGACTCGAATATCTATGTTAATCAATCTATTTCTAAATACGCCCTACTCAAACTCAAAGTTTCTAAATGATTTAACATTCAGTATTACTTCGTGTAAGTAAACAAATTACAAACCACTAATTAATTAATCATTATGAACCGAGCATGGAGTTACTTCCAAAATTATTCATTTTAAACCAAGCCAGGCTTCTAGTCCCGAAAACTTGCGGTTTCTAAGCCTAACTTATAAATCCATGAATAAATAATCAATCATGTTTTTAGATACGATAGTACAGTCACGAGTTATAATATGTATACAATTGACAAAGTTCAATCGCTAATTTCAAACTTTGTAACTTTGACATATGACCTAATTTACGATAATATGGGTACCAAAATTATAGTTTCGCTGCGTGTTATTAATGAAATCAAAACAGTGGGCGAAAATTGTTTCCAAACGTAGCCAAGTGTGTACATATTGCAGCTGCTGACTGTACGTGTATGAATTATAAATTATTTTGGTTTCAATAAACAAGCTCAGAATATCATATTCTAATATTATGCTTGTGACACTGATACTTATTTATTAGTCTTTACCTATGAAATTGCCGTTCTGCAGTACTGGCCATTTCAAATCAAAACAATTTTTGTTTGGCTGAGAATTCTAATTTCAAATTAATTTTATATTAAAAACGTGGTTTTTTTTTCCAAAAGTAGTCATTTGTTTATTGATTAGTGTTACATTTTCATCGCATTTCAATCTTTTTCGTCATCATGGATACGTTAAAATTCGAGTAATTATGGAATATGAGCTGCCACGACGGCAGCAACGCGGCACAAGCGGCACGCAACATCAACGACGTTTACGGAGCTAACACTACAAACCAACGCACCACCTGTTATTGGTTTGCTCGCTTCCGTTCTGTAAATTTCGACCTGAAAAATGAACCTCGCGGTCGTCCGAAGGCTTTGGTCGACAATTACGAATTAAAGGCGATTGTGGAAGCTGATGATACACAATCTACGGCTGAATTAGCAGCAGCTTTCGACGTTAGCGTCAAAACAATATTGGTCCATTTGCGTCAAATTGGCAAGGTAAAAAAGTTTGACAAATGGGTGCCCCACGAACTCAATGATCGCCAGCGCGAAGTACGCGTCGAGACGTGCCTTGCACTGCTCAGCAGACACACAAATGAAGGAATTTTGAACCGCATTGTTACCTGCGATGAAAAATGGATTCTGTTTGATAACCGCAAGCGCTCAGCAAGTTGGTTGGATCCTGGTTCAGCACCTAAACAATGCCCTAAACGAAAACTTACCCCTAGAAAAGTGATGTTCACTGTTTGGTGGTCTAGCGCCGGTGTGAATTATCACAGCTTCTTACCAAACGGGGTGAGCATTACTGTAGATGTGTACTGTGAAGAACTGAACACAATGATGGAGAAGCTGGCACATCTCCAACAAGCATTGGTCAATCACTCGTCTCCGCTGCTCCTGCACGACAACGCGCGACCTCATACTGCACAGCAGACGGTCTCCAAGTTGCAAGAACTGGGGTTGGAAGCTCTCCGTCATCCGCCCTACTCACCAGACCTTTCGCCTACAGACTACTACTTTTTCCAGAATTTGGATAACTTCTTGGCGGAAAAAAAATTCAATACCCGAGAGGCAGTACAAAATGCCTTTGAAGAATTTGTTGCCTCTCGACCAGCTGATTTCTTTAAGAAGGGCATCAATAAACTGCCACTGCGTTGGCAAAGATGCATTGATTGCATGGGTGATTACTTCGATTAATACAAATAAAAAATACATGAAAAAAATTCGTTTAAATTTTTTCATACAAAACGGCAATTTCATAGGTAATGACCTATTATATTTCACATTCAATATGAATGTAGGTACTATACAGGGTGTAAATTAACCATAGATGTCAAAAATATGATTATTATAAAATGTTTGGTTTACAAAACACTTTTTGCGCAACTCTCATTTGTGTATTTTTTCTTTTTCTCCCCTCAATCGAACAATGGCCATTACACTTATATCACTTCAATAACTATTATTCAATTAGTTCCCTACCCGCTACATCGTGTCCCTTGTACCACAACCAAGCATAGGCCGCACGCTTATTAATCACAGCGGTACACGGCATGGTTTGTTCGCGTTCTGTGCAGGTGTACAGGTGTGCAACTGACTACACGCTCTATTTTCACGCTAACTCTGCACTGCACTGAGATACCGCGAAACTCACGTTTTTTCATGTTTCGTGGAACTGTGACTGGTACAGTTCTTGGAATTAGTGCACGCTGGTGCCAAGTGTGACAAGTTGATAGCAGATTTTATTTATTAGTGTCGGGGCTGCGGGTAGTCCTCTGGTTATCGCGGCCTCGACATAGAGGGCGATGAAGGAACATGGGTGGTTTTTAGTCAGTAGAAGTCTGACACTCCCTTTCGCTCTGCCCAAGAGCGGGAGGGGTTATTCGATGATTTTACACCCACCAAAAAATTTAGAATTTAGCCAAGAAGGAACATTGGTGCCCCAAAAGGGACATGGACGCGTGGTCAAAAGAAATGGATCAGATTTTTTTTTAATATTGACGAAAATTTTCAACATTCAAGTTTTCACCGATGGGTAATATCCGCTGAAATTCATTAAATCATCATTCACTCTCTGAAAACCATTACCACTAATTCCAGAACACTACAAAATTCGTAATTTCATACCTGAACAGTTCCTCTAATTTTCAGTGGAAGTAAAATATAATACTCAAAGAACAGAAATACATAGCTCAACATTCTTCAAACAAAAATTGTTTTGACAAATCACACAAAAATTGTCCAACTTTTATCTTATTAGTAAAACACTCAAAAGCAGCGGCCGTTGTAAACCTAGAAGCAGGTCACTAACCTAAAATGGATGATGTCCTCAACATTCATGAATGCCAGAATATAAATATTAAAACTAGCTTAACATGGCCAGCGAGGACATTAATCTTCCGCAGCGACAGCTATGACAAATGTGGCCTTTTTACTGCGATCTCTTTCCTCGGCTAAGATTTTAGATTATGAAGATAAAAGTGATTTGAGATGGAAGTTTCAAAAACATTATATTTTTATAGGACTCAATGAAAACTTTAGGGAGATTGATGTGAATTGAACATTATTATTTTAGCCAATTATAGTTTTAGTCACTTGATTGTTGTGATATGGCACTTTGATAAACTAATATTATGTCCTTTAACGAGGTCACGGTTCACCTATGTGCCGCATCGTCATTCGTTCAGCCGTCATCATCTGCCTAGTCTATTCCCAACTACACTCGAGAGCAATGAATCCGGGTCACTTAAAGAATGTTAAAAATCTCGGAAACTAAAAATGATAGGTTAATGCAATAAATTGTATTTAATAGACAATGTAATACTCCTTAAATGAAAGTAAAAAAATATGAGTCACTATACATTTTATTAACACAAAATTACATAAAGAAAAAAACTGCTGATCTCTCCTTAAAACAAAAATAGGAAACATGAAATTTTTGAGCTTTATTACGATTTTCTTGAATTTTAATACTTCGAATTGCCTCCTCGTGCTTCCATTACTGCGTTTACGCGGTTTGGCATGCTGTACACCAAGTTCCTTATACGATTTTGGGGAATATTCTCCCATTCCTCTGTGAGAGCAATTTTGAGCTCACGAAGCGTGATTGGGGGAGGGTTTCGTTGTTTTACGCATCTGCCTAGCTCGTCCCAAGCATGCTCGATCGGGTTGATATCCGGGCTGCGCGCTGGCCACTCCATACGAGTAATGTTCATCTCTTGAAGGTAGTCATTCACAATCCTACCTGTATGAGGTCGGGCATTGTCATGCATAAATATAGCATCCTCACCTAAATTGACCATAAATGGACCAACGTGATCATTGAGGATTTCTTCCACATATCTTACGCTAGTTAAAGAGCCGTTTTCTATGATCACCAGCTCTGTGCGACTTTCAGAAGAAATTCCGGCCCACACAAGTACAGACCCACCACCGTAGGCTACTTTTTCTTCGATGCATGCCTGCTTGAATCTTTCCCCTGGTCTTCGATACACTCTGTGTCTTCCATCGTGCTTGTAGAGCATAAATTTTGATTCGTCGGAGAACATAACTTTTGACCAATTTTCAATACTCCAATTTACGTGGCTCTGGGCATATCTTAGTCTTGAAATACGATGCCCACGCTCCAGTTTAGGGCCGTTTGCAGGTCTAAGGGGTTTTAAGTTAGATTCAGCAAGCCGACGTCTTACTGTCCATGCACTTGGGTTACTTCCTCCGAGGCGTCGAAACTGATTTGTGAGTTCAGTTCCTGTGAGAAAGCGATTTCGAAGCATGGTGTTCACCAAGTATCGGTCTTCTCGTGCTGTGGTACACCTGGTTCTGCCCGTTCCTGGTCTGCGTAGGTTAGAACCAGTTTCTTCGTAACGTCGGAGAACTCTTTGTACTGTTGACAGCGACACACCGACAGTCCTGGCTGTATCGCGCTGACTCCGGCCGGTTTCCAGCATTGTAAGTATTCTGGTGCATTCTTCAGGCGTAAGCGACATAATTTCAGCTTGAATAATGAATATAGAGCACTATCAACATGGTTTATGTACCCACATAAATGACAGATTACAAACAAAAGCAAAACCAAATGCTGTAATTTCGTAGTTCCATCTTCGAAAGTGACCTTTTTTCAAATTTGATTTTTTTATGATATAATTTTACAATAACTAAGAAGTTTTAATACCTTCATTTAAGGAGTATTACATTGTCTATTAAATACAATTTATTGCATTAACCTAGCATTTTTAGTTTCCGATATTTTTAGGATTCTTTAAGTGACCCGGATTCATTGCTCTCGAGTGTATGTTAGAGTCGGCTTCCAGTCCAACCGGATTAATTTAACATTCATACAGCCGTAACGATGTGGAAAGGTAAAACATAGACAGAATTACTTTCGCATTTATAATATTTGCATAATAGTTAGTAGTCTTATGTCTTGAGGTTCTGGCAATCAATTCCAGGGTCGGGCAAACTTTTAATGGGGTTTCTCCAAGAATATCTCAGTGGCAGTAACAGAAGCTAGATTTGTAGATAATAATATTATCATACATGGGACTAAGCATAACTGGCGGAATTTGGGTGTACTATTATATCTGCCTAACTTATCGGGGAATTTAGGCGTGATGTCATATACTCTAATGTTCCCATTAAATTTAGGTAAAACATGAAATCCCTGTAAATAGCAGGTAGGTTGACAGCACCAGCGCTGTTCACAATAAGCCTGTATAATTAATATGTCATTGTGTCGCGATGCCATGAGTGTATACACGCGATATCGGGACACTACGGTTTAATGTTTCACATTCAGGCTATACAGTGTGATTCTTTATAATGTGCACATATCGAAATGGGGGAATCTATGCTTAATTTTATCGACGGAAAAATTATTAAAAAAAATCTAAATATTTTTTAATATTTTATATGGAATTTTTAAAAATTTTGTCTGCTACTGTGACCCCAGTGTATACAAAACGGTGTAACTTTTAAACTAAATTATCTATCGCGATGAAACAAACTCCCTAATGATTGGAAGCAATTAGGCGTCCTCGTAAAATGAAAATTGTGGAAAAAAACTACCCTCAATTGAAAATAAACACGTTTTTTGATCAAAAAAACTTTTTTTTTTCATAACTTTTTACATAAAATTGTTTCATCGTGATAGATAATTTAGTTTAAAAGTTACACCGTTTTGTTTACATTGGGGTCACAACAGCGGACAACATTTTTGAAAATTCCATAAAAAATATTAAAAAATATTTAGATTTTTTAAAATATTTTTTCCATCGATAAAATTAAGCATAGATTCCCTCATTTCGATATGTGCACATTATAAAGAATCACACTGTATAGCAGCCATTTCATTCAGTCCGGAAATACTGCCTTATTTCATACATTGGGAAGGATTGAAAATGTCTCAAAGATAACTCTAGGTGTCCAAACTTAATATAAGTTTAATTTTTTTACACTGAATAAATGTGCTGGCGCAACTCGTCTGATGGTAAGCGATAATGCGGCCAAAGGTGGAGCTAGATCACGTTGGGGCTGTGGGTCCCGTCGGCCTCGACATAAAGGGCTTAGAAGAAACATGGGTGGTTTTTAGTCAGTACAAGTCTGACACTCCCTTTCGCTCTGCCCAAGAGCGGGTTGCGTGCTGGATTTTAGCCTCTGAGAGAGGAATGGGCTAAAATCCACCGCGAGCCCAGTGCGAGTTGGGTAAGTATTGTGATAACAGCCATCAATAACTAAGACAAACGCTGTCCATTTACCAAATATCTAATCGAAGAAGCAAAATTTCAAACAGCGTTACGAAAAGAATAATAATTATGTAATAATGATAATGACTAGGGTTTATAATTACAAAGTTAGCATTACTCCGTGTTGAACAATCACCATAATCATATCGCCCCTAACTGCTAAAAGCCTGTTCGATCCACATGTGAAACATTAAACGCGCTCTCAAATGCAGTGCAATTAATAAATAAAACCCTTTGAATGAACAGCGCATTTGAATATCAAACAATAATAAGAGAACCTCGGGATCCCGGGGTTGCCATTTTTCAGCATTCTCTACTGTTTTAGTAGATTTATGGGCATACATTTTTTAAATTGTAATTCCTATTATTTTTTGTTGTGCCATTTTATTACGGTTGACATAAAACGGACAATGTGTGGGCATTATTTTTATTTTTAAGAGCTGTATAAATATTTTACGTACATTTTAATTATGAGGGAGAGTTTTGACAACTCTTTATAGAGTAATTTAGCACAATTTTTCATTGTGCCAGTCCAACTGATCCTACTCTAATAAATAATGTGTTTTAATTCAAAACATTAATGTAAATGGCATTAGGAAGGATACATTTATAAGGTAACTTTTCCGCAGCCCTGAATGGCAACACTAGAGCCCGCAATGGACCGCATACATATTCGAACATACATTGCTCCGGCATTTAGTCAGTCTGCAATTACATGGCAGGGTCAAAGCGTCGTTTTTCCGTGTATCTAATGAACGAGCACAATTTATGCCCATTTGTAAGTATGGGCCTCATTCGGAAGCGTATGGTCGGAGAGGGACAGAACGGCGATATAAAGTACACATGTACTTTACTTACATTACTTCTAAAACATAAATCGGCCTTTATGTAGCTGCTCTTCGAAAATCTTCACATCTGACACAACAACCTACTGTCAAAAACATCTACAAATAAAAAAACACAAATGAAACGTTCACGACCTTAAATTGGCAAAACAAACGCATCTTTAACTTCATTCCTTTCTCCCATTTCTCAACACAACACTTTTACTCTTAACTGACAAATGGGATATCAAAACCCGATAGCGGAGCATAACACGAATAAAACACACAAGCGTTCTCACAACAAAATAACCTGTAAACCCGCGCCTGCCATTTACGAGTCAATCGTAAACCGTTCCCAACTTGGCCCACAACAAGCCCTAACAAGTTGAATTCGTACGGCTAACGACATACACGAAATGAATAGCCCATTTCCATCTGAACAGAAATTGCTCCCGATATTAAAATTGATTTCACTAGAGCTTTATTGCACAGAACTTTCCACAGTAACTGTTATTTTTCGGAACAGTAAAAAAAAAAACTGTTACAATTGTATCGGGAGCAATTTTGTTTTCATTGTTGAGTATAGCAGTTGTGGATGGAAAGCTGTTCTTTTGTTTGTTTAGAGTTTGTGGAATACGGATTTGTGGGGTAACAGACTAAAATTAAAAAATACTTCAGTCGTAAAGTTGAATGAAAAATTCAGGAGACAGCCATAAAATCTATCAAAGAATTGGGCAGCACGCAGATAAAACTCGATATTTATCAAATGAAAATTACATAGAAGAAAGGAAAGAAAATCAAGTTCGTAAAGTAACTTTGTAGATATCCAAGCTTTAAGGCAATTTATATTCTTACGTTTTCGATAAGAACATCTCTTCTTGACAATAAATCATCTTTTGTCCCGAAACCGTAAATAACATTATTCTTTTATAGACTACTTTTTGGCCTCAGATCTCTCCAGGGAGAAAACCTACGCACTTTATCTAAGACTACCTTCGCATATAAATCTAGTACTTACCTTTTCGACTTACTCAAAAGAAAGAAGCGAAATCACTCACTTACTCTGTGTCAAAACCGAACAAATATACAAGATATTTCCATCATTTCTGGATATTGACTTGATCATCGAATCGTGGTCTTCTGAATAAATCTAACATCAATACATAGGGTTATTTATTCGAGTATTTTTACCTTTCGTGCGCGAATCACCGACGGGGGAATACGCTGAGGCAGCCATGATAGCTGTTATAAGAACCATTGTTTATTTTTCTATAGAGATGTTATGTGAGAGTGAAATAAGTTTTGCTTTCAGTTGGTATTGGCATGATTACTAAAGCGAATATTTTTGGTTGTTTCAGGTAATATTGTGCTGTCATTGGACCGACATAATACTAAGCCCCACGTGCGGCGCTTGGAAGGTTACACATCTTACTACCACGAAGACAGGTAGCGGTATCTTTTGATTGCGCCAGTGCATTTGACTCTGAATTTGTCTGTTTGTGATTGCAGAATGCTGCTTTCCATTCTCTGGCTAACCTACCTACTCCTCCGCTATTCTTTTCCGATTATTTTCGTTGCGGGATCCAAGACAGTTAAATCGTTTCTCTGGGACTTCGTCGGGCTTCATTGTCTCGGCGCTTTTCTTGTGGTCGCTACTGTAGATTCTGGCTTACAGGAGTTACAGTGGTTTGCTTGTCCAAATTTTTTTTTTTAACATTGTTACCAAATCTTAATAAGTAGCGAAGTTCTCATAAGTTTTCAAAAACCTTCAGAGTTATTATAAGATATACCTACCCACTTCATGTGTATCGTCTCATGTGGCTGCATCTTACATTACCGCTTCTGTTCATAATAAGCCAATCAATAATGCAAGTAATCTATCAATGGACAGTGACTTATGGGCACACGGAAGCCACTACATGCAACAGAAAGTCGATTAATTTCCCCGCTGTATTTATGATGAAGTATCGTCCAGTGTTAACCAGTTTCAAGCCTGTTAATGAATATTATTAATGTTATAACTTCATACCGATAACGTTCCAAAATTAAATATTTACACTCAAATTACGAAAATGAGTTTGATTTTCGTAATTAACAGCTTGTAAAATGTTTACGTTAATTTATTTGATTTTTATCGTGTGTTTACTTCAGTCCTTGTTTTTTATTTAGTAGAACTACGGTCTGATAGAATATTATAAGTTGGTTGCTTTATTTACAGATCGCGCAATTGTAATACAATATTTCAACACATCTAATTTAAATAACACATATTGAAATACACTCGAGAGCAATGAATCCGGGTCACTTAAAGAATCCTAAAAATCTCGGAAACTAAAAATGCTAGGTTAATGCAATAAATTGTATTTAATAGACAATGTAATACTCCTTAAATGAAGGTATTAAAACTTCTTAGTTATTGTAAAGTTATATCATAAAAAAAACAATTTGGAAAAGGGCCACTTTCGAAGATGGAACTACGAAATTACAGCATTTGGTTTTGCTTTTGTTTGTAATCTGTCATTTATGTGGGTACATAAACCATGTTGATAGTGCTCTATATTCATTATTCAAGCTGAAATTATGTCGCTTACTCCTGAAGAATGCACCAGAATACTTACAATGCTGGAAACCGGCCGGAGTCAGCGCGATACAGCCAGGACTGTCGGTGTGTCGCTGTCAACAGTACAAAGAGTTCTCCGACGTTACGAAGAAACTGGTTCTAACCTACGCAGACCAGGAACGGGCAGAACCAGGTGTACCACAGCACGAGAAGACCGATACTTGGTGAACACCATGCTTCGAAATCGCTTTCTCACAGGAACTGAACTCACAAATCAGTTTCGACGCCTCGGAGGAAGTAACCCAAGTGCATGGACAGTAAGACGTCGGCTTGCTGAATCTAACTTAAAACCCCTTAGACCTGCAAACGGCCCTAAACTGGAGCGTGGGCATCGTATTTCAAGACTAAGATATGCCCAGAGCCACGTAAATTGGAGTATTGAAGATTGGTCAAAGTTATGTTCTCCGACGAATCAAAATTTATGCTCTACAAGCACGATGGAAGACACAGAGTGTATCGAAGACCAGGGGAAAGATTCAAGCAGGCATGCATCGAAGAAAAAGTAGCCTACGGTGGTGGGTCTGTACTTGTGTGGGCCGGAATTTCTTCTGAAAGTCGCACAGAGCTGGTGATCATAGAAAACGGCTCTTTAACTAGCGTAAGATATGTGGAAGAAATCCTCAATGATCACGTTGGTCCATTTATGGTCAATTTAGGTCAGGATGCTATATTTATGCATGACAATGCCCGACCTCATACAGGTAGGATTGTGAATGACTACCTTCAAGAGATGAACATTACTCGTATGGAGTGACCAGCGCGCAGCCCGGATATCAATCCGATCGAGCATGCTTGGGACGAGCTAGGCAGATGCGTAAAACAACGAAACCCTCCCCCAATCACGCTTCGTGAGCTCAAAATTGCTCTCACAGAGGAATGGGAGAATATTCCCCAAAATCGTATAAGGAACTTGGTGTACAGCATGCCAAACCGCGTAAACGCAGTAATGGAAGCACGAGGAGGCAATACGAAGTGTTAAAATTCAAGAAAATCGTAATAAAGTTCAAAAATTTCATGTTTCCTATTTTTGTTTTAAGGAGAGATCAGCAGTTTTTTTCTTTATGTAATTTTGTGTTAATAAAATGTATGGTGACTCATATTTTTTTTACTTTCATTTAAGGAGTATTACATTGTCTATTAAATACAATTTATTGCATTAACCTATCATTTTTAGTTTCCGAGATTTTTAACATTCTTTAAGTGACCCGGATTCATTGTTTAGTTTTTTAGTTTTTGCAGCAATCAATCAATAATAATTCATTCCAAAATATAAAACTATCGTCACTGGAGAACTTAAGCTATTTTTAATTTACCAGTAACACTGAAAATAATCACTTCCAAGAATAAAACACTCAGTCACAGTTCAGAGAAATGCGCAAAAATAAAAGATTCGTGAAAGTTTGGAGCGTCGACTGTAGAGCTCAAGCGTTCGCGGAAACTTCTAGAACTTGTATAATAATAGCGTTTTCTTAATAAATAGTTCTACTCGGAGATAGTTTGTGGAATACGAGTTGTGAGGAGATAGTTATGAGTTAAGCACTCGGATCCGGAGTGTTGATCTTGTGAAGTTTAGTGCAATGTATTAGATTTAGAACTAATATTCTGGCACTTAATATTTATTTAATTTAATTTAATTTCAATGTCAGATTACAGAGATCCACAATGGTTAGTAACAATTGGAACTTAAAAACTATGTTAGTAAGGTTTCAAAAATTCAATCACAAAAACACATACTTATAATTACAATTAATTTCCAAATACATTTAAAACACACATTAGCACACTTTATTTATTTTGCAGTCCCAACGACGATGCTCACCCAGAGCGAGTGAATTGGACACTGATATTTATTAGAAATGATCTTCAGAATGTCGTTGCTGCTGCCACGTACTCTGCGTAATAGTGACGACACACGTTTGCGTCTTATTGCATAAAAGTCATCAGTACGCGCTTCAGCAAACATCGCGGAAGCACTGCAGAACCGCGGCAACCGCAACAACATTCTGAAGACATTATTGTATTGCACCCGCAGAGCGCTGTATGCCCTTTGAGTATAGTTGACCCACAGGCTGCTCGTGTAGAAAGATTGACAATAGGCTTTGAATAATGCTAACTTGACCTTAGCTGAGCAACGAGCAAACCTGCGAACCAACATATTACCCCGGACAGCCAGCGCTCTGCGTTCACGTTCAATGTCCTCATTGTCCCCCAGATCATCGGTGACGATATGCCCTAGGTACTTAAATTTTTTCACTCTATTGAGAGGAGACCCATTCAAGCAAATAGGTGGAGTTTCATGAGGTGTTTTATCACCCCGGCCGAAAAACATACACTTGCTCTTGGTTGCATTGTACACCAGACCATGTCTCTCAGCATACCTCTCACACACCCTCAGAAGGTTGCGAAGGGCCCCTATTGATGGGCTCAGCAGCACCATGTCATCGGCGTAGCTTATATTATTGACAGCGACCCCATCAATATAACACCCTGCATGCATGCTGCTGAGCTCGCCAATCAGGCTGTCCATATATACATTAAAAAGAGTGGGTGAGGAACATCCCCCCTGCCTCACGCCGCACTGCAGCCTATACTCACCAGACAAGCAATCCGCCCATTTAACAACATTTAATTGATTGTCATACCAAAATTTAAATATCTCCACTAGTTCCGTCGGTACATTTTGTTTTCGAAGTTTCTCCCACAGGACCTCATAACAAACCAGATCGAAGGCCTTGGACAAATCCAAAAAGCAAGCGTAAACTGGTGTCCTGCGATCCAAGTAATACCTAACCGTGTGCTTCATACAGAGAATGGCACTCTCAGTAGAAAGGCCGGGTTGGAAGCCAAATTGCGCGTGATGCAATTTTAGGTTGTTTCTTAAATGCCTGTTAAGCAGATTATCCAGTACTTTGGCTAAAATGGTTGCCAGGGAGATAGGGCGATAATTACTTTTATCACAAATATCTGCAGTTTTACATTTAACTATAGGTATGACTATTGTTCTCATGAGGTCCCGAGGAAGATACTTATGACTTAAACATATAGTTATAGCTTCATCGAATGTCTAATTGAATTAGTACTGCTTAGAACGCACTGGTTTATTGAATTACGCTAGAATGTGTAATCTAATACTAAAGATTTTTTTTTATCTCATTGTCTTAGTTAATTTATCTCGGACAATTGACATTATAATCAACCACTAATGAGTATAAAGCACAAATAGAATAAAATACAGATTCAAACGTTTTGCTTTTAACCTTCGAGTCTTAAAGACAAATACTCGTTCACAACAACATATCCCACAATCCCGCTCACAGTTTTACGTAGTACCCTCAGAGATAAGCCCGCTGAAGTAAGAGGTGCTTCTTCTAAAATTAATTAATACCAACATCCCCTCAGATAAGGGCGATCCGTGTAGGGACAGCGGAGGAATATTAAGTCGACGTAAAGGCCATGTTCTGTTGTAAGATGTGTGGGTCTTTGGAGATAAGTAGACTTGTTGCGTGGGCTGTGGAATGCTATGTAGGTATGACGGTAGGTGTGAGATTTGAGACATTATTGGACATTCCTTGGTTCAATGATGTGTGGTCAACTGGTCAGTGATTGGGGATCTATGTGTGGTTAAACAGCTATTATTATGCTGTAAATTTGTATTGCTAGACACGTGCTTCAGTGTATAGTTATTAAGAGCGTATTCAATAATATATCGTAGTACGTCCCGATAAGTTTGTAAAACTTTTGATTTGGAAATACTTAATTGGTTATCCCACATCGCAATCAATACCCCATGTCCCAATTATACAAAAGGGTCTTTTCGTATAATTTGGTTTAATCATGAAATTGTATGCTGTTTTAATAACATTATAATAAAGCATCAGAATTGAGTCATAATCATTTTAACTCAAACTTATTTTTATCATAAAAAAATATTAAATACCCACATGATGATTATGAAAACACCTGCCCCATATAAATTGTGGAGGAATCAGATTAGCGGCCATCAATTACCAGCAAATGAGCTCCGCAACTGTGAGGTGCGGTGTAATGTATGCGATGAGCGGAGCGAGCTGTTTGCACGAGCGGTAAAATGTAAAGCAAGCGGTGGTAAATGGTGGCTGACAGAAACCTGATTCGTTTTATTTAAAACAGGGTTTAAGTATTAAAATTACGACTCCAATATAGGCTGTATGCTACTAGTTTCCTGATGTAAATAGACTAATAAATAATATTTCTTAATACACATAAATCGGGAGACGATGGCTCTCGTCGAAAAATTAAACATAATATTTTAGTGTAAATGATTACACATAGATTATTTAGCCGTTTTTCTGCTGCCAACGTTGTAATTGGTTTATGTATTGTTTGATTCACGAATAGGTATTGTTGTTTTATAATTAACAAAGGATGTTTAACCTTGAAGTGATAAAGCAATCGTTAGGTCTACTCTTCATTATATTGAATGATACACATCAAACAGGTCATCTATACTCCCTTATAACTTAAATCACGTAGTTGTATGTTGGCATACAAAAAAATTAGGATAAAAATTAAATGTGGGAAAAATAATAGGGCGGGCGGCCCTTTCAGTGTCGGTTGGATGGCGGGCGAGGTATCTTTTTAATTTACCTTTTTCCGTATAACGCGTTATCTAAATGTTCTACAAAGTGGACATTTTATATAAAACGGTTTCCGGAATATTTTAAACTTCGCTGACTGTATGTTAACACGGTCGTTTGCGGACACGTACTTACATTCCGACATATCATTACGATGGCTGTGATAAAACGCGACATTCTACTAAATGCATACAAAAACTATTTAAATGGTTATAAAATTTACTATTATGGTAATGTAAATATACAGTGTGGTGCCGACAATACGACAATAAATGAAACCACTGGTGGTTCTAGTTCATAGGAACAATATTAAAATATCAAATAAGCCCTAACGATGATCTCAAATTGTGTTAGACCAGTAGCCACCTGCACAGCTCTATCATTTGCGTCGAGTAAATCCTGAAAGGTGCAAGTGGTTGTGCAGGATGGGCAGGATAGGAGGTGGCGCATATCCTGCAGAAGGGCGCCACACTGGCAATTTGTTTGCCAACCTGGGCTCTTAATCGGTTAAGAGATTTCCAGATTGGCCACTGCAGTTCGTTTCCGGGCGGTACATGTTTTTCCGGGTTTATAAAATGTGGAGGGATAGGATGTTTGTTTCGCCACAGTTCGCATCTTTCATCCGACGACGCACCGTCTTCTAAGGAGATTGTATGTCTTACGAAGCTTTTACGGCTCTTTAAGCGTGAAGGTGGGAGTAAGTCCCCTCTTTGAGGAGTGGCTTGAGAGGCTCACCTTCCGTCTGACGCAGGTCCTCACCGGACACGGTTGTTTCGGGAGGTACCTGCACCGAATCAGGTGGGAGGAAACGCCCAGATGCCACCATTGTGAGGATCGGCCGGAGGACACGGTGGAGCACACAGTGGAGGTGTGCCCCGCTTGGGCGGAGCCCCGCCGTGTTCTCGTAGCGGCGATCGGCGGCGGCGACCTCTCGCGCCCGGCCCTGGTGCAAGCTATGGTCCGGGGCGAGGAGGAATGGGACGCCGTCGCCTCCTTCTGCGAAGCAGTGATGCTAGCGAAGGAGGTGGCGGAACGCGAGAGGGAGAGAACCTCTCGTCCCAGCCGCCGCGGGAGCCGCTCCGGGCGTCGGGGGTCCCGCGATGACCTCCGGCCACCGTAGACGCGGGCCTGTGGACGGTGAGTGATGGGCTAACTCGCCGTCCGTCCGTCTCACGATGAAAACAGGACGTGTCGACGGCGCGTTCGAGTTCCACGCGCGCCTCAAAGAGATGTCAGCAACATGGGAGGGGCCCGAAAGGGCCGACGCCGGTCGGGGCTGCGGGTAGTCCTCTGGTTATCGCGGCCTCGACATAGAGGGCGAAGAAGGAACATGGGTGGTTTTTAGTCAGTAGAAGTCTGACACTCCATTTCGCTCTGCCCAAGAGCGGGAGGGGTTATTCGATGATTTTACACCCACCAAAAAAAAAAAAAAAAGGGGGTAGGTCTGAAGCACCCCGTTGCAATGCAACAAGTATCGTTAAGCGCTATGTCAACCTCTTTTGCATGGGCGGATCGATGCCACACTGAGCATGCAAACTCCCCAGCAGAATACGATAGACATAGGCTGGTTGTGCGGAGGACCTGTGGCGATGACTCAAACACAAAGTTGTATTGTGTACCGTAATTACTAATTGCAATATCTAAATCCAATACAATCGAACAGAAATGATTTAAAGAACATTAAATTATCTAGCTTCTCATTTAGAACGATGGTAACTCCCAAACAAAACCTGCGGCTCTTCAGCAAATCAAACACAAATGCAGACAATGAAGAGAGATTAGCACACCTGATCGCACACCATGACAAACGTTCATACGTATGTATAAACAGTACATAACACACAGACAGGTAGACAGATGGCGGCGAAATGCACCTCACGCGTCACTGGGTACTTACTATTTGAGCACATACAATACAATCATTTGGTGATAGAAAGCTTAATTTGACTGGAAATGCAAAGGTTGGCAAAGTTTAGGTTATAATTATCCATACTGGCACGACTTAAGTACTGACGGGAGGATTTTGCACACAAATATTTATTTCTTTCTTTTTCCGCCATTATTTTATATCTAGTAGAAGACAATTATAGCTATACAGGGCCCCGAGTCTGCAATTCAATAGTGTCAGAATGGTCTATCATTGATCTCATAATTGTTGATTTTGACAACACCAAACTTGTCAAAATCAACAATTATGAGATCAGTGATAGATCATTCTGACACTATTGAATAGCAGACTCGGGGCCCTGAGGTCTTGAATCTTCCCATCGGGGCTGTGAGTTGTTCGCAAGAGATACCGCGGCCTCGATATAAAGGGCTAAGAAGGAACATGGATGGTTTTGAGTCTGTAGAAGTCTGACATTCCTTTTTCTCTCTGCCCAAGAGCGGGAGGGCTTATTTGATGATTTCCCACGCCCCCCCCCCCCCCCAAAATAAAAAGGCTTTGAATTATTTTAATTTTTAATCATACAAAAATTCGAAATAGTTTTTCAATTTCAAAACGTTACTATTGGTACATTTTTTATTATAGAACAATGATTTTAATTGAATTTCGATTCTAATCAATAGTTTTATTAAATTCATTTGATTGTAGACACTGGAATTGATTTAATTTATAATAAACATCACCCGTATCACATCATAATGTTAGTCAGACAGTTCACTACATGAACATCTAGGAACAGATCATCAACTAGATACAATTCCACATTTATGCAGACAAACTGACAGACTGGTAGATACACTGCACGCGTCGCTGGGCGCTAACCATTCGAACTGACGACGTGGCTAATACTAATCAGACGAGTATTTGTTTAGAATTAAGAGGCTATTTGCCTCTACGTTTGCCTATCACGAACAATTGTGTTGGGAATGACCAATTATAATGAATGGGAAAACAGTTTGTCAAACTTGTCCAGTTATTGTAATTTAAACTTTGGGAGTGGCTTTGTTTATTAACTAAGTTTTAGTAACCAATACAGTTTGCACAAGATATAATTGGTTGATTGACAATTTCAATTATTGAAGTTTGATGTTGTATAGGTATTTTGCTACATCGGCAATAATTAGCTGTTTTTTTTAGTCTACACTGCCCCACTGTTGAGCAACATATGGGCAACAGTTTACATGTTTATACAATGGACAAATATTTAAACGAAGTAAGAACCGTCCAAGAAGAGAATTCTAACTTTTGGCAATTTTACCTTCAAGAAATCACTAACAAAACTACAGCAGAAAGTCGTTTCTGAAATAATTAATTTTACTCAATTAATTTTGACTTGTTCATAGATTCGGATGTGAGTAAAAAAATTGTAAGAAATGAAAATAATTATTTTGTTATGGTGCAATTATAACGAGGCGCCATAAAAACCCCGTAGTTACATAGCACATAACAGTAAATCTAGGGATGTTCATAGAAAAGCATTTTATTGCAAATGGCCGCACCTCGGCCGCACAGCTGAGCGCCACTTAAGAAACCGTGCCTTCCTCTAGTGTAACCCTAAGCTCAGCCATTACTTGAGGGATATTCTTGTAAGATATTTTTATAAATTATAATATACATCATAGCTTCACTCAAGATGTTTTACAGCCCAACGAGATTTGATATACCATGAAAAGATTATCATTAGAAATAACATAGAAATACTATAATTCCACGCGTTTGTGTGATGCTACGTAGGTATTAATCTCTTGTATCGACCGCAACGAGTTGGTGATTTCTAGTATTTTTTTTGTTCCATCGTTTGTATATTATTTAATTACTTCATTTAGGCCTTTCATGAATATAAATAAAAATTGTAAACGGATTCCAAACAAAACAACAGTAAAAAAAAAAAAAAAGCTTTCGGGTAAAAAACTCAAACAATATTGCTGACAAGTTGAATGAATAAGTTTTGAACGTGCATGACATCCAAATAAATCAATAGAAAAGCGCAATCAAAACTAAATCACTGCAGCTCAATAGCGGTCTGAATTCTATTAGTCGACGGATAGTTTGAATATTTGAAAAATATGAAAACATAACGTAGGCGGCCCAATGGTTTTGCATTCAATTTTTCCACCAATATTTCTGTATTTGGTCTAACTTTTACTTTAACTTTTCAGTCAATGAAACTTTTTTTGCATGCTAAAAACGTAATAAAATCAAACGGAAGATAAATATATTTCCCGACTTTTTTACATTGTATTGTGCTGGAAAAAATATATCCTAATGATTGTTCCGGCAACAGTAAAAACAATAATTTTCATAAAATGCCTAGCCTATTCCTAACTCCTGTAAGCCAGAATCAACAGTGGCGACCACAAGAAAAGCGCCGAGACAATGAAGCCCGACGAAGTCCCAGAGAAACGATTTAACTGTCTTGGATCCCGCAACGAAATTAATCAGAAAAGAATAGCGGAGGAGTAGGAAAAACATAATTTTCACTTCCCTCCATATCAGCAGGAGACAGAACTGAACAAGGCCAATAGGCACACAGGGAAGTATACAACTGGGATAAGCCCAGTTGCCTAGCACTACGGATATTATTGTCATTAATATTACTGGGTCCTAAGTTGTGAGCTGTTATATTTGATTCCAATAATAGGTATGACAAAAATGCTTGAACGCACGGAAATTTGTTCTAGTTTCTACAAGGTCCGTGTAATAAATAACTCCGGAAGTAACCTGTACACTATTTAACATAATTTTACGTTCATTCTCCCAAAGACTACACTCCCATAAGATGTGATGTGCAGATTGTTCATATTCGCAGTCAGATGTAGAACATTGACAGAAAGGCGAGGCAACTAGCTTGAAGGAAAATAATTTACTCTTAAAGTTACCATGACCTGTGAGAAATTGGGCAACACAGTGATCCACCTCTAGCCATATCCTGGCCAGCCGCTCACGAACGGATGGAAAGAACTGGTGGAGGTGTCGGCCTTTGATGGAATTATCCCACCTACATTGCCATTCAGACATAAGTTCCTCCCAGACGTCAGTCTGTGGTTTAAGTAATCTAGCTACTTTAGCACGGTCACGTTGCAATAAAAAGTCTGCGTCCGCGGTCTCTCGTGCACAGTAGTACATTGAAGCACGGCGCTGCACTTCAAGATCGACTGGAAGTACCCCTGCCAGTACCGGTAAGGCTTCAGTACTTTTTTTTTTTTTTTTTTTTTTAAATAACGTTGCCCCACACTAGGAATTTCTCCTGTATCGTGGGTGCGTTCACAAACATTGAAACTCACATACACAAATACCCAGACCAGGAACAACTATCTGTAGGTCATACAAATATTTGTTCCGTGCGGGAATCGAACCCGCGACACGCAGCGCAGCAGGCCATTGCTTGACCAACTGCGCCAACCGTGCCGTCAAAACTACTAACCGTCCTATACGCTTTACACAAGAAAATCAAGGCCAACCGCTGGCTTTGAAGTAATTTACGTCGTGCCGCTCCTATGGTGGCCCTATCGGCCCAAACTGGTGCCCCATAGCACATACACCCCAAGTAAGTAGCCCCATAGATCGTCTTTAGAGTTAAAAATGATAAACTCCACGTAGATTTAGATATTCTCGTTAAGGCATAAAAGTTCTTTTTAGCTTTTTCACCGACGGTTTTTATGTGTTCAATGAATGAAAAATTCCTCTCTAAGACAAACCTAAGGAAACACACGGACTGCTTCCTTTTCACGGGAACGTTATTAAATTTAATACATGATTTATGATTACCTTTTAAAAGAAGTTGATACGTTTTGTGTGGTGCAAAGGTCAAACGGTTACGAGCGCCCCACTGGGATATTAATTTTAGGCAAGTGTCAGCCAAATTTTCGAGTCCAGCCCGAGTACTTGACTGAACGAGCAGCAAGCCGTCATCCGCGTAACCGGTTAATGAACAGCCACATGGAAGCGGAATCGCGAGGAAGTCATCGAAGCCTACGTTCCATACATACGGACCCATAACCGAACCCTGAGGGCATCCCATGGTGAGGGACTTTGACATAGAATGATGTCCGAGCTTGAGTTTCGCGGAACCATCCAAGAAGTACGAGTAAACAAGAACAGTGGTTTGGGAATAGTGTGGCGGGCTTGTCCCAATACATTTAGCCTATTCCTAACTATGGTGGGAATGATTTCCAGTCTAACTGAATGCAGCTGAATACCAGTATTTTACATGGAGCGACTGCCTATCTGACCTCCACAACCCAGTTAATACTAGACGACTACGCCGCTGTAACAATAAAGAGGAGGAGAGATGCGGTGACCCAGTGGTGTCGGCCCTGATTTACGAACAGTAGGTCGTGGGTTCGAATCCGGGCAGGCGCATTACTTTGTGCAATATATTTCATCAGCGCTGCTCTCAAAACGGTGAAGGAAAACATCGTGAGGAAACCGGCATGTCTTAAAATCAAAAAATTCGAAGACATGTGACCAACCCGCACCGGGCCCGCGTGGTAGATTATAGCCCATCCCTCTCCTAGAGATGAGGCCTGAAACCCTGCAGTGGGAACATTATAGGCTGATGATGAACAATAAAAAACACAGGGCTATTAATAAAAAGTAGATAGATTTAGAGACAAAATACACACATCAAAAGTGTCTAGGGATCAACATATATTTTTGCAATAACTTTTCTCCTGATTGATATTAATTGAAATTTTCTTTAAGGATTCATCAAATAAAGTGTTTTCGTTTGTCACAGTAACGATAAACCAAGTCACCTTTGCATTAATAAAGAAATTTGCCATTTTCCTAATAAAGGGATTTTTGACATTTGAACCACTAACATTAAAGTTCGAAAAAAAGACTGAAATAACAGTTTTCTTTAAAATTTTATTGGGTAACTTAAACAATTAATAATCCGTGTTTCTACCGCGAACACTATCGTATCGTCGTATACGTCTTGTATCCGGTCTCATACCAAAACGAGACTCATCAGAAAAGCACACGAAACGCCATTGTTCTTCTGCCCAATTTCTGTGTTCAAGAGCCCATTGATATCGAATCCTACGATTGTGCATTGCTATAGGTGGTACCCGTAGCGGTCTTCGGGAATGAAGGTTCACTTCATGCAAGCGGTTTCTGACTGTTTGGTCGCTAATTAAGTTCCCTGAAGAGTGATGAAGCCTCACGGCTAACATCATGGCTTTTATTGTTGGAGCTCTTCGAGTTAAGATTTGAATGTATCGGTCTTGTCTCCGTGTGGTGCAGCGATACCGTCCTCCATGGCGCTCAGCCACGGTACCAGTGCTTCGGTAACGTGTCCAAAGTCGACTGATAACACTCTGACTTGTATTCAGAGCTAAAGCCACAGTACGTTGCCGGGAACCAGCTTCTATCATTCCCACGGCTCTGAGCATTTCTTCCCTGCTTAAATGACGTCGCCGCTCCATAATAACGTTGGTTTTAATCAGTAGTAGGGAAACAGTAGCACTAATAATGTCTTCAATGCGTTGTATGTTTTTATAGGGAAAATATTGACAGCTGATTTTCATCTTTTACTCGAATTTGATTCACAGTTCCTGATTCAAATTATGAAATGCACCAAAAAAAATCCATATAAATTTATAAAATCATAAATTTATTACAAAGCCACATCTCAATCTCAAGAAATCCGCATAAAAATGCTTGATCCCTAGACACTTTTGATGTGTGTATGTTTTTAAATCAGCGAAAATCAAAAAAAAGCGCGTACAAGAGCCTAATTGACAAATACAGATTCAACACAAAGGTCAAAAGACAGTCTCAAATTCTTTGCGCGTCACAAAGTTGCTACCGCCCATATTATTGGATAGCGTTGTTTACAAGACATTTATTTTACGTCCTTCACGGCCTTTGACGAGCTAATCGTAAATACAGGCCATCGCTGCATCAACGACAAAGATTTTGTATTTTGTTTTTGTTTACAATTGACATACACTTCGTTCCACACAATATCATGCACACAATTATTTTTCTTTTACAAATGAAATACCTTAAACTCGAACAGACAATAAGCCATTTTAAAAATAGCATTCCTTATTAAGTAGTCGCGCCGCGTCATCAACACTAAATGGACGTGGAATGCTTCCCCAGGGAGCTATCATAGGCCCATTCCTAAAACGCGCTTAATGAATCACTGCCAGTTCCATTTTCTTTTTTATAGCGTAAAGGACCCCAAATTAGGCATAATGCTTGTCGGCCGAAGCTCTTTGTGTCATTAAGTTTGGAGTTAATCATGTCGGTGTCAACTAAAGTTCTCAATTAATTTTGCCTGATTTCATTTTCTAAAGGTGCTGATTTGGTTGGAGTGTAATTATGAGTTGTCAGCGTTTTATCATGTCTTGGTATTTGACCGTTTGTAATCAGAAATGTTCTATTCTATTCTATTTTTGTTTAATGGCAATTAGAGCCGATGTCGACTAATGTCTGCCAATGTCCAGTGAATTGGAAAACCATATCAGAGATGTTAAAAGCATGTTAAGTCGTTGGTCCTGGCTGTCATTATTTTGCCTTTCTTTGATAACCGTTGCAGACACTGTCACACTGTCAGTGGCTCGAAAGTCTGACTAAAACTCTTTACCAAGGGCTATCTTATTACCTAGAACCAACTGTCTTGTGTAATTCAGATATCACTACCATGTAAAATTTTGATTCTGCGTCATTCAGTTAGACTGAAAGCCGACCACAACAATTGTAGGCATAAAGCTAGGCAGATGATGATGTTATCAGATGTGTATAAAACTGAATGTAGGACGACCTATCGAACTTTCAAGAGTCTAAATCATTCCATCGTTTCTTGAATCATAAAAAAACAACAACTTACTATGTATTCCATCTTATCACAGTAGGTTCCTTCTCAAAATAGACGATGATTTTATCGCAATAAAGATTCTCTACTAACCGATAAACGTAAGCATCATATCGCCAAGTGTCAGTTATTGTGGCAAATGTCGGACACTAGACAACGTTCGCCGAAAGATCCACACGTTTTGCTCGTAACTCACCGACAGCCGACAGGTGGCGCCTCTTACCGCCATTTTTATGACATTACACATAATTTGTCACATGTATTCCTTTGTTGTTCGAAGCTGGTGATATATTTGTGAAATAGGGAAAGAATACAAGTACCCAGGAGCCTTGCGATAAAAGTTTTTCTTTATTTTCAAGCACTAGACTGTAATGGGCCACTTATCATTTTTCTTGGAATATTACACACGATCATAATTTATGAGTAACACAAATGATAAAGTTTTTTTACTTAATGTTGCTTTGCTGGTAAAAGATATGTCTACTTAGGTAGCTAGGTTTAATTATTTCTAAGGTATATTCTGTAGCAAAAACAATTCATAACTTTCTACTTATTTAGGTATACTAGCCAAATATCCCCCGATTGTAGGCGTGATGTCATGTTTTGTTTAGACATTCTTATTTTTTGCGACCTGATTACTTTGACTTCTAACTCATTTGTAGTTTAGTGTTACAAGTATTTAGTGTTCAAAAATTCAAGCTAATAAGCTAATCTAAAAGTACTTGAGAAAATTTAATAAAACCAGAAATTATTACAAAACCGCTACTCAAGCCAATTACCCTCATAACGTTACCCTCTCCAAAAAATCTAAACAAAGCAAATAATCCGGCGCAGAATGAACCGACAGCGGAGACTCCAGTAATTATATCGTAAGGAGAGCTCTCGAAAAAAACTTGGCAAATTATTTGTGTAGCGTCAAAAGAAAGAATGACAGCAGATGATAGTAGCATCCCTCGGGTGAGGCCATTAATAACGTTCAAAAACATTGTTTGTTGAGGATCGCCGCGATTTATCGTGGAACCACCCTCACTGCCACCCTTCGGTAAAAAAATGTTGTGAAGTGCGATGCGGACGTTTCATCGAGTTCCGTATAAAATAGAGAGAAGGGAACATTTTGGTTTTCATTTAAGACGGAGATCGTTTTGAATACAAAGAGAAAAAAACTAACAAAAATAATATTTTAGTTTTGTTGCCGGTTGTTAATTCCTCAAATTATAATAAAAATCTAATAATGCCGTGTGTTATTTTACATACAACATTGTTTGAATTTTATCTTCACAACCAAATAAATTTACAGAAATCTAGAGATCTCCGTAAGTAAGTTCTCTGTAAGTTTAAAGTGAAATCTACTCCCTTAAGAAACAAAAGGTTTAGAAAATTAAACTTGAGCAAAACGGACCGCTTCAACCGAAACGTTTTAGGCCTCACAATAAAACCCATTAAGTACTGAAATCAGGTTCAGTCGTAAACCTAGATTTGGTACTATTTGAGACTATTCTTAACATCTGGGTCGACTAATAGCAGTCCTATTTTCTGTATTTTGGAGTGATCGCTTCTTTGATGTTTATTAGACTGAATAGCAAGTGTGGTTGCTACTCATGTTTTAAGTTTTGACAAAACAAAGTGTGAGTAGTATCACCGGTTAATTCTAAAAAGACGTTACAATTTCGCTTCAAAGTAAAACATACTCTATTCTGTTTCCAAAACATAGTCCTTTAAATAAAACTGCTGGCTTTTTAGCAATTTCAAAAAGGGAATTATACCTGTCTCCCTTTAGACCGAGATCGCCTCTTCGATATAAGAGGATTAGTTCGACTATCCACAAGCGGCCTATCTGCTTGCCTATTCTGTCATAGGCAAACATTGGACCTTGGGATTTTACGCATACTTATATGTTCTGTTCAGTTTAATATGTTTAGTATGTTATATTCAGTTTAAGTCAAAGCTATTTCGTGGATCCATGTTTTTACTTAATTTAAAAATTAAAACCCTTTGATATCTTTTGATAGAATACAGTAATATTTACTAATTGTGGTTCCCATCGACAAGGATCTCTAAAATCGCGATGATCCATATCAGAGAAGCTATCTCCTTTCGCCTAACACGAGAGCTCATGAAAATTATTTTGTAGCTTTTTTTTTGATTTATTTCTCCAAAGTTTTCATGAACATTTTTTGTTATTAGAGAGTACATTAATTAGTTTAGAATTCTTGAGAGCTAGAACATTAAATATTATGAACTCTTTTAAGGATTTATTTTGTTTTAAGTTCGTTTTATGATTATGAATATACTTTGAAACGGCGTCTACTTACTATCGTATCTTGATATATTACCGGGATCCTTTCAGGGTTCAAGGTTCCTTTCCAGGGAACTTTACGAGTACATTGAATTTACTAGTTCGGTTTTACAACTCTGCAAAGTGGATACTTGAAACTGAGTGCTTTATTGATTATTGTTACACCTGTAAAGTATTCACGCTGCGCGTTTTATGACGTATTCTTCATAAAGTTAAGTATTTATTAAACCAAGCAAATACCTTAACGTCCATAACATAAAGTTCACTTTGTTTTCAGATAATAAAGGACATGGCATACACTATCAATAACCCAATAATAAGACCGCTATATTTAACCGAACCCTTTTTATCGACGAAAAAACCGAAACATGCTCCAATATTATTATTATAAATAATATTTTATCTAATAATAAACGTTAGAGCAAGGCAAAGAAGATCTTAATAAAATCCGTGTAATAAACGTGCGACAGATTTACGGCGAACCGGTCCGGTCTGAACCGGTGCGATCCGGTTCAATCCGGCTTAATCCAGCCGGATCCGGGCCGGCGGCGATCTGGAGCTTTACTCCTTTGGGAGGCTCCGTAATAGCCGTAAATGCCGTAATAGACGGCCCTTAAACGTCCAGTTACAACATGACAGGACGAGTTTCGGCTCGTAAATTATGTCTGGTAATTAGTTTTCGTGGGTATTTAATAAGATATAAATAGTAAAGCAGGTTCAGTTTGTAGTTCGGTTCTGTGTCCTGGCTTTGTGTTATCGAGTTAGTCGAGTTTACGCTGGCTTTCAGCGCTGTGGTTGCGTTGCTTTTCTCTACATTGCTGCATTATCATAATTTTGGCGGTATAATTCTGTGATATGAAAATGTTTTGAATTAGTATATGCAGCAATTTAATAACCATATGCCGCATGACGTTAATTAGTTCAGTTCTTTTTTGGGCGAAATAAATTATCTGTTGATTGAAGTTCACAAAAGAAACCCTTTCTAACGGATACACTATTGAGAATCGTTTTTCTTCTCTATTTAAGTATTACTGAGCCGCATGTTAACTGAATTTGGACAAAAGGCTATGGTTGGTAGAGCTCATTCTTCAATGTCAGTTGCAGAGTATTCCGCCCTAGATCTATATTGAACTTTGTCACATAAAACTCGGCCCTTGACAAGAAATCTTTTTGACGTCGCTATTTGCATCGTTTAATAAGACAAGTTCTAGGTATGGTAAGTCAACAAAACCCTCATTTACACCTGTGAGAATGACTAAACAAGATGTAATATACTAACTAAACTAAGGCTGCCCCACTGAACTGCTCGCCAATTAGATTGTACGGTAACAGACAGACGGACCGACGGAACGAGGGCACCCTAATGGAGGAACGTCACTGATATTATTATTAACCAGCATTCAGACTTGCACTTGGTTTTCAGGTTTAGTAGGAATAAGTGTATCTTTGACGCTACGAAGAAAATAGTAGGTCTTTCTGCACATTTGGCATTGAATTGACTAACATAATAGTTATAAAAATTATTAATTGAAAACACTATTGTCAAAGTCGTTAAAAAAACATAAGCTTTTAAAAAAATACACTTCAAATCGGTATGTGGGTGTACTGTTAGGCACACGTCTGTCTAACCCTACGGGGATTACAGGCGCGGTGTTATTGTGTTTATGATGTGATTTTACTCAAAAGAAGAAAATAAACCTCGAAGTAAATAAAAACGGAAAAGAAAAGTTTACATAAACGCTAGTCGCGTGAAGTTTTTCTTTGCGTGACAAGCTTTTATTTTCAATTTTTTAGTGTTGTCGTAATCATTTGTGACTGATACGACTAATGCATCAATATCTCAACACATTTTTTTGTATCCGTTCTACTAACCATTGAGGACTTCCCTCTCAAGAAGACGACATTGGTTTCAGGATGAGTTTGTAATGTAAATCATGCCTATCTATCCAAAGAGGAAGCGTATACAAAGTTTAGTGTCCGCTGCTGCTTACTGTTGAAGAGATTCCTCTCGAGAAGAAGGTCCAGGCTCCACAATGAGGGCATGACAGTTATCGTGTTGCTCTATCAAAATTGAACGCGGATACAAAGTTTAGTAACGGCGCTATTCAACGTTTCCTCGTCAAAAGACGATCCTGGCTGAAGTGAGTGAAGTCATAATATTATACTCTGGGTTCCACTCAATTACATACAAACAGGGTATATAATTTTCCTTACCCTGCATTATTTCAGCGAACAATAACTTTAATAAACAGGCCCAACCCTTACAAATCCAACTATTTAACCCTTTCAACAGAAAACCTTTGACCAAGGTACCCCGGATATTACAGGGACATATTCCAGGGCCTCGTTGCTTGTAATGAAGGGCGGTGACTAACTGGCAGTAAAAGTACCGTATACGTCACATGAGGCGTACAGGTACCATGCTGTAGTGTCGTTATGTGTAGTTTGTGTGCTATGTTGTACGTGGCGAAGGGTTACTGGTAGTACATTGTGTAACGGAAAGGTGAAAGTACCTGGGTGACATATGATACACTTTTATTGAGGGAGAACTTCAACATTTGAGCTGAAGTCATTGGTATAGACCAGTAGAGGTCATAAAACTAAGCACACTTTTACCTGCAGTATGCGACTATCATTTCAGTTGAAACACATTCACTGCTGGACATAGATCTCCCCAAGTGTCGCTACATTGACCGATCCTGTGCGTCTTACATCTAGCGGATCTCCGTTTTCTTCAGTGTGCAACGTGTCACAAAAAAAGAACATAAGTTGGATTTCTGCGATACCGCAACGCATTCATGCAGCGTTAGCTTTAAGTGATCGTTGATTAAATATTGGTAATTATTGAACAAATATCGACATTAGCTGAAGAAGTATCAGTAGGAGTAACATTAAAAGTACCCACATAGATATGGAGTCAATGTACTGACAAAATAATATCATTCTAAAGAGCATTAGGCAAGCACTGACATACCTTACGTAGATGCAGTCGCAGTACTCCCATAATTACAGACAGGTGCAAATTAATGAACTCACAACTCCTAACTAGGCCACCAGTAGATAGACGTAGAATGTGTCAGTGTTAGCACTGGTGGTTTTGGTGAAATATTTAGTTTGTGAGACGTTTTACTCGAGAGCATTATTTTCTAAAATTATGAGTGACGAAATATTATTTATTTATTACACACTACACAGAGCAGGATGGATAAACATTATTTAAACAGCCAGTCTGACGACCAGTCTTATCAAAAGGGTATCGTATAACTTAGAATTAACTGGGTTGTGGAGGTCAGATTGGCAGTCGCTCCATGTAAAATACTGGTATTCAGCTGCATCCGGCTAGACTGGAAGCCGACCCCAACATAGTTGGGAAAAGGCTAGGCAGATGATGATGAAAGACTAGGACACGATGGGCGGTCTCTTTGCTCAAGGCGATAATTCATCTTACAGACAATCGAAAACCTAAAACCTAAGAAACAGAAAAATAATCTAACAGTTATCTGTCCTGGGTCTTAAAAGATCGGCCATTTGAATTCTATTGCTGTTCCCAAAAACTTCAGAATTGTTTAAGACTTACCCTGAGACCCCACTTAGTTAGGTCACTGTTTAAGACTAAATAAAGACAGAAAAGGGCTATTACTTTAAGGAGCCATTTGTAGATGTTTATTTTTGGAAACACACTCATACAGATTGTGGCGTTGCGCGTTTATGAATGTTTTTAGGTACTACTCATACAAAATAGGGGTTCTAGGGTTTAACTTAATAGGGCTGCCTCAGTTTATGTATGACACAGTGTTATGTGATGAAATAAATATTTTTGTATTTTGTATTTTGTAGGGTCTAAGGTCACGCACTGTCACTGAAGGTAGGAAAACGGTACTGCCCTGAGCAACCAGAAGACGTCGATCGCCACGCACGGTAGGTAGGCCGGGTCAGGCGGCCTCACGCGTCGGTAGGGACGCGCGGCAGGCCGGTTGACCAGGTGGGCAGCGGGCTCAGGGCAACTAGCCCTAGGCAGCGTTGGTGGTAGGCAGGTAGCGGCAGAGCAGACGGCCAGTAGGTAGCGGCGGCAGGCCACTGTCTACACGGCCACGCCGTCGTCTGGTGCCGGACGCGTAGGCGTCGCAGTTTAAAAGCGGCTCGCGGTAGGGCGGCCGTGCGGATGCACGCTAGATGCGCTAGATGGTAGATGCGCGAGAGCACAGCAGAGCAGCAGAACAGTGCAGCGTGAGCGAAGCAGCCATAGTTGGTTAGCCAGCGCTAGGAACCCTGAAACAGCGCCAAGGGGACGCTTGAGCTCCAAGATGGTTCCTGTAAGCCCCTACGATGTGCGTGTCCCAGCCATGCGTTAGATGCGGCAAGCTCAAGGCAGTGAAGAAGATGGAAGATGGGTACTCACACATCGCAGTGGTTTACAGTGATTAGTTGATAGGTGAATAGTTGATAGACTAAAGGCAAGGCGTGGCGTCACATCGCCACGGGGTTCTCATTGACCGTTGACTCGCGTCGCCGGTTTATGATACAGCATGGATGAGCATGATTTAGTTTATAGAGAATAGAATAGGATGCATGCCATGCGGAGAACCATATAACCTATTAGAGCACATGTGCATAGTGAATAGCTAGGTGCTAATTAATATTAAATACAGAATACATTGCCGGCAGCCATGTTAAATAGACACAAGGATTACAAATAGATATGGCTTGCCGGGACATAAATTTAGCAGCAAAAGAACACAATGGCGGAGTACACTTACCCAATAACTGGGGACTTATCTAGTAGGCTGCTCGCTTGATGTAAAAAGGACAGAACCTATGCGTGCAGCCGTTTTTAAAGGAGGTCCTGAGTGACGTTCTCCCTCCATTGTGACATTACAGAACATTTAGGGTTGTACCTATAATTTAGTGAGGTGACAACTTTTTAGAATTAGTCGGTTTTTAGTGAATCGACTAATTTATGCTACAAGATCAATTGATCACCCACTCACTATTGAGATATATCTCTTGTGAGTAATGTCCCAGAACAGCAAATACAACATGGAGATATAATGGAATCAATGGCTAGATAGATTAAGTTGACCTAAATAAGTACATTTTATAAGTTAATCGACTATTACTTCTAAACTTGTAAGGCCTACTTAACTGTGATAGTTTTTCATTTATTTTACCATTTTGTTTTCACAAACGAATCCCTTAAGGCGTGGATATACGTGAATTGACCTTTTTTAGGATACATTAGAAAATTTTTTTTCCGCAACCATCAACGGATTGTTTTTCAAAAAAATATATTATAATCTACACAATTTAGAGCAAGTCCTCTTCAGGCCAAAAAATAATTAAAATAAAATTTAAACATCATAAATAAATATTCAAAGTAGCCTCTGTTTTTTAACTCACTACCATTTTTCTGCTAAACTATAAATCACAGAATATTTTTATTGCCATTAATATAATAGATAAAGTCATGCCGATGGGACCTTCAGCTTATTTTTGCCAATAACTGTCTTACGTAATCGCAACTCGCAAATCGCGTAGCTCCTACCCCTCTGGCACCCAATAAATCGGTTGCGGGAGGGTGAAATGTCAGTGGCGTATATCCAGCTCTTAATCGAAAAAGTGTTTGACCTAACTCGTAATATTTTTTAAAGACCTATCCGACGACATACCACACAGTGGACTCGTCGCGAAAAAGAAAACATCCCCACTTTAAAGTGTATGTACTGGAGTTATCCAATTTTTGTTTCAAATATTAATATTCCACTTTGTCGGCGTAACTCATAGATATATGGCGTAACTCCTTTGTATATTCATGCCAGATTACAGCTTTCCAGTACTAACTGCCGTACTCAGAGATATTTAATGAATACTTAAGCCGTTACTTAGTAAAGGCATGACATATGTTTGTATGACAAAACTGTCAAAACCATTGCTAAGTGGGCCATCACTTAGCAATGGTTTTAAGTAATCATTAAAGCTCTCTGAGTGCGGCAGTAAGAGTCTTTTGAGTTATAGTGCGAACTGACGGACAGACAGATAGACAGACAGACGGATATGGTGAAACAATAAGGGTTCCATATTGACTACGGAACCCTAAAAACGAACCTTATTGATCAATTTTACACAAGTCCATTACCTGTGAAATCAGTTATGGTGTCTGTTTGTTTGACCGTGTTGTTCTTCTAAAGTTCAAAACGGACCTCAATACCATTTAGATTAGATAATTAAATCAGCTTAAAAATAATAATAATAATAATATTCCAGAACTATCACACAACGCCATCTAGTCCCAAGCTAAGCAGAGCTTGTGTTATGGGTACTAGACAACTGATAAACATACTTATATATTTCTAAATACATACATATTATAGATAAATTACACCCAGACACAGAACAAATGATCGTGCTCATCACACAAACATTTGTCCTGGGTGGGAATCGAACCCACGACCTCCGGCATAGCAGTTAGGGTCACTAACCACTAGACCAACAGGCCAGTCAAAAAGGTTTATAATTGTGTAAATGTTTCAATGCATCAATATTAAACTTCTATTCTATTTTTGTGTAATGGCAATTAAAGCCGATGTCGACTATTCTGCCAATATCCAGTGAATTGGAAAAACAAGTGAGCAAGTTAAAAAAAAAAAAAACGATTGTAATGCTAAAATATTAAACTTGTAATAAAATAAAGAACTCGAAATCTCTTGTCAAGTCGTATAAACCGCGCGAAACAGTTTGTATCTAGTGTTTTGTAACTACATTATTGACTAACCCCACATGCAAAACATCATCTAAAACGATATTTCACACCACATTTAAGGAACGATCCAAATTCGTTTTCTGATTTCGTAATACATTAACTATAATAAATAGCCCATCGGTCTGTTAACTGCCGATCGGGAGGTCGCGTGTTCACCCCGACCTATTGTGAACCCCCCTTATAAGTAATACGTCACATTTACGTCCGAGGGGCTGACGGGATTATTAGTAATGTGTTTTGCACATTGCTCTGTTAGTCATCGAAATATGTTTAATAGGGTAAATGTGGAGTCCTATTCCAATATGGGTGGAGCTTTTTATTGCAACTTAATAGTTGTTTCTTTTCTGATAGTGTACATGATTGAGAAAGACAATGCATCTGTGTTTTTTGCACGCTTGTGTACTTATAGTATTACCCGCGTCAATGATTATCGCCGTTGAGATTGGCCGCCATCACCGAAAATGATCAAATTCAATTGTTTTTGCTATCTCTCGAAATGACAGCTGTTTTTGCCATTAACGCCACTAAACCAACTTATTTAATTAACTTATTCAATATTCTGATCGACTCACAGGGGGAATGAAATAAGAAGTTAGTAAAAAACATTATAATTTAATTTGAATATTGAAGAAATATGTTCCATTTACTTTACTTTCACGTAGTATCGACAGATGGTGTGGACTCGGGAGAATAAATTGTTTCCCTCACTTTATGGAGAAGACGAAACTTTTGCCATACAATATTTCTTTTTTAATTTTAGCGTCTTTTTTTTGATGGGGAGGTTTTTTTTCTATATCGGGGAAGCAAAATTATGTATACAGTTTTAAATCGCTTTTAAAATTTATGTAAAAGCCTGTTTTTAATTTTAAATTAGTTTCTTTATCTATGGCAGGTGTAGCAATCCCATTAATCGGTTACATGTTTTCTGTTGTCAGTTACATTAATACCTCAATAGGTATAAAATCTATGTACATTGATAACTATGTTTGCCGTCTATAACAAATTGGCTCAACGACAACCTACTTACACTAAACACAGTAAAAACGAACTACATTTGTTTTACCATCTCTAATCGTTCACAACCAAATAAAGATTTTAACCTCAAAGTACACTCATGTGATAAAGTTTCGAACAATAAAAACTGTAGCTGTCCTGCAATCAGTAAAGTCTCACAAACCAAATATCTGGGAGTCATAATTGATCAAAAATTATCATGGTATGCTCATCTTGAGCATGTTACAGGAAGAGTTAGGAAACTGGGATGGATATTTAAAACATTGCGATATGTCCTCCCCACAAATATAAATAAAAAAGTAGGCCCTAATAGAAATCTCCTTAATGAAGTATATTTGGCACTTGTGCAATCTGTAATAGTTTACTGTATCCCCATATGGGGAGGTGCAGCAAAAACCAGATTTATAGATGTAGAACGAGCACAACGAGCACTAATAAAGATAATGTACTTCAAAAAGATAAGATTCCCAACCGAAAGTTTATACCAGATGAGTGATCTGCTGTCGGTTAGAAAACTATACATTACTAACACAGTCCTAAAACAACATAAGACACTTCCATATAACGCAAACACACTATCAAAGAAGCGGAAAGACATAATTGCCCAAATTCCTCAAACTAAAACAAATTTCGCTGCGATACAATACAACAAACGTTCTGCTCAGCTATATAATAGAGTAAACATGGAGATATACATATACACTAAACAACTACACGAATGTAAAAAAATGGTAACAAATTGGATAAAACCATTTACCTATGATGATACTGAGAAGCTTTTGCAGCACATAGTTTAACTCACCCATTTCACACACACACGCGCTCACTTACTCACACATACTCACACACCCTCACCTACAAACTCACGCACAAAACACACAACCCCCCCCCCCGTGTTATGTTTTCTGTTCTGTTTTCTTTTATGTTTTCTGTTCTGTTTACTTTTATGTTTTCTGTTCTGTTTACTTTTGTGTTTTGTGTTCTGTTTTCTTTTATGTTTTCTGTTCTGTTACAAAACCTAGCTGTGAAAGAGCGGAGTCTCCTAATACAGGCTTTTTGTTGCTTAAAAGGAGGCTCCAATCATCAACTTTTTGTCTTTTTTGTGGTTATAAATAAACAATTTTTTTTTTTATGTATACGTAAACATGCTTAGCTGGAAAAGTTGACTTCCACAATGTCGCGAAAATAAATTTTAAGTGTTGTACATAAAGTTCAGAAAAACAGTGTAGTTACAGTACAGCCTCAAAGTATCTATTTACTCTCAAACAAGTATCAAGGTCGAAATTAAAACTCTACTACCAATTAAGTTACGCAGCAAATAGCACTCGCGCCAGTAACTCGACTCTCCTGCTAAACTCTCCTCATGAATATTTACGAGCCAATTACTGTTACTTCTCAGTGTCAAGTCGACAATTTTTGTAAATAAACAGAGGCTCCTGTTACTAAAGTTTTTAAGTTAATTCAACAAAAAATAGCGTAAAGTTACTCGTATTTTAACTACGGAATATTCTAAAATTAGGTCGGTTTAACCCGAAGGCGATGGATTATTAACTCTTAACTTAGTTTGAACTTTGTGCTTTCAGTGGTATTGTTAAGCTAACTTTGAAATTGAGGGAAAAAATGAGTTAAAATAAAATTATGTTTCGGATCGTCACTTGTTGGATAAAAAATATGGCATATTTTCATAACCTAAATTGTGAAACGCTTTTTTAAAAAGTGTCGGGTCTAATTTACGCATAAAAATAATTTTGCGGATGAGTGAATCGTCATTTTCTATCTAAAAGTTAAATTTAAAAAGCTCTCTAAACCAGTCATGCTCTGCATTAAAATTAGTCCACAATTTCCTTCTATTTCTACAATCTTTGAACTCCAACGAATTGTGCAAAGACCAAACTCCTCAACCACAAACAAATGGCCACTACGTCGACTCGACAACAAATGTATACAGAGTCTTAAAGAACTTAACATTGTTTCAAAGTCTTTGGTTTGTGAACCCTGTACTAGCAATGCTATCAATTTACAAGTACCCAGACAGACGCTGCACAAATAAATAGAAAAACATCCTGAAGACGACCCTGTCGCATTTCAATGGAAGATTTAAAGCTACAACTAATATCACCTTTCCTTCACAAAAGTTAAAGTTTATTTTCCAGTGGTAGATTGCAGTAATAATGTTGTCAAACGTACACTTGCGGTCAAACAAAACGGGTACCAACCAAATAAAAATAAATGTCGCTTCGTTAAAGCAAATTTACATTTTTCTCTGCAGCTTTTATTTCATTAATTTTCGTGTTGTGCTACTCTTTTACGGGTCGTCGCGTTTCAGGTGAATTACAAGAGATATTTTACTAGAAACAAATTATTCTTTTCATGTTACATTTTTAAAGTAAATAATCGGATTGCAAGTATAACGCAATGTAAAGAATGTATTTTATAATGATATTAAATGGGGTTTTCTTTAGATGTTTATACTGTTGAAGAGTCAATCAGCATCACAGTATTTTTTTTATTAATTAAAAGGTGTTTGAAATAACTATTTAGACGAAATTCTACTCAAGACAGCAGAGTTAATAACTAAGTAACCGCTCTCTTACGATAGTCAACTGGAATAATACAGTAATTATCCTTAACACATCAACTAAGGGTTATTAGTTGCTCAATTGACTGCACCTACACATGTAATCTGTTCTTTGGCATGCACAATCAGGTGGACACTCCAGCTAATTCCACATATTAGTTCAGTCGATTATTGTCTCGCAATTACGTGTTAACGAGCTGTCACAGGTCTGTTGGCCGACAATCGGCAGTTTATTGGTGAACACAGGATTATGTCCGCCAGTGTAATCGATCGGCACGTATTACGAGTATTACCATACTATTAATTGTGAACTGATTGCGATTAACTGACATTTGGCGCCTTTGACGGCACCGCGTGGGTCATCTGGCTGGGTAATTGGATTAAGTGTTGTGATCAAACCGTTTAATAGCTTCTTTTAATGAAGTTTTTGTACGTGATAGTTACTATGTTTGGTAAATTCAGTTATAACTTCATCTGCTGGCTTTTGTGAAAATAGGAAGTTTTTGACCCAGTTATTCTTGAATGGAATTTTTCTTTGATTTTGATGTTCAAAACATTATTAACAGTGTGGAAAAAAATGTGATTTATAGACGACCACACCAAAGCGCATAATTATTTACGCAAAAAAAAAACTATTTTAGCGCTACACGATCAAACTAAATAACAAACTAAAACGACATAGAAATATTAATTGACGTTACAAACTATTCGTCACTCTACATCAATGGCACAAGGGGTCATAAAGACCCCAACTACAACTAATCCTCGGATCCGTCGCGGAACTAACTTCATTATCAGACAAAAGAGAGGAAATCGTTATCAGAACACAAGTTATGTTCGTCATGATGTGTGTCGATACGCCGATTGCGTTAATGGGGTGAACAGGAATGGTGACACATTGTTGTTACTGTTGAAGGTAGTAAAATTTGAATGGGTATTTTAGTACTCAATGACAATGTAACTACAGTGTGATTCTTTATAATGTGCACATATCGAAATGAGGGAATCTATGCTTAATTTTATCGATGGAAAAAATATTTAAAAAAATCTAAATATTTTTTAATATTTTTTATGGAATTTTCAAAAATGTTGTCCGCTGTTGTGACCCCAATGTAAACAAAACGGAGTAACTTTTAAACTAAATTATCTATCGCGATGAAACAATTTTATGTAAAAAGTTATGAAAAAAAAAAGTTTTTTTGATCAAAAAACGTGTTTATTTTCAATTGAGGGTAGTTTTTTTCCACAATTTTCATTTTACGAGGACGCCTAATTGCTTCCAATCATTATGGAGTTTGTTTCATCGCGATAGATAATTTAGTTTAAAAGTTACACCGTTTTGTTTACACTGGGGTCACAGAAGCAGACAAATTTTTTAAAAATTCCATATAAAATATTAAAAAATATTTAGATTTTTTTTAATAATTTTTCCGTCGATAAAATTAAGCATAGATCCCCCATTTCGATATGTGTACATTATAAAGAATCACACTGTATATACACTTAGATGATACGATTCAAGGAGGCGATGTACCATATTATTTTATACGAGAGATGTGTTAAAGAAGGTTTCTAACTTACCTGCTTGCATCAGTGCTGTCAAACTCAAACTCAAAGCATTTATTTCAATTAAACCTTGATAGGCACTTTTGAATGTCAGAAGAACAATTCATAAAAACAAATCTACGAGTGAAATACGTCATTCCGAAAGCTACCACGCCGAATCACACGCCGCCGAATGCCAGCAACAACGAGCACCGCGAGCACGAAAGCACGCAGCGACGCACACCGCTACAACGAATGCACGAGACCCCGAATCACGGAACAACGAATGCATGCCGCAACGCGCAACCGCCGCCGCACGCCCCCGCACCCACAGCACTCGCCGCCGCCAACATCCGGCGCCGCGCAACTCGACGCAGTCATTCTTTGATAGTCCTGTACTTATTATGCACTAAGTGCCCTAAGATTGATAGATTGGTCAAACCGTTATTAAATTGTATGGAAATGACTATGAACTCGGGGCGTGAGTGATATGGTATACAGGGTGTAAACTAACCCTTCACACAGCCGTCAACTAAGAATTATGTACATCAAACTATCAAAAATTTCCATCAAACCACTATACAAAAATTTTTGCTTGGAAACGACTTTTTATTTGGAGTCAAAAAAGACACATTTTACTGTAAAACTCAATATAACATTCTTAAAACATTTTGCTAGTGGATGCTTTGAACAGTAAACGGGTCATCGAAGTAATTTAAGTAAAGTTATTACCTGAAAAACTAGTATTTGCAAAAACAGCTGTGAAAAATTTGGAACTTTGACCCCCAATATCTCCGTAACTAGGGGGTTCCCAAGTATGGTCTTGAATAAAAGAACGATCGAATGAACTAGTGCCCTTTGTTTGCGTTAAGGACACGTTTACACTCTTTATTGTGCCTGCATCATCAGCACTATTCTCCTGCTCTCATCCAAGCTTATTTGCGATCAGCTCAACATGCTCTCTTCCGACATATTTACGCATCTCCACGTCAGTTATGTGGACGACTACTGTAGTCGTCCAGATTATAGTTCAAATATCATCTTTCTCGCAGTCCAGCCATCTTTTCACTATCTTCCGTAAAAACATACGCAATTTGTACCTAAGTAAATTCACTGGTGCTTACTACAGGCAAATAGAGTTAAATAAATAGGTACATTTACTTGTACACTAATAAACATTTCGCTAAAAAACGTGATTTCCCTGAGGATGGTGAGTCAGGCGGCACTCGTTCGTGTAATACTCTACAGGAATAGTTCTGTTGGACTCCACTAATGACTGCACGTTCCCTTCCTTTATTTGAAACGGATCTTGGCAAGTAGCCAAAAACGTGCTGTTCAGGACTTTATTTAAAGATCATATTCTTGAACTTAGGAATCGAAATGATTAGCTCTTAAGTTTTGTGAAGTTCTGAGAGCAATTGTTATAATTATTGCACATGGGACTCAAATATTTAACGATACTAATTTGTCAAGGAAGTATTTGTGCTCACAGATGGCAGCTGATTCAGTTGAATTGAAACACAAGACATGCTAAGCTAATCCTTAAAACACCATAAATAAAGATATGATGATGATGTTGATCTTAATAACATTGCGACTAGGGTAACATCTATTTAAAAGCTTTACATAGTTAAAGGTAGACCCGTCCACAATCAGTCGACTAGCAGAACACTATCACCTTCCCATGAAGATCAGAACCATAACAATTACACACTAGAATATCCCAAATCCGCGTCTAATCAAAGAGGAGACAACAAATGAGAGAGAGTCATTATTATAATAGGATTAGAGGCATATCTGCGTAGTTTATCTTAGCCAAATAATATCGGCGCTGCAGGGATCCGATTACGGGCCGGATCGGCATCGCTTATGGGTGCAGAGCGCGGAGAGGGCGATGCGGTATCCGGTATGTTGCCGGGTTAGTCGAGGTTTTAATGTGGATCAAATATTGAGGTTGGATAATGTACCAGTAGAATTTCTAGTGATTCCTAGAATTGGTTTAGTAAAGAGGTTGATGGGAGTTTGTTAAGGAAATGATGCTGAGACAAGCGTTTTGTGTTTCTACACTAATAGTTTACAGAGTTTAAGTTTGGATAGTTTTAAGGAGTTAATAATATTAAGTTTGGATGTTGCTATACCTTATCTTTTTTCAGAATTACGTACACCTACACATTAAAAACATTCCTCTGGAATAATTTCCGACAATAACGTGAGAGAAAACGATTTCTAATGTATGTTATAACATTATTGATATTTGATAAACTGTTCTGTAGCTCACTTCAGAGCTACTCGTTTTCGCATTTATCGATAAGATCATCACTGATTCTTTGTCAAGACGAAGTAAAATTCACTTAGCTCATCGATAAAAAATCTTATTACATCTGGCCAGTTGCAAATACGCATACCACACATTATTTGGCCTATTCTAATTCCAGCAGTTATTCCTCTAAAAATACCTAAAAACACGACATCCCAAATAAACAAAGGCTATGTATCGGAACACGCTGTATATATCCCTCGCTCCGTGTACAGGATGTTGTTTATCTCAGGTTGGCGCGCGCCCAGCAGCCCCGCTGTTACAACTATATCATACGATTTAACAACGATGGTGTACACTTGCATCGAATTTGAATATGTAAGACGTAAAGTATTAGTTGTACAGCTATTGATACGTCTAAACCTTAACTCATAATAATTCAGACTAAGAACTTTAGATTCGGGTTACCTTACGATTCCCATATGTTACAGTAGCTCTTGACTGCTAGTAAGGATTAATCTGCATAGGTTACATACGGATTAAATAAAATAAAAATTGTTAACAAGTTACATGATATGATATGTTATGTACTTTTTTATTTTTACATTGTTTATAATTATATAATTTTTTATTATTGATTTGTGTCTGTAGTAACTCCAAAATGAACTTACACCTTACTATTGTATCAAGTCTGGTTCTTCTAACCAACATAACAGACAGAATGTGTTGCTGGGGAGTTTGTTCCGTCACTTCTTCTTTCCAGCTAAACACTAGGAAGTGCCGAAGGGTGGGCGTTTTGGGGGACTGTCTCTTGTAAATAAGTAGAGTAAAGTAAATTTTGACATTCGAAAAGTGCTGATTATCAGCCTAATTTGAATAAATGACTTTTGATTTTGATTTTGATTTACATCTTTAACAGCTTTGGGACGTCCTTTTAAGCGAATACCTATGTCTGATCTAGTAGACTCCGATGTGATTATGTCATAGATACATCTATTAAATCGATCTTATGGCCTAGTGGCCATTTTAGACAGCATATTTCAACAGTACATTTTTATTCGCATCGCATCCGTTATAATATGGGCCAGAAAACTATAAAAGAAATCGAAAAGGGACACTTACCCCTTTGCAATGTAGGGTTGTAATATTGCGGAGAAAATTGTGGATAGGTATACAAATAAACGACTCCGATTTCATCTAAATCACGGTCTCCAAAGGTTCCCCTTGGTTGCAGTGGCTAGGCTGTGGTTTATAATACAAGATGTAGAAGAACGAAACTGACTGGCGAAATGGGTGTACTAGATCCACCTCTGCCTTCGGGGATTACAGGCGTGATGTTGTGATTAGAATTTAGGAAAAAGTTATTTAGCCAACAATCTCTAATCTTTTAACTATACAGGGTGTAAATAAACCCTTCACACATACGTCAACCAAGCATTCTGTACATCAAATTAAGTACCCTTGCCCGAAAATTTTTGCTGGAAAACGATTTTTTTTTTGGGGTCAAAAATCACATCTTACGGTAAAACTCAATGTAGCACTCTTAAAACATTGTGCTAGTGGATGCTTTGAATAGTAAACGGGTCATAGAGGTAATTGAAGTAAAGTTATAACCTGAAAAACTAGTATTTACAAAAACAGCTGTGCATTTAGAACTTTGACCCCCAATTTCTCCGTAACTAGGGGGTTCCCTAGGTATGGTCTAGAACCAAAAAAATATGGCAGCGGTGGGGAGAACAAGTGCCCTTCGTTTGCGTAAAGGGTACTTTTCAAATCTCTTTTATCAAACCAAGAAAGCATTATCTCAACCACCTAGAAGTCATCATTATCCATTCAAATACCATTAACCCGTTCGCGTGTAGTACCCCCCAATGTGGTGGCATTATACAGACTAGAGCCGATTGGTCGCATTGTTGCCCTGATTGATGGATCACCGCTCCGTATTTGTTCATTACCGCCACAATTGATCGATGGCTCGCTTTAAAGAATATACATCATTTTTGTCACAAGATATTACCCGCAAAAAGGGTGTGAAAGCACCTTTAATGTGTCATTTCACTTTGTGACAAATAGGGACAATGCTAACGTTAGATAATGTTGACGACAAAATGGGTCTATTGTGACGGTTTTTTCACGTGATAAATCACGATTTTTTCACCTATGCAAAGTAGGTTTTTTCAGGTTTTTGTGTGTCAACAAGGTAGGAACTCAGAGGGCAAGTTAGTTTCAAGTTGCTCACTTGGTAATTGAGTAACTTAGTTGAGTTAACTTAAGAGTTTTACGAATGTTTCATCCATTAGAGTCTGTGACATAATTCGTAATTTGTTCCATGTGACAAGTATTGTCATGTTTTATTTACATACTTAAGTACTTACAACTCACGCCTTTTTCCCCATGGAGGTAGGCAAAAACCACAGAACACTACCTGCTACGATACTTACATACTCTTTTTGCCTCGTTCATACATCTAGTCATAAACATACACTACTCTGCAACTGACTTTTACGAGATATGTGCATTTCTCTATTTCACTGTTACCGTCTGTTTTTCATCTGTGTGAAACTTGCAACACATAAACTCAATTCAACTGCATGTTTCAATTAAAATTAACCAATTAATTATCTAAACGTGAGCAACACTAAATAATACGTATCGCTAATCGCAGCGCGATCTATTTGATGTATCGCCGATCGGCAAACACGGGCCGCGTTTTAATAATACGCCAAACAGAACTGCGCGTATTAATGATACGCCAAATAGCCGATTGTGATGTATTTGCCGATTTGTTCATAAACGTTTGCTTTGATGATAATTGTTGACTGATGTATTGTTGTTTTACATTGCTGAGAAGGAGTTGTTGATTTTAAACTAGATTTAATTAAAGCACAAAAAGCTGTGGCTAATTTATAACACAATTAAAGAAAGTGGACATTGCCAGGAAAATATTGCAGTTTTTATACCAAACAAAAGGCAAAAATAACGTATGTGGATGTAGACTGGCTTCCTCATATAATAATATTTGAAGAAGGTATCGCCCGCCGCAAATATTTTTACAGCGATCAAATTAAAATGTCGATGAGTACCTATTATCATTTCACAAACAAAAATTATAAATTCAGATACATTGTAAATAAAAGCAGCGTCCGTGTCCGTCGCCGTAATTAATGAAAACAATTGGAACTGTCGACAATTAGTTATGTCGCACGGTCGTACAGTCGCGCGACTATGCGACACCGCGACTTGACGTGCGACTAATGATCTTGAGCCTGTTTCAGACTAAGTTCTAGTCATTATTGAAGTTAGGAATTGTAGAGAGTTATTTAAAGACTATATTGAGTTTGAAAAAGGCACTGTCGTTACTTGCAAGAATTTTGTTTATTTTAGGAAGGGATATGTGGCACTTTCGTCGATTAATTCAGGGCTTCTGAAGTTCTATCTGACAAACAGAATTTTTAATCACTATTTCAAATTAATTTAATTTTAACTTTGTAACTCGAAACAGACAGAATGAAAAGGTCAAACCTTTAAAGGTAGCCTTCGCATCCTAAAAACAACATGAAAAAATAAACTCAACTCGCAAACTACTGAATTTTTCATGAGTATGTCGAACGTTCGTCTACCTGGCTACCTGGCAACCGGGATGTTTCTTTGAGCGATTTAATTTAACTCCCGATCCACAATTACAGGGAGACTGTCCCTTTCGGAGTTCGGTGTCAAAGCAACGAAAACTCGAATTACACTCACCAATTTCCGTTTGAAAGGGTCCCGAGCATAATAATCATTTAGAACACATTGCGGTTTTTGTATCGAGGCTTTTAAAAGATCAAGGTAAAAAGCAGCAATGCATAGCTTGGCTTGAGATGTGGTCGAAAGTTGTCGAAATAAGGTGAGTAAGGACGTTGAGTTGAATTTATCAGGGCTGTCGTTTGGCAAAGCTAATGTATTCCCAAAGTTTGACAAAGCCGACTCACGGGTAGTACCCGGGTAGAACCGGGTAGTCTCCGAGGAAAAAGCGAGGGTGTAATGGAAACAAGTTTGGAATTCGTCAATGGATTACTTCGGAGTTTCGCAAGATAGAGTTTACATTAAGACAGTTTCGCTGTTTTGTTCACTAACTGTTTGTACTGATTAACACTAATGGAAGGTGATTTTAGAATAATTTGAACTTTGTTCCTTTGAAGTTTCATTGAAGTAATTTCTGATGGATTTATTTATTCAACATTTCAAATAGAAATACTACTTTAAAACGATATTCAAACGGATGTCTTAGAAGTGTCTTGAGTACTAATTACTTTAATAATCCCCAAGCCCTGCTAAGTACGGCATGTAGAGCTAGTTAAACAGACTGTTCATTTTTTCATAACCGCAAAGTTGAGGAAACACAAAAATTAAAGGGGATTGTATTAGGCCGATCAACACATGAGTTGTTAGGTCCCTGTTTTAATTTCGGATCTTAAAATCGCACCCAAATTGCAATACAGTCGAACAATACCGATACAAATCAACATTGCCAATAAATCGCACAATTAAACGCTCTGACGTCACTGATCAATTTGCCGCGTCATTGGTCGCTTTGTTCGCCACTCCATATCGTGACGTCACTTGTTTGCCCGTTATCTTTAAACCCATACAAAAAACTCAGCCACCATTTCAGTGGCTGAGTTTTTGTATGAGTTAAAACAATATCGTATCGGCATACAAAGTTCTTGGTTGTTTGGTTTGTGCATGTGAGTTGAAATGTTTGTAAACGCAACCACGATACAGGAGAAATTCCTAGTGTGAGGCAACGTTCCTTTTTTTAAAAAAAAGATCGGGATGTCCCCCAACTACGAAGTAGTAAATAGGTATTGTTGAAGGGCCGGTGGCTGATAGAGCGAACGTGTCCTGAAGAGGAGAGTGGGATGGCTGCTAGATGTATAGATACTTATACTGATACTGTTAGCCTGTATCATAATATCCCACTGCTGGGCAAAGGCCCCCATGACTTCCAGTTGTTTCGATCTAAGGCCAAAGTGGACACCTTCATAATCAGCTGGATGAAAGAGGTGCAGAATAGAGTGGTGTGTTGCAGCGTTTTTTTATTGAGATTCTTCTCTCAAGAGCCCTGACCACCGGTAGTTCGGACCCTGTTCCCAATGCCGCCGGTGGGCTACTATTTCTTGCTTCTAAAAGGGTGGTTAGCTCACTAAGTGAACAAATGTAACGTCTATTTCACGTCTCACCCAAAGGTAGACTAGGGTCTCTTCTCCTCGGGCCTACGAAGGATTTCCTAATTATTTGCCTGAATCGGTAAATAGATTACCGTGGGCGTGACACGAATACTTATACATAATCCCCCACACACACATACACACACAAACGAACTCATCAATTTGCTTTTAATTACACCGTGATAAACATCAATGTTTAGTAATGTTTTGTACACATTTGTATGGGATTGTACGAGCAATGATTTAAGTGTTTGCGTTAGAAATTAAGTTACATTTGCTAATGTTATATCGCTAACACATTTGCGAATTAAATGGATTATAGTTGGTTTAGTTGCAAATGCGCGAATTTAAGCTGAGATTTTGTGGTTGTTTGGCTTTTAGGTTTTCCGTCGATTTAGATAAATCTGTTAGTGATTTTTTGTTTTGATATTTTCGATTGAGATAAAACTAACGGGTAACTCTCGACGCCCAAACTGAACTCAAAAGTCCAAATATACTTATTCATGCGGGCTGGCTTTCTATACCACTCCAAACAATGAAGCCTAATTCAACTTCTTTGTTCCATCTACTGCTAAAAAGACCTGCTCTCTATTGTACCATGCTTTCCTTGTGTATGCGAGATTCATCCAAGTATTCCCCACGATCTTTAGGTCGTTCACCCATGTAGCTATTAGTTTCACAAGAAATAAACTTAATTATCTTCGACAAACAAGATTCCTCGTTAATAAACTAACCGCGACTCTTCTCATTAAAACCTCAGGCATGTAATTAAAATGAAATCTCTTAAAAAAAGCAGAAGTAAAGCAATTCTAAGTATTTGTTAACCCGGAGTTCAGAACTTCAGTTGCAGCACTTACAAGAAGTTCGATTAATTACCGACTGCGGCTGAAATCGACGCCTTACTGAGAGGCGCTGGAAATATCGCGGTCTGTAGTTTTTTAAAGTAGTACCTACTTACACAAGTTGTTAACAAGAAGAATATAATTAGGTTCTAGATTTATCGGAGTTATTTTAGGAGGGACGCAGCAGAGAATATTGCTGGAAATTGTGTCACTAAAATCTGAAAGATTTTTTTTTAAATGTAGTGCTGCTCTGTTGACTGGTTTTTTTAGTAGTTCTTGTATGCGCCCATAACTAGAGTCTAAAATAATATGTAGGTACATTATGTATGTTACAGTTCTTACTCTGAGAAAGAAGAAGTCAGTTTCGATCGTTGACACGTAACTTTCTAAGTTCGGAAGTTTTTGAAATGGGACGTGTGTTTTTGGTTAACTGCCCAGACGAAATTCTGTCTTGACTTCTTCAGCCTACGTACCCTGAAATATCTGTCTATCATTTCTAAAGAAAGATGTATGTTAAAGAAATGTAATATCCGCTCATATTCATGAACGGATCCAATAAAATAACGTCTGACAAGCTATTCTACGTTCATCGTCATTATATTCAACCGAGACATGTCTTATTGTCTGTAGTAGACTACATGATATTTCTAAATGTCACGGATACATTTATTTAATAGCGTTTTCTTTGTGGGCGCTCAGTCGGAATGAAGGATATTTTCAGTAATTTGATCTCGTGTTACTAGGGAGATGGTATGAACAAGTAATTACTGAAATCAAATCGATTTGAAAGAATTATAAAGTGGTCATTACGAATTAAGTTTCACAAAAAATTGATCCTGTGCCTATGGGTCTCTTTATGGGATAGAAAGACCGACTTGTTACTAAGGAGTATCTAGTATTTGATTACTCTCCGTGTTTCCCGTCTATCGCTCGTAAATATTTGAATTCAGTTAGTAATAGAAATGTTAGATTGAAACTAATCTGTTGGCACGCGTCCTGTGATTTGAGAAAACAGTCACTGTGACACGACTCACACACGATGGCAACAAATGACACACGCGCGTGTGGCCTCCTGAATGAGACCGAAGAGTTTGGGGAGTTTTATTTTCAAGCATAGATACATTACATTTAGTTACTTTTAAGCAGCCAGTCCAATTCATGATCATCGTTTCAGCTAGAATTTGTTCCGATAACTGATTTTAAATCATATTTATCACTTGAATATTTTAATTTATAATAATATTATATTATATAACACAATTATAATAATATGAACTTTACTAACTTAATAATAAAATAAAATTGGCTTCAAAAACTCCTCAACGCTGTAATGTCCCCAGGGCGTTCTGTAAATTGGTTTTAAAAAAACACTTTTACATGTTACATTGTATTGTTATATTTTAAAACTGAGTGAAGTCGGTGTTTCTTGCCTGACTACTAACTCTGAGAAGAAACAGTCGCTATTAAATTATTCTTTAAAGATTTGTATATTTTATCCACTTACACAATTATTAAGTGATTCTTATCAAGTAGACTATTGCTCAAATATTTTTCTCTTTTGGCGTATAGTAGGTAGGTAACGTGAGTACTTGGTCGTTTGTCAAACAATCATTATGTGGAGCAATAGATTTATTGTTTGTGCTTCGTTTAACGTGAGATTTGACGAATAAAGGACAAATATTATGTAATTCATGTTGTTAGTATTTATATTGATAATCTTGGTACTTTAGTAACGTTCATACATTTGTTTGGTCATGTGATTTATCGTAATATTAATGTGGTGATCAGAATAAATCGAATAAAATTGGATAAAATACTTAATCATTATATTTTATGGTCTAAACGCCATTCCATCTTAAAATCAGCTATGGAGCAAATGTTCAACACAAATATGTTTATCAAAGTATTTATTTGGCTTCCCGACACGGTTATCCGCTGAGAGTTAGCGACACTAGCACATTATTTCATAAGCTCTCCAGAAAAATAGGATGAGGCTGGCACAGGAACGTGGAGATTGACACAAGAAAATAGAGGCCTATACCCAGCAGTGGGTGAATTCAGGATGTAGACGATGATGATGATGATTATGATGACGACCTTAAAAACACAATATATTTCTGCAGTGTAAAAAAAACGAAATGTCTTAATTATGTCGTAAATGGAATTAATTATCGAAATTAAGTAGTACTTTATAATATCGCCAACTTTTGCATTCCCAACGCATCAGTGCTTAGTAATTCTACTGAGAGTTTTTATTGCTGACCATAACACCGCTTTATGGCGGACATAACGTTTTTACTATTTTATACTGATGTAGTTTACTTTTTAATGTCGCAAATGGCAGACGCTCTCCCACATTTTTATAAGTTATTATCCTGTAATAAAACATTGACTACTTAGCAGTGCTAACTTGGTATGAGATACTTAGCAGTAGCTTTGAGTGGTCACGCCGGAGGGATTGCCTTAGGACTTGACTTGACCTTATTAATAATAATAATAATTCATTTATTTTCAGGTAAATAACACCCATTGCCACACACAAATTGATACACAAAATTACAAGAATGATGATTAATGATGTACTCACAAGCGGTGTACTTTGTATGACCAGATGTATGATTCGACATAATGATCTTAGCAAGAGGCGTTCTGCAATTTTTATCGACTATCTGTATTAATTTTTTATTTAAAAGAAATAATAATGATTTTATTGAATTTGATGTTACGAATGAAACATGTTTCAATATGTTACGTCTAGGTAAGCATTTAAAGCTATCGAAAACCACTGTATAAAATTTTTGTTTTCTCGTAAAAACTTTTTGCCTATATCACAACTCATGTTAAAGTAAACTTGTGTATTCTGCAAAACGTAACAGTAAATTATGGTCCGTCAGGGCTCTAAAATAATGTCGATGTGGAGATTTATTGACACTGAGGACTGATAAAAGGGGTATCTTGTAGTTGTTTACTTTACGAGTCAAGAGCCTTCTTATGATCATAATTTCACGTAAAAACGTAACATATATTGTTATAGTTTATGTTCGTACTCTTGAGAAAAATATATTTTTAGCTATTCGTTTTTGAATACGAAAGAAATCAATATAAAAGGAACGGACACCGAGTTTGTTCCGGCATTTCTACTCAAATAGTCTTGCTGGGGCAATCTGTAGACAGATAACTTACACATTATATCTGTCTAATAATTTCGATATTTTCGTATCCTACATAAAAAAGTTAGGTTAGGTTAGGTTAGTTTACATTTATTTTAGTTTCACGAGCAGTCATGCTAGAATTACACATTCTGTTAATTTAATTTTATAATTATTCAGCTTTGAGATATCTTTAAATACAATATGTAAAATATCACTAATAACAATAAATATTTTTTCTATTAATACTGTGAGTGTTTTAGGCACTCTATGTCGTTAAAGAATGATTTGATTCTGTTAATATTATTATCTACTTTATAGTAAATCGGACCCTCCATTATAACAAGGTCACTTATAAATGAGCCTTAAACTTTAGATGGTCGACCAACCTTTGGGGTTGCTGAAATGGTTATGTTACGAATAAAGTTTATTTCTACCAATAAAAGTGTTTGTTTGTCCTAGTAAGAGACACCGAATCAAAGTTGTAGTTAAAAGTTAAGCTACATAGTAAACTTTTAGTCTTATCAGATTTCTCCAACGTATGTAATTTAATATAAGCTGCTATATTTTGCAATAAAAAAATCCTTTGACTAGAAGTGTTTATGAGTAGATTTATCAAATGTCAACCCACAAACTGACGAGTTATTCCTTGTTACAGATTGCCTCCACCTGCAACTGTATCGCGACCCAAAGGACCGCTATAAGAAGGGCCAGACAAAGGCCTCCCTCTCCCTGCAGCACTTCCTGGGCTTCGAGTCTGGCTTCACTCTGGATAAAGAGTCCAACACCATCGCCATCATCTGCCAAGACGTGACCGTGGTCCTCGCCTTCGAGACCAGGGAGAGGCTTATCGCCTGGCAAGTCAAAGTTGGAGGCCAGCTTGGCTCCTCGAAACAGTTTCTGGTGATGATTGGAGGAGGTGGGTCGAGGAAGCTGCCGGCTGGTCCTGCGAGGATGCACCTTCAAGGCAGAAGGTTTGCTCTGACGAGTGGAGTCCCGCCACGTTTGCTGGGACTGTGGGAGTTAGCACATTTGAGGTAAGTTCAAGACAGTTTTTATTGGGATCTTGACACTACAATAGTACAGGGTATTGAATATGCTGTAAGTGTGGATTTTCCAATGCCGGTGCTAATTCGAACTTTAGTAGAATAAATTCAATAAATTTCATATTCGAAAAACCATCAATGTTTACGCTGGATTTTTATTAGGGGACTTTATAAAAGCTTCCAGCTATAGACGAAGTTCCATTAAAAAGTCAATCATCTAACTAAACGAATAAAATAGCTTGTTCTCATTAAGTACATAATAATTAAAATTATGTTCAGGGATCATGTTAAACCTCCCTCTGAAATGGTCTGACCTAGATATGAAAACTTATGGCACGTGAAATGAATTTCTCTAAGTTTCATGAATTCATGGATGATAGTTTTAGTACGCTTCAGCTCAATAATATGAGAGGAATGCGAAAACAATAGAGCTATATGAAGTCCCATAAATTGACAGTTAACCCGAATAAAATAAAGTAATAAAGTGAACAGTAAAACAACATCGGAAGATATAATCGTGACAGTAAAGGAGGTTTATGTTATGGCCCATCCGATGTCCCAGCAGAGCAAGACTTGCGAGGCGATGGGATACTAAAATCTTCTCAAAATGTCTATTGGAATTACAAAAATCGCGTTGTATAGCACATTATAGTTTCACTTGAAAATTAGGTAGAATAATTGCTACATGTAAAACTCACAATCGGGTCCATTTTGAAATTAATATGTCCCTTGGCTACCTGTTTAGTAATCACATTATTTCACCGTATCATCAGCTACCAAAGTACGAGGAGCTATTTTTATTAATTCAAGTATCGCTTCAGTTCGCATCTCTAACTCTCTTAAGACGATAGTTAACGCATAAAAGCGCGTGACGACTTTATGCGCTCGGGCGGCGCTGACGCCAACAAACGCTAATGGCCGCCGCTTCCGGCCGCCATCTTGTGGAGCCATGCGCGAACTAGGGCTACCATGAGCCGGAAATACGCTCGTTGAGAAACATTTTTCGAAGGAAATGATGTATCAAGTAGAGAGGGGTATTTTAAGTTAAATCCCGAAAAATGGAGAAAATATTTTTTTTTTAAATGGGACAAGCCCGCCTCACTATTCCCAAACCACTGTAACTTCTGTAAGCCAGAATCAACAGTGGCGACCACAAGAAAAGCGCCGAGACAATGAAGCTCGACGAAGTCCCAGAGAAGTGATTTGACTGTCTTGGATCCCGCAACGAAATTAATCAGAAAAGAATAGCGGAGGAGTAGGAAAAACAGAAATTTCCACTTCCCTCCATATCAGCAGGAGACAGAAAAGAACAAGGCCAATAGGCACACAGGGACGTATAGAACTGGGATAAGCCCAGTTGCCTAGCACCACGGATATTGTTGTCATTAATATTACTGGGTCCTAAGTTGTGAGCTGTTATATTTGATATGGAGAAAATATTTGGGAAACAGTATTTTATGAAAATTTTCCTTCATTTATTGCCGGCACGTGTAGGTATATTATTTAATATCAAATACTAGACAGTAACCCATATCAAATACAAACGCTATCCAGATAGACAGCTCCCCACTCACAGACGAAACACATTACACAAATGTTCGATCAAAAACTTTAAAAAAGTTATAGTCGAGAAATAATAAAACTCTCAATGTATAAAAACCAATTCACTATCTAAATGTCCATTGGTTTCTCGGTAAAGACAGTATGTTAGTTCACGAATGCACATGAGTTGCTTAACTGCACTTTGCGACACATTGCTCCCGCGACTAAATCTGCACTTTGTCCGAGCGAGAAAGAGACAAACATACGTTATCCACTATGCCAGAAAGAGATCATCGAACAGTTATGTCATAAACCTTTCGACAATTCATGCCAAAGTTGCCGAAAGTAGATAATATTTTCTGAATTTTGTGAAATGTGTGGTGACTCTTTATAAGCTTGTAGATCACGGATGGCTAATTTCATTTTCATGTGTGAATGTCTAAAGTTGGGATTTGTTATGATGCTATTCCGTTTTATTACATTTCAGTCGATAAACATGCTTCTAAGGTTAATAAAATAGATTATCACAAGCAGTTTAACGAGCTGAAAAATAATTAACATTCAAATGCAAAAGTTTTCAAGACTGTATGAATTATAATTTAAACTCTTTGTCAAGGTTTAATACAGATTGACCCATTATCTATGTCCAAGTTCTTTTTTGTTTAAAATATGTTCTCTGCAATTAACGAAACAGTACAGAAATTTCTGTGTCTCAAATTTATTTAAAGAATAATTTATATTGTTTCATGCAGGCGTTATGGTGTAGTTGACAGCAGGTTCTGCTTCGAGGGGGGCTCCCACTGCGGGAAAGGCGAAGGCCTACACATGCTGATCACTGATCAGGCTCAGGATATTACCGATGCCTTTGATATGGCTGCTCGGGGTACGCTGCAACGGACACCAGCGGCTTCCAGAAAAGGTGAGATTATTCACTTTTATCCCTTCTCTGAGAATTGCGGAGACGATTCAAAATGTCAAATTTTAAACTGTTAGTCACACTACAACATTATAAGAACATTATTATCTATTGAAAGTTAAATAGACATTTTCGAATGGAGTTAAAAATAATAATTTTGTGTAATGATAAAAGAAGAATTGTAAACTAAATAGTTATGTTTTGTAGGAAACAAAACACGCCCCAGCACGCGACTATCCGACTTCAACTCAACAGAACAATCCATCGCAGATACGGCCAGTGCTTTGTACGAAGAGAACTTCTTCGGAGAAGACTGCGGAGGAGTTTCACCTTACTGGCCATCGGACGAAAGGCGACTTTACGATGAAGATGTAGAAATTGGTGCAAGACCACCGTGGACTGGGGCTGATCACGTTACCTTAGAACGTTGTAACAACTGCCTCACTAAACTTGGAGCGATATCTCGTTCATCAACAGTGGCACTCACTCCTGGCACTACATTTAACCCTGCATGGACGATGGAAGCTGTTCCTGAGAGCAGTTCTGGCAATTCCTCAAACAGCACAGAATATTTGACGCCGAGGGCGATCAAAAAGAGTTTAGAAGCATGTCAATGTAAAGAGAAACCACCGGAGAGACCGCCAAAACCGGCGAGAATGGATCAAAAGAAGCCGCCAGCACCTCTGCCGGTACAGGCTTGCTCGTGCTCTCTTAATGATAACAACTACCCGACAAATAACCCTAAAGTAGGACCCTATGAAAATTATGACATTCCCAAAACCACACATACCGAAGTAAGTATTTATTAATAAAACATGAAAGATTAGACATACAGTGAAAAGTGAATTGAACATTTTTCAAAATATCAAATCATTTATTTCTATTTATTTATTTTACTATTTATGTACACACAGTAGACAACTCTAAATAAGTTATTGTTACAGATCGATCCTTCAGAACATTATGACACACCAAAAAGAATAAAACAAGCGCTTGCAGATGATCTCTTCAAAGTAACAAATAGCTCAGCCCCTGGATCCTTAGTACTAAAGAAGAATTGTGGATGTATACTTAAGTTTGCTTCGAAAAAGAAACCAGTTATTGTAGAGTGTGAAGAAAATATCCAACCTGTAGAATGTCCTTGCCAAAAAGTTACAAACTGGGCAAATAATCTAATAAGTCTTCCGTACTGCAAAAGAACTGGTGAACACGTAAACACAGAAGTTCTAACGCATCAAAAGTCGGAAGAAATGGCGCTATACGCAACAATCGATGTTTCAAGAAAGACTAACAGACAAAGCGCAGTGAGTACTGATAAAGAACATATCAGCGAATGTCCAAACGAGACGCAATTTACTAATTATCAAAATATTGAACCAAAAGAAGTGGATATATTTGAAGGACCTTTTGCAAACTATGAAAATCTAGAGTTTGCTTTATCTTTGGAATATTATGAAAATGCTAAAGATTTGCTGAAGAGGGCAGGAGTCACACAAAATGAGTTGGACGCACTTAGTGCAAACATAGACCTTGCTGTTAATTCGTTGCCAAAGAAACCTAAGCTTTGCACTAAATGTGGACATTCACAAACGGCTCTCAACAAACTAGACACAAAGAAGAACCGAAATGATGAATACTTGCTAATGGAACCAACCAATGTACCGAAACATGAATTCTGTACGAAAACGTTGGGACCTAACCCAGGATACACGCCGATGTCTCCAAATCCAAACTGGTCACAGAGTTTGAAACATCCTTTGCATAAGCATAGAGTAGAGATAGAAAAATATCTGAGCATACCGGTTCTAACTGGCAATGAAAGCAGAATATCAATCTTCGGAGACAACAATAGTAAAGAATTATTACAAAAGAGATCGAGTTCCGTAGACTCTGCAAGACTTCTTGAAGACCTGAAAGAATTTGACAGCAGCATAGGAAGCCACGCAACATCTTCTTCGCTAGAAACGCTAAGGAACCTTGCTATAGAAAATAGAAGAACTTCCTCACCGTGTGAAAACGAGGCAGAGTGCTACGACTGTTGCAAATCTTCGGGCTCTGAGAACAAAACCTCTGAGGAGAGTTGTTCCAAAGAAATACCACATTTGAGGAACAAACTTATGGACAATGCGCAAATTAAAAGATCTTCGAGCGTTCCTTGCAAGTCGGGTGGGAACAGAGACTCTTCAAGCTCGAATGATTCAGGAGTTTCGAGTTGTTCCATGAAACATGGTGGTCCAGACTTTAACGAGTTTGAAATGCCTCTGACCTCTGGACATTCACGGTACCACTATATGGTCCATAAAAGGATGAGAGGAAATCTGTCAGGTTGTGTGCACTCCTCTCTGCCGAGGAAGTCGAAGTCGTCAGATCCTCTCAGAGATATGTCAATGCAGCTACATAAGGCTGCGGTACCGGCAAAGTCGTCATCTGCTGAGGCTGAAGTACCGGTACTACCTCCGAAACAATTCAAAGGTCAGTTACGGCATTTTAAGCACTATACTCATTCAGATATATTATAAACAATAGATAGATGATATCAATTAAATAATTGATGGTATGAATTGAATGGTAACAAGTTTTAGAGGTATATTTCCAGCAGTGGACGTCAGTCAGCTGGAATGATTACGATAAATTTTGATGATGACGATATTAATGATAAACTAGCAGCAGCTGATATAAAATATTTCTTAGCCCATTATTCGATATCCTGACGTCAGGATTGTTTGCAGGTGTAATGGACACGCATAGTACGTCGAGCGGTACCTCGGACATGTCCGACTACATCGAGACCCTCTCGATGACGTCATCACACTCCTCCTCCGACACACAAACGGGTATGAGGTAAGTATCTGTGAACGTATCTTTTCTGTTTAAAGATGTTTTTAGTTTTAATACATTTTCTAAATCTTCGTATAGGTAAATTAAAAGAAATAGATTTTTCATTTAATTTTAAAAATGCTGTTGATGTAAATCATACAAATTAAAGCCTTAATTAAGATTTAAATGAATTTGCTGTGTCTGAGAGAGCCAAATTATTGTAAAATGATTATGCCGGAAACACATGTTTACTATCACAAACAATGAAGCCCACAATATTGCTCAATTATTACACAATGGAAATTAATCTGGCAACCAATCTATTTTGGCCCAGTTTACATCGCCCGCTCGAGAGCAATATGAAACCGATCATGTATGTTCGAGCACAGATATTAAAACTGTGTTTTATTTGTGTGTGCCTTGTTGCTTTAGCGGTCGGTTACTGGGGGTTGGGTTTGATTCTCAGTTTAAGTAAAATGTTATTGGGTTTTCGATTTAGGTCTTCTCAGAAAAGGTGTCTGGATTGTGTACACTTTTACTGGTAACTGGCTGCCTTTTCAGATGTAGCGAAAGGGCAGCCGGTTGCCCATGCATGCATCATGAGTTTAATGTTTTGTCAAATGTTGACCATCGTGGAGATTGACATAAGAAAAGAGAGGCCTTTACCCAGTAGTGGGTAAATTCAGGCTGTAGATGATGATGATGATAAGTCAAATTCTGATAGACAATACTGCACTCTTCTGCCTTCTAATACAGGCGTGAATTTCTGACAATAGTATACACTGCTATTGCAAATTTTGCTCGCCCTGGGAATTAAATGCAGACTAAGGCAGTCCTTATAATAAAAATATCTTAAAATACTGTTCTTCTATTTTACAGACTAAGCCGACAGCCCACGAACACGCTTCGGCCGCGCTCGGGCAAGGAGTACCACAACATTGACCCCATCATCACCTCCATGTACAAGAATGGAAAGGACCTCGCCAACTACACGAATATTCCTTAAACTATGACTTACAATCCAACGTGTTTTCAACCCAAGTTTAGATTGTTTATTTAAGTTTGAACTGGTTGGTTTGGTTTTGGAGAATTTTCGTGGAACTACACAAAGTATTATTATAAGAAATAGTTTGGCAAAATCTGTTGCAAAATCGTAACATTCCGAGTTTACTCCTAACTAAGTTGTGGTCGGCTTCAGTTTACCAGTGCACAAGTATTTTATGTAACTTCTGCAACATAGTTACACGGGAAATGACGGAAAGATTTACACTAAATAAGTTACGAAACAATTATTCGGAGTGTATCGAAAAATACTTACAAATATTTTGTCGATGTTTTCAGTTAGTACAAATAACTTTCATATTCGGAATGAACAATTTTCAAAACTAAAACTGCCAGTATGTGGTTAAGACTTTAGTAATATTATTGTTTTTAGTGTCAACAATGTAGCAAACAGTTTTGATAACGTTATTTAGCCATTTGTTACCTACTTAGTAATACTTTACATGACAGTGCTCAAGTTATATACCATTTTGTTATCCCTTTATTATTTATCTACGCATATAAGACTGAATGTTTAAATTATTACTTAATTTATTAAAAGAACGAAATCTAATCTAGTCATCATCCGAAAATGTAATATTAAATGTAAAATAAATGTTTACGTTTATCGTAAATGGGAAACTGTAAAAATTTTGGATAATTTTATTAAACAACGATTAATTTTTAAACAATTTATAGTCACTAGTTCATAACGCGCATTTTATACGAAGTTTTACTGAGAATTGATTATTTTGTATTGTGATATGTCAAACCTTCAAATTATTAAATAGCTATAATACAAAATCAAGTCTTGTTTGAATGCTATTACATTTTTATTTCAAATCTTAATCTTAAAAATAGTAAATTGCATTTTCAACTAGTTTTACACAACGAAACAACAGGTTTGCAAAACAATAGTAGTTCTTCGCACCATTACCGCAATAAAACCATTTACTTGATCGTTTGAGACGGTCTCAGTAGCTCTACCATGAGTAGTCATAGAAAACTTACTCGCTAACGTTGAACTCGCTAGCGTGCTAACGTGTATCAAATAGATTTCGATAATGCTTGCACCATGAGATTTACGGAGTCTTACGCAGGCGCTAATGTAAGCTCGATAGATTGTGTCGTCTAGCTAACTTCACTCTACTCATGTTTTGTTTCTTTCTTTCCCACTAATAAGAGGAGAGAACGATATATACACAAATAAACCGACAAAATAGAAAAGTTGACGGTTATTAGACTACTTATAGTATTTAGTGGTTTTTGAATTTTTATTCCTTATAATATGTCACTGTCGTGTATTCAATTTGTAATTTTGTTTGTTGACCTTGTGTCACAGAGCTGTGTTGTGTGGTTAACAGTTTACATTAGTAGATTCAAACAGATTATTTAAAACAATGAGGACACTGTGCCTCAGCTTCAATTGTTCGTAGAGTTCATAGAAAGGTATGTTTCAACTTTCTTCAAAATTATTGTATTTTGTTTTGAGAGAACTGCATGGTACCATTAGTTCTAATGAAACTCGTTGTGTTGACATCAAATCCGTAACATTATTCATAAATATTATGCACAAACCTTTAAGTATTCTTTAGAGAGTCTATAAAGTTTAATAAACTTTTATTCATTTATATTTTGCAATTGGTGGCTAACATGAATTTTCATTTCGGAAAATCATTTCTCGAAATTCACGTTATTCAAGTCGTTGGTCTTCAAATTCAGCGGCCACTAACATATTTCATACCAAATAAGCTTTGCAGACATTATTTTGACTGCATTAGACACAAAAACGTACATAATTTTGTTGTAAACATATGTTTCACACGCCAAAATGCTAGTGAGCTACGTAACCACTATAGTAAGCGAATTATTCGATAGGTTCAGTGAAATAAGTGACTCATGGTACCGTTTTGTATGGTGACAGCTGAAAAACGTTAGTAACTAAAGAATAGATTACATTAGTTTTTAACCTATCATCATCTATAGTGCTCATGTTACGGATTGTAATTCTTTCCGTGACCGCTAGAGGCGCTGTACGATATTTCATACAAATAATTTACGGAGACGCTTGCGAGATTTGGCTGTGTAAACTCATGGTAAAGGTACAGGTAAAGTTCTACGCTTTCGTAGCCCGCTACGAGTTTCGTAGACCCACTCGTAGCACTCGCTACGAAGTGCTACGGGTTTCTTGTTTGACGTATCGCAATACGAACATTGCCGACCTTGTAAATTGATATATTCCTTGTAAGTAATACATTCGTTGCAGCAATAAGTATAAAGTTCCCAGAGAGTAGTGTTATTGTCGGTTAAGATGTGACTTGTTCTATCGTAAGGGTCGTGTAAGGTTATCAAGCCATGAAACGAGCTTTTTATGTACGCTTGCTATGTGATTGGACTATCAAACGAAGTAAATATGATTGTTTGTATTAAACCCGTCTTATATAAAATTAAAAGTAATGTTCGAAATATGTAGTAGTTTTATTGTATGTAGGTTTTCTTATGTTTCCAATCACATATCGAGCTGTAGGCATGGGACTGCGTGCAATACCGCGGGATTGCGTGTTTACGATATACTTATGTATCTGTAGTATTTTCGCTAGCTCTTATACTACCCACATACCAGTCTGTATATCATCCTCGATCTAAATGTATACCTTATACATATGAATAAACATTATAGTAATTTGTAAAGACGAGTTTTATTGGACCCCATTCTATTTAGATGACTAACAACATCTGTACAGATAATCTTATACAGACTGAATTGCTCATCTTAACAACCACATTCAGCAACGTTCAAAAATCGCAATTCAACAAAAATGGAGCCCAATACAATCCTATTTACTGTCCACTGCTCACAAATTGGCTCAAATTCAATTCATCCTCAAATTGCGACTTTGATTCTCTGCCAAAAGAATTAACATAAATACACTGATTGCATAAAACTTTTTATTGTTACCTGGTTTGTGAGGTTGCTTGCACAAAGATGCTTGTCAGTCTCTGATTGGTTGACACAGGAATACCTGTACTTACCTCTCTTTCCAATCAAATACTTCAGATATTTTTTGAGTTTCTAAATGGATTGGATTGGCATGATCAAGGATATTATGTTTGTAACTTATTATTATAAAAATAAAATAATTTTAAAATATAAACAACAGTTCTATAGAACCTAGCCCGCAATACACCGACGTCCAAAATATATCGCTATCTTTACCAACCGTACACGTCATAATTCTCAAGAACGAACAACATAAAACATCACCATTTTAAAAGCGAGCATAAATAGAAATATTCTCCGTTCGAACAACTGAAATGCCAAAGAAAATAAAACTTATTAAAGAACGAATGCCATACAATACGTAAGCAGTAAAGTGGGGAGCATAAAATAAATAAATTCTTAAGTATAAAATAAACGAAGACATAAAAGAATATGGCGGATACTTGAGTTAACAGCTTCAGGACGAATATGCAATCTTGTGCTTAGTTTGAAAGCAACTTAAGTTTTTTACGGTGTTATGACATTTTTTGAGCCCAATATGTATCATTATGAAACAACAAAAGAACACACAACAAGAACAAGCACATTAGAAGGTATTGATTAGTACACCCACGCTTCGTCATGATCATTCAAAACTATGGCATTTATTTAAAGTAGGTCAGTTGCAGGCAGACAACAACAAAATATAGCTGTAGTACCCGTCACAAAGCATACTGTGAATGTACTGAAGTTGCAAATTCCAAAGCGTAGATAACAATACGAATAATTATACAACACTTCCAAAACCACTTAAGTTGTCCCAAGGTCACGGTGTTACCGTTCTTCGTGTACTGAGTCATTGGTTGCAGATACGACAGCAGTGTGTAAGTATTCGTCCTCGTGAACATTTATCGTTTGAACAAGATTCAAGTGTAGGAAAAGCCTGCCTACTGCAATCGTTCAAAGAGTTCAAAAAGCGTTTATTTATGTAAATAAATTATACGTTATATGCACCAGCAGTTTTTTGTCGGACAATCATCATTGACCCTAACCTTTTCCCAACTGAGTTGGGGTCTGGTTTAAGACTTACCTAATGCCAGAATACCCACAGTTGGCCTAGAGCACCTTCAAAACCCAGTCGGACAATCAGTCTTTCAATTTAACCCTTAATAAGGCATAACGATCAGGCAATCGACAAATAAGGGCAATTTGGCATAGGTATAATTGGTGGAAAACAAATTTTCAGTTTTTTTACTTTTTTGTGTTTTTTGAATATTTAATGAGTGATTAATAAATCTTTAAATAATTTCTGTACAATCATAGAATACCTAACAGTAACAACATATTAAATTTTTGAAGTGAAAAATATGGTGGGAAATATATTCCCTTTACCCTACAATCAACATTTTTATTTGTTCACAATAATGTCAAGGAACACCACAATAATGTCATCAAGCGCCATCAAAATATTTGCGGAATTTCCTACTATCCGAACAAGTTACCAGAGACAAAAATGTCAGAAAAAAAACAATATCAAATTCCATCAATAAGAGGTCGGGTAACGTCGTTTCAGGACGAAATGAACTCTCTCTGCGGGTAGTTGAAAAATTTTCGTCAAAAAAGCGTTTGTAAATTGCGCGCGAACTTTTCCCGGGAACATTTTTGGACGTATTATTTTTTTTAATAATTTCCTCGACGCGTTGTATTTGCATAACATTAACATTACAATACACCGGTACATTGTGCTCGGCCGCGCCTGTGAAACAAAGCGCAGCTCGCAAACAAAACCAGATGATAAATATGTTATTTTTGCATTCTCAAGTGTTTGTTTTAGCGAAAACTAGTTAAAACTTTCAGTTTGTTCGGCTGAGTAATTTGCATTACATAATTATGTGGTTTTTTTTTCAAATTAAAACCTCCATATCTACAAACTAATATTGTAAATACAGCGTTTTCCGTATCAACATATTTTGTTTACAGAGGTAAGCGAATTCATTTTATAACATCCGGAAACTAGCTAAATTGGTATAAAACAAAATATGAAGTTGTGTTAGAATATGAACGAAAAGATAAAGGTGCTTTTAACTGTATAATATCAAGCTTCTTTGCATCCCTATTAAAACCAGAGTAGCAAAATGCAAACATAATGAGATTTATCTACCCCTCGTACAAACATAGATACACGTGGCACATGTACCGGTTATAAATTGCTCATAAACGAGGTGTAAGCAATATGACCTCATATACATGACGATAATGTTGAGAGTAATGCTTCTAACGTAATTATACGAGCCTGCTTTATTACCTGTAAGCGTTACACTCTGTGGGTTTACTGCATTAACTCGACGCAGTTAAACTTGAATTATAACAGTACATAAAATGTGTAAGGTTCAACATGGAAGAATGATTTTATTTTAGTCTTAACAATGAATTTGGATATGTACCCCGCTATGGCAGAAGTCAGAAGACTTGCTTCCTTTTGACAAATGTGGTACTAACAGACGAGGTTAGATATACCTATGTACTTCGACCTAACCTATCCAGGAAATACGGGCGTGATAAGTTTATATTTTTACAATCGCGAAGGTCGAGTTGTGTCAGTACCAATGGTTATCAATCCAGCCTCCCCTTATTTCAATTTATTTATTGCTACTGAAAATAACAAAGTTTTTCTCTTAACGTCCCAAACGTTGATTGTAAAGTCCTTTGTAAGAAAGTGACAACACTTTTCACTGAAATCACAAATTCAAGTCAAACTTTTTGTTACTCAAGTTTTCACCGTTAACGAACAATAATTTTATCATTACAAGTTTATTTTTCACAACACAATGCTTAAACATCACTCCTCCTTAATAATATTGATATCAAAATATAATTAGACATTTCACGTAAATCTCATTTCCCAACCACAAAGCCAATCAAATATTAACTCAAACCAAAAAGGAAACTCACGGATCTCAAAAAACAATTACAATTACATAATGGGTATGAAAGGCAAACGATTGCTAATTTCATATTTACTCATAACATCAGCAAATAAAACAACAGTAAGTGAATTAGGGATGCTCAAACAAGCGAGCGATCCCGCGTTGATCCCGCAATGATCCCGGGACGAGCACGGGAAAGGCGGGACGCACAGATTGGTATATTGACGCGGTTAGGTTCGCTGTTGTTGCGTTTAGATCTGATTGACGGTGAATGAAACGCGGATTTAGGTGTAGTGCAATTGAGCATGATAAAAATAATCAGTGTAGCATTCTTCACATTCATCATTTAAAATCTGCTAAATCACTTATTACAGTAGACAAAAAAAATCTTGGTGACTTTAAATCATCAAAATTTGATAAAAAAAACTATTTGAAAACCAAAATTAATTCCTTTCTGTTCCACGTGCAATGGGTGGTTTAGCCATTTACGAAAATAACAAACACATATACGCTACAAGCTACGTCAAGGGACTTTCATCCCTCTAAGGTGCCCATCCAGCACCTAAGTGATTACCAAGTAGTGGTGGGAGCGAACACATTTCATCAGCGGGATCCCGGGCCGAGCACGGGAAAGGCGGGCCGGCCTAATTTGTGCAGCGACGCAGCGCAGTTTACACGCTGTACGATTGGAGCACACTCGGTGACATAGGAACCATGTCACTGACCTAATTCTAGCTGCTAGATTGGATACTATGTGATGTCATCAAAAATTGCGGCTTATTTTCTCTACTTCGTCTAAGAGACCATGTAATTTTCAATAGTTGATGAATCTTTCACCCATTCTTTTTTAAAGTTATAAATCTTTTTTTGTTTTTGGTGGGTGGGAAATCATCAAATATATCCCTCCCGCTCTTGGGCAGACCGAAACGGAGTGTCAGACTTCTACTAACTAAAAACCACCCATGTTCCTTCTTCGCCCTATATGTCGAGGCCGCGGTAACTTGTGAACAACCCGCAGCCCCGACGGGCGTAAGTAATAAATCTTTAAGTAACACAACACATAACATAACGTCACGTAGCACGTAACACACAGAGGTCACTCATTAGTGCATTTTTAGTTATGCTTAAGTCCCATGTAATAGGGGCGACCCTATTGCCAGCAATTGGGTACAAATCAAAACTCCGTGGCTGCTATTGAGAACTTCGTGATGGACAAACGCAGGTCCAGTCAGCGAGCAGTGTTTAAGTAATCATAATTAATTTCAAAAGCAAAAAGTAATAAATCCAGACCAACAGCTTCACGATAGTTTGCTCAACACCTAAACCACAGCAATTAACTCTAAACAAAAACATAACACGAACTATTTGTCGAAACTAAACAATAAAACAAACATTCCTCGTCGGAACGAAGTGAAACTAACTGGAACTAGAACAAAGACAAGTTATTTATATAACAGTCCATTCTCTGGCGAAATTATCGCATAATCAATGGATGCTAATGGGAGCGATCACGAACCATTGAGAACAGACCTCACGCACACGGAATAGAATGGTAACAGAAGGTCAGATCCACTGGGGCTGCGGGATGTTCGAAAGATATACCGCGGCCTCGACACAAAAAGCTAAGAAGGAACATAGTCAGTAGAAGTCTGACACTCCCATCAGGGTCATTTGATGATTCTCCACACTCCAGAAACAAAATGTCGGATCCACTGGGTGACAACAAGCGTACATAAATAAACTCGTAAGGAGTGTACGTACACTGGTCATACATTCACTAGTACGTGAATAAAGAGCAAACTAACATAGGAGCAGAGCAAGAGAATGTTTTTTTGATTTTAAGTTTTAAGTTGACTATTTTGGATCGACTGTTCAAAGACGCGTGTGTTTGTGTATCTATACAATATAAAGCCGAACTTCTGCACCCAGCTTTTCAGCGTCACTACTTAAACGTTCAAAACGCCTACTATTCAGCGGCGGTGAATAGTTAGACGATTTGTTAACTAAATCTCTGTTAAGTTGCAGATTAGTGGTCCAGGTGCGCGTAATTGTCGATTTATTTCATTACCTAAGGATTTGCAGTTGGTGTTTTTAAATTAACTTTAGTTGGAAGTGGGCTAGTTGAATGTCGGGCTAGCTAAATCATCACTACATTTATAATAAAACAAAGTCCGTCGCCGCATCTGTCGGATCGCGATAAACTCAAGAACTACTGCATTGGTTTTCATGCTGTTTTCACCAATCGATAGAGTGGTCCTCAAAGAAGGTTTTAGTTTAATTTGACCGACTTTCACACCGGCGAAGCCGCGGGTATCAATTCACAATTTTAATTTACTAAAAAGTAAACACTTATATTTTATTGTTTGTAATAAAAAAAAACATCTAGGTATTAATTACTTTTTACACATTAGTAAAGATTTAAATATCTTTTGAATTTCAATTGACTTTTTCTTTTATCTTATTTCATTTTAAGATTAAGTTAGAATACTCAGTTCGCATCTTAAATGCGATCTTAAAGATATTCCACCCTCAAAATAAACACTGCAGGTTAGCTATAATTAATCAGGTCACTTTTAGAACCGAAGTGAACTCGTAAAAATTCTGCAAATACATCGAATAAAAGTCGATCGTCAAAGGGTTCTGAGGAGCGAAGTGAAAAACTTTTAATTGCCTTTCATTAAATGGGCTATATAGGTTGAATTTTTACTGAAAGCCTTGTGTAAATAACCGCGGTAAAATGTTCGGTAAATGAGCGTCTTGCTTCGATGGTTAAGAAACTCAATTTTTTTTTGAGTGGACACTGTTTTGTGGAGATGGAAATTTTAACAGTCCACGTAATTTTTTGATGATGCTTCTTTTTTCCATAACTCTTTTACTCCAAAGAAAAGAATAAATTAAGCACGTGGTCGTTTCGATTTTGTTGATCTGGTATGAGCTTAAGTCATAATTAATTGACAGTTAGATAAATTGCGTAGACCTTACATTGTAAAGTGAATCTATATCTAATTCGAACAACAAGAACATTAAAGGTTTTTCAGCGTATACATATGCTTGTAGCATAGCCCGATCCTATTAAAATTTACGATTTCGAAGATAAATCATTTTTATTTCCCCTATCGCTAACCATCCCCACGTTGGCCATCAATTTGAGTTCGGCAACAATATAGTTTCCTGGCAGCCATACCGCCGTAATGATACCGGTCCGATACCTGACCCGTCAAACTGTTAGCGGGTTAACTCTAAACAAGACCTATTGTGTTGGCGCGCTGGCAAATTGCCGATCAGCCCGGTACACCACTAAGTAGGCTGTGGCTTTTGAACAACGAATTTTCTAGTAAAATTTTTGTATCCTTTTTGAGTGACTTATGAAATATTTGTGGTTGAAGAAGAGACCAAATTCATTTCATGTCGGGCTGGTTCGTTGAGCTTGGCCAGTTACTATCTATGTGGTTTCTAATTTAGTAACAAGTACGTATTTGGTAGGTATTAAATGCGTCGGTTTCCCAAAAACTAGAAAGTACAAAAACAAACAACAATATAAACCATGTAGTTAACCACGTAACAAGCAGTTCACATGTAACAGGAAAAAAAGGCCAGTTATTTAAATTTTCATGGAACATGAAAACTATCACTAAACATAAATCATCACACCCAATGAATGTGGTTATGAATAACAGCAACGGATGATTCATTATGAAACGAAACGTGTTTATTTGTTCCACTCTTCCAAGCCAAACCTACCTCACAAATCGTTAACTACATAAGCAGATTCAGTTAGCCGGCCATATTTCACGCCGCGCACAAACAAGGGGGATGACAGAGAGCAACGCTTACATGAGATAAACAGGATTGAATCACGCAGCATCCCCACTGTCCTACTGTGCCGTTTATGAAGCTAATGGCAGAAGAATACGCTCATAATTCAGGATGAATACTTACCTATGGAGAATGATATCGAGGGGATGGAAGGGATAAGAAATTGGTTAGTAACGATGTGTTTCGTAAACTAGATGAGCGGTAGTAGATGCTAATACTTAAAAGATAAGGCATGGATAAGAGAATAATTAACTGTTTCAAAGTTGAAAGTCTAACTGCCGCACTCAGAGAGCTTTAATGATTACTTAGGCCATCACTTAGTAATGGTTTTGACACATTCTCTCTTACATAAATATGTCAAACCTTTACTTAGTGACGGCCTAAGTAATCATTAAAGCTCTCTGATTGCGGCAGTAACTGCGGTACTCAGAAATATTTAATAATTACTTATCGCTTAGTAAAGATATGAACTGTGAAAACCTTTACGAAGTGATGGCCTAAGTATTCATTAAAGCTCTCTGAGTGTGGCAGTAAGTAAACTAGGGAACCAGCAATATTTTTTTCGTTCTAGACCATACCTGGGAACCCCCTAGTTACGGAGATATTGGTGGTCAAAGTTCCAAATTTTGCACAGCTGTTTTTGTAAATAACAGTTTTCAGGTTATAACTTTACATAAATTACCCTTTTACTATTCAAAGCATCCACTAGCGCAATGTTTTAAGAGTGCTATATTGAGTTTTACCGTCAAATGAGATTTTTGACCCAAAAAAAAAAAGTAATTTCCCATCACAAATTTTTGCGTAGGGGTACTTAGTTTGATGTACAGAATGCTTGGTTGACGTAAGTGTGAAGGGTTAATTTACACCCTTTATAGGGAGATACAATTTGCGTTGTTACTAACGACTATGAACATTGCAGTAAGAGCTGGACAAAGTTAACGACGATGTGGACGATCAAGATGTCGTGGGAGGAGGCCTAGTCCAGCCATGGAATAGTGCCTACTAACAGTACCTACCTGACAAAAACTAAGTTAGGACTGAAACATGCTGCGGGTTGTTCGAAAGAGGACACAGAGGGCTAAGAAGGAACATGGGTGGTTTTTAGTCAGTAGAAGTCTGACACTCCCTACCGTTACGCCCAGAGCAGAAGGATTAATTTGATGAATAAAACTTCCAAAAAAAAGGACTGACAACATAAATAAATAGTTCATGTTAAAATTCAGGTTGAAATTAATGGAGACAAATAAAATCGAATACTCATTTCTGTTAAAATCGTGATCACATCTTAGTGTATCCAGTGATCTATCTCTTGAGCCATGGAGTGGGGCAGCAGTATAAAAAGTCGTAAGAAGTAGGGTACAGTGGGGTACAGTGGCACATAAATCAGAGACTGGCAGTCGCGGCGCCCGCCCTCCTCTCTCCCGTATAACTACTGGATGCGGAATCTTGTTCTGCGACTGTTAATATCAGGTCGTTTTATTTTAGAAAACGATTTGATAAAATAAAGGTTTCTGTATCAGGTAAAAGATTACTTAGAAGTACAATTTGGAGAGGTGTCGTATGCTGTGAGCTTCATATAGCATCGAAAAAACGATGAAGAAGAAGAAAGGGCTAAAGCTATGCAAATGTCGTAATCATAATAATATCTTACACACCAATTAGTACCTACAAATGTTGGATCGTTCAAGGTTAATTCTGTTTACCGTACGGGACTTGTCACAAATTGTATCGTGAGCAGACAGACCGTCTTGCATTGGTACAAAAGAAAGAAAAGCCGAAATAATTTAATTTAGAATTCCTGACTTCCAACGGAAAACAAGACGATTAAACAAACATTAACCGTAATGAATGATCCTATTATAATTATGAAATTAACTCAAGCCTAATAACTGATTTTAATTTAAGTCCAAAATCTGCTGAAAATAAAACCCAAAAAAAATAACTATCTCTTAATTATTTTGCCACAAAAAATCCCCAATTACGGCGGTCCAATTAGATTTTAGATCCGCTGAACAAAATTAAGTGGGATATTAAAAGTGCTGACTTCGTCCGGGGAGACTTCGGCCTGCCAATTATAGAATTAGCAGCGAACTGATCAAGTGTCTCTAGAGAATGGCAAACGAACACTAGCTTGGAGGACGTTATTTGGGAGAGAGAAATGTCGCTTTCTTGTAAGGTAGTGGAATGGACATAAGAAATAAGTTTGCATGTAGACATTTCCATTATCTTCGATGAGCTTATTGCTCAATCAGTCCTTTGCCGTCGTTCATCTAACTGTCTCAATAATACAAGACTAAAACATATAAGCCATCGCCTTACAACCAAAGATCAGTTACGCGGCGATAAACTCCACAAATTCAAATCCCGCATAAAAGTTGTGTGACAATAACTTAGTCGTAAGTGGGTCGACACTAGTCGGCAATACTCGGTACTAACTAGCGAAAGATTTGTGCGACTCGCACGGTGAGCAGGACGGAAGTAGTCGTCTCGCTCCATCATTAGGGCCACCATGTGAGTGCCGCGGGTTTTATTAGAGGGGACCAGACGGACGAAAATTATTCACAAATGGAAATGAGACAATTGGTAGTCTTTGAAAGAATTGGAGTTATAGGGACGAGAGGGGCTGCTCTTTGAAGATGCAATTGGGATAAATAATAAATGCTTCAGCAATGAATTGAGTATTTAAATGGGCTGCTGTAATGCGACATGGGTAACCAGTCACGTAATCACGAATAATATACGATATTTCGGCAGATAAGTATTTATTTTTCGTTATAGCGTTCTATGCTTATTTGTCCAGCAGTGGACGTCCTTGACGTCTTATGGCTGATAGTGACATTTTTATCTGATATCAAACAGATATTTTTATCATAAATCAACTGCAAATATGTAAAGAGCAACATAAAAATGACATTGTGTAAATCAATTCCAAAATGTAACAGATTTTTTCTCAAAACAAACAAAAAGCAGGATCACCGTACGAGAATTAATCCGCACCACCATTGATTTTGGCAGATTCCGGCCCAAATTCAGGACAGGCGCGTCCCTAAAAATCGTGTTACTCAACTCTAGGTCCCCTATTAAGAGCGAATGTGGGTCAACGTTTAATCCCATTACAGAATTGACCTCTGTAAGGGTACCTATTGAGTTAACTTGGCGAAATCTTGATGAAATTCCCGTAACACAGCCTCGTATTACGGGAAACATAAAAATTATGGAATCAACTGACTGAGAAATCATAAAAGCCATTGCTGTTTTTTGTTTTGTAGGGAATGTAGAAATGTGGAAAAATGACTACTTTGTATTTGTTTTGGGCTTGTAAGCTAAAAGCTTTGCTCTAATTATAATGAAGTATTTTCATCAGAATCAGCTTATAATGATAGGACACAGGACTCCTCTCTAAGAGGGAAGGAATGGGCAATAATCCACCACGTGGACCCAGTGTGAGTGTAGTGAAGTCTCTTCCCTTTTTTTTTTTTTTTTTTTGGTGGGTGTAAAATCATCGAATAACCCCTCCCGCTCTTGGGCAGAGCGAAAGGGAGTGTCAGACTTCTACTGACTAAAAACCACCCATGTTCCTTCTTCGCCCTCTATGTCGAGGCCGCGATAACCGTTGGACTACCCGCGGCCCCGACAGGGAAGTCTCTTCCCTTGGAGTAAGGTTTCGGCTTCCTTTTGGGAAAGGTAGTTAATTTGTGAAGTCCTGACCTATTATTATGGTCAAGCTATTTACGCCATACACTTATACGTAAAGGGATAATAATCTATATAAAACAAGAATAATATAAAATGGTGCTAAGAAACAAACTCCTCGTATCGAACAAAACAAATCAAAATGTTATTGCAAGCGTAAGAGTTCACAAAGTGATAAATGCAACCATTCCAGTTTTGGCAAACGAATGGGGATTTCAAGTAAAAAGTCCATTTTAACATAAACAAGTACAGCAGCTCAAGTCATCATATTATTAATTTAGTTAAAAACAAACTGTTTAGTGGAATAGCAGCACATTTTTTACGTGTTTTTAGGAACTGACGTGGATAATGAAAATCTAAAACAAAGCCCCTTTGTTACGCCACCAAATGTATGTTTTTGTATTAGAAAGACTTTTGTGTTCCCCGGATTTCAGGTCATGTAATATTTCAGAACTGTCTAAAGTACACCTGAATTGAGAACAATAACTCATAAGCTCGCAAACTCGACGGAGCAACAGTGCTATGTCGCAAACAAAACAAAAATTGTTGGAACCGATTGATTTATAGAATTACTATTGAACGCGCTCCCTCCGGTGCGAGGGTTGCCTTCTAAGCCCCCACCCTCCCGGGACCAAGATTAGGGTCTACAATAGCGAAGTGAACCAAAAATTTACATAATCTTGGTTACACCGGCGGACCGTGAATCCAAAGGTTGTGAGGGCGAACATTTTCGACTTTTCAAACGATGGCAAATGGTTGCGGTCTGAATCCCATAGGTTGTTATCTGTGAAAACCTCCTTACCTGATAGTAATATCCCTCGTTGTGCGGATTTACAAATGTGTTGAAGTTGTTTCGTGTGTGAGTAAGAGCTTTGCGACGACAGCGTGATGCCAGCTAGCAGCCATATCCGTTGACATTAAGTATTCAGGTGACAGATTGCGCGAATGTTCGCGTCGGGACACACTTTTAGCATGAATGTGTTACCTGCCTAAAGTGACTCACAAACTTGGAATTGGCACGTTATTATTTATTGCCCTTGTTTTGTTACCACTTATATTGAAATGTCTGAACTTACCTTTAGTACTGTTAGAAAATTGGCAAGGAACACAAAGTTTGGAAGCCTATTCTAGATTATGATATCCTCAGTATGAGCACATCGCCTGTAAATATTCATCGTTTTACTTCACTAGTTCTGCTAAAAACCGTTCAAACAGACACGGGTTTGTATATAAACCTCAGAAAATAAACGCCGTTTGCATACATAGCGGTAAAAAAAAAAAGTGTTTTCGGTCCGTCACGTCTAACAATCGGTATCGAGAAGTCGGAGTTTTTATTGATTCTCGACGCGCACTCTGCGGTTGCCCTAGTCTTGTGGGTTACAAAGGGAGTGTTTCAATAGGTGATTTGGTATAGGTTAGACGTAGGCAGTGCTGTGTTCCTGGTACTATTGTTAGAAAGAACTGGTCTGGTCGGTAATTGAGGTTAGTAATGATCGCGGTTAGGGTTTTTTGTTACACTGTCTGTATTGTCTTTCAGCAGTGTACAATGTTTGTGAACTTTTTGTGTAGCTATTTTTATCTATCTAAGTTCTACGTTGCTTAATGCCGTTTAATAAAGAATAATTTATGGTCATATTAGGAACGATTAGTTCATTATTTTTCGAAGGCTTAGTTTTGCTTAATTTTTTTTTCTTTTTTAATTGGGATAAGGACTAAAAATTACGATGAGAAGTATGGAAATACTTCTCAATTAGACTTCATCTTAGTCGTAAGCCCCTTTTAAGCCAGATTATCTCCCACACAGTCCATCCATCGCTTCTTTGGTTTTCCTCTATTCTTGCAGCCATCGTACTAGAAACTTCACAACATTTTCCTCATTGCATAGTTACGCACAGTTTTTTTAAAAGGTTTATTGGCACTCATGATCAGTCTGAAACACTGAATCAATCCAATTTTCCCACGCACTATATCGAAAATTGTAAAAAAATTACCAATACATAAATCTTTTAAAATCCCGACCTACATTGATTTAAAAACAAAATGTTTTTAAAGCGCTGTAAAACGCTCACGTGAAGCGTTCTTATAAAATATTCAGCGGCACTCAGCATCGAGTGACGTCATGGGAATGTAGAACATAGTCTCGCAGCCAGGTCAGGATTCATATGACGTCTGCTCTATCAGTTTGTGAATTACTCTATTGTAATAACGATGGATAATATGAGAAATTGAATGGATTCTAACTAATAGAATTTTCAATTTCTTAGAGTGATTCTATTTCTTATCTTCCTTTTAAGTTAACATTAACATACATAGTGCGTGAAACTAGACTAAGCGGTAGTGGCGGATTATGGTCCACTCTTCCCGTCTTAATGAGGATGCCTGTAGATGCCACGTTCAATCTGCAGAGAACTCCAGATTTTTTCTGACACTTAATAAATGTGTAACTACTGCATCAATCTTCAAAGATTACCAAAATTATACGCCGTAATTTTTGCTTACATTTAGTCGAGTGGTGGCTGACTCGATTTTAATACTACATGGTTTCATTAGAACTGCGACTGCGACTCTGCGAGTGACTGCAATTACATCAGGACATTCCAGTCGAAATTTTGCAGGGTTCATGGAGCGCTGCGTCTGACTGTGGTTGCTTGATTTTGTGTGAGGATAAATGTTCTTTTCAACAGTTAACTTCAATGTGTGGAACACTTGACTCTAGGCTGTCACTAGGAAAGGTCATATTGAGTTGCATTGGGATAGAACGGTATTTTTGTTTACGAAAGACAGATACAGACAGACAGATCTCGAGAATAGATTGTCATCACTTTTATAATAAACTCACACTTGTATTGTAGTTTACACATCTGCAAGGTTCATTGAAATTGGATTGTTTGCTTTCGACTTGACCAAAACAAACAGGCAGAAAAGGTGAGTCTCAAATTGTTTCAAGACCGACTACAAAACCCAAAAGAAAGTCGACTCTGCCTAAATTCTGTAGTTGCGAAACAGACACAGACACCTAGCACAATAAACTACAGCCAGTATCACGTTTAAACCAGTACACGCGTATTGTAGAAGTAAAGCGCTGTACAGCGATACATACAAAGGGGCATTTATTCTCAATACCAGGGGTATGTTTCTTGGAACCGCTGAGCGGTCGCTGGCAGCGCTCCAGGCGCACTCGACCGTTTTTTAGCTTTCAATTGTTTTCTCTACTGTTAATGTGCCGCGCTTTTTATTGTTCGCGAGCAGCACTTTGTTACTTGAAATGTTTTAATTTGTGAGACTTTTTCTTATTGTTTTATTGTGGTTTATTACTTTTGTTGAACGGGGTTAGTTAGGGGTGGAGATTACACTGATTGTGAGCTGTTACATGTTGTTATGTCATTGTCCTGAAATCCCTAGTAAGATACTGATACACTAACATAAAGAAGATGACGGGAACAATAATTTTGCGTTATTATTACTTGGCCGTGGAACGTTACAACGCTACCAGTTTTTATGGGACATTATTAGTTAAGAGTTCTGTAGACTAATTTTAATTGAGTTTTCATTATAATGTGTACATAATTTACTTGAGAAAGAAAAGTGGTGTGTTAAATTAAATTTTGTTACAAATATTGTAACACGAGATCTTATTCTGAAGCATCGTGTAATGTCTTGATTACTTTGAAATTAAGTGACAGTTTGTAAGATTATGTATAATACATCTGAGTTGCTAATTATGAGCCCAGGTGAAATAGCTCTTACCTCGAGTAATACGAGATAATCTTCCAAAAACAATTGCGTACAACAAATTTCAACATTTTCAAACATACTTATTTAGATCTCTTCAACGTTTAAATTATAAAATACATAAAAAAATCTGTCCGTCTTCGAGGTACTATTATTATTATTTTGTCCGTAATAAATAACTATCTCACGTAAATTGTACCAGGGCAGGAGAAATCCTAAGGGGCAGTAGCCGCACTCAGTCGTCGTGATTAGTACGCTGAGTTGCATCTCACATCACTGTGAAACCAAGAGTTACTTCTAATACAATTGCAACGAGGGCTGCATTCAGAATTGAAACATTTTATTCTGTTATGATACGTGATCTTACAAACAAACAAATTTGGAATACTCAATCTGAAAATCTCAAAATGAATTGAGATCATTTGTGATTTTTTACGTATACATGTCACGAGCAATAGTTTCATCAAAATAATACAGAAACTAATGAATTACTAGGCTTCAACAAACACAAACAGATTGTGTACAATTAATTTCATTAAGATCGATTAGACAATGAGCCGCAGAAGAGCAAACAAATCTTAATATTAGTTAAAGTTGATCGGTATAAAGAGCAATTAGAAATTCCACTGAAAGTGGAGGTAGCGGAATGCTCTTAATTAATAATATGACGCCGTTGCTTACTGAGACTGAAGTCGAGTCACACAAAGCAACTGCACAGCTCGGTAGCTTTTGAAATAATTTTAATGAAGATTGTTAGCTGTTCGAGAAAAATTCAGATGAAGTTTATCCCGATAAAATTTTATTATACTTAGATCAATTAGTGATGTTAGTTAATGGGTTCGTTAATTCGTTTTTTATTTAAAGTACAGTCTGTCATTATAACGTTCGTAACGTCTGTATTTAACATTAAAAAAAAAAAAATTAAAAGCGCTATTGTTTATTTGGATAATTATATATTAGCTATACAGAAACTAAAAATGATGTAAAATTGTTATTTCCGTTTTGTAGAAGTAAAACGGAAATAACTATTTTACATGCCATCATCTTCCATTGGATAAAATTGTACTACATAGGTTGGCAGAAGACAGAATTGCAATCTCAGAGTGAATGCAATAAAGAGTTTGAGTTTGAGTTTGAGTTTGAATAATCCCTGAGCAGCATTTCACCAGGTTGTATCTTGCAGGGGAAAGCATTTACCTACGTCCTCATAAAGAGAAGACTGAATTTTCCGTGATTGCTTTGCTTCGCACAAAGCACAAACATAGTCTGGTTAATTCTCGATTTTCATCTTTGTTTGGTAAGAATTTTGTCTAAATTTTAAATATATTTTGGAATCATAAAACGTTTTCGGTTTTTAACCTGAAACTCATAAATATTAGCTACAAAAATGTTGATCCCCAGTACTTAAACCGTATTATTTTTTCCAACCGCATGGTAAAGATCAAGTGATTACCACAGCGGTTGGTATTACGAGAGGTTCCTGAGCTGAGATCGAGGTAAACGGCAAATAAAAAATTAAAACAACGGTGTATATTCCGTTGTACCAGGATTAGTTGGAGGTTAAACGTGCCGAGGTTATAAAAACCTCTGAAAGATTATTGTGAGAAGTAAAAGGGACACAAATAAGGCAAAAATGTTCTAAGATATTTTAGAAGAAAAGTTAACTGAAGACCAAATAAAACAGAATTAAACATAATTCATAATTTTATCCGCTTTCCTGAGAAGCCCAAAAAATATGAAAACATAATGTTTCCCTTACAAAACCCCCACAATCTCGCCATCTTATCCTTAATTATTATATCTTAAACAACCCATCGCCTTTCACACAACAAACGGCGGTAATTAACAAAAAGCGGGAGCCCCAGTTAATTGGGCGACATGTAGCGAGCCCTGCAAAGGCCGCCACTGGAGGCCCGAGCACGCGCCCCCGGCGACGCCACAGCCCACCGTGCAAGGCGCCGCCGTATCCGTAATAACAACATTTTGCCAACTTAATTTGCCCTTAAATTGAACATGTGTGTGTAGGTTTAGTGTTATCTCTAAATTAATCAAGCTCTAAACCTATTCCTGTGTCGAGGTTGCTGTATACCAATTAATCTCAAACTATTATTATTCTGGAAACTCAACCTACGTCATGTTAACCTATTATCGTGAAAACGTTCGACTGAATCAATTCGTACTATTCTATCGAGTTGTGCAAACTACTTCACAAACTGTAGCATCGTAAACATAAACGAGTACGTCACAAACTGTAGCATCGTGAACATAAACGAGTACTTCGAAAAGAATGTTTGAGTTAAACTCAGTAACGACAATTACGAAAATTCATAATTCAAATAAAACTGTTAACTTAGTTATAGTGTAGCAAACGTTATGCGTATCAATCGCGAACTCGGCGGTAACTGACGATTTCCTTAACATCGTTAGGGGAGTCGAGAGGGCGACTCCTCCGAAGGAGGGTATCTCCACTCATAAATCTGAAAGTATCAGTGTCAACTCTTAAAAGTGTTAGGGTTTATCTTTGAGTGTTTAGGATCCTTGTAATCGATATTTATTTAGAGTATCGGGGGTCGGCGATACAGATTCAATGTTTAGAATTTTTAAATATTGTCATTTTCTTTTATTTAAAGTTTTTTAGGATAATTTTGAGTTACGTTAAAGCATAGATATTTATTAGGTATGAATTTTTCTATTAAAATTGGCATTATAATATAACGTTCAAGAGAATAAAATTGCTTTATATTTTATTTGCCGCACTAGTTATTTTCACGCCCTTAGAATACCTCTAGTAGACCTAAATGCCCTCAAAACTCTATTTAGTTAACAAAAGATAATTCATCTTCATCATAAGGCCTCAAAGCTCACACACTTCAGAATAAAGTCCCGAAACTCTTTGAAGTGAACAAAATGATAGAATACAAAATAGACGCTCCAAATACTTCGTGTGATAAAATTTACTTGTCTGAAAATTTCAAAAGTTCGATTCAATTTCTGTACACAAAATGAATTTCGCGAAGTAAGTACAAATTCTTTCTGCGCTGAAGTGCTCGCACGCTATGGCTGAGCAATTTATATAATAACTCCGTTCGACACTAAATAAATTTGAATGAAACTTCGAGAAAACAGTTGGGCGTAACTTTGTTACGACTAAATATATTTGGTCAAACTTCTGCAACAAGGTCAAAAACTATTTATAATCGAATTAAGAGGCAGTTTTCGGGGACAAATGTTCTTACTGAAGACAAAGTTCAAAACATTTCCTTTCAATCCTCACGCTATTGATCTCGAAGATTTGGCAGAGTTCCAAGCACTTACACGTATAATGAAGATCTTACATGCTTCTTTTTTTGCATCCCCAAAATGGCATTAAATTGAAACTATTGGATGTGGGGTTCAGGGGTTCCATATCAATAGGATTGCTGTGATCTCCCGTCGTGTATAAACTTAATGTATTTCGTGATTTAGAGCACGGGCGATGATTGTTTTTGTGGAGCCATCAAGTGGAGGGGGGACAAGTAGACGAGTACTTACTGAGCTTATTGTTATTGCGCTCTGATAAAAAGATATTTATTATGATGGGAAGTTAGCAGGCGATATCTATGATCGATGTTAGTGAGATCGGAGATTGTTTTCGATCTCATTGCTGATAGTGTTTCAATTTTGTTCAGAGATCACACATTCTTGTTGGTAGAAAGTGAGTGTTGATCGCTCAGTGGTTCTGAGTGACTTTGTAAAGTTAGATTTATATATTCTCTACAGCAGTGTTAATAATAGTGATGTTAACAAAAAAAAATCTAACTAGTCCGTCATATAAATTACCAAAAAATATTGGACACGTATTTTTTTCCACGTAAGCAAACAATGCAGACGATACAGTGTTTTGAAAACTTGTGTGACGTCATACTCTAAGACATTAGTATGACATTTTAAGCGGTCAGTGACGTCACCTACCCCCACTCAAATCTTTGACGAGTTTTATTTTCGTCATTTTTTTATTGATTTGTTAAAACAAAAACTACGTATCCAATATTTTTCGATAATCTAACAGACGGACTAATTCGAATCATTTTTTTTAAGTCAGTGAACATCCCTATTGGGAATGTTTAATGTGTTTATGTAAGATTAGAATAGATTAATTTATTTGCCTGAAATATGGTAAATAAATATTATGGTAAGCTTTTTTGACTTTGTAGTAAATAAAAATACTGTTATATAAGCAAATTGTTGTTGGATCATTACTTATGCATTAAAATATGAGACCGTCTATGGAGATGGTCTCTATTTAACCTTGAAACGCAATCACATTTTATTTTCGTGTAGAATGAACTGAATAGAGGAATATTCTATGCATTCAAAATAATATTTTCACAATGTCCGAACCGGTCACCTTCACACATAAGGGGCACCTCTAGAAGTAGTTCAACGATTCAGTTTCTTAAGTAGAAGGCTACCATTGGTGACAGATGTGAGCTATGACCACTCCAGAGGCTTCCTCGCCAACGAGCTCGGTTATAGTATCATTAATGCCGAGTGCCGAAAGCCGAGCCCACTGGCTTTACGACCAGGGACGACAGGGGACGGTGATCAACTGCAATTCACGACGATCCAGGGGGAAACGAGTTTTGAGAATCAGACCCTTCCGAAGATTGAGTACTGTTCGAAACGAAGATTGTTCAGAGAAATAGGAAATTGCTGGTGCAGTTTGAAAGTTGGAACCTGTTCTTTTACATGAATTTGTTTTACCACTTTTTTACTACTTGATATTTGTACTAACGATACTCTATAGAAATATCCTCTTCTTGTTGCAGAGTGTGTCAACGATATTTTAAAATTTAAAATATAGACAGAGAAGTAATCCGTCATCGATATCAAAGCATTTTATGATCCATCCACAAAAATATTCTCAATAATTCTGTCCCTAGCCTAGTCAATACTCATAAAGCATTAACCTAAATCCCTTCACTAGATTCCAGTATCCCCGCACGTACATTGGGTCTAGCTTATGTATCTTAACGAGAAAATAAGACCTTCTTTATAGGTTGGCGGGCTATTGAGGCCGACGGGCCGACGCGCGACTAGCGACGGGCGACGGGCGACGGGCGACGGGCGACGGGGCTACCTTCGGGCTATCTTTCGGCTCGTGTTTCATCTCTGAATGTTTTATTCATCGGACGTTTTGTTGACACTGAAAGTTAAGGGTTTGTGGTGACAAGATATTTTTATGTGGTGTTAGGTTCTTTAGTGGAATGATTTTTCTTGTCATGTCATATTAAATAATCTCATGTATGAGTAGTTGTCTCCTGAACTTGTTAAAATGTTGGCACTATAAGCTTGCTCTAGCAAATACATAGTAGAATAATGTAAATCTCTCTTTTGAATACCAAGTTGTGTGTTGTCCTTTGTTCCAATTGCTCTTCCTTTTGTCGACTTCACGTTCTACAGTCGTATGGCCATTGGTTTAGGCGCCAACGCCTGATAAATAAAAGGAGACCCAAGATTCCTTTCATATTTAAGATGTTTCATTCTTGGTATAATAAACATTGGTAGTGACTAGACGCTTGCAGGTACCAACGTACTTCCGTACGTATCTCATGATCTCAAATCGTGATTATCATTAAGGACGCCCACAATGTGCGAGGTGCTATGATGTGGTCTGCTATAGCAACAGATAATTAGCTTATCTAACAATCTGAAGTCTCAACAACATCTTCAAAGCTTGCGCCGACTGATCCTAACAATGCGATTATCATCTCCGCTTCGGAGACAAAGCCGGTGCGATCTAATTATGTGAGTAAACGAGACAATTAGCGCCGACGACGCTCCAATTCGGCGATAATTAGCTTCTTAAAGCGTTCAGTGGTGAGGGGATACACAGTACAGTGTGTTCAATGTTGTGTAATCGAAAGTTCTAGAATATGGTAAAATAGAAGATGTTGCTTGATATAAATATTCCTGTAAAATTCCCACGTCTCATTGCAAAAAGCTACTGCTGAGCGTAAGATTTTCAACTGGTTTCCCAGATCAGGCATTTCTACCAGAGTTTCTCGGTGGCAGTCTAGATTGATAGGCTAACCTGCCCTGCCCAACTGATAAAAATAGACTCGCCCTTTATGCATGAAACTATAACTAAATAAAATAAATTGCTTAATACTTGCCACGATTTACCGACGATTTAAGTGATAGCGCGACTAACAAAGCAAAGGCATGGTGGTAACAGAAATAGGTGAGTAAGTGTTTACCCATTTTTTTTTGGGGGGGATGGGAAATCATCAAATAACGCCTACCGCTCTTGGGCAGAGCAAAATGGAGTGTCAGACTTCTTCTGACTAAAAACCACCCATGTTTCTTCTAAGCCCTTTATGTCGAGGCCGCGGTATCTCTTACAACATCCTGCAGTCCCGACGGACAAGTATTTACTCTTCAGTTTTACAACTGATTATGATAATCCAGACTAATCTTCAAACAAAACAACAACTGGGCTTATCCCAGTTGTATACGTCCCTGTGTGCCTATTGGCCTTGTTCAGTTCTGTCTCCTGCTGATATGGAGGGAAGTGAAAATTATGTTTTTCCTACTCCTCCGCTATTCTTTTCTGATTAATTTCGTTGCGGGATCCAAGACAGTTAAATCGTTTCCCTGGGACTTCGTCGGGCTTCATTGTCTCGGCGCTTTTCTTGTGGTCGCCACTGTTGATTCTGGCTTACAGGAGTTACAGTGGTTTGGGAATAGTGTGGCGGGCTTGTCCCAATAAAAAAAAAAAAATAAAAAAAAAACAAAACAACAAGAAAATCAGCAGAGTATGTTCAAAAACTTCGTGGTATTATATCCATTATCATCATAAAGTGTCATTTTTTTCCGTAATTATGTTAAATAAATTCGAAAATGACTGCCACGATTTTCATGTTGTTTTACCAATGGATAAAGTTCTTGAGGAGGGTTTTTGTATATTTTGTCTAGTATAGTTTTTGACATCCACGCGGGCGAAACTGCGGTCAAAAAAAGTTTAAAACTAAAATCAAGTATAGTCTCCAAAGATATTGGAGTGAGAGAGGCGTACCTTGGTGGTATTTATCGTTTTATTTATTTATTTATTTATTTATGTACACACAAAATACAAAAAAAGGAAAATATACATATAAAAAATATAAGAGCACAAAGGTACTGCTTATCGATAGGTTTTCTATCGATAGCACACTTTTTATTATCCCACAGCAAAAAATATTATTTAATCAAAATACAGGAGACAGGGAACATTCAGCAAAAACTCGCTCTCCCCAGCAACGTGACAGCACCTTGTTACTTGCTTTAGTTGCTGGAGGGTTAATTAACTATTGCATCGTGCGCTCTGTGTGTAAAATAAGTGAATAAGTTACGACACGACATAAAAACGGACAGAAGGACCGAGTTGACAGGTCTTCGCCTCTCTACTCCAGCGCAGCTCAAACCCACTGAGGTAAGGCCTCCTTTTAAAAAAAGAACGAAATCATTACGTACAGTCTAAATTACTTCAGTTGGTTTGAGCTGCGCTGGAGTAGACTCTTCGAATGATTTAGCTAGCGTAGATCAAACCACCCTTATCAAAAAAAAAACCCAATATCATTATTTATCACCACAATTTAAAACTCCACAGACAAATCTGAAAAAAAATCTGAACAGTCGTATTTCACTATTTGATATTCATGTATGTTTCTTGCGTGTGTGGATGGGTTGATCTTCTAAAACTCTCTTTTTATGTTCTAAAGCTGGACTGTTATATTACTTAACTCTTTGTTCCTATTGTACACTAATCTTGTTTTTGTTCACAATGTCTAATATAAACTTCGTTAGCTCCGTTTAAACGCTTAGTGTTAGTTCAAAGCTTTTCTTTTTACTTCGAATAGTTTAGACGGCATTCGCTGGGCACTACGTGATGAAATAAATAGTCTTAGAGACTAGCTTTCTCGCAACTCCGCCTTTCATGTGAAGTACATTAAATATATAAAAAATCTATTTTGTCATAACATAAGTCATGGTCTAACTCTGTGGCAAATACCATTGAAAACTGTTTAGCAAAAACAAGATATTGTAAGCTGACCATGTTAAAAGCTATTTGTCAAGGCGTGCAAGGGTCACAAACAGAAAAGCAGACAAAATTCAGAATTTTGTATTTATTATGTTCAAGTATGAACTTCTTTTCTCGTTCATATTTATTACAAGTGCTCTGCCGGAGGAATCCTCTGTTTAAGACTCGTCTTATAATGAGTCTGTATGAGTTATATATACATTTGCCGAACTTCTTTGTTTAGTAGTTGTGAGGATACTGGTTAACATGACTTTGTCATTTACTTCAGTAACGTAACTTATATGTTTGTAATGTTAGACTGTATGCCAGGTTAAAGGTATACCAGTGACGCTGATCGTAACTGGTTTACCGTAAGGTCCAGAACAATAAAATTATCGCAATGACAAGGAAAGCTGTCTTTCAATTTCGTTAAAGTATTTTCATTTACATTATATTTAACAACGAAGACTAAAAAAAAAAACAAAAAAGGCGTTACGTATAATTGGTCGTCAATAAAATCTGTAAGACGAGTGAGGCACGCCAAGCATCTGCCCATCGTCTGCCAGAGGGACGGCGGGGTGTGTGGGGAACGGGGGTGTCCGCAAAAAACCCGCTCCTCCCTTTGTTTAGCTGTAAGCTCGTTATTTCACCCTTGCCTTGTGTTTCGGCTTTATAGCTTGGTGTTAAGTGTAAATGATTAGCGGAATACAGAGCGTGAACAAAGGTTGAAGAGTTGACAATATAATTCATTTATTAACTTATGCAAAGAAAGTAATCAAAATTATAAGGGCCATGTAAATGCAAATGATTTAAAATCCTCTTGATTTGCTATTCGAAAAATTCAAATTCATAATTACTGTGTCTACCTATGTAATGAAACCCTCAAACCGATACCCAAATCTAATATTTCAAAACATAACATAATATCACGCCTGTAATCCCCGAAGGGTTTGACAGAATATTTGTAGCATTAATAAACATGATAACCCTTCTAAGGGTACCCATGCCACGCTGCCGCTCGTGCCACAGACGGGGTCCGTGAGACCCAACGCGCCCTCTTTGCGCGCCGATGAGTTTCTTTCTTTTATTTTGTTTCCTCTAAGCAAATGATATTATATCGGGAGTTAATTTTATTGCCAGATGCCGAGCGGATTCACCCCAAATCACTTTTATCCAGTTCAAAATTTATTATATTTTTTCCCTTTTTATTCGAGCTTTTTTAATTTTATGGGCGGCTTTCACGGTAACCGTTTGACAAAAAAAACTCTTTTGAATTAATGTAAAGTAATAAAATGGTAATCTTATTTTGAGTTTAAACAGCTGTATTAAGTACAGGACTGCAAACATCTAAAATACTTTTAAAGTTAACATAACAGAAGTTTTAGATAAAATATTAACTTTTCAAATTAAATGAATGAACCAGAGCTTCGGGCATCTATTGAGGAAATTTTGTAATTCAACGTAAAAGCTTAGCTATCAGTGCACCGGTTCCTTTTGACGTCGCCAGCATTTCGCTTTGCAGCGGTCGTTTTATCGAGCAAGTATTACGGCACCAGCTTAACGATCGGCCACTCTCAAAGACCTCTCGAAGTCCCACAGTTCTACACAACATATTCAAATACACGCCTTTATTTGACAAAATATTTTGAAGACACAAGTAAAATGTATGTAGATGTTTTTCTTTTATTTATGAAAACGTCTGGTGTCTTTAATATTTCAAGGTTGTTCTTTGTAATCTTGTTTTTAAAGAATAAATCCGATCGACTCTTATTTGGCATTTTATGTATTTTTGATGAATAATGTGTTTTATTTGCAAAACGTCTGTAGTCAATCAAAATATATTTCTGCAAATACCAAGATGGGTGGTTTACGCTTGGTGATAATTATACGCCCTAATAAAATTAAGGATAGATAGGTAATTTAGCTCGAGAGGTAAACACACTATCGTCAGTATGGAGTAACAAGTGCGGTTTGGCCGGCCACAATAAACTCAAGTGGGCTTTACGCTTACGCAAGACATTGTAGGTGTCTCATTAAAATTGTCGTCTTACATCACCGAGGACGAATGCGGGATGTTACCGGGGCACGGGGGCGGGGGTCTACCATTAACTCCGTCTTCAAGATTACGGTAATGGCGGGGGTACGGGCGACCCCGCCGCCGTTCGCACGGTTAACAGCGGTTTGGTCACAGATTTGAATACAAATACCGACATCGGACGAACGATGTGGAGCCGTATCTTTGCAATTATGTAGATCTAGTCGCTTTGGATGACGAGACGCGCCGAGAAATGAGAGAGATAACTTTTGAAAAATGGTGGCGTTCGAGTAAACGGCTCACTCGCGAGGCGATGCTATAATTAAGTAACTTTCGAAGCTCTTTTATCTATACTTTTTAAATAGCTAAAATAACTTGAAAGCGTTTCGCTGCTTAGTGAATTTTTAACTTCAACAGGTAACTTGAGATCGCTACTCCAGATTTTGTTTTAGCGAGCAGTACCCCGCTCGGATTGCTTAATGAGTGCCTCCTTCAAACTTAGCTAACTAAACAAACATTAATTATTCAGGGTATCGACGTCACTCGCTTCTAATCTAGTTTCTCACAATGCACGAATTTTAGCAAATCTCAATGTGAATTATTAACAAACCATAACAAGTGAATTATTAAAGTGTTAATTTCTCTGTCGCTGTAGCTAATATAAAATACACAGAAGTAATTACACAAACGAAACTGGGAAGAGTTAATTGATATTTTGATATTCAACAAAAGTTGGTGAAACAAGGGCCTTGTTAGAAACGGCCCGCGCGGTCCGGGGGGTGGGCGGATATTCGGAAATCCTTTCGCCAATCTAAATAAATTTAAAACTCGGACAATCGGATTACGAAGCGTCGTCCGTCTCATCGGTGCCGTTCGTCGATTATACGGAATTCACGACACGTTTATTCAATTAGAGTTTGAAGTATTTAGCGGTCGGATGGCGGGGCGCGGTAATGGCGGCTGACGGTCGCCGTTAAAAATTCAAATCGCGGCCACCTGTGCGCCCGGTGGCGCCCGACAAGAGAATCACTTATATTTCTCCCGACTCTCTTGCTTACTTCTGCTACGCTCCTGACTGCGTCTCTTGATACTTCTTATATTTTAATGTACGCAAAATTTCTGTGTAAACGTTTAGCTCTGAAATGTAGCAAGCTACTAATTGCCGTACTCAGACATATTTAGTGATTAATTAAGCCGTCATTAGTAAAGGTTTGACATATTTTTGTATGACAAAACTGTCAAAACCATTACTAAAGTGATGGCCTAAGTAATCATTAAAGCTCTCGGAGTGCGGCAGTTAGCGTTATTTATGTAAGTGTTTTCGTTTTGTTTATCCGTATCGCCGAATGGAATGAAAAACATGAGGTAATTTATACGTTAGATAAGTAAGACTCATTAGCTACGGTTTACAGATCATTAGGTACCTACCTTCTTCTATTACGCTCTCTCTCAATTGACTCGAATAAATGACTTCGTCAAGGTTGAAGGAAAACATGATAAATAATTTTCGCCCAGAGGAGGAGAACTGAATAGGAGATCGGAGCGAGTCAAAAAAAAATATATTTCTAATGACTAATTAGAATCACATTTTTTCGACGTCAGTTAGATTATCGAAAAATATTGGATACGTGTTTTTTACCCGACTGCGGCGAAGCCCAAAAGAAGGGTTATAATAATAATAAAAAAAAAAAACATTTATTTCAGGTATCTTAACCCATATTATACACATGTTTAAAACATTCACAATACGAACAATAAAAAGAGTCACTTAACAGTAATGTGCTGTCATTTCTTTATTTTACTTGATGGTGTCACTACATTAAGCATGCAACAATGGTTAATGTAGTGACAGTCGAACCTCTCAGCCATCATCCTCAGGATGGTGTTGGAGCTGGCGCGGACCCTACGCACCAAGGATGTGCACCGTTTTCGCATCGTCGCATAAAAGCAGTCAATGCGTGCCTCAGCAAACATCCCCGACGCACTGCAGTACCGAGGCAGCCCCAACAACATTCTGTAGGCATTGTTGAATTGGACTCGTAGGGCGCTGTACTGTTTTTGAGTATAGTTAGCCCACAAGGCGCTCGAGTAAAAACAGGTGCAAAACGCTCTGAAAAGGGTGTTTTTTACTTCCTTCGAGCATCGAGCAAACCTGCGAGCTATCATGTTCGCTCTAACAGACAACGCCCTACGTTCCCGTTCTATGTCTGAATCGTCTTTCAGGTCAGAGGTCACCAGATGCCCAAGGTATTTGAAGGTTTCAACCCTGTTCAGCGGTACATTATTTAATATAATGCTAGGGATACTATCTGGACATTTACCCCTGGCCCGAAAAACCATACATTCACTTTTTTTGCTGTTATAGAGCAGGCCATGGCTGAGAGCATATTCCTCACAAATGCCGAGCAGCTTAGACAGGCCACAAACCGAGGCGCTCAGCAGCACCATGTCGTCCGCATAGCTAATGTTGTTTACACAAACTCCACCAACATGACATCCGACATGCGTGCTGCTCAGCCTCTCGATAAGTGCGTTTACATACAGGTTGAAGAGCGTTGGCGAGGTTAACCCCCCTTGCCTCACTCCGCACTCCAACCTGTATGGTTCAGATAGTTCCCCCGACCACCGAACTACGTTGACCTGGTTCCCGTACCAATATTTAAGAATACGAATGCATTCACTTGGCAGGGATGTGTCGTTCAGTTTATCCCAGAGGATATCATAGGAAACCAGGTCAAACGCTTTCGTAAGGTCGAGGAAGCAAGCATAGACTGGTGTATTGCGACTAGTATAGTACTTGACAGTCTGCTTCAAACACAGAATAGCTGTTTCAGTGGAGAGCCCCGATTTGAAACCGAACTGATTGTCATGTATCTCGAGACAATCACTCATCAGTGTGTTAAGAAGACTGTCAAGTACCTTAGACATAATGGTAGCCAGAGAGATGGGTCTATAGTTATTGGCGTCGCTTATATCACCAGTTTTACTTTTTATCGGTATCAACACGGTCTGCATCATAGCTGGCGGTAGGTATGAATGCCCTAGACATATGGAGTAAAACATAGCCAGAACCCTTGGAAGATGGACACCAGCATATTGAAGATGCTCGATACTCAAGTCATCGTGGCCCGGAGACTTGCCTCGGGTCATGGTCGTGACAACCTTCCTAACATCTTTGGCCGTAAACCTTACACTGAGCTCCTGCCCCCGAGTCACACCCTCAAGTTCCGATCGTGATGGCCCCAATGGTGAAGTTACCATGAAATGGCTTTTGAACATATCAGCTATGTTTTTCGGATCAGTAATGCCAGCAACACTCACAGGCAAGCCCGGCCTTCTGCTCACTTTATTAGTAGACTTCCAAAAACTACGAAAATCATGTTTGGCGTGATGCGTTGCCAGAATGTCCATTTTAAGTTGATCACTGTTATTTTGACACCACTTTAACCGGCTTTTAAAGATTTTACGGCTTTCTTGCATCTCACTCCAAACACGACCTGACCTCGGTCTGCCATGCAATATCCATAACTGGAACTTAGACCTGGCCTCCCGGTGAGCACTACTGACATGTTTGATCCATCCTAATACAGGTTTCTTCTTGTGTATCCTCTTGTTACCAGAATAACTGTCATTAGCCGCTCGGCCTAAGATGTCTACAATTTCGTCATACAATCTGTCGATAATAGACTTATGTTCCACGTCATCGCAAGAGAAATCACAACAGTTACATAAATCACTCGGAAAATCTATTAATTTTAATCGTTCGTTACATAATTTATTATATCGTGCAATTTGTTCAGATGTTCTCTCACCCCAACGTATTTTATTACACGGTTCAATATTATTACAAGCTTTTTTAGGTTTAATACTATTTAAATTACAACATATAAGCAAAGGAAAGTGATCCGACCACATGACATCATACTTAATTTCTACATTAACAACTGTTTGCATAGCCGACTCCGTAGCTAGACAGTGGTCTAACCAGCGTCTAGACCCGTTCGCGTCACTTATAAAGCTATATGTATCAGATGATAGTCCGAGTAATTCTATATCGGCACATATCCACTCAGCTTCCGTACAAAAGCCTTTCAACTCGTTAAAAAATAACTGACCTGGATGAGCGTTAAAGTCCCCGAGTAAATAGACTGTCTCAATATGTTCATTATTAATAATAGCACTCACCACACTAAGACAATCCGTAAGTTCCGGTAAGTTCACGACACAATCGGTAGGCATATAAATGCTGAACACTAAAAACGACCTTTGCCCTAACTCCACATTAATGGCACAGACGCGAAGATTGTCACACTGCACTATGGACACATTCTGTAGGATACTCTTCTTCCACAGTATCGCCACTCCTCCCTACCGTTATATCCGTTATGTGTTTGGCGTGTATGTATGTCCGTTTCTTTGTTCCCTCATAACTCGTAAACGGATGAAGGGATTAGAATAAAATATACGTCATTAGATTTGTCTTGATAGCGCGAGTGTCACTGGCTACATTAAAATTAAAAAAGAAAAGAAATTTGCGGATTTTGGGGGCCATAAAGCGTATTTCAAAAATAAAAAAAAATCCGTTACCATCGAGTAGGGTATCAAAATGAAGGATTTTAAAAGGAGATTACAAAAATATATGACACTCATATGTTTAAAATAAATTCAAAGTCACAAATCATATAAAAAAACACAAAAGTTATATCATCTGCGAAGATTTTTACGCGACCAACGAAAGAACAGACACAAAAGAACTAAAAAGTTGGAAATAAAAAAAGTAGTTAAAAAACTAAAAAACCGGCGGCTAACTAAACTAAAAAGCAGGCGGGGTCCACTCTATTTTCATTTCATAATTTATTATTCAAATTAACCTCGCCTGCTTCCAAGTTTTGTTTAATTTAAAATGTGCTTGTTATTTTTTACTTTTCTTTTGTTTCAGTCGGATTTTCTAGTTTTTTAACTAGGTACTTTTTTATTTGTTTATGTGAAGAAAGAAAAAATACGTGTCCAATTTTTTTTGGAATTATATACATATAATGGACTAATTAGTTTGTTTCCCTTATTGTTAAATAAGCTGCTTTTCTGGAAATTCAAAAATACAATAACTTTATAAGTATGAATTTATAGTTCAGGAGGCTTTGAGATGTGATAATTATAAGGTCAACACATTATACCAACTCAATAATTCAACAAAACAATTGTTTGAATTTTATAATACGGCAAAAAATGTTACTTGTTATTTTATAACCAATTATATTGCATCGCTTCATTCTTCAGATATAACATTCACAACGTAGTTCCTCTAACCTACAAGGCAACTTCGCACTTTTTTAAAATACCCTCATTTTATTTTACTTTTTTTTATTTTTGCTATCTGCGGTCAGTGTATTAAGTCTCATTCTTTTTCCGTGCGAGGCAACGATAACACGAATTCTGCGATCCCATATTCCGATATGAAAAAGTTTTAATATAGAATTTAGTTTTTGTCATTATACTTATAGTCAGAAATAATGCCTAAGCGCAGTGCTAAAGATAAAATTGACCGTTATAATAAAAAGATTCGTAAACTCGAAGAAAAGGAACGACAAAATCGCCGTCGTGTGGTGCGGGTTGTCGAATCTTCGGACTCGGATGTAAGCGTCGATAATGACGCCCGTAACCGTAAGTACCTATTTATAAATATAACAAATTGGTGAATAAGTGCTTCAAGTTGGTTTCTTAACATGAAAATCCTTTGTTGCCTTGATTCGAAATCGAACGTGGCAAGCCTGGGGGTTGGCCGTGAGTCAACACGAGGGCATATAAGCAAAAAATAAGCATATCTTACATGAGGTAGCTTAACATATTTGCGAAATTAGACATAGCCTGGGGTCTATCCGAGAGATAGAACGAAGGTATTTTTGTCAAATTCCACACATTAAAATAAATAATTTTATTATTAGATGCCGATAAAGTGGACAACAACGGACTTGCCAATCCACCAGCCTTGGAGGTTACCGACATTCCCGAAATACCGGTACCGGTTCCCGATTCAGGAATACCAGAAACCGAAGTACCTTCGATTACACATGAACTGGACCCAGAAATTTTGTCAGCATTAGGGGAGCAATCTGACGACACTCCCGAGTTTGGGGAAAACATACACGAAAATTTGGCACAAAGATGGCAGCCCATATTAAAAAAAAGGACTTCCCAAAGAGTCAAAGGACAAATTGTTAAAAGAATATCTTGTCCCCTCCAACTGTATTCTTTTACAAGCACCAAAACTTAATGCTGAAATTTCGGCAGCTATTACAGACATGGCACGAAATCGCGATAAGAAGATGGAGTTATCGCAACAACTTCTTGGCGCTGGTATCACAGCCGTGAATAGGGCGATGACTCTCCTCATTACTGGCGAAGAAAAAATTCAAGCCATAAAAATGCTAAGCGATAGTTGTCGCATCTTAACCCATCTTCACAATATGGATACTGAAGCACGTATCAAATTAGTGACACCTGGCTTAGAGAAATCATTCCTAAATGTTATCAAGGATAATGAAAGGGATAGCACTCTATTCGGTATAAAACTATCCGAAAAAATCAAAGCTTCAAAAGCTATTGAAAGGCAGGGCCTGCAAATTAAAAAGCCCTTGGTGCCTCAAAAACCTCCACAGACAGTCCAATCGGCAGTCGCACGACCTCGCTACCAGGAAAACTGGCAAGGTCCTTCGCGATACCTGTCGAACAGGGGGGGGGCGCGGAGGCCAGAGGAGACAAGCCCCTGCAACACGCAAGGCTCAGACAGCGGCGCAACCGAGGTACTCGAACACGAACAAAACACGTGCTCAACCTCAACAATAGAACAGGTACACTCTGGACGAATACGTCATTTTTATTCCCACTGGCTTAACATATCTTCCAATGACATCGTTCTCGAATGGATTCGTAAGGGTTTTTCCATACCATTTTCTGAAACTCCGGTGCAAACTTTTCCACCTTGTAATGTTCTTTCAACGGCAGATAAAGAGGATATGAATGTGGCCATTAAAAAGTTAATTGATTTAGGTGCAATAACAACATGTTCACCTATCGAAAATCAATTCATATCAAAGATATTTCTTACTTCCAAACCAAACGGCGACAAGCGGTTTATTTTGAACTAACCACTAAACAAGTTTATTTCTAAATTTCATTTTAAAATGGAAGATTACAGGACCGTTACTAAATTAATACCTAAGAACGGTTACATGGCTAACATAGACTTAAAGGAAGCATATCTTTTAATTCCTATCGTTAAATATCACCGAAAATACTTGCGCTTTTATTTCGAGGATGATAAAGCACAAAACATTTTATATGAGTTTAATGCTATGCCTTATGGATTATCTATAGCACCTAGAACCTTTACCAAGATAATGAAAGAGGTGATGACGCATCTTAGGAACCGGGGGTATAAATCCGTTCAATACCTTGATGACGTATTATGTATAGGTGATACATATTCTGAATGTCGTGAAAACATAACAGAAACTTTGAAATTATTAGAATCCCTTGGTTTCGTTATTAATTTCAATAAAAGTTCACTAGAGCCAAAACAAACTTGTAAATATTTAGGTTTTATGTATGATTCAAAAAATTTAATTATGTCCTTACCAGACGAGAAACGCGCTCACATAGCTAGTTTAATAAATAAATTTGTACGCTTACCACGCTGCACAATTAGAGAATTTGCACAATTAATTGGGATTCTTACTGCGGCTTGCCCAGCAGCAAAATATGGATGGATTTACACCAAAATATTAGAACGTCAAAAATACTTGTCTTTGAAAAATTACAATGATTTTGATACGAAAATTAAATTATCGAATGTCATTTTGAATGATCTAAATTGGTGGTCAAAAAATATTTCTACGACTTCCAATTCCATAAGGGCTCAAGCATTTACATTAGAAATATTCACTGATGCGTCCAGAACCGGGTGGGGCGCCTGTTGCAATAACGAACGCATTAACGGTTCTTGGAAAAATTCAGAATTAAAGTTTCACATTAATTATCTCGAACTCTTAGCGGTATTTTTAGCATTAAAATGGTTCGCCCGCAATTACTCTGACTGTGCTATATTATTACGCATTGATAATACAACAGCCATTAGTTATGTCAATCGTATGGGTGGAATACAATTCCCACATTTGAATGACTTATCTCGATCTATTTGGCAGTGGTGCGAGGGGAAAAATATCTGGCTAGTAGCTTCTTACATAAACACACACGATAACTTTATAGCCGACGAACAGTCTAGAAAAATTAACATGGACACAGAATGGGAGTTATCAAATTCAGCATTCCAATTGATAACACAAAAATTAGGCCAACCAGAAATAGACTTATTCGCCTCTCGCACTAATGCAAAATGTGAGAACTACGTGTCTTGGCGACCAGACCCCGATGCCATCGCAATTGATGCATTTACAGTAAGCTGGCGCGATAAACACTTTTATGCCTTCCCGCCATTTTCCGTAATATTAAAATGCTTACAAAAATTAGTTTTAGATCAAGCCAAAGGTATTCTTGTTTTTCCCATGTGGCCATCACAAGCCTGGTACCCTCAGTTAAAGAGTATGCTTGTTACCGAAATAGTTATTCTGAAAGCCAATAAAAGTCTTTTATCTTCACGTTTCAGAACCCACCATCCACTTTACAAGTCGCTTACCCTGGGTGCCGCGGTGCTCTCGGGCTTGCGTTCACGCAGCGAGGGACGCCTGCAACCGCTCTCGACTTAATGTTAGCTTCTTTGTCCCAAAACACCGTACAGCAGTATAATGTCACCTTTAAACTATGGTGGGAATTCTGTATACTTAATCATTTTAGCGTGTTTGAGGTGTCAATTCCACGGGTCATGATCTTTTTATCCGATCAATTTAATAAGGGAGCATCATACGGTTCACTAAATAGTCATCGCTCTGCCCTATCGCTACTTCTAGGAAGCAGTATAGGAGCAGACGACTGTATAAAAAGGTTATTAAAAGGCGCATACAAGTTGAGACCGTGTGTTCCGAAGTACACGAGTACTTGGGATCCCCAGGTTGTACTCAACTTTATCTCTAATTGGTTTCCAAATGAAGATCTCACAATAGAATATATCACTAAGAAATTAGCAATTTTGTTAGCTATTTGCACAGCTCACAGAGTACAAACGTTTTCCCTTATCAAGACCTCAAACATAAAAATAAATTCTAGAGGCATTGAAATAATCGTTACTGATATTATTAAGACATCGGCACCTGGCCGAAATCAACCAATTTTATATCTACCATACTTCTTAGATAAACCAAGTATTTGCCCGGCTACGACATTAAAGGATTACCTTCAAGTGACTAAGGAAATAAGACCCGAGAACGTACCTAATTTATTCCTGACATTTAAAAGGCCCTATAGAGGTGCCACGGCCCAGTCAATAAGCCGCTGGATAAAACAAGTGTTGTGTGCGAGCGGCGTGGACGTGACGACATTCAGCGCGCATAGCACCCGCCATGCCGCCACGTCCTCGGCGCACCGCGCTGGGTTGTCCATAGACGCCATCAGGAAGGCGGCTGGCTGGACAGCCGCTTCTCAAACGTTCGCCAAATATTATTGTCGGGTCATACGCGAAGAAAGTTCTTTCGCAAGTTCAGTTTGTTTTCCACCAAACCCAAATTAAAAAGAGACTGATTAATGTCTATATTATTGCACTATATTCTTAAGATTAAAGTTGATTCTAGATTAAGATACCAATGTATTATTTACAATTGATTACTGATTAATGATTATATATTAAAATAACGAAGGCTTATGTTAAATATACCAAGTAAATTAACAACTTATGTATTATTATTAGCAAAACTTCATCTCTAAACATCTACGTTGTGAATGTTATATCTGAAGAATGAAGCGATGCAATATAATATATGATCAAACGAACTTCTCAAGTGAAGTTCGATCGATATTATATTAATCGCTTCATTCGAAGATATAACACCCACCCACCCTATTTCCCTATAACGAAGCTTTTGCTAAACTATAACTATATTTACTCTAAAAAGAATGAGACTTAATACACTGACCGCAGATAGCAAAAATAAAAAAAAGTAAAATAAAATGAGGGTATTTTAAAAAAGTGCGAAGTTGCCTTGTAGGTTAGAGGAACTACGTTGTGAATGTTATATCTTCGAATGAAGCGATTAATATAATATCGATCGAACTTCACTTGAGAAGTTCGTTTGATCATATATAATATATTGAATCCCAAAATTCATAAAGCATGAAACATCTGAGTCGCCTTTCAACACGGCCGCTTAAAAATCATAGCACAGGATCCCCAAAAATCGAACATCCAAAAATACCTTAACCCTTGAGCGGCGATGTGAATGCGCGTCAATATGACACAATGACGTGACGGCGTGACGGCGTACGAGTGACGCGGGTCGCGTGTCACGGTGACAGTTGACGCGAATTTATCATCCGACTCTTGTTATCGACAGAGCTGAGTGGTTGGCTTGACGTGTCGTTGTGTAGTTTTTGTTGGCTGTCTTGTGTTTGTATGTTGTTAGTGTGTGCTCATTTATAGTTAGGCCGCGGGGGGGTTTTAGGGTTGATAAAGCGGTTTCAAAACATGGCAAAATCTTATTGTTTATATGCCAACAAAATAGGTTCAAAACAGCAAAATTGAAAGCTTCCGATCAGCTGTAGAATGAAATAAGATAGAATAAAAATAATCACTGAATTATTAAATACACCTACAAATATGAAATACCAAAGTAATTATAGACAGCTTAATGTGGATAGAAGTATAACATTGAACACGATTAACAAATATAAATAATTCCATTTGCCACAACGTATTTCTGGAACTTATAAAATATTGATGGCAATATGTTTGTTCAAATCTTCATACGGATTGATTCACAAAATCACTTGGAAACAGCTTGTTATGATAAAATGTACGGTTTGTTGACTTTGTATTCATATTCTATAGGTAATTAGTACATTACTGCCGCGGTCTATAATGACTACTTTGCTGGTCGCGCTGATGATGGCCGACAGCGCAGCGTAGCGCAGCTCCAGGCCGACACAGCGCGGTCAGCGTGCAGCACTTGACGGACGAGCTGAGATAAAGGCCGAGACCGTAGGTCGAGGCCTTTACAGCGAGGACAGCAAAGGCTACAATGATGGCCAAGCTGAAAGGCCTAGAGCGTAGCTAGGCTAGCTCGAGGCAATCATAGCGTGACCAGCGAAGCAGTCATTGTGGGCCAAGGTTTGTATAGTGCTTTACTCAAAAATGCAAGTACCTAATCTAAATAAAACCAGCAAGTAATTTAAAAAAAAATATATTAATTAACTAGAATTTTAATTAAAATGACAATTATGAAAAGTACAGTTACTAAAATTCAACACCGACTTTCCCGGTTTGATATTACTGATAGTTTGCGATAATTCTAATGCGGTGTTTGACTGCTGGATTATTTCTTCATTTATTTAGTACATTACTGCCGCGGTCTATAATGACTACTTTGCTGGTCGCGCTGATGATGGCCGATAGCGCAGCGTAGCGCAGCTCCAGGCCGACACAGCGCGGTCAGCGTGCAGCACTTGATGGACGAGCTGAGATAAAGACCGAGACCGTAGGCCGAGGCCTTTACAGCGAGGACAGCAAGGGCTGCAATGATGGCCAAGCTGAAAGGCCTAGAGCGTAGCTAGGCTAGCTCGAGGCAATCATAGCGTGACCAGCGAAGCAGTCATTGTGGGCCAAGGTTTGTATAGTGCTTTACTCAAAAATGCAAGTACCTAATCTAAATAAAACCAGCAAGTAATTTAAATAAAAAATATATTAATTAACTAGACTTTTAATTAAAATGACAATTATGAAAAGTACAGTTACTAAAATTCAACACCGACTTTCCCGGTTTGATATTACTGATAGTTTGCGATAATTCTAATGCGGTGTTTGACTGCTGGATTATTTCTTCATTTATTACTTCATTTAAATCTTTTTTTTTTTACCTTTAGACGTACAAACAGCTGTGTTTTAAGTAAAATCTTTTTGGAATTGATTTTTTAAAACGTTGAAACGTCAAAATAGCGGCCGGCAAAACATTGCCGGCCTGTTAGAGCGGCCAGCAAAACTTTGCCGGCCGCTCCTTGAAACAGACCGGCAAGGTCGACTTTGCTCAAACAAGTTTGTCAAAATAATGACAACATTACATGCATTTTTGAGTAAACTTCATTTAAATCTTTTTTTTTTTACCTTTAGACGTACAAACAGCTGTGTTTTAAATAAAATCTTTTTGGAATTGATTTTTTAAAACGTGGAAACGTCAAAATAGCGGTCGGCAAAACATTGCCGGCCTGTTAGAGCGGCCAGCAAAACTTTGCCGGCCGCTCTTTGAAACAGAACGGCAAGGTCGACTTTGCTCAAACAAGGTTGTCAAAATAATGATAACATTACATGCATTTTTGAGTAAATTAAATTATCAGTGTAGGTATACGTAAACTGACAGAGTATTGGAAACTAGTAGGTAATACCTAAGGTATAATTCTGCCCTATTTTGTGTAACAGTAGTGAGAACATTTTGTAGTATACGCTAATGCTAGTTTATTGTAAAAAACACTAAACTAAATACGAGAAAGCCCTTCTCCTTTCTTTGTCTAAATGATATGCCTTTAGACGGACGTATGTACGTAGTTTCACGGCTCCCAGCTGTCACGTCCCAAACTCACTTATTATGCATGAAACACAAAATACCTCAATAAAGTTGTTCGCCAAAACAAAACACCCGCGAATAATAGCATCACATATCTGTGACAGACGGACAGACGTTTACTCAAGCGGGCTCTATACTACCTCGAAAACGTCCCTTGATGGAAATAACTTCAAACATAGAATAGCAGGGGAGTGTTAGCCGCGGGCTAAACGTGTTGTCTTCATCATGGCGGTCTAAGTGACCATTAAAATTCATTTTTAGAGCCTGCGGTGTGGCGGGCGCAGGGTTAGATCGGATGTTCTTTGCGTATACAAGTTGTGTTTTGTGTTTTTGTTAGTGCTGTGAGGAAGAGACCTGGTGTGTTTGGTTATGGCGAGGTGCTGCAACGGTACACACAGTCAAAATGAAGTTAGAAGTCATGTTCAGGTAATAAAATACCGGTATATTGTCTATCCAAAAGAAGATTGTTTTATGACATTAAGAAAACTTTGAAAACAAAGAAGCTTCTATGAATTAAACCATCACCAAAGAAAGCTTTTTAAAAATTATCCTACTATAATACTAAAGGATGTATTATATGCAAGTGATAAGTTTAGCCAAAAAGTAAATTTTATCATTTAATTAATAAACACAAAGGGTTAAGCAATAAATTACATTTTATTCGACCACAAGCTACTAAATTAAACACAAACAATGTAAAAACTCACCCGTATCATGTTCACACATCATTATGAGCTATTTAATTGTTTTAATTTGCTATTACTGACTTATTACTTTAATTATTAATTAATTACCTTATCAACGGATAACTATTAATTATTTTGTTAGATTTCATGACCTGGTGTATAAACGTGGGTGAAGCAAAAGGAGTATGTACTTAAGTATCACAGCAGGTTATTTTATGTAGTTTCTGACCCCATGGGAAAAAGAAGAAGAGAAGACGAAAGTTTAAAAATACTCAGATCCCATGCATGGCGGATCTTTATAAACAATAACGGATAAAAAATACCTATGCTTTAGGGTTAAATTTTTCAAAGCTTAACTCTGCAAAAAGGAAACAAAGGTAAATTTTTAGAATCGATAAATGTGTTTATAAATAATTATCAGCAAATCCTTTGTAATTAATTACATTATTTGTAGACTCTTCTCAAGCACATGTTCCCATTTAATCACGCACCATTACAGCCCTTCACGAATCTAACATATCACTACAAACAACGCGTTAATATCACTCAACCACCATAAATCAGCACTTTGAACTCTGCTCATCACATAATGAGTTAATGGCGCGGATATCTGTTAAGGAGTAAACACATTTGTACGCACGCTTCCGTCTAGCGAGGGATCACAACGCACCGTGGAATAGGAGAAAAGCAATGACATTAATAACATGAGAGGCTGTTCACAATAGATGTGTTATATGTGATGCATTCACTTCTCCTTTGAATTATACGTACCTACTCTATAAACTTCCCTTTAATTGTGTAGAATGGTAGGTAGGTACATAGCTTGCTAATTATTTCTAGCACTTTACAATTAGATGGAGGTTCTTGACAAAACAACTTTTCGGATTTGCCAGTTTTTTACTGCAACTATGTAACACTCCGCAACCAATAACTGATTAAAATTGTAAAAAAAACCGTGGGCGACACACGGACAGACAGACAGACGGATGGACAATAGTAAAAAAAAGTGATCTTATAAGAGTTCCTTTTTTACCTTTTGGGGTAACATATAAATGTCTATTAACTACTACTTACCAATAAAGTTATTTAACATATGTATATGTATTTATATATATACCCTTTTTTTTTTTTTTTTTGGTGGTTGTAAAATCATCGAATAACCCCTCCCGCTCTTGGGCAGAGCGAAAGGGAGTGTCAGACTTCTACTGACTAAAAACCACCCATGTTCCTTCTTCGCCCTCTATGTCGAGGCCGCGATAACCAGAGGACTACCCGCAGCCCCGACAGGCGTCGGCCCTTTCGGGCCACTCCCATGTTGCTGACATCTCTTTGAGGCGAGCGTGGAACACGAACGCGCCGTCAACACGGCCTGTTTTCGTCGTGAGACGGACGGACGGCGAGTTAGCCCATCACTCACCGTCCACAGGCCCGCGTCTACGGTGGCCGGAGGTCATCGCGGGACCCCCGACGCCCGGAGCGCCACCCGCGGCGGCTGGGACGAGAGGTTCTCTCCCTCTCGCGTTCCGCCACCTTCTTCGCCAGCATCACTGCTTCGCAGAAGGAGGCGACGGCGTCCCATTCCTCCTCGCCCCGGACCATGGCTTGCACCAGGGCCGGGCGCGAGAGGTCGCCGCCGCCGATCGCCGCTACGAGAACACGGCGGGGCTCCGCCCAAGCGGGGCACACCTCCACTGTGTGCTCCACCGTGTCCTCCGGCCGATCCTCACAATGGTGGCATCCGGGCGTTTCCTCCCGCCTGATTCGGTGCAGGTACCTCCCGAAACAACCGTGTCCGGTGAGGACCTGCGTCAGACGGAAGGTGAGGGCGCCGTGGCGCCTCTCAAGCCACTCCTATATATATACCCTAAGCCCGTAATTATCTGAAGTTTCATGTATATATCTATGCTACGAGTACTCGCCAGCCGCGGTTACTTATCGGGGGCTTGATCAGTTGCGGCAACGGAACACGCTATGGCTTTTATCTGACTGTCCTCCGAGCTCGCTAGTTTATGATGCACTCATTTGTGGGAGGATGTTTTGAAAGGAAAGTGTGGGAGATTAGGCGTATAGAATTTGTTAGAACCGCGGTTTTTCTGTAAGAGTGTGATTTCTAAGGATTTTATAAATGTTGTTGTTGTGCGGAGTCATACCGGCTTATCTGATACGCCGCATTAGGTGAAAAGCTGACCTTGAGTAATAATGTTACACAAATCTGAACATTTATATAGGTAAGATTCAGCAGAGCCGGGTGGTAGTATAGACAATATGCAAATACACGTTTGGGAAAATACTTGGGAGTTGTCCCGAGCTGACACCAAGCGGCCCAGCTGACTCCGCCGGCGGAATAATATGCCGATTGGCACAACTCAAATTATTGTCAAGTACCGTTCGAAAAATTAGTAGTAACTTCCCCCAACATGTCATGTTATTTTCACCTCTTTCTATCCAGTATAACAATTATTTGACACGTAGTCAATTTTTAAAACAAATGCTGCTTGAGCTATATTTCCGCAGAAACCACATCACAAAGGTTTGTCAACACATAACATAAATGCAGACAGACATAAAAATGTATGAATGTGTGTAAAACTCACGCTTTTTCTCGTTTCTGGGTTAAAAGCGCGTCAAAGGATACCGGGCGCCTGATTACAGAGAAGGAACAGACCGAAGGTTCACCTGTTAGCAAAAGTTTCACACAATGCACCTACCATTTATGCCATCCTAACTTCAAAATACAGTCAGGTACCTAAAATGAACTGAAACTGACGAACCACAAAATGGAACAGTCCTGAATGAACAGCTAAACCAAAAGAAAACAACTGGAAAAGTGCAAGTTGGACTTGCACATGAAGGGTTACGTACCAACGTAGTAGGGAATCCCCCTTTAGTTTGTGTTATTTCTTGTTAAAGCGGCAACAGAAAAACATATTTTATGATAAGTTTGTTTTTCATAGTGTTTGTATGAATGACAAATTTATATTTGCGGTTTTTGAAATGAGCTAATCTCAAATAGTAATTAATGTATATCGGTAAAACCAACTTTAGTAGAAAGTTTTCATTGCAATCTACAGCATATATTTCTTTTCGATTTTTCACTGTCTTAGTTTAAAAGTAACAGGGAGATCCACACACACATTTTAACATACTTTGGAAGTGTCTATCTTTCAAACGATTAACTTTGAGAAAAAATGGCTTTAGGAACCTACATGTCAATTGTAAGACCTATCTACAGACACCCCACACGAATAGATTTTCTGAAAAAAGTTTTTTTTGTTTCAGTTCAACTGAGTGTTTTTGAATAAAAGGGCTGTGACATACGGACAAACAGACAGACATGACGAATCTATAACGGTTCCAATTTATGCCATTATGCTACGGAACCCTAATTAACTTCCTCTTACCACATGATAAGCGTTTTAATATCTACATGTTAATTTATTGGTTTTTGCCAGTGTGCCGATTTCCAGGACAATGATTACACATACATAAAGTCACGCCCTTTTCCCATGGGGGTAGGCAGAAACCACAGAACGCCACCCGCTACGATCCGAACATACTCCTTTTGTTTCGTCCGCATTCATACATCTGGTCATACGCGCACGCCGGTTACAAGTACTACGCACCTGTCGACCGCAATATTCTCGCAATCACGTATGTCCAAAGTGAACCTTCTGTAAATGTATTCTGTGTGGTCTCATTAACAGAGCTCGAATTAGTGCAGCTTGCAACTAACGCGCTCTTCTAGCATTATGCCTGTAATTCCCGACGGGGAAGCGAGACGTTTAGGTACACGCAGTCTGCAGTGATCCTGATTTTTATTTCATGATCTTGGAAATATTTGCAGACAGGATTTGCAAATAACGCTACAAGAACACAAGCATTTTGCAAGCAAACTAAAGTAATAATGGTTTGAAAACTTCATAGACAAGTAAACCACGCTTAAACCAAGACATAAGTTAGCCACAATCAACCCTGAACAGAGCCGTCTTACTGCCATGAGCCGCTCATTACACAAACATGCAAGAAACTTCAAAGTCCATCCGCCCAATATCAAAGTGATGCAAGTACGTATTAATATTCAGCAGTGTTTCTACCGACAGTCGGCCGGGTGAGCGGGATAGTGGGATAGCGGGATGGCGGGGTTGGCGAGGCGCTTGCATCCTACGCCATGCAAATGTCTGCCCGCGGCGCCACCGACTGATTGCCTCACAGACCCACGGGACAGACGGATTACTGCAATTATACACTCATTTGTTGCTATTTACAGATGGATGGAGACTGTTCTCATGTTTTAATTGATATCTACACTGCAAGGAACATTGAAATGGCAAACAGTCGATTTCGAAGTCAACAAGGATGAGTTTTGAGTGATGCGTGCGGATGAACGCTCCCCTTGTCCTTATAATATAAATGTCATTGCAAGTTTATTTTGAATTCGAATGAGTAATAACTGGCGTTGTTATTATTTTGTTTATTGTTTTTAAAGTGGAGATGCAGTTTTGTGCTCTAAATACGAATATTGATGATTTGAAATTGCAAAATGGCATGCAAAATATATTATGAATAAATAATAGTTAGCTATTGTTGGCTGATAAATATATTGTAGTTATTTAAATAGTAACTAGCACACATGCACCATTTCTAATCTGTTTAAACAAGAAGTAATTCCCATCCACATTTTACACAAAAAAGTGTTCAGCGAAACGACATAAGATAAACTAAAATATCTTCCAACTCCGGAAAACTTATTACTAAAGCGTGACTGCCAGAACTCCTAGTTTTTCATTAACGTACAATAACTGAGATCGTAACATCCTCGTTTTATATTCCAACTCATGCATTCTCATTGTGAGTAATCGGGGCAGTGGCTGGTTTGTGCCTCGATTGGCACGCCGCGTGGGCACGCCACTGGCTCGCCGTCTGGCAATGTCTTGGCTTGCCAGTAACTGCCAGTAAGCCCGCACTTGGCACGCTCGCTCTACTACTGAATCTTAAGTAAAAATCGCTTCGGCGAACCTACACACCACTTGATTGCGTTTAAATTTAGACGTAGTTTAAGCAGTTTAGTGATATCGCTCGGAATGGCTGGCTCTAAGATTATCGTACTATATAGACTGCTGAATTAAAGATCCTGGAAAGTATTCAAGTACTGCGTATGAAAACTGGTTTTAGTGAACTCTAGCTTCGAGAAAAGAAGTTCCAAGATGCACACTACGGTAACAAAAGTTGAAAGCAGAATAGTAAACAAAAGTGACTTTGTAATGTTATCTCTGCACAAATTCGCTCCACATCTCTTTGTAGGAGCACCTTTGAGTGTCTGCAATTACCACTCACGTCCCGCCCAAAGGGTGAATATCAATTTGGTTCGTATTAAGGTTTTAATAAACCGTGAGCCTTCAAAATTACACTCCACGAGAGTAAAATACACGGTGTAAATGTAAACGAGGGGCTGCCACGTGTTTGGGTCCCTATAAATAACGAGTACCCAAGGGTCTCGTCTTTGGGCCCGCGTACATCTAATTTTAGGTGCCCTACGACGCACCTGGGCCCCTGATTAATGGGTTCCGTCTATTTTGTTGGGATATTTAAATACCTGTCTGGTATTTGACGGCGTCTTTAGCAACCCTCGTGAAGACAAGTGGCACGAATTTATTTGGAGTTTGTTTTAATAAAGGTTGAGGAGCTATGTGGAAGCTTCCCCGCCGCTTGCGATCGAGGGAGCGATTTTGGTGATTTATGGAATAATGCTTTTAGATATAGATAGATGGAGAAGTACAATAGTGTCGTGATTAATGGTAAGGTGATATATCTACATAAATCAAGTCGAGATACCGATGTTTCACACAGCTTCATAAATCCATGAAACACCAAGTTTATTTTTGGAATAGGTTGATTAAAAGTGCAGTGATTTTGTAGCTTATGGAAACCAAAGCTTAAGATCAGGGTAAGGATAAGGTTCTCTGAACAAAATATCTGCCATACATGATTGTCTTTATATCCGGATTAACATCGATGAGTACCAATGATTGGTCGACACCGCGCTGTCACCCAGTACTGCACGGCGCGGCTTACGTCCTGACACAAACAGTGTTGCGACCAATTTGCAGCGCCTCCTCCCACCGCTCGCCCCAGCCCGCCAGCTCACACCCGTATGGATTATCACTATATTTACCGACATAGGGTATAAACTTGCTCGTAGGTACTCATTCTCAGTCTACATATTTATTATAGTCTAGAAGAACGGTACGATGTGTAGGTAAAAGCTATCATCATAATCCACAGCCCGACTGGTGAAGTCGCTGCTGGGAATAGACCTCTCTTTGCTTGTGTCAAGCTCCACACTCTACTGCTTCATCCAGAATATTCCCACAATGGTAACAATGTCGTCTGAAAAATTTGTGACATAATTCGGAGCCCACACCATGAACTGTACTTACTGTTATCGTGGATAACTATGTTTTTTGAGTGTGATTAAACATACTGAAGAAAGAAGGCAAGCGAGAGGTTTGAGTCGAAATTAAAGCACTTAGCTACCAGATGCTACAAGTCGGTTGTAGCCGAGGAATCCCAGTAATGTACTCAATTGAGTCGCTCTCATGCCTTAATTAAGGAAATAACCAGTGTCTAGCACTAAAGGACCTCGCGTGGTACTACGCCGCCATAATCAAGACTTTTCGACGAAACCATGGTCGCAGCTGCGTAATGAACGAGGTTCCGAAAAGTTCAAAAATTACAATGCATTCATTTCATGTGCTCCTTCCTTATCACTATATTCATTTCCAGAGACCTAGACTAATCTGATGTCCCATTGTGAGTTCTGTGATGACTAGCAAATCCAACAGCCAAAAAGTGGCCACGCCGGGTACACTATAATTATGAGTTTTATAACAAGAATTGCGAGTATGTCACGCACCACTGTATACGGTAAACTCATTCGCTTTATTTTTCCCATAAAATACTTAGGTGCGTGTTCAACGAGAGCATGTAGGCAGTACACCCTAAGAAAAGAAAACCAATAGAGATTGTCTAAAAAATCTCATGTGTGTTTTGTGCCATACAGAACCCCATTGTTTCCACCCGGATTGCACCATTTCATTATCTGTCCTCCATCCATGGATTATTCACAATACTTTATGAACACCATGTGTATAAATATTGTGAACTATAATTTGTTTCTCCCCTAACACATAAGAAAAGAATTGAATGTTTGCATTATTTATAACATTATGTTTTTATTTTAGCCTCATCTCCGTACGTTAATTTATTCATACTTGAGCGTCGTTGCATTTAGAATGGAAATTTTCTTTGTGTGTGCTTTCTACTTTTTGTTATGAGCATTAATTTTATTTAGCGAGTATTTAATTCAAGACGGTCGCTTCTGAACAATTTAATTTTAAATTGCTAATTCTACTTTTTTAACGATGTTGCTCTAGGATTTTTCTTTGTTGTGAATGCGATTAATGAAAAATATACGATTCTTTAGAGAAACTAAACTACATTCGGAATTTCAGAATGTTTTTCTTATGTTGCACGTTAATAGGTAATGTTTGAGATGATTTATTATGGTAGTAATTCCAAAGATAGAGGCCGTACCATGTCGTCTCGAAAGAAAGCGGAACAAGACACTTACCCATCTATGTCACAACAATCGCACTCAAATTCCATATTTCAAACATAACAATAGGAGAATAAAAGCAGCTCCAGCATGCAAGAGAAAAATAACCGAGCAATCTGTAACAATATCTTAAGCGTAATGTATACCGGGTACAATGTCAACGACAAAAAGACGGTAATGGCTGCGACAAGCGTCGCGCGTGATTTATGTCGTGTCGCGTTTTGTCGCGGGGTCTGTGGGGTCTGCGGGGTCGGTGTAGCACTCAGTGACGTCACGGGTGACGCGACACACATCAATCATGACACGTTTGGGGATGTTATTGAGTGACTTGACCTACTGCACTATTGGGGGTTTGTGGCTTAAATATTCATAGATTTGATGCTCTGTTTGGGGAACTTTAATTGGTATTATAAACTACGATTAATAAGGGTTGGGCGTCAAGTGGAGGCTACTATTCAACGTATTTCTAGCGCATGTTTATCTTTTTATAAATCCCTTTGTTTTAGCGCCTATCAATAAATGTTAATCAGCTCGGTTGAACAGTAAATTGTTGCGATTACATAATTGACAGCACATTTTCGTATCTGTTTTCATAAGTTTACATTCCCTAAAAATTGTATGTGATCTATATTCTGTAAGTAGATGGCGGCAAGTAGGTATTCCTTATACTTTACATTAATTAGCCAGTATTTTGTGACTGTCTGTAATAAATTATATAGACGTAACCAATCTAGTCACTGATTTAATTAATTACTGAATACTTCAAGAAATAAGAAAATAAGGTAAAAGGTAAAAGCACCTATTTGTAGTTGGCACTAATTAAAAATATCGGCGAGCCACTAACTTACCTCCCACTTTCACTTAGGTACTACAAATTGATTAAAAGATTCCAGCATCGCCTTTCAGAACCGTTCAATAAAATAAAACAACATTTTTCCACCGACGACATTCGGAGATGACAAACGTGTCTTCATTCTAACTCTACTTAATTAAAATTTTAATTAACGAGTCGACGGGCTATTAAAATCTCTGTAAAGATATCGCGATAAACGCTTGGTGCCGCCACGCTCACGCCACGCAGCCGCCCCGCTCCCGCCACGCACCCGCGCCGCCACCGCACCTCTCTCAAATATTAATAACGGGTTATCTTTGTGCCTCGCTAATGAATCGCGTAGTTGAAATATTTGCAACAAGATGAACATAAAGTTTTATATTGATCAGCGCTGCAGCCGCTTAGAGATTGTATTAGCTAATGTTATGAACAAAGTTCGCGCCTCTAGGATCAAAAGATTATTGGATAGTTGGAAACCTGTTTTACTTATGGGTGGGGAGCATCTTCCTAGAATATAATATGAGTGAACTGCAAAACTGAACCCAGCAAGGGTTGAAAATAAGTCAAAATTGTGAGTTGAAAAATACTTAGGGTAGTTAACAAAAAATTCAAATTAGTCCGTCATATAGATTTCCAAAAAATATTGGACACTTATTTTTTCTTTTTTCACATAAACAAACAATGAAGACGATAGGAACAGTGCTTTGAATACTCGTGTGTTATTCTTAGACATTAGTATGACATTTTTACCGGTCACCACCAGTGTGACGTCATCAGCCCCCACTCAAATCGTTGACGCGTTTTAGGTTCGTCAATTTTTTTTTTGATTGGTTTGATGGAACAATAAATACGTATCCAATATTTTTCGACAATCTAACAGACGGACTAATTAGAATCATCATCATCATTTCAGCCGAAAGACATCCACTGCTGAACATAGGCCTGCCCTAAGTGTCGCCATATTGACCGGTGTGTCTCGCATCCAGCGGGTCCCCGCAACCTTCACCAGGTCATCGGTCCACCTAGTGGGAGGCCTTCCAACGCATCGTCTTCCGGTTCGCGCTCGCCACTCCAGAACTTTCTGGACCCATCGGCCATCCGTTCTGCGAGCAATGTGCCCTGCCCATTGCCACTTAAGTTTGACATATAGCAACTATGGAATAAGTGTGATGAACATATTATTTCAAGGGAAGTAACTATAAACAGTGACCATGTTGACATTGAACGGGAGCGTAGGGCTCTGTCGGTCAGGGGTCATATGTTGGCACGAAGATTTGCTCGGTGTACTGACCAATTAAAGGTAACGCTTTTCAAAGCGCATTGTGAGAGATTTTACTCCGGTAATATTTGGGTCACTACCCGAAAATATTGCTAGATTTCCTGCTCGTTCAATACAATAATGTTTAAAGATTGTTGTTGCGATTGCCTCGTTTTTGCAGTGTCTCTGAAGTGTTTGCGGTTAATCATACCGATTGGTTTCATTAATCCGCAAGAAAACGGTTACGCCTCAACAGGCAGTCACAATAACGTCCAGAAGGCTGTTGCATCTGATACTTCCTCCACTATAGTAAGGCGATTTGTGAGAATACTGTCTTATACAGTATTTCGTTGTCCTAGTTGTTATAGGTATATTGGCTGTGGGTGGCCCTCTAATTAACTCATCTTTAGTTAAGTTACCAACAATAGTGTTTTATGTCAATACCTATAACTAACAATTTATGGATCAATTCATCATCAGCCTATAATGCTCCCACTGCAGGGACTCAAGCCTCCTCTTTAGGAGAGGGATGGGCTATAATCTACCACGCGGGTCCAGTGCACAAGTCACATGACATGTTTTCTCACGATGAAAAACCTTCACCGTTTTGAGAGCAGTGGTGATGAAATAAATTACACAAAGTGTTCGACCCCACGGCTTACTATTCGTAAGTCGGGGCCGCAACCACTGGGTCACCATTGTTCCTCATGGATCAATAATTGTCCGAACTAAAATCATTTATTATAAAACACAATGGCCTAAAGATTATAAATAACAGAGCCATTTTATATGAATTATTTAGTTTCAAAATCATTTTCTCGTTACATATTACACATTGGCCCGATGCCACAAATCGAACGGGAGATCAGTTTACCGACTAACCTCGATTTATTGATAACATCATAATCGGGATAGTAATTGATTTAAACATTGATGAACATATTCAATTACTATTCGATAGAATACATTAATAGAATTTTAGAAACGAGGTTAGATTTGCTTTTTAATCTGAGATTGACAGATTAATATCAAAGCGTCTCAATGACAGATAATTACCTACTACATCGAGAAAAAATGTGGCAATGATGATTGGAAACAGACTAGCTAAAACCAGTGAGGAATTAAATGAATGCAAGCAGTATTAATAAACTAACTGATGTCATTTAAACATCACAACAGTCAGAATGAGTACGCCATAATAAAACCTTAAAATCGAATTTTAATTTTTAGTCTAGGAGGTTGAGCACAACATACGAATATCTTTCTATGTACATATTACATAGGCAGTATAGAAATACTGACACATCCATTACCGGGTTACCTCCGTTACGCGGACGCAGTGACGCACTAAACCAGCATTATGGCGGTAATCTGCAATGTAACCAAGTTAACGCGAGCTGCAGTCAACGGGTTTTATTTAGCATCAGACGCACTGTTTGAACGGTGACTATCAGTTACTCTAACTTTTATAATATCTAGACTTATTTTTATTATGTTTGTTCTGTTTTAAGTAAATGGCTCATCAATTTTATTTCAATAAAAAATGCTAAGACGTGTGACATACCTAACCTACCTATTTAATATTAATATTAATATGAACTTAAACCTTGTGGTTTAGAAAATAACTTTGAAAATCGGACTACATTTGATTATTTTTTTATGAATATTTACCGATCTCGGATCGGTAAATATTCATAAAAAAATAAGATGAAATACGTACACACGAATACTAAACCTCCTCTTTATTGGAAGTCGGTTGAAAATGGCAAGTTCCCTCACACAGAGAAGAAATCTGAATCCCAAGGTAGAGAGAACACTAACGGTTAATTATTCTATTTCACCTGAGTAGCGACCAATTTAAATGGGACTTAGTTTCTCTGGATTGTTCCCCAGCATCAAATTACTCACAGGAGCCAAAATTGTTTTCCAAGACAGATGACAGAGTCCTATATTCTCATAGTTTTAACTTTGTTCCTGATATAATTATTTAAAAAATCTTAGTTTAGCGGTGGAATGCGTCCCATTTAGGGTCAAAAACTATACGTTAGATATAATGAAGTTCCCTTTTCACGTCAAAACATTAACTAATTGAACGAATTCGGAGCCACGTGCAAAAGTTAGTGCTTTCAGTAATGTGTTTAGAAAGCGTTTTATGCTAGTCAGTCGTAAATTGAGGTTATGATTACATGTTATAGTTTAGGTTAACAGCCGTTATGCAGGTATACATAACGATAAAATATTGTTTGTTGTGTTAATATTGCGCTGATTTTAGTTTGTTGTTAAAACGTAATACATGCTGGGCCTGACGGGTAGGACTACATAACGTCACCAATCACGATTCTAACATACCTTTTGCTTTGTCCATGTTCATACATCTGATCATACACGTGTGTCTATTATTTCAGTAAACTAAGCTTTTGTTCATACTCAATTACTCACGCTGTCGCTCAGTTCAGCAATATTTTTATTATTAGCTTAAATGTTGTCCCACTGATGGGCAAAGACTTCTCTCATAGTCTTCCTTTCTTCTCTCGGTGCGGTGTTCTCTGGCCAATATCGCACAAAACGCTCTCGGCCTTATTACAAAAGTGGTTAAACCTGGGTTTAACTTAGTAAGTAAGTAAGTAAGTATATTTATTTGCTCAAACATGTGTATACATACAGAACGGTGATATCATGCATGCAAAATTTTATTATAAATTATGTTCGACATGTTTGTCACATACGCGACGTGCAAATATATTATGTTGCTTTTTTATTATTTTTTAATACTCTAATACTATAACCATTTTCAGTTGGTAAATAAATCAGAAATTTACATAGACTCATCAGAAAAATATCAAATTAAAGAAATAATAACCATAATAAAAAATAATAAAAAAATGTCAACTTTTCACATAAAAATTTAAAAATGTCAATAGAATAAAATAAGAATACTATTTCAATGTCAAACTTTACATACTTTTTGATAAATTGTCAAAATTACAATAGCATTATGTCAATTTAATAAGTTAACAAATACATAACCAAATTCTAACTTGCTGCAAATGTCTCGGCCATAAATTCATTAATATTATAATAAGCTTTGGTCGTCAAAAATAGTTTTAATTTCGTCTTCAAGTCTATGTTAGTAAGCTCCCTCCAACTTTTTGGTAATTTATTATAGATAGTTGGAGCCATGCAAAGAATACTCTTGCGCATAAATGCTGTCCGACTTGGATGAAGGCAGATCTGACTTTGATCACGGCGATTTCTTGGAAATTGATCTGACATGCGGGGAAATAACTCTGGATTGTTTCTATTAAATACAACAGTCTCTAAGATGTAAAGAGATGGTAATGTCAATATTTTATGTTGTTTGAAAAAGGGTTTGCAACTGTCCGTGGTTTTTAAACTAAACATGGCTCTGATGCATCTCTTTTGAGCTTTAAACGCTATCTCCTTGTTTGTTGAATTACCCCAAAATATAACGCCATATCGGAGTATAGATTCCGTCATACCATAGTAGGACGTTAATAACGCCTCAGTATTAACAGTTCGCGCCAAAATATTCAAAGCATACGCATTACTACAATTTTTTTTACTTAGAATCTCTATGTGCGCCTTCCAATTTAAATTGCAATCGATAGTTAGCCCCAAAAATGTTGTCGTATACTGTGTCAATAATATTATTCTTATATGTAATGTCAAAATTCGGAAATGTCATTGTACGCTTGCTAAAATGAATTATAACAGTTTTATTTAAATTAATTTTTAAATTATTATTTTCCAACCATTTTATTATTTTTAGTAAAGTTAAAAGTATTTAAATTATTTAAAGTATTTGTTATTTCATCTTTATACAGATCTCTTTGGTTACAAGGTATAGATATAGTACTGTCATCTGCAAAAAGTATCATAGGATGTTCTATTGCCATTGGAAGGTCATTAATATAAAGTGTAAAAAGTGGTGGTCCTAGTACACTTCCTTGTGGAACTCCATACTTAACTTTACGTTCTTCAGATAAGATTTTCTCTTCTTTTTTGGTATTAACATTTAATCTTCTTATTTCTGTTACTTGTATTCTGTCACTTAAGTAGGATTTTAAGAGATCAAGTACATTACCTCTAACTCCATAAGCATCTAATTTTTTTAATAAAGTACTGTGTTGAACATAATCAAAAGCCTGAGTCATGTCACAGAAAATAGCACAGACTGGTTTATTGTTATCCATATTTATTATCACATTCTGCAAAAAGTCATAAATAGCCATGTTAATGGTCTTTTGTTTCCTGAAACCCTTTTGTTCTTCACAGAGAATTTTATTCGCTTCTAAGTAAGCACTCAGTTCTTTATATATGTATTTTTCAATGATTTTAGTAACAATTGGTATTAGTGCAATTGGCCTGTAGTATTCCATTAACTCTCTATCCTGTTTTTTAAACAATGGCCGTATCACTGACTTTTTTAGAGCGTCTGGAAAAATACCTTCGCTTATACACAAATTTATAATATGACTTATGGGTTGGCATACTTCACCAGCTACTGTTTTAATAATTTTTGTGCTGATACTGTCGTAACCCACACTATTTGTATTTTTAAGCGCTAACGTGATCTTGAATATATCAAGAGGCAGGCTTGGAGCCATGAACATGGAATCCCGTCTATTTACAATATATTTCTTGACACTGTCTCCCGATTTAAGAATTGGTTGAATTTTATCGATAAATTTAGACTTGGTTTAACTCGCATGCCGTCTCACTTGAATAATATTCAAAAGAAAGTGACGGCATGCGAAATAAGTTAAGGCCGTCTGAGTCATCACGCCAGCGCTTTCTAGGCCTCCCTCTGCGACAACCTCCGCCTACAGAAACCCAATGCGTCGAGCATAACCAAAATTTTAGTGATTGCCTGCTGATTTGCAAATATGCTTAATTATTTACGTATTATCCTGGTTTGATTTTATAATTAAACCTTACGTGACTTTGTAACGTCACATCAAATATTCCAGATGTATGCACGCTAACAAGACGATAATGTGCATTTCTAATCTCTTTGTATCAAGCTCATAAGCATCTCAGACATTTACTTAGTAACAAAATCTCACATACTTAGATTCTAAGTCATGCTTTCAAGTCAAAACTTACCTTTAAATTTACATACAAACATTTATTCCAAACTTCAAAACACCGGACTCACAAAAAGACGTGCATATTAAAACGCGTGCATTTGCGTCTCGAGTGCCGGCAGCCAGTGTTTACAGTGACTGTCGTCTTGTTAGTCTGTCTGTGTGACTGTCTGCTTGGCTGTGTGGCTGTGTGTCCCACTCAAGGAGCCATTAGCACTGAATGCGTAACTACAGCATTAAAATTCATCTGTACGTCTCTATTGCAGGCAGCGGCGGCGGGAGGCACCGAGATGTAACTGCAGTTAAAGTAGAAATGTTTTAAAGAAGCTCACCTTTATTTTTGTTGTGTACGTCTTCTAGTTTTATGTGAGGTTATCTTGTGGTAAAACTGGAGATTTTTAAACTTATAGCACTGCTTTTTATTATTTCAGGCAATATTTTAGACTTAACTAACATGATTTTTTTAAATCTTTAATTCTATGTCAATCTTTAAAGTGAGCGTAATTATGCACAAAAACCAAGGAATTACTAACCCAAAATGTACCGACTGAAGTGTTCCCAAATACTTTATTTTTTCAAACAAACACATATTGTGATCAACATTAGTTCCTTTCATTTCGCCTTAAACATAATTTACCGTAATTACAAGGCCACCATTTAACCGACGTTAACTAACGGCAGTTAACCCTCCGCCACTAAAGTACTGGCACTAAACAGCGCGCGTTTATCATACAAATGGATTTCCTGAATTAAATCCTCTCTGCCTTCCCACTATTAATTAAATGCCGTGATGCTTCACTGTTTTATATTTCGAGCGTGAGATTCGTGTAATGGAACATTGGGTGGTTATTAACTGCGTGGTTAGGTATGATTATTAAAAACGGTTAGTAAGGTAAAAATTATGAGTAATATTAAAAATTATGAGTAATATTAAGGATGTTACCTGAAGAGAATTACACAATTGTTTTACAAGGTTGCTGGTGGTTGGACTGCTGCAATAATTAGGAAAGGGTTTAATCGGAGGTAACAACATTATGGCAATTAATACACATGTGGCTCTGGGTACACATCCATAGCTGAACAATAGCATATTGTGAATATTACCTTGTGAGAAAAATAAACCGGTTGTGTCAATTTTCACCTTTTTGAATACTTTAAAAATACTATGCTTAAATCCAGGTGGCGATATAGTCACCTTCAAAGAAGTGCGTTTACCACAACTTTTTCAAAGAAACAAATATCTAGTTTATAAAAATATAGCTTTTCATCAATAACATGCATCGAAATAGTTCTCCTCCTATCTACATAAACTACGATACAGACCGACGAATTATTAGGGAATCAGCAGAGTAAATATATGAAGGTCTTCTAGCTCGCCTAACATCATGTCACAAAAGTGACACTGTCACAATTTTATTTAGGGTCCATAATGATCTCAATTATATACTATACCACCTAAGTACACATTATAATAATAATAATAATAATAATAATAAAGCCCTTTATTTCCAACTTGTTAACTTATTTTACAATCCAAATGTCGTTAGTAAGATTGTTAGTGGTCTTTTTTATAGGCTAGTTGTTAGTAATGTTAGTAAAGTCAATCTTTAATTTTTAAGTAAAAAGATAGTTCTTGATACGTGCCTTCTGCCCAGCTTGCTCTATGGCTGTCAAACGTGGACCCTCTCAGACAAAATAAAAAGGAAAATAAGAACCACCCAAAGAGCCATGGAGAGAAGCATTCTTAAAATAAAAAAAGTACAAAAAATAAGAAGTGAAACCATAAGAGAGCAGACTAAAGTTCAAGATGCACTTACCAAGGCCCTTAAACTAAAATGGAAATGGGCTGGACATGTGGCACGCTACAAAGATAAAAGATGGACACTAATAGCAACCAGGTGGAGAGGTCCCACAGGGAAAAGAAATGTAGGAAGACCGTTTAAGAGATGGAAGGACGACATAGTTGAAACAGCAGGGAAAGACTGGCTGCTCCAGGCAAAGGACAGAGGAAAATGGGACAAGCTGGAGGAGGCCTTCACCCTAAGAGGGGTCCAACTTAAAGTACACATTATGGTAAAGCAATAAAGATATTGAGTATTGAGTATTGAGTATATTGAGTATTATGATGATACAGATATTCTCACTTCCTGTCATTATGCAAAAAAAACATGATTTCTATTATGTGACATCGGAAAAAAAGAAAAACCAGAGATAAAAACATTCTCTATTAATTAAAAATGCGCGCTCCAATTGGTAAGTTTCCACGTAACTACCGACTCGTAGCGCGTAGCTCGTAGCTCGCTGCTACGCCGTAGCAGCGTAGCACCGTAGTTTGCAGCGGTGACTCTGATGGGAAATGATTTACATAATTTGATTAATATACAGTTTCATATTTATAGATGTTTTTAAATAATATTTTTGGTATACGATATTTGGATTACTGGTATATACATGCATTTAAAATAGTGTGAAAAAGTATTTGGACATTACTAATGAACTTCACTAGTGAATGTTGAAACTCGTTAGTTACATGATGTAAACATTTACATAGTAAATTATCAGAATATTAATAAATAATACTTAACACTAATATTATAAAACCGAAAGTTGGTGAGTGTGTGAGTGTGTATGTTTGTTACTTCTTCACGTCTAAACGGCTGGAGCGATTTTAATCAAACTTGGTATGGAGTTAGCTGACAACCTGGATTAACACATAGAATAGTTTTTATCCCGGTTGTATCTTAACGTGGAATAATTTTTAAGTTGTAGTGGGCGAAGCCGCTGGCAACGGCGAGTATTAGAATGTTTGTGCTATGAATATTTACAAAATTCCTACGTTGGGGTCGGTCACGTGCTGCTGAAGGATTTGATATATTGCACTTGAATGGGTACTATCACTCTGTCTGTAGGTCTGTTTATCTATATATTATTTTCATAAACGTTGCCACACATTAGAATCTTCTCCTGTATTGTATGTGCGTTTACAAACATTTATACTCACATACACAAAAAGGCCAGACACGAAGCATCCTGTAGCCTGACACTAATATGAAATGTTATGTGCGGGGATCGAACCCGTGACACGTAACGCAACGCAATCAGTGCAGCCACTGCGGCAACTGTGCCGCCAAATACATATTTATTTTTCTTTTCACTTCATAACAGTAAAAAAATATCTATGAAATGTAGCACACAGATAGACCTTGATCTATGCTATCACACAGGATACAATTTTAACCTCGGTAGTGTACTCAACTTACGGATGTGAGACTTGAACAATTAAGGAGGATCTCCGGAAACGTATTGAAGCATTCGAAATGTGGGCATATAGACGCATGTTGGCCATTAGCTGGACCCATCGAGTGACCAACGTTGAAGTGCTGCGCCGTGCTGGGAGGACACGGCAACTAATGATGACCATCAAAAAAAGGAAAGTTGCCTATCTGGGTCACGTATTAAGGCACGACAGATACGAACTCTTGCAACTTATAATGATCGGCAATGTGGCAGGCAAAAGAGCAGTGGGTCGCAGAAAGAAACCGTGGCTGCGCAATATGCAGGAATGGACAGGAGCTAAGAGCGCCGCGGAACTTTTTCGACTAGCAAAAGACCGGTTCGGATATGCGGAGCTGACTGCCAACCTTCACTAGTTGGAGAGGCACTTAAAAACAGAGAGAGTGTGTACTCAAGTGGGATAATTTTCGACGTCCACACGACCAGAGACCAACAAGAGTTACCACCGTGTCGGGTTATTTTTTATTCACCAAAGACTCGTGCGCGAATCAAAAAGAACCCAACGACGTCATTTACTATGATTACCGCAGTCTGAACATTGCCACATTCAATGGCGAGAATTTACTTGAAGCCAACGTGCGAGCTATTTCCTGCAGTTACCGAGTTTTCTGCGAATGTATGAAAGTTTAATCAGAGCTTTCAGCGTGTATTGAAGGTAGTCCCTTTGATTTCTGTGATTTTATGTTACTGGGACACGGTAAACAAAAAAAGGACACAAAAAGTGTTAAAATATTTATTTGTGCCCAAATATTCTTTTTTTGTATATATTATCCTCTTACTGAAGCATACGTTCAAGAGAGTTACTTATTAAAAGTGTATGTTTATTATTCTGGTGAAGTTGACGTCACGTCAGTGACAGCAGTTTGTACTTAATCTGGCCGTAACACGTATAACGTATTATTAAGTTTCAATAGTAAAAGAGGCCAAAAGTACTGGTTTTGTTACCACTGCCGTGCGGTATTACAGCACTTATCTTGTACTAGATTTTGCAGCGAAAGAGCAAAAAAAACAGAAATTTTAGTTGTTAAATAAGGCAATGTTTCGCTGCTGGTGGCGGGTGTGTCGGGTCATTTCGTTCCTTTTAAAATGGTTGAGTGTAATGGTGCTGATCCATGCGTCATGCTCGTGAACGGGTGCTGTCAGTTGTGACTGGTCACCTCTTAGCTGCCACGGCTTGTTTGAATTATTATATTATTTTTGAATCGTCGTTTTGGCTTTAATGTCGACACTTATCGAGCACATCTTGCTACATCGTTTTCACATGATAATATACCAATCTCAATATGAATGTTGTAACCAAAGTTTTAAAACAATATTATGATTTAAAAGAGTTTCCATGAAGTTTTTTTGCCATTCTTCTAATAAGACCAACGCTTTGGAATCGGCAACTACAGTACACTGACAGTTATTATGCCTTGTGAGTGGGACTGTAGCTTAGTTTATTAGCTTATTAAAATTTAGTATTTGTTCGACTATTCAAAAGAGCCTGGAACTGGCCTACTTGAAATAAATGATTTTGATTTGATTTGATTTGGCAAGAGATGAAACAACAACAATCTCCAAAACAACTATCGCCAACTAACTTCCTCACTAAATATGAACATCTCCGTCTAATCAATAGCTCGTTAGTCAGAGCACTATCAACTATACCGCGCTACTATCTACAGGTAGGTAGGCACAGATGTGCCGATACATCTTAATTACATAAATTACCGAATATCTGCTGCATAGATCTGAGACGGAGAGATGCGGATCTATTTATGTGTGGCAGTGTTTGTAGACCCGGTATCATTTGCGACGTATTAATCTGAAACTTTGTTATATTTCATTACTATTGAGACTTCATTTTAATCCAAACGAGATACTTACAATGTATAATGACAGGACTCGAATCAATGACAAAGTAGCGCACTCGATAAACTTATGAGCATATTGGTAATACAAGATGGCTGTAAGATCGATGTAGTTTTATGTTAAAACCAGATGTTAATATACGCTTTACCGATTAGTAAAAATGTTGTAGAAAACTGTGATCCCAGGAGACGGTGAGGGATATAACAATATAATGTAATTGACAAATTCTGTTTTACCAACTAAATTTATAATATCCTGGATGAGGCTGGCAGAAGAACGAGGAGCAAACAAATAAATAAAATTAAATAAATAATAATATTCCACAACTATCACACAACGCCATCTAGTCCCAAGCTAAGCAGAGCTTGAGGGAGAAAGAAGAAAAAGAGAGGCCAATACCCAGCGGTGGGTGAAGTCGTCCAATTTCAGTAATTCAGTTTACAAAACTGTGAATGATGATTAACCTAATTCACTTAAACCTTTCGTCTAAAATTTTAATCAGAAAATCTAAAAGATTCTACACACAGACAAACCAACCAACATCTCTTTATCACAATATTAAGTAGGAGCGGGACAACGCGCTATCGCTAATGTATATTAGGGGCGCTCCACATTCGCCCGACCGGTCGCGCGGTCGCACTGGCCACGACTCGCGATGAATATGCATCCGTCGTAACTCGTGGGTAGAGCAATAGTTCTGCGACTGATTCGAGTGATGCCACCGTGCGCGTTTTTATGCTTAGTTACGTACTATTTATTAGGTGACCTAGTTAGTTAGTGGATTAGGGGCCATTTTGTTTTAGTGGACGAATACTGATGAACATTCATTAGGTTAACGTATATTTTCTCTGTTTTTACTAACACTGGGGGATACTTATGAATACCTAATTAATGTTATAAGGGATGTTCCCATATCTTGAAACACAGCAATAATATTTAAGCATTAATAAAATTTCAATTAACAGGAATTTATTGAAGTAGAAGCCTATTTCTATTTATTTGTATACACACAAAATATAAGTTTGTGAATAGATATTTCTTAAAAAAGAATTTCAAAATGGATTTGCTTAAAACTACCAAAATAATGGCGAAAAAATGCCTTCTCTAACGGTATCCCCCAATTATTTACATCTCACTCAGTCAGCGCCGTGCACAGTCCCTTACATCAGCAGATCGTACAGTGTATCGCCAGTAAATCAGCTGTAGATACGACGGGTCGTCTAACGAGCTGCGATCGTGTCGATACGGACGGACGGACTAGCGGACGCGGCGATAACGTCTGTGCAGACCTTTATCTTGTTACAACTTGTTTTGCATTGAGGAGACTGATAGGTATCTGTGAGTGGGTTTTGGTGCAAAATGAATCAGGTATAAACAATATCCTCCATCACGGATATAATGTAAAATGTATAATGTTGCCTTGGCTAGCCTGGTAGCTTTTTAACAGACTCCAGACTCAGGTTGGCTGAAGAAAGCAAAACCTTCTCAAGTGGAAATTTTATAGATGACTCTCTCTGTCCTGGAAGATAAATTAATATGATGCTGTTCTACAATCAGAAGAGCAGCAGTGGCCTGAGAGCAGCTATGGCCCAACTTACAAACTTAGCGTTGCCCCGACTAGCAAACAGTAGTTCGTGGGTGGAACCCAGGCAGGCACATTACTTTGTGTAATTTATTTCATCACCGCTGCTCTTAAACTGACATGTCTTAGAACAAAAAAAAATTAAGACATGTGACATCTACCAATCAGCACATGGCCCGCGTGATAGATTATAGCCCGATCCCCCTCAAAAAGAGTAGGCCTGTGTCACAGCAGTGGAAACATTAACAGGCTGTTGATGATGATGATGCTGTTCCACAATCGACGTGACACGAATGTCATGTCTAGCATGTCCTTTTGCCACACACGCTACGTCGAATTCGTCATAGTTTGTTTTTTAGTTCATACTTTTGGGCCGATTTCGATCGACATCCTGGAAACACAATTAAAAGATTAAAAATAATAATCATGATAGGATGGATGTAAGATATTATAATACGATAGTATTCTATTTTAAGCAAATAAAAATAATACATCGATTGAATTCTACCTACTTTGCGATTGAGACATAGATCTTTCGAAAGATAACTAGGTACATTGATAAGATTAATAAAGTATGTAGTCGGAGAAATAATAATAAGCATTTTATGTTTTATTAGTCATGCTCTTTGCCACGAATGTACCTTATGTACCAATTTTAATTATGTGGGATTGAAGGAGCCAACCAACCATACATTAATTTTCTTAAATATTCTCCAAATTGATCGCCCTCTTCTTCCTTCTTGCAAAACTAACAAAAGATTGACTCAGAGATTAGGCTTATAGTGTGGGTAAATCCAAACCTCTTCTCAGTAATCTCGACTGGGATCTGTAAAGACTTCCTGTACTTATCATCATACGTGCACAACTGCAAACCGATGTTTATAAAGCTTGAAAAATATCATTTAATTAATTCTAAAAATATTTGAAATGCGCAAGGAAGTTGGTTTTGTTTGTTACATTTTTACACCTAAACCATAGAGCCGATCTTCCTTAAATTTTAAATTCTGTAATTTGTGGGACTATACTATCCTGGTTTCCTATCTCCAACAAAAAAAGTACATGGCATTAGAAAGGCATAGTATAGAATTGATTTAAAGATTCCAATACTTCCTTCTTACTTGTGGTAGTTCTCGTGGTAGTTTGTGGGACTTTACTTACTATCCTTTTTTGTCATCTACAACAAACAAAATGCGGGGTATTAAAAAGGCATATAGATTTGATTTCAGGATTCCAATTTCCAAAACCTCCACTACATCCTACTTCTGTTCTCCTGGTTATTTATGGGATTTTACTATCCTATTTTCTTCCTACTTCATTGCTCAGAAGTACTTGTAACTTAAAGTTAGACTCACTAGTTCTACTATTTTGGAATATATCGAAAAATAGGAGACAAACAATCCGGCGTGGTTGTGCCCGAATTGTGCCTGTGTGGTAGAACGAATGAGAAACTTGAGTCCCGCTAGTTTTACGAATTTGTAACACCTTATTATATCGTAGAACTAATGGGAACAAAAAGTCCCATTAGTTCTATTATGAATTGTTTAATAGGACCACTAGAACTAGAGGGACTTTTTGTTCCCACTAGTTTTACGATTTCGTACCACCTATAATCGTAGAACTAAAAATCTCGGAATTTTTTCGTATACGTTGTCAGGTGTACTGAAACGGACATGGAGTAAATTTCATTCCAAAAAAAAATCGTTACCGAGATAAAACAACAATAATATTCTTATGATAATAGATGGCGCCACATGTCTTGCGAATCATAATTTAATTTTGTTTTTATAGAAACTGTAGTAGTTTTTTATAATAATTTCAAGCGGACGAATGTAGGGCTCAGTTAGTATTAGTACTAAAGTATCATAAACTCCTTTTTCGTTTCTTCTTTGCCCTTGAAGTGGTCATTGAAAATCTCATGACAACGTTCGACATGAACAAATAAATATATTGGATGTTAGCAGCTATAACTGTTTGAATGAAGTATATTATGAATATACCTATAATTCTTCTGTAAATGTGTTTGTCACTGAACTCCTCCTAAACGGCTTGACGGATTTGGATGAAATTAGTTGCGTGTGTTCCAGTGGATTCAAGAATGGTTTAGATTTATAATTCGACCCGGTAGGTGGCGCTGCAGGTCTAGGCAGGACGTACGTCTGCCAGGTCCGCTAGTAATTATATAAGTTATTGTTGTGTGTTTTAGTCAATAATACTGTCAAAGGTTAAGAAAAATATATATAAAATGATTGCTATGTGTGAATTAAAGAAAAATAAAGTCATTCAGATATCCGTAGCTATTAACAGATATTAATAAATAAAACATTTTTCTTTCTTTCTATCTGTAACTTAGTATGGATGAATGGCACAATAATGACTATAATTATGTAGTTTTTTACCAAAGTCTTGCGACTAAAGTTGTTTTTATATAACGAGAATGAATGTCTCCTGAAAGTTTTTCTTGACGCAAGTATCGTGTATTACAAAAGAAATATGGAGCTGTGTTTTTTTACTAGGCACGTACTACCCATAATCTTCTGAATTAATTAAAAGTAATGAGTGACAAAACTGATAGTGTCATACTCATAGCTCAATACTCGTAGTCCGATACAATTTAGATTGCTATCGTTACCTTAACGATGCTAATCTAAATCATAAAACTAATGGCGTCATAAAATGCCCACTTCTGAATTGCTGCTGAGTAGCTGGTTAGTGATAAGACTAGCAATACGTAACTCCTAATCTCATCGAAGAATCACTAGGCATGATTTCGATCATGATGCTAAATACAGCTCATGAGTAGGTACCACACATGATTGCAGGCCTTGTAGATTCCTAGATGCTTGTTAACATCTGTTAACTTTTTATTTTGTTATACTTTATATTTCTTCTGTACGTGTGTTTGCCACTGAACTCCTCCTAAACGGCTAGACCGATTTTGATGAAATTTTTGTGTGTGTTCAAGTGGATTCAGAATGGTTTAGATTTATAATTGGACCCGGTAGGTGGCGTTGCTGTCCGGGCAGGAAGACTTCTGCCATATCTTTATATATATAATTCTTCTGTACGTGTGTTTATCACTGAACTCTTCCTAAACGGCTGGACCGATTTTGATGAAAATTTTTCATGCCTATTTTTCTTCATAGGAAACGACCAACTAGAACCGTGCATATTTTTACCGACCCTTTACAAGTGCCCTTTATGAAATAAAATATTTTGGTTTTAGCAAAATTATTACATAATAATAATAATAATAATAATAATATTCCACAACTATCACACAACGCCATCTAGCCCCAAGCTAAGCAGAGCTTGTGTTATGGGTACTAGACAACTGATAAACATACTTATATATTTCTAAATACATATATATTATAGATAAATTACACCCAGACACAGAACAAATGATCGTGCTCATCACACAAACATTTGTCCTGGGTGGGAATCGAACCCACGACCTCCGGCCTAGCAGTCAGGGTCACTAACAACTAGACCAACAGGCCAGTCATAAAATAATATATAACAAATCTTATCGAAAAAATGCCAGGCATAATTAAGATCATGATACCTATTGAAAATACTAGGTTACACAAGCAAATTACACAAGTAGGTAGATTATTATTTATTTAAAAATCATGCTGTCTATGTCATCTTCAAGCTATTAACAGATACCGAGTCGTCGTATATTTAACATGACAGAGCACCACGTACACCCTGTACACACGCACTTAGTACTTGCAACCTGCGTGCGTGTACGACCTGAAGCATGAACGTGGACAAGACAAAGGCAGGCCTACACTATGGGTAAAATCATGGTGCGTCGAATACTACGCTTATATTTCTGAAAGGTTAAGCAGGAAACCTACTAGTTTGCATAGATTCTTTCTTTCCAGTGATTGCCGGCTGGTAGACTTTACAATAACAGAAATTCAACAAAAATTAAAACTGTAATCTTATTTAAAAATCGTTAACACTCATCTTTTATGCTCGCTGCCACTCTAAAGTATTGTAAAGTCTGTAAGTGTAAGCAATTTATTCGTGATCGGTTCGCACCGGCTCCAGTGTTCCGTTCTTTTCAACTAAAATATATTTTCAGTTGCATTCTCTTTTTATTTGCGGAACTAAAATTTATATTTTATTCAAAGGAGAGCTGTACGAGTTGAAACTTCGCCTCCGGACCGACTGACAGACGGACGCTTACAAAATATATAATTATTTATCGCGGGAGAAAAGTTTTGTGTGGGATTCCTTAGATAAAAGTTGGAGCGGTTATTTAAACGAATACTTAAGGGTAAGCAAAGGCAGAAGTGTATCTACTTCTTTAAACTGGCCTGAGGTAGAACTGCTTGCTCAGCTGTAGTGCTGGAGAGCATTAGCATTATCATCTAATCAGTAAATAATAAAGCAATATTAAGTCATACTTCACATTTCCTCTAGGTAGAGGAAATGTGAAATATGACTTAATATTGCTAATCAGATCACGTTCACAAGTAGGTACTTGTGAACGTGATCTGATTATCAACAATGAGCAGTACAAAGAGCTAAGTACAGCGTCAACAAATAAAAGCATGTTCCTTAATCTAAATCCTTACAGCAATTGATCGTACCAGATAAAAACTTCTACGTCATCGATATAATCTACATATTTGTAACTTAAAGAAACAAATCCAATGGACCACAGAATTCCTACGGTTTTATGTTCACATCATGCATCATGCCTAGCTTCTTCGCAACCATATTGGGTGGTCAGCCTAACCGTCTAGAACTACATACCAGTATTTTACTTGGAACGACTAACCATCACCATTCGATTTAACCTCCGCAACCCAGTCACTAAGAAAGAAGAAAGGTTCTCGAGTGGCGAACACGAACCGGAATACGCAGCGTTGGTAGGCCTCCCACCAGGGGACAGACGACATCGTGAAAGTCGCGGGCAACCGGTGGATGCAAACGGCAGGTTGCCGTTCTTTATGGCGTTCTATGGGGGAGGCCTTTGTTCAACAGTGGACGTCTTATGGCTGATGATGATGAACCCAGTCACTGAATTGTACGTTACCCCTTGGAAACCTGATTGTCAGACTTCGGGATTCAGATACCCCTTTACAACAATTAAAGATCTACAAACCACAGATTACTTGTAACTAACTTTCTTAGAAATAAATTTACAAAATAGCTAAGTTTTCATCATCCCATCTACTTTAATATCATGTCCCGCCAGTCGGGAGGGGATGGGCAGAGTGCACCTCATGACAAACAGCAGAAGATCTTAACGGCATGAGTCCCGACCAAGTCAAATATAAACTGCGGTCGTATGAAACATTTATTGTAAAAGCGGTATGAAACGCCTTTTAGTAAGGAAGGTATGTCGAACAAAATGAGGGAGGAATGTTTCAGTTTTTGACTATTCATTTTACTAGGAAAGGAAATTGGAACAGTTATAGAAACTGGAATTTACGTGCGGTGCCGTTACTAACTGGGATGAAATGTATCCTATGCCCTGATGTCTTCCTGACTGATATCAGTTTAGTCATCAAGGCATGAACGGCAGAGTTACATCCGGATTTATAACATCAGTATAGATTAGTATCGCTGATTATAGGGTATGGTTTAGTTAATAGCCTATGTGTGTTTAATACAGCTAAGATTAAAATCAATCTCATGACCTCTAACAAAGCTAAACGAATAATGAATTAGTGGATCAAACGTGCGATGTGCACTCATTTCTTATCAAGGAAATACCCGGGTCTATAACAAAGAAACTCTACGTCCAGATAAGATACTGATACATGTAATCTAGTTAGTATTATTTTATTTAAAACGTTTCTAGGTCGATACAGCAATGCCACATGAATAGAAGTACAGAAATATTTTACATAAATACTCTTCCACAACATATTTTATTCAAGTTCATTTGAAGTTATTATTTCTTTACGTCCGCAACTCCGTACTATTTTAAACCACGTACTTCTTTGAACGTGTCGTATTTAATGTTCCCACTAGTGCATTGACGGACACCATTGCAGATTCAGTTTTCTTAAAACTTTTTAGAGAAACATCTATTAAAAAAAGAGATACCTATACCTATGTAGCTATAAATTTACTTAGTTTCGAGTAATTATGAAAATCTGATTGATAATATTTGTACCTACTAAAATAGGCAGTTTTGTGTGTCACCGTTGTCGTTAAAGTTACAAACATGGAAATAAACATTATTTCCTGTAGGTAACTTATTTCCGAACGGATACAGAAACGTTTTGCTACACGACACCCATCTCATAGCAAGGAAAAAAACCGGGATTCTCTTCTACAAAAACAGGGATGCTCCCGAGTGTAGGTGGGCCATTCGTTTGTCGCATTCACAAAAAGTGACAACAACAGATATCATTTATCTTCGGCATCATAAGTTGCAACTAACGACCGTGGACCGCGACGGGGCGCGGGGCTCCAGAGCGGGACGCGCTCTGCTATTGCGATAGTTGCGCAAACCCATCTAGGTATACAGCGTGAATTAACTGCGGATCCAATAATAACAATGATAAATGAACATGAATCGAAAAGAAAATCTTATAGGGTCACTTTGTTGTTCGTCTGTCTGTCTGTCAAGGTTTTTCTCGGGAACGCGTGGAGGTATCAAGATTGACTCTGATTGGATTTTTGAATTAATTTCGAATAATCGGGTCTATGGTCTCTTTTCGCTGTGAAGAAATCAAGACTACTACTAAAAAAGTTATAACATTTTACCTATCCTTTCAGGGACGATTTTTCTGTTATCTTGATTAGTCATGGTTGGCAGATTAGTGAGATAAATCATCATCATCGGCCTAACCTTTTTCCAGCTATGCTGTGGTCAGCTTCAAGTCGAACCGGATGCAGAATTTGATGATGCCGATTGCGCGAAGGAAACTCAGTATGTAATGTAGTCGACGGTCGCCATCCACGACAGACCGCAACCTAGAAAAGCGCTGTTAACCCTTGCTTGAAAATTTACTATTATTTTAGTATATTTCAAAATCTCAACCTGTATAAACTTATTTTTAGATTTGATAAACGTGAGAAGGTATTGTCATGAGCTCTAATATGTATTCAGCAATATTCAAAAGTGATTTTCTCGTGAAATATGGATTATATATCTGTGGGATAGGAATTATTGCAGAATGGTATGAGTTCTTAAAGTAACATAATGTTCAATATTATGCGTGAAAAACTCTTTCAAACGTAGTGTACATATTAGTGCTAGTGTTTGTACATTTATCGTAATCTCAGGAGCTGGTTATATACGTAGATCTGATAAATACGAGTAGGTACTGTCATAAACACGGAGAAGTATGAATTCAGCCAAATTCTAAGACGACTTTCTCATTTAATTTTGATTGCAACGTTGCGTTTAGAATTATTTCATGATGTTATGGGTTCTAAAATTAAAATATAGAAAAATATTGTAGGACAAAACCGCTTTTCATTATTGGAACGAGTATGGATATTAGGGGATACGACTGTACGCTTATCATAATCACAGAATGTTGACATAGGCGTCGATCTGATAAGTCTGAGTAGCTGTACTGTCATGAGCACTAATATGTAAACGCTTAGCATAATTTGATAACGATTTTTCGTGTTTTTTTTTATAGAAACTGTGAGCTAAGATTTTACTCGTAATAGTATGGCTTCTAAAATTAAAATTACGAACCATGAAGTGGGAGAAAATCGCTGTTAAACGTCGGAACGAGTGTACATGTTGGGTCTCATGACTGTACGTTAATCATAATCTGAGAATCTTGTTATTGCACTAATAAGTCGATAATCATCAATAATAAATAATCGTTACACCTGTGTATAGATTAAAGTATTTAGTATAATCTTAATACTCTTAAACACGACAATGTGGAGGGCTTAGTTTATCGTAATCACTCATTTTCATCAATTTGAGAACATTACTGAATAATCCCCGTAGGTACGTTTGATATGACCAATGATTTTATAAGACTTTGTATATTTCCTAAAAGTACTTAAAATCTAAATAATTGAGTACATTCTTTTGTTATTTTTGATAAGTGTTGCGCATGAATTGTTATCAGGAGTCGATAACATTGACTTACTTTAGTATGTTTGTTGTATCAGTTAAGATACTGTTCTTTGTAAATAAAGTCAATAGATGGCGTTAAGTGGTCTAAACGTAACTCGATAAAATCAATATCCAACAAAATAATTTTGAATTTTCACTGCCTGTCATTTAACAGATTGGTTTACAAAACATATACTTCAGGGATAAAGAAAGTATTTATGCGTAAAGCCATAGCTTAACTAAAAAGCTTAACTGTGGTATCTAGAGCCAACTATCTATGTCTTTATTTAAAGTGTCTTCATTATTAAAACTTACCACCAAAGTTCAAATAGGTTTCAATGCATTTTTTATTTATTTTAGAACAAATCTTGTAATAGCGTACATTTTGTACATTTAAAAATATACAATTTTGTAACCCACCGGTATCGAGAACAGGATTCAAGCTAGGCGATCAGGGCTAAAGAGAAAGGAACCTTCTAACAATACGAGCCGTGCCCAGGAGTGCCGCTTCCTGTATCAAGCCCTTGATCCAGCTGCCTAACGAGAGCGTCTTCAGGTGTTGGTCGAGGCTCTTGGCAATTATTGAATATTAAGGTCATAATATATTTTTTTTCTCATAAAATGCTCCTGATCTTATCCCAAATGATTTCACACTTTTTATCACTTCCGTTCTTCTCTGTAAGAACCCTCCCTTTCCCTTTCTAGTCAATAGTCATATAATCATCTCTCCGATAGTAATATCAACGTTCCATAGGCCCCTACCCCAAATTTATTAATATTAGCCCAGTCCACTTTTTTTTTGTCAGCTGTACTGTCCCACTGCTGGGCAAAAGCCGTCCGTCTTCCGGCAGCCATCGTGATGAGACTTATGCCAAGCGGTCATCGTGCATGCGGCTGACGTGACCCGCCTAATCCCATTTTAACCTAGCAGCCTACTTGCCAACAACCACTATGCCCGTTTTGGAGTGCAGCGTGGTGTTTCGAATTCTATCTTGTCTTTTGACACCCAAAATGCTACGCTCCATTGCCCTTTGGCATACTCCAAGGCGAAACTTCTGAGTCTCGGTGAGAGACCATGTCTGAGCACCGTAGGTTAGGACGTTCAGAATGCACATGTCGATGAGTTTGCGCTTCAGGGAGGCCGGAAGATCGCCCTTCATAAGCGTCTTCTTGGACCAGTAGCTTTTCCAGGCGTTTTCGTCTCTGTGATCGATTTCTTTTTCTTGCCTGTTTTGGAAAGATTAGTATACTGGTCTAAGTAGATAATAAATTAATCGACATAATGTAGTCAAGTTAGTCACACAAAAATTTCTTGCCAAGCAAAAAGTTATAATGCTTTACAAAGAAGGAACCAATATCAGCGAATGATCTTTTACCAATAAATATGAAGTGATTTAGAAAATAAGCCGCCACAGCGGGTGGCTGTCTCCCACTCATCGCGCCCACGTAACATGTATCATGTAGCTACGATTTGGATGGTTATTGACGTCTCCATACTCCATACTCAGTGACGTGCCACGTAATATCTGATATATTATGTGGTTTCTATCTAATGTATCAGGTAAATTTATAATCAAAATAACTTCATAAAAGTAATGGAATGTTGTCTCTTGGCAACTTGTTATAGTTACTTTGTGTATCTATGTATATTTTTTTTTCTGAAATCTTAGAGAGGTTTACTTACATACCTACTACAGAATTAACCTTTTCGGTTCTCAATGATGTCTACGTTTCATGTAATAGGGACAAACCTATTGCCACAAACTGGGAAAAAACCTGAACTCCACACTACTAAGCAATTCCTGACAAAAAAACCGGCCAAGTGCATGTCGGACCACGCATAATAAAGGGTTCCGTGGTTGCTCTTCTAAATTGCACTTACTAAACTTATTTACCACCCTACCTACCTGCTTCAGAACAATGATTTTTAATGTAAAAATAAAGCAAACTTACATTTGCAGTTTTGAGAAATGCGCTCCCATACATTATGGATAGGAAAATATTTCATACAAGTAAATTTTATAAGTTCGTCAACTTGTAAAGCCTACTTAGCTGTGAAAGTTGTCCTTTTATTTTCGTTATATTTTAAGCTAATACCATGATTTTTTTCACACGCCCAAAACGCAACCCGTACCTTAAAGTGGATGAGGTTGACAAACTTGAGTCTAACAAAAAATTGCACTTTAAAGCTTGTTTGAGCAAACTTGCAATGCTTTTTAAAAACCTATCCATGTACTTCCCACACAATGGACTTCGCGAGACTAAAAAATCATCCCCACTTTAATGTGTACTGGAGATCGTCAAAAAAATAATTTTTCGGCATAACTCATTTGTATATTCATGCCAAAATACAGCTTTCTGGTACTAAGAGTCTTTGAGATATAGTGTGGACGGACGGACAGACAGACGGACGTGGCGAAAATATAAGGGTTCCATATTGACTACAAGGTAGAAAAAGTATGTAAAATTTTAATTTGTTAAATATAAAACTCGAGGCTTGATTCAACGCAGCCTTATGTACCTACACTCTTATGAAGTAAAACCTCCTGCTCTTCGTTCCATTTTTATGATAAGCTATGAAAATTATGTGTGACTGCGTGAGCGACCGATTGTGGTGGCAAGTTCCCCCATAGGCCGCTGACACACTAGTTCCATCCCGCATCACTCGCTCCATCACTGTCACAGTCCGGCACGGCACGGCACGGGAACGGCACAAAAAGTGTAAGTGTTCGAGTGGCACACTTTCATAAATCTCGCGCAGATGCCGTAGGTAACCGCTATAAATTCACTAAACGCCAACTAGAGTATTGTTGAGATCGTCCCAAAGAAGAAACGGTAGCGGAATTTAAGATGGACTGCTAATTGTGGCATAGTAGGAAACTCGGCCACTGAGGTTCGCCAGATCCGGTCGAGACGGGATTTTCATTGTTATTCATATTTTTGAGTGGTGTTTCGGACGAATCATTTTTAGACACAAAGTACCGTCAGACACATAATTTGATGTGGCTGTTGGATTTAGGCAACTGCTATGGGCAATTTCTTAAATCTGAAAAATGTACTCAATTTTATCAAAAATAAAGGTTAAAAAGAACATATTATAATCTCGTGGAGAAAAAAACATGATAAAACAACAATTCCCAAGTCACATGCAACTCTGATAAGCAAATTACAGGAATCATTTCTTTGTCCTTCGAGCCGGATTATTTTTATTGACGGATTGAATAAATATTCTTAATATACTTGTTATTGCTAGCTATCGGAATTTAGTAGGTGGATTATGTGTGTCAATCAATTTGATAAGAATCAACAGTCTGGGAAATACAATCACGTTTGAACTTATTTATTTTTAGCTGCGTAGTAATGTTTAGTGACTGCACTTAAGAATTGTAGTCTCGGCAAACATGACAGACATAATATAATGTTTCACGCCCAGATTACCTCATAGATAATTATTTCAATACTCATCTTTCCTTATTAATTTATCTCAATCATGGATAATTATAATAAAATCACAATTTTCAGTACTTTATAAGCAGAGATGGCTTCAAAAGTTGATCTGCTATGTTTATAGTTGCCGCATTCCTCTCATTACATGAACCTCATCGCTATCACAATGGGGGTTGGGCACAGAATAAAAGATAACGATTGAAAGATTCCCCACCAAGCCGATAGGCGCTACGTTACAGGACATGTGTTTTTGATAGCCTTCCTCTCCCCACCCCCCACTCCCTTGCACCCTCCCCTGAGGGCTGGGGGGTTTTATTAAAAGTCATCCCCCATTGTGAAGCTGAGTTTTTTGGTTCGTTAAATACGGGAGTGGATGATTGATACGCGATTGTGTCACTAGTTAACTTACTAGTCAAGTTTGCTTCTGTATGGGGAAATGATAAAAGATGATCCTTTAGTTTACTTCCTGTGATGTTTTATAAAAATTGTGAAGAAGTTTTTTAACATAATAAATTGTTGACTCAACATCAAGTCTTTCGGATTCAAAGAGTTTGTATTTTTAAATGAGTATCTAAAAGCTCTCAAAACGCTGAATTTACTCTTTAACTACGTGAGGAAACCGGCATGTCTTATAACCAAAAATTCGAAGACATGAGACCAACCCGCACCAGTGCGGGTTGGTGGATTGATTGATTGATTGATTGATCCATCTCCTATAGAGGAGGCCTGAGTCCCTGCAGTAGGAACATTATTGGCTGATGATGATACACGGAACGATTTGATACACGGAACGCGCCCGTCACCAATAAGTTGTGTCCTCAGTGATTTAATCTCAGAAAAATAGTTATCAGCTGTAAAGTCTATATTTTATACATTGAACTTAAGTGCAGTGAAGGGTTAATCGCCCAATACTTGTTTGCAGTGTAAACTAAACAATAATATATGAAATTAAAACACTCGAAAAAATGCCGGTCATAGTGACAAATTAGCGTGTGCACGGAATCCTCGCAGTTGTGTGAACTAGTGAAAGTCGAAAGTCCTATGCACGCGCAGTCAGTGCTACCAACATTGCGACAACGCAGTAACGCGTTCCAGCGGCGAGTGTAGTGTGTGTGTAGTGTGTCCGAGTTGCATTTGTGAGCATTTGTGAGTACAAATACGACATCCTTTGTTCACAATAACACAATAATACACCAATATTTACCACAAAAAATAAGGAAAATGACTTCACCTAACGATAATATCACCTATCGCAAACTACGTAGATCAAGTTCACTAACTAACTTGTCCAACACAACAAATAGTAGCGAGAAAGCGATATTTGATACCACGATGATGAGTATACCAGATAGCTTACACGATAACAGCGATATATGTGATCTACATGACCAAATAAACAAACTCACGATGCAATTATCGAGCGCCCATAGTGAAATTGAAAATTTAAACATTGAAAACTTTCGCTTAAAATCAGACCTGCAAAAAGTTATCAAAACAACAAATACCTACAAGAAAATATGTTCAACACCATGCAGGAAAACAATATCAACAATGCATAACAACAAAACTCCAAACCAAAATAAAGAACGAAGCTGGCAAAACACTAATGAAACCGCCATTAATGTACAACAAAACAATAACTCGAAAAGCACGACCATCATGCACAATAAGGAAACACAAACAGTTGATACACCTAGCAAACTGAAGGAAGTACCTACCAATTCGTCTTCAAACAAGTGTACACTATATGATATAAATAAAGAGCCGGCAAACATAATTACGAAACCTAGGCAAAAAAACAAATTATGTATTTTAAGCAGCAGTACAACTAGAGGGTCCCTATCTACAATTCGAGACGTTTACTCAAGCTACTCCCATTACTGCAACTACATCAAGACTAACAGTAGTGCCAACGATCTTCTAACCGATATTGAACTAAAACTAAAAGACTTCACCACTAACGACTACTGCATTCTCTTTATCGGGGAAAACGATATAAAAGGGAACAGTGACTACATTAACCTAATAAGCAAAATTAGAGAATCTCTGCAAGTAGCAAATCATACCAATATAATTATCTGTGCGGCCACCTATGTAGCAGGTGCTCCAATATACAATTACAAAGTAGATGTGTTTAATAATCTCCTCTACTCAGATATACATAGCAATAATTACGCATACTTCTTTGATAGTAACTATGAGTTATCACTTGAGATGTTCTCCTACAAAACTGGAAAAATAACTAATTACGGAATGAGAAACATACACAACCGAATTATGTGCAATATACTATACGATTTAGATCTAATTGACAACAACATAGCATTAAATAGTAAACTTGAAGACAAAGGTTTTAGTAATCAAGATCTTTTTCGTATTTAATCATATATTTGTAATGCACCAAAATATCAATGGTCTAATCAATAAATCGGATCTATTAGGTATACATCTAGATGAACTCTCGGAAGAAGGTAAGTCAGTCGATATCCTTTGTATAACAGAACACAACATGAAACATGGTGACCACCAACATTTACATATTATTAATTATTCACTTGCGACATGCTATGCTAGACATGATAGAAACGGGGGTTCATGCATACTAATAAAAAATACACATAACTATGAAGTTATAAATGTTAAAAAATGGGCCATACCACATCAAATAGAATGTTGTGCAATAAAACTTTCTTCACACCCTATCACTATTATCTGTATGTATAGACCGCCAAATAATAATAAAGACAAGCTATCGTCATTTTTTGAGAATTTAGACATGATGTTAAGAGAAATATGTTTAAAACATAATAATAAGATCATACTATGTGGGGATTTTAATATAGATATATGCAAAAACAGCAAAACCTCGGTCACTTTTCAAAATATATTGCGCAGCTATAATCTGATTTTGGGTACTCGGTCACCAACACGTCTATGCAGTGGAACCTGCATTGACAACATAGTTCATAATATCAGAGGCAGCAAGTGTGAGGTCAAAGAATTAGCATTGTCTGACCATACAGCACAAATGCTAAAATGTCGTGTCAAGAAAACATGCACGCTATCTCACTGGTTCATACATAAACGTGATTATAGTGACGAAAATATAAATAAATTTAGAGAATGCTTTCAAAATTTAACATTTCATGATGTCTTTATGTGCTCTGATCCCAATAATGCATTTAATGAATTCCATGACCTTTATAAACTATTTTATGACTTATGTTTTCCAATTAATAAAATAAAGGTTTCGCCAATTAAAAGACCTAAATGGATAACATCGGGACTAAAAAAATGTTCCAAACGAAAAAGGGACATGCTATGGGAATATCGAAAGTCGCCTAGCTCTGAAAATAAAAATAAACTTAAAACCTACACTAACAGATTAAAACACATAGTGAAGCAAACACAAAAAGCGCAAAACAGTCATTTTATAGATACTTCCGAAAACAAGAGCAAAGCAACGTGGAGTATAATCAACAAACAGAAAATAAATTACCCAAAAGAAGGAATTAGCAGCATAAAGATAAGTAATAAAGTTGTAAATACTCCAGAAGAAATAGCGGAATCATTTAATGAATATTTTATAAATTTTAATCAATCTAAGAATGACATTAACTATAATAATACGGTAACATTTGACACAAATCCTAATTCAATTTTCATGACACCTACGATACCCTCTGACATTATTAAAATAATTCAATCATTGAAGAATACTAATAGCGCTGGATATGACGATATCACCACAAAAGTGATTAAAGCTACTTCTCACACTATTGCACCAATACTCAGTCACATCATAAATGGTTGCATTGAGAAAGGTGTATTCCCAGATAGGCTGAAAATTTCAGTAATTAAACCTATGTTTAAAAAAGGTGACAAGCAAGATCCAGGCAACTACAGACCTATTGCACTTATTCCGGTCTTCTCTAAAATATTCGAAAAAGTTCTGCATAATAGTATATATTCTTTCCTAGAAACAAACAAAACCTTGATCAGTGAACAATACGGCTTCAGAAAAAATAAAAGTATTAATTCCGCAATTTATGCACTTGTAGAACATGTTCTGACTAATATGGACAATAGAACTCCTGTAGTTGCATTGTTTATGGATATGTCAAAGGCATTTGACCATGTTAGCCATAAAATACTCCTTAACAAATTGGAAAAATATGGTATTAGAGGCAACATCCTTGAACTTGTTAAATCATACCTTACGAATCGGCAGCAATTTACATGTATCAATAAAATCAACCCCCATACAAAAACGGAAATCACATATCAATCTAAACATCGTGAATGCTTATGCGGGGTACCACAGGGCGGTGTACTTGCTCCATTATTTTTCATTATATATATTAACGACATGCCTAAATTAATTAATAATCCTATGATCTTATTTGCAGACGATAGCACAATATTATTTAAAAGTAAAAATGATGACGCACTTGATAAAGAAATAAATGACAACCTTAATGACATAATATCCTGGCTAACAGAAAACAACTTAAAAATTAATCTTAATAAAACTAACTACATTTCATTTGAACAAAAAACAAATAATAAAAAACCGGACGTTCGATACGGTGATACAAGTATTCAGGAGACTGATCACACTAAATTCTTGGGCATTTGGATAGATAAGGGCATGAACTGGAAAACGCACGTTGAGTGCGTGTGCAAAAGACTTAGCCAGTGCTCCTATGCCCTTTATAACCTAAGAAAAGTTTCAAGTCAGGCCACCCTTTTGATGGCATACCATGGATATGTGTCATCAACCTTACGCTACGGACTGATGTTTTGGGGGAACTCGCCAGACAGAGAAGTGGCGTTTAAGGCCCAGAAGAAATGTATAAGGGCAATATGTGGCCTACAATCTACAGAGAGCTGTAAGTCACATTTTCAAAAGCTTAAGTTACTTACACTTCCGTGTCTTTATATTTATGAAGTAGCTACTTTTGTCAAATCAAATCTACATTCGTATAATCGCCCAAAGAGCATGCGATATAAAAATACAATATGCGTAATAAGACACAAAAAAGCTATTTTCAGTAAAAACCTTTTAGGCATGGCACCCAGGATCTATAATAAACTACCCAAACATATCATAGAAACTAGCAATACAGATCTGTTCAAAAAATGGTTAAATGAATTTTTGGTTGAAAAGTGTTACTACACAATTAACGACTATCTAAATGAAACTTGCTAGACCTACTACATCCGATTTATTGTATTTATTGTATTTATAAAATTAGTAAAAACTTGACATTGCATTGAATTCAATTAACGAAATAAAACTGTTTATAATTATTACCCCTATGTTTATGTGAAAATTAATTTGTGTGTGTGTAAAATTATGTGACTGTAATAAATAATCTAAATATTAATTTCTAATTGCCTATTCTCACATTATGTATTTATTGTAACTTGAATTTTCATAGAAACTGATTGTAAACATCAATTTAATTTGTACGCTTAAACGCAAAACATAGACGGAACTTCTATATTTGTCTGTAACACCACTTTAAAACCTATGTTTACAAATAAAGATTTCATTTTCATTTTCATTTTCATTTTCATGATGGTGATCTAGAAGTGAAAAATATCGAGAATATATCTATATTTGAGGCATCTCTATTATGACTTAGAATGTAGGAAAACATCAAACACAACAGAGTCAACGTTATCTGTCGAAGATAACAAAAAATAAGGAAAAAAATATACTTATTTAACAATACAACGATTTTTACGGTCACTATCTCACTTCCCTATCGTTCACAGGGTGTTACCCCTTATGTGGATAAAAATAGCTTCAGCAGAGATATATTCATTCGTTCATCCCCACATCCCACATACCTGTGTCAATCGCCCTATATCAAGTTGTAACAAGGCTTACAAATATAACTTGTTTATAATACAAGCCAAAATATACCTTATTGTGTAGAAATAAGGTGTGTCTGAAATGCGTAGTTTGTTGTAATGTAAGGTGCAGGCTACACCTGCGTCTAGCCATCCGTCACCGATAAACCGGTTGGCGACGCGTGGACGCTATTTCGAATAAAGATAGGTTAATAGTGTGTACTGAGCTTTATAATTGAATGCAGCACATTTAACATTTTATTATTTATTATTTTTTTATTTTTGCGGCAATAAGCAAATTTAGTGTTTCTCGTTATATATAATTATGGTTATAATAGGATAATAGTATAATTCGCTGCAATACGAGAAATAAAAGTAAATTAACCTATTTACCGATGCATGATTTACCTTATAATTACTGACATAATTTGACAAGGATAGCAGCTATTAAAATAATTACATCATTATCGACAGCAGATTTTTTAAATGTTACGTCAAGTATAAGGTTTCAAAGCATAAGTACTCGTAAAGGGTCACGATCGCGACCAAAAAACGCAAACCCCAGGGAGAAAAAAGCAGCGTCATGCGAAATCATTACTTTCCTAACCAAACCTGTCCGTTAACCGTCCCAATAAGTACCGAAGTGTTGCCCCTAGTTGCCGTGCATCGTCAAGTTTCATTGTGCAGACGCCTCGCCATTAACCAACACTAGTCGCGCGTCGTAATTGGACGACAAACTATTTGATCGGCTGTCCCGCTCGTGTGTACTTAGCATTATATTGGCAACCTCAAATCATTACAATGGAACTTAAATTTTATGAGGTCGCAGTTAAAGTCTGTTTTCGAGTGAGTAGCAAGTGAGAAGTATTGTTCAGTACAAATTATTGTATGTTATAGAGCTGAAATCAGGTTATTTGATGTGTAGTCAAGAGCTTGTCAGTAAGACAAACACGAGACGTATTTACATACTGTCTGCCGAACATAGTGACTGCAATTTCCCGATACTAAATTGACGAAGACTAAATAGAGTATTTTACCAAAAAAAATGTAATTAGTCCGTCAGATAGAGAGATCGTCAGATATAGTCCAAAAATAATGGACACTTTTTTTCATGCAAACAAAAGATGAAGACACAGTGCTTCGAAAAGTCGAATCAAGTCGTGTGACGTCACAAGCCCCCACTCTTAATCTTTGACACGTTTTAATTCCGTAATTTTTTATTAATTTGATAAAACAAAAAAACATGTATTCAATATTTTTCGATAATCTAACAGATGGGCTAATTAGATATTTTTATTATTACTTATTATAAAATTGGAATAATGATCTAGTACAGGAAGTCCAAAAACTTTCAAAAGAATTGTGGGTCGTCAGGTGGCGGGATGTGCAGATGACATAGTTGACATAGGGGGAAAAAACTAGATGAAACTGGCACATGACAAGAGAGGCCTTTACCCAGCAATGGGTTCATTCAGGCTTGGATGATGATAAAAGGGTGTCATAGTTTACGTGGTAATCTGGTTTCAACCAATAAACTGAAATGTTCTTCGTCTCTTCAGTGTTTGATATTTCAGGTTAGCATCGACATTGATAATGCTATTCACCCAAATTGTTAAAATGCTTTGTCCTTTTACACTGTAGGTACATCATTCAACTATTCTAAAGTTTTATTCAACCAAAACTTGGAAGGAAAATGTGCAAGATTCCAAATTGCCGTTTTCTACTTTCGTACGTACAAACATGAAAATGTGAAATTGTAAACAACTATGTAAAACTTTTCCTATAAAAGTAACTGTTGATTGTTGAACTGTAGTAGGCAACGCAACGCATGGTGGCGGTGTTTCATACTCTTACATTGAGTGGCTGCCACCACCGCCTACAGACTGCAAATTACACTTATTTGGCAGACCAGTTTCAGTTCGATGAAGAAAATAAAGAATTACACATAAGTATCGATTTATCGACCACAAAAGATACAATTGATGGTAGAGTGTTATAACCAACTACTTTGAGTACTAAGTTGTGACCTCCTTTTACAAGTTAGAAGACCGGTTTCCAGATTATTAAAGAACTCCCACATCTTATAACTTTGTTCAAGTGTTGATGTAATGTGTCTGCCATCTTGTTCTAAGTAGAAATTCTGATAGTGTGTGTAACTCTGTGTAATCACAGCAGAAATCACTTAAAACAATCATAAAAGCGAGTTCATCTAAAACTCTTGCTTACAAAGACAAGTGCGTGCCATTAAAAACAATTATGCGTTCGTTGGCAGCGTCGGGCCATAAAGAGCGCGGTGGCGGCGCGGGCCTCGGGCGTCGGACCACTAAACAGATAGGTGCAGAAGGTCGATTTTATTTAATGAGCGATAAAGCGACACGGGCAAATTATGCAAGAATACTCGTGACTGGTAGTTGCTTTAGATCGATGTTCGTTCGCAACCATCTTCGATAGGCGACAGTGACTATGGCGAAAATATAATTTAAGAGAGGAAGTTGTTTAGAGCTTCCCACCAGTCTCCACGGCATGACGGCAGAGCGACGCCGACGATACTCATGTGGAACAAATAGATGACTTTCATTATTTCCGTGCCTAGTCCCAAATAAAATGCAATCGTGACTGGCATTAATTTTGACGCTTCATCGTTTGAGTGTGTATTTTTGCTTGTTATATGAAGCTAACCTTCTGAATCTTTTTACATTGTGTAGACGCAGGCGTCGGGCGGCGAGCAGCCAAACTGTTATGGCTTTCTTTTAAACATTACGACGTCATGGGTTAGTGGGCGTGCAGCAGTGTTGGCACGACGCGACTGTGTCGGCGATGTATGGTCGGGACAATCTGCTGTATCGAAGTGCGTACAGCACCAACGCTGTATGTTGAGAAATTGCGGATATTATAAATATCTAAAGTTTGATATTATTTGATTGTGGTCCTTTATTTAAGCCTAACAGGGTTACATTTTTATCTTTATTTTTTACATGAGGACTCCATAACGTGCAGAAAATGTCAAAAATATGTATAATTAGGCACAGGTCACCAAAGAGCTTATAAATTGATTGCAGCTGAAAGTCGTTGTAGGAGTACCCTTGTCAGCGATTGCCACTTGCCACTAGTCTAGGTCGTCTAGAACCCCTGCAAAACATACTAGGACCTCCCTCCCAGAAGTAGCCGACCTAACCAAGGATCAAATCAAAATAAATGGGATAAACTATATTTATTTCTCTACATAGCTTCCTTGTACACTTTTCAAAAACTCAGCTTTGTTACTGCGAAATTTTGCTAAACATTCGACTGACACAAATCCTCACGACGCTGTTTTTGTTCTATTGTGAGTAATCGTGGCACCTATCTTGCGCACAGCTTTGTCATGTCCAAGTATTCTGTAAAAATACGAAGGACTGCACTTTTTGAAATGCCTACCGAATCTGCTATATCGCCAGTAAGTAAGTAAGGTCGGTAGATGTCTTGTTAGCTGTTGGTGAGAAAGCCATCCACGGCGTCCCGCCATCTTCTCCTCGCGGTCTGCCGCTACCATTTCTAGCTGTGTCAGGGCTCCAGTCTTGCGATATACGGACCCACAGCTGCGGCAGCATCCGGCAGACATGACCCACCCAGTCCCATTTCAGTTTCGCAGCTTTAAAAGCTACGTCGGCAATTTGCGTTCTGGAGCGCAGTGTGGTGTTTTTTATCCGGTCAGTTAATTTTATATGCAGTGTGGCTTTCTTCTTTCTTACCAACTGGCGAGAAGAAGCACACCATAGCAAGAAGTGGAAGAAATGGGGAGAGGCCTTTGCTCAGGATCAGGACAATACGGGCTAGCTAAAAAAAAATTAACTGACCTAGGACAATTTCTTATTATGTGAATAAATAAATAAAGGAAATAATAATAGTACTAATATTAACAGTTTCCTATTTATTTGGACTATTCTCCGTATTCACAGAGAAATTCTAATTTACGTTTTGCATCAAAAATATCGCAATTCCTTGCAAGACGTGCTGCATCCAGCAAAACTACATTACTAATAGGAGCAAGTAATCACAAAGTTGTCCGTCAGTTCGGCATACACTACCGCGTATGCACCGCACTGCTCGCGCAGTTGTCAGTCGAAGCGAGCAACATACTACGTGCAACCACCGCAAACTTACTCATAACACAAGTATTCAAGCATCTGCAACTCAAACTGAGTTGCAGATGAGATCGAGTTGAACAAACAATATTATTTGATACCGAAAATTATCTGTAGTATGTGACGCAAATGTTTGTGGTTTTCTGAGTCCAATAAACGCTTCCAGTAACACTATGGACAAATCACAATGACTGATGATGATGATTTTCTAATTAGTCATCATTATTCTCTTGTTCTTAAACCCAACAAATGGATTTTATTTTGTCGCCTAACAAAAGTGACAAAAAGCAGTCTTTAGTTTTTAGTTTCATATTGATATCTCATTGTTTTTCAATATTCTTCCTCTTCTAAAAAAAATTAAAACCTGTGTACAAGGATCCAATGAAATTGCTTCCAAAACGTCAGCATTCTTTAACAATGAATCACTTTCTGTTGCTTTCGTCAGAGCTGGTTTCTGAAATCCCCAGATATCTAACCTCAGATAATATTCTCCCCCCAATCACTACTTTGCACAAGGTGAGCTCCTCGTGCTAGTTCCGCACTACTCCGGCGGCGGCGCCACTAATAACAGAGTAATGAGGACACGCAGCGTTATTGCACTAACGCAACTTTACCCGCTTACAGCGTAGGTACAAGATAAAGGCGATAGCGGGCTGACTACGTCACTACGTACAGAATGTGTATTATTTTATTTTTGTAAAAGGATCAAATGTAAAATGCATTTTATAATTGGTATTATGCTATTTTACCGACTCCATAATTTTCATGGTTCCTTCATCTTTACGTTTGAGTTTTTTTTTACAAAGTATATTTCAAGCAAACTCTTCAAAGTACCAACCAAATTTACAATTTTGTCATAAAACTTTTTAAATTCAAAAATACATTTCAATGATATGATTGAAACAAATGACTTAGCTTTGAAGTTATTGGTTTCTGATGTAGTTCGTACAGGTCATTATTGAACGCATCGGAGGGAAATGCTAAATATCACACGTTGCTCATTCGCCCCCCTCTAACATATGTACGCGATTTGTCACAAGTACCTGCGTGTTATGGTATACTCATACCAGCTGTCACGGGGACACTCAAGTACCCACAAGTTATTTTCATACTTATACGTATATTATGTGTATGTTATGCCCGTTTTGACAAACACTAAGCGACGTTATGAGGGCAACGAGGCGTTGCAAAAACATTCAGTATTAGTTTAGAAGACAAACGTGTGCAAACAGATTTAGAGGATAAATAAAATAATGTAAGTAGCAAAAGAATAACAACCGTGTTTTAAACAAGACTAGTACTGGTGATGTTATCGTTGAAAATGAACATAAAATCTTGAATTTGATAGCAAATTACACTGTTATGAAGTACGTAAAACAAAATAATCTGTAATTATTGCAATTTAAGGTAACGATGGATGGCCGTGTCGACGGCGCGTTCGTGTTCCACGCGCGCCTCAAAGAGATGTCAGCAACATGGGAGGGGCCCGAAAGGGCCGACGCCTGTCGGGGCCGCGGGTAGTCCAACGGTTATCGCGGCCTCGACATAGAGGGCGAAGAAGGAACATGGGTGGTTTTTAGTCAGTAGAAGTCTGACACTCCCTTTCACTCTGCCCAAGAGCGGGAGGGGTTATTCGATGATTTTACACCCACCAAAAAAAAAAAAAAAAAAAAGGTAACGATGGATGCTCAAAATAATATCCCACTTAAAATAACAAAAACATCGCCCTCATCTACACCTCACACCACTAAGGAGTCTAAGACCGGCTCACGGCAAGATATGTGCAGTAATTAAGTGTTTTATCCATTCCATCCCGGCCTGGACCACCCCGGCGTAAATTACATAGGGGCCGGCTCAACGCACTAAGTCTTAAGCTGATTTACCGCCAGATATTGGCGCCCAGCCTTACCTATATAACGTACATGTTTGTACACTTCCTCTTAGTCTAGGCAGACTTCCAAATACTGGGGCTTGAAGCCGTGACTATAGCTGCATTAGTAAGTGATAGCTTATCTGACCGTAATGACTTTTAGATGAGCCTGAAAATGTCTGATGTTTCTGGCGGAGACATTGGCTAAGTTTTTTGTTCATCAGTCTGTGTTTAATACTTTGAGAGTTTTTTTCTGCTACGCTTGATTTTTTTTTCTCTTAAACGTAAAAATTGGCGCAAGCAAAGAGACCTAGAAGTGGTTAAAGTCGGGCCGTCGTTGATTTTACTTCACAATTATCTTTTAATTTGATCATGATCACTCCAGTGATAGAATTTTTTTTTTGTAACAAATATATCCACAACCTTATCATAGAAACATTTAAAATGTGCTCCAATCCGATACGGAACACGACATTCCCAATAGAGACAAAATCCCTCCTTAATTCTTATCTGCCGTTATAAATCTCAGCAGCTTCACAATCGGATCTGTTATAGTTTGTCTTTCGGTCCTTATTACCCGGTCCTAACGACTCGGTCCTTATTTCTTGGTCTTAGCTCCGCCTGCGTTTATTTCATCGAAGCAATACGGACGTGTACTTAGCGAAGTAAAGACACTTGGAGTAAGTTGGCAGACGGAAGTCTTAGCAAGTCAGACTTGATGTGACGGCGAAGCGTAGGGATTTGGGTGACAAATGGGGGGTTTGTGGGGAAGGTGATCAATTTTATGCTCTTGACTTGCAGTGAAGGTAGCTCTGTAAACAAACATGGGAAGATAAATCTTATGTATTAACTACTACACACACTACATTACAGGCTTGATAACGTCAAAAAATCCGTAATAGGGGATCGGTCTGAGTCAAACAAAAATATTCTAATTAGTCCGTCAGTTAGATAATCGAAAAATATTGCACATATGTTTTTTTTTTTCTTTCTAATTAATAAAAATTGACAAAGATAAAACGCGTCAAATATCATGAGTTGAGTGTTGAGTGAGGTTGTGACGTCATTTTTAGGTAAAAAATGTACTGACATGTGACGTTTTCGAGGACTTCGCAAAATTTTCGAAGCAATGTGGTATCGTTTTCATTTTTTGTTTATGTAAAAAAAGAAAAATTATGATTCAATATTTTTTGGAAATCTAACTGATGGACTAATTAGTTATTTTTTTGTACGATCCCCTATTATCAATCAGTAAGTAGATTGAATCCTCTCAACCCTCTAACCTAACCTAACTCCTTTTATGTAATATTTCTACCTAGGCCAGTAAAGCTGTTTGCAACGAAACTTTTGTTGATTTTTTCAACAATCCTTAAAAGTTTAAAAGAAGTTATCTCGTATTGTCATCATGACCTTGGGCTTAGGGCTAAAGAATAAACCCAAGAAAATTAAGTTTTATCTCCATTTTCCTTCTTCTTTTCTTTCCTTTTTTTTTCTTCTTTTTTCTTTTTTTTTTTTTTTTTAATCGTTTTTTTGACTGACCTGTTGGTCTAGTGGTTAGTGACCCTAACTGCTATGCCGGAGGTCGTGGGTTCGATTCCCACCCAGGACAAATGTTTGTGTGATGAGCACGATCATTTGTTCTGTGTCTGGGTGTAATTTATCTATAATATGTATGTATTTAGAAATATATAAGTATGTTTATCAGTTGTCTAGTACCCATAACACAAGCTCTGCTTAGCTTGGGACTAGATGGCGTTGTGTGATAGTTGTGGAATATTATTATTATTATTTCCTTTATTCACTTTCTAACATATTTAATACATTTTTAAATATTTATTACAAAAAAGCATATAAAAAACATTTAAAAATATAAAAAATAGTAGCCCACCGGCATTGGGAACAGGGTCCGAGCTACCGGTAGTCAGGGCTCTTGAGAGAGGAACCTCCTGACAATACGCGCCGTGTCCAGAAGTACTGCCTTCTGAATCAAGCCCTTGATCCAGCTACCAAGCGAGAGCCTCCTTAGATGTTCGTCGAGGCTCTTGGCTATTAGACCATTGGCAGACACGACTATCGGCACAATGACTGCTGTATTCACGTGCCACATGTCGACAACCTCGCGAGCCAGATCTAGATACTTGTATTGTTTATCTTTCTCTGCTTTCACGAGGTTCTCGTCATGCGGAACCGTGATATCAACAATCATTGCGCGACGCTCCGATCGATCCATCACCACAATGTCAGGCTTATTGGCAACAATGGGCCTGTCAGTGATGATAGGTCGATCCCAATACAACGAAATATTACCATTTTCGAGAACTGGGTCGGGCGCATACTTATAGTATGGCACTTCTGTTTCCACAAGGTTGTATTTCAAAGCAAGTTGCTGGTGGATAATCCTGGCAACGAGGTTGTGTCTATGCAAGTATTCTCCATTAGCCAGACGAGAACACCCAGAAATAATGTGTCGGATCGATTCTCCAGGACGGTGGCATGCCCGACATATGTCAACCGTGCCATCCTTCACAATGTATTTCCGGTAGTTATTCGTCATCATAACTTCGTCCATTATTGCACAGACAAAACCTTCGGTTTCCCCGAAAAGGTCACCGAAACGCAGCCAGAATACAGACGTTAAGAAGTCTACATCGGGCCCATGTAGGGCCCGGTAAAAGCGTCCGTGCAGCTCCTTGCTCTGCCATACCTCCTTGCGGTCATTAGTGTCTAATACTTTAGGTTTGCGCCAGTTCTCGTTAGCCAAGGAGAGCGGGGTAAGGCCCTTGTCCACTGAGACCACATCTCGGTGCATCCCCACGTCGGCTTCTAGGAAGTATTCCCTGAGACTGCATACCTCACGGTTGTGTAGGGTCTTAGCATTTAAGAAACCACGACCCCCACACTTCCGTGGGATATACAATCTCATCACCGACGAACGTGGGTGATGCATCCGATTTGCAGTCAATAGCGAGCGGACCCTCCTATCTAGGGCATCAAGTTCTGTCTGAGTCCATTTGAGTATGCCGAAAGAATGCATCAAAACCGGCATGACCCAACTGTTGAAGGCGCGCACCTTGTTTCCACCTGACAAAAGACTGCTCAGCACCTTGTTCAGGCGGCCAAAGAAACGTTCCTTCAACGATTGTTTAATGTCGGCAATATTGATACCTAATGCTTGCTTGCTTAAGTTTCTGTTGACGAGAGTGATCTAAGTTGTAGGGAATCCGAGAGTTGAGTTCCCACGGATTCCATAATCTCCCCTCGCTTCACATGCATGACTGCACATTTGTCCATTCCAAATTCCATTCTGATGCCACTACTGAAAGTTTCTGTTACCTTCAGTAGCTTCATCAGTTGCAAATTGTTGGGGGCAAAGAGTTTCAGATCATCCATGTAAAGAAGGTGAGATATAACCTGACCACCTCTCCTCAACCGATAGCCTAGACCTGAACCCTCCAGCAGTGTGCTAAGAGGGTTCAAGGCTAGGCAAAACCACAATGGACTCAGACTGTCACCCTGGAATATACCACGCTCGATCCTTATCGGTTCACTGTTCCCTTCGATCTGTCGACATCCTGGATAGCGAAGGACTGTTCTCCAGTTCCCCATACATGACATCAGGAAGGTACGCAGAGTTGCATCTACTTTGTACAATTCCAGCACCCTCATGAGCCATGTATGAGGCACAGAGTCATAGGCCTTCTTATAATCTATCCAACATGTAGACAGATCCTTTCGGGAGCGGCGAACCTGTTGGCTAATGGTCATATCAATGAGGAGCAGCTCCTTAGTACCACGGGACCCGTTCCTACATCCATTCTGAGAGGCAGACATGATAGAGTTAGTTTCGATGTGTTGCTTGATTTTCACTCTCAAAATGGACGTAAGAACTTTATAGACGGTTGGTAAACAAGTAATTGGTCTATAATTTTTGGGTTCCGCAGTACTACCTGATTTATGGAGCAGGTGGGTAATTCCTGTCGTCAAGAACTGGGGTAGCGACCCTGACTCTAAGGCTGATTGAAACTGGGACGCCAAGCGAGCGTGCGACCTTTGGAACCACTTTATCCAAAAGTTGTGCAGTCCGTCCGGCCCTGGAGATTTCCAGTTAGGTAACGGACGGACTGCACGAGCTACGTCTTGGGGACTGATGATGATTGCCCCCATTTCTGTTATAGGATCACACGCTTGTTTAACCTCCCGGGTCCAATCACCCTCAGTGTGACTGACAGGCACCGACCAGATGTTGCGCCAGAATGTCGTCATGGCATCATCATCCGGCAGACGCGTGTCAATCACACCTTGGTCTGGTCGGTCCCAAGCTCTATATACCCACCTTTCATCACTTCGGAAAGTGCGATTCTGTGTGTACCGCTTCACTCGTCGCTTGTACCGACGAATACGGCTTGCCCATGCACAGATTTTCTGCTTTAGGAAGTCGATGCGCTCTGTGACGCAGGACAAATAATCAGGAAAACTAATATCTGTTCCCGAGAACGCCCGCCTCACAAAGCGCATCACTCTAGGGCGAGTATTGCCCTCCCTGAAGCAGATCAACTTGCCGATGAGTGCTCTAGCCTCACCGATACGCCGCTCAATTCTGCACTGCCAGGCTGGAACAGCTAAATTTGGTCGTGGAGCTCTGTCGTTGTTAGGAAATTTAACGTGAGATACACGACATGCCGCTACAGCTGCACAATACAAAATTGAGTGAGTATCAGCGAGGTCTTTGCTGCTGTCAAAGCAATTTGACAGTTGCGAATCTAGAGCACACATCAGCGCCCTGTTTTTCTTGTGCATGGGTAAACGGGGTAAACGTGGTCTAAGGTCAGGTGGTGTGGAACGGTACTCCCGAAATGCACCCTCCAAAGCGCTCCTCAATTGAACGTTGCACTGGGTACTCACGGAAATAACTTCATCATCATCCTCTTCACCACCGCGTTCGGATCGTGGCAGAGCACTGGAAACATTTTCCAACTGCACCGCGATCATTGGTGAAGCTGGTTTGACTTGGTTACTCCGTGATTCAGAGCGTAGTCGATCAAGTACGGAATCATCCAACATATGGTTATGCTGGATGACCCGCACCTGATCCGACAATCGTTGCGCCGACACGCTGATAGCTGGCTCAAGCACCTGGAACAGAGAGAGCATCCGACCACGGTGCGCAGTCAAGTTACTTCCCCCCTCAGTAGCCCCATAATATGCGCGCATGACACTCTCGTTTATGGACCGAGTCCATCTCATGCGCGGCACATTTCCACCAGCAGCGGGGACCCTGTTCGGGGCCGGTTGGCCTCGAGGTCCTAAGCCCGCTGGTGGCCGTCCTCTTCCTCGTCGTTCGCGTCGCGGTGGTGTTGGCAGCGGTGATATTGGTGGCGTTGACGACGGGGAGAAAAACTCGTCGCTAGAACTCGACGCAGCTACAGCCACCGGAGACACGGCGCGGCGGCGCTCACGGGTGTGGCGCGTCCCGGCGGTTGCGAGGCGGAGTTCAGCGACGAGCCCGGAGATGGTGGGTGTGCTTGTTGTCTTTCTATTTTAGCCCGGCTTCTGGTCAGCATTGTTGTTTCTTTGACGTATTGACATTTACTTCGTTCTGCATTATTATTATTATTATTATCCTTTATTCACTTTCTAACATATTTAATACATTTTTAAATATTTATTACAAAAAAGCATATAAAAAACATTTAAAAATATAAAAAATAGTAGCCCACCGGTATTGGGAACAGGGTCCGAGCTACCGGTAGTCAGGGCTATTATTATTATTATTATTATTTTCACCAATACGCTTATCGCCGCTCGCGCGTCGCTTACGCTTGATATGCTTTAATAAACGTCTAAATACAATTTCTCTGTTAAAATCGTGTTTTATTTAAGTGTCACATGAAAGTATTGTTAGTAGAAACAGGCATTATAAGACGTTGAATCGAAACTGTTCAGCAGTCATCTGCTGTTATCTCAAGTTATAAATCTGTGCGCTCAGCTATCAGGGCTCACCGTGTCACTATGACGTCACTTCCGGTTTCGAACCGCACTTAAGCCTCCTTGCCGGCTAGTTTTTATTCCAGATTTGAGGGTAGATAAATATGATGGTAGTTTTTGAGAGTTAGTTCTTTTTATATGGTTTTATAGCCCAGTTATCCGTAGGCTGAACTATAAAAGTCTTTATCTATCAAAAAAGCACCTTGCTCGTTGATCTTTTGGTCCGGCAAGGTATTATACTCAGTTTTTTCGTCACCAAAATTCTTAGTTGCAGCCCGCAGCAATAAGTTTGCCACAAAACATGAAACTGAAGCATAACTGGCTAAATGAGGCTGAACTACTATAAGGTACACCTCTACCTAAATCCTAAGGGAAAATCAGGCGCAACACTTCTTTTTTTTTTTAATAAAACTCATAATTCATAATACAACTTTAAGTAGGCCATACAAATATTTGTTCCGTGCGGAGATCGAACACCCGACACGCAGCGCAGCAGTCCAATTGCTCAGCCACTGCGACAAACTTGCCGTCAAAATACTATTATGGTTATGTTAATAAAATAAATGCCCCTCGTGACCAATCCACCACACGCAATATTTTAAAGAAACAAACATGTGATCAATGCTGACATCCGAAATCCAACGCAAACATGAAAGGTAGAAATCAATGGACATACATGATGCCGTGAGTGTCGTGGCGGTGCCGTGACGGCTGCCAAACGTATCTCCTGGGCATTGCCGGACGGACGGCAAGAACCCGGCTTCTCGGACCGAGAGCTGGCTTTATTGAACCAACAAGGGGTGTTTGATTGCTCCGCTGAAAGAGTTGAGTATGTTTGTGTATGAATTTAACAAGCTATGACGATGAAAGGATTACAAATGCATGTTTGATTTTTGTCTGAAAACACAGTCGATAAACCCCATGGTACCTTAATTATCTCATTTAAAAATAAATGTTTTAGGTGCCTGACACCACTCAGGTATATTTTCCAAAAAAAATATCTGCAAAAAATAGGTACTTTGATTTCAGTCCATGGGACACCTTTATCACGCCTTAAACGTTAACTCATTCATACTCCAAGTAAAATAAGGATAACATAAAAGCTCCCAAAGGGTCGAAGAGCGAGATCCCTACCTGGCCCTTATAACCCTACAGATAAGGTTTCAGCTTATCTCTACGGGGAGCTTGTAAAAGCCAAGTCTTTTCATCGATGCGGGGATTAGGACCGAACTCGTCCGTAAGGAGCATACGTTGTATTACGAGATGAAAGGATAACTATTCAAGTTTAGGATTCGGAAAACCAGTTTAACTTGCTTTACTACTTCCATACAAGAAGAAATTACAGAGATTACGGCTAAGCTTTATTCTTATATTTTACAATATTCATACATTAGGATTATCGTTCGTCTTCCATTGAAATTCACAAGAATATTTTTTACACCATCTCGAATTTTGTCCTGATAATTTTGTATAGCATTTTATACGCAGCTTCTTCTCCAATCCGAACCGTACGGTCTCATTTATAAGGTTTATTTCATGAGAAGCACGTTCGGTGAGGTACAGTCAGTAACAAAGCGTTGACAAACGAGCGGCGTGCTCATATCGTTAGCTCGTAATGGCTGTTGGCAAGGAGACAAGAGGAATGTGTACCGTTATGAGAATTACAGTAGCGAGGCCTGTAGCGATACTACACATACCAGTTAATCGATACAAGGAGGTGATGCCGGAGATTACTCCGCCTGCCAACACGCGCAGCCAGGACTGGCTTAGCGGCGTTGGTACCCACGTTTGTGTGGCACCGGCCAATGTTTGGATTAGCTTTGTGAGGTATTAATAAAGACATTTGAATAGGCTAACTATAGACTGGTCAAAGTGAACAACGTCTTTATCTATTGACTGGTGTTTGTGGTACACACATCTGTGTCAAACTTCGTTCAAGGCATTACTGTAACCCGTCGGGGCTGTGGACCCCGTCGGGGCTGCGGGTTGTTCACAAGTTACCGCGACCTCGACATATAGGGCTAAGAAGGAACATGCGTGGTTTTTAGTCAGTAGAAGTCTAACACTCCCTTTCGCTCTGCGCAAGAGCGGGAGGGGTTATTTGACGATTCCCCCCCCCCCCCAAAAACAAATGGCATCACTGTGTCAAGGCTTTTCTATGACTAAAAAAAAGCTATCAAGTCAAGTTCTAGTTCATTTCCTCATTCTGATAAACGAAATCATCTGTTATGATATAAAATGGTATTGTGAACATAACGATTACATTCATGCCATTAGGTTGAGTGAGTAGTCACCGCTCGTGACCGACGAGGAAACTGTTATTTATTTTACTTCAGCTTTAGCTTGTGGCCATTCAAGTAATATATCGGTTACCAAGGAAATATACATAGTACTCAAAGAACATAATATTATATATTTTAAGTAACCTTATCAAAACTCACCTTAGTCTTGAAGTTTCAAGCTTAAAAGATTTCACAAAGACTGCCACACTAAATAAATCTCGAATAAATCGCGACCACTCAGGTAGAATCACAGATAAAAGCGTGCCGCCACATTAATTTCCAATGATTACAAACCTTAATTAAAACAGATGCGATGTTTAAGATAACATCACAAGTTTTGATGGCGCTAAGTAAATTATTTGCGAAAGAAAAGAGGTGGCGATAGGACCAGAGAGGTGGCCACAGCACCAAAGAGTTTTGGGCACAATTACAACTTCCAAGTCGATGTCGTAGAAAGATTGTGATTACGTAGATAAATTAGGTAGGTCGTTTTAATGAAGACTGTTTTGCCTTACAAGTAATTTTGGTACCTTCTACGAATAGTACCTAGAAGTAATCTTCTAAGGCTTGAAGTAGCATTCTAAGAAGTATCATATTAAACCAGTAACTGGTTCGGACGTCAGATAGACCCTCGTTTATGTAAAATACTGGTATTCAGCTGCATCCAGTTAGACTGGAAGTCTTTGGAAGGACACCGGTGGGATAGGGTTTTCTCAAAAAAAGAGGGTATACATACATAATTATCTGAATATAAATCACTGTAAGTAACAAGGCTTTTGGACATTGTCACAAGTAACATACATTTAGGGACACTTTTTAGTTAACTTAAGCAATTTTGCAGCGTAGTCTACGAGCACATCCGACCCTTATATCCGTTACTAGCATTCGCAGGCAAAATTGGCTTCCTGCGGGCCGGACTTAGTTTACTTACTGGAGTATTTTAGAACTGCAAAGCAAATCTTCGGGACCATTCTAACATAAATTGTAAACATTATCTTTACTACTACAGTTCCTGGCTTATTGGTTGACAAGTAAACAAGTGACGGAAAATGGAAACACGCCTTGTAGCAATTTTGTTACAAATGACCGTATTTACAGCTACGTAATGCAAAGTGACACCTAAATGGTAACAATACGAAATGATAATCACATTGTTGAATTTCCAAACGAAGGCTGTGCGCCAAAAGAAGAAAATCTACTTGCAAATGAACTACTAGTCAATGGATATTCATGGATAGTGAACATTTCTCATTCTAAGCTAGGGCCAATATGCTGAAGGTTGTCAGTGGACTAACATTGTCAACGATACACTATATCTTCATGTACCTGAATGAAACATGTTAATACTGATACGTGGCATGATTTAATCGCTTGGCAGTAAGTCCGGGTAGCAATCATATTGTTGTAAGTGCGTCAATATTTATGTTATATTTTACTGTTGACATGATTTGTATAACAGTCTTAAGAGAATTTATTATTGCTTTTAATGTGTATTCGTTTTTTGGTTATTTTTAATTTATGACAGTGTTATTTTTATTCTTTATTTGTTCAATTTATAGTTATTATGACATGAGGGACTGTTTCCATTAATAATATTTTTTTTCTACATATTTTCACGTCACATTATGTGGCAAACATGTCTGGACCCAATACTATTATTATCATCTTGCATGCATTTTCTTGTTTGTAAGACAACATGTTTATGCAAATAAATATTATCTTATCTTATCTTAATATAATAATATGTAGAACACCTTTATATAATCCTCGATTTTTGGCTGGTTCACTGAGAGTTACTTGCTGAAACTAGGACCTTAACTGCTATCTACGTATAGTATCTTTGACCGCAAGAGCGACTGCTGAACAAAATATGGTCCTGAGTTGGATTCCAAGACAGGCAAAGTTTTTTTGGTAGTAAAACAAAATTCTTAGTCGCAGTAAACTTTTTTAATTGACACATTTCCCATATAAAACCACATAAAACCGATGCCAACTTTGCAAATAGAAGTATATAATTATATAATTCCCCCCACATTGTAATACAAACCAGCAACAACCCAGTTTTTGTTCTCAATGGTGGCGACACAAGCAGCGTATCAATGTACTAACCGAACAAAAATAACGCGATGTAATGAAGTTGTAATGAAGACCGTAATGTGAGGCAAGGGCGGCGGCCATTCAGCCAGCGTAATGAGCGAGCGTTTAACGTGCAGACCACTCACTATTGTACAGAAGTTCCATTTCAGAAAAAATAAATTGATAATAGTTGAAAAGTGCGTTTTACCGATGAAAGTGACAGCCGTCAGCATATCCAAACGGCGTTCAAAGCTCTCAATATTCCTATTATATATAATTATATATATATTTTTAAAAAAACGTTGCCCCACACTAAGAATTTCTCCTGTATCGTGGGTGCGTTCACAAACATTTAAACTCACATACACAAATACCCAGACCCGGAACAACTATCTGTAGGTCATACAAATATTTGTTCCGTGCGGGGATGTGTGCAGTCCATTGCTTGAGCCACTGCGCCAACCGTGCCGTCCAGTCCCATATTAATATTGCGAATTATCATGGAGGAGCCAAAAATAACAGTCGCCTTAATCACGTTTGCCTATGTTGGTCAGTGTATGGGTGATCGCCTATTACATACTGGATTCTCTCCGTTTCTTGGCATAGCTTGGCGTTTTGGCGTAAAAAGTGCAATTGACAGACGGCTCAGTCGTTACAGGCAGTCAGTGGCTCGAAAATCTTACCAAGTGGGATCGTATTACCCCGTACTGTGTTCTGGAGCAGTTACTCTATGTCTAATACTGGTATTTAACCTTTTATTTTAGGAGGGTGGGAGGAAATCATTAAATGACACCTCCCGCTCGGTAGGGAATGTCATATTTCTACTGACTAAAAACCACACATGTTCCTTCTTAGCCCTTTGTGTCGAGGCCGAAGTATCTGTTTCGATCAACCCGCAGCCCCGACGGGAAATGCCTACCCCTTTCAATCTGTCAGTTGTACTAGGCGTATCATGATACGCAGTACTGACTGGGTTATGGAGGTCAGATATGCAGTCGCTACATGTACAACCTCCGCTAAATTAGCACTATCATCTATTGCTATTGGTTCTTCTGTTCTTTTCCCTTTAGTACACAAACTCAATGAGACGCGGCACTGAATGGTACAACATTCAGCCTATGCTTTGGCGCGCTTTAGATTTGAATAAAGAATGTTTAAAACTGTACACTGCCAGAGTTGAATGAGTTTCCCGTTGCAGCACAAAATGTTTGACGTTCATCCCTGGGTTTGTACACGAAATTTTTATGCGAATGCCCGCTAGTAGGAAGTAAACTGAGTAATTTTTAACAAATCGTTATTTATTTTTCTCGCTTAGATTGTATTTAATCCAATGCAGGAACAACTTGGCGAACAGACGATTAAAATAAATGTTTGTCGGTGAGGGTATTTATGTTTGGTATAACTATATATAAACTCAGACCAAATAAAAAGTAAAGACGGAACTCTGCGAACAGCAAAGTGTACATACACAATACACGCACACACGTACAACATAAACTACGCCTTGGTCATAAACTTTTTATTTGGTCTGAGACGTGTGTGCGTGTATGCGAGGCGTGGTTTGACCGGCCTCACTTTGCTGTTCGCAGAGTTCCGTCTTTACTTTTTATTTGGTCTGAGACTATAAATAAATGTTTGAAATATTGCTAGATTTATATTCAAGATAGTCTTATGAGCCATTCGTAGTTTTTATTAAACATTTGCATCGAACAGTTTCACTTTGTTAAAAACAGCTGAAACTAGAATAAATGATTCAGCAACGCTAAAAGACATTTAATCCTGTTAAAGTACCAAATAGAATATCTAAAACCACTCAACATTCGCCACGCAAACACGTTGCTATTTTAAAAATAACCAATTTCCACATAATTTTAAAACATAGCTGCTAAAATGAAAACGCAACATCCCATCAAAAGATTTAATTTCCATCGCTGTCAGTGCAAATCATACGGAGGGAAATAAAATATATCGAGAACGATCAATTGATACGACCGACCATAAATTCAGTTTTGATTCATCGAAAATAAAGAACAAATGCACTCGAATTTGCTTGCTTTTAATCAAGTTTTTTGTTTTAAGTGGGCCTTACAGTTACATCAAGTGTTTTTATTTCTGCTTTTGTAATAAAGCAATGGTTGGTTTTATAGGCTCTGCTGATTATTTTGGTTGTTTGAGGAATCGGAAAACATTGAATATATTTTTTTTTTTAAATTCATCCTGGATCAGGTTTTTACTTGATGAACAATTTGAGAGACACCTTTGAACAGTCATGGGTCGGTCAAGTTAATTTTAAAACTTTAAACAAGAATACGTTTTAAATGGGACTGAAAATCGATTTGAATTAGAATCAATTGCAATGAATGTATGTTGATGATATTATGAGTAGATTTCTTGGATTGAACGCAGAAAATATTTCAGACAGCTTTGTATTCTATGCTCACTACTTAAAATATCATAAAACAACATGCCTGCCATGTGATAACGTATGTACCGGTCACGAACACACCAGTGGGCACTTGCCCAATCACCTGAAGGATCCAATCTGGCCACAAGCTAAGCCTATTGAACGTGCACCATGCCAATGTGATATGAACGGTAAGTTGTTAAATCTTATTATACATACACGAACAGGTTCCCAGAAATGTAAACATACCAACATTGTATTGAAAATATGATGGGAGGGTTGAAAGTGTGTCTAATATGAGATGGGCTTTAACTTCATGTTGAAATATGTTTGGTGACTAAGTTAATAAAGTGGATTACATTTTTTTTAATGACACGAAAGTTCGTCAGTCTAGACACACTTAATCGCTCCGATTTAAACGTATGACTTTAGAAAGCTAGGTTTAGAGCAATTTATTCAAAATACTGTGGTCCTATTTAAACTGATCACTTAACTTATCAGAAGCTTTCCTAAAAATGAAATGGACTGACTTTACCAGGAACTGTACAAACATCGAGAAGAAGAAGAAATAAAATGTGTAATTTGTATACAATTTATATTTTTGCGCATTTTAGGGTGGTTAGATAAACAGACAGACAGGTCCCCCGACACGCGGCTATTACCACACGTTAGAGAACATGTCAAAGTGAGCACGACATGTATCCTGTGCAGCTATTGTGTGACGGCTTGTCTCGCTCCTGGGAAACGAAATACCAGCTCCAATGACATACTCGCCTACACCTTTGCAAATTTACCTCACAAACACGCAATACGAACGAACTTTATTCCTAACACAGTTACACAAAGTCTAAATTGCGACTTCAAGATCGCAGCACCGAAATTCGTCTGTTAAACCCTGCACAAAATCTATTTGCATCCCACTCAAACCTTGTTGTTATAACAACAGGTTCGATATTCGAGTATCAAGGTGGCAAGGAGGTAGATTGTACGGAGATATCATCCGACCCAGTTTAAAACGTAAGCGACCCGAATTATACTGGTGTAAGTCGAGGACCCTTTGACACAAACGTGGATAAAATAAAATATAAACAGTCGGTACGTTTGATGATATTATTTATCTTGTACGAGTGCGAGGCGAGAGGGGGGGGGGGTGCTAACGAAATAAACGAGGATATTAATTCGTGCCAAGACCGCAAAGTAGTGTGATCCTGATTCTAGTAACTCTCGTAGCCCGTATTCCTTTGCACGCCTTTGAGTGTTTAATTCGAAGCCGAGGGAATGGCTCGTTAGAGAAATCTACGGATCCCCTTTTAGCTGTAGGTTATAAACTGCTACAGAGCACTGTCTTATTTAAAGAATACGAAAGTTTTAATGCTAAAATATATATGCATTAACAAATTTTAATTTAAATGTTTTAATGTTGGATAAAAACTAAACGAGAACCAGTTATTTATCGTCTTTGACATTATGTATCTTATTTATAAACAGATTCTGTTTAATTTTCATTCGTAGTCTGTAAAACGGCAAATCTGGGGGCACGGCAGTGCCCCCGCCAAGTCGAGCAATAAAGCGGCACGGCCGTACTATCCTTTTCTCGAACCAGTTCAGGCCATTTTCGACCTCCTATAACTTCGTTGTGGATAAAACTAGAAGCCTGAATTTTAGTAACCAATTAGGCATTGTATAAACACGGTATATTTAAAATTTCATTAAATTTGAACCAGTAGTTTAACAATTATAACTAATCAAAGTTCCTTAGTTTTGTCACTCACTGACTGACTGACTGACTGACTGATTGACCGATCATCAAAAGTCTAAGGAACTTCTAGCAGACATAGAAGCTTCAAATTTAGAACACAATTAGTGTTTAGTGTATGAACCATGGAAAAACTAAAAAAGTATACAATTTCAGTCTAGTTTTCTAGATAAACTAACTGCATAAATAACTTTGTAATCCCATATAATTGTATAGGATTACAAAGTTAAAGTTACATTTTGAGTGAATGAATTTTACGAGTTATTAAATTAAACACACTTCCTAGTTTATGATTGATCTGAAATTTTGCACGTATATCGCCTATCAATGCAATATTATGATGGTATGGAACTGATCAGATGATGGAGCTGGAAGTTGGCCATAGGAACTCCATTTTATAATATCATAACCCCATCGAGTTTGGACTCCTTTGATTCGTCTTTGTCGAGTAGTTTGTCTTAAGATGGTGTTCAGGGTCTGTTGGTGGAGCTGGAAGGTGGCCATAGGAATTCCGTTATAAAACGACATAGCCCTATCGAGTTTGGACTCGTTTGATTTGTCTTGTCGAGTAGTTTGTCTTTAGATGATGTTCAGGGTTCTGAATAGTTCTGATGATGGAGCTGGAAGATGGCCATAGGAATTCCGCCATAAAACCACATAACCCCATCGAGTTTGAGCTCATTTGATTTGTCTTGATGAGTACTCTGTCATTAGTTGGTAACCAGGATCTGAAGATGGAGCTGGAAGGTGGCATAAGATTGACTTGGCCACTGCATCACATTGGCCAATGCCATGGCGATTAGCTATTACAATGGCCTGTTTAACATTGGTAAATGCGATGTGATGGCCAAGTCAATCTTTTATTTAAAACATCAAAGGTTTTTATTTTAAGTAGGGATTAAATATATAAACTAACTTGGTATTACATGGATCTCACTACTTTTTACGGTAAAAGTGAGTTGCTCGGCTTGGCTTGTTTTTACAAGTTTTGTTTTTGGTGGGATCATACTATTATTACAAGAAATAACTGATTGATTTCATTGCTTACAGACACAATGTTTCACAATCAGCGTCGATATTTATAAAACAATGTAACCACAGCCTTCGCTCCGTTTTTCTCAAAGTACAAATAGCAATATTAATTGAAAACTTGCGAATATTTCATAAATATTTCAATTTCGGAACTGGTATTTTGTCTTAACCTTTGACCTTAAAATGTAATTCAAATATTTGAATACCTAAATTCATTTTGAATTCAAGAATTCCACAATTTAATTGATGACAGGAGTAATATCACGCGGCTAGACGCGATCTGACACGATCTGACGCGGCATTAGCGTGATAGCACAAGACAATGCGAAAATCACTATCACAAATCAAAGACATTTGATTATCAAATTATGTTTATTTTTGTGGGTAGATCTTCTAAGAAATAACCACCAAATGTTGCCTTTGATAATTATGATAAATGGCATTTATTATAATTGCAATATTGACAAGATTACAAAAGTCACTGCAAAATGTGTACTGACTGAATTGAAATACGGACAGGGAAATAGTTTTTACTATGTTTATCTGTGTAAACCTATTCAAGCTTGTATGATCTATTTTACATCAGCATTAACAATGCAAATTATTTGATGTACAAAACAGCGACTTCGGAAGCCGGTGTATCAAGGATCTTTTGTATTCATTCTTTGAAGAGACCATTTAATTTTGTCAATTGCGGGGCTAGGTGGCTTGAAGCAGGGGGACAGATCATTGTACTGATTTTCTTGAGAACTCGAAAAGTCAGAGACACAGATTTTATAATTAGATAAGTAACAGAATTTGGTTATTCATTTTAGTTAAATGGATCGTCTAAGTCAAGATAGTTCAAGTACCAACTTGTCATGTGATATGGTGTGTTACTACAGGAACTGAAACTATAGATATAGCGAATAGTAGATTTCACTTAGTATGTTTTAACAAAAAAACTATTTGAACGTTAAAATGTAGATAGTCTTAAACGCGTGCCAACCCTGGCGACTTTCTTCGTGTGGCTCCTTGATGCTGGATAATCTACTGTCTTTAATTTGAACATACCATTAAGCACCCAGCTGTTAACTTTAACTAACAAAATTAGAATCACTAACCACAAAACTAAACTACATTTAAGTTAACTAAGCTCTCCAATTCCACAACTCGTGAGCCCCAGCACATACATTAACTATTCATTTATGAGCTCAGCAATGAAAAACCCGAGCGCGTCTGATCGCGCTATGAATATCATTCGTCTCGTTTAAATCGCTTGGCTGCGCCTCGCTCGCGGTGGTACGTCGGCGTTTTATTTCGAATCCAGCTTTGTACAAGTATTTGCAATATGAAATGTCAGAATCGTGACATGGTATAATTTTGTTGAAAAATATAATTTTGTTGGTACCTATACAGGTTTTATGGAACAACAGAAATAGTTTCATGTCGTCAAACACTTACTTCTTTTTCTATGCTTGAACTTATCTTTTTCGTTTCCTGACTTCATAGAACCAACTCACAAACAAGAGCAGGTTATAAAGTATGTTTTATCCGCCATACCCAGATCAGAGTAATTTATAACTAAAGTTTAACGTTTTTCAACCGTTTCCAGTTCGTTCTGCAGCAGACCAACATTGTGATAGGATTTATGAAAGCAGCGCGAACTCATCTCAGCGATTACAGAAGTGCAGCCAACTCACTCCATTAATCTCCGGAGACATTACAGAAACTGATATTAAATTCAAAAATTCATTTCCTTGTACTAATTTTTCTTGTGAAGACGGCGATGACTCGTTCTTAAATGTAATGAAGTTCCGGCGGGTCAAGTTCAAACTAATTAAAAGTGTAGTCGGGGAATGCATTAACCGACAACCCACCCCCCTAACCCCTCCACCCCCCCTCAGCACTGAGGGTGTAGGGGATCTCGAAATATTCATGGCGAAGAGTAATCTCGGAGATAATGAGGGAAGTGGGCCGCTGAGGCGAGCCAATTAAAATGATTGCAGCCCGGCCCCCGCTCCCCGCACCCGCGCCCGCTACCTCGCCCGCTCCCGCGACCGCGCCAACTTTGCAGCAAGCCTCCTTTGATGAGCAATATAATCGCTCCACTCAGGTAGTTTGTTCTGAGTAAACGTTACTTGATGGATTTTTTGAGTGATTTTCTTGTTAAAGTGGATTTTGCTGAATTTTCCTGATTGTTCAGATTGCAATGAATGTTCCTGTAAGATAATTTAATACCGCGGTATTAAAACAGTTCTTGACTGTTTTCACGAATTTTGACTTGGTCTATCGTGGTTTACACATGCTAGAAACGAATAGGTACTCGCACAATCGTCAATGTTGCACAAATACAATGTGTCTGGCATGATTGTTATCAAAATCACTGTTTTGGATTTTTTACGTAACAACATTTACCAATTTGTGCAACATTTTTAATCACTTTGTAGCAATATAAGCAGCGTAACAAGACTAAACAAAAGTGTTGTAGGACGCGTTGCAATAACACAACGCATGACCGGACAAAGCAAGTTGTTCGCTTTGTAACATTCCGATCGCGTGTTTGTGCAGGCGACGCCGACGGACGCGCTAGGCTCGCGCGTTTACGCCTCTGTGCGTAACCCCGCACTGGGTTATACGAAAGCTGGAATTGAGAAAGTGCTAGAGAAATAAATTGTGGCTAAAAGATGCATCATTGTGATTAATTTTGTAAGTACCCATGCCCCATTTGAATCGTCAGTACCGTCATTGTTTAAACAAAAAAAGTTACTTATTTTATCACATAAGTAAGTAATTGACGAATAACGTTCTTGTTAAAGTTGAATGTAAGTCAGAACATTAGTAATGAAAATAAACATTAACCAAAAACTTAAGAACAGGAATTAAACCGCGCGTTGCACCCATCGAGTGCGTAGAACAAGTGCCGCGTTATCATTGCGGTAACAAGCGCGCAATCAAAGCCGCTGTTTGTGAAAACAAGCGATTTTTTGCCGCGCGACCGCGTTGTGGCGCGACGCTGCAGTGCTCACTCGCCTTTATAACGACATACCGTTTACAATGACGGACAAAGTGAAATTTTTGGCAGGAATTTTAGTTACATTAAAAACATGTCAAAAATGTGTTTTTGTTTCATTTTTTGGCGTAAAATTAAAATCAGATTTATAAACTATCTATTTGGATAATGCGTAACCTTATCCAAGCACCCTTCGTTCCCTTATAATATAACCGGTTAGTCTTGCAAAATCATACGAACGATTACATTATAACACTCATCGTCGTTAATAAATTCAGAAGTCAAGTGTTCCGAACGCATCAATCACTCAACCCTTCGATGCGGCCCGCCTGTCCCGCTGTCGCCGCGGACCGGCCGACCAGCCCGGATGAGGCCGGACCAGATGAAGGCCGCTAATAGTAACAGACACTTTCTTGGGTGTGTTGTTAATTGACAAGTATGTGAGGGAAGCTTAGAGGGGGCTGATGACTTTGTGATTATAATAAGCAGAATTTGGACTAATTAATAGGAAGAAAGGCATAAGCGGTTGGAAGATTTTTGTAACAAAATAAAATTGGCAATTTTATTTTGTTTTTAAAATAGCGGCCACTCACAAAACCTGCATTAATGGATTGAGTTGATAGCAGCTATCGATTTAAAATGGTTTATGCATGGCCGCATCATTGAAAAAAAAAGGTAGTTCATTAAATTAAAACCCGTTTGATAAAAAATAATAAAGCGCATAAAACTATCAAATCATTAACCATCAACTTACAATCATTCAAATTACACACCGTCCTTATAGTTTCTAACTCAAACAAGTTAATTGTCTCCAGTTCCCGCAGTTCAGAGCGGCATTATGAACCCGATATTGTGATCCCTACGTAGTACAACTAATTGTGAATAGAGATGTTAAAGCGATTGTGTGAGAGGAGGGCAGTGTTGTGTTCTATATTGATAATAACACGGGCCACTAATATCTGGTTTCGCTTTGAGAAGGCGAGGGTCAGACGGCTCTCGCCAGACGCAACTAATAGCTAATTGGTTGTGTTTACGGATGTAGATATTGATCCAATCTTGCTAACATAGACTTAAGAAAGTGTGATTTTACACAAAAGTTCTATCTACCACTTTTACTGTCATGGCTGTTTTTATAAAACTATGTCCGTTTATGAAAACTGTATTATGAAATTATTGTTATCTGATGATACTACTAATGAAAACCTAGTCACTAATTAACTCTGAACTAACAATACACACAAACTATGTTTCACACGCTTCCAAATAAACATTTAAAGCAAACATTACTAATTCAGCAATTTCATAATAATCTGTCAAAATATTACACCGATTCACTCGACCATTGTTCACGTGAATTTGTTTAGACAATATTTGTTCGTGACAATAGCACAAAGGCGCAAATCGAGGACACCGACACAAAGGAACAGAACACGTCGGGGGGACTTTTAAAATGTCCAATGTGCCGTGTGATATCCTAGTCTAGCTTCACATAGTCGCTTTTAATCCCGCTAATTGAATTTGTACGGCTTAGCAGACCGATTAGATCGCATTTGTAGGGTTGAACAAGCTGAGCGCGCGCTCGGGTGGACTCTTTGAATTATTATTAGTGACGTGGCATGATGAGGGTTGTTCCATGCAAATTAGCGAGTGTTATTGAAACTATCGGCGCCGCGCCGCTACTACCCAACCCGACCGCTACATTGAAAGATTGATCTTCAACGAGTTTGCTCGTCCGCGCGGAAGTACCGCAGGCCCGCTTGCTCGCTTGCTTGCGCGCTTAGCTATGCGCTCTTTGCTCATAGTTTTGGCTTGAAGAGGCACACGTCGCTTGGAATGATTTTTGAAGGGATGCTTTTAGATGTTTGCGCTTGGAAAACTTTGTGCTTTTTGCATTAAAATTTAAACTCAATTTTATTAAGCGTGTTATATTGGACGCGCGTTGTTTTCAAAACTAAAGGTTTAATCTCACCGTCTCTCGCATGACTCAAACCCTTTCACAGATAGGGTTTTATATATTAAAACAGGCTGTACCTACTCTTGACCGGACTGCAGGTTGGCTGTGGACCTCGGACTTCAGTTTATCGTCTGTCCAAGACTACGGTTCGCCAGGCCTCTACACAAAGTGAGAAACTATTTGTTTGCATTTTACAATATTACAGTGTACGATCTTTAAAAAAACATACGTAATACTTAGTGATGAGTATGTTTCACTTATGTGTTATTCATTAACAAACACACCTCAGTTTCCCTTTATTTCCTCAAACAGAGTGTGGCTCACAGTACTGCGGCCCGCATATTCCTTACTGAACGTTTCCTGTGCCACAGAATGTTTCCACAATACAACGGGATTAGGTTCACGATGCTTTCACTACACGCTCCTATTATGCATAGCTGACATTAAAGGTGAAGTGGAGAGTTCACACATACGATAAATTATTTCAGAAGAACAACTGAAATAAATCATTGCACTTAATTGAAACATCCAAAAGCATTGCTTCGTAATTTTCTGAGACAACAGTTTTCGTAAACTAGCTATTAAAATTGCACTCCTAATGTTTTACCTGTAAGCGTCATTATATATTTTGGAAAATTTGGACACACGCCTTTAACAAAGGTTTAGGTAAATAATGCATTATCAGATACGAATACACACATCTTTACCATTTAAGATATGTGCATATGATCATGTACGAGTACAAATATACACATCCGTGTTACATATAATATTTGACTCGTACATGATTGTTCAGCTGTAAAATGTGCAGACTGCGATAACTGCGGCCACAAAATTATTACAAAGCAACACTTTACTTATTATGTAATTGTTTGTTGTTCCAAATAAATTAAAACACTCCGAATCGCGGTGCATCATGCTAGAAGCAAGGGAAACCTCATTTATTTAAACAAGAGGAAGCTGAAACTTCTGAACCTCTCTGCATCCTAATGCAAACGTTCTCCCGACATAGCTCCTGACTGCAGCGCCCTGCACGGTATCGGGTCGCCTCATTATGGAATATTCCAACAGAGAGCGAATCTTGGCGATCATGCAGCGGCAGAGTTGTGGCTGATTGGGTGTTCGATATCCTGAGCATTAATGGCCGCTAAGCTGGAGGTAAATATGAATACCACTGCCGATGAGCTGATGAAGAGGCTTGAAAATGTTATGTAATCATTAAGAGGGAAAATATAAAACCAGAATGTCTTTTGTCTGAATGTCTTTTGCCAGAATGTCTTTCCAATCCGTCTTTGCTCATTTAGATTTTTAACTATTTACAAATCATCATCATCAGCCAATATTTCCTACTGCCCCTGCAGTAGGAACATTCCCATCCCTCTTGAAGAGGAGGCCCGAGTCCCTACTCAGGCCTCCTCCTTAAGAGAGATATGGGCTGTAATACACCACGTGGACCCAGTGCGGGTTGGTAGACGCCACATGTCTTCGATAATTTTGGTTCTAAGACACGCCTCTTCACGGTGTTTTCCTTCACCGTTTTGAGAGCAGCGGTGATACACGAAGAATTAAACAAAGTAAAGAAACAAAACAATACAAATAACGAAACCCATATTTCCTCGTTGCCAGCTTAATAATTCAATCAAAAGAAATATAATTTCTCAATCTTAAAACACCTACCAGAAATCCACATGGAGTGTGTATAATCTATAGCAAGCAGTCTATACAGGGTGCTCTCCGGGAGGGGGCTTATCATTGGCTCAGTCACTGCGGCCGCGTGCCAGCGCTGTAATACCTCATATTATCCTCCGTGCTGTGAGGGCATTGATAAGGAACTGAATTTTATTTAAAAACGTCTGTACGTTAAGAGAAGAGATGTTACAAGAATAGCTGAGATTGCCAATTAGATATGGAAAAGATAGGAAGACTGTTAGTAAGCTTTTAAGCTCGTAATACTTCAAAAACTATATTATTATGTTTCGAATTGAGATGCTACTCCATTTTTTTGTCGATTGAAAAATAATTCTAATGAGAGGATCTCATGGTGGTTTTGTATTGGTGAAGTGAACAGGTGACTTTTGCATCCTAGATCTAAACCCAATATTTTGTAGCCCGAGTTGAAGGTTGAGCAGCCACGTGTTATGCTCTGCAGATATTATATTCTATTTAACTTTTTATTCACGCCGAGAATACCTGTTACGAGCTAATAGACTAACAATCAGCGCCGCGTGTTATCCATTTCTTCTGCTCAATTTTCAAAGGTTAAAGACATTCCTTCCAATACATAAAAATGTTTCAGCCAATTGGAGATCGTTATAGCAAAGCATTCTCAATATCAACGTCAAGCGAAGACATTCCTAATTCAATAAAACTTTCAACCCATTGAGTTTCACGAGACCTTCCACGAACGATATACTAAACACCACTTATATTTCGGACAAAGCCATGAATATCTGTTGTATTCTCTTCGAGTCGTCGCCGTTCGCCAATGACTCGGAAAATGGGCGTAACAACCGCTTTGCTCCCCCCTCCAGGATCCCTCTTTAAATGGGGAAGTTTTCAAGTAATCAAACTGTCTTAAAGACCACCTTCGACATATCGACTGGCCAAATTACTGTTGTTGTTAACGCGTTCCTATTATGTACACTCGTTGCACGCTGGGGTCACAGTACGAGGACATTTGTTGCTTTGTGCTTTCCTATAAATGTATATTTAATTATGAATTATTAGTAATTGGGTTTGCAACTGTAGTCTCACTTCAACTATTCACATATATTTGAGTAGTTACGGATTCTGATCACTTGAAAATAATGATCGAATTGAATGTAACGGATATTATACGAGTACATATGGCAGGTAGTAGTTAGTTTTTAGCTATTTCATAGCTAAAAAAACCGGCCAAGTGCGAGTCCTACTCGCACATGAAGGGTTCCGTACCATCGTAGTGGGGAGTCGCTTTTTTTTTTTTTTTTTTAATTATTAAAAATATTTTTATTATATGATGTAACTAAAAATTTATGCTTTTCGCAATTTTTCCTTTATCTGTGTTATAAGACGTTGCTTCGTACCAAATTTCAAGATTCTGAGTTCACGGGAAGTACCCTGTAGGTTTTGATTCCCTTGCGAGTGTCGAAAATTTGCGGCATAAACGGGAGTATCTTTTGATCGCGTTGACTTAGAAGTTTGATTTTTTCACAGCTCCAAGAGACCATAGACTTGAGTATTTGATATGAATTTCAGCTTGATACCTCCACGCGTTCCTGAGAAAAAAGGTCTTGACAGACAGACAGACAGACAGACAGACAGACGGACAACAAAGTGATCCTATAAGGGTTCCGTTTTTACCTTTTGAGGTACGGAACCCTAAAAAAAGGAAAAAACGAGCCGTTAGTTAGCTAATGTGTACTCACGGCCGGAGGCTTTACTTAATCGACCGACTAATGGAATGGAGTATTTTTGTTCCCGATATAATATATGGCCGACTGATTTACTAGCTTAGATTTATCTCCCGATAAATCGAAAGATTAATGCATGCGTTAATGTGAAAACCGTTTATTTCAATTAAGATAACCGTGGAGTTACAATCAAGTTTGATTAAACAGAAAATGAAACGTAATTCATGTTCTAGCCTGCAACGACTCTACCACAATAATTACAATATTCAATCGTACATAAGATAGTTTATTTCTTCCTTAGAAAATACCCTTTCAAAGAACTCCCAGTTAGAGACTTTTTAGAAGGTAGTAAGTAGTATCCCGGCTTAACAGGGTTTTTGTAAAAACTCCCCCAAAGTTACCGCCCTTACAAATACTTGCAAAGTATTTAATTAGAACCTTTCAAGATATCGGTTTTAATAAATAAACTTAGATTGTGTAAACAAAGTGAAATTATTTAGAGCTCATTAAACTGGCAATTTACAAAATGTGGGGTCCCGTACTCTGCAAACTAGTTGGTAAATATTTCGAATTTCTTTAAGAGAACTTCAGAAGATCGCTTCAGCAATTCAAAATTAGTTTATCTTATGAGAAGGGCAAGTAAATGTTTGTAGTTTATTTTAATAATAAAGTTAGGACATTTGTGTTACATGTGTAACAAACCTTTTACATGATCACGCCCATTTTCCCTTAAAGTGGTGGTGGTTTTTTAGTAAACCCAGTAAGTCTTTAGTATTTAGGGGGTCAGCCTTCAGCAAATCCTGCATAATAACACTTCGTCTAGCTAACTGAGGATCTCTTGATCCGCTTTCGACGCCAGACCAATGCGGCAGTAACGTAATCAGTTTCAAATTGTACGCTGTCGTATTCCTGCTCTTACTTTCCCAGCTGACCCATTCCATTTCAATTCAATCTCCGCCATTGAAGAACAGCAATACATCAAAGTCATCGAAGAATTCCAAAGGACCAAGAATACAATGAGTACATTTGTATACCGGCGTGAAAATCAAAAGTCTTCTGAGTAATTAGAAAGGGCGGATCTGATCGACGACGGCGGTGTGTCAGAATAGGTAAATTGCAGAAGGTCGACACGGTGCAACCGAACCGAAAACGTACTAACGCGTCTACGTATAGTGGGTGCAAGCAAACGCGTCAAAGTTTTTCCTCTTTATGTAGACCGCAAATCAGCAAGTTAAGCTGGTCTTTTTGTTCGGAGGGTAGAAAATCATTAAATGACTCCTCCCGCTCCAGGCAGAGCGGTAGGGAGTATCAGCTTCTACTGATAAAAAACACCTATGTGCCATCTTAGCCCTTGTGCCGAGGCCGTGGTATCTCTTTCGAATAACCCGCAGCCCCGACGGAACATGTGACAGACCTTCAGTTAGAATGAGCCGTTGCTCGTAAGAAGGTTGAGTCAGGCTGGATAAGGAAGTCGGAGGAAGCGATGTGGTACAGCTTGAGAGAGGACTAGTTCTGGCAGTAACTACGATAGGCAGAGTTACTGAGTTGGTTTGTAAATGTAGCTATTCTTCTTTACATATTAGCTATGTTGTGACGATGGCGGTGCGGTGCGGGTGTTCAATCAGCGGCTGGCATTGTGGCGCGACATCTCGCGCGGAATATTTTAATTTGTCGAGTGGAGTGCCAGTGTACAGTGTAGGGTGTACCGCGTGCTCAGTTTGCGTGACTTTTTGAGTAGGTTTTCAGTCTTTTCCTGCGAGAAACTTTAAAAATGGTTTTATATGTTATTACATATACATAGCGTCCCGGAAACTTCAGTAAGTTAAAATTAACTGGGCTGCCTGACCTACTCACTTGACTACTGACCATAAAAAATCATTTTATACCACATCAGACTTATGAAGGCAATGGCAGCTTGAAAATCTAGATACAAGACACTTTGGCTTGGATTTGACCATATTTTCTACCATAAAGTTCCCTGCCTAAGAGTATTAGTCTACTGCACAACACTGCACAGATCGTTTGGCTGTGGGCTGTGGCTCAGGTGCCGCGGCAGTGTTAATGGGTATTTCTTATTGCGCGCTCGCGGTCGCGATTGTCTGCGACACGACCGACAGAAGCGACGCGATGCCGTGGCGTTGAATAGCACGAGACGACAGTATCAACCAGATGCGACGCCCGTTCAGCTCTCATCGATGTTTTAGACATATTTATCAAATTCTAGCTCCAAATATTTTACATTTCATTGGCGTAGGTTTATCAGCATGACAATGTCCTCCTGTGGTTTTTGAATATGATTACATAAACGATCATTTGAAAGATATAGCAAGTAATGTAAGCTATGTATTACCTAACTGATACCTTCTAGGATTGAATGGCCAAAATAGTATTAGATAACATTGTGCTGGATTTTCTTTCAGGAAACGAATTAATAAAAGATTGAAGTATTAGCTACCTGCTCCGACACTAAAGAGGAGTGATTTAATAAAACAGCCTGATTTAAATAACAAAGCCTCGATGAGCGCCCCGTGTATGAGTCTCATGCAAATCGCAGATCCTCACGCGTCGCTCCCGGCTCTGACAAGTTACCGAACAAAGCGCAGAACATCACAGTTTTCTTATTTCTTTGTTGTACCAGGTTAAGTTGAGAGAGACCAGCGGGCTGGCTAACGTCTACTTTCGAATATCATCAAATAAGACCAAAGTTCTAACCAGCATACTGACAAATTTAAAGCTTGTAACTTGTGTCAGTTTGAGAACAAGCAACATATTTTATGTTTATCATTTCTATAATCATCATGAAACCAAATATAAAACAATCGCTTGTTGTTTTTTGTGTGAAAAGAGACCTATTGAGAAAGTCAAGAACAAAAATGTTTCTTCTTGAGTAAAATTTTTGGTTTTAAATTGAAAATGTGAACCAGAAACGTTATAGACTGTGTCAGTTGTCTTCTTATTCGCAATAGTTTAGAATTCCACATGAAACGCTTCAAGTTATAACTTATCCAATACTCACGTACTCGTATGTTTCAAAAGTGTAAGTTAGCACATTCATCACTGTCTGCCGCTACATATCAAACTGAAAGTGCGCGCCATACTTTCATACAATATTTCTGTACTTTTGTGTACAAGCTCACGATTTCATTCAAAGTGAGAAATATTGATAGTGTTATTAATTCCCTTTGTAGTCTTACAAGCTAAGTCAAATACACATACATACATAAACTCAAGCCCTTTTCCCGTGGAGGTAGGCAGAAACCACAGAATGCCACGTGCTACGATCCTTACATATTCTTTTTTCCTCGTCCACATTCATACATCTAGTCACACACGCGTTCCGGTTACAAGTACTACACACCTGTCCTTTCTGAAGAACGTCATCAATAACATGAGTGTATGTCTTTCTGTCCCCTTTCAGCATTGCCACTCACATCTGCCTTGTAAATAAATACCTTTCGTTAATCGACCTTTACTCATCCTCTCCATTATGACCAAACCACCTAAAAATAAAAACATCCAATGAAAACCTATTTCATTTTCGAAAACTTTTTTTTTCTTCGCTAAGTGCTGAAGTTCAATCGTTTGAACTAAGTTCAAAGTTGGCTCTAGTCCCTAAATACCCTCCAAGCTAGTAAGTAGTTCCCAGTATTTCACGAACATTAACGTCGAAAACAGCAGCAAATGAAGGCTTTAATTACTCCAATCCTTAAGAAAACCTCTCAACAATCCTAATACTTTTAATTGCTGTAATACGCTTTGACTGGAACTCTCTGATCCTTTGAGCGCGAACTCAAACCACTGAACAAAACGAGGAGCGATAATAAAAAGCCATCTTCCATTCCGTCACCCAGTCGAGCCGCCGCCGTGTGTTCACAGCACGAATGCTCCAGACAAGATTACGCATCAACTCAGCCGTGTCAACCAACTTTGCCAATCTTTCTACCATTATTAAGTAATCCAACACCCGAAAACCACCTTTAACACTAGCAAATAAAGTTTAAATTCGGTAGCATGAATAAGACACAGCAATATGTCTTTTCCATTTTTCCTATATTTGTGGAGCGTCCGAGCGACACTTCGGTCGCCACCCGCCAATGAACGCAAGCTGCGAATGGCTCCAATATTCAATGGCACCGTGACAAGCTGCGGCTAAATGATTCTGACTCTCACTGTACGTTCACTACATTTATAATTAAATGGCTGATAGTGTTCTATTGTAATTTACATTCGTAATAGATAAGGTTTTATTCGCTTTTCGACCTAATAACCTGCTGCCGTATATTGTAGCTTTCCTGTATGCTGACTATGGTTTCAATGTCATAGCAAAACAGTACGTTTTTACTCGACAATGAATAAACAGTATTCCTTTATCACCGAGCATAACTACCCTTGGCAATATACATAATATTAAGTGTTGTCCCTTTTCTTTTATGAAATGAGAAAGTTCATCATTTAGACAGGTTAAGTTCTGGCGTGTCTTTCCCAGCACTTAGTGTTCTGGGTGTAGTCGTAATTAAGTGGAACAGCTGTCGAGTCGCCTCGAGTTGAACTCTGTTGGTGAACTGCATGGAGGCGCTTCACTTACCTTATGAGATTTATTACAATATTCTTGCCTAGTTTAGTTTAAAAGAATTTTAACTATCTTTAGAATATCTGAATAACATAAAGGTAAATAGAAAAACCGAGAAGCAGTTCAAGTTTATGAATGACATTATAACATAAGGCAGGACCTTAACTTTGAAGAACAGTGAACACAATGTAATAAGAAAATTGCTGCAACTTTTCATCAATAACCCACATGCATTGTGTTACACTGGTTCGGTGTCAAAAAGAGAGGCAAACTTAAATTAAGTAAGTAACTTAAACAAAGACGGCACGATTGGCGCAGTTGCTCAAGCAATGGACTGCTGCGCTGCGTGTCGCGGGTTCGATTAACGCACGGAACAAATATTTGTATGACCTACAGATGGTTGTTCCAGGTCTGGGTATTTGTGTATGTGAGTTTAAATGTTTGTGAACGCACCCACGATACAGGAGAAATTCCTAAAGTGGGACAAAGTTTTGTTATACAGTCACAGGCACAATTAACCTTCCACTCTGTATTTCTTTCATTTTACATAAAATTATCAAATCTAGACTACATTTTATGATGGGTACATTGAAACCTACCAATAATAAACCAAAAAAAAAACATGAAAATAATGCACGTTAAAATCGATTTTGTGATCATCTGAGATAAAAATGTAACAATTTTGAGTTTGTTAAAAGAGGCCCAAACAAAAAAAACATGGGTATTGCCGCCTCGGGCTCTAATAACTTCATGGAGAGTGTTTGGCAACCAATCCATGATATCATGGATGGCAGATTCCTGCAAGCAGCGCGGACAAAACTCTGTGACTACCTCGCATCAATATTAGTTTGGAGCAATTTACTTACTTTTATCGAGAACAACTCAACTTCTTATTGAGATTTAAATGCTACTAACTCTTCGTTATCAAGCATGCGTGCAAGCGTGTCTTCTAACTATTAAAATATTCTAGACCTAAATGAGACAATTCACAAAGATGTCCATTGTCAAGGCTGCTACGGCACTGGTTGAACAAAAAATTCAAGTCATGGATTTCAGAAGAAACAGAGCAACCAGCCCCGGGTAGATCGTTGCTTTCCTCTGATGGTTCGGACCCAAAGGTTGTAATGAGTTATGACTTCATAATTTATTTGGTATCCTAAGATGCAAGCAAAAGGAACATAATCCAGACATAATGTTGGGTAAAAATAATATAACACAGTCACTGTGGTGAGTTATTTAAAAGGCCGTTGAACGTAAAAGTAAACCGTTACAATAAAAGCATAACTTCTAGTAAATTAGTGAATCGCACGATTTAAATCAGTAACTGCTTAAACCTTTAGAATTCTCGCAAAATTGATGAATTCCCGTTTGAAAGCACCCAGTGGTGGAGTTAATAGAGTTCTGCTGTTACTAGTTGGAGTGCATTTTTCAAGCTATTTTCACTTTAAATCCATTTCTCTTTAACGTTCACACTAGCACAGCAAATCCATTTAATTTATTTTTGTCAAATAATGAAATAAATACGTCAAAGTAAAGTCTCGCTCGCCATTACTCGGACCTTGTGGAACTGGGTTAACGACACAGAATACAGACAGAAGGACTACTTATACAATTCATCAATGACTCACATAATATAAACTTCTTATCACCCACTAATTAAGACATTATTTTCCCTTGTTTCTGTTTATTTTTAATGGGGTAACCATTAAAAAATAAACAGAAACAAGGGAAAATAATGTCTTAATTAGTGGGTTATAAGAAGTTTATAAAGGGTGTAAAAGTACCCTTAACGCAAACGAAGGGCATTTGTTCTCCCTACCACTGCCACCAAGTACTTTAATTATTTATTTATGAAAATCACAACGACGTCACAATGTCAATTGGTATTAATAATTTAACTCTGTTAATTTACCATACAAACTCGACCTTCTGTTCTTACTGTCTGCTGAAGACCGCTAACGAGCGCTGCACAAAGCCAACAACATAGGTACAAGAACATTACGAGCCGGACGTTCGGCCGCTGTGTGGTCCGAGCGTCAACGCGCGGCGCCGTGCTGGCGCGTGCTGTCCGCTGCCGAAAGGGCCAAACAATTAACTTGCTTCTCAGAATCTGAGCAGAGCTTCAAGCAAAGAGACATAAGCCTGACATGACGACGTACCATATCGTGTGGGTAGGTATATATTCTGCCAGTCTGAACGGTGTTTCAATCGCAGTCAACATTTTGTTTTTGCCACAGAATTGCATAGTTCGTTACACTTCCCATAAATATTTCATTGACAATTTTTACAATATGGATAAATTGATTCATGAAAAATGTATACGGCTATCTGTACAAAATATAAATTGTAGCCTTTTTATTTCGCAAACGGGAGTGACCGGATTTTTACTATACATACTCATCGTTATTGTTCGTTCAGGAGAGTATCAACTTTTATAACACTTCAACTTTACGCGTCAAATCCGTTTTTAAATATTTAAACTTCGTGTAATCTACACATACAATTTCCGCCAAAGGGAAACCCTAACCCAGCAAAAAATATAACGTTTAATATATTAAAAAGCAACAACGCAAAAAAAACAATTACAGAGAAGTTTATAATTTGGTCACGTCGGCCATCATGGAATTTAATTATAAACCGCGCGTTTTTTTCATCCGCTCATATAATTTGTTTAACCACAAAGTGTGCGATGCGAGTTCGTTCTAATTACGTGACATTAAGACAAAACCTACTTCATTTCGCCGTGTCTGTTCAATTTAGCTCATTAAACATGAAGATGGATGATAATAATTTATTACGTCACTGAAGATTTTGCTAAAGGTACGCAGATAGTCAAATGTACTAAGCTTTCAAGCTCATTGTAATATCCAGACAGGAACTTAATTATTTGAATCTAAAATGCAAATGGTTAAGAGAAGGAGGTTAGCTGAAAATTGAAAATAAATAATAGGAAAAGGAATCCTGAGATATCAATTTTTACTTTAATCCATCAATTAGCATACTACTTTCAAAAGTTAATTCAATCAAAATACAAGAAATGAGGAAAGTCATGTTTTTCTTAAATCACGTTGGAACAATATTTCCAACACGGAGTGGGTACTTCCTCCCAAAGCTAAGGGAAGGGAACTCGCTAAGTACCCCAAGTTAACAACAACAACGTGTTCTTTAAGTAGATTTACTGAATTAAACATTATAACAAGACAAACTTCAAAGAAATATCGTTTGTAACAATCGACGCATTTCTTGGAATGCTGACAAAGTTGGATTTTTTTTTATTTACATTCAAAGATAAGTATTTTAATCTCGATCTTGTAAAACAATAACGAAATGTTACTGATATTATTGTGTGAAAGGCACAGTTTATTTCGATCTGTATAGGAAAGAGTATAATTCAGTACCATATGGCGATTTGAAGTTCCATCAAAAACACTGAAAATAATACGGTCCAATTCATTCTTTTATTTCGTGATAAAGTAAGCTTATTTTGTCTTACTCCTGCAATTCTCTCCATCTAAGACGGTAGCAAATCTACGTAAGGAAGGGTTTTCGGAAATCCGTCCAGGAAGGTCCAGCGCGGCACAAAGGCATTTAACCCGGTAGTCCTGCACAAAGCTGGATTTAACGTAGAGGGGAGAACGGCAGTGTTTTGTCTGTGGCCACTCGCTAATTGCGCAGCGGTCAAGTTATTGTGCCAATTTACATGTTTTGAAACAGAATTGCTTCATTATTACTGTGCTTTCTTCCTAAGTGCATTTAGTAGTTTCACAAAAGTTAATTAAAAATGAAGAAAACAAAAATGGTCAAATATTTGGAAGCAAAATGGTTTGAAAATCACATGGTTTGTGTCCACAATAAGTAGTGTAATTATAACATTTTTTTATTTTTCTTATTTAAAAAACGTTGCCCCACACTAGGAATCCCAATTAAGACCAATAGACCAATAGGAGGGTAATTAAACCCTGATTATATTTTTAACAGCTTTACAATCAACGTGAAACCAAAACAAAATTGTTAAATAATGTAGCAATTAAAATAACTATTTTACATACTCGTTAGTCGCGTAATTACGACGCGGCGGTGTCATTTAATATTTTAATAACGCTGCCTAAATATTGACCGCGAGTACTTCGCTCTAACATACGCGCGGTGCACTATCGGTAATGAAGTTCTCGCCGAGCAGCGCGCCGCGTAATATCGGTTATTAGCGAAATAACAAAATGTCGCACAAACAAGCGCTATTACACTAATTAATTTCTTTATTAATTATACAGTGCTTGGCGACGGATCAAGTGGGATCATTATTCGTGGTGACGCGAGGTGACGTGTCGTGACGTTCACGTCATGACGCGACGTCCTCGTCAACGCTGCGCTTGTTTTATGAGCAGCGCGTAAATGCCTGCTAATTGGGTGCCACCCTAATTGTTTCGGAGTCTCCTTTTAGGACGTTTTGGAGAGTCACTGTGACTTTAATGTTGTAAAGTCTGTCGGTAATAAATATACTCCGAGCAGAGTTCGGTCGGTTTAATGGATTTGTTTCACGAGTTATTCCGGACAAAACTTTTTTAGTTACAATTACATGAAAATACAAAACATAAATAAAATACGACACAGGGGTTGCGCACATGGAAATACGAGTAATGCGAGTAATGTTAACACAAATTATTGCACCCCTACAAGATCCCTCCTCATTTCCTGTAGTTAATTATATCACAACTTACGTGTGAAAATACACAGCTGACATACTCGTATTATAGTATGTGTAGAAAACGAAGACAGCGAACAGTAAGCCAATCCCGTTTCTAATTCGCTAGTAGTACAGCGCTTGTTGCGGTCATCGACAACAGCTCAGTCAACATTGACTCCGGAAGTTTACGGCCGGATTACATGAAGACCAATCTTAAACACTCGCCGCAGAATGTATGCAAATCACAGGACCTTACAGTACCTTGTTGAATTAATTTGTAAGAGGTCCTGGGAGTCGCGTCCCGGCCACAGTCCGTAAGTCCCGGCTTACGTCCCGGGACGCCATCGCCGGGGTCCCGGGACTGACTTAATCTTACAAATTACAAGCAGGCCTAGTCCATCGGCGCGTTATTGAATTAAAACTTAATGTGGGTCCGCACTTGCCGTGAATTTTTCATGTTAATGAGCGGACTCAGGAGAATTATCGTTAAGTTAATAGTTGCTGTTTGGACCCTTATTAGATTTAGGTAGAACTTTTCGCACGTGTCAAAGAAAGTAAGTGTTATATTTAATTTGGTTTTAACAGGTATCACATAGAGTGCATTTTACTAATTAAACTCAAAAGAATCAGTACATTATAACTGCTTCCATGAGCAGCTAACATCATCATTCTTGTGGAGTTTTTGCAATATTTATCTAACAATGACGGCTCTTGACCGTGGTCTAGTGTTAGTTACCTTAAAATATAGTTATTGACCGAAATATTCAACCATTATTTAGTCTTTCCCGTTGATCACAGCATAATAATAAAAGGGACGAACAAAGTGGTCATTGTAGTTGAGCTCTGCGCTCCCCAGCGTAACTAGCGCAACAACTAAAATACGCTAAAACTGCGCTAAACTTAACGTCGTTTATGTTGCGCTAACCCAGCTATCTGGTTGTTGGCTGAAGCGGTTAATGATCACAGGTAAACTAATGAGAACGAGTTAATTAGTAAGTTTAACTACAAGAGTCCACGCAAATTAATGGGGACTGACCTTGGTCTTTAGTAGGACCATTATGTTCTCGTAGACACAAACACGGGTACTGAAGATAGGGCTTTTGACTTCTAGTTTAAATAAGAAAACCAATAATTAGTAACATCCTGTTTTGGTTCATTTTTATTTTTATCATAAAATTAATTTATCTAAAGAAAATTACGCAGTGACATGCCTTAGGTCATACACGTAAACACTGCTCCGGATAGGCATCTCCTACATTTCTTATCACCAGCGGAACCCAATTCAAGGCGCTGCCGTCAGGCTGCGGGTTGTTCACAAAGATACCGCGGCCTCGACATAAAGGGCTAAGAAGGAACATGGGAGGTTTTGAGTCAGTAGAAGTGTCACACTCCCTTCGCTCTGCCCAAGAGCGGGAGGAGTTATTTGATGATTTTCCACCCGCCAAAAATAAAAAAGGCGCTGCCGTCACGATACTTATAAGTGCGATGTGCAGCACAAAATTACGTGGAGTGATGCTCTTCCGATGCACTACTTTATTATGTCTACTTGTGGCATGCCTAATTACCATCGCTTGGCAAACTGAAACGGGCATCAGTACCTATACGTTTACTACCGACTATCTTCACGTAAAGTACCCTAATATTTAAGTTGGTCACAAATATCAAAAGCCTACAGCTAAACATCTTACAGGCTCTCTCAAACGTTAAATAAAATACTTTCGTAAGTATATATTTTCTTCCGTTTTCCGTTGGAAAGATACTTGACGGCAACATTTCCTTACCGCTCTGCCTCTCACGGCCACGACGAGTGTGAACTTACCAAAACCACCTTTATTCAACAACTGGGATACACCTTAGTGATTTCAAGATAAGAGTGATTTTTGTTTGAGTGAATGGTAAAGTTGTGTTGGTAAAGTTAAAGGCAAGGACTCTTCGTTAGGAAGGCCTCACAGAAAATGACGCGAAAACTGTTGAATGTGCATTTTGGGGGATTTCGACTGTTGAAGTAACGTGTAAGTACTTTGTCGGAGTTCGAGTCTGTTGTCTTCACGTTTACTTTCATATTTAGCGTCAAGTTTAATGTAGGTAGTTCGACTGTGTGTCTGTTTGGGAACTTTTGCTAATATTCAAGTTTGTGTACATAAAGTTAAGTGTACACAATTTTGGTATTGACTCGTAATTCTCATTAATATGGGTATTGTTTACTAACGGACTTAGATATTGAGAAACTATAAATAAGTCTAAGTTGCCTGCTGGAAAAACCAAAAGATACAAAAAAGTATGCGAGTATGGTGCCAACATGTCACATAACGCGTGGTGCTTGTTTTCTTTAATATTTTTTGCCTTTCCCGTATCAGTAGTACGTAAACTGGTGACAACGTATAAACAGGAATAGTAGAAAATATGCACTATAGTTGTTATTGTAATTCCTTTTATTTTATATCGTGATTTTTAGCGATCCTACGATTTCTTTATCTTTTCTATTTTCACTCGTTAGAACCTGTCATTGGTTCTGTGTTACTTATTAATATACAATTATTGTTAACCATCTATATAGCTGTTGGTTCTCATACTTATAAATAAATAAGTAAACATGTCACGGCGCTTAATATAACATGTGATCAAACACAAGTAAACACATGTATTTAAATCTCTATAACTTCCTACAAATTCATAAGCAAAAGACGATACGACACGTCGACGGCGCGGCGCGGTGGTACGAGTGGCGCCCCCAGGCGGCGAGTTACAACATCAAAAACTCCGCTCTGACGTTTTAACAAAATAGAGCGAAACAAACTCCAACAACATCCGAAACAATTAAGTACATAATACAGAGGAAATTCATTCGCAGATAATTAATTTTCAAGTTTAAAAGTTGCTTCTTAAAACTTAGATAGCAATATTCCTTTGAGATTCGTTCACAAAATGGCGGCGTCTTACATAACTGGGGCTGACAGAAATGCGTTGCTTCAAACTAGTTACTTTCGTTATATTCCTACCTGACTGGTTAGTTGCTTTGAAGAGAAAAGGGCGGACAACAAACCTGTAGGTGTACTACAAAACGTGTAAAAGATACATCAAGAGAAAAGACGGAAACATTGTACCTACCGTCTGATAACAACAAAAAAAGGAAAACGATCTTCAAGAATTTCGGCTGACAGCTTTATATTTTGACCTTCTGTTTTAATTGCTGGTACAACCACATATATTTCACAGACACTTAACATAAAATTACGCCAGTACGCCTGTTGTCGCCGAAGGATTAGGCAGCATCGTCATCATCATTCTCAATGGCTACTACTGATAAATTCCTAATGGAAAAAACCCAATTACATATTGCCCAACCCACGAGCGCATGTGTATGCGATCGTGTGATCAACCAGGCAATCATTTGTAACAAAATGAAGACGAAATGTGCTGCGGTTTGTGGCAGCAGATATAGCGCCAAAGAAACCCACTCAAGTACCAAACCGTCTGAGAAGCCCACTGACTCAGCAGTAGAAACATTGTAAACTGATTATGGTAAGGATAAGCAGTACTTACAAGTAACGCCGACCGCCGTACATAGGGCATACATAGCCCAGCGCTCCAGAATGCGGCGCATTCCCGCACTACATGCCGATGCGTCATTATCGTGTCTACCACATACCTGCATACTAGTTATGTACCGGTCATAGTTTTGCCGCCAACTTGACATGTGATACATAATCTAATAACATGATCAGAAGCGATAATTATCAATATTTTATGAGGAACTAATGTCATCCTGTTCCGGACAGATTTGAAAACCAGGTTAAGCCTACTTTCTTCCAGCTACCCTTTTTATTTTGGAGGCTGGGAAATCATCAAATGACTCAACGAGGAAGTGTCAGACTTCTACTGACTAAAAACCACCCATGTTCCTTCTTAACTTTTGTGTCGAGGCCGCTGTATCTCTTCTGAACAACCCGCAGCCTCGACGGGAGTCGTCTACGGTTTTCCAGCTACTCTTCAGCTTTAATAGAGAATTGAACAAAGTTAAAATAAGATAGATGACCTGAAGAGCGCGACGTGAACTTCCTGGATGTTAGAAGCACAGAGTTGGCTGACGAGGTAACGCTTGATGCAACTCTGTCCAATAGCAAACACCTTTAGACTCACATGAGGTTGATACCAAGAGTACTTCTCAATGTTGTGCACTTGAAGTATACCTACATTTCAACTACTTACTAGTTTTATTTGACACCTTTGAAGCAGCTAATGCAATGTTTCCGCAGCCACTTTCGGTCGTATTTGAGGCTCCAGTACGTTTGCATCACAAATTGACTGCAGCCGAGTGTAGTTCACAAGTGGAGCTCTCACTAAACACATAAACACGAGGCTCCAGATCGCCGCAATATTTGACAACAAAAATTGTCTCAGTATCGCCGTAAAATCCAACGCAAACATTTCTTCAACAACTGCTACCTTAAACATTCAAACACGAAATTCGAAGCTATTGAATTAGGGACTCTATTGGTTCGAAATAAGGTTGTTGTGCGTCTAAGGAGCTGGTGTATGTCTAAGGCCCTGATGTTGACAAAAAATCTCATCGTTGAAGGGTCGTCAAAGCGTCATAGATCGTGGAGTTGTTTGCTCGTGTAAACTGTTTGTGGTATTTGTTTGAATTCTGTCACAGTTTGATGTGGGTAGCAGATCGGGCATATCATCCGCGCACGCCGCCCGCCCTACATCAGCCGTCAAACAACAACGTTTAATAGATTTTTGCGTTTTCCAACGTTCGACATCTGCACGATTGATTGATTCTGGTGATCCTCGTTTACCTGCTTCGGGCTGACAGTAATTTTTATTACGATACGATATTTATAGAATAATACTGTTGCGTCGTCGGCTGTTCTATAAGAACATTCTAGATAATGTTGTAACTGTGTAGAGAATCCATTGACATATTTAGCAGTCGGGTATGCGTGAGCAGTCAATCTGATTTTGACAAAACAGTAGTGTGGTGAATCAAACAGAACTACAAGAGCAATATTTAAGTAACAGTCACAGTATCAGTGAATTTGTGATTATATAAACTTGTATGTGATATGAAGAAGCGTCCTAGAATACACTCGTCTTTGCCCTCAACACACATTGTTACCTCTGAAGATTACTACAGTAATAGCAAAACAAAGCCTGTCTTATAATTAGCTAACATGAAAACACAAAAGACTGAACGTAGCTAGAGGAGATCAGCACAGATGCAGCGCCCCGCGGGCTGCTTGCTATGTACGTGTAAAGAAAGTACTCCCCTACTTGAAATAACTCTTTGTTGAGAAGCAATAAGCTTTAATGTTTATTAAATAGTACCTATATGTTTAATGTAAGCCACCTTCCATTAACTTTTAACACCAAAGGATAAAGTATCGCTTATATAAAATAAAACTTCACAAAATTCATCGAAATTGATTTAACAGTTGTTCGAAAGCGTTCAGCACTCTCTGATCTCGGGAGTGCCTCGAACTGTTCCGAAGTTCGCCGACAGCACACGAAGCCAGAAAGTATTAAAAAGATACACGCTACTGTAACTTCGCAAAGATCTCCCGACTCCAAAGCCAACAGTTGAAAAATTAATAAGGCCTACTTTAAAGTTGGCCAGCACTGAATATGGAGAAGTTACGTTATTAAGCTTTTAGTTTCTGACGGCGCTATATTGAGATAAGAAACTTCGGGTGCACGTCATGTTTTATATTTTATACTGAGTGTGTCTTACTGGAAAATGTTGCTTTAGAAGGTATTGTAGTCGCTAAAGCACTGTCTACGTATGAGTCTGACAAAACAAGCTTTAGTTTGTGATGAACTTTATAATCATAATGAGGTGAACAAGAATACGCTGCACACAGCTCGTAATAACTCCTTGCAAGTTTAAAAAGCCAGTGACATAAAGACATGTCTCATAAGTCTGCCTCGCAGCTCTGTAATAACGACAATGTTCTTTGCTACTACCTCCAGGAAGTATGTCATTACATAAACTATCTTTTAGCTTACTAACGACAGCTACACGCTTTGTGACTTTTGGCAGCAACTCGCATGAAATATGATGCAAAAATTGTATGTATGCAAATACATATAATTAGAAACATAATAATATAATGGAACGCGAAATTGAATCGTGTTATTGCTCATTACGTCACCACAGGATTTTGGTCCTTAGTTTCATGATCTAAACTAGTGCCCACAGTTGAGAATTGAGTGCGATACAGCCGCGCAGATGTTCGCCCGCGCGACCGCTCGCTCGCCCTGTGCCGGCCGCGCGGGCCCCCGGGGCACCGTTTGTTTAGGATGTTTGCGAGCCCGCCTTTGTTTTGTCTTATTACTACACTATTTGTTCTCCTACTTCATCGAATAAGTCAGCTTAAGATGTTCAGAGAACTCAAACACGATCTCGAACGATCCTTTGCGTTATCTGTGTTCGAGTGCTTTGGATTATCCTTGTTGTAAAGAACAAAGGATTTTACAGATAGCGATATACGAGTATTTATTGGCCTCACAAACAAAATGTAGAACAAAGTGGCGTAAATAATTCTAGTTAATTCAACATTGGAATGGGCTGGGTTTTGTAATAACTAATCAATTAGCCTATTCACAACAACATAAACGTATTTTGATCCAGCATTTTCACAAAACATAGGTAAATAATCAAACCATGTAACAGGTGCATATATTCGTAGTATACAAAATCACTATCCATGCGGGACAAACAAAAGCTAGTTTAGGTAAACTATTTAATATTGCAGAACACAAAGTGAATTTCACGCGTGAGCGGCGACGCGCGGGCGACACGCGGGTGTAGCCGCGCCGACATGCGACATCGCGACACGCCGCGCCGTAAATAAACAATCGAACAATGTATTTAGTCATTTGGCCGACACCGACACGCGTTTGTGTCCTCATACAAACATATTACTCGCGAGCGTTTTAGTTCGTTGGGGATTAAAGAAAGTGCTTGATACAATACTCGGTATTGGACAAAAGATACTGAAATATTCAGATGTGTGTACGGATGTTATTGGTAGCTTGATGTTTGACATGGATTTTAGAAGTTTATACTTAATATTGTTTTTATAATATTACTCAACTACGAGTCCTTTCCAAACAAACTATCCGAGATCGGACTCCGGATTCCAGTATTTCATACATGACAAAGTTTGGTCCAGTCGGTCTGAAGGCACCTTTATTTGTTGTGAATTTTAAAAGTTTTAGTTCCCATTACGTGAAGTTAAGGCAGAGTTACCGAATAAAATTCATTGAACGAATGAAATTGCAAATTCGGTTCAATTATAATAAACTTATTATAGATGTAAATGATCGAGTTATGAATTTGGCACGCAATCACATCGCGACATAAGCCGCGGTCGCGCGACTGTGTGACAACCCAACGCGTTGATCAAGCGATTGTCGAGCTTTTGATACGCGACTGCCAACACCATTGTTGACAATAATTAACAAACAAGTTTTGCTTTAAACCAAATAATAATAGGTAGTCGACAGCAATTTATATCAGATCAACGGTCAAACTTCAAACTTGAATTTTCAGTTTTATAAGTTAGGACATTCAAATATCTTCTTTTTTTTGGGGAGATGGGGAATCATCAAATGACCCGCTCTGGGCATAGCGGTAGGGAGTGTCAGACTTCTACTGACTAAAAACCACCCATGTTCCTTCTTAGCCCTTGCGCCCGCCGGGGCCGCGGTATATCTTTCGAACAATCCGCCGCCCCGACGGGACATTCAAAAATCTTAAACATAATGTAACAAAATGCTAAACAAAATTGAGCCCTGTTTGTGTGATACAAATTGCAAATAAAAACATAAAATTAAATAAATGCTATTGTATTTTGCAATCAGCTTGTGAAAGGCTAGTGAATTGTAATGGATTTATTTATTTTTCAATAACTGTCGCGGGTTAGTTGACCGCACGTAGATTTTCCGGCTAGCGATCAAAACATGGCCGTGCGACGACGCGTCACCGCGACAGATGGCGCGGGTCATGTGTCGCGCGACCGCGGGGACGCGCGGTCATGGGGAAATAAAACTGTTTTCATATCGACTGTACGTTACTTACACAGACTGTGAATGTGGCTTAATATTCGAGTACCTATTGCAACTACGCTATATATTATGTTTAACTCATCTTTTTAAAAGCTCTTGGGTATTGAATTCCTAATCATGATTATTTCGGTACAAAACCGGAAAGCCGCATTTTAGCACGAAAAACATTGCCGTCGTAAAAATATACAGTGTGATTCTTTATAATGTGCACATATCGAAATGATCCCGAATCTATGCTTAATTTTATCGATGGAAAAAATATTTTAAAAAATCTAAATATTTTTTAATATTTTTTATGGAATTTTCAAAAATGTTGTCCGCTGTTGTGACCCCAATGTAAACAAAACGGTGTAACTTTTAAACTAAATTATCTATCGCGATGAAACAATTTTATGTAAAAAGTTATGAAAAAAAAAAGTTTTTTTGATCAAAAAACGTGTTTATTTTCAATTGAGGGTAGTTTTTTTCCACAATTTTCATTTTACGAGGACGCCTTATTGCTTCCAATCATTATGGAGTTTGTTTCATCGCGATAGATAATTTAGTTTAAAAGTTACACCGTTTTGTTTACACTGGGGTCACAGTAGCAGACAAAATTTTTAAAAATTCCATATAAAATATTAAAAAATATTTAGATTTTTTTTAATAATTTTTCCGTCGATTAAATTAAGCATAGATTCCCCCATTTCGATATGTGCACATTATAAAGAATCACACTGTATGTTCTAGGTAGATGAAATCAGTTGATTGTGAAAATTCTGTTTTTTTTTTATAATTATTATATTAAAATACACAGTTATACCGAGAGTGTCCAGCGAAACATTGATCTGGACGAGTGCTGGCGCTGCATCGCGCATCGTTTAGAAACATCCGTCACAAACACTAATGTCTGGTGATCAAAGTAATGGCAGGGATTTAAAATGCTGCCGAGCAAATTGTGAACATCTACGTAACATACATATACGTCCGTATTAGTACTCGAGTGTTTACAAATTATGTGTACGTGAAGCGATATTCTGAAGTAGATACATAACATTAATTTGTGATATTTAAATAATCAAATTTTACCACACTCTATTACGCTTATGAGTACCTATAGTAATAACAAAACATTTATGTATTTCCCGTAGCGCAAGGCAGAGGCATACCCGTAGTTTTAACAGAATAAAAAAAAACCAGTTATGACGTTCAAGTCCCATCTAATAGGTTGCTAGCCTATTGTCATCATCTTGATTTAAATCCAGACTCCTACCATTATCTTTTATCCTGTGTAAGTTTTTCAAAAAACCATGAACATGTGTGATTCACAGTATTGCGTAATACGGGTTATAATTAGCCGCGCTAACATTAACATCGTTTCCCTTTACCGCCATATTTGAGTCATGATAACATCAACAATACAGCACAGTTTCAATATTACGCGGTAGGGGTGTAATTGCCAGCGCGCGTGTAAAAGCGGCAATTATCCGCGATAACCGACGTCTTGCCGCGCCCACTGCGCTAGGGATGGGACACGCGGGGTATTGCGGCCGTGATTGATAGCAAACGGGATTATGAGATGAGAATTAAACTCAATCCGCATTAGCTGGTTCGTTATTTTATTGTTACTTTAACCGTATCTATCCAAGAATAGTACTTTATTTCATCTACAGACAGATTTAATGTAGGAAATTGTTACGTTAACAATTTGTTTAAGGACCAAATTACGATGACTTTGAACAACATTTTATAATAGAAATGCAATATTTTGGAAGATAAGTTATCTCTCGCAGATTTTAAGATCCCTTCTTCGACTTCGACCCGTAAGCCCGGAATAGCGTCCATGTGTCACATCCCTCGAGCCGGATATTGCAGGCCGGCGGCGTTGCTAAAAGCCTCGTGTAGTAGTAGGCCCCACAGCCCTCCATGCAGACTGTTTGGCGTTCCGCTCACGACCAAATTGAGTCTACGAGCTGATTGTGACGAAAAAATGCTAAACAGAGCCCAAATTAAACACTCCAGCATTGCCTGGGCCTCCAGCCTGGCTTGTGAGCGCTTTAGCTGCCTTTGTGCTTCGTTTTGGACACTTTTCGGCTTTGAAGGCTTTGGTCGTGGCAGTGAGGCTTATTAAAATGTTAGCGTTTTTATTGGTCTTTTAAGTTTACCTAGCAAGCATCATTCATGATAGAGAGCTTAGAAGCACAATTTATATGAGACTGTGCAAACGTAGTAAATGATATTATAGTGAAAAACTAATTGTATATTGATACTACAGGAGCTCGTGGCTTAATAAGAACTGCCACTCGGGTCGATCTTTAGGTTAAGCTGCGCTTGCCTAGGTCGATCTGTGGATGGCTGACCGCCCATTACATACCGAGTTTCCTCCGTGCCTCGGAAAGCACGTTAAGCTGTTGGTGCATAGATCTTTGGCAGTCGTTACGGGTAGTCAGTGACCCGAAAGTCTGACATCCAGCCTTACCAAAGGGTATCGTATTACCTAGTATTAACTGGGTTGTGGAGGTCAGATAGGCAGTCGCTCCATGTAAAATACTGGTATTCAGCTGCATCCGGTTAGACTGGAAGCCGACCCCAATATAGTTGGGAAAAGGCTAGGCAGATGATGATATTGATACTACAGAAAAAATAGACTTTTTTCCCAAAAATACGGTTTTCTTTCCAGTGCGCCAAAAACATGGACCGCTTCTCACCAAATTACTATTATCTGAAACTGAATAAAATCCCTCCAGCTGAATAAAGATGTTATCAGTGCGCAGCATCCCCTTAATACTCTTTGTTTTACGAGGAGCGCCGGGATGAAGGGCGTTTAGATGTAACGTCTATATGAACACACGGACACACATACATTATACATTTAATCGCATAATGTGGACGTCTGTCTCGAAAGTCGAAGAATTAAGGGATCTCATCTGAGGAGTGGGTAGGGGAGATTTTGTGTTGCAGATTGCTATGTAGTTAATTTTTAAAGATGGTGTTGTAATTAGAAACTAGGCTTAGACCAATTTTATTCGAATTTTGACGTTTTCCACATAAAAGCATCGTATATCAACCGTGGCTAAGTAATCCACCACAAAGGCACAATGACTTCCGTCATAACAGTGGGAACATTATAGTATACTGATAATTATGTAAAATAAAAACTGTAATTATGTCGAGCGTCATAATTCCCCCTTACGCTATTAATAAAACGCCATCCAAACAACGATTTTCATGTACTATCACAGTGCAACTACGAGCATCAAACTCATGACATTATCGCTAAGGGTCGATCAACACAGATTCTCTCCGGCTCAATACCTTGTTACAGTTTCATTACAGTATATCGATTGGATCTTAACCAATATTATAAATTTGAAAGTGAGTTCGTCTGTTTGTCACGCTTTCACGCTTTAAATGCTGAACGGATGTCGATGATGCATACGTATAGATTATCGACGGTCCATTTTTAGGTTAAGCCACGCTGCATATGTTGGTCCGTGGATGGGTGATCACCTATCACATACCGAGTTCTTTTCGTGCCTCACAAAGTACATTAAGCCATTGGTCCAGACTGACACTTGTAGATGTTATAGACATTCATTTTTTTTTGCTGTCACTTGTAGTTATTGACATTCATTCGGTTGTGTGACTTTCTGTTAACGAGTCTTTCAACGGGTCTCGTATTACTCAGAATTAACTGGGCAGTGGAGGTCAGACAAGCAGTCGCTCCATGTAAAATTAACTGGGCAGCGGAGGTCAGACAAGCAGTCGCTCCATGTAAAATTAACTGGGCAGTGGAGGTCAGACAAGCAGTCGCTCTATGTAAAATTAACTGGGCAGTGGAGGTCAGACTAGCAGTCGCTCCATGTAAAATTAGCTGGGCAGTGGAGGTCAGACAAGCAGTCGCTCCACGTAAAATTAACTGGGCAGTGGAGGTCAGACAAGCAGTCGCTCCACGTAAAATTAACTGGGCAGTGGAGGTCAGACAAGCAGTCGCTCCATGTAAAATTAACTGGGCAGTGGAGGTCAGACAAGCAGTCGCTCCATGTAAAATTAACTGGGCAGTGGAGGTCAGACAAGCAGTCGCTCTATGTAAAATTCTGAAATTCAGTTGCATTCGGTTAGACTGGAAGCTAACCTCAACATAGCTGGGAAAAAGCTAAGCAGATGATAATATGAGATATTTTTTTTCTTTTATGACGTCCCTGGAACAATTTCTGATATCGACGCGAGCAAAGCCGTAGGCAGGAGCTTGTATGTTATAAGTATATCGATACAATAGCTCCTCTGCGCCGAACATTGCAACTCCTCGGACGTGTGTGGAATGTATTAGTAACTCGTACTGTGTGGGTTTCTTTGCAGTTTTCCCTTTGTCGATTGTTGTGGGGCAGCTGGTTACTATAATTTCGGTGCATGGATAAAAGCTTGAGTTTGCTACGCCGCCGCACCGCAGCTCAGGTGCTACAACCACTGCTACGGCGTAGCTGACGTGCTACGACTGTGTTAAATACGCAGTGGAACTTGTTTAAAAATACTGAAGGGCCACCACGCGTATATACAGAAATCACACATTCTTTTGGCTTTTAATTTCAATTATTACAATCGGTCAAAACGGACGCTTCTGCATCTCATAAACAATTTAAAGAGGGTTTGGGTTGGAATCACAATGTTTTTCTCAATCGTATATCGCAGCTACATATTTGATTATGAAAAGTCAGCATTTTGAGCGCTTGATTTATGGGTAAGATATTTTTTACTGCGTACAGAGGAACGTAGCGCTACAGCGATTGAAAGCCCTGACTTAATGATATTGTGACGAAAGATGTATCACACTGTGAGACATTTTTGTGAATATTTTTGTTGTCCTTTAATTTTAAACTTTTAGTCTGTTTAGTATAAGTAATAGCAGTAGACTACAATCTAAAGCGTGGTGTCCATTAGCAGACAGTTACCCCGTTTATGCAGTCTGCAGCTTAGAACAAGCACCGCTTGGTTTAAGTGCAGGCTATTAGACACGACTTTAGGATTTTGTCCACAAAGCTACGTAATTTGTTACAACGTACTTAAACTCATGTTTACTTGCAAAGATTTTATCCCAGTGATCCTAGGAAAAATAAAATTAATAATATTATTATATTTGGTATCGTTGACCCTGTAATTGCTTTGTCGCCCCAACATTGAATATCATTTTCACGCCAAGAGACACGGAATTTTATTCTTAATGAAAAAGATGATGAATCAGTTAATAAAATATATAACTGTCATAAGCTACCGGACACCGTAAATTGGTTCATCAATTCAATGAATCTATACGCTGATACATAGTGGGAAACTGGAAATTAAACTGCAAGAAGTAATGTCGAGACCGAGACATACGAGTGCTATTTTCTCATTTTCAAACTGAATATAACGAACGTTTCGTTTTCATTGGGAAACCTAAAAAGCTAACTATCATGTCACAAAGGACATTCTATCGGATGCTGCATCTACCTGAGACACGATCTCATTGAAGCACCGACGCTTCGTATTGCACGGAAATCGAATGTGTGCCCCAGCGCACAAGTGCCAACATCATCTGTAGGAAAATATATATGTTCTGCTAGATTTAATACTTGAGTGAAAAACATAGGTCGAACTAACTAGAAAACCGTGACGAAAAACCGCCAAAAGTGGACAAATTAGAAAGACTCATTTTTCATGGTAGGACGTTTAAAGTCTGGACACGATTAACTAATTATGTGAGGCACATAATTATTTTTAAATTTTTGTTTTGAAACTGTGAATTTAATGATTATGAGTAGATTCGTCTAAAAAATATTATTTGTTTACTCGTAAAAACACTTTGCGATTACAACATTAGGTGATGCTTTAAAACGAGATAGTGTCGGTGCTTTCAAACCCTCTTTTCTGAAAAATATACAAACCAAACTCATGGTTTCAGACCCGATTAAATATTAATCGAGTTTTCTGCAAGTCGATGATAAAGATATTGTAAAATTATAATTATCTTCGATCAACAACACAGTATTTTAATGAAACCATACAACTAGGTTAGGAATTAAGAAAGTTCGTCCAAAAAACTAAAAGTCTCATTGAGATCGCACAGAAGAGGATTTAACAAGTCCTAACACTAATTCTTTAGGCTGAAACACTTCGAATAATCAGAAAAACTTTTAATTAGCGCGCTCTACTTTCAGTTTCTATACTAACACTTGTTAAGCCACGCTTCAGGTTATCTCAATCGAAATTCAACCTCAGTATTGACTTCGGTTTTCTAAGAAACTAGTGCAAAAATACTTCACCTTAATGTTGACTACGACGCTACGATACAGGAGAAATTCCTAGTGTGGGGACAACGTTTTTTAAAAAAAAGAAAAGAAAGAAAGAATTACTCTCTTTTACAGTGGTTTTTAATCATCCAGACGCCCTTTGGTACGAATAGTTACAGCACTGATATCAACATTTGTGCCTTACCTACATTACAAAAATTTGTTAATTGATATGTTATGTACTTTTTTATTTTTACATTGTTTATAATTATATATTTTTTTATTATTGATTTGTGTCTGTAGTAACTCTAAAATGAACTTACACCTTACTATTGTATCGAGTCTGGTTCTTCTAACCAACATAACAGACAGAATGTGTTGCTGGGGAGTTTGTTCCGTCACTTCTTCTTTCCAGCTAAACACTAGGAAGTGCCGAAGGGTGGGCGTTTTGGGGGACTGTCTCTTGTAAATAAGTAGAGTAAAGTAAATTTTGACGTTCGAAAAGTGCTGATTATCAGCCTAATTTGAATAAATGACTTTTGATTTTGATTTTAAAAAGAATTTAAAAACTCGATTCGGTTAGGTCGCAAAAAAACAGTGGACATTGCATGGTTTTCCTTTCTAATGAGGTATTTGTTACGAGATAAGATATACGCGATAAAATTATAAAACACATCTCTTAAATAGTCTACATAGATTCCACCCATGGACTGAATTCATCCTCAAAGTGCAAGTCAAATAATTCAAAAGTTGCCGATATCCTCTGAGTCAATCGCACAACGCTTGCACACATGACACACCGTATCATCTGATTTGCAGGTTAACGTTGGTTTGTATCAGTGGAGTATTCGCAAATTTTCGGCAGTTGTCGCCCGAGGAACAACGGGCAACAACAAGCAACCAGCAGGCGGCATCGCACACTTGACCGATATCGCACCCGATGCTGAAAGCTGCTCCACATTTACGTACGGAGGGCAATATACCATTGTCGCATGGATTTATTACGTACGTCTGCATGTATTGTGTATGACGTATTGATAAACTAAAAGAAGGAGGTTCTCAATTCGGATGTTTTTTTATTTTTTTATTATGTTTTTTCGGGCATAACTCCGTCGCTTGCTAACCGATTTGAAAAAATATTTTTGTGTTCGATAGGGTATACTTCCCAAGGCCAACCCTCAAATTTATAGGCACTTATGACATTTTCCATACAATTTTTGTTGTTTAAGTATTTGCGTCTGTTCATCATAATGTCATGTGTGTCTGTCATGTGGATTCACTGATACTGATGGAAGGTACAACTCCTCAACGGTTATGAGTTGAAAGAAAATTCTTTTAAAATTATACGTACCTAAGGAGCGATAATTGTATTCTTTCAAGGTATTTTAGGCTGATTTTTTTCTGAAGTTTATTTTTCACTTTTTGTTATTTTGTTTTTTGAAGTCGGTTTTTCTTTTTGCAAAAAAGTTTTTTATATAATAAATTTGAAAGTAACTCTATCTAGCTGTCGTGCTTTCACATCAAATATACAGAACCGATTAAAATTAAAATTGGGGTTGAAAAGGGGGGTGAAAAGAAAACTTTTTGTCACGATATTAAAAATCGGTCGCGATGACCACGCGGGCAAAGTCGCGGGCATTAGCTAGTTACATATAAACTCACTTTTTCAATGGGGGTACTACTAGTGGCGACCTGCTGCAAACCTTACATAGGTACTCCTCTCGCATAGTCGACGTTCACGTTCATACATCTGGTCACACATGCACGCCACCAACCACCACGAACTGAACCAATAACGTCTGTGTATGTCCTGCTGAGGCAAACCCTCGCGGCGTTGCCTCCTTAAAATTTTAGGCGGGTTTATAATATGTTTATTTTACTAAGATTTTTTTAAAAATGTTTATAGTGTTAACTTTAATTATCACACTTTACGTACAAAATATGTAAGAATGTGCATTTCGCAGCCACACAAGTTGATTACCGAAGCAAAATATCAGCAACGTAAATGACTTCACATTGTGATGGATAATGTAAATGAGCGCTGATTCCTCACATTTAAATGACAACTCTTTTCCGACGCGCGCTGTTCACTTGTTCAGCGGCCAACTATGCGTGACAGCTGCTGTCCGGAGAAGTACTAGAAATGATTTAAAAATCTGTTTTTGTTTTCTCATATAAATTAAACATAGTGATTGTTTACCATTACTGTTATTGTCTAGATGCTTTAAGGCTGGACACAGTTATAAACCAAGAGCTAAAAATATTTCAGTTTTGTTTGTAAAATTGCTTCTAAAACTGAAGGTAAATATCGGGTAGGTTTTTCCCTTCATATTTTTACAAAATATCTCAATTTTCACGCCCGAAATAAATCAACGCCTAAATTCTTCCTCAATAAAAAACGAACTCTGCCACAATCAATATTCAGTTACCGATACACAAAAACTTTTTTACGGTAAATATTTCCCGTTTCCGCGCCGGCCCGGTTCACCCCGACGGCGCCCGGCGGTATTGCCCGGCCGTCTTGTCCCGGGGCACCGAGTTTTTCGTCGAGTTGTTCCACAAATTAATTAATGCAGAGGTTCGCTTCAGTAAAAAGCAATCGTTCCCGCTCAGTGCTCGACGGGTTATCAAATATTAATTATTTACTTGTAACCGATTTATGCGGTGAATGTAGTTTCATTACATGTTAGTGTGATGTGATTTTAATTGATCAAACTGGTAGAAACTAGTAGACAGGTATTCGTATTTACGACTTTACTTCGTAGAACAGAGTAATTAACCTAACTTTAAACTAATCTAATTATGAGAGACACAATTAGTTTATTAACAAACTGCTGCTGGCATCTAAATTGGAATAAAGTTATTAAAAGTTTTATTTCCATAAGCAGAGTCAAATAGTATTTCTGGGTAAAAATAGGCAACAAGGTTGGAGGGTCGGGTGCAAAGTTTTTGTTAGTTACACAACAGCCACCCTAATGCCTACATTACAGAATTAATATTGCATCCATTTCCTAATAACTGACGGAATGCACCATCATTTCCCAAGGTGATGGGGTGACCGAAATAGCGAGGGAGTTTCTATAGAAATAGAAAATATGTTGTCAAAACCTGTCAATCTCCGATGACGCAGCCGACTCCCCCTGATTGCTACCTTTTAAGTCGTCAATATTCATTGCGAGTGATCACACGAGCTCCATTCACTATGGCCAGGCAGTCGGAACAAATCTTATAAAATTTGCCTACAAATCGGCTTACGGGCTCTGTTAACTAGGCCCGATGGCTCGCCTTTGAGTCTTTTGTGGCACAAATAAGTGGTCAGGGGGCTGGTGGCCGCAGTAAATGGATTTGTTCTAAGCCTCCCCGGCCGCGTCCTAATAGATTACACATTATTTGTCAAAACAGAATCCGATGAATGGATTTAAGTTGACAGGCGAGAATAAAAGCGAGGATTACGCTTATTGAGTTGTGTGCGGTGGTGAACGAAATCTCAATCAATTTCAATAATGAAGTGAGGCAAAGTTTCGCAGAACGTTGGTGCATCGAGCGTGCATATAGGTTGAGTGTTGGGACCGCATCGCGCACACTTTGACCAGAGTTAGTAAAGTAAGTTGACCTCGCTAAACTATACGAAAAGTTGCTGGCGTTATGGTAATAATTATACAAACCTTGTATTTTAGTATGTTAGCTTTATTATCATTTTGATAATTATTGTAAATTTTTCAAGATTAAACTTTTAAATTAATTATGTATCATTCACATTTTATTTTCGCATGACGGAACAAAATGTTTTATGGTTCTGGGGGCATGACAGTGCCCCCGCCAAGTCGAGCAATAAAGCGGCACGGCCGTACCATTCTTTTCTCGAACCAGTTCAGGCCATTTTCGACCTCCTGTAACTTCGTTGTGGATAAAACTAGAAGCCTGAATTTTTAGTAACCAATTAGGAATTGTATAAACACGGTATATTTAAAATTTCATTCGATTTGAACCAGTAGTTTAAGAATTATAACTAATCAAAGTTCCTTAGTTTTGTCACTCACTGACGTACTGAGTGATTGACCGATCATCAAAAGTCTAAGGCACTTCTAAAAGTAGTGAGATCCATGTAATACCAAGTCAGTTAATATATTTAATCCCTACTTAAAAACCTTTGATGTTTTAAATAAAAGATTGACTTGGCCCCTGCATCACATTCGCCAATGTTAAACAGGCCATTGTAATAGCTAATCGCCATCGCATTGGCCAATGTGATGCAGGGGCCAAGTCAATCTTTTATTTAAAACATCAAAGGTTTTTATATTAACTGACTTGGTATTACATGGATCTCACTACTTTTTACGGTAAAAGCGAGTTGCGCGGCTTGGCTTTTTTTACAAGTTTTGTTTTTGGTGGGTATGTAATTTAATTGTTGAAGCTATTGGAATTTGAGGGTTTTTTTATTTTTATTTATTTATTTTATGTATCATTCTGATTGATCAAAGCACTTTAACACAACACAACCATGAAGTATGTGCTACACTACCACTTTAATATTTATCTCATAACATGTTACATCCAGCGGCTGCAGCGCCGTAAGCGCTTGACCGCTTTCAGCACATTTTTACAATCGTCTGCAGAGCCATAAAAAATGTATGAAGCAACAAGTGTATTGAGAGATTATCGCCATTTGTTAGAACAATTGTGTGTGCTTCGCCTTGGGCGTGTAATGGCGCTGGCTCATAGATTTTTAGAAAGATATTGCAGGAATTATGTAGAGAAAGATTATTGAATCAGCAGAATAATGTGCTTTGTTAGCTTCTTGATGCGTGGTCATCTCTTAAAAAATCCACAATCCAATCTACAGTAACAATATCTATTGTTAACGAAACACATACATAACATCAACCCTTATCCTCGAATGGTTTGGCAGAAATGTCATACCAAACAAATACACTCAAGTTTTCTCTCGAACTTAATGCCATCAAACGGGTAAATCACTACATATTATAAAACAAAGTCCTCCGATGTGTATGTCTGTCTATCTATCTGTCTGTTTGCGATAAACTCAAAAACGACTGCACCAATTTTCATGCTGTTTTCACCAATGGATAGAGTGGTATATGTAGTAAAACCTTGTTCGAGCAAGGTTTTACTACATATTATCATTTGAGCAACACCCACGCGGGCGATGTCGTTTGTCGTATAAAACAAACCATCAAGAACTTTTCAGTAGCAAACACGGATATCAATTGTTTGTTATTTAACGATAATTATACGTAATAATACTTATACAAGTTATGTACTTGTAGGTATTATTTCTTACAATCCAATGTATCTATTAAATCATTAAACTCGGAAAATTTATTCCGTACAACAGCGATATCTCTGAATGGCTTGATTAAAAAAAAATACGAATCATGTCTGCTTCTGATTTATTAGACTAGATTCAAAGTCGAAGTCAAATCATGTATTTCATTAGGCCAACAAAAGCCAATTTTGATTGCCAATCTTTAACTAGTGTTTTCAATGAAAACATACAAGAATCGGCAAGACCTCATTGTAACTATTTTAAAATATTTAACATGCCTTATACGTATGTATCTAACATGTGGCGACAATTCACCCACAGAAATCTAAACGAAATCAAAGTATTTAAAACGGAGCAGCATCAAGAAAATCAACTATTTATGTTTAGATACATGCGATCTAATTTACGCATACTGGACTGTGGAGTGAGTGACTTACTCTTGAGCCCTGACTGCTCAGCCGAGCTTGCACCTCATCAATGACGTCTCTCACTCGTGCCGCCATCGTCGAACGGATTGTCTACGAGTACTTCTATGCACGGCTCTTCACTTGACTGACATGTTCCACTTTCAAATTTTAGGCAACGCAGCAACTATGGATTGTACCAGTGAGAAAACGAGGCCAATCGGCTAGAAAGAAAAACTCGGAAGTTCTGAAGGGCATTTTAAAATCAATTGTTTGACCTTTGTTTAATTTAAAAAAAAATAAGTTTAAAAACTAAACCCCGACTACAAACCGCAGTCTTAAAAGTAGAAAACAAGAAAATAACTCTTGATATGTGGCATGTGAGTACGACTGACCTCTATATAAACTTATTTTTTTATTTGAATTTTATTTTAGTGTTATTTAATAAATCCGTTATAATTTATTACTTTCATGATGTAAAATTTTACTGAATGTTGGTTTGCTATTTAAATAGTACGAGTAAATAGCAGATTAGACCGCGAGAACTTTTTGACCGCATTCTAAACGTGTACGTTGACTAAAACTATAATAAAATATTTGTAATGTGCTCGCCAAGACCTCTGATTTGATACCAAACATGTTATGATTTCACATTTAGATTCCGTCATAAAAATAACTGTTAAAATTTATATAGCCTATGTCACTCGGGCTATTCTTACGAATCTATTGACACCTCATTTTTTTTTTTAAATGGGACAAGCCCGCCTCACTATTCCCTAACCACTGTAACTTCTGTAAGCCAGAATCAACAGTGGCGACCACAAGAAAAGCGCCGAGACAATGAAGCTCGACGAAGTCCCAGAGAAATGATTTGACTGTCTTGGACCCCGCAACGAAATTAATCAGAAAAGAATAGCGGAGGAGTAGGAAAAACAGAAATTTCCACTTCCCTCCATATCAGCAGGAGACAGAAAAGAACAAGGCCAATAGGCACACAGGGACGCATACAACTGGGATAAGCCCAGTTGCCTAGCACCACGGATATTGTTGTCATTAATATTACTGGGTCCTAAGTTGTGAGAGATATCTGATTCCAATAATAGGTATGACAAAAATGCTTGAACGCACGGAAATTTGTTCTAGTTTCTACAAGGTCCGTATAGTAAATAACTCCGGATGTAACCTGTACACTATCCAACATAATATTACGTTCATTCTGCCAAAGACTACACTCCCATAAAATGTGATGTGCAGATTGTTCATATTCGCAGTCAGATGTAGAACATTGACAAAAAGGCGACGCAAGAAGCTTGAAGGAAAATAATTTACTCTTAAAGTTACCATGACCTGTGAGAAATTGGGCAACACAGTGATCCACCTCCAGCCATGTCCTGGCCAGCCGCTCACGAACGGATGGAAAGAACTGGGTGGAGGTGTCGGCCTTTGATGAATTATCCCACCTACATTGCCATTCTGACAAAAGTTCCTCCCAGACGTCAGTCTGTCCCGGATGCCACCATTGTGATTGTGTGTTTTGACTGGCCTGTTGGTCTAGTGGTTAGTGACCCTAACTGCTATGCCGGAGGTCGTGGGTTCGATTCCCACCCAGGACAAATGTTTGTGTGATGAGCACGATCATTTGTTCTGTGTCTGGGTGTAATTTATCTATAATATGTATGTATTTAGAAATATATAAGTATGTTTATCAGTTGTCTAGTACCCAAAACACAAGCTCTGCTTAGCTTGGGACTAGATGGCGTTGTGTGATAGTTGTGGAATATTATTATTATTATTGTGAGGATCGGCCGGAGGACACGGTGGAGCACACAGTGGAGGTGTGCCCCGCTTGGGCGGAGCCCCGCCGTGTTCTCGTAGCGGCGATCGGCGGCGGCGACCTCTCGCGCCCGGCCCTGGTGCAAGCCATGGTCCGGGGCGAGGAGGAATGGGACGCCGTCGCCTCCTTCTGCGAAGCAGTGATGCTATCGAAGGAGGTGGCGGAACGCGAGAGGGAGAGAACCTCTCGTCCAAGCCGCCGCGGGAGGCGCTCCGGGCGTCGGGGGTCCCGCGATGACCTCCGGCCACCGTAGACGCGGGCCTGTGGACGGTGAGTGATGGGCTAACTCGCCGTCCGTCCGTCTCACGACGAAAACAGGCCGTGTCGACGGCGCGTTCGTGTACCACGCGCGCCTCAAAGAGATGTCAGCAACATGGGAGGGGCCCGAAAGGGCCGACGCCTGTCGGGGCTGCGGGTAGTCCTCTGGTTATCGCGGCCTCGACATAGAGGGCGAAGAAGGAACATGGGTGGTTTTTAGTCAGTAGAAGTCTGACACTCCCTTTCGCTCTGCCCAAGAGCGGGAGGGGTTATTCGATGATTTTACACCCACCAAAAAAAAAAAAAAAAGACGTCAGTCTGTGGTTTAAGTAATCTAGCTATTTTAGTACGGTCACGTTGTGTTAAAAAGTCTGCGTCCGCGGTCTCTCGTGCGCAGTAGTACATTGAAGCACGGCGCTGCACTTCAAGATCGATTGGAAGTACCCGTCCGTACTAACCGTCCTATACGCTTTACACAAGAAAATCAAGGCCAACCGCTGGCTTTGAAATAATTTACGTCGTGCCGCTCCTATGGTGGCCCTATCAGCCCAAACTGGTGCCCCATAGCACATACACCCCAAGTAAGTAGCCCCAAAGATCGTCTTTAGAGTAACAAATGATAAACCCCTCGTAGATTTAGATATTCTCGTTAAGGCATAAAAGTTATTTTTAGCTTTTTCACCGACGGTTTTTATGTGTTCAATGAATGAAAAATGACACCTCATTTATTAAAATACGTTCAGTAGTCTAGGCGCTACGGTGGAACATACATACATACATAGACTGCCAAAATCATTACCCTTCCTTCTGGCTTCGCCGCAGTCGGGTAAAAAATAACTTATTTAGAGTATAAAACCCTTTAAAAGTCCAGCAACTTCAACCCCATAACTTAAACCCGTTAACCCAATATCTCCACTTATCAGAACTATAAAAGCCAGTAATACACGAACTATTTTTATTGTGAGGCCACAATAGCCCAGTGATCACTCGGTGCGCTGCAACAAAGCCGCTCGTTAGCCGGTTCTATCCCGACACGCCGTCACCGACCGACGGAAACGGAAAAATGTATTTGAGTGCAATCTCCGGGAGGCGCTTTGTTCTGATATCGAGGGGGCAAAAGGGTACAAAGGGGGGGGGGGGGTGCACAAAACTTGACCTGTAGCCTGTGGAAAGGACCTATAGTTTCACGTCGTTTACGTTTAGGTCGAGTGTTTGTTCTGAAACAATGTAGGCCGGTGCGTTTTATGTGTGCCTAGAAAAGTTTCACTAGAATAATATGCAACGTAAGGTTATCTCTGAAAGGTGACCTCAGAATGTTTCTGTGTTGAAGCTTGATTCGAAACTGTTGATGATGAATCCAGGACATCTCATCATCATCATTTCAGTCGAAAGACTTCTACTGTTGGACATACGCTTCCCCTTAGTGTCGCCACATTTGCGTCTCGCATCCAGCGGATCCCCGCAACCTTTACCAAGTCATCGGCCCACCTAGTGGGAGGCCTTCCAAGGCAACGTATTTCGCTTCGTGGTCGCCACTCCAGAACTTTTCGACCAGATTGGCCATCCATTTTGCGAGCAATGTGACCTGCCCATTGCCACTTAAGTCCACAGTGCCCCCATTGGCAATGGTTTAAACTTTCGTCTTGAGACACTGTCAAAAGTCACCCAAACGGCAATGGAGAGGGCTATGCTCGGAGTTTCCTTGCGAGATCAAATCAGAAATGAAAACATGCACGTGAGAACCGAGGTTACCTGGACATAGATCTAGATTTTATGCACATATTTGACATGACATATACCAAAAATGTTTATTTATAAGTTGAAAGTTGACTCTAAGCTCATGCATTTCATAAACTATATAAAATTCTGAAAACACTCATAATTATTTAATTGGCTATTTTATTGATTAGTCAACATTAAAACTTTGCGCTATACTTAACGGTTATCAACCTTTAACAAAATTTCTCGTAAAATGAATAAGCTAAAACTAAAATAGTTCGAACTAGCCGAAGTTTATGCACTAGCACTAAAACTCAGGGCGCGATTGAAACATAATTTAATTTCTAAAGTTCGCCTTCACGCGAACGCCGATGAAAATCAAGAAATAAAAGAATGTGAAGTAAAATGTTCATTGTGGCGTTCTTTTTAATAACTTGACCAAACTGCACTTTCAACTAAAATAAGTATTTAAAATAATATTTAAAAATCTCTCTGCGTGACTTTCAGGAACTGAATATAAAGCTCGGCTACACAGAAAGCTGAGATATTTATGCTGAGCTATGAGAGCTTTTCTATAATATAGGCTAGTGTGTAATGCGGCCGCCACACTATGCTCCTTGCGCTGCTCAACGCCATGCTCCTCGCGCTGCCGCTATTAGCCGCGATGTTGCTCGTTCTGCCCACACTGCTCTACTCGCGCAATTAATCGCGACGCACCTACAAAAACAAAAACCGACAACATAGGGAGCGATGGGCAGGACGAGGAGCATATCAAAGGAACGCGTATCAAATCATGAGCATGTCACACGTCGCTTCCAAGGTGTTGATTAAAGAAACTAGGCACCGAACCTATGCAATCACAAAATAAGAATATTAACCAAGATGTCCTAGAAAATCGCTTGTGAACTATGCTAACTATTATAATTCCACTGTTAAACACCATGGTTATGCTCACGACGGCACCGAGTTCCCAACCACGACGTCCGGTTCCCACTTCTCACTACTATTTTATACTTCTTACTTCCTTGAGAAATTTTATAAGTGAAATCATAAAAGCTTGACTTTCTGACTGTTAAATGTAACGAGGCAAGTTCCCGCCGACCGCGACCAACTTGTGCGGGCTTTGTACAGCAGTTATATACGAGACGAGACTACTGGTGATTGAATATTGAGAGAGAACCACTTTGATACAAGAACGACCATCTTCACTTTGACATCCCCGGAACAATTCTCTGCTCAATTTGATCGACTTTATACATTCATGTTCTTACATTTAAGCAATGCTTATTCATTTTTGATAGTTTAATTTATTCTCTCTTAATAGAATTATTTTACCTTCACAAAAAGACTGATGCGTTTTCCTCATCCGCATAAAATGTTAAACGGAATATTCAATCGTCACATTACGATTGCATTATAAATCCGATACGCAAATGAAATATTCATACTCGTCGCCCGACAATCAGACGGGACACTTAATTTTCGACAGAATTCCCACAAAATGTAAAATCATAATGAGTGTAGGGATGGGCATAACAATTTTAAAAGTATTAAAGCCCGGAGTGTCGTCCCGGCGGGATTGCATTCGCGCTGGGCTTTGTTCGCGCGCGCTCATTGTGACCGCGCATTGTACGCCTAATGTAATGGACTTACTGAATAAAAACGGAAAAGTAGACCCATTCCTATATATGATGTTAAGAACTTTTACAAAAATTGCACTGTTTCATATTGCTGGCTACATTATTCAGAAATTCCTTGCAGATTATTTTATGAGTTGATTTATGGTAATGATTTTGTTTTCAACTTCATTAAAAGAAAATTATTTGCAAGCTTGTCGCATGCCTCGCACTCATCAATAGATATGATCGCGTCATTGCTTATAGTAAAACACTATAATAGACGAACTAACCCATACTTTAGGTATGATGTTTCAATACACCGGCTTATCTTATTAACTTCATCACATGAAGTTAACCTTCTGCACATGTAGATTGTGTAAGGTAGTGATGCACGCGTGTCCCGGGACCGGCCGGGAACATCCCGCGAGCGTTAATCGACGCGAGATGCTTTCCGGGATTATTAATAAGAGATATATTATGCTAATGGAACTGCGCCATATTGTTACAAGTTTTTGTTGTAACTTCCATCTTCCACATATTTAACGTGAGCCTCATTAAATATGGAGATGCGTCAGAGTAGGCTTGCGCTCACTCCATGCGGGGACGAACATAATGCGTTCGTGAGGAAGCCATTCTATGGCAAGCACATTATCTTTGAATTATTCGTTACATAATAATGTAATAGGAACTTTATTGGTAAAACAATCTTTATTTTCAAAGATAGATTTGTAAATGTATTAGAAAAAAATGTTTTATTCAATTATTGTAAAGCTTTAAAATCATGCTAAAATAAAATGGCGTTTCCTTTTCAATCAAGTTAAATTAAGTGCCAAAATTAGTGTCACGATATAAAGCGCCACAGCTAGAAACGCTTACAATAGGTCTTTCATCTTCCCGGGACTCGCATCCCTCGGCACAGTTCCTTTGCAAATGTTCCCGGGACTTTCACAAAAGCCTACTTAGTTTCAAAACTACTTGTGATGGAGTTTTAAGTTTTCGCGCACACTTTGCGTTATAATGAGTTATTAGCATAAGCTCCTTCGAACGCCTTCATCCTTTGGTGTTTGTGTTGAATGAATTTAAAACGGTTCCAGACTAAGATCTGGATTTGAAATGGAAATGTAGCGAGATGCCGCGCTGTACAGTTGGATGGTTTTGTAGGATCCGTTGCGCCGCCAAGTAAGAAACTTCGTGTTTCCCGAACAGAGTGGAGAGGAAAAATCCAAGTTGAGTAATGATGACACTTCCTGAAACTCAATTTGGCCGTTTTCCATTAACGTTCATGTTCCCTTCATTGGAACGGAAAATATATGATGTTGATACCTGAAGTGTGTTTTAATTTGCATAAAACGACGAATTTTTAATACTCACACAAAGAGTAATTTTAAAAGTAATCATTTTTTATTTGACCAGTGTACATAAACACCTATTGAAACTCACTTCAGGGAAAAAAATGAAAAATCAACAGGAAAAAATGCAAATACTCAACCCTTCCTTGTGAAAAGGACAAAGAATAACAAATGAACAACCTCCCATAGAAAAGGAAATTACTTTGGGCCGCGTAAAAAATCGCCATTATTAGCGAATTACGTGAACAAAGAGTTGCTGCGGTAATTACGCGCGTGTACCGGCATCAAACGCTCGTTTGCGCGGTGCGCGGTCGCGCGGCTGCGCGGTCGTCAGTGTGTGTGGGCCCTTAGCGCGGGTGGAAAGGAGCGGTATGAATATGAATGCGAGCGCAAATTGTCTGTCCCGCTGTCATTGTGGAAGAATTCGAGGAGCGCTGTTGTTGAAGACGAAACGATTACCATACGCGCTTACATGCATAACTTAAGGTATTCTGTTATTCAAACGATTATCATTAAACATACAAACAGTTTTTCATTACAATACGTAGACAACGCCATTATATTGTCTGCTTATTACCCACAACGGAACGTGTATGTATGTTGTGTTTTCAACAAAACGTTTATCGATTTTCTTGAAAACCTTAAAAAATACTATGCTTTAAATTCTAAATTCTCTAATTATTGGCCTAATCTAGTATAACCCCTGCACTAAGCACTGCTTTATAATTACAAAGCCATGCGATAGGATGTCCCTACGATGTAGTCTCGTGAGACTTAGCTGTGAGATTGCGAGCAGCTCGCACATACCCGACGACTTTGTCCTATCACAGCGAAGTCTGTCTGTGTCCGCTGTTACACAACAAGGTTACAATGCACGCTGAATTGGATAGCTGGTGGAGATAGTAATGCAAGGTTGAAGTTGTAAAAACACTCACTGAATTGTGTTATTTAGGTGAATGTTGTCAGTCTTTCGGAGTCATTGATTATTTCCGAGGCATGGAGATAACTTGGTAAGAAATGGACGGTCAGCGATCCACTGATCAACCTAGGCAAGCGCAGCTTAACCTGAGGATCGACCTGAGCGGCTGGTTTCATTTAGCCACCAAGAGCTTGTGGCTCTCAAATAAATATTTTATTAAATAGAACTTTAAATTTCCAATTAAAAACGCTTCTCCCTAATTTAGGACCATGGTCCTAAATTAGGGAGAAGCGTTTTTGATAGAGCATACTAATAATTATAAAAAAAAAAAATAATATAATTACTAAACCAAGCGTGTGTACGTTCAGTAATCCTCGCAAGTGATCCCGCACAAACAGAGGATCATTGTCTGAAATAAAAGAAGCGCTAACACAGCAGGTTTACTCGACAATGTTAAGGTTGTTCGCAACTCAAATATGAAGAACAAATAACGTAATACGGTTTGTAGGAGCCGCGAGCTCGCCAGCGCGCACCCAGAACAGATATGTTTGCGAAACGAGGGACGCGAGCCCATTGCCGCGTAACTTGATACTATGACAACGGTAAAAAATGTAACACAAAAGAAATAAAAAAAAAAATAAGGTTAAAAAACAGAAAACAAAATAGAAGGTGACTAAGCAGTGCCGCTGTTTTAGCTGTTTGTCGGCTAAACGATTCAACAAATAATATACTCTCCATGATCTACTTTTACATAGATAACGATCGCGTGAGCAATAACCACGTAATCACCTCCCATTAGTAAAACTTGCATTACAGCCCATTGGACGCCCACCCTTATATCATTTGCCCACTCGGACTCGGTCGCGTAACATTGACTTTTACAACTTCCTACTATTGTATCCGGCTGCTATCTCTTTCACTCCTACCACTATCGTACGTGATGATAGCATCGCTATCCTTGTCGTATCAGTAATAATCGCATCGTCATCGGAATGGCTCGTCGTTCGTTGCGGGCTGTTTGCAAGATGTGGTGAACGCAAGGATTACTTTCTGCAAAGTTCGGATGCTGCGGAACAACTGGGTAGGTACGTATTATTTTGTGGAGGATTCAATCTCAACTGATTTGTATTCACAAAGGAGGCGCAAACTTTTAACTTGACAACATTTCCAAGTACGGCTGTCTTCGATCATTGTTTTTATTTGTTTTTACTTGGAATACTTATTTAGGTTGTACGCATCATAAATGTGTTTCTTACTAAGTAGAATCTGAAAGTTCAACTAACTTTAGCGTAGATAATAATTATGTACCGGGTCTGAGGGTTTTTTTATACAAATAAAAGGTATGTTGAAGTTGATATTACAATTACTCAGTCCTAATGATGTTGTAATAAGTGTCGTCTAAATAAGGCTTTTTTAATTCATCTTAAATTAGTGATTGAAGAAAATACGAATGACTTCAAAAACAATAAAACTTTTGAGCAAAGAGAGTACACAATATTATTAATTTAACCTTTTAGTCCTTAACAAGTTAATACTATATTCGTATGAAGTTGATGTATATTTTGAGGCAAACTTGATTAAGTTTTTCGACCAACTGACAATGCATACCGATACAATTATTACAAGGCCCTCATAAAACTAACCACGATTTTGTTACAGCCACCGTCTTTATGTAAACAATACGTTTTCGATTCGTTGCGTCCGATTCCAAACAAAAAATTGTGTCAATGTTCATTTGAGAGAAATCCGTATCTTGGCGCTACGCCTTAGTACTGTAGCACCGTAGCAACGTAGCGCGTAACGGCGTAGCGTGATTTATTAATAAATATTAATTTGACTTAGATTAATAGCGACGCGCCCGCGCCGTCGCGAACGCAACCACAGACGCACTCGCGGTAATCACAAAAAGTAAACAGATATTTTTGCGAATGTAATCAAAGCTGTGTTGTATGTGAGAGCTCTCATATTGCGGGTTTTTGCCGGAAGCATAGAATAGATAAGCCGCTCTTATTACTGTTTTTTGTCAATAGCAAATATGCAATTTCCTTCATCTATCCATTCATCGCGTAAATATACACACCTACACAATTGTGTTGACACACTTACAAACACTGGTACAGTAAAAACTAGTCGATCCTCACACAATAAAATAATACTTGTCTATGGATTGCAACTTTGAGAAACACCTATTTCATAATTGTTCAAATGGGTTCTAAAATTCTGCTGGTAAATAATAATTATAATTAACAATAACACAGAAATACAGAAAATCACGTTTGAAAGATTACTCTACGTGTTTTTCATGTCACTACCCAGAAAGATATATTGTAGAAGTAATGGCAAGTTCTCAAACTAATTAGAAACAAAAAATCAATATAGTAAGAGACAGTTAGGGGAGCGCGTGCACGCGAGTGTGCATCCGGTCACGTGCAGCGTGCAACGCGCGAATACGTCACGCGTCACTGCACAACCACTGCACTACTCATTGCAGATTGCGTGACGTGCTTTATTGCTTCTGACTAGCTGGCAGTATTCTTTTGACGGGTGACTAATATATTGTTAGTCGCCAAAGATTTGGTTAGACTAGAATAGAACTAATTAACGTGCAGAAATAACTCTGTCCGAGAGCCGATCCGCAATTTGTCCATACCGGTTTGATCGATCCCTATGACAAAAGACAAAGAATGAGTAAACAGTATCTACTCAAAATAAACGGTTGTTCCTTTAAAAGAGAGGGGAGAGGGTTAGCTCATTAAACAGTTCAAGCATTTTGAGCAATCATTTGGTGTCAAAGCGAGCGTCATTACCGGGAACACTCAAAATTGTTGTCAGAAATACAATATTGGTGGGTTCAATCAGAGAAAATGAAACAATCGCCCCCCTTGCCCCCCCCCCCTGCCTCGACGTCATACCCTTAGATCAGATACGAATTGTTCGCTTTATTTAGTTGAAACAAACGGATAAACAGCACGGATGGGTGTTCGACTGACGACTGCTCGACTCACCGGACCCATTTCGATGCAATTACGTTAAACAGAACAAAGAGATTCTGTAAAGTCAGAGCCTTTGATAGATCTCCGTTTATGTTACGAGTGTTTTAAGAATAAGAAATACGCCTTTCATGTACATCCGCTGTTGTACCTACAGATCAGACAGAATTTTAAAAGAAAATCTCTTGTTTAATTTAAATGCCGTCGAATGCTCTTATTTCCGCCATTGTTTTGTGTTAATCTGTGTTTTATTTATTTTTGAACGCAAATAAAGGACGACAGTCAGTGACAAAGGCCGATCAACATTTCAGTACTTTTAATCTTAATGAAAAGTATTTGATTAAATGAATATTTACTTATAGCTTTAATACGTCTTGCAAAAATATAATTTATCGAATATTTTTTGCATCAAATTGAATAATTTGTAAAAGTGGCAGAGTTGATTACTGATCGTGTGCATAATTGACTGTCACATGAGCTCGTATGAGGGAGAAAAGATGTTAACTACGTTGTTTTGTTAGTAAAAGAAATCAGGTAGCAAATACTACGTAGAGAGAATCCTTGTAGGTTTTACCATCGATAGAAACTATAATATTATGAAGAAAGCAATCTCCGCCACGCTAACTCGCACGCTGAGTACAAAGCCGTTGTATTGAAGTGCACAGCTCGCAGATAACATGTTCAATAAGATTCACCTGTCTCGCTGCGTCACACGAGCGGAACGTGGCTCGTGCGACGTGATATCGTGCCTCGATTGGGTGCACTCTGTCAATGGGGCAGAAGGATCAATCAGTACCTACTTTAAATTGAATTCAATTTATTTTATTTCAGATAGCATATTCAGCCTATATTGATCCCACTACTGAGACTCCAGGCCTCCTCTCTTTGGGAGGGATTGGCTATAATTTACCACGCGGGCCCAGTGCGTGTTGGTAGATGTCACATGTCTTCGACTGTTTGATTCTAGGACACACCAGGGTCCTCACGATGTTTTCCTTCACCGTTTTGGGAGGAGTGGTGTTGAAATAAATTAAACAAAGTAATGCGCCTGCCTATGTTTGAACCCACGACTTACTGCTCGTAAATCGAGGCCGGTATCACTGGGCCACTACTGCTCTCTATCACCTCCACAAACTTAATATTAAATGGATTTGATATAAGATTTATATACAAAAATGCCAAAATTGAAAATGCTTTCGGATAGGATTAATAATTTTAAGTAAAAGTGTCATTTTACAGTAAGTCAACTAGCAGTGGGTGAGCATTGTTCTAAACTTTTAAGTTTGAATAAATTCCTTGCTTTGAAAAATTGCTCGACAAACTTGTCACATTACAAAACGGGCCTTCTGTCCTCATTAATATTGTGGTGGTGACTTGCAGCGTGTGATGGAGTGGGGTACTTAGTGCGTCGGAACAATGGCGTCATCGCTCAGATAATTATCGCGCAAAAAACTGACAGCCAGCGTCGAAGCGCATGAGTCAGCTGCTCGCGGCGCCGCGGACACACGGCCGGGGAAGATGGCCAACCAACGAGTTAGGTATTAATCATTTGCAATCGGTGCGATTTGTCTTCTTAATTATCTACTAACATCGAACAGGTCGATGAAATCAAAAGGTAACTGAGATCATCAATAATTTTACATAATATCACACCTGTAATCCCTGAAGGGTTAGGCAGAGGTGTACTTAATTATAGTACACCCATATTTCGCCAGTTTTATATTACGTTCCCATCCCATATAACCTTATTTACGAAAATATTTTTCTTTTTTTTTTTCTATAGATTTATTATAATTATTACTAGCTGTTGCCAGCGGCTTCACCCGCTACAACTTGAACTTGATAAAATCGGGATAAAAACTATTCTATGGCTTAATCCAAGGTGTCAGCTAACTCCATACCAAATTTTATTAAAATCGCTCCAGCCGTTTAGACGTGAAGAAGTAACAAACATACACACTCGCACACTCACAAACTTTCGCCTTTATAATATTAGTGTTATGTATAGATTTCCTTTTAGGTAAATTATTTATTAATACACAGGCAAGCCGATGGATTGGCTCGTTGCTCCAGTGGACTCGTTGCTCCTGGGTCCGATTCCCGGCTCGGGCACATTGTCATTGGGATTTTCCATCAGGAGGGATTTGTATTTTTTTTTTTGGGGATTGGAAATCATCAAATAATCCCGCTCTTAAGCAGAGTGAAAGGGAGTGTCAGACTTCTACTGACTGAAAACCACCCATGTTCCTTCTTAGCCGTTTACGTCAAAGCCGCGATATCTCTTGCGAACAACTCTGTTTCAAATTTTATCAAGATTCTGCCGTGGTTCATTCAAACAAACATCCATAATCTATCTAAACTTTAGTTTTAGACGTGCTCAGTGCTTTGCATTAACCTCTTCTTATTTTCTACAGCGTCAGTAAGTTAACGCAGGGCAATGATTCAACGTACTTTTGTCTAAGAGACGCATTTTGGTTTTCAACAACCACGCGAACGAAGTCGCGGGCACAGCTAGTATTAAATAAACGTCCACCGGGGTTGTTTATTTTCAATCAAAAATGTAAGTCCCCTTTGAGAAAGGGTCATGGCTAGAAAATCTCTTGCACAATGCAACTCTATTCCCCTTGTTTAGTTATTGCAATCGCGTGGGATGACAGGCATCTGAATACAATCACATGTTTGCTTTTAATTCCTAGAGCTGCGTTCTATTTGCTTACTGATAAACGGGATTTGGAAATAGTGTGGCTGGCTTGACCCATAAATAAAAAAAAGCTTGGGGACTGAGTAAGATTAATATCGTTTAAAATAAATAAAGCTTATTTTTTAATATGTAGGTGCTAGAACGACCAATAATTCTAGGTATGTACCTACTTTCCTAAAACTTTGTTCTATCCTGAGACAATGATGGTTTACATAGCGTCGCAAGTCCCGGGGAGACGCGGCTAATATCGCCCCGCGCCCGAGTGTCTAGCACGCAGTTGTAGTACAAATAAATGCAATGTTATTGTCTAATGTTGTCCGTTTATTCTATCACTGTGCTAGTATCCTCAGACAATGATAGTGTGATAGCGTCGCAGGCGCCCGGGCCTCACGGCTGAGCGTGACACGCGCGGCTAATGATGCGGCCCGTGTGAGCATCTTGCATTTCTGTCGGTTTTTGTTGCGATCATTTTGAAATATTCACGATTAGTTTCTTTCTTTAGATTTTTTTCACAATTCTACCTAACTTTAGACGAACATACTCTATACTGTTATTTCATTTTTTAATTGTTCCAAAACAGTTTTCCTTCTTGCAACAATATTTTTTTATGTGTGGTTTTTTTATTTCATTTTATACAAATTATTCTATCAATTAAATTTTACAACAGCAACATTTCTTTAGTACGAAAAAAACATGTCATAAATAATATCGTAAATACGTCGTTGCATTTGTTATATTTATAGAAGGATGAAGCTTTATGAGCGGAGGGTGAGAGGGATTGTTTTCGTCGCTATCGCATTAGAGCTAACGATGGCGCGCGTTAGTGCGAGCGCTAACGTACCGCGATAACGAGTGTCGCGACCTTACGCACTCCAACAAAAAAAGTTAAAAGAGAGCAAACACCTAAGGTTTCAAAGTTTTTTAGTAGACGTTACAGGTTTCATAATATCAGTATTTTTCAGTTAGGCACGTAACACATGATTTCAAAAGCGTGCTACGTGCCTATAATTTGACCTAAATGGATAACATTTAATAACGCCAATAAAAAAGTATTTCAGCAATATTGTATCGGAATCGAATAAAAAGCCGATCGGTTCGGTGAGGCGCCGCGATAATTTCGATTTATATGAAAATGTCCCCGAGGACGAGAACTGGGACTTTCACCTCACCGTAAAGGTAATAATGGTGGTCATTATTGAGGTTAATTATTTGAGTTGTAAGAGAGTAATGGTTGACCTGAACATTGCATAATGAACGATGAAAAAGACATTCTGGCTCCATGAACAATTTTAAGAAAGTCAAGTTATTAAACCCAAGTTATGAAGAAATGGAGTTTTAAATACATATAACATAAAATATAGTAGGTACTTGACGAGACATAACCATGAGTTGAGACCGCTACCCCATTTTTTTTTTGTACAAATCTCAAATTATTATGCTGCACTATACGGGGGTGCGAATTGAATGATCGACATTGAAATGATTTATTTCTGGTTTTTTTCAATATTTTATTGCAAATACCAGAACATTCCATTGACATTGAATGTCTAAATGTGAACTTTATAAATGGCAACATGGCTATACTTTGGAAGGGTGTTAGTTAATACCCCAGACATTGAGCAGAGGGGATGGCGGCCCCTGCTGATATTAATTACTTTGAATGCAGTAATGCGTCACTTGAACATTGCAATGTGTCAGTAGTGACACTTGTGTATGGCTTGGCTATGTTTGACCCAACTCTTTGACTGCGTTTATAATATTGTTTTTTTTTTATTCATGAATTTACCTATTTTATAAATATTGAAATCAGTAACGTTATGAATTGGTACAAATTAATTCACCACAACTTTCATGAACAGTTCACGGCAAAAAAAAGAACTTTGTTTCTAAAACCATTATTTCTTTATCTTTTTCAATTGAACAATTTGTGTTCACTGAATCGAACCCCATAACAAAGCGACATTAAAACTGGGCTATCGGCACCACCATTGATTTTCTGTCTCAACGAATCCGAGGGGAAACGCGCTCGGGGGACATAGTTCTGCCTACTACGTAATGAGTTAAGTTAAGCCACACTAATGATGCTCCTGATGCAAACGATAACAAACCTTATTGAAAGGGGGTTGAAATTGGTGCAAATGCAGATGCAATGTTGTAGGTTGAAGTTGTGAATGTTCTAGCGACAGAGTACGCTTCAAAGCGCTTTACAGCACGGTTCGGCGTCACCGGACCGGCGGCGTCGCCACAGACGCGCCGCATGAGTCAGTGACGTCACCACTGTCGCCTCTTAACCTGACAGTAATAACTCCGTGCTGTGATTGCTGCCACAAGCGCGTCGCTCAGCCGCCGCAGCCCGCGGCTCATCCACGTTCGACGCGCACAGACCGCCATTGGCATCGCCAGCCAAACGGAACGATATCGGAACGGTTGCGCATAGTTGGATGTGTTATAAGTTGTATGTCTCATCTATGTGATCCCGAGCTTGTTACGAAGTTCCGCTGCGATTAAGTCCGTGTCAAATTAACGTAATCTTCCTTAGTGTCGGTAGTTAGACAATCACCTCTTGAGTCTTGAGCCGCCTTTGTGCCACCCGATACGCGCCGAGTACTTGCGACACACGCGATGTTTTGGCACTAAGTATACGATGAGCGGATTGCAAAGAATTGTTTTGGAATTACTTCATTTACGTTGCTTGGTTTATTAACTGTTAACAGTGATGCAGACACTAATAACAAAATAATTGCTGTACGAAAGATAGAATACCTAAGTACTAACGCCTTGCTTTTTAAATAGCTTTCTATTTAACTTAACATCAACACTGAGCCCGCATTTTCGAAGTTGTACATAGTTCGAAAGCTCCTTATTTTACTTCAAGCAGTCTTAACAACTTCGCGACCAGACTTTGAATTAAAAGTAAAACCTCTAATTCCTAACAACGGTGGTAAATAGAGACAGCAGTACAAGTACGTGTAGTTTGTTTGTGGAACTCGATTGTTTGTCAGTAGATAGGTACGTGTGTTTGTTTACCGCCGAGTGTTTGACGCGCAGCATGCGGGCGCGCGTTTTTGACTGCACACAACTTTAGCTACCAATTAGACGAGCCTCATTGGCTAATTGTGAACGTATTTGGAACAGCTGAATAGGTGAACGTGAGGTTGACTGCAGTCAGTGCAGTCATGATCAATGAGAACAGTATTAACGGTGTGTGCAAAGTTCCAGGCTTCAGGTAAAGTGATAAGTACTGACCAGGACACCATTGGGAAAAAAACCCGTTGTATGTTCTAAGAAAACCTTAGTCCTTATAAAATCATCTGTCGGTAGTTTCCCGACACGGGCGGTACGGTCGGGCGTTCTGTCCGATGTTTGCAACAAATCTGCAGAACTAACAAATATAACCAGTTCACTAATGAGCGTCGCGATGGACGCCGTAATCCTTTTCCGCGACTTTTCCTCTTTGTTTGACAACCAGCCGACATGTTGCTATGTAGGCCAATGTGGACTTAATACTTATAGTTATGTTGTGTAATGTTACTAAAAATACTTAATCACTGAAGATTTTTGAGAAAAGTTGCATTTTGCTTAGTTTAAACACCAGATTTTGTCAGTGCGGTCTAATCATCCGCTTAACATAAATTCCTCAGATATGATTTACAAGTAAAGAAAAATTATAAGAAAAGGCAAGCTTAGGTAAAGCAGACAATAACTGAACAAAGTTAATATTAGACCAGGTGCCGAAAACCAAATGACGTTGTGCATGGACCAAGCGAAGACGGTGAGATGAACCGAACCGCCTTATGATAGACCACACCACAGCATGCCTTTAGACAGAAGTAGGATGTCCTCTTTTTCGTTCAAAAAGTGAGAGGAGGGAATATGGAAGGGCTTTGGGCTAGCAGTAACCTAACATACATTATGATAATACACGCATTACGAACAATTTTCTGTACGTAGTTCTAAGAGAAAATTCTGGTGTTAGAAATTGTAATTAATCCAGTGTAATAAACTAACCACATATTTTCTTTTCATCGTAGTATTAATCAAATAATGAGCAGATGTACGTTAATCGCGTGTTAGTAATTAATTACATGTACTTGTGTGTACTTGTGTGTAGGACGCTAGGAGAGACAGCTTTGACTAGATTTAGATTCTGTCAAGACGAGAGCTTTGATCTCCGCTTAAGAGACGCGGCAGCCACAGACAAAAGGACCACCAGCAATGTATGTGAGTGTACGGAACAGTCTAGCAAAATACTATATGTTGCGTGTAAAATTTAACAAAACAATTTTGTTTATAAACGTAAAAACCCATGCAATTTGAAATAAAGTGTCAAACATGTGATATTTTTATGGTCTAGAAAACTTTACTCGTACGGTCTACAAAGCAGGATAACAAGCTAAATATTTTGAATCCCTATGAAACAAATATAGTGTTGTCAAACATTATATAACATAGTGTTTTTTTTTCTAGGTAAACTAAATTATTCTATTGAAACGCACCAGGACTGAAGATCAAACAGTTCGAATTATTGAGAAAGCAAACCCAAGCAATAACGAATGGATAGCAAGTTGAAGGGTCCTATGCGTATTTAATCAACCTTCTTTTTTTGGGCACTTATTTCTGTTACAAAATTATTTTTAAGTGTTTTTTTGACATTTGCCAAGGTTGTGGATTCTCTGCCCCACATTACTGGATAACGGCTTCAAGGAGGCGCCGACTCGAGACGTTGCAAAGGCTCGCTAAGGAAAATATTAAGCTGAGTGGACATCCGTGTACCGCGCGCCGCTCGACAGCGGTAAGCAGCCACAGTGTGCACAACTCTTTATATGCATGCCTATGGTAATTTAGAACGAGATTATGCATTCCTTTCTGTTTTTTATAAGTTATGGCAGTTATTGCGTAATTTTTTTTTTATTTAACGTCGTACCGATGACATAATTGAAGATGCGATTATGATAAACCAATACTACACCTTTTCTAATTTGAACCGAGGATCTAGTTTTGTTGGTACTATTGAGACGTGGTTATAAAAATGTATTAATTTCAAAAGTGATATTATGCGGACATGTATGACAGAAAATGTTAGATCCCTGAGGAAGTGGTGTTTGTGAATTAAATCACTTTATCGTCTACTCTTAAAGTCTGGACTGACAAGTTATTATTCCTTACATAGTCAGCGAATAGCGAGGTAATATAAAGTGAAGCGCCCGAACGAGCAGTTTAAACAATTTCATTTAAGATATTGCTCTCTCTCGTACATTGTACCCTTGATTTCATCTATAGCTGACGTTTCAACTGTGTGAACAAAAAGCTGATTCTCTCAATATTTCCTCTTACAAGTGAAGCATACGATTTGCGGTCGCAGAACAAACACAATCTCCTTAACGTGAGACGATTGGAACTTTTGTGAGGAAAGTATTACATAAAACGCAGGTACGAGTAGATACGGCTGGTATTCTTATATTCTTATTTGGGGCACGCACACGAAGGACTTTGAATTTTAAGTGATACTTCGCAAATGAATACCCTTCGTGTCTCATTTAATTCTGTGTTAGAAAACATTTGTACGGCGTGTGTGTGCGCAACCGTTGCCAACGTAACAAGTCCGCATTTCTCTTCGCATGTAATCTGTGATATCTGGTTCCTAAGACGTCTCGTGTGTACATAAATAATAAGACAACAAAGAGATAAGGCCGTGTGCGCCGTGTACAACTCTACGTCTTTGGGACTCCGGGTTACGTCGGCGGGACACCGCCTATGAATGCGATAAAACGCTGAAAGGAACAAAAAGTCCGCGCACTAGCGACTCCTAAATTTAAGGAAAACCTTTTGCGCTGAGCTACAAATAAAATATCAGAAGTGTGACTTAGCTTTAAGTTTGACATTCCAGAATGTAAGTAAGAGAAACAGGTATGAGAAACCTAAAGAAAGTCGAATGAATAAATTGTAAGAGAACAATTATAATGAACATTCTGTGTATTGTTGTAATTTTCGTTTAATGAAAATGCGCTTTGCCGTAATCGAACAACCTTACAGTAAAAAAAATACGGGTCGAATTGACCTCTTTTTCTTTTCGTCGGTTAAAAATATTTAAAAAAAGAAACTTTTACTTTTACTGTTGTGACCAATAAACTTCTGACTCAGGTAATGATGAAAATACAAATAATAATTGTCTCTGCTTTTGCACAAAGAAAAACTGATACACTAAACAAGTCTTCTAGAGCAGTGATAAATTTAATATTGAAGTTGTATGTGTTTGCAGGCAAGTTTTGTTCGACGGAGCAAGGACGCCATTCATTACAATATGGTGACTTTAAATTGAGAAAAAACTTTATAACAAAAAAAAAATGTTGAAGTCGGTTTTACTGAACTGGAGTTAACAATAGAAAGACACGAGATTTCAGTAATCCCAGTCCATTTGATATATTTTTTTTGAGGAGTTTCGTTGCCTATCTCTGAGTTCTTCATCAGATCTTCAACGAATTGAAATGGGACCACTCCGAGAAAGTACTCTTCCAAAAACTACCCAAATCGCTTCAAGTGAGCCTATATGATTTTAAGAGTTCTCTCTATCTCTCCAGGATCCCATTATTCGACCTGATTTGATGATCAAAAATAATCCAAATCGGTCCAGCCATCTTCGAGTAAACGGGGAACATACTTTAAAAAAAAACCGACGAATTGATAACCTCCTAATTTTTGAAGTCGGTGGAAAATACAACAATATGTTTGTATCCGACGTTCGCCATACTTGCTTATAACGTCCATAATAAGATTGACTGTCTGTCTGGTGTAATTCCGATTGACTCGTTTCGTTATTGGCTTAGTGTCGTGGTGCGACGCCTTCCGCTTCCCTCCCGCCTCAGTTCAATCTTTTAAATTAAATCGCGTTTTCTCAACTTGGCGTTTTTTTCTTGAGGTTTAGCTCAGGTTAAGATTATTGCAGTATTTGCCGTCTGGCTGTGATGATGTGATTAGTAAACTGTACTTTAACAATTTTAATAGCAAAAGAAAGTTGATGCAAGTGAACTTACTAATACTCTAACTTAAAAATATATTTTTCAATGTAAAAGCGTAAAACTACGAAGTTACAACCAAATGTGGGGCCGGTAAAACGACAACAAATTAATACATTGGTAATACTAGTTCATATTGAATAATTTTTAACTATAAAATAGTTTCCGAGAACGTTTTAAAAGTTTTTGATAACAAACTAAATAGAAAACTAACTAATTGTTCCCATTCATAAACGATGCTCTATTTCGTTAGCTAATAAATAATTAACACTAACTCGAACTTGAATTTAGAAAAGAATTTGGCAAAGATTTATGATAGAGAGAGTTGGTAACATGTGTATTTATTACGATAGATATGTATACGGGGGGCGGTAACCTGTCAGTGCTAGCCTACTCATCTACATCATATAGAAATTGCAAAAAAAAAATTAATGTCCTGTGACTAAACTACATATTTATGGATTCATTCGATTTAATTTTGTTTGCAGACTGGGAACGTCGTGAGTATACAGATAGTTTATTGTCATATTCTCGTCGTCACTCTGTATAATATAATTTTTTATTCAAAAAACAACAACAAATTATATTAAGAATAATTATTACTTGTCAAGACTTTTATATTTAGCATTCGTCACTTATCCCATCCAAACATTGCAAGAGCCCTCAGGAACGTTGATATATAATATAATTACGATCGAATCCGCCGGTTTGTATCCTGTGAGTATGCTCTCAGTCTGTCGGCGGCTCTCAACACACTGAATGAGGCCGGAGACTGCAGCGACGAGTTTATACAACAAACTATACACCTAATTATCATAGGCACTAGAATATGGTAAGATTGGTACAGAAGGCTAATAATTATATCTATGGTCAAACTATGGTGCGACAACTACATTCTGTTAACTCTGATAATCTCGACGGATGACGTAGGTAAATTGCAAACCACACCAGAGTCTACGCGTCGCGCGACTACCGCTGCTAAGAATAGCTGGCTAGTGGGACAAGGCTGACAGGTTTCTGACAGTCATAGGTCAACAGTAGGAAAGGCGAATTAGGAGCACTTGATTATTGTGTCTGTTATCATCACCTGCCTATAATGTTCCCACTGCAGGGACTCAGACCTCCTCTCTAGGAGAGGGATGGACTATAATCCAACGCGGGACCAGTGCGGATTGGTAGATGATACATGTCTTCGAATTTTTTGGTTCTAAGACATGCCGGTTTCCTCACGATGTTTTCCTTCACCGTTTTGAGAGCAGTGGTGATGAAATAAATTACACAAAGTAATGCGTCTGACTGGGTTCGAACCCACAACTCACTGTTGGTGAGTCGGGGCCGCCACCACTAGGCCACCACCGCTCATTGTGTCTGTTAACATTAATATAATACAAATTGTACAGGAAACTTTGACTTTCTTGCGAAGTTTCCACAACTAATGCTTTTATGTCTGTGCTGTGACATCACCAAATGCATCAGTTTTGAGCGCAGCACTATAAAATATGAACAGTACGTAACCGATAGTGGTTGACGTGTGCTCGTTAAATGCGGCGCGTCGTGTACCATATGCATTACTACTGCGTTACGTTACGTTTACTGCGCTAACTGTTTATGTTACGGTATTACGTTGTACTGGTGTATCGGTACTCACGGCCGAATGAGCTTGTTTATTGTGATATTTACGTGTTTGCTCATGTGCCAGCGAGTTATGTGACGTCATATGTGAACGTTTCATGTATTTATGAGAAAAGGTATAACAGAATGTACAATCGTGATTGACTACCAGTCGTGTTAGCTACACGGCTGGTAGGTAATCGACATTAATAAAACTGTTATTGAAATCTTACAGCTACAAGCAAGTCTACACAGACAAACAGACGTGTTGTATTTAGAGTGTAGTGTAAAGTGCGGTGGCCGCAGCCGGCCCGCTATTTATCTGCACCAGTTGGACTGACCCTTATTAGGATAGGACACAATAACTTACAAAAAATTCTGCTACAGTAATGTTACTTAACATAACATATGTATAACATCACGCCTGTAATCCCCGAAGGGTTAAGCAGACGTGTACCTAATAATACACCCACATTCAATAATACACCCACATTTAATAATACACCCACATTTTAGTAATAATACTAGTTTGTTTCCTGTAATCTGTGCGATATCTACATCATGTAGTTGTTTGTGACCCATTATCAATTATTACGTACAACCGGTACGAGCTACCTCTGCGTCGCTGTGACGTCATTATCATAATGCACCCATCACGTCACCTGCATAGCGATGGATCAACTCTCGTGGGGTGATTGGTATTCGCATATTAATTTACGTTACACTTATTTATTTAATTCAAATGTTAGTTCAGAATAATCACCAAAATAATAAATTGAAACAATTATCATCTAAGGATTATACTCTGTTCGGTGATGCGGGTTGTTCGAAAGAGATACCGCGATCCCGGAAACAAAGGGTTAATAAGGAACATGGGTGGTTTTTAGTCAGTAGAAATCTGACACTCCCTTCCACTCCGTCCAGCGCGGGAGGAGTCATTTGATGATTTCCCACACTCCATAATAAAAGGGTTATACACTGTTAATATGCCTTCTTCTGAAAATATATTTTGCCTTCAAACAAGCTTGTTCATAAAACAAACAAAGTATATTTGAACAATACATTAATAACTCAATATACACACATCAAAAGTGTCTAGGGATCAAGCATTTTTATGCGGATTTCTTGAGATTGAGATGTGGCTTTGTAATAAATTTATGATTTTATAAATTTATATGGATCCTTTTTGGTGCATTTCATAATTTGAATCAGGAACTGTGAATCAAATTCGAGTAAAAGATGAAAATCAGCTGTCAATATTTTCCCTATAAAAACATACAACGCATTGAAGACATTATTAGTGCTACTGTTTCCCTACTACTGATTAAAACCAACGTTATTATGGAGCGGCGACGTCATTTAAGCAGGGAAGAAATGCTCAGAGCCGTGGGAATGATAGAAGCTGGTTCCCGGCAACGTACTGTGGCTTTAGCTCTGAATACAAGTCAGAGTGTTATCAGTCGACTTTGGACACGTTACCGAAGCACTGGTACCGTGGCTGAGCGCCATGGAGGACGGTATCGCTGCACCACACGGAGACAAGACCGATACATTCAAATCTTAACTCGAAGAGCTCCAACAATAACCGCCATGATGTTAGCCGTGAGGCTTCATCACTCTTCAGGGAACTTAATTAGCGACCAAACAGTCAGAAACCGCTTGCATGAAGTGAACCTTCATTCCCGAAGACCGCTACGGGTACCACCTATAGCAATGCACAATCGTAGGATTCGATATCAATGGGCGCTTGAACACAGAAATTGGGCAGAAGAACAATGGCGTTTCGTGTGCTTTTCTGATGAGTCTCGTTTTGGTATGAGACCGGATACAAGACGTATACGACACTGGAGAACCCCTGGACGCCAACAGCGATTAAAATCCTGCCAGGAAGTCCATCCTTATAGTGGTGGAACCATCATGGTATGGGCGGGTATTTGGATCGGCGGAAGAACTGAGTTGATTTGGATCAGAGGCAACCTCAACGCTCAAATTTATGCTGAGACGATTGTATCAGACGTCATCGTTCCTCTACAAGTGCAAATCGGTCCCTTATTTCAGTTAATGCATGATAATGCACGACCGCACACCGCAAGAGTTGTAAGACAGACTCTCGCCGCAGCTAACATCAATGTCCTGCCCTGGCCTGCTCAGTCGCCAGACTTGAACCCGATTGAGCATGCATGGGATATGCTACAGAGAAGAGCTCTGCCGAATATGGAGGGTATCCAGTTGCAAGAAGACCTTTTTTTGTTGTTGCAACGAACATGGGCGGCCATTCCACAGCGTGATTTGGATGAACTCATTTTGAATATGCCAAACCGATGTTCTTGTGTTGTTAGTGTTCGCGGTAGAAACACGGATTATTAATTGTTTAAGTTACCCAATAAAATTTTAAAGAAAACTGTTATTTCAGTCTTTTTTTCGAACTTTAATGTTAGTGGTTCAAATGTCAAAAATCCCTTTATTAGGAAAATGGCAAATTTCTTTATTAATGCAAAGGTGACTTGGTTTATCGTTACTGTGACAAACGAAAACACTTTATTTGATGAATCCTTAAAGAAAATTTTGATTAATATCAATCAGGAGAAAAGTTATTGCAAAAATATATGTTGATCCCTAGACACTTTTGATGTGTGTATTAACGTACGCATACACGTTTCACCTCTAACTCCGGAGTTTAGCGGTGAACAGCAAAATAAATAAATTATTGAATAGGCGAAACTTTGCCGGCGTGGGTCACGCATACAATATTCATGGCGTCGAGTTCATTACCCAATTACGCTTGTTACGGCGTCACGGCGCGGGCCGGCGTGGAGAGGCGGCGATGTATACGATACGTGTAACAATTATCGCCGCCCCCGGCTTCATACATCGCGCCTTGCTACAGAAACATGATGCATACAATATACTAGGTAGCGTGAAGTAAAGGAGAATTCAGAATAACTATTTTTTTTAAATTAATAAAATGTAGGAAAGAGTCATTGAAGGGAAAATCCGGTCCAATGACTCGGCTAAAGGGGTTGCGATCCGGCCTAGCCCTCCGACTAGAAGGATTGCAATCCGGTCTAGCATGTTTGGCTATAGGGACTGATGTCCGGTCTAGCATTCGCTAAAGGGATATTTATCCGGCCTAGCACAATCGTCTCCAGTTTTAATACTGACAAAATAACGTAGTAGTTGTGGTAAGCTGAAGGGTTAACCGGAACAGCACATTATTGAAACCTTTTGTTTAAGATCACAGTAGCAAAAGGGATAATAAAAAAAAAAAAAAAAAAAAAAAAAATGCCAGGATGAACGAACAGGTTGTTGTCTTGATCCCAGATGCTCGGAAGACGCTCGAGGACGAGCGTACGTCAGTATGGCCGTGACGGCGCCACCGTCATTGTTTTGTAAACTGCGAGTGCAACGGGCAAACGGTGAACAAGCAACTTCAACCCCACCACCGAGTGGTATAAAAGTCAGCGCGAGCGCACAACTCGGTTCATTCGTTCGTCGACCGTTGCCCAGTGCACACGTAACGTAATCGCTGAGTTATTTTAGTGTCGGGTATTTTATTATAATCAGTGCAGATTAATTTAGTGAATCATTGTTTAAATTAATGTGAAGTGTATTAAGTTGATTTAATTGAAATAAACTAAGTGATTGTGTGAAGACTTTTGTGTTTTTTTTAAATAATGTCGGGCCTTGATGCTACAAATACATTGACAAAATCGCAAATACGGACACAAAAGATCTAGAGTATTATCGATCGTAACGTGCAAAATCAACTAAACAAGTAAAAATTTACTTAGGCGATTACAAAAGTATGTCTTACCTTTACTAAGTGGCCGACACTGACTGCCGTACTCAGAGTTATTTAATGATTACTTAAGCCGTCACTTTGTAAAGGTTTGACATATTTTTGTATGATAAAACTGTCAAAATCATTACTAAATGATGGCCTAAGTAATCATTAAAGTTCTCGGAGTGCGGCAGTTAGTATTAATTAAATGTCTCTAAGTACCGCAGTAAGAGTCTAATGATTACTTATGCCATTACTTAGTAAAAATTTGAAAGACAAAACCTTTACTAACTGGCAGCTTAAGTCTCTGAGTGCGGCAGTTAGATAAGGTTTGAAAACTCAAAACGGTTCTAGGCTCTATAAAGAACTTGGTCCATTGATACCTACACATTCGTAACTGACTACCTCAGAAGTTTAAACAAGGGTGTTTCGTTCGGGCTCGTTACACCGCTCAGTTAGCCAACTCCACAACTTGAACTTCTGGATATTTCCAAACAGTTGATATAGTTAGTGTTTTCTCTATTTCCATTTTATTAGATTTTGGCTGACGACGGCAGAATCATAAACACGAACTAAAACATTTTGTTAGATTTTGGCTGACGATGGCAGAATCATAAACACGAACTAAAACATTTTGTTAGATTTTGGCTGACGACGGCAGAATCATAAACACGAACTAAAACATTTTGACGTTTGGTATAATAATATAATTTTGTCGCAGTTAATTTCACTATCATCAAACAAACCACTGAATTGATTCGTTAAACAAACAAATAATAAATGCGACACTGCTAACATTTATAGCCTCTTCTTCAAAATTTCGTAGAAACAATCAACAAAAATAGGACACACCAAATTAAGGATGTGCTACACGACATGTTCTACTAACGAATCTTGGCAGAGGAACATTGTGTCGTGTCGTCTTGACAAAATAAAATGATCGCGCCATTTGCTGCCAAATCTTGCAGCATACTAGTATTTGGTAAATTGACAAACTATTCGCTACAGTACAAGATAACTTGATAACTGATAACTGCATATGCCACAAATTAAAACCTTGTCAAATTACTGCTTGTCCATTTTTCTTTCTTTCTATAGATATTATTTTCGTTACCATCTAATCTTTGAAAGCATTCAAGGCAAATAAGAAAACATTTTTTAGAGAATAGTCAAGAAACAAAAATAAAAGCCTTTATTAAACGAAACGTCTTTTAGCTTAAAAGCTTGCGAATTTGAACACTATTCACGAACAAAATGGATAAGGCACTAAATGAGTTAGCCCGAAAAACAGCCCAGCCTAACGAACTATTAAAAGTAGTACTAATTCCCAATGTTCTAAAAACACAATTAGGAGAAACTTTAGTAATTCTAGTGAGTTAGGCTTATCGTGTCAGCTTTTATCGTGCCAAGTTGAGTCGACTACAGGCGCATTTATTTTGTACTCAGCTTTCAAATGATTCCAGTTTTACATCGCGCCATTGGATACTTTATTACAGCCCTGCTTAAAAATGGGTAAATCTACATGTCAACGAAGACTATAACTGCTAATTATGGCAAGTTGTCGAAGAATGTACACTACTATTTATTACAGTGACCTGATTTCAGCTTCATAATGCACGGCTTGAGTTTGCTTGACGCGTTAGCAATTTGCTAGATTAATTCTTAACATATTCGTCTCGGTTAGTCTACTAAACAGGCAGATTAGCGATGCTGTGTGTGCCGTGAAGTCACGCTAACGTGGAGGTAATCCCGCCCATTCATAATTCATTGCGGGCCTTAAACCTGTGCCAAAACCGCTCGTCGTTTAAGAGCGGCGATGAACATTTTATGAATGTGTTGGCTCGCCACATAACTAAGTAGTTGTGAATTGTGTCGAGTTATTTATGTGCCGACTCCGGCGTGTTTTTTGTTTCCATTTCTGCTCAAGTTGTTGAGAAATTGTGTTCTGCTTTATAAAGTATTTAAATGAATGACAAAGAGAATACATTTTCTTATGGAAATATAAAGTTTTTGCAGTTCGGAGCTCGGAGGGTTCCGTGGAGCGTTTGAGCGCTGTTCTCCTTTAATTGTTATGTGTATTCTGAGTAGCTCGACTAGTACAAAGGGAATGGATTCAGTTCCTTTTTGTAATGTTGACCTATTTAATGAAATGATGAGACAACCATTTCTTTACACCGGGTTGCGGGTCGGTCGGAAACACATCTCTACAACCAACAGATAGTTGGGTGTTTCTATATGGTTTACAAAACTTCATTGGAAGATTTCGGATATTTTACAGTGTTATCAAATTAGATATTCCTTTATAATGACACAAAATTTTGTGTACCCAAATCATAGCGTTTTTCATAAAGTTTATTTAGTCCAGATAAGCAGAGGATAGCGGCTCGCAGCTAATTGAACGTTTCAAAGCTCTTTTGATCATTAAACTAAGTTATTTAGGTAAACAGCCGAGTTTTTGCTGCGTTATTTTTCATCGCGTTTAGTTGTCGCAGACGCAAATTGAAAATAAACATATCCGCGTCTCCGCTTTGACGGATTAAATAAATTTGGTGGAGAGATCTGACGCGGCACGCCAGAGTAGATACACAACCTGCTGAGTTTATCCGAGGAGACTGCTTACTTTGCCTGCGTGGCCTGGAAGCGATCATAGACGCTAACAATGCACTACATTGGTATTCATCAAGTATCTATTAAATCCTATTACCATTAGTAATTGATCAAACGATATTTCAACGTTGACACTTATTTAACTCAGAAATCAAAGGGGGTTTTAGAGAGTGTATGTATTGAAATAGAGCAAATTAATACAGATATTTTTTTCTATTCCAATACAAATACTAAAAAGTTTTAATTGTTTGCTCATTGATTGTAACATTCCGATCACATGTTTTTGAGTCTGAGTATTTCTTTGACTATATAAGGAACAGTTTCCAGTACTTTCCTTTTCCCATCTTTTTACCGGATGGAGTAGAATACCAATATTTTACATTGAGCGCGTACGTAACATAACATTTCGTATTTTATATTATTTTATGTACAGAACTCGAGCTATATTTTTTAATTTCATGAAAATTATTCAATAAAATATTTCTAACTCTTCAATAACTTGTGAGTGAAGTTTTTTTCTTAAAACGTACATTAAAACTTTAAATAGTGATCATCTACTTCTGCTGCTGGCTGTACCTGTCCTCCATAAGTCAGTACTGGGTATCACGAAACCCCCTGCAAGCCTTATCGTATCTTGCTTTCGGTGTTTTGACTACTCGCAACTACTGTCGAAGTTCCTCAAAATAAAGTAAATATCAATGGTTTACCGTGCACGCGGTAACAAGGAGAAGGAAGAGCCTCGGGTGTCCTCGGATAAGAAATGTTGACTAAAAGGTACCTATAGTGTGGTCCACACTAAGCTGTAAAATAAACCTCAGCCACAAACATCGTAGTTTCTCCAACAAGATTGTGTTGGAACAAATCGTAGTGTTATGTTCCGGCGACTTGTAATAAAAACGTGTTTTTGTTCCGAGGCGAGGAAAAGATTCGTCCTTGTCTGTTGACGCAAGTTTCATGAGTTCTCTCGTCGTAAGTGCGAGTGTCATCGATATTGGAACTGCTATGATAAAGTGAGCTGACCTTTACTTCGTGTGACACCTCGTAGATCGCATTATTATTAGCGATGGATTGGAGGAACATTAGTATTATTGTAAACATAACGGGCGAAATGTAGGTGCACTAATGTGTACACCTCTGCCTAACCCTTCGGGGATTACATACGTGATGTTATATAACGTATGTGATGTATTTGGTCAACAAAATGCAGATTGTGGCCATTAGGCAAACGAGACATCATAAGTGTTCAATTAATCCATCATGGCTAACATGTGCATAACCTGTAAGTAGGGTTGCCATCTACAAACTAAAATAGTATTATACTTTTTTTCACTACATTATGCTTTATACTTTCGGACAAAAAAAAACACATTAAAAATACTGTTTTTAACATCACTAGTACATCTTGTTTTTTCTGTAATTAATGCAAAGTGGCGGGCCGACAAAAATAGATCTTCCATTTTAATAAAAAAATGAGCTCCCACTTAGGTACTTTAATTTTGATTGCACTTGTAGTGAAGCATAGGAAGCCTTCAAAAATGACACTAAATTGCCAAGTTGTGCGAGAAGAACTATGAAATATGTTTTTAAATATTAAAAAAATAAAGAACTGTTCATTTTATTAAAATACTGTTGATTTTCTTTCTCCAACCTGAATATACTGTTTTTCTCGCAAAAAAGTTGGCAAACCTACCTGTAAGCAATCCAAAAATAATCTTGTTATTTTTAACCAACTTCCCACAAAGAAGGAGGTTCTCAATTTGGTTGTATTTTCTTTTCTTTTATGTTTGTTACCTCAAAACTCTCTCATTTATGAACCAATTTAAAACATTCGTTTTTTTCCATTTTATCTATGGTTTTTTCATATGAAAGTGCTTCCCGATTGGTCCCAAAAAAATCATCTAAATCGGTTCAGTATCTCCGTCTGTATTTAATTATAAAGTTTTGGGGCCGATGTCGCCATTACTGGAACGTATTCCGTTGCTCATTGAGTGACACTCTATTGACAGTTTGTTTTTAAGGGCACCCGCATGAAGCTAAGAGACACGTTCAGACACGTGCGGGCCACACGGTTAGCATATCCATATCTGAACGCAGACCTAAGAGTATTTCACGATATTCCTTCTATGAGATAGGAAAGTGAAGGTCAACCATATTTCTTTAAAAATTAAATGAATTTAGAGCATTTCAGCATTTTAAAGAGAGAAAAAATGAATCGAGACCTTGTTTTCGAACCGGTTTTACAATCACTAAAATTTTTGAATATTGGACCATCCCCATTACGCTTTCCTAAAGTTGCACAGTTGCACACAGCAGCCTGTAACCGCTACATTCGATATTATTCCTTCATCTCGGATCGACGGAAATAAACGTTCAAAGTGGAGCCGAATGTCTCGACGCAACAAAATATAACGCTCAAATAAACTTGTGCATATTCACAGAAAACATGCAACAGTACAGCACAGAAGGTCAACTTTTAAAGAAACAGAATAGCCTACTAACGAAGTTCTGGTAACTTTTGACTACAAGACTTCATAATACGAGTAGAACAGAAAATCATTTATCTCAAGAAGTGTTAGCAGTTGAATAAGAATTGCCGCGAAACGAGTTAAGTATAGTCTAGGCTTAGAAAGGTCTATGTCCAGGGATGATGAACGAGTTACATTGATAAGAGGTCACAGCAGCCAATCCAGTAAAATAATTAGTAATTTAAGATTGTTTAAAAGTGGGTATGGCTACACACGGGTAAATCAGGATGGATCATGAATGTGGTCCTACTGCGCATATATGTCGAGTACAGTAAGAACTGGTGGATATTGCGAAAACAGTTGTCGGCGAGTCATTATGTGTGAGTGTGTCGGAAGTCGGGCGGAGGCGCACGGCGAGCATAACTCACGGCTTGGCAAAAACATCGCTTGGAAACTTGCCGGCCAGGGCTGCCCATGAATACTGCTGGAGTGGGCTCTGGCGCTCTAGCGATTAGTATCTGTCCAAATTTAAGGATAAAGAGTTCTGACGAAAATTATATATTATCTGTTTGACTGTTAAACTGTACATCTTCCGAAAAGTACTGGCAGAAATAAGCCGAATAGGCTGTAATATAATGTCAGTCCCAATATTCCAGAAATAAAATTAGTCAGTAAGTTGTCGGTTAGCCACAGTACAGTGTTAAGGCATGATCCAAAAACCCTACCTTGTTCACTTTCCAATTTCGATGTCAAAACATTAACATTTCTTATCTTTTAATAAACCGTATGAACACGAGCAAACTCACCCCATTCACATGCAGTCAACGTGTGAATTTAAAACACGAAGCAAAAAACCAACAAATGAAAATCAAAGAGCAAGGTTGTCACCGCGTTCAATTCCTCCACATGTGGTGGAGTGGCAAGCGTTAGGAACAAAACATCCGTGACTTGTCGCGCGGCAGCCCTGCGTGTGTTTATCGAGACTCGGGACATTTCAATACATCGCATTAGACGAGCCGGGCAACCAAGCAGCGGGTGACGTCGACGCCTTGTTTTTATGTTTTACTGCAAGCAGGACTCGGTCTGTATGCGAGCGGGGTTAGTCAAGTGGTTCACTGACTAATGTAGGACATCATACGCATTGAATAATATTGAATTCTGTACAGTCTTTTTAAAATAGTAAGAGGATTGATATAAGTAAAATTATTACAAACTTATAAATACATTTATTGAAAATACAAATTAAATAAATTTTTCATGAGCGGTTTTAAACTAGCATTTTTTTTTGCGCGTTTTTCGGAGCTCACGCTGATACGCGACGTGCGTCAATGTTTGCACGAGTGTCGCGTGTGGCACTCGAAGGAATAAGACTTGACCCGCGAACGCATTCCTTGACGCAAGCTTGAGATCGGGAACAGTATGTTACTTGGTTTATGTTACGTAAATATATTACCTACTGCTTCTCAAGATGCATTTTTGTTGTGACATGAAACTTTAGTCTTCCAATGATATCTTGTGACTCTCTCAGCCACTGTTTACGTTCAGTAAGACCTGGCGCAAGCAGTCACGGTGCATCGGCGCGGAACAGACAGTGGGCCAACTTGCACAATAAAACTGAGCCGCATCGAACCGCAAAGCGTATTGCCACCACATTGCCACCGCAAGTGCCAACACAAGTTGCACCACGAGTGCCACGCACCGCTCCGATGTGTATCTCTACTCGTTGTCACAACGCTAGTCACTGCCTTCGTGGCACAGACCTCGTGCCTTTTGTAATGTAATGTTTGTACCAGCAATTGAGTGAACTGACTTTTCATGCGTCTTCTTAGATTGATAAATAGTCAACACCTCAAATGTTGAAAAGTACTCTGGATTGCAAAATGTGAGAATGTCTAGTCAAGTCTTTGTGATATATTATTTGTCAATAAATATGTCGTTAACCGAATGCCAGCACATGACACCGTATATAAATCCCTTCATCACGAACTAGCTCACAACGCCCGTGTCGCAGGCGAGTTAGCAGTTCTAAAGAAAATCTCTCAGATAAGGGCGCAATATAATGATTTCCTTTCAAATATTCGCTTTCTGGCCGCACAATGGTTCTGATACTATTGATCTGCTTTTTAGGTGTCGCCTCGCGGAATTGAAAAATGACAATGAACCCGCAGCGCTGCAGCGGCTGCACAGTCAGATATCGAACATTCACGCACCTGCTCGACATCAGATTGAGCCTATGGAATCTAAATCTTGGTAAAATACATTAAAGAAGAAGTGGTAATAAAGAAGAAATTCTGTTTTTTATGTACCTACCTATTTAATAACAATACCAGTAATCAGATTAATTAAACGTGAAGAAATCTTTAGCTTCGCGTTTAGTAATATTAGCGAGTGCAGTGGCGCGCGACAATAACTCAGCGGGTCCCGGGTCAGGGCTCGTCGCGCCGCCTCAATCTGCTAAATGGAGTCTGCTATCAACTGCACCTACCCTCCACTACTGAAATGACTTACTTATTACTGGGACTAACTGTTCGTATATAAATAGTGCTATCTTTTTACGTAAATTGAAAAGTTTTATGTAAATCTTAGATATTTAGAAACGGGTGCGTAAACTGTGTAGCATATATTATGCAATGTAATTAGATTTTACAGCAAACAATTTGAAATAACATAAATTTGATACATGTGAGGTAAACAAACGACCGTGTTCCTGCGAAGGAGGCGGTGGCTGTCAACACAAACTAGAACAAACATCATGCTTTTTTCATAACCACTCACCCATACAACGTAAGGACTAACCCAACATTTATACCAGCTGCCACCGCCTGCTTTACTTCAGCCACCTCGGAACACACACACACACACTATACGCATAATTCTATATTTCTGAAAATATTATGACAAGAACATGTCGAAATTTACAATTTGTTGTGTTTATTTCCGATATTTTTCAATGTTCCTTTCGAAAGTTTAAAGAAGCTCAGTATCATGTTTTTTTTTTAATAAAACAGAAAACTGCGAAAGAAACGGGAATCTTTCATGTTTAATTTCGTCCTTAGTTTATTTAACTTTGGATATTCTATGACTTTAACTCTTTCCATCATCATCTACCTAGCCTTTATCCAACTATACTCGGGTCAGCTTCTAGTCTTACCGGATGCACTTAAATACCAGTATTTTACATGAAGCGACCACCTATCTGACCTCCACGACAGAGTTAGTATTTGGTAATACGATCAACCTGTCAACCTAAATAGAGCAATCATAAGAAGAAAGTTTTTTGAATAAGGAATTCATTAGAATCTTACTCAAATCAATTTTTTTATTAATCAAAGATTATAAAGATCATGCAACTAATGAATGTGCACATTTTTTGTTAGTATTGTACCTAGGTATCTTGTACATGTTTCATTGTTTTAGCAACATAATCTCATCTTATTACAAGAACTGCCGTAAAACCAGTGTGTTACCATAATAATGATAAGATGTTCACCATTTTTCTAGTTTACAATAACAGACGTGTCATACATATTTTTGAAAAAGGTTTCTTTTTCATTTTCCACATCTGAGACCACGTCAAAAAATAATAGAAACAATTCGCATACGCCTGCAAGCTGTCACACAATACCGTGATGTATCAATCCAGGCAGCATGGGCTTCATTTCACGCGGCGCGCGCCGCTGTCCCGCGGGCAATGGACGCAGAACTATGCAGGAGAGTCGCTCGTCACACCGCGACACCTATTGATTTATAGTCTGTGGCGAAGTGGGTCCTCTCCGACATTTATATCAATTTCAGGAGCCCGCGTTGAATGTCCCGAAGATTAAGTCAGGTAGAAACGAACCGCAATTTGCGAAGAAGTAAAGAAGTTGATACTGAATTTTATCATTTTCGTAATTAATCTTCTATATCTTTAGCTAATAATTATTTGTGGCTTTTTGTTACAAAGTAGACAAAGAAAGATGATGTTTTTAGTTAAACGAAACTTGTCATAACCTGGAGCTGAAAGTTGTGCATAAGAAATGGGCAATGTGCTCGACCCCTGTCACAGAGGAGCGCCGACTGTCACCGCACGTTATTACGCATGCATACGTAAGGTCGCGCGCGCGGCTCACACACATTCGTCACGAACGCATTACAACATTTAGTTGTACAACGAATATGTTCAGTATAATTGCGACCACAATGTTGTGTTGCGTTCAACTGACAGCTGCACATCGTAAATTCATGCAGCGCTAGGTAAACATTCCGCGTAATGACTGACGCTGAACTAAATAACTACGAGTTACTACAGTAATGCCTTGTTGTTGGACTAAAATATATAATATCAACAGTGGTAATGCCGTAGAAATTTATTATTAGATCCATCTACAAATATCTCTTATGAAGACCCTAGAAAAAAATATTTTAATCAACACAATATTCTCAGAACAAAAAGATTCATAGAATACGACAAAACATACACTTCGTCCGATTGCAGGTAGACAAACTGTCGACTATTAACTGAGCAAGCGGACACTTCACCATCCAGTATTTCAATAAGCCTGACAAAAGCGCGGGTCACACAAAATGACTTCCGAATTCTGGCTCCATAAAGAGACACAAAATTGCTACATGTCAGGAGAAGGGGTGCTTGTCAAGAAATATGTCCTGCAGGCAAAGGAATTGAATCAATTCCCCGGTAATGGCGGCGTAGGTAGTTAGGAGCACTTCACGACTCGCCCTCGGGTGGTAAGCAGTGAATTTGTGGCGGTGGACAGCGTGGTATCGTATTTGAATAAACACTTTGTAAGTGAATGTTGTACACGATTGACGATGTCCACAATTCTCGTGTGTGTGAAAAGAATGTGGTAAAGGTTCTTTTTTCATGTCATAAAATTTATTGTAAACATGATGTGAAGAAAACAACATGTTCATAGCAAAATAGACTAAAATAACTGATCAACGGCAATTGGTTGACAGTTATCTCGTCAACCCCAACAACAAATCGACCACATGTGTGAACAGATTAACTTTAGAACATTATACTCACCGCCGTGGACCGCGATGTCGACCATGTTTAGTTCAACGCATCTCTTAACCGCGGCGGTGCTGGGGGTGCGTAAGTGTGGCCAGTAATCACTGACTAACGACAGCGCTGTTAATAACTGCGCTATACTCGTATAACTCGCACTAGCTCGTTGTGTTCCATTGCGCGCACATGGCACGTCCGGCCCTTGCTAAAGCTCCACCACTTACTTCTGTGTGGTGCGAACTTTAACTTGCTATTTGGTATTGTTGCACGTTGTGAGGGTTATTAGCCGACTTTAAAAAAAAGAAGGAGGTTCTCAATTCGAATGTTCAAATTCAAATTCAAATTGTTTATTGCAATCCATAATGTACATTAACAGGTGTTAAGGAAATTAATTCTAGACACAATTATGGACCCTGTCGGGCACAGCAAATGTTTGTACAAGTACAGAGCGGAAGAGAGTTTCTTTTATTATTAAGTTGGCTTAAATATCTATTTTATAATTATAGTCTATTAATCTAAGAAAATATCCCTATTCATGTACTCATTCTATTAATATTGTTATGCAATCTATGTATTATTTTAATTTAGTTATGTTTATAAATATATTTATTTTTTATGTTTGTTCGGGCATAACTCCGTCGCTTGCTAACCGAATTGAAAAAATATTTTTGTGTTCGAAAGAAAATTATTTGGTGACAATGGGACCACTTGGGAAGTATAGGGTATATAATGTGGTAGGGTAAATAATGATCTGGTGATGAGATCTTTGAGAAATTGAGGGCAACCCTCATAATTTTATAGGCACTTATATGATGTTTTTTATATATTTTTAAAAGCTGTTTAAGTATTTGCGTCTGATCTGTATCATGTGGATTCGCTGATGAAGATGGAAGGTATGACTCCTGAACGGTTAGGAGTTGAAAGAAATTTCTTTCATAATAACACGTACTTATGGAGTGACAATTGAATTCTTTCAGTGTATAAGGTTGACAAGAGACTGTCCCATTCAGTCCAGTCAGGATCTGATGATCGGATCCCAGGAAAATCAAGGCCAACCCTCAAATTTTATAGACACTTATGACGATTGCCATACATTTTTTAAAGCAGTTTAGCAGCATTTTTTAAAGTATTTGCGTCTGATCATCATAATATCTCGTGGATTTCCTGATGATGTTGGAAGGTACAACTCCTCAACGGTCGGTGAAAGAAAATTCTTTCAAAATTATACGAACTTATGGAGGGATAATTTTACTCTTTCAGGGTATTAGGTTATCACTTCATGTCGATGAGCTGATGATAGAAAGTATAGGTAACTCCTCAACGGTTAGGAGTTGGAAGCAATAATAAGGGAATTTCGAAGCTTAAGGGTTAGGTTTCTTGGTTGAATGTTAAATGCATAGTAAATAAAAATGAAAAAATAAAAAAAAAACTTTTTTTGCAAAAAAAAACCGATTTCAAAAACCGGCTTCCTGTGTCGCGTATCTAAGGTGAACGTCAGTTATGTACTTTTGTGTTCTGTATTCTACATTGTGATGTATATTATTGTCTGTTGTTATTTGTATTGTACTTGTTGATTAAGTGTGTTACTAATATTAGTTAAGTAAGTATGTTTCATGTATTACTAACATTATGGACCGAGGTCTGCAATAAAGTTTTATTATTATTAAAAACACAAAATTACAAAAAGTGATAAATAAACTTCAGAAAAAATCAGCTTCTAAAATCGGTGACAAAACCAAACGATATCAAACAAACAATTGTCACCGACTTCAGAAGCTGATTTTTTTCTGAAGTTTATTTTTTACTTTTTGTAATTTTGTGTTTTTTTTATATTGTGGCAATTTATTTTTGGTTGCTGTGGTACAACAACGGATTGCCGCTCACTGAAATGTAATATTAACTACATTCATGACTCCATACAGGAGCTTATGTGAAATCATAATTGACATCCGCGGAAATCCGTGATGAAATGACAAAAAAAAAATAGTTAAAATCAAAATCAATCAATCAAAACTCATTTATTCAAACTAGGCTGAAAATCAGCACTTTTTGAACGTAGATAGTGATTTAGATGTTTATAAAACAAACCGTTTCTCTAGCTATACGTAGGATCTGTGCTTTTGCTTCGCTCACGGCCACGGGAGATGCATCAAAATGTTTAGAGCAGGAGTTTAGCTTTATTGTATTAAACAGTGTATATTAACTACGTTAAGCTAATTCAACTAAATGACAATGGCCGCGCATAATACCTGCGTGTCATGGTGACAGTGACCAGCGGTATCCATTACTTCAAACAGCCACGCTGCGTGTGACACGATGACGTTTAGCTTTACACGTGACGTCACTCATATCATACGACCCAGTTTAACATACACTATTCAAACATATCCCACTAATAACTTTCATGCAGAAGTATAACATTGATTAAAATATCAGTGTCCGAAACGGGAGATGAATAGTACAAAAATGGCAAAATTGAACAATGCTATTTATTTTGCGCTAGAAAATGAGTTTATATGTCACCACATGATCGGTGTTACCAGGTCGGGAGTTACATTGCGTTCGTATATAAACAACAGTAGCTATCCATATTTACATAGTTTAAGATACTCAAGGCTTGCTTTGAGTATATTGTCTTGCACTATCATACACACTGAAAACGGAATATTTACCATGTTGGACATTTGTTTCGAGCTCCATGTACTCGTACCATGATTATGCATAAACTGAAGTTATTGCGGATGTTTTACCCTCTTTCTTTCTCGTTCTGTTAGTATTGTCTTGTTAACAGCCTTATTATTTAAGTTTTAATTAACTTGAAACACATATCATTAAATGGTTATGAATGTAATGATGCAATGATCCTTCTGTACGTAATGTTGTGTGTGTAAATGCGTATAACAGTTCCCGTGGCTTGCAGCTCCGCGTGGTATGACGTTTGCTCGCAAACATTCATTTGGTGGGATTAGGCACGCTCGCCCTAATGTTAAGATCTCTCGTAAAGCGCCACAATCGGCGCGCGCTGATCAACATCTATATATTTATGTTTATTCTGTAACTTACAGATGATTAAGAGGGTTTTATTATTAATTGGACCAGCATTGGCCGCTTAAGTGCTTTATTTATAGTACCTACTTACATTTTTAGCAGATTTATTTCATTCATTATATAGAGGAAGATAGATAACTGTACAATTATAGATCTAAATTAGCTACGCTTCATTGCTGGGAAGTTTCGTCTTGATATAATAATCAGCCTACAATATCCCCACTGGTAGGTCATAAAGGACGGCTCTCTTTTCTATTAGATTGAACTGGGTATTATTCTTCGGCTTTTCCTGTTCGGCGACATGCCAGTTATATTTAGCAAAGAGAATAAAATCAAAGGCCAATTCTGAACGTTCAAAAAATATGAAGGCGTGAGGTGTGGGACCTTGGGGCGTGTGTTTGCGCACAAACACAGTGCGAGATAAATCGCGTTGTATGCGGCGCGCGTCCGCTCACAGACGTGATAGACCGACAAGCGCCCGACTGACAACTTAGTGCCGAGATGTGGCTCATGCTCATACGACCCGCGGACGAAAATCTTAACAGAATTTTGAGAAATTTTTTTAGAAAAAAAATTGTCTTGAAAAAAATCCGTATTACAAGACGATTTTTCTTGTTTTCTACTTTTAAGATCGCGGTTTTATTGGTCTGCGTTTTTATTCGTAGTCGTGTTTTAGTTATCAAACTTAATTTTTTATTTCATTGAATTACACAGATAATATGCTACTTTCATAACGTAACATTCTACTTAATGTTGGTTTGTTATTTACATAATACGAATAAATAACACAGACTAGACCGCGAGAACTGTTTGATTGCAATCTAAACGCATATGTTGACTTAAACTATAAAATAATATACATGTTTGTAATGTAATCGCCAAGACCTTTCATTTGATACCAAACATGTTACGATTATCTCAATATTTTAACTTTTTCGAGCTTAGAATTTGACATTAAAATTCCGTCATAAAAGAATTGTTAAATCTTATATAGCCTATGTCACCTGGGCTATTCTTACAAATCTATTGATATCTATTAAAATCCGTTCAGTAGTTTAGGCGCTACGGTGGAACATACATACATAGACTGCCAAAATCATTACCCTTCCTTTTGGATCCGGTAAAAAAATTATACTAAAATCATAACCAAAATAAAAAAACGGCGCACACAGCACTTCACAGTAATGGTAATGGTAATGGTGGCGGCGAAGTCTGCCCATAAGCTACAATCCCAGTCACAAGGCAGAATAATTGTGAGTGTACTCTAGTTGCCCATTTCCCAGCGTAGATCTATGGAGAAAAACGGGCAAGAAACTCTATGGACACTCATTATAAAGCTTCCACTTCATTATAAAGCTTACCATGATGTATTAATACAAAACCAAAGTATTTTAATTTGCATATATAATCTTTGCAACGTCTTCGAAAGAATTCGCAAAGAAAGTTATCCACCTACGTACCAAGATACTTAACTAAGTTGTTCTACTTGAGCATTCTGTCCACGGTACAGACGCGGCGCGGGAGGGCGCGACAATCAGACGCGCGCGTCTTTTATTTCTTGTATTTATTACACGAGTCGTGCCGAACCGCACCGAAGCCGCCCGAACCGCTCTGACTCTATACGGCCACGTATAATGCAAAACATCTGTTTCACTTGACTACAGTCGCTTTGTAGTAATGTTCAATGAAGTTGTACCGTGAACAATGTTGATATCGGGAAAAACTAGTCGTTAACAATCAAACACCGTTCTAAAGTTCCAACTACAGAGCAACAGTCAGTACATTTGCAATTTCAATGACGAGAAATTACTGAAAGATAGAAATACATTGTTGACGGGGAAACAATTCAGCAATATAGAGAAAAATATTTCTTAAGAAGCACTCACATTCGCTCGCGCACATCTAACAACCCTCGTAAATAGTTTCCGCGAATGAAAGTGCAGCTTCAGTATTGTACATGTAAATAACGTTTCTGTACTACTTCGACTGTGTGCAGTTTTCAAGCGTCGTCTAAAATTGAATTGCGTGCGTGAATCCCAAAGTGATATAAAAAGCCCGTATGTCCGTCCGGCCGCGCTCTATGGCGTGCGATCAGCGCTGACTGCCGACGAGTGTTTGCGCGCTACAGTGTGGAGCAGTGTGGAGTAGTGCGGTGGAGTGCGACGATACATAATACAGAGGAAGTGGCTCTACAGTTCAGTCTTCACACGACAGACTGACTGCCTCATGGCCTCATGGCCGATTGCGATACGTTGCGATTTGACCAGATTTCAGATGTAAATTTTTAGACACATTTTTTGAGTAGTACGATTTCAGAATGTAACTCATTTATATAAGCTTAGTTTGTTGGGTAGGTGGTAAAATTATCGATTTCAGAAAAAAACCTAAAAGCTCTTTTATACTTTTTTGTGGGTTTTTTCGAAGTCAGTTATCGCCAGTCGGCTTTTTAAAATAGTCGCATGCCTTTGATACCTGATGCCTCTTCATGGCGTTCCCATTGACACAGAAGTCAGCTGCTAGTTGCCATTAGCAAGGTGGCATGCGACTACGACTGTCATCTATAATTTATCAAATTATCTACTCTTACAAGAATACACAAATCAAACACCCGAAACAACTATCTGTACGCCATACAAATATATGTTCCGTTCGGGGATCGAACCTGCGACACACAGCGCAGCAGTACAATCGCTCAGCCACTGCGCCAACCGTGCCGTCAAACAGCTGAAAACAACCAAAGCGTCTCTTTCGGCAATGATATTGGTGCTCTCTGTCAGTGCCAATTTGGCCCAGTTGCCATCCATTTTATGTGTACTAAACAAAATTATCAATTTCATCAGAAGAGTACTCTACTACTCGAGTTTCTACGTACTTCTCCCATGATTTATGTTGTTAAACAGTGTGTGCTCCACGGACGCGGCAAGTGCACGTTATTAATGAGCTGCGAATCGCGCGTTTTTATTACGAGTACGTCTTAATGCCTCCCCCCTCCCCCCCGCACTGCACGGCATCCCCCCGCTCTCGTCTTACCGCGAGATTTATGGTCCGCGAGTAGTGGCCGTATTTGTTTGGTCGGGCGCGGTACGGCGCGGTACAACGAGAGTTAAGTGATTCAGATACCGTACTTATTTGCCCGAGGATTTCTCTGTCGACAGTTTTACAACGTTTCTTTTTTAATGAAACTACTTTGTGTACTACAATGGAGGTACTTGACTGTTTTGTGTTGCTTTCTTATTTGCTTATAGCGTAGCGTACCAATTTTATTGTGTAATAAAGCAGGCGTACTCTGACAAACTAAAACATAACATTCGTCACGCCTGTTATTCCAGTAAGGTTAGGTAGTGGTGAAACTAAGAAAGGTGTTCAGCCTTATGCCTTCCATCTTGTATGAAATTGTCAAACATCTGTACCATACTGATAATGAACCATAATTGCACAATAATCAAGCCTCAAAATTCTGAATAAAAACAAGGACATCCTAAGACTAGCGTTATGCTACATGCACCAGTGGATGGATAACAGTACACCGCATGTATTAAGTAACAAACTGAGCGAAGGCCAGTAAAGTGCCGAGCAGAGCAGTAGTACAGCATCGCAAAACATGCTACGTCTTCTTTTTGTTTAAAATTTTAAATTATTGTTGTCCCACACTAGGAATTTCTCATGTATCGTGGGTGCGTTCACAGACATTAAAATTTAAACTTACATACACGCCCAGACGTTGAACGTGAAGACGTGTGACGGTGATAGAAAACATCGTGAGGAAACCGGCATATCATAGAATCAAAAAATTTGAAGACATGTGACATCTACCAACCCGCACTGGGCCAGCGTTGTAGATTATAGCCCATCCCTCTCCTAGAGAGGAGGCCTGAGTTCCTGCAGTCGAAACATTTTAGGCTGATGATGATGATGATGACACACCCAGACCCGAAACGACTACATGTAGGTCATACAAATATTTGTTCCGTGCGGGGATCGAACCCGCGACACGAAGTGCAGCAGTCAACTGCTGAGCCACTGCACCAACCGTGCCGTCATACGTCTAGATGCCTGCTGTGTCCTATAATAGTATAATAATGTGAGCATTTGTATCGTGGTACCTACTTATGTGTTCGAAGTGATATAATTATAACAAAACAAACTATGAAAGTAATCATTGTTTCGAAACCAGCATATCCTTGAAGAAAACAATCGAAGAAAAACAAGTGGTGAATTTAAACACACACCCTCATAAAGAGCCTGTAATTCTTTCTTCTCCATAGAGATCTACGCTAGGGAGTGGGTAACTACAGTACAGTCACAGTTATTATGCCTTGTGACTGGAACTGTAGCATAGACAGGGTGTAAATTAACCCATCACACATACGTCAACCAAGCATTCTGTACATCAAACTAAGTACCACTACGCAAAAAAAAAATCTGGGAAACGATTTTTTTTGGGGTCAAAAATAACATTTTACGGTAAAACTCAATAAAGCACTCTTAAAACATTGAGCTATTGGATGCTTTGAATAGTAAACGGGTGATGGAGGTAATTTAAGTAAAGTTATAACCTGAAAAACTAGTATTTACAAAGACAGCTGTGCAAAATTTGGAACTTTGACCCCCAATATCTCCGTAACTAGGGGGTTCCCAGGTATGGTCTAGAACAAAAAAATGATCGCAGTGGTGGGAAAAAGTATCCTTCGTTTGCGTTAAGGGTACTTTTACACCCTTTATTTAATTATTTTTTTTCGACTATTCTAAAGTGCTTGCAAGCATTTAGCATTTATGTCAAGTAAGCCAGTTAGGCTTACTTGACATAAATGCTAAATGCTTTGATGTTATTTTAAACTCTTGACAAATTTTAACTTACTCTTGAGCTTGTCATGAATGCTTTTTAAAAGATTGTACCATGTCCCACTTATGCTCCTTTAAACGTAAAAAAACCATCTATTTCCCCTTAAACCAAGCGGCATTACTTAAAACCCATCAGCTATAATTTCCTCATCTAAAACGCGACATGGTAAATTATCCAATACGCTCCATAATATTTTCCTGCACGCTGATCGGAAAATGGAAAGAAAATGTTTAGCTGGTTCCGTCCCGCGTCCCGCGCTCACATTCAATTAAAGGGATCGGGTTAACTTCCTCCCCTCTACTTCAGTGGGGCGGTGGGGGGGGGGGTAACATGCGGTATGACAACAATTGTGATTGTGTACCGTACGAGCGTATGAGTGGCGTTGTTCATTTGTTTGCAATTGGCATTACGAGCGCCATTCATATGGCTCTGTTTGAAGTAACCAATCGCAGAACGAGTTATAACAATAAGGTAAACAATTTCATCTGACGTATCATACTCTTTGTTTATTGAATGTAGTTGAGGTCGCAAATAAAGCAAGTGCGAGGTATGTGCTTAATCTCTTGATCGGCTAATTTTATCTTAGGAGACTTTCGATTTCTGCTAGAATTTTGAAATAAGCTGAGCTCATAATCTATTAGCCACTATAATTTTAATATAATTGATTAGCATTAGGTAAGAGTTGGCGTTATTTGTGTGTCCTGTACAGCTGTGTGTATTTCTTCAAGCATGTCCTGTGTGCAGTTGGTTAGCATATAATGAGATAGCAGAACGGTGCAGTAGAAGAAAAAGTTTATAAGGATCACCTTTCACTTTACAGAGAATACTCCCGGATCTAAAATTACTATTGAAATGGTTCTCTCAATTGGAAAATACTTGATAGTAACTTGTTACTACCCCAGCTCCTCCTCTTGTATTTTTTTTTTAATATTTTGAAACGATCTTCATTCTTTCAAAAATTTTAATATTTCAGAAGGAAGAAACGGCTCTGCTGTAAATCCCAAAAAACTTGTTTCCAGTACTAAACATCTCTCAAAACGGCTGCTTTTAATAAGAACGTAAGCCCCTGAGTAATGTTTACAATTATTTGTAATATTTTTTGTAAGTGAAGCAATAAGAAATCGTTTACACTGTAGGGCGGAGGTTGTTTGTGCAATAAATCGCGCTGGATTGCGTGCCGCCCGCCCAGTGCGGTGCGGTTTTACTTAATGTAGAAGTTGTAATATTGGGCAGCTATACGTAGCTATACATTTTCTACCTTTTAGGGACCGATTAACAATATACATACTATATCCCGTTAGTCCGTCCGTTATCTGGAAAACGGCCCCAATCTAGTTGGGTAATGACTAGGCTAATGATGATCCTACGGTTGTATACTAATTAAATCCTCTGAAGCATAAGTGTGCACCTAAACAATAACTTTACAAATGAAGTTAACTGCTAAAGGAGAATACTGCTTGTTTGTGTCATCCAAAGTGAATAAAAACATCGCATTAATTCCAATTAAAATAGTTAACCCGCATCACAAGTAGTTTGCTTTCTTAATACCCTTAAATAGAAAACGCTACTTCTAAGAGACGCCCTGTAGCTCGTAGCGACCAAAGACTCAGTTAATTTCAGACGCCACTAATCGTGACGTAGCTGGTGCTACGTAATCCGGTGCTACGCAATCTATAGCGCTACGCGGCTACGACGCTACGACGCCTACGAGCGGTGCGACGCTTACCTACTCAAAGACCTTTTTGCTGATACTGAGGCTAAATTAAGTTGGTCGATTGGAAAATTGGATACCTTTCTTTTTACGCAGGTATTTTAGTACCTATGGAGTAGTATGGAGTGTGCAGTGATGAGCAAAAATGATACCGACCTTTTTATCGTAAGGGAAATAAAAATAAAAGTGGGTTTAATGGTAATAGCATTTTCTAGTCTTGTGATATAAAGTTAAAGTTTGAGTATATTTCCGGATTGAAGAAAAAATTTATAAAAAAAGTATTGTTGTAAAAATTTTTCAAAACAACTTTACAATAATTATATAAATTGAGACTTTTCGGCAAAGGTAAGTTTTTGCGTCTCGCGTTACGTCACTCTCCCAATAACATTGTTATACCCCTCGAATAGCACAAAAAGGAGTAAAGTAAACAGGCACCCCCAGAAAATCGGACAAGTGCGAGACAGACCCAAAACCAAGAGTTCCGTACTGCCAAAACTTTTGTAGTTGACATTTCTATTTGTTATTTTCCACTTTATAGGCCATTCAAACATGTATATTTAACGATAGGTTATCTCAAATGATTGCCCAGACGGTTAAAAAAATACAGAGACAGAGTTACGAACGTTTAGAATATGGTCTCATTAGCAGTAACCTTTTTTTTTTGGTGGGTAGAAAATCATCAAATAACCCCTCCCGGCCTTGGGAAGAGCGAAAGGGAGTGTCAGACTTCTACTGACTAAAAACCACCCATGTTCCTTCTTAGCCCTATATGTCGAGGCCGCGGTAAAGTAGGTAGCGGTAGTGTACAACCCACAGTCCCGACGGGCATTAGCAGTAACCTTTGGGTACGGAACCCTAAAAACACATCCGTGAGTGTGGGCCGCCGCCGCGCGGACGACGCACATTTGCATATCAAAGCAACGACGCGCGTTAACTTAATGTCCTCCGCGGAACATCGTACAGAGTCGTGCGAGTTTGTAACAAGATGTACGAGTATTGTTGCATCAATGTCGGTGTGTCTTTTCGGAGGCTGGTTACAGCAATGCATATCTATAAAAACCCAAAGGCTCGGCACTAAATTGCGAAATAAAAACCATTTGCGTGCTTATAAAAGCAGGTTAGTGTAGAATATGACAGCATAATGAACCTATAATGTGGCCAGCGTCGAGACACCATTCCTCCTCTCTATGAGAGGGAGTGGAGTATATCCCACCAAACGAGCCCAGTACATGTTGGTAGCTGTCTCCACCTCTTCGAGTAAAATATTGTCGTTGAATATTCCATCTTCCTCTTGTATCCAGTGCCCACGCCGGCTCCTCGAGCGCCACTTGCGGAATAACGTCCCTTTGTGCGGTGGCGAGCATTCCCGCCGTCCCGCTGCTGAATGCCCGCTTCAATATACGGGACATTCACAAGAAAAATGTAATTTATTGCGACGTGTTATTACTTGCTTATTATCAACACACGTCCCAGAAACGTTCACAAAACCGTGTCACACGTCACACGTTTGTAACATTGCTCATACTTTTACTTCACGTGAATGGCGATATGAGGACCTTTTTGTGTGGAGCTCATAATATCGTGTCGCGTACGAGTGTAATGTCAGTGGGCGACCGTTTGTTGCGCGACAAGCGGCATTATCGCTCGGTGACCTGAGAACTCTGCCTTGACGTCATCACGCTCACACGCACTCACTTCATGTGTGTCAGCTGAAGAATGCAATCTCGAGCGAGTCAAGGACATCTGAAGGTTATATGAGAAAGTGTTTCCTTGAAGCTGCGGACGAAGTGCGATCAACCGAAATAACGGATGAAATTATCTTATTAAGGAGATTTCAGCTTGGATGATCTTCCTCCGCTTGCGGTCACGTAATTGGATTAGTTTGTACTAAGATTTGTTAAAGATTTAATAGCCTCCATGGAGGCTTAAACCGCAATCAACTATTTCGCTGTTTTCTTTATGTTTATAAGTTGGGAAAACAGAAACATGTATATAACAGATTTCACTACAACAACTTTACCTACAAATAGACGTCATCATCATCCGCCTATATTAGGAGGAGGCCTGTGTGAACACACAGGCCTCCTCCCTAGGAGAACGATGGGCTGTAATCGACCACGCAGGCCCAGTGTGGATTGGAAGATGTCTTCGAATTTTTTGGTTCTAAGACATGCCGGTTTCCTCACGATGTTTTCCTTCACTGTTTTGAGAGCAGTGAGCAGTGAGTGTGAGCATGAAATAAATTACACAAAGTTATGCGCCTGCCTGGATTCGAACCGAAAGAGGTGGTCCAGTGGTGGCGGCCCGACTTACGAACAGTAGGTCGGGCCGCCACCACTGGACCACCTCTGCTCTCACTGGACCACCTCTTCTCTCCCTGAAGTATTTCGCTTTGGGCCGCGGGTAGTCCACCGGTTATCGCGGCCTCGACATAGAGGGCGAAGAAGGAACATGGGTGGTTTTTAGTCAGTAGAAGTCTGACACTCCCTTTCGCTCTGCCCAAGAGCGGGAGGGGTTATTCGATGATTTTACCCCCACCAAAAAAAAAAAAAAAGTATTTCGCTTTTATTTTTAGTAGTCTTAACTATCGACAAGTTGTAGGAGTATGAACCACAATAAGTGAACTGCCAACAGCATATTTGTACTATAAATGATCCAGTAGTTAACACACAATGGAACATAGGTCCGCTTGAGTCGCACGGTGCGATGCGGCCTGTTTCCGGGGCGCGGGCCCGTTGTGCGGCCCACTAATGAACCTCTCCGGGCCGCATGCGGTTGTTAAAAATTTTCGGTTACCGAGCATTGGACGTGACACAACTACGTGCAAAAGGTTCACGTTCAAAGACTGATAAATACAAATGGGACTGAAGTCACCGTGTTGGGACAGAACAGAAGGAATTAAACGTTTAGTGAAACATTTAGCCGACGGAAAGTATAGAAAATTTAGGAAAATTTTAAAAATGTCGAACAAACAAACCAAATCGCAATAACTTCGCATTATAAAGTGGTCCTACTGCACACGAGACATAGCGTCGTGTCGCCACACTCAACGATTTAGCAACACACCGAACTTTTTTAATGAACTCTTTTGGCAAACTTTGATATGCATACCGCTACCCCGATTCCCGCAGCACTGGTACCGGAGTGTTGCAATATTGAGATACGGGGATCGGATACCGAGAGGGTTGAGACCTGGATTTTCATAATCCTTGCAAATTCATCAAGCAGCGCGCCCTTGTGCGTGGGATTTATTCACGATCGGCAGCTTCAATTTGTATGATCCGATACAGCCGACAGGCTACAAGAGAAGTAAAACTTAGTTTGTTATAAGTTAAGCGTGTGTTTAGTGTTTGTCTCACATTCAGTACAATCTATACTTACAATTTATAATTGAAACTTTATCTTGAATTCTCTGTAGTTTTTGTATTGTCAAAGTTATTCTAGAACTCATCCTTAATTCGGTAGACAAATATTAAAGAAAACAGCTAATCGTAAATTCATAGCTTACCTCTCATTAATGACGACTATAACAGCTGAGAGATGACTGTTGTATAATCAAGAAGTTTCTATTGTAAACTATGCATATTAGCTGGTTACAAGGTGCTGGTTACTTGCCACGAGCCGCCACATCTTACCAAGCTGGGCGCTATGGTATGAGCCGCGCTTGTACTGAGCTGTGTTCATGTAGCAAGAGACAGGATTAGTATAAGCTCGCCTTTTTCTTACAATCATCTGTTGCGACATACAATCACTGCCACGCAGTATCTCTATCGTAAGAGAGGCAAGTAACGCAGGGCACTGACTGTACTATATAAACTTACAGCGTCTTTCACAAAAGTACCTGTAGTATACTCCTGGGCACTTATCTTACAACGACATCACGTGGTAGGTCTGCCGTCCGTCTCCGTTTTACAAGCGTTTACTTTCACAACTAACATCACTCCCTCTCGGCTCTCGCGTCGCGTTTCATTTGTGCGGCAGGCTCATGAGTCACCTGTAATCACGTCTGAGACGTCTGCACTAGCAGCTATAGCATCGCCACTGTGAACCTCACACTTTCATCATGTTTCCTATCAAAGTATGAAATCTTCGACCAATAAGCTTAAAGTTGCTTAAATAAAGTAGCGATAGTTTGAAGGACCTACCCGTTTCTTAATAAAATTCCGAACTTCAATTTACGTGTGTTGTGTTAAAAGTTGTCAAGCTACAAGAAACTAAAAATATCTCCGCCTGTCTGTCCTGGAGTAACGCGATTTGACTACGCTTTATTTGATTACGAGCTAGTCAAAGAAACGGAGCCGCGGCGCGTCGTTCACACGCTTATGTCGACCTCTGCTGGTGTATCGTTGTGTAATGTACGAGTGGCGGTGTTGGGTTGCTGCTTGTAATTAGGTCATGAGTTACTTTGTCTAAATGTTAAGTTACCTAGTCTAAGTGGTAATGTGATGTTCTTTGTAACCTCCATCCAAGGAGCTACTTTCGATTTTCATGTCACTTTTGTCATTGTCATATGCGCAAACAAATTAATAATGTATTGCGAACCGTACTTGAAACTAGAGTGGATGGTCATCTCGGTATACAAGCAATTGTTTTCTGTTCGTCACATAATGCAACATGCTTCTCCGATGTTGACTCGGCGCTGAGACAACATCCACCTGTACACAGTGAGACGACGTCATTCGCAATCCGAAACAATTACACGTACAAACAGATCTGCTCGGAGACGCCGGCTCCCGGCGCCCGGGCCGGTCAGGAGAGGCCGACACAAACGTCTTGTCAATTCAGTAGGACGAACAAGCAGTGCCGGCGCAATGAACCGGCCACGACTAAACGATGCGCTTGCTTATCCCTAGGGTTTGCTCACACAATCCGTCTCCTGTAGTTAGCACAATTACAAGAGCGCCCGCCGCCTGCCGTCCGGCACTGTGCGGGGGAGCGAGGGGGATCTTCACGACACACAGAATTATTTAGCAGTGTCTCACGAGTGTGTTACGGGCCGGAGTCGGCACTGGATTCCGTGCGTTATTGAAACCGAATTGAATCATGAATAATATTATTTATGCGATCCGTTTCTGTATTGTAACTAGGTCTTAGTATCGTACGCGCTGCTATATTATCAAAACTTTTTCTCCTTATTAATAAGTTGGTTCAACTGGGGGTGGGCGGGACAATGATAGCGTGGTTTAAGTCTTAACTTAAAAAGAGAGAGTCGAAAGTGGTAGTCAATGGTAATTATTCTAACAGTTATATAGCTACTTCCGGAATTCCGCAAGGATCACATTTGGGACCCATTCTTTTTAACGTTTTCATTAATGATATTACAGATTGTTTCAAACACTCCCGTTTTTATTTGTTTGCTGATCACTTAAAACTAACGAAGCCAATTTAGAGTAATCTAGACTGCATAATGCTTCAAGACGACATCAATAGACTTGCAAACTGTAGTACACAAAACAACATGCACCAATAAAAGGCACTTAAACCCAAGTCAGATGGCGAGAAAAAAAGAAGTTTAATCTTTAGATTTCAAAAACTTGAACTCTATTAATGAAATTCTTCTATGGTTTTTTTATTTATCTATTTTTTTTTATTTTTTTCTTTAGGATCTCAAACAAATAATAGACACAGATCATGTTAAATAAACGACAAAAATATCAAGTAAGTGTACCCCTTCGCTTACAGGAGCTCACAATACGCACAATAAAATTTAAATCTAAGCTAACAGAGCTATACAGTACCAATTAAAAATTATAATAAAATTAAAAAATTAAATACAAAAAAAAAAACAAAACTCAAAGTAACAATTAAAGTTAGAAATGATAAAAATGAATTTCAAAAATTTGGGTTTAAAGATTTTATTTATTCTAAAAGAACATACATTGTTCACTTAACGAATAAATACATAGATAAGGTAACATGTAGTCCAGTAGCAGTTCAGAGATAATAAATACATTCGCTTTAATTAACAACACAACTTAACCACTATAAAGAAATATAACTGAAGATGTAGGTATATAAAAAAAATATTTTGCACGTAATTATTTTAGCCGTTAACATCTACCCGTAACTTGTAAGGTAGTGCTTGCTATTAGTTCGCTCATTAGAAAACAGGTTTGAGTCAACATGATTGTTATATACACAGATTCTTTTGTAAAGTGTTTCCTTAGACTAAGTTGTTTAAGTACCTATGATATTTCATTTGGAAATCTTTTATTATTAACTAATGAGTCATAAACTCATTACTAACACTAGTTTGTAAGCTTGCAATTCTACTAACAAAAATACATGGATGTAATATTAGGATGAATTTAGAATAAATAATCTATTACTGGATATTATTACTAATGTAGGCTAGGTACGATGTTGACATGTTGGTTTGAAAGAGTAGCTTAATATTAAGAACGCTAGCCTAGTACATTTGTGCTGTCAATGACGTACTGCTTGAGTTTAGTTTTGAATACGTTAAAAGAAGATGTGTTCCTGATATCTGACGGTAGATTATTATAAAGTCGAACACCTTCGTATTTAATATTTTTCCTGCCATATTGCGTCCGCGGGGGGCGGGTCTGTATTTGGTTAGGGTTTCTTTGGCTGTATTTGGATGTTTTTATGTTGAAGGATAACTGTGTGTGTATGGTTTTGTTTAGAATTTTTCTAATGAGAATGCAAGAATTGAATGTATAGAGTTGATGAATACTCATTAGTTTTGTGTTTTTGTATAGTTCCGATGTGGGTGTGTGATAGTCGTAGTTGAATAAAAGCTTAATTATTTTATTTTGTGCTATTTGTAGGTCTTTAATTGTAGATTGTGTGGCGCATCCCCAGATTTCGATCAGATAATTTATGTGCGAGCGAACTAATGAGTTGTAAATATTGAAACGGATTTTTTTTGGAATGTTATTGATGTACCCGCGCATTGATCCCATTAGCGATGTTATTTTAGATATTATGTAATCAGTGTGTGCTTGCCAATTGAGTTTGTTGTCCAATTTGAGTCCCAGGTATTTAAAAATTTAATGTCAATGCCCCTTATCGTTGTAATTTTATAACTCAAGAACGGGCTTACTTATCCAAATCAAATGTTTAGGCTTTGTTTAGACTATTTAGTAGATGGTTTAACTTAAGTGATGTTTGCACAAAAACGGTCGAGCAGCGTCTGGGAAGGCCGTCCTTCCCAGACAGCAGCGGGTCCAATCCCCCATTTATTGAATTTATTCATTCATTTGCGGTTCTACCGCCCCGCTCGACCGTTTTTTGTAAAATTTAAAGTCAAAATAGAATGTCAATAATAAAAATAAAAGATACTGTCAAACATTAAAAAAAAACTGACAAAAATTTAAAACTATAAATTACTAGCGGACCTGGCAGACGCCGTCCTGCCCAGACAGCAGCGAGTCCGATCCGCCATTTATTGAATTCATTTGTTACATATTATAATGTGATAAATGAAGAACCGCTCGACCGATTTTGTGCAACCATCACATAAACCATCTACTAAATAGTTCAAACAAAGCCTAAACATTTGGTTTGGATAGGTGAGCCCGTTCTTGAGTTTGATTTTGTTCGTTCGTTTCTTGATAAAATTACATCGAAAAGTGGTATTGATTTTATATAAGACAAATTAATGTCACAAATTACAATCAAAATTAAAATTACATCACATTATTTAGAATTAGAAAATTAAAAATAAATAATAATAATTAACAAAAATATTAATAATGAGATAAATCCTTGAAAAATATTTCACAATTTGCGAGAGATTCACAAATATCAAACTTGATAGTTTTAGATAACATGTTATAATGTCCACAAAGTCTAGGCACAGCCGCGAAATGACCCAGGTTGGTTTTTGAGCCAGGTACGTAAAATAACTCATATTTATTATGCATAGGAGTCTGAGTAGGAATTTTAATCAACAATGGGTTCAAATCTCCGTAGCATAGATGATAAAGGAACCGCTTTTGGACACTCTCTAATCGCTTGATAAAAACATCGTAGTGTGGATTACATACCACTGAACTATACTCTAAGATTGGGCGGACTTCGTTGTTGAAGAGCTTTATTTTTGTCGATGGTTTTTTAAACTGTTTACTGTTTCGCAAAACGAATCCCAGTACCATAAATGACTTAAACCCAATATTTAGGATGTGCACATCGAACTTCAGTGCCTGATCAAGTTGGACTCCAAGGTCACGAACACTACTTAGTTTTTGTATTTCAACCCCGTCTATGTATTACTTATTCTCTAACACTTACTGATGTTTAAAAGTCCCATCCGTACTAGAAGTCTCGATTCAACTCATCATGAGTCAACCGTAGGAAAGGTGTGTTACATCAGAGTAAGGTCAGCGTGGAAATGCACAACTCAGTTCACAAGACTGTGGAAATGCTGCAAGCGACGTGACCTCAGAGGATATGTTCTCTGAGGTCACGTCGCTTGCAGCATTTCCTTCATTTCTTTCATTGCTCTCACTGTGGAACACAATCAATGTCGTGGAGAAACACGCCACGCTTATAATGAGCCAGTTTGTTCACTAAAAATTTTGTTGTGGGTGCAAATTCTTCAATTTTCTTTTATGTTCACTAATATCTGATCAATGTTACTTACTTATACGTACTTACTTCATACTTTCTCTTGCATGTCTACAGTTTCTTGTGCAACTTTATCCTATCTCTATCCTAACTATAAGTTTTCTCAATAAGTTTTTTTCTTAAGTTTTCAATATCCGCAGCTACTAGGTACCAGTGTGTCCCCATGTACTCTCTCAGGTACTCACTTACTTGTGGGATGTGATTTGGTGAATGTTATACACAATTCAGTAATCATCTGCGACAATACAATTATTTTACATCCACTTCATCGTTTCTGTGCCACAAACCGATGTAGGTATATAATAATACTATGTCTCACAATTGCCGACAGCCAATTCGATATTACATTTTGCTACATAACAGATAATAAAATAGCTAATAACATTTCGGGAAGGAAAGGAAACGTAATCTCAGTTGATAATAGATGATTGAAAGATCGAACGAAAAGATTGCGTATTACGTAGTGAGCAACGAAACAATCAATAATTTCCTTCAGATCGGAATATAATACGAAATGGTTCAGTTTCACGAGCGGCTCACGGGACTAACTCTAATACACGTGGAGTGTGGGAGATTACTGAAATACGATCAGTGCGGCTTGCGGAGCATTATGAAACATATCGCTATAACAATCATCATTAAATTGAAATTTATTATGCATTGTTCTGTAAGATAATAATCATATAGGTAGACAGTAAAAACCTTTACCTATTCAAGAAAAGAAATTTGCGATATATTTTTTAAAAACGTGAGGCTGTCGCATCGTAATAAGAGCATCAGCCCAGCAGTGAGCCCGATAGACTTTATTTCCCAGCCGTAACATTGATTTGTAAAATATAATATGTTGCACTAGGTGAGCCAGAGCCTCGATCACACTGCCTATTGTAACTCTCGACACGTTTACTTTTTACTTGTTTTTTTCGTTAGCAGTCAATTTGAACACGGAAACATTTCATGTGACAATAAAAATACACGCGTGGGAATCCGCTCACAGATAGGTCGACGCGTCCTCTATACGTGCACATAACTATGTTTATCTATGATGCGTGACTGACACGATCCTACAGTAATCAATATGTATTTTTAAAGGTTTAATTCACTATGGGAAAGTTTGTAATCACTCAATGTTTACTATTATACAACTTACCTTTACCTTGCTTATTATATAACTTACCTTTACCTTGCTTATTATATAACTTACCTTTAAATTGCTTATTAAATGGCGATTTGAGACTTTGTCGAAGTCTCGTACTGCCAGTTCTGTTAGGTGGCAATGAAATGGTGAAAATGGTGGTTATGTGTGCCTGTTTAGATTATATCACCGTAAAGAGAAGTCAGCTACACTCAGTCGACGCATGTAGAATACTTCATGTTTACCTTCCTTGTGGAAGGTAAACATGTAGTTTTCTGCATGCGTCGCACTTGCGGAACTTTGTATATTCACTTGTAACTGGCGGTTATTATTTAGCTCACAGGAAATTGGCAGGTTTCTGCGAAGCGCTCCAACAACAAATACAGGTTGCGTGGAACCTCACACTTAGTTAAACTAGTGAGAACTGAGTACTTGTATGAGGCAACTATTTCTATAGAAATCCAAAAGGAGGGCGTCGTCGCGTGGATCACCTTGTGCCGCTTGAATAATGTACCGTTAAGAACAAACAGAGCTGATTTATTATTTAGTTTATATTAAGCGAGATTACGAGCGTCTCTCCGTACCCCCTCCCGGCCCCCGTACACCGCGATGTCCCCCTCGTTCGCCCTCGCCGACCTCCGGGACGAGTCAAACCGTTCCGTTGAATTTTAATGTAAATCGGGCTCATTTCCTGTACTTTGCGAACAGGCGTCAGTTTCAATTGTTGATTTTTGACCCATTTCTGTTGGTTTTGTGTCTCTTATTGTACCACTGTCGAGTTATGAATGTTTTCACTTAGAGACTTCTCTGAGAAGTTATGAAAGGTAGAAAATCATTTTTATTAAACAATACACGATTACAAAAATGAGATAGCGCTACGCTATGATGTAGCGCTACGTAGCTCGTAGCACTTACTTTCGTAGCGGTTGTAAAAGTGGTGTTTCTATAGTAACCTCAACCAACAAGTAAAGACATTCTGAACTTACTAAGTGTTATGTTTGATACTAACAGAATAATTAACGAAAGTGATGAATTAACAGAAAGAATAGGGTCTCCAATATGATACACGCACCGTTTCGCGGCCTCAATAACTGAAATATTAAACGTTTAGTGTAAACCTGTGAACGTGTAGTGAGATATGAGCAAAACCGAGCGGCGCGCTGATGGCCACATTAAACATGTACCCGCGGCGAGCGCCGCCCGCACCGCGAGCTTTGCTCAGATTGTACTTACAGCTTGAACAGGGGGATAGATCGTATCGTTCGGAAAATATTAGCTAAAGTAGTTAATTGTGATTGTCATACGGGACAATCGTTGCAAAAACTTTTTTGAGAATTTTGAGCAACTTCAAGTTTTCAGGCCTTTTAAAACTTGAAGTTACTCATTTCTGTGGGATACCAAGACACGTGTAGGAATAAACAGATACTCAAAAACGAAGTCCTTGTTTATTAATAATGCGACAAAAGTATCTAGCAGTAGTTCATTAGATACGAACCATTTTCTCGTTGTTTGTTAAGTAGTTTGGAAGTTCAACTACAGCGCGAACTCAAAGCGAAATTAATCCATTACCTGTATCTGTTGGATTATTAAATTACAAGTATATCCGCGAGCGCGAGACATGAAACATGGCCTCAATGTTCAACATTCGCGCTTAAGAAACTTTTCTTAGCGGTTATTTAATTGAGTAACAAGTACAGGATTGTGAAACCGTGAGAGCTTATGATTTATGCAAAAAACTTGGAAGTGCAGTGGCTGAGCGTGTTGCAGCGCAACGCGGCTCGCGCGGCGGCCGTGCCTCGAGGCGCGCACTGTGAAGCGCTCGCTCTGCTAATGTTGATAATTACCGCGAGCACACTCGAGCGCGATGCTCAGTGGATATTATAGCAACATTACACGATGTGGTCAGCAACTATACACGCGGCTCCGCGGGACTGCTGCGGGGCGAGCACGGGCGTACCCAAGACGTTGGTGACAAGACGTTATAAATTATGTCATGTCTTAGAATTTGTCTTAAATGCTAGCACGGGTACCACATGTGATATAATTTAAGACGCGACTTGTCTTTCTTGTTGCTGACTTCATAGTGTGACCTAGTATATTAAAAAAATAAAAATGTCTATGACCATCTGAATAGGCGACCAAATAAAATAATACGTATAAAAGAGCACAGTTCATACAGTTAAACAACTTTTTAATTTTCTTGGGTACTAATTCATTTTTGACATAACACGTACGCGGCACGTCTTTCATTTTCTTTTTTTATTTATTATTTGATAACTTGCTACTAACTAAAAGTTCTGTTTTTCTTTTAAAAGTTTGATGTGATTTGTTTTGAAATATATTTGTCAGGCGGAAAATCCGTTGGAACTCCCTGTCTGGCAACTCGAACGGATTAGAGGAGTCCCGAATGTTTCTTCGGAATATTTTCCTACTTTGGACCTCTTGCCTTCGGGCAAGAACATAATTATAATAATTTACTGCCATTTGATGCAGTAGTAAGCAGAAAAATATACTTATATTTTTAATTTACTTTTATCACCACCTCCGAACGAACGTGATATAAACGAGCATATTCATCTGTCAAAATGTGACATTTGTTACAAAATGGGTGCGCCCATATTAGCAAATAAGACATAGGAGTCCCAACTAAACGTCAAGAAGTTATATCACATATCAAGAAATTATCTTACGCCGCCGTGCTAGCATTTAAGACAAAACGGTTTTATCGCCCAAACTGTGATAAAATGTGTGACTCATGCCATGTCACTGTAGGCCGTGCTCGCCGGGCTGCTATCTGTAATGGTTGAGTTTGTTTACTGATTTGTACTAAAAGATGAACGCTTATAACAGAAGAATAGAGATTAGTTATTAAGTAATACTGATAGTTATTAAATAAATAAATACAAGATGATTTTTTAGTCACGGTCCAACATCATTTTTGAAAAAAAAATCGAAAAGTAAAATTTTCATAATGAATCATTTTTTCGAAAGAATTATCCATAAAACGTTAAAACTTTGTGATGTGATGTATCAATATTTTTGTATTGAGAGTTACTAAAATAAAAAACACGTATTCAATTATTTCCGCCAAAGAAATTTTGATATATTAAATATCAAAATTTGGACGGTGACTAAAAATCATCTTGTATTTATTTTCTGTCCAAATTACGAATACGAACGTGTACATTACGATAATAATACTCCTTCTTTGGAATCAGTTCCGCGTTTCTTGCGCGTCTTCTGAATTGTTAATGTTGGCAGCTCATGTGTGCCTGCAGGTACTGTTTACACCTCACTCTCACAAACCAAGTACATTGTTAATTGATATTTGTATGGAGGAGGGATTGATATTTGTATCACATCAAAGCTTCTCAGATGACCGCATGAACTGATAGACCACTAACAATCAGAATAAGTCTATAGGAAGGTACTGTGTTTTAAATATTAGCTGCATTATCGGAGAGGCTACTTTTTATGGAATACTTTTTTTATACGCAAAGTATATTTCCATATTATATTCCTTAAAAAGAATGGTACACGGAGCAATTTTACAGGCCACGGGTGACGACACGAGGGGGCGGATGCTGTAATCCCGGATTTACAAAACATTTACGACACGTGACGCGGCAAGCAGTAAACACGCGGAACAAACAACACCAAGAAAAATAACATCAACGAGTTTCTCTTTGTACTCTCCGTGTTGAAGGAACACTTCCCATGATCACGACGACCGCCAATCAACTATCCCTGTACCCAACGATTATTAAACCTCTACCTTCAACATTATTAAGTTAATTTCACGAAAGTCAAACAGCGGGAGCCGGGGTCCGCTGCGGCCGAGAGAGGGGTATGTGCGGCAGGCGAGAGGGGGGGACGTGGTTAAATATTAACAACAGGTTAGTTACATTAGACGGGCGAACAATACGCGCCACGTGTTGCCCGCACGGCGTCGGTGGCGCGTCACACGTTACTTAAGTGTTTACCTAATGAACCTGTTCCCAGCACTTTGTGCAACACCATCATCGACCGGCGCCCGGCGACCTCGTGAAACAATATCAGCTCACTATACATTAATGCAACAAACATGATCCTAATCGTTACCGCGTACATTAGCCGTCCCTCTGCGGGGTCTGCCGTGACCCTTGTGTAAGACGCTCTGCGGCTGCTGTATTATGAACCTCTGTGTGTTGTTATGCATAAGATATGTCTGATTAAATATTTACTAGACGACAAGTAACGATGAGAGGTTGCCGTCACTAGCCATACATTTTTGATTGTGGGATATCAACAGTATGACATCAATCTATGAGCTTCCTGCTTTTAAAGGAAGGAATGCTCAACAGTGTTAAATCAAGAGGCACTACGACTCGTTCTAGGAAGCGTGACAAACACAATAGTAATAGAGAACATCATTCATCGTTTAAAAGTTCAACTTTTATATTGTTTTATTAGTTTTTTAGGGTTCCGTACCTCAAAAGGTAAAAACGGAACCCTTATAGGATCACTTTGTTGTCCGTCTGTCTGTCTGTCTGTCTGTCTGTCTGTCAAGACCTTTTTTCTCAGGAACGCGTGGAGGTATCAAGCTGAAATTCATATCAAATACTCAAGTCTATGGTCTCTTGGAGCTGTGAAAAAATCAAACTTCTAAGTCAACGCGATCAAAAGATACTCCCGTTTATGCCGCAAATTTTCGACACTCGCAAGGGAATCAAAACCTACAGGGTACTTCCCGTGAACTCAGAATCTTGAAATTTGGTACGAAGCAACGTCTTATAACACAGATAAAGGAAAAATTGCGAAAAGCATAAATTTTTAGTTACATCATATAATAAAAATATTTTTAAGTTGAAATTTTCACTGAATGTGTCTCTCTGTTGCTGCTATAACAAAAAATAAAAAGCGACTCCCCTACTACGATGGTACGGAACCCTTCATGTGCGAGTAGGACTCGCACTTGGCCGGTTTTTTTATTAAATGTTGCCCCGCACTAGGAATTTTCCCTGTGTCTAGTGTGCGCTTACAAACATTTAAACTCACATACACAAACACACCCAGATCTGAAACAACTATCTGTAGACCATACAAATATTTGTTCCGTGCGGGGATCGAACCCGCGACACGCAGCGCAGCAGTCGAATCGCTCCGCCACTGTACCAAACGTGTCGTCATATAATAATGCCCTGTTAATATTTATGATTACACAGTTCATTGTGCCAAATATGAACCAGCCCGGTATTGCACTCCGTTGCTTAGAGTACTAGGATCGCACGAATAGGAGATTAAGGTCCGATGCATAATATAGCGAGCGACGTCAACATCAGCTGAGGCCTGAGCTATAATTACAATAACACGGCGTGCGCTGTTAGCTGTCCTCGTGTGTGTCGCACTAAACATACACTGTCTGACATGGGGACACGACGTTTGACCCGACTTAGAACCAGCCACATTGAACCGATGTGAACCTAAAATAGTAATAGTTGCATTTTGAACTAAACTTAAGTTGCGTAAGTTTATTTTTTGCGGATTACTTTTCACACAGAAGATGTTTATGTAACGATATTCGATCTAAACACTAACCAGACATATTTTTTTTGTATTTTCTCACCCCCTGGTAGGATGTCGTGCGACAGCAGGCAGGTGAGCGATTGCCTGACGCGCTGGTACCCGCAGGCACCTAACGCTGCACGTCTGTACCGACGCTATCAGCTAGCTAGCTGACACGCTGTGCGTCACACAACTGATCACTGTTCAGGTGTAATGTATCAATTAGTCGAATCGGGCATCATCTGCTTCGTCGGATCATCACCTGCTTACGCGGTGGTCGTGACCCATTTACAAAAGATGAAGTAAAAAATCAGGTTTTATGTCTTCATAAAACCTGGATTCCTGGCTCTAGGCGAGCAGGTAAACTTGATTCACGAGTAGTCGGTGAATTGTTTAGAACTATATCTAGAACAAAATTCAAATGGAAGTGAGTTAAGCAACCACCCACATTTACTGCAACCAGTTGTAATTTAGCGCGTTTCCTAAAATAAATCTAGGTAAACACAGTCATGTGAAACACCATTATTTGTGAAGATTCGCACATAAATCTAAAATAATAAAGTTGTCCTGAACAAAACAGTATTCTGAGAGCAGTAACTACTCCTCGTAACTGTCTCGTCGCAATCAGCGCGGTGCGGAGCGGAGCAATGCTGTGCGAAGCGGAGCGGTTTATACGTTGGCAAGGACACGTTGTAGCTGTGTCATATTATACGAGCGTTATCTGAACTTGCTCTTTGCCAGTGATGAATGCATCCTATGATAGCGGGACTTCGTACAAATGATGCAAGGCATGTTATGCTTTTTGTTCGTTTTATGATTTCGAGACGCAAAGTTGTAAAAGTAAGCGTTTTATTCGTTCGTCTTGGCAGATTGGTAGCATGTCATTGTAGCGACGTCAATAACAAACAATATTCATAATATTACAAGTGATCCGAAGCTCATTTTATCAAAGCGTGATACAATCGCCGATGGAGGAAAATGATTACAAAGGGATTTACTTATCCGCTCTTTCCTACCTGTTCTAAGAAGATACTTTATTCCTCATTTCTATGCCTTCATTGTGATCACTGCGTGAACGTTAAAGTCAATACAGCCCGGAATAACCTACTAACTCAATGCCTCAACACGACGGGTAGTTGAAAACTGGACGCAGGTTTTTGTTTTACCTTTTCCCTAGTTCCGGACGAGGGCTGCGGGAACTGCCCATTTAAGTAGAAAATGTAGTTTTTCACTCGGACGATAAACTTTCGTTACATGTCTATTTGACTGTCGAATGTTCGCGCCGCCGCCGCCGTGTATAACTCAACTTTGTAACAGGGACTTCAGAGTGAAATGTACTTATTTTCGTTTCAACACCATTCAACACTTGTAAATGAATAACGTGATAAAGGTTTTGCGAGGCATATTACAGTAGAACTGATGGCTATATACGCTAAACCAAGGAGGAGGAGATGCTTCTGTGTAGTAACCTGTGCGTTTCTGTGTAGTAACCTGTGCGTTTCTTTCTCTAAGGAATCAGGTCATCCCGTCAATAGCTCACAGGGCGAGGAGCGACTACCGGATTACGGGAGCGCCTACCTGCGAACTAATAACATCACTGCGTCTGCCAAGCGCGGTGATTACGCCGAGATCCAGGTATTACGTCGGGCTTAACTCCGGCCAGCACTGGATGCCCCCTAATATCATGATACCGCACTTAAGGAGTTACCTGTCTAAATAACGGTGGCAGTACACATTTGACGGGTTTCGATCATTCGTGAGAATTAAGTTACTATGGTTCTAAAATGTTTAGAAGATTCCTGTACAAAGAGCGTTTTAAAGCCAACTTCTTCCATTTGAAACAGTGTAACATCTACGCAGCGACCGCATCGCGTGAGCGCTACGCTCCAACTTTGCCAGTTTACTTTCACCGTCTTTTAGACCCAGAGTCACACTACCCGAATATTATCAAACTACACAACTATGGTTAATCAAAGGAATTTTTCAAAAAAAATATGCCATGTTCTACGACTGTCTAGCAAACATCATGTATTATGTCAAAATGAGAAAAACGATCAAACTACCAACATACAGTATGATCCACTTAAGTTCAAAGTGGCGCTGCAACGATAAGTCAAACATGGTACAATTATATAAAACCGCCATCATCCAGAATTTGGTTGAAGTGTAGGCGTGAGCTTAATTCAAAAGATCATTAATGAACTAATAGTCTTCGATATAGTACCCGATCTAAGCCAGTGGACTCAAATGTAGTCCGCTTGAACTGCAGTGCTGTCAATATGTTGTATCTTGAGGTAAAACGATCCATTATAGTCATAAAGTATGAGAACTACTTGTGGGTCAAAATTCTTTCCCAAAACCTGCCAGTTTCTGGAAAATCTTTAGCCCATTCGATTGTGACCACTTAACTAGTGGTATGTATTATTGAAATTTCAAATTAAGTATATATCTTAAAACTCGATGACCTCTGTTCAATATAATTTTAATGAAAACCATCTTATCTGATACCGTAATTTCCAACTAAATGAATTATTCTCGTTCACCCTTTATAAAAATGACAGGCATATAAAGCAGAGTAAAATGTGAAGTAATATCGCGGCGTGTTTCAGCGTGTGTACAATGTACACAGTACCACAGTACACACGACACGGTATCACGCTACCAGGCGACCAGGGCTGCATAAAACTCAGTAATTGCGCGCGCGGCGAATGTATTCAGGAGTTGTACCCCGCACCGCCCACTCCGCCCCGCACTGGCCCGCGGGCGCGGTTTCAAGCCGCTCTATTACATTCTTGGGGCGAGCTCTTTAAATACTAGGATTATGATAAATACCGTGCGTCTCCGCTTTGCTCGCGCTCAAACGCTGCAACGCTGCACTCGCTGCTTACCGCTTAATTTACTCGCTTGTTCACGTTAATACAATGACAACGCTGTAACTTACAATTACGATTTAACTGCATTTTGCTTAAATAGTCAACAGAATTAACGCTCTGTTTACATCGTTACCTTATTTTGTATATACAATGAAATATGGGTACAAAAAACGACGTTTTTTGTAAACAAGCGAGTTTTCAAGAGGATAGGACGACAAGCGTTTGGTAGATAAACAATGTATGATAGGTTTCAATCGGGCTGTGGCTAACATTACACGTGGGACAGTAGAATCGCATCCAGTTGTAACGTACGCACTGCACCAACCACGTGAGAGGTTGAACTCGGAGCCACTCAATCAGAATGATAAGAAGGCACATTCCGAAGATGATAATATATTATTATGACGAACTACTCCCATTCTTCTAGTAGCTTAGTGTAGTCGTGGAAACGATTACATCTTTTTAGTTGAAATCAACCATACAAACACATCAAAAAACTTACATGAAAATGGATTGGGTAGTCAATTAGCGAGTACGCACTTAGTGACACGTGATTAGGAATAGCCAATATGATATACACTACGCGAAAAGTTTCCTCTCAGGGCTGGTCGGTTAGGGTTCTTGCAATGAGCTGCACAACGTCAGGCAGTGGAAAGTGTATGGGTAATTAATAAAACATAGCATATGGGAACAGTCTTCTTATAATGGCGAGCCAATGAGTGAATCTCCAGCTAGCTATAGTACTGAACAAGTGCTCCAAAGCTCGTTATCGCCGAGATTTTATTGAGTTCAAATAAAACTTGCGTGAAATAAATGGTTACACGGAACCAAATGAGCCGCGGTTAACTTATAGCTTATTGAAAACATTCAATCCGCCGTTTTTGTGACCGGAAAGGAAAATACCAAGATAAATATTTTTATGCAGCCGACAATTAAAAAAGTTTCTGACCGTCCATTCAAACTTTTTTAATCAATATCACTTTAGCTTTACAAGTACGCTGGGAAGCGTGTTGTGAACTCTGCCGAGTGTCTGCTATGGTAGCAATGGTACTGAATTAGAATCCAGCGATTACTTGTGACGCGGACTAAGACGTTTATTTAAAGTGAACGTGACAACATCCTCATGATCGTAACCTGCTTCGAAAAAAAGCATAGCCATTGCTCGCTTCTGTTGTAGTGATATGTTGGCAATATGGGTGGATCAGTGGTTATGTCATTGGCTGCTAAACCACTTGTCGCAGGTTCGATTTTTGCTCGTCATAAATATTTGTGTGGCCTACAGATAGTTGTTCCCAGTTTGGGTGTTTGTGTGAGTTTAAAGGTTCGTAAATGCACCAACCCACAATGCAAGAGAAATTTCTAATGGATGCAATAATTATAAATGTAATCTTTAAATACTAGTTTTTAGCCTGAGACCTACACACAAAGAATTATGCTGCAGTTTTATCAATAGATATAGTAATTTCAGAGGTTTATATGCAGCTGGTACAAGTTTACAAGCATATTATTTCTAAATTAAACTTAAATAGCAAAATATGAAAACGCTCGTGATGTCATGTGTTCATCATCTAACAATAGAGACACCGGCAGCTGCACCTGACCGACTAGTTCCCGCAGTCACACTACTATTCACTGTCTATCACTCACTGACATCAGTGTGTATGATCGCACCACCCTCCCCCCCCCCCCCCCCCCTCCAGCACCCTGGCAATGCCCGCCCGCACCCTGCACGGCCGCCACCAACAGATTTATCGCATCGCAATGCAGATGCCCGACAATTGATTCCAATTGATACGTAGTGCGTTGTGCCAATGGATAACAAATCGCAGAACACTAACTACGAACAATGACGTTCATTTTTACGTTTTGATGTGAAACAAACTGAAAAGTAGGTAACTGTTCAGTTTGTTCCACATCAAGTTCATCTTTCTGTGCTTAGTGAGATTAACTTTGGGTATTCCGGTATATTTTACTCAGGTTCAGGTTACTTCAGGTTCCCCACAAACGATAGGACTAGATATTGTGTGCTGCCTGCCCCGTTGCTTGCACATCACCCGCGCTGATGAACGCTACTCAAAGTGACCAGCTCGACGACAAATGGACTGACACAAAAAAAAAACAGTGATTGTTATTTATTTCGTGTGCTTTCAGTTGACAGTCGGCCTCGTATGATATTATCAAACAATCTCTTCTATTTCGGTGGTCCTTCTGCACCTGACTGCTCTGTGACGGTGTGCTGGTGTCTACATTTTCGGTCGTCTGTAATCGCCGCATGAAAAACGCAACGCGCACGTCGTTATGAACGTATCGTGCTTGCTTTATTGCTTCGATAATGAAAACGATGTCACTATTCATAACACGAATAAAAGAAAATATATCCTCAGCGTAATTAAAGCAGCGTACGAAATTATTATTTGGCGAATGGTTCAGAATGTGTTTTATAGAAATGTTAACGACGATCGTAAAAATGACATAAAACTAGTTGTTCGAGACACGAGGAAACGACACAATATCTGTTGAGTTCTCAGCATCATTGTTGAACACACACATTGAATCCAACACAATACTCGACGAAATTGTTTGGTTTCGTATACATTTTTATTTGGTGATTTAATAATCCAAGTCTGATATCGACGCTATATTATCAGGTACTTATCATTGCTGATTTAAGAATATGTTACTGCATCTAGTCTTTATTTCTTTGTTGACTGGTTGATATGCGTATTGCGTACGTAAGTCAAACGAGAATGACTATAGTTCTGCATTACGAAAGTTTTCTCCATCAAACAGAACGTCATGACAATCATGTTTGATCAAGAAGTTTCCATCAACCAAAACTTAGTTCTAAGCGTCAGTTGTTTTGTGATAATGCCTCATTTCCGTGGAAAGCGCCGCCACCGCGCCGTTGCCTGCCGCGCTGGTAATCTGAGCGCTTTGAGCGATACCATCGCCGACATAATGCGAGCTTTGTGTTGTAAATAACAGCTAATTTCATCGCTTTGTCGTGATATATACAAACTTTCCATAATCGCGTTGATTCCGGTTCACTTGCAGATGACTACAGGATTGTGTCAAGAGGTTAGGGTTAAACTGCTTCACTTATTTATATTACCAACATCTTTAGTAACACATCTCTATCAGTTTATCATTCATTGTAAACTCTGGACAACAAAATTTAAACATAATTATCTCAAATAGTAGATTTTAATATATTTTTTATAATGATAATAATCTTTTTATAAATATATATATTTCACATTTTTTTTTCAATTTTTGCCAAAACATTACCACCTATTTTTCAAACTATAAATAAGTCAAGTTTAACAAGGGGGTTCCGTAACATAGTCTGCATTTCTTCACTGGCCTACGCCGAATTAATATCTGTGTGCTTAACTTTATCAAAATATTTCCGATAATAATATAATCTACTTTATAGACAAACAACTTTACTGTGTAGTCAAATTTTCGACCAAATACAAAAAATAACAGCATTGTCAAGACCTTAGCTCTGAATACCACAACAAAAATATGAATTAGAGATTTTTATTACGATGATCTGACATAATTATATTATATTTCAATTCTATTGAACATAAGCCCATGTTGACCCTTTGTGTTTTTGTGCAAACTTCACTAGCAAATTCTTAGATGACCGTTTCGCCACGATATAGCCATTTCTAAGTTTTATCACAAATGTGAAAGTTTCGCTGTTTTGTAAGGATATACTTTCAGCTGTTCTTCAGCAACGCCTTTGAACAACATAATAAGCCTCTGGCACGCCATTACGTCTGTCAGCGGTAATCCACTCGCGATGGCTTTCTGTCTCCGGCGCGCACCGCACGCCGCGCGGGGCTCGGCAACTCGGCACATGCACAACCAGCTTACGGTAAACTGTGTTGTAAACATACAGTATATTCGTTATTCTTTTAGTGCTCGTTAAATATTCGTGATCAGTGATTACAATTTTGCGCCGAGCTAAGTAAAACACATCTAAAGTAATGTCCATACCTACTAGTTAGCAGAACGTGAGGCTCTACCAAATGTCTACAATAAACTTTGAAAGGCTCCAAAGCCGGTTAATGAAAAGCGATTAGCATCACATATTATGTGAGCGGAACATTTGTCCAGCTAATATGTCTAAATTGAAATTTGGTTAGAGTACAATTACACTGGCTAATTACTTTTGCGGCGCGACGGGACGGTGCGGGACGCGGGGGGGGGGGGGTGCAGGGGGGGAGGTGAACCTGATCGCTGTTTAATTGTACGAGTTACGTTTCGGTGTCACACACTGGTATGGGACCAGTCAATGTCTAATTTCATCTACTCACACAAATGTGTCGAAAATGGTGACTAATGACAGATACGGTGACGTCCTTGTTTTATTGAACAGAAATCAGTTAGTAGTTATTAAATAATATTGACCAAAGACATTAACAAAGGGTGTTGATAGACACACTCAACGTAGTTATTGCAACGAAAACGTAGAACCGTCATTCGTAGCACTCTCGTAGCACTCGTAGCAGTCGTAACCGATGCTACACTCCGATGCATTATTTAATTTCGACCTCGTCCGAGCGCAGTTACAACACGTAGTCGTAGACACCACAGCTTATCGGTAAATGGCATCACGACTTTGTGAGAGCAGAATATTGCATAATTTGTCGTGTTGATACCAAGCATCGATCTTTCGTGAATATTATTTGCGTATGTTTCATAATTATAAGAACAACATGATGTCATTATTGGCGCTCCCCTAGCGCTCAGATTACAGAGTGTGGTCACAAATGAGCGCGTCACCGCCCAGCGAATCATCCGCGTCACCGCTACAATGTAAATGATGATCGACTCCTGCCGTCACTGCAATCAGTTTGTAATTGCCGTTATTTAAAGTACATTTATCGTCTCTTGTTTACCTCAAAGGGAGGAGAGGACCGCAATTAAGCGGTTAACTACCTAAGTGTATAAGGGGCTCACGGGAAAAATCACGGACAGTCCCGAACAGGCCCGACACGACCCGAGCGCGGACCTATAAGACTACACAGAGCGTGACAACTACTAGATACAGACCACGAGTGACTTTCGTTAGAAATAGGTTTTATCTACAGTTCGGTAAACAGAAATTTGAGAGGGAACAGAAGAACTCAGCTGGGCTGGCCAGTTTTTGAGAATCTTCAACATGTCTTCTCGTCACGTATTCCACAAGAGCTTAAAGACTAAGGTCTTGAACCAGTGCGACCTAACTTACAGCGCCAAAACGTAGGCCTTCACGGTACGGCTAGTTCTTACTTTAAAGGTCGCTCAGAGAGCTATAGAACGGGCTATCAAAATCAAAATCAAAATCAAAACGTAGGCTGAACTGTCAGTGGGGTGGCAATATTAGTCGTAGAACCGATGACCTTTGGGGTAGACGTATTCTTGAGTGGAGCGAGAGGCAACTGTCTGGTAGCATCAGGATGAGAATTGCTGAGAATCAAAAAACTAGCGTGCGATTGAGGAGGCGTATGTTCAGCTGTGGACTGCTGTAGGCTGATGATGAGGTTTACTGATGTAATTATTATTCTATTTGATGGCTTTGTCATATGGTTACTGTAAAACAAAGGCCTGCCTTGGCTCCACTCATCGCTATCCAGTGCTGTTTGTGGTAAATCTTTAAGATAACAGTTGTTCCACCTGTTGTCAACATTAATTGATTAATTATTTATTCAACTTTTAAGTATATAAACAATAACAATAGTAGTAGTAGTTATTAATAAAAGCGGAGTAAAAGATGTGCGCAGAATATCGCCTGAAAATTAAAAACTCCGCAAAAGTGTTCGCTTTTTGAAGATAAAAGGGTCCGAATTCCTACTTACATTAATTGTGGACGGGACGAGCTCGGGGTGGAGTAAGCGGTGGACACGCGGGCGGGGCGAGAGGGGGGGCGATGTGCGGAAGTTTGTGCTCCAGATCAAAGGCTTTTGTCTGTGGATTAACAAGTCGGTGTACAAATTATTTGGGTCGCGGGACTGTCCCGCTCGTCACATCGCCGTGTCAATACCTTTTTCATCGCAGGAATAGACACCGTCACTTCTTGTTGAAATGACTAACCATACAAAATCATCGACGAGCCGGGATTCACTCAGTACTTAGGCTGCTTGATTGCTCGTTTGTGGTGACATGTATCTGCATCGTTATTAGTTTGTGTACCGTTGACTGGTGTCGTCATCAATGCCTCAATTAGTATCATGAACCGGTTAGGTCACCGCGACCCGCTGTGTCCTTTGTGATCACTCCGCGCTACGCTACCGATGCGCCACTATTTTGTCTGATGTTGCTCCATCAGTAATGCTCATTTATTTCACTAATTGAGCAAAGATATTGAACTTTGAAATAATGCTTAGTCTTTCCCAAAATGTCACACTTACAATAGAAATGGGCACCGTCTCAATAAATCAGTAATTTGACGAAGATAAAGAGAGAGAGAGAGTTTTTTTTTTCGTTTTTGAAGGCTGAAGACTTGTTTATGATTTACTAGCTTATGCCCGCGGCTACGCCCCCGTGGTGTTTGATAATGGTCCTGCGGGATCATGTTACCGGGCTAAAAAGCAGCCTATAATCTAGGTTATAAACTATCGGTATACAAAATTTCATACAAATCCGTTCGGTAGTTTTTTTGCGTGAAAGAGTAACAAACATCTATCCATCCAGCCATTCTCACAAATTATCCTACACACATCAAAAGTGTCTAGGGATCAACATATATTTTTGCAATAACTTTTCTCCTGATTGATATTAATTAAAATTTTCTTTAAGGATTCATCAAATAAAATGTTTTCGTTTGTCACAGTAACGATAAACCAAGTCACCTTTGCATTAATAAAGAAATTTGCCATTTTCCTATTATAGGGATTTTTGACATTTGAACCACTAACATTAAAGTTCGAAAAAAAGACTGAAATAACAGTTTTCTTTAAAATTTTATTGGGTAACTTAAACAATTAATAATCCGTGTTTCTACCGCGAACACTAACAACACAAGAACATCGGTTTGGCATACTCAAAATGAGTTCATCCAAATCACGCTGTGGAATGGCCGCCCATGTTCGTTGCAACAACAAAAAAAGGTCTTCTTGCGACTGGATACCCTCCATATTCGGCAGAGCTCTTCTCTGTAGCATATCCCATGCATGCTCAATCGGGTTCAAGTCTGGCGACTGAGCAGGCCAGGGCAGGACATTGATGTTAGCTGCGGCGAGAGTCTGTCTTACAACTCTTGCGGTGTGCGGTCGTGCATTATCATGCATTAACTGAAATAAGGGACCGATTTGCACTTGTAGAGGAACGATGACGTCTGATACAATCGTCTCAGCATAAATTTGAGCGTTGAGGTTGCCTCTGATCCAAATCAACTCAGTTCTTCCGCCGATCCAAATACCCGCCCATACCATGATGGTTCCACCACTATAAGGATGGACTTCCTGGCAGGATTTTAATCGCTGTTGGCGTCCAGGGGTTCTCCAGTGTCGTATACGTCTTGTATCCGGTCTCATACCAAAACGAGACTCATCAGAAAAACACACGAAACGCCATTGTTCTTCTGCACAATTTCTGTGTTCAAGAGCCCATTGATATCGAATCCTACGATTGTGCATTGCTATAGGTGGTACCCGTAGCGGTCTTCGGGAATGAAGGTTCACTTCATGCAAGCGGTTTCTGACTGTTTGGTCGCTAATTAAGTTCCCTGAAGAGTGATGAAGCCTCACGGCTAACATCATGGCGGTTATTGTTGGAGCTCTTCGAGTTAAGATTTGAATGTATCGGTCTTGTCTCCGTGTGGTGCAGCGATACCGTCCTCCATGGCGCTCAGCCACGGTAGCAGTGCTTCGGTAACGTGTCCAAAGTCGACTGATAACACTCTGACTTGTATTCAGAGCTAAAGCCACAGTACGTTGCCGGGAACCAGCTTCTATCATTCCCACGGCTCTGAGCATTTCTTCCCTGCTTAAATGACGTCGCCGCTCCATAATAACGTTGGTTTTAATCAGTAGTAGGGAAACAGTAGCACTAATAATGTCTTCAATGCGTTGTATGTTTTTATAGGGAAAATATTGACAGCTGATTTTCATCTTTTACTCGAATTTGATTCACAGTTCCTGATTCAAATTATGAAATGCACCAAAAAGGATCCATATAAATTTATAAAATCATAAATTTATTACAAAGCCACATCTCAATCTCAAGAAATCCGCATAAAAATGCTTGATCCCTAGACACTTTTGATGTGTGTATTTACAATATAAGTAGGATTTGTTGATTGATTGTGATGCTGAGGACAATTTAAAGAAAAGACCTTTCGGGGTACGAGGCAAAGTTTCGCGTGATGTTGAGTAGAAACTAATGTTAATGTCGAACAGTATTTAATATTTATCGTCTCATACTCAAAATGTGTTTATTATAATAAATGAATAAATTATGTTATCATACAGTCACTGGAAATAATAAATCCTCGTTGAAAACAATTAAGTAAATTTTTAGGGTTCCATAGTCAATATGGAACCCTTATAGTTTCGCCATGTCCGTCTGCCAGTCTGTCAGTCTGTCCCCCCATCCACACTATATCTCAAAGACTCTTAGTACTACAAAGCTGTTATAATTTGGTATGAATATACAAATGACGACGAAATGCTAAAGTAAAATATTGAAAAAAAAATATTGTTAGCGTACGTCTAGTACACATTAAAGTAGGGTTTTCCCGCGATGTCCATTGTGTGGGATGTCATTGGATAGGTATTTAAAAAATATTGTGAGTTTTCTCAAACACTTTTTTGATTAAGGGAATATTTTTTTTAAATACTAAGCTTTGTAGTGAATTTTTTTGGCAGACTCAAGTGTGGCAACCTGGATTAGGTTGCCACACCTATACGGTTTGTGTTTGGGCATATGAAAAAATTCAAGGTAGTAGCATATACAACGAAAAATAAAAGGAAAACTATCAAAGCTAAGTATGCTTTACAAGTTATGAGTAATAGTCGACCAACTTATAAAATGTACTTGTTTGAAATATTATATTTTCCTAAACATAATGTATTGGACTGCAGGTCTCAAAACTGCAAATGTAACTTTGTTTTATTTTTACAATAAAAATCATCGTTCGGAGGCAGGTAGGTAGGGTTAATCAGTTTAGTAAGTTGACATATTTTGCTGGGCAACTGCGGAACCCTACATTGTGCGTGGTCCGACATGCACTTGACCAGTATTTTTGAACGGAATTCAATGATTTATTGACATCAAATAATAATACGGATATAACACGAGCGTCTGCCCCACACGGAGTGCTGTTTTAGCTAACCAAACACTTATGTTGAGTCTCGTGCAGTGATTGGCTTTGGATAAATCTGTGGCTGACAGAAGCACGAGAAGTGCGAGAGGTAGCTGCACGAGCACTGACCGGTCATCTCGTAGCCCGTACGGCCGGGTGGTCACGTGGTCAGTCTAAAGACGGCACTATTAAGCCCGCTTTTGACTATGAGATGTCATCATCATCATTCTCCTGCCCTTATCCCAATTTATTTGGTGTCTGCGCAACATGTCTTTTTCTTCCATACTTCTCTATTTCTCGTCATGTCAGTAGTCACCTCCTTCCAAGCCATATCATCCTTCACACAGTCCATCCATCGTTTCTTTGGTCATCCTCTACTCTTATACCCATCTACATTCATACTCAACATTTTCCTCACAACACTTTCTTCATTCCTTCGCATCACATGTCCATACCACGCCAATCGATTACCACACAACTTTTCATTCAACGGCGCCACTTTCAGACTTCCTCTTATGTACTCATTCCTTATTTTATCCATTCGCGTCTCACCACACATCCCCCTTAGCATTCTCATCTCAGCCACATGCAATTACCTTTCATTTATCCCTTTTGTGGCCCAAAATTCTGATCCATACACGACAGCAGGTCTAACCATGGTTTTATAAATCTTCCCCTTGAGTTTAAGGGGAATGCGGGAGTCGCATATTGGTCCCGTGACCTGCCGCCATTTCATCCATCCAGTGCTAATTCTATGCTTAACACTACGATCTATTTCGCCATCGCTTTGCACGAGTGAACCGAGATACCGAAAGTCGGAGCAAACTGGAAGAAGCACGCCATCTAGCGCAATGGCTCCAGAACTGGAGAGACCGCCGAAATCACAAAACATGTATTCAGTTTTGCTTCTGCTGATTTTCAGGCCAACATTCTCCAGCTTCTGTTGCCACTTCTCCAATCTGCTCTGGATCTCAGGCCCATCTTCACCGACAAGAACAATCTCGTCGGCAAACAGCATGCACCAGGGTGCCTCTTCTTGTATGTCCGACGTCAAAGCATCCATAATCAACAAGAAGAGTTAGGGCCTAAAGCCGACCCTTGGTGCAAGCCTACCGCCACACTGAACTCATCTGTGTTGCCAGCAGCTGACCGGACGTAGGTACAAGATTGACTGTACATAACTCGAATTAACTCTACATACTTCCCTGGTATACCTTTCTCTTTCAAAGCCCACCACATCACATCCCGAGGTAGCCTATCATACGCTTTCTCCAAATCGATGAACACCATGTGCAAGTTCTTGTGTGCACGTCTGTACTTCTCGCACAATTGGCGGAGTGCAAAAGTAGCGTCCGTTGTTCCTCGACCTGGCATAAACCCAAACTGATTTTGGGTCATCTCACTCTCCTCTCTTATTCTTTTCTCTATCACTTTCTCCCATTCTTTCATACTATGTGACATGAGCTTTATTCCCCGATAGTTGTTGCAGTCTTGCACATCACCTTTATTTTTGAAAATGGGCACTAGCGAACTATTGCACCACTCGTCTGGGATTGCTGGGTTATGAGATGTAATATATTTAATAATAATAATGTATAATGTGTTATGTATGTAATATATACATCATGAGCATGTAATATATGCATCATGTCATATTACATCTTGAGCTATATATTGCATCCTGCGTTTGAGATGTAATATATATTATAGCACAGTGTGAACTGTCACGTACAAAATGTATGACGAGCAATAAAATATTATTCTATTCACTATGATTACACTCTCAGCTCCAGATAAGTAAAAAGGTATTTAAAATACAATTTGCTATTTATAAGTAAGTATATGACTTTTCATATGAATAATAATGCTGTATAATTCACAAATGTTAATTCAACAATATTGTGAGGGTATAGTTAGTTGTGTGAGACCGCGCTAGTGTCAGCAATGAGTCGGCAAACTTTGTCAACTATACAGGTCAAATATTAACCCGCATTTAATCTATTCATTGCTCTTTACGTTTTATTTGTTGTCTAAACCCGCTGTTCGGGTTTTTGTCCCTCCAACCGATTTAAATTTGATGGAGTTTCGCAGATTAGCCTTTTTGCTCTCATCGAGCGGCACAACTTCAACTAACTTCGAATTGTTTAGAGTGGGCCTGAATAAAGTAAATGAGGGGAGCGGCTTTCTCTTATTTTTAGATTAAAATTTGATTCGTGTATACATATTTAATGTGCGCTATATAGCACTTGTGAGACTGCTTTAGAACTCAATCTAACGTTAGATGTAGCAGTACCTAATGATTACTTGATGATAACATACAGTTCGCCCACAGACTATCAAGCAAGCGGCGACCGAGCGGCGGGTGGCGGAGCGAGCTGTCATTTATATTTGGGTGCTACCCAATTAGCATGTCCGGTAATTGTGCAGTAGCCGTAAGTACCTATCCAATTTGAAATAATGATATCGCGTCGCACGGCGGCGTGCGGTGTGGCGGCGTCGCGTGAAGTCGCGTGCAGTCGCGCTGATCGCACGCTCGCTCCACTAACTACAATCACTGTCGACACGTTAATCATAGTGATTGCTTGCAGTCGTAGCCAGTTCTCTCACACCTACGCACACTAATAGTAAAACTTAGGTAAGTTGGAACTGTATTGACAAAGATTTCAAAGAACTTTGTAGCTATAGTCGTATTGTCCCTTCGTTCATCATCTCTCAACAAATCTAGTTAAGTAGTATATCGGTGACCGGTACAGACACCCCACATGCGGTGTACCCTACGTTTTTCCTCCTCCTCTGCTATTATTTTCTGATTAATTTAGTTGCGGGATCCAACACAGTTAAATCATTTCTCTAAGATTTTGTCGAGCTTCATTGTCTCAGCACTTTTCTTGATGTCGCCACTGTTGATTCTGGCTTATAGGAGTTACAGTGGTTTGGGAATAGTGTGGCGGGCTTGTTCCAATTAAAATAAATGCCGTGTACCGGTGACCCCTCGTAACTTGCCGACATGTGTATGACTCTAACAGTCCCGCCGCGTACAGCTCCGCACCGCACATCAGGATATACCAAGTTCCAAGTCTAAGGCTGCCTGTCCACTGAAGCGGTGCGAGGCTGCGTAGCGGAGAAACGGCGAAATATTAACCAATAGCATTGCAAACTTGAACATAGGGCAGATTTTATGCCATCCTATTGTTTAATATTTCACGGTTTGTCCGCTACGCAGCCTCGCTCCGCTTTAGCGGATAGGCAGCTTAACTGTCGTTTGGTTCATCTAAATACTGATTTGCAACAAATGCCATAGATATCATGATTGGGACGCGGTTGAGTGAATGTTGGAGTAGATTTACGAATTATTCATGTAGCCGAACATGTAAGGCACTGTGCGTCCAAACCACTCATGTCATATTATGTATACCAAGTATGAGTACTCCTTATTCATGAATTTAATAACTGTCGAGTCAGCGTACTACAACGTAGCTACAAAGAAAATCTATATAATAATACTTTGCTGCAACGCTGACAGATTCATCGGCATTCCGCGGCGCAGCTCATTTATTTATAAACTACTATTCACAAGATTTTTTTTTGTTAGTATTTATTTCACAACAGATGCAAACCAATTATTTATTCAGTTCACCAGTTAACATAATTATAAACATCACCTCGTCATCATTAGCGTCAACTAAACACTTAGGTATAGTTCGCGTGGCGTTAGTGAGCTGCAGTGACGTGGGGACGCGGCGCCGACACAACTTAGCGCTAACTAATTACTAGCATAATTAGTAAGTGGAACTAACTTAGTTACGTGTAAAGAAGGCCGACACCTCCCCCCCCCCCACCTCTCCCATACCGTCGCTTCGCTCAGATAACATTATAACTTGCAGTTATTGTCATTTTAGGTGCAATATTACCAGTCAACATGCATTAATAAAATAATAAGTCTAGCAATGCAATGTGTAGTTTGGTTTGTTTGTTTTGTGTATTTTTGTTTGATAATAAAATCCAAACTTTTTGCCCAACCACTAAACTTATCTTTACTAATATTATTATATTTTTTACTAATATTATAAAGCTGAAGAGTTTGTTTGTTTGAACGCTAAAAACTCAGGATCTACACTGGTTGGAATTGAAAAAATATATTTGTGTTGGATAGTCCATTTATTGAGGAAGGTTTTAGGCTGTTTAACATCACGCTATGACCAAAAGAATTGGAGCATAAATGAAAAATGAAAAAAGTTCTACAAAAACTCCCGCAACAGCATATGTCTACTTTTTGAGATCGACTCACTGTACCCATTTTTACTATTAATATGTTAGGTTAAATAGAATTATTTTTTGCGAAGCTTATTTAACCGATATGGTATTAATCTATATCTAAATAAATGTGTTTGTTAGATCGGAAATTTAATATAATATAATTTACTCTATAAAGTTTAAACAAATATCTTAGAAGATGTAAAAAATTCCGCGCGACAAAATAATTACGCGGTCCTCGCGTCCAATGTAGATACGTGGAGTTTCTGGCCTCCGGGAAATTCAAATGTAAAGTATTTATTGCACCATAATAATTACAAGGTGTTATTGTATATGGTTTTGTGAGCAGTGGTGGCCCAGTGGTGGCGGCCCCGACTTACAAAAAGTTGGTCGTGGGTACGAATCCAGGCAGGCCCATTACTTTGTGTAATTTATTTCATCACCACTGCTCTCAAAACGGTGAAGGAAAACATCGTGAGGAAACAGGCACAGATAAGAACGAAAAATTCGAAGATATGTGACATCTACCGCACTGGGCCCGCGTGGTGGATTATAGCCCATCCCACTCCTAGAGAGGAGGCCTGAGTTCCTGCAACGGGAACAATGTAGGCTGAGGCTATTTAACAATAAGAGTTTGGTAGGTACCTATAGTAATTCTCACTTTAATAATATAATCTACGGTAATCTAAACTAATATTATAGAGAGAAAAGATTAGATTTTTTGTTTGTTACGATTTACCTCAAAAATTACTCTGACGACTTTGAAAGTTCTTTCCACATTAGAAAGCTAATTTAAAAAATGTTACTATGTTGGATAGTCGATCTATCGAGGAAGGTTGTAAGCTATTATATTATTGTGACGCAGACGAAGTTGCGTGGGTCAGCTAGTTAGCTGATAAAGATTAACTCTCAAACTCATTTGTGCCTAAGTCGTTGATTTTTTTAAGTCGTTGTACCCATGTAATTTGAACCTAAATGTTTTATTTCACATTGGTCATGGGTACTTATGAAACGTCGACAAAACGTGCACGACTCGGGTTGGTCGTTTCCTATGGAGAAGAGCCGGCAAAGAACTCCAACGTTAAATGATTGGTTTCACTATATTTTGAATGTTCAGCATAAATACTTAGGTATGGGGGACAACCTAGGGCCCATAATAAGTCGAAGGGTACTAGGTACATATAGAAAAGTAAAAGAAGGTAAAAGTAAACAAGCATCTAGATTTTTTATATATTTTAGTATACATGACATACCTAAATAAACTCACGCCTTTCTCCACATAAATGACATAGTAAATGTGACTAATCATAAATGCTTCTGTTTGCTGATGACATTTTCATAATTGTGACGACTGATAAAAAACATAAATCAATTATTGATCATGAAGCGGACATAAATAATACAATAGACAATCTAATTAATTGGTTAAATAATAATAATTTATATATCAATCTTGATAAATCTGTATAAATTCAATTGAATCAATCTTATCAAAATCAATTTAATTTCAGTATGGGCATAACACAAATTACACAAAATGACACATACAAAGTTTTAGGAGTAGAAATTGATGAGCATTTAGACTGGAAAGCTCAGGTTGATAATGTTTGTAATAAAATAAATAAATTTGTGTACGCCCTCAGACAGATTAAAAAGGTAACAAATATAAAAACAGCTGTGATGTCATACCGTGCATATGTTGAGTCCTCGTTACGGTATGGATTAATTATGTGGGGAAATAGTACTGACCACAATAGAGCATTTGTCGCTCAAAAAAAATGTTTACGGGCCATATACGGGATTCCATCTGATGAATCATGTCGACCTGTATTTAAAAGGCTTGGTTTGCTACCATTACCTTCATTATATTTGTATGAAGCATGTATGTTTGTTAAGAAATATAAAGGATTATTTAAAACAGCAGAAATAAGTTCTCGAAGCCGCCGTGATCCGTACAGACTTGTATTAGATGAGCTCCCTAGGCTAGCAAAATATAACAAAAGCTGTCTCGCTATGTGTGTACGTGTTTATAATAAGTTACCTAATGAATTTAAAATATTAAATTGCAGATTATTTAAAATTAAATTGTATAGATGGCTGAATGAAAATAATTTCTATAGTATTAATGACTTTTTTGAATTTAAATTATAATGCTTGTAATTCTAAATATCGTTAATTCTCTAAGTTTGCATGCTTTAAATTTAAGCAAAACATGTATGATCTTATATTCTTTAATAACACCTATGTATACCATGTTTTATGCAAATAAATAAATTATCTTATCTTATCTTATCTTATCTTATCTTATCTTATCTTATCCATGGGGGTAGGCAGAAACCACAGAACGCCACCTGATACGACCACTTACTATTTAAAGAAAAAATAATGCATGATATTCACAATTTACTCCATTTTAAATGTTGAATGTTAACAGTCAAGTCAAAAAACATGTTAATTTATATTGCTCTTGCCTTACCGTATCGTACAGTCACACGCCGAGGGGCGCACGCTGTCGACTTACAACGACGGATATACAACGACTTGCGTTAATGAGTAAACGTAGCTCACGACCACCTGCCGCATACCGATCAGTAGTAGCAGTGCGGTGCGGCGTGGTGCGGTGCGGTGCGGTGCAGTGCGGTGCGGTACGGTGCGCTACGGTGCGGTCAGGTGCGGCCGCCCGCGCGCGATTCAGGTAATTGCGACAATTATCCGCAGTCACACGTCGCGCACCGATACAATGAGCTGCGAAACTTTCTCTTCACAGAACTTCACGCTACTCTGTAACTGTATTTTAACTTGTGACTAGCGTCATTACAATTGCAGAGTAGTTAATGGCACTGGTGACAACATTTGTGTCACTAGGTTAATTTTGCTTTTAATATATTTTTCTTCTTCTTACCATATTTATTTGTATAGATTTTTCTCAGTTTACGAAATCTGGAGTTGAGCGCGGTTGATGACATTAGCGAAATGTGTGTGTGCTAATACTCCTCTGAATAACCCTTCTGAGATTACAGATTGTGTTAATACTCCAGTGTTTCTATCAATATCCATATCAAGAAAGCGTGGCCGTCCTCGTCAAATCTGGCGTCGCATCATGTTGGCAGAAGCGGCGAGCATCAGATTGACGTGGAGTGAGGTGAAGCGTGTAACTCAAGACCAATCGAGATGGATGATATCCGTGGACGCCCTCGGCCCCATCTAGGGGACATAGGATATTAAGTCAGGTAAGTCAGTCTATCAATATCCACGTATAAATGTATAGATCGTTCAGTAACAAAGATTCACGTAAAGTAGAAGTGTACTTAATATTATTCGTTTCTCCTTACCTAACACCACCTCTCCGCCTCAAGAGTCAGGACTAGTTAAAGCCCATACTTGCCTTGGTAATAATAGTATGTGCAATTGCCCACTCCTGTTTCTGGTTTCAGATCTAAAATATCTTGGGGTCCATATTGACTGTAAGCTTAGCTGGCAACCTCATATTGAAGCCCTATGCACCCGGATCAGGAAACTTATCTATATATTTAAAGAGCTTAGGCTGATCCAGAGACTGCGCTAATGGTTTACCAAAGTCTCTGTGAATCCATTTTACTTATTGCATCCCCGCGTGGGGTGGAACATATAAAACTTCCTTAATTTTCGTAGAGCGAGCTCAAAGGGCAATTCTAAAAGTAATGCACTTCAAGCCTAGAGACTTTCCCACAAATGAACTCTATTCCATGGCCCATGTCCTGACAGTCAGACAGTTGTTTATACTCCGCGCTGTTCTGCGAAGACACTCCATGTTACCTTTGGATCCAAAAATCCTTTTGAGACGCAAAGGTACTCCTGTCTGTGATCCTGTAAGGTGCCGTTCCGCATTTGCTAGTCGTCAGTTTCTTGCCCTGAGCTCTCGTCTTTATAATAAAATAAATAAAGTGTTGTTTATCCGTACAAAATATGAGGTCAAAAATTTACTAACCAAGTGGTTGAAAGTGCTATCATATGATGAAACTGAAAATTTACTCAAAGTAATGTCTTGATTTTGGGGTAAAAAAAAAAATATGCTGTTTGCGCTTAATTACTTGTCTTTTGTTTTAACTAATAGATATTTTTTAATGTTTTTAATAGAAGTACTTGTACGACGATCATATTTAAACTGTTGTATGTCAATGAAATCTTGGGGAACTTCGGCTTCTAAGATACAGGCTTCTTGCCTAGTTTAGGAGTCAGATGTTTCGACTTTAACTATGACTGTTGTACAACTTAATCATAAGTCCCTTCTATATTCAACTATTTGGTTTTTGTGTACAAATAAACGTTTTTATTATTTTATATTTTATTTATTATTTATATTAATTGAGCAAGTTTACTGAGAACAACGCGATCCGTTAATCTCAAGTGATTATTAATTGAATGTGTGTTGTGAGTACACAGTGTTGTTAATTTGATTAATATTAATATAACGCCGCCAGCCGTCGCGCCACAGTAACTGTAGGACAACTCGCGCGGCACCGCACCACACACAGACAAAATTTGCGTGTAGCTTTAATTACTCACAAACTCTTAAGTAAACTATGCTGAGAAAGTGACGTTTCGTTGATTTACAAATGACTAAATCAAGTTGCTTCTGTGCGTGATCAGAGCGTGTAGTACCTGCCTGGCTGGATCAGGTCGCCCCGCTGAGCGGTGTAGTACCTACCTGGCTGGCTCAGGTCGCCCCGCTGAGCGGTGTTGTACCTGCCTGGCTGGCTCAGGTCGCCCCGCTGAGCGGTGTAGTACCTGCCTGGCTGGCTCAGGTCACCCCGCTGAGCGGTGTAGTGCCTGCCTGGCTGGGTCAGGTCGCCCCGCTGAGCGATGTGCCCGCTCCAGACGCTCGTCATGTTAATCGCCGCTAGTTAAACTAGCTCGCGAGTCTGGCGTGAACGACACGCACATATTACGTACACAGACACTTGTGACGCGTTCATCTCGCATTATATTGTATTCTTTCTCAAAGTAACCCAATTCTGTGAGGCGAGTGTTATGAAAGCTCCCTTTGAAGAGTTCCGAGCATGTTTAGTTAATAGTTACACTCGGATCTTCTGTTTTATTCGGTTTGTTTGTACCGTGCGGGACTCAGGGCCCCACGGCTCGTCTCACGTGAAAAACAAAGGCTCATGTTTTTATTTGAAGTCGATTGTTATCCCCAAGCGTGTTCCCGCGAGTGCCCCGCCGCGGCCCACGGGTGGCCCGCGGGCACACAATCTCTCGCTTTTGTAGCGCGATAAGCAACGCGGCGCGGGGTGCGAGGTGGTGCGGGGCGGGGGAAGTCAAGCAAGAAGGATGATTACACCCGATAGGGATACCCTTCAACTCGAAGGGATTGCCGCCCGGCGCCGAAGAATGCTTCAAAAGAAAATCCCGCTTTGATAACATTAAAAAATAGTTGTAGTTCTCGACGCTAACATTATTGTTTCTTTTGTACAACTGGGTTCGATTCCCGGTAGGCACGTGCAATTTCATGTCACTTTCGTGATAAAATAAATATCATTCATATAATTTAAAAAAAAAATATTCTCGTATTCCTCTCCACCATGCTTTTCATTATTTGCATACGAAGCTTAAGTTTGACACAATTGTTGGTGAGCATTGTTTGTTTTGTTCATAGCGCGCGTTATCACGAGGTGCAATCAAGTACATGTGGGTTACACGCAGTGGGCACGTCGTGGCGTATCGCGCGTATCGCCACTACGCGCACTACGCGCACTACACGGAGTACCGCGCGTCCCAGGGCGAAGGTAATTGTGTTAGCAGTAAGAAGTTGACGCGTTTACGTGTCGACTACTAACAGTTAGCGTATGTGCTCGGAGTGCAGGAGAACCGCTGTTATTGTATGCTTGTCCCTAGTTTAATTTAATGTGATTGTTGGTTTCAGAGGATTTCAAAAAGTGCCGATAAGGTTCTGACTTCTAACATGTTGGATATATCATTTTGGGGAGCTATACATTCAATGTACGTTGGTCTCATCATAATTGCATCATCATTACGGCTGATAGAGTGATAGTTTGTCTGCAGATCTCTCGGTAGTGTTCGACTACTGTAACGGCTCAACATCTAGTGCCTTTTGTTTTTGGAGGCGGGAAATTATCAAGTGACTCCTCCCGCTCTGCCCAGTGCGGTAAGAAGTGTTAGATTTCTACTGACTAAAAACCACTCATGTTCCTCCTTAGCCCTTTGTGTCGATTCCGCGGTATCTCTTTCGAATAACCCGCAGTGCCGACGGGAAAATCTAGTGCCTCGCATTAAAACAATTGTTCAGTACCTACCTAATGTCAGTATCCACCATTATCTGACCCCTCTTCTCATACCAGTTACCCTCTTCTTCTTTATACGAGGGGTCAGATAATGTTAGACACAGACTGTACGCTTCATCCCTTTTCACGAACAAACTTTGTTGACATTTTTTGAACAAACGTCACTTACCGCTGTATCAGTGGGAGAGCTCCAGTGTCATCTGTGCCCACGCGAGGCAGGATTACTTATAAGCATGCCCCATCATCGAGGCAAGAGCCAACGCCGGGGCTGGGGGTCGCACTTATAGATAAGTGACGTATTTACAACGATGTTCGTATTCAATCACACATGATTTTGATTAGTTGTCCTCCCTCCCCCCTCTCCCGTCCCTCTGTCACCCCACTCGCGAACCGGGCAACGTTTGAATAACAAAATTGTTTCGTTGCTCGCTGTAATTTCAATTGTCGTATTCATGGAGAAAAGTTGTCGCGTCACTCGCGAGGTGCATAAATATTCAGTGTCCTACCCCTCTCCCCCCCCCCCTCCTCCCCCAGCACACCTTGTGGCTGCACCCCGCACAGACACTCGCTGAGATTCGCGACGGGGATGTATTTTTTGTTTAGAGATTTGGATGTGGATTATCACAACAGAGGGGTCGCACAACAACATTAAATATATATAGAAAATTGTTATCTAAATTGATATTATTTCAATTATTTATGAACGAAACAAAATTAAATAATCAAGCGTTGATTGTGTAGCCGCCTAGCCGTTGCATGGAAATATAAATAGTGCACATCGGAAGTGCATCGATGAACGAACGGCTGATGAACTTCTCTCTCACACACACACACACAGACGCTGACGTCATCCGGTACTTCCGGGGCTCTCGGCGGCGCGCGTGTCATTGTTCGTTATAAAATTGGAAACGCAATAAAAACACTCGTATTTCACGAAATAAACTCATAATTCCGACTTTCATTCTGACATGGCCATTCAGCGGAGTGGCTACGCTCGTAGCTCGTAGCGCGGCTACGGCGTAGCGCGTGCCACGTAGCGGTGTCCGCTGCCGCCGGAAGCGGAAGTCGTTAGCCGCCGCCCGCCGCGACCTCTGCAGGCCGAATGTTAAATATTATCTGCGCGCCAAATGTTCAACTTCACATGAGCAGGGTACATATTATGTACGAGTCCTGCTTACTCTCATACATTTCTACTTCATCATTTCACAAGCTCGTCATCAATCAATATGGACACTAACTATAATTTAATTGGTAATTTACAAACAATTTGTTTACCTTGAGGGAGCTATCCGAGGCCACAACGAATGCTATAGAAGCTGCCCACTTCCACTCGTATTGTAACATTTTAGTAGGACATTCTATACATATATCTAAATTATATAAATAAAAAGAAAGATCCAGACTGACTCACTGATCCACACCTGGCCCCAACGCTTATACCTAGAAAGATGAATTTTTTGCGATGTTTCTTTTATAATGTATACAAGGAACAACGCAGGATTTTTAAAAATTAAACCCCACAAAGGGAAATTGGGGATGAAAATTTGTATGGAAAATCGACATTTTTGATATTTCCGACAATCGACATCCATGTGGCGATTATTTTATGTTGCCGTGCCTTAACCGGGTTTCATGTTGGAACTTAACATAATGTTACAACTTTTTAACAGATGGATGCATAAAATAAAATTAAGTTTGAGTTTAAGCTGCGGGCAAAAGCATGTAAATAAATAACGTAAAAAAATATTGTAATTAAGTGAGAGTGGTGAACATAACACGCAGTACAAAGTATTCGTAGAATTAGTACAACTCAAAGGAAGTGCTTACTTCCTTTACTATTTATAATTCAATCCCTATTTACTTTAACTAAATACTTTGTAAACATCTATTAATGTTTCTTTGAAATAAAGTTTCCTTCTCGAGATGATAAAAGAAATTGTAGGGATCAGGCAAAGCTAACGACAGTGAGGAGGCTTTTTACAACGTTGTGCTAATTAGAGAGATGTACACTAGGGCGGGCGGGAGGCTGCCGCTCGTATCGCGCTGTTTGAGCGGCGCATAGTACTGATAACAGGTAGATGGACGCGTTCTAGAAGTAACTGAAATGTGATTAGTACGAAATATCATTATGATAGTTAGAATGGAAGAAATATATTTTTGTATTACACTTCAAAGTGTCAAAGTTGACAATCGAGTCATCGTAGTCAAATGTACGGCTACTGATTTATCTTGTCCAGACCTTTTCACTTCAATGTAGTTGTGTCATTTATAATTTCGAAAGCAGTCCAAACTTATAAAGTAGTCGAGCTAGTTCGGTAGTATCGTGTACTCAGTTCAGATGTCGATATGAACGCCGCATCGCGTGACATCACTATAAGATAAACTCTTTGAGCATTCCTGCACAAAGTCGTAGCGGCGGCGGATCTAAGCCGAACGAAATTATATTAATTAGATCGGGAGCAGTTTCTCGCCCCCCCCCCCCCTCCTTCCTCCCTCCGTCCGGCGGTCGGCACTCGGCGCTCACCTTAATAAGATCCATTGAATACTCAATGAAGAGCCCCAACAACCCAACAGCGTCTACTGACACAATGAAGCCTCCGAACAGATTACAGCATCTCTTCAGCCGCTCGAGGGGAGAGGTCTTCAGGGTTGAGGGTCACAGGCGGGAGACCCATGGAGGTACGTCAAGGAAATGAAATGTTTCGCAGATCGACATTACGTCAATATTTGCCGTGCTTATTTTGAGTGTTTCATTGATAATCCGGTGTTACTAGAGATTTGAGGTGCCAGTAACAACCATCAGTTCACGTGACATACCACAGATATTACATTCATCATATTATTATATTTCATCTAATAACAGTGTTTTGTTTGTAATTTGCCGACACTGATGATCTCATTGCGACAGATTTGCAATAGCACTGAGCTGTACGCGTGCGTCGCTAGACGTGGATAGATTGCTCACAAGGACTCTTATTAGTTCTAATATTCTGTTGTGAGTGGAAATCAAAATGGTAAACAAAACAAAACTGCAAATTGATGCGTACATAATCTGTGTTGCACGACTCGTTATAATCGTAAACTGCGGTTGCCTACAGTACCTGTACAGACTTTGGTGCACCAATTTGTGAGTGGATAATCGGACCGGCCGGTCGTGAGGCAACGCCAGCCACGTGCCACAGGACAAGGTTCCCTCGAAGAGCCACAGGAGGCTAGCAGGTGAGTGACGCACTTTATGCTTGGAAGGTCTAAACGTCTCCCCGCCAGCAAGCACAGTTAGTCATTTAATAATCATCTAAAATACGTATCGAAAACTGCGCTCGCCCTCTAATGTACCATCATCGGCTTGGTATAGCAGTTACCTGAGCTAAATGATGTTAGGATTTACCAATAAGTGGAATATATAAAACCATGGCTGAGGCTTCCTACTTTAACTATCTCGCTGGTCTAATGGTCGTACGGGACAGTTGAGCTCATCATCAGAGTTAATCGAATCTTGGTTGAATTCCTCAAACAGGCAGTATTAGTTTTGCTTCTTAAATTCCTCACACAGATGGCTACTGGGGCCAAAATGGATCACCTAGGAATGATGATTTCATGTGCAGTGTGGGTCACCAGTCGCTCAAAGTTACACCGTCACAGTCTGCAGTGACGTCACTAGCCGATCGCGCACTTATCACGTGGGGTGCGCTGCAAGGAGAATGTATGTAAATGTGCGCCGCTTATCTACCGCGCCGCGCCGCTTCTCACTGCCACTGAATAGCAATGCGCGCGCCCTTGATTTATTTCGACCGACGCTATTGTTCTTTTGCAAATAATAAACTGATTTACAAAACGTTTTATGAATACTTGATTCAAGTTAGTACTGAAACTAAACGTTTGCTCATTTCACTTCATTGATGAAATGGTTACAATAATTAGTTATTGTTTTGACTTATCTCTCCATTTTCCTGCCAAATCCAGTTCATTTGGGGTTGGCGCAGCATGTATTCTTCTTCTATACTTATCTCTGCTTATCCTCTTCATCTCGTCAGTCTCACACCTCCTCTCTAGCCATAAATCTTTTATTTGGTATATGCCGTTTTCGTCATTCTCGCGCAACAACAACAAAATGTACATGCCAAGACAACCAATTAAACACAACTTTAAGTCACAGGTGCCATAACATATTTACAGACTTTATTTTATGTACTGGTACATATCTTACTTACTGTTTTAAGTTCTGAATTATATTGTTCGCCCTCAGTAAAGTTCTGTGGCCATAAAGTGTGCCACTACAAACTGAGTGTAGCGACGATAGAGTGTAGCAGTACAGCAGTACTGGTCTGTACGTCTTAACATTGTAAGTGAGCCAGCGCCGCGCGCCGGTTACGACCCAAACACACCGTTATCGTAGTAATTTCCTTCAATGTTCTTGTCAATCTCTTATTCACTTAACTACTTAATTCTTACTAAACTGTCGAAGCAAACTTTTCTTGTACATGGGTTGCCATGATCGTAACCAATGCCCTCGTCTTGTTCCTTCAATACAATTTCAGCGAATTATTTCACAAAGATACAGTAACAGCATCCTCATGAAAATGTTATTTAAGAGCCAAAACTTTCCTATTCCTGCACATTGAATGGGCACCTACACATTCAATGTGCATGATAGGTGCAAAGTGGCCGAGTCATACTAAAACATATAAACCAATACAGTTCTGGGGGCACGGCAGTGCCCCCGCCAAGTCGAGCAATAAAGCGGCACGGCCGCGCCGTACCACCCTTTTTCGAACCAATTCAGTCCATTTTCGACCTCCTATAACTTCGTTGTGGATCAAACTCAAACTCAAACTCAAAGCATTTATTTCAATTAAACCTTTATAGGCACTTTTGAATGTCAGAAGAACAATTCATAAAAACAAATCTACGAGTGCAATACGTCATTCCGAAAGCCACCACGCCGAATCACACGCCGCCGAATGCCAGCAACAACGAGCACCGCGAGCACGAAAGCACGCAACGACGCACACCGCTACAACGAATGCACGAGACCCCGAATCACGGAACAACGAATGCAATGCGCAACCGTCGCCCCGCAACCCGGAGCCCCGCGCACCCGCCGCCACGGCACACGCCGCCGCACGCCCCCGCACCCGCAGCACTCGCCGCCGCAAACATCCGGCGCCGCGCAACTCGACGCAGTAACCCCCGGAACGACGCATTGCACTCTAAAGCTACAGTCACAGACACAAGGCATAATAACTTGTGAAAGTACTGTAGTTGCCCATTCCCTAGCGTAGATCTCTATGGAGAAGAAAGGGCAAGAAACTCCATGGACACTCTTTTCAATCAGAATATTATTACAAAATCTTGGTACATTACATCATTCATGTTGAGATGGTATATTATGTGAGAACTATGTAGCAAGACGTGCAAGTTAAGAGCGTCCAGAGTAAAAACATATAATAAATAAATTAACCATGGCAACTAAGAGATGACCAGTCTCCACTGACAGCGCCCGTTCACGAACATGACGCCTGGATCAGCACCATTCAACTCAACCATTTTGAAGGGAATTTAATGATCCGACACATGCGCCACCATCAGCGAGACATTTAAGTGAGCATGACATACTCTCAGACACCAGGGCAACGTCACTAAAAAATAACTAAATGTAAAAAGTGGCTTTATAGTACATAGTACTCACACATGTACCATGCAATTATATAATATTAAGATATTGAATCTATACAATGCAAAGATATTCTTACAATCTTCTGCAGCCTCTACAATAACTTCTCATGATAGGTAATCAATGGTTGTGGAGCAGGCCCAGCATTAAGCCAAGCATTTTTATCATCAATTTAATCCCCTAACTTATAATATGCTTGCCTACACAATGTGTGGTTTATACAAGATTTTAATTGCGTCTCATTCAGTTGAACAATGTGGGGGAGTCTACTTTTGCTAGCCTAAATGCTGCGATCTTACACATATGTGAGAACAAAGTACAAAAAAATAAAAATACGTGCAAGTTAAGAGCGTCCAGTAACCGATACAATAGACAAATTAAAAAAATATATATATATCCATGGCAACTAAGAGATGACCAGTCTCTACTGACAGCGCCCGTTCACGAACATGACGCATGGATCAGCACCATTCAGCTCAACCATTTTGAAGGGAGCTAAATGATCCGACACACGCGCCACTATCAGCGAGACATTTGAGTGAGCATGACATTCTCTCAGCAACTAGGACAAAGTCACAAATAAAAAAAAAAAAAATAACTAAATGTAAAAAGTGGCTTTATAGTAGTACATAGTACTCACACATGTGCTATGCAATTATATAATATTAAGATATTTTAACAATCTTCTGCAGCTTCCACAATAACTTCACATGATAATCGATTTATTTGCCCCTATGGTTGTGGAGCAGGACCAGCATTGAGCCAAGCATTTTTATCATCAATGTAATCCCCTAACTTATAGTATGCTTGCCTACATTGTGTGCGTTTTATACAAGATTTAAATTTGGGCTCCTTCAGTTGAAGAATGTGAGGGGGTATTTTATTGTAACATTTTAAACAGTACCCCATGAAAGATGAGTCTACTTTAGCTAGCCTGAAACCTGGCTGAACTAATTCGTCCCTATTTCTGGTATTATAGTGGTGTCTATCACCTCTTTTGCTAAATAAATGCAGATTTTTTCTAACGTACATGATGTTTTCATAGATGTATTGACAAGGTACTGTCATGATGTTAATTTCCTTAAACAGCTCTCTCAGAGAATCGCGTCTTCGTAGACCATATATGGCTCTAATGGCTCTTTTCTGCAGAATAAATATAGATTCGATGTCTGCAGCCCGTCCCCATAGTAAAATACCGTATGACATAACACTATGAAAATAGCTAAAATAGACTAGTCGCGCGGTATCTATGTCAGTAAATTGACGGATTTTCCTAACAGCATATGCTGCTGAACTCAGCCGGCCTGCAAGAGATGTTAAATGCGGACCCCACTGTAGTCTTGAGTCAATCGTTATCCCCAAGAAAACAGTTTCATCGACAAATTCTAGTTTCTCTTGATTCAAGATTATGTCACAATCAGTACTTTTGACATTTGGTAGAGCAAATCTTATGCATTTCGTTTTTTTCCCATTTAATACTAAATTATTAACTGTGAACCAATTATGAACCTGCAGTAGGGCGTTATTTACGTCATCAAGATTTGTGGCACGTCTGTTCACCTTAAATATTAAAGAAGTATCGTCGGCAAACAATACCATTTCAGGTTGGTTTTTAAATAAATGGGGTAGATCATTAATATAGACTAAAAAGAGAAAGGGACCTAATATCGAACCTTGTGGCACACCCATACTTACTTTTAAGCCTTTTGAATTGACACCATTTATTTGTACTTGCTGATGTCTATCGTTTAAATACGATTTCATTAAACTGAGCGCAAGTTTCCCTAAGCCGTAATGTTCAAGCTTTATGAGAAGGGTTTCGTGGTTGACACAATCAAATGCTTTCGAGAGGTCACAGAAGATCCCTATGGCATCTTGTGACTCTTCCCACGCAGTAAATATATGTTTTAATAAGGTGACACCGGCGTCAGTTGTACAACGTCCTTTGGTGAAACCATACTGTTTCTCATGTAAGATTTTATTGGTGTTAAAGTGGATGAGCATTTGATTAAGCATTACCTTTTCAAACACCTTGCTAAAAACGGGCAAAACGGATAAAACTAGAAGCCGGCCAATGCGATGGCCATTAGCTATTACAGTAACATTGGCGAATGCGGTGCGATGGCCAATTAAATCAATCTATTTATTTAAATTTTTTAAATGAATATAAAAAAAATAAGATTTTTAAGTAGGGACTGAATATATTAACTGACTTGGTATTACATGGATCTCACTACTTTTTACGGTAAAAGAACTGAGTTACGCGACTTGGCTTTTTTGCAAGTTTTGTTTTAGTGGGATAATTTTTTAATTATTTATTACGGGATTCTGACAAACGTTATTATTTCCTGTAGTATGTGTACTTTGGCAATTATAATCGTTACTGCTTCACCAAAACATAATGCTGTGGCGTAACCTGAATTGCTGAATTGTTTTTACTGTTACGTCGGGCATCTAGAATCTACACCAACAACTGCGCAGTACCGACAAGAGTCGAGTAAATTCTTTTAGGTACCTATTTCCATTTTGTAGGTAGTTAGTCCGCGCTCGGCGTCGGCGGTACTTGCCATTTTAATTTCGCCCGTATGCCGACGGCGTAAAGTAACTTCTTCTTTGTTGGTAATTTTATCTTTAAGTTAATTTTTTTGGTAATGTTTTTGTGGACGCTTTATGGAATAATAGGGAATTTTCTCGAATACCTTTTGTGTTGTCGGGGTATAAAACTCGGCAGTGCGGGCGGCGGTGAACTAACCAGCGCCGGTTATTTGAATAGAATAAAGCGTGGCGCGTGACCGGCATGCGAGGTGCTGCTGTCCCCTTTACCACGCACTGCAGGTAGCGAGTCAGCGCGGGGCTGCAGCCAGGGGTAAGGGACGAGGGGTTTATGTAGATTGCAGATCAAATCAGTGTGTGTGTACTGTCTTGTTTCATTCTGAGAGTAAGAGTATATGAAAATTACTACTAATGTACTTCTGTTTACAGTCTATTGTTATTTTCTTCCCAAATGAATTGGGATCAGCGCAAGAGTATGATAATGGTGACTTCTCTTTATTGTAAAAAATATATATTTATGTTTAGACCAGCAATAAGATGTAAAGTAAGATATACCAATCTTCATCTAGTCTAGTATTCTACAAGTATTTATAAGAAAATGCTTACTTCTGAATATTACGTTTTGACCCGAAACAAGACGCTTAGCAATCACAATCGTTCATGTTCTCGCACCCATCAGACTTGGACGTATCTCACAAAAACTAATTATCATAATGTACCAACATCAAACATCATCACACTTGATACTTTACAAGAAGTATTCCTCTCAAAGTCAGAGACCATGTCGGACCGCCTCGAAGCGAACTAATAGCATCCCATTCGCTCATACAATATGTATGTGACCGAGACCGATAGCATGTGTGGACTAATGACTTACATGACCCAGAGCTTGATACACCAAGTGCACTATCGACGTCGTTTATTATGTATCGCTAATAATAACTTTTTACTTGTGAAAAAATAAACCTTGTGTGTCAGTACTATCACAATACTGTCACATCACTAAATATAAACAAAGTCGCTTCCCGCTGTCTGTCCCTACGTATCCTTAGATCTTTTTAGTAGATTCAAGAGGAAGGTTATAAATAATACATGCATCATATTGTAAAGAAACACAGATAAATTTAGAGGTTTCGAATGTGATTTTAGCGCTTAAATTGCAAACGCTGGCTGAACCCCACCAACAAAATAATGTACTACAGGATTGTACATCTTAAAAAGGTCAACAAAAAAGACCACGTCAAGTCAAGTCTACCTCTAAAGGATAACTCACAATAACCATTATTTACCCTTTACATTTTTTACCCTTTACATTTTACGGGAAAAAAGGCTTATTTACAAAGTGATTTTAAACAATACAGCATTAATCCTTATCCAATAAAGTACCTTAAATACATTGTCCATTTAATGAAGATCAATATGGCCCTTTACAGCATGTAGTTTATATGAATATTTCTGAAGATATTACAGATTTAAAATGCAGGGACATAGCGGTCTAGCGAACTCGCTCTTTATGATTAGCAGCGATCGACGCGTTTAACGAAGCTCTCTAGCGAGGAAAATAATAATTAATAAAAACATGGTTTTCGGCGCCACAACTTGCGTTACGATAAACTAAAAAATATATATTAGAAATTGTATAATTTTTGGTATTTCTTCTATTAAGACGTAGTTATTTTGTAGTTATAAAATAAATATAAATCGCAGGGTCAAACTTTCAACGTTGCGGGCTTAGATGGGCGTTGAGTGTTTTTCTCATGGTTCACAATTGTAAATGTCGCTGTTTCAATAGTAACCTCTAAACAAAACCCGATTGTATTGTCTAATGATAAAAAAACTATAAACGTCGTTAATAAGGACATTCTGTAGTAGGTAGCTATATTTAGGTATCAGCATTGCACATTTACAATTTTGCAACCGTGCGAAGCCGGGGCGGGTCGCTAGTATTTATAAGTAAACTTGGCTATTACTTCGTTGTAACCACTTGAGCAGGTAAACATGGCTCGTGCAGATAGGGCCACGAGCTACGACACCGCTACGAGACCGCTACGCCGCGCTACGGGGCGCTACGCAGCTACGGAGCAACGCGTAGCGAATATTAAAGGGGTTTAGACGGTGCAGCAGCAGAGGGCGCGTGTAATTAATGCGTCTAAATGAGCCCCTCCCCCTCTCCTACCGCCACCTTCCGCTACCCTGCCGACTGATGAATATTTAGATTTATTGACACCCACACATACAGATTGGACGAGAATTAATACGGGAGAAATGTACTCTTTGAATAAATTACCTGTTTTTATCTTAATTCTGTAACACGCGAGCGCCCGGCCGTGCGTGTGCCCAATTATGTTACGACGGAGGAAAGCCTACCCAACATCTATCCAATTACGCTTGATTGTTTTTTTTTCGTCGCTGTTGATCAAATTTATGAAAGATCGGCTCTTGGTAATTTTGTTTTCTACTTTTTGAAATCAGTTGTTTAAAATTTGAATTATTAAAATTAGTTGTATCAAATTACTGGTACTTTAACGCGTTATGTCGTTTATAAATTGAAATCAAATATTACATTGCAGAATCGCCATGTTTTTTTAAATATTTTTTCTCTTACACTTAACTGTTCCAACCCTATCTGGTTTTATTTTTTAGTGTCCAGATATGCTTTGTGAGGTATAGAATCCCGAGTGACGGAACATCCCACTGTCGAGACTAGCTACCAACCAACACGCAACGTATGAACGTTGGGTCACATCTCCGATGTTCAACAAACGTATTTGTAGAAAGAATTCTGAAATTCATGGACACGACCCTCGATCTGAGACAAGTTTCTTCTTAACACTGAAATAAATAGCTTCAGCAGGCTTCGAGTAAAATACGAATTAAAGTTAATACTAGTAACTCACCATGATTTAACCCTTAGCGTACACACATAGATTTTTATTTAAAAACTTCTATTGATATTTCATCAGGGCCCAGGGCCATTCCATCTCCATACTTTGAACTGCCTTCCTCATTTCTAACATACTATTTTTTTTGTACTTGAGACTTTTAAGTACACCGCTTCATTCATTAGCTTTTCAAAATTAACATTCCATCTCCCATTTACTTCACCTTCTTTAGACAAAACTTTATCAGCGCCGCTTTTCATTCACCGCAACTGTTTTTCACCTCTTCACTCTGAAATTCAATCTGAATTACTATCTAATATTCCTTTCACTTTCGATTCTCTAGCTACTCTTCTGCAATCCGCCATCTTTTCCAACATTTATATATCCTTGCACATTCTGGTTTAGGTGAGGGCTGTTATTTGTAGACGAGGCTCTGACTTTTACCTCCATTATGACCAATCAGTGTTATGAGACTAAGTCTTCGCCTACCAGCACTCCCCACTGCTTGACTGGGGTCTACACACACTAGTACACATTAATATTAGTATCTAAGTATAAGAAATGGTTGGAGGCTACTGAGTGTGGTCACTGTCGCTCATTTATTAGCGCGAGTACTTAGGAAAGGATGCACCAAGTTTAGATTAATATTATTAAATATACAATCCCTTACGGCCTCACTCACAAATTTGAGTTTTGAATGAGTTCCGCTTTGGAGATAAACAAATTAGACGGCAACGTCCGCGAGGACCTACGCTCACCGCGCTCGCTCCGCTCATACCGTTTGTACCGGCCGCAGCGCTCATATCGCTCATATCGCTCGCTTGGCTAATTTATTGTGTGCGCTTTGTGCAGCGCACTCCGCTTTTAAATTCATTTACCGAGTGGAACATCGCGACGTTATCATTTCACAAATAATTCATTCGTATGTACACGTTATGTGTGAGCCCGGGCGCCACGCGTCGGTCGAACCGAATTACATGTTACTGAATCACAGCGGAACATATTTCAGAATAAGATTTATTAAAAGTACTAGCAGCGATCAAAAACGCGCAATGGTTATAACGCAAGCTCAGAAAATGTTGACGAAGAGTAAAATTCTTTGTTTGGTAGAACAGAAGCTCCAACTGTATTATAATAGTTAATCATGATTTCTATCGTAACTTCATCCTGCCGCCTGGATTCTTAAGAGGGAACTCCGAATGGGACGGTAATCTTTTTTTTATTTTTTTTATGATTTACATAATTCCTATCATTACATGATACATAGACAGTATTTTTACAAGCTTTTTTTACTTGCAACGCTTATTTGATTAGATAGTCCCCAACAGATTGACCTGTATTTTGCATAAGTACACGTTAAGTTAAGATACCAATGCATGGTCAGCTAAGTGACGTCTTCCTAAACGCAGTTTGTATGACTCTCACAGATGGTAGCCAAGATCTTTTTTATGCACCCCCATCATTTGGGTATCAATTAAATGAGTTTGCTGAGTAGACGACGAAATGAAAAATGACGACAAACCAACATCTAAAATCCCTTTATTTCGTCGAGAAACGTTCATAAGTTCTCAATCTCTGTGGCGATTCAAAGAGTCGATGATCTACCAATTGTTTTACTTGCTGTTAAAAGCGTCTGCATACAAACAAACAACACAGTTTCAAAAAACAATCAGTATGTCAGTGACCCAGGCGCCAGGTTACTACTAACAACTATCTACGTTCGTACCAAACAAGGAACAGATATCGAAACGACGACGGTCGTAATTAAATGCCATTGGTTAACAGATAGAGAGTAATGGCAGTCGACATGTAGGAGAATCAATAAGTGAAGGAATTTATATCTACAAGCGGCGATTGGTTCCCGCCGACGAACTGGGACAAATGCGCTTCGAGAACACACTCATTAGTTTCACTAGCATTGCTTGTGGTCTACAGAATTCAATGATGTATGCGTGTACGTGTGCGTGCGACCACTGACTGCACGAAGTAGCGTCTGGTCGTGTCGCTGTCGCTGACGGTGTCATAAACAATGCTCAAACATAATGTGTAAAGAATACATTAAGGTTCGCTAGGAGCACAGGCGGCAGGGCGACGGAGGGGTAACGAGACAGGGGCAGTTGTTGGGTTGAGTGGGAGGTGTTTCTCTAATGAGCTGGCACGCGATCAGCTGTCACCTGTAAGCAGCTGGTAGAACAGCACACAGTAGTGTTGTTTGTCGCAAGCAATGGCCCAGACCTGCTTCTTGGAAGCATTGTCTTCAAACCATGACTTAGCACGCAACACGCTACTAGTCGTGATACATCGAACTTAAACAGGCCATAAACGATAACTTGGACGACAGTCTTAAATGTGCTTGCAAAACCGAGTTATGTAGAGAATACATACGCAACTGTAAATCTATCGTTTAGCTCATTTGCAAGCATAGCGACCTTATGACTAGTTTTTAAAAAACCTTAGAGAATGGGTTGAAGTTAGTTGTTAAAAATAATTGTTTGAGCAAATAATGAGCGTTATCATTGTATTCCAATATTATGTAAGAATAATAATGCTAAACCCAATAGATAACAGAATTTAACCAAGTCATGTTCACAATCACTTTATCAAAGAATCTAAATCACATTGTCATCAATCAGTGAACCAGTGTTTAAAGCCAATTAATTAGTTTTCAATCGCATATCAGACGATCACTGACAGAGAAGTGCAAGTAAGCGTGTCTCCCAGCGAACACTTTCGACTTGTTCCGATGACTCACCTTACAACACACAAAAGTTTAATAACAATATCGTTTTAGAAACAACCTAATTGAGTGGGTTTTGTTTGATCCCAATGTCGTGTACCTACCGAAAGGAATATTATGAAGGTAACGTTTATTTTAAGGTTCCTGGAACCTGGAACAGATTATACCCTGAGCATCATTTGTACCCTTTGTTCACAAAATCAAGAAATGAATTAAATGAATGAACGAAATAAATTATAAGCTTATTTGTTCAAGTTTTAACCGTTACAAATAGTAATAACACCTTATCACCCACGAAAAGAAATACACCATTATATTTGTATCCATAAATGCCACGGTTTAGGTATTGCGATGTCTCTGGTACAATAATTTAAATATTAATCTTGAGATAATGATAACATCAAGGATGGATGGATTTAATAAAATGACGGTAATCTCGGGATCTGTCTGATAGCGAGTGATAAGGCGTTGGTAAGATGAGCCCGCGCACGTTGTCCACTCACCGTGCATCGAGGCGCACTCGCGTGTGTTCGGCCGGAAGATCAGCCATACTGAACTCTAAGAGGATTTACTGGATACCATTATTATCATCTACACATTATTACAGTTCTGCCGGATAAACAGGGTGTAAATTAACCCTTCACACATACGTCAACCAAGCATTCTGTGCATCAAACTAAATACCCCTACGCAAAAAGTTTGGGAACTTTTTTTTTTGAGGCAAAAATCACCTTTTACGGTAAAACTCAATGTAGCACTATTAAAAGATTGTGCTAGTGGGTAATTTAAATAATAAACGGGTCATGGAAATAATTTAAGTAAAGTTTTAACCTGAAAAACTAGTATTTACAAAAACAGCAGGCTGTGCAAAATTCGGACCTTTGACCCCCAATATCTCCGTAACTAGGGAGTTCCCCCGTATGGTCTAGAACCAAAAAATTATTGCAGTGGTGGGAAGAACAAGTGCCCTTCATTTGCGTTAACTGTACTTTTACACCCTTAATTACTACTGCATCATCACAAACCCGTCTCAAACTTTGTATCTTTATACCTTTTCAGGAGACATAATAATGTGTCGAGCGATACGATCACACGGCACAGCTGCCGCACTGACACGTGTGTTGTCACTCATCTACAAACTCTCTACATGGACACCCGACACGCTATCAGCTGATTGTTGCTGATTGTTGCTCTCGAGAACTGACTGACGGATCACAAGATCATATCGGCACAGATAAAGTTTAAAGGTTTCCGGAAAACATTGAAACGTTAACTGTTTTAAAGAAAAGGAAAATTAATTAACTTTGAAAAAGGCCGCATCACCAAGGTGTAACGTGGAGATTTGATAGTCACTTGCTCCATGTACAATTCTAGTTACCAGCTGCATCTGGTGATAATAGAAGCTGACCTCGTCATAGTTAAGAAACGCGATGGAACAATAATTTAATCAATGTGTTTATTTCTAAACACATTCAAATTAAAATCTAAAATGATTTAGAAAATAGTATTATTATTGGCAGATACTACGAGTATGATATTAACTTTGTCAGCACTCAATCAGAATAATTAAAAAAATATAGTAAACAATGTTTTTTGTGTTATGGAGAAGACATTAATTTGTCAAAATACTGGCTGCTTACTTAGGCTCACAATGTGGTGGTTGTCTGAACGTGGCGGTGCTGCTGTATTACATAACAGCACCGCCACCAGAGGGTGCCCACACGAGCACCCCCCGTCCGCCGCAACAGCGGGGAAGCTCGTGTTGTCCACCCTCAATATTTATTTTACTCAACGAGCTATTCCACGAGGACAAAGCATTCGGACTTTCATGGTGTTCCCCAAACAGTTCATAAGATCCTTGCAAGAGCAAGCTGAAGGTTCATCATCATCAGCCATAAGACGTCCACTGCTGGACAAAGGCCTCCTGAAGCTGAAGGATATGCCTACTTAGTTCAATTGATGCAATAAATCATTGATACGAGTACTTATTGGATTAAATTGATTAAGTTAAATACGTTCTTTAGATATGACAATAAGCATCGATCCATTCAGTGAGTAAAGTGTAAATGCGTGTATTTTGAACTGCTAGTCGTGTGAACTACCACCACTTATCAGAAACGTGGTGGCAATGAAAGTACCCACAAACTGACGCAATATCGCCTATCACTCTACGATATTAGATTGTATCACTTGGATAAAGCTAGGGTTGGCCGGTTGTTGCTTGGTTCGGAACTCGATGCCTAAAAAACAATAGACAAGTTAAGTTTTAAGTGTTTTTTATCATGATTGTGTTTGTTTGGGTCTGGTGAATGTTTGAACAAGAAAGTCTTCAGGTGTGGTCATAATATTAAAACTGTGTGGTTGATTCATATAGTTACTGTACCCAATATGCAAGGTTTTTGTTTTACCTGTTGAAAGGATTCAATCCAATGTAGTACCTATCATAGTTTTCGTACGTTGTGAAGTGTGCGTTGTGTGTGTGTGTGTGTGTGTTGGCAGCCCTCGCTTGCCCCGGTGCACGCCGCGCCCGCGCTGCTATCAGCCGCTCATGACGCGGGCGTGGCCCTGGCAGAAGATAAGCCGCCATCACGCGACTATCAGCCGACACCCCTGATGATGACATTCGCCACTAATCAGTTCCGAAACGACACAACAATATAATCTTTGACAAAATTGTTTTCATTATCATCGGTCTACCAGTTTTCTACTGGAGGTCAACACAAGTGCGAGTGTGGCGCCCAGCAGGGCTATTGCGTATCTTTTAAATGACAGTGGCTAACCTATAGTGCCTTTTAATTACTGTCAAATGGTTCCATTTTGTACTAAACCATAACCAATTTGACAGTTAATCCATAGACAATATGATAGCCACTGTGATTTAAAAGATACGCAATAGCCCTGCTGATCACACTATGTTACCTGCTGGATATTCTACAAGCTCTTTTTCAGAACTTTCCCAACAATTAAACTAAGGGAAGGAAAGTTCTGAAAAGGCAATTCCCATCCCATCTTTTCTTTTAGCAATCTAGTGCGACAGTAGGCCAATCATTTGAGATACAGTTCAACTCATCCCACCATCTGATGGACCTGCCGATTTTTGCCCATTGTTCCTCCGACAAGCGGCACATGTGATGAGCTCTTTAAGGCGCAGGCCACACATAAATGGCGTCGGAAGCAGACATGGCGCGGGCGGCTTCCTATTCCATTAAAATTTTACATAGACTGCAAGTACATAGACATAAAGCGCAATTTAGAATACGCGGGCGCCAAAATGGCGCGTCATATCCACGCCCGAGTCATATTGCGCTTTATTTCGGGGATTATATTTCTTGTCACCAAAATTTATATTTGTCACCAAGTTGTGTCACCTAAAAAATAGATCTACCGCCACGAAATATTTTCGTTCTCAGATAAACAAAAGTGTTCCCAGAAATGAATGTTAATATATGTGTAACATAAGAGATGGATTACCAACAAAACGGTAGCGCATTAGATGAATATAAACTTCGTTCTTAATTATAATAATACTTTTATTACATAAATAATAGTTTTGGGCCCAGAATGGTAGATCTGTCACCAAATAAAACCCTAACCCTAGACGGTCGACGTCAGGGGCACCCCGAGGTTCGGTTAGTTGGGTTCCTTTAAACCCTGCAGACAGAAATAGGACAGAATTAGGAGTTTATTTATTTTTGGAACTTTATGAAATTTTCTGGTGACATAATATATTATTATGATATTATTGGTGATCTCTTTAAACTAGTTTGCTTAAATACTTATTAGGACAAAACTATTATAATACATACAAAAACATTTATCTCTCTTACCCCTAATTATGTCTTACCTCTAGACAATTATTATTAAGTATGACTAACTACAATGTAAACAAAATAAGCAAAATAAGCGTGTACTGTGTCAACTTGTATGTGTGTGTACAACTTAAAAAAAGATGTCACTATTTTATGTTTGCCTACCCCTAGTTTAAGTTATAGGTACTACACTTTGCTTTGCTTTTTGCTATTATTTGTTAAACCACTTATTTGTTGTAGTGAAATGCTAAGTAGTTTTGTTACACGTTTGCTACAGATGTACAATTACAGAACGAGGAAAACTGCTCCACCGTAATACAGTCTATACTAGTACGGGGAACAGAGTGAATCAGTTTCTGTGCTAACATCCTTAATGATTAGGTAATAACACGTAAGTACTTAACGAACAAAACTGTAACATCTATTTGCTACTAGACCCTATATCTCCATGATTTTAGGTGATTTATTGTGGAATTGATTTTATATTGTTTGGTGACTACATTTTGGTGACAAATCTACTATTTTGGGGACAAACCCTATTACTTAAGGAACACAATACTAATTAAATTGACGATAGCTTAAATGATACCCCTTTATTTCTATGAGGCTACTGTTCGCCTCGCCCGTGCTGCGCCACCGCCAAACGCCATACGTATATGACCCGCGACTGAGGCATTCTCGGCACCTCGGCCATCTTCTTAATCGTGTCTTGCCTCGAAAGAGACTATCTGGTCGACATATAATATGTATTCATAGACGTTTTCAATAACTACACCCCACATTTCTATGTTAAGCTCTATGCTGTTTATCATCAGCTCTGTCTTAGTCATACTCTTTGAAAGCCCAACTTAGAGATTGGAATGGCTCAGTTGATGAATCATTAGGTATAGGGTTCAGACCTCAGTTGCTGAGGAAAAAAAAGGACAATTTCGTCGGTGAAGCGAAGATTAGACAATCTCTTTCTGCCGACGACAATACCTTTAAACGTACTAGTTTGGGTTTATTGATTAAAACTTGTTTACAAAAAAAATTGACCGATATGAACACTGCCTTCCGTCTCCATCGTTAGACCTTCGATGACAGTCATACTCCGACTACACTAACAAACAGTTCATTTCTACAAAATTACAATAAAACAAATAAATCTTTATTCTCATTTTATTCAGAAATTCCAAGTTTATTAACATTAGTTTTTTTATAATATAAATTCATTGCTAGCGTAATATCTAAACAACCTGCTTACAATTCCAGTCTTCGGGCCAACAGCGAACTCCGGCGCGCGGTCCCGCCCCCTTCCGTCCCGCTACGTCCCGCTACGTCCCGCCGGGCGGAGCGGGACAGAGCGGGACGGAGGGGGGCGGGGCGCGCGCGCTGCCAGTCAGGCGAACCGCGCTTCCACCATAGAGTATCAAGTACACATAGTCTAACGTAATGTACAATACAAGGATCACCTCTGGTTGCACTGCTTATTGCTTTCTGAGAGACTCACACTCGCCACATAAACTCCGAATATCAAAATATTACATCGTCGTAACAAAGTAGAGACAAGAGAGTCGTTGTAGAGATTAAATTTATATATCAATTACTTTAGTAATAATATTTAATATATAATTTACAACGTTCTAATCAAGTCGCGAACTACCTATGTGTTACACTATGTACATCGCCCGGACAGCGGACGCACCGACTCACTTTTAGCCTACGAGCTCACTGTTCTATACGCAATCAAAAATTATTAACAATAGTTATTTTATTTCACCTGTTTTGTAATTCGTTCAGTTTGCCATTGTGAAGGTAACTAACATTTATAATAACGCTGTGTCGCATACAAGTAAACATTTGGCACTACGCGTGAGACTGTCGCTTGACGCCATGACGTCACAGCGTGGTACTGCGACGTGACGAGTCTCGTAAGAGGATATACAAACGCAAGAAAGGAGGTTAACCGAACAACACTCCCAAATACTGTGAAACCCTCAGAGTGAGAGCAGAGCGCAAACAAACCGACGCATCGAGGACAGACCATGGACGGATCACACTTAACATACCACACGTAAAGAACGCTCACAGATGTTACAGCTCAAATACAAAACTACTTTTAGCAACAGTTTCAAACTAAACAAACATAACAAAACATGCGTAGAAGGTTCACTTCACGCAATACTCCAAAATGACTTCCACACCTAATACCAATTGTATCATGACAGATTTCAAATAGGCAACTGCATAATGTACGTGCGCTAAATAGTTTTTTTTTTTCAAGTGTTTCAAGTATTGCACGAAGTGCCTGCTCTTGGCGCGGTCTACGGCAAGTTGGAGTAGAGATGCGAGTGGTGCGGGGGCTGGTGCGGCGGGTGCGGGGGGGGCGCGCGGTACGCGGACGCGAGCCGCGGGTCCAGGTTGCCGTACTCCTTGCCGGAGCGCGGCCGCAGCGTGCTCGTCGTCTGCCGCATCACCCTGCGCACAGACACATCGTTACAGCACCACAACTAATGAATCACTGATAGTGCAGACTACGACGCGTTTGACATCTTACCTCATAGTGACAGGCGTGTCGGTGGACGAATGTGAAGAGCAGATGGAAAGCGTCTCGATGTAGTCCGACATGTCCGATGTGCCGCTCGACGTGCTGTGAGTGTCCATCACACCTGCGGACAACAAAGTGACTTAGAACTTGTAGTAAACTAGAAGCACTGAGGGATCAAAGATACGAGCAACGCACACATAGTTTTAAAAATTAGTACTGGGAATGCCACTGGCAGCACTTCTGTGCTAAGACCTACTAATATTATAAATGCGAAAGTTTGTGAGTATGGATGGATGTTTGTTACTCATTCACGCAAAACACTACTGAACGGATGTGGAAGAAATTTTGAACACAGATAGTTTATAACCTGGATTAACACATACGATACTTTTTATCCCGGTAGTATGATCCCGTGGGACCATTATCGAACTACACGCGGGCGGAGCCGCTGTCACAAGTTAGTGTCATTAAAAGTTGAAAATGAATTCGTGAGCAGTACCTCTGAGCGGCTTGGCAGACAGCACTGGCACCTCAGCTTCCGCGGACGAGGACTTGGCCGGCACGCGCTCACGCTGCAGCGCGGTCAGATCCCGCAGTGGATCGGTGGACTTCGACCGGCGCGGCGGAGCGCTGCCGTTGCTAGCTGCCGCGCGCCGTGCGCTGCGGTAGTGGCGCCGCGCTGATGCCGTAGTTAGCGGCAGCTCAAACAGCTCACCGCGCCGCAGCGAGCAGCTCGACACGCCGGAGTCATTAGAGCTAGACGAGTCTCTGTTCCCGCCCGCCTTGCCCGGCACTGACGAGGACCTCTTCGCTGGTGGGAGTCTACTGCGCGCACCTTTAGACGCTTCCGAGCTATCAGCGTCCGAGTGTTTATTGTCTGCCGCACAGTTGCAGGGGGTTGATGTCCGCTCCCCGTCAAGTGCAATATTGCGGAGCGTCTCTATAGAAGACGTGGAGCCATGGCTACCGACGCTACCATCAAACTCTTTAACGTCTTCAAGAAATCGAGAGGAATCTGCAGAACTGGACCGTTTTCTATATTCTATCCTATCGGTTCTCTCGGCGGTAACGCGAGGTGCAGGTTCTTCGGTCGCGTTTGCTCGTCGGCTCTCCTCGGGTCCACATAACGTAGGGTTACTCGCAGACTTCTCCTCGAGCAACCTGTTGATTGGACTTCTTGCCGGATGCTTCAGAGTGTTGAACGCAAAACCACCAATCGGTGACATCGGAGTGTAGCCAGCTGGCAAGGGCTTGCTTTGTTCTAATTTGTTGCTGACATTCGGTGCCATCATGAGATAATCATCGTTCGTGCTTACTGTTAGTCCCTCGTGATTTGTTTGTTTTCCACGTTGTTGCTGGTGACCACACGTAGAACAAATATTTTTGCTTTGTGTTTCTACGGTGGCAAAGGAAACAGGTTTCAGATTCGCGCTAATCGCATCCAACTCTGATTGTGTAACACCAACTTTTCTTAGTAAATCCTTGGCATTTTCATAATGCTCCAAGGATAAGGCGAAGCTAAGGTTTTCGTAGTTGGCGAGTGGGCCATCGTCGATCTCCACCGACCTGGTCGTGAGGCTTCTGGTGAGCTCAGAGTCGCGCGCGTCGTCGTGTCGGTCGCAAGGCCTTTGTTTTCTCCTAGTTTTTCGTGACAAGTCGATAGTCGCGTAGAGGGCGCTCCGGTCAGTACTGTTGGGCGTTATGTTTTCTTTATTTGGCAGCAAGTTGTCACTGGAGACAGTATTTTTCCTACAGTAGGGTAGTTTGATCCAGTTGTTGGCCCAGTCGGTGACGCGCTGGCAGGGGCAGCTGGCCGGCTCTAAGGTTTCCTCGGAGTCCACGATCGTCGGCTCTCTTCGTCTTTTGCCAAACTTTAATAAGCAGCCACAAGGCTTCTTTAATATAACAGCATTCGACGTGGAACTTTTAGTTACTTTAAATAGTTCATTGTTGAGACATTCTTTGAGTCGCTTCGGTGTGTCGTAGTACTCTACGTCCACCTGAACAACAAATAAATAAAGTTACTGACACAAATGTATGTATGTATGTATGTAACAGTCGGGATCCAGTAAATTATCTACACTAAAATTATTCCATCCAATATGGGCCCCGACTGTTGCAGTCAATATGTTCCGAGTTAGAATTTATCTTTTTTTTAGGTGTGTATTGATAATGAAATTATTCTGATGTTGTAGTAATTAAATTGTTTTCCACACTTTGGAAAGGATTTTTTTTGTCTTCTTTTCAGTTTTTATAACTTTGGTTATTTTTTAAGTAGACGTGTTTTTAGGGTTCCGTAGCCAAATGGCAAAAAACGGAGCCCTTATAGATTCGTCATGTCCGTCTGTCCGACTGTCCGTCTATCCGTCTGTCCGTCCGTATGTCACAGCCACTTTATTCGGAAACTATTAAGACTACACAATTAAATCTTTGTAGGTAGATGTGTTCTGTGAACCGCTTAAATAAAAAAAAAAAAATAAAATAAATAAGGGGGGTCTCCCCTTAGATGGCACTAAAACAAGAAAAACTTTATTCCTACCTACTCGTATAGAGTGTCTGTAGTTAGGTCTTTAAAAATTACATTGAGGTTTCTAAAATCATTTTTTCTCTAAAACCATTCTTTCAAAAAACAAATTATGCTGTAGCTCGCAATGAAAATTTTCGGCTATGGACACGTAGACCGACCGCATAGTCCGATCAATCGGACTACGTGAATTTTATTTTCCTGTTTGTTCGATTAATCGTACCACGTGTTTTTGAGATTCCTGATAGTTCGATCAATCGGACTACGTGAACTTTTTTGGTTTGTTCCCGTTGAGTTACAAACAGACTTACTTATCAGAACAAAAAGGTCCCAGTGTTACAGACCCTTTATTTTTTTTTTTTTGGTGGGTGTAAAATCATCGAATAACCCCTCCCGCTCTTGGGCAGAGCGAAAGGGAGTGTCAGACTTCTACTGACTAAAAACCAGCCATGTTCCTTCTTCGCCCTCTATGTCGAGGCCGCGATAACCGGTGGACTACCTGCGGCCCAAAGTGTTAGAGACCCTGATTTGTAATTTATAGTTCTTCTTACTGTATGTACCTAACTCTCACAAACTACCAGGAGGCCAGAAACATGAAGGAGGTATTGTATATTGTTAATAGGATAACTGAATCTAAACAATTATGTAAAATATCTGATTACTGCCGTCTGATCTCTCATATTTCGCTGAATCGAACCAAGTGAACTGGTAATCGTTCACCTAAGTCGACCGCGTGGTTCAAATCCAAAGTCGGACCACGCGGTCCTAAGATTTAGTAGTTCGACTGGCAAGTTTCTAAAATCGAACCAACTGGAAAAAAAAGTTCACGTAGTCCGATTTATCGGACAATGCGGTCGGACCACGTGACCATAACCAAATTTTTAACCAACATTGGTTTGAACGACATATAGTAAATAGTTTTGGAGACAAAACACATTTAAAAAACCGCAAATATAACTTTGTCATTCATTCAAACACTATGAAAAACAAACTTATCACAAAATATGTTTTTCTGTTGTCGCTTTAACAAGAAATACTTAATACAAAGGGGTTTGAACTTTTTGTGTGGGAGCTGGCATATTGACCCACCGCCATTTTTTTTAATTTTGTTTAAATTACGGCCCACGATGAAATTGGTAATCAAATCAAATCAAATCAAATCAAAATCATTTATTTCAAGTTGGCCAGTTACAGGCTCTTTTGAATAGTCGAACAAATACTAAATTTTAATAAGCTAATAAACTAAGCTACAGTCCCACTCACAAGGCATAATAACTGTCAGTGTACTGTAGTTGCCGATTCCAAAGCGTTGGTCTCATGAGAAGAATGGCAAGAAACTTCATGGATACTCTTTTCAATCATAATATTGTTACAAAACTTTGGTTACATCATTCATATCGAGATTGGTATATTATCATGTGAGAACGATGTAGCAAGTTGTGCACGATAAGTGTCGACAGTAAGTAAAGCCAAAACGACGATTTAAAAATAATATAATAATTCAAACAAGCCGTGGCAACTAAGAGGTGACCAGTCACAACTGACAGCACCCGTTCACGAGCATGACGCATGGATCAGCCACCATTCCACTCAACCATTTTAAAGGGAACGAAATGACCCGACACACCCGCCACCATCAGCGAGACATTTAAGTGAGCATGACACACTCTCAATCGCCAGGGCATATCCAAGTCAAATAAAAAATAGAAAAATAAATGTAGGTTTCCAGAGAATGACAGCTTTCTAGTACATAGTACTCACACAATATGTGCTATGCGACTATATAATACTAAAGAGATTGAATTTATACATTGCAAAGATAGTTGTACAATCTTCTTCTTCTTCTTTCTTCTTCCTATTAAATGCTATTCATTTAAGCGTCCTGTCCTTGTGGAGCAGGACCGGCATTGAGCCAAGCATTTTTATCAGCGATATAATCGTCTAACTTGTAATATGCTTGCTTGCATAGTGTGCGTTTGATACATGTTTTAAATTTCGTCTCATTCAATTCAAGAATGCTTTGTGGAATTTTGTTATAGCATCTCAAACAGTACCCCATGAAAGATGAGTCTACCTTAGCGAGTCTGAAGCCTGGCTGCACTAACTGGTCCCTATTCCTAGTAATATAATTGTGTCTGTCACCTCTTTTACTAAAAAGATGCAGATTTTTTCTCACATACATTATGTTTTCGTAGATGTACTGACAATGCACCGTCATAATGTTAATGTTCTTAAATAGTTCTCTCAGAGAATCGCGCCTACGAAGACCATATATTGCTCTGATGGCTCGTTTTTGCAGAATAAAAATAGATTCAATGTCTGCAGCTCGTCCCCATAACAAAATGCCATAAGACATTAGGCTATGAAAGTAACTAAAATAGACCAGGTATGTATGGATAGAGGACATTATTATAGACAAACAAAAAATGTCCCCGAAACACGGTACCTACCCCAAAGTGTCATGCTACCGAGATATTTAAAGGTAAAGATCGACATATGAGTACAATGACCACAAAAAATAGACCTTTTACGTGTCTATAGGCGTTGATTATTATTATTACTGTTTATTAAAAAGAGTAGGTACATTACATACTACTAGGAGACTATTCACACAAGAAAACTATTCTTTGACATAACATAGCGTTTCATTGCGATACATAGCGATTTTCTCGTGCGCATAGTAATAATCAACTTGGGATCGATTATTTGCATTTAATTTAACGCCTATCCACGTAAGGTCTATTTTTTAATGATAGTCGTTGTACATATTTGTCTGACACTTTGGGTTACCATGTTACTGGACATGTTTTGTTCGTCTATAAATGTCCTCTATTCATACATACCACTTACATCGTGGGCCGCGATTTCTAAAAAAACTCAAAATGGCGGGCGGGCAATTATGCGTTTCATAAATTATTGTGCTGCATAATTGTGGGGATAATAAATACTTCACTGATCACAATGTATCTTATTGTGCATAGGAATATTGCAAGTATGCTATTCAATATTCATTAAAAACATAAAACGAACACAACACAAGAAAAAGTTAAACAAACTGAATAATATAATATAATAATAATATAATAATAATAAACCTACATAATTAGGACAACTTGGCTAAATACTTGAATTGTAAACCAAATTTACCTCTTGGTGGGGAACTTTGGGAACATCGTAGTTCTCGTAAGGTCCCACTCTGCTGAGCCGGTCATCGGGCACGCTGAGCGCGCAGCGGCACGGCGGCGCGCTCCGCACCTCCAGCTCCAGCCACGTCGGCTTGGGGGGGCGCTCCGGCGGCAGCGCGGGCGGCGCGGGCTTCAGTGCGGGGCAGCGACACACATCGTCAGTCTTATCGGGTGCACTAGGTGCGGTATCACAAAGTGGGGCGCGCTCGGCGGATTCTGCGGGGAGAGCTTCGTGCAGGGGGTCCATGGTCCAGGCGGGGCTGAAGTGTTTGGCGCCCGGCGTGAGCGCGGCCGTGGAGGAGCGCGACAGCGCGCCCAGCTTGGAGATGCAGCTCATGCAGCGCTCCAACGTGACGCCGCCGCCCCACGCGCCCCCTGCGCCCCCTTCCTCCTGCCCCTCACTCACGCTCACCGTGTCGCCGTGCCCCATGTCGTGCGTCCTCTCCGCGGAGGGCCAGTACGGTGAGATAGCGCCCGCCTCCTCGCAGCTATCGTCGTAGGTGTGAAGGTCGATAGGTGGCAGCGAGTGATCTATCGTGTTCAGTTCTGACAGCCGCGTGTCCGGTCGATATGCTTTATGAGATTTTGGACTATCGGAACCTAAGTAAACAATGAATATTTTTTAATTGACAAGTTGTAAACAGAACTATTTAGTGACTGCATTGGTTAGTACAATACCTTCATTCTTTTTGAAGTTGTTGGGCCGCCTCCGGGGTGAAAGTCGTCCTTGTGAGGCGAGGTCAAAGTCACGGGCCACGTCCTTGGCCTGGTCTGTGATGAGCACGTGCAGCCCCTCGCCCTTGCCGCAGTGCGAGCCGCCCTCAAAGCAGAACCGGCCCTCTACCACACCGTATCGCCTGTACTCGTACGAGAATAACGTTACAGAGCTGCTGCCTTACAGTTTTGATCAGTGATCAGGTAGCAGTATATCGTTATCACCTGAGGTGCGGCAGCTCCCAGACGCCCAGCAGTCTTGGCGGCACGCCGGCGGTGAGCGCGAAGCGGCGCTCGTGCAGGTGCAGGCGCGCGGGGCCGGGGGGGAGGCGCTTGTTGCCGCCCCCGCCGCCCGCACCCCCCGCACCGCCCACCAGCACTAGGTAGTGGCGCGGTTCGCCCAGGTGTGCGCTCACCTTCACCTGCAGGCAGAAGGCGAGTCAGCGAGGTGCTGGCCGGCGGAACGGTACTCAAGGTACACTGAACAGACTGCGGCGCACCTGCCATTGGATGAGCCGCTCGCGCGTCTCGAAGGCGAGCACGGCGACCAGGTCGCGGCACACAAGCGCCAGTGTGTTGGAATGCTTGTCTAGCGTGAAGCCCGCCTCGCAGCCCAGGAAGTGCTGCAGCGACAGCGACGCCTTGCAGCCGGCGCCTGCGCAGCGCGCCTTCGCGTCGCGATACAGCTGCACGTGCACGCAGTCTGGGAACACACATTACTCACTATACATTACACACACACACATAGAAGCTAGCTCTATATTGTGACAATGTGAAATATGTGTGCGCATCACACAAATTTGTATGACTCCGATTAATAGCTTCTTATAATTATATTTCTGCAAAACCTTATTTTTAAATTTTGTTCACTCACAGCAAACAAATACAATACAAACAAATGGTTTATTTCCTTCCACAAGGTTTTTACTGCATAGTTATTGATAGAAGATAAGTGTTTATATCGATTTTCACTAAACGTCACGTTTTCATTGGCAGATTTCTCAAAAAGCTTAGACAACGCTAAAACAAATTATGTTTCATTATTGCATAAGTATATATAAGTATATATTATATTCGACGCTAAAATTATGTGACGGGACTATTCTCCGAACAAAAAAAAATTCTCCTTTACGTAATATACACATAAAAATTATAATAATTTATAAAATAATATTGTTCATTTATTACAATTTAGAGGGAGTAAATTAAAATGACATAGAATAACAGAAGACAAACATACACATTTTACATCAGCTTATTTAAACGAGTGTTCGTTTTGTGTATGTTAAATGTGAGTATGCGCCTCTTAAGCGAGTGGTTTTATTCATTTCATTAGGTACAAGATGTTTACCCTCGACGCAACACGTTTTCTTCTTCCATTCTTCCCCGTTAGACGTCACGGTGGCATTTACTCCTTTCTCGTTCATATCATTCCTCACACAATCCATCCATCTTTTCTTTGGCCTTCCTCTCCCTCTCCATCCATCAATATCAACTATTGTATGGTATATGTTACATCTACCTCTATATTTATTTTGTTCTAGACTTGAGATCACCACTTCTCGTATTACCTGCTACTGAGCCTGGTTTAAGTTTTGTTTGTGGAATCGGTTCTAATTATAATGTATTACCTCCATTTCGATATTAAAGTGGTATCGTAAGGCAGCCCTTTGTGTCTTTTCAAAACAGTATGAATTAAAAATAAAATAATATATATATCTGTAGGATTACTTCTTTCTCTTGTAAACACCAATAGATTACTGGAATTCGATTAATCAAAGCGAAATGTCAGCGAGAATATTGTTTAAATTCCCGAACGTATTGCACTTTGAACCGATAGGAAGGGCCATAGGGAGGCAGGGGCTCGTAACATTTCAACTTATCGATTGCGGGCAATAAAGGGGCGCTCGCTGGGGATCGACTTACATTCTTCGTATTTTATGGAGTCGAAAATAACCATGGAATCCTTTGTAGCCGTCGCGTGCCCCCCCCCCCCCCTCCGGTCCCGCACACTATTCACGCATGACGACGCGTCAAACATAACGACATTGCGCCGCTCCTTGCGCACACACTTTGTACTTTTTTCTGTAAAACGGATCTGACGGGTACATGTTCCTAAATCACCTCATCCCAGCTGTCGAGAAATCCGATACAAAGCTATAATGTGGTGTTCGTTAGGCGAGTCACCCTCCTGATGATTGGTACGAGTTGTCATGAGCATGGTCAACTGTGGTCAACAGGACATCACCGGTATCTAAAATTGTTTTCATCAACGTGCCGTTGACTGGCAATAATAACAATATAACATTATAAGATCGCCCCTAGTGTATTAAAGTGTAAAAGTTAATCCCTGAGCAAACCAGTTACTCGCAACGCGTCTTCGGGTTTAAATGTGTGAGTCATTTGGTGGGAGGCGCCTGAGATAGAACGAAGAGAGCCGTCCGCCCGGAAAGCTTCAGCCAGAGCGCTTTATAATCAGTTTTATTTAAAGTGTGCGTAGCGAGGAAGCCATTAAACATACACACGTTTTTGGAAACTCCAAATAAATAGAGTAAAGCGAAGCGCAGAAAAATGTGTGTCGGCCTTTAGTCAGTGTACCGGCTTTAGTAGACCCGTCGACGTCGCCAGTGGCCTGCGCGTGGCTTGCAGTCATCTTATCATCTGCCTGTTCTCAACTATGTCGAGGTCGGCTAGCAGTCACAGATAGCCGTGTGCAGCTGAATACCAGTATTTACATGGAGCGACTGCCTATCGGTCTTGGGTAATATCATTGTTAACCTTCGGCGCTATCTACACTGTGAAAGTATTAACACGACTGACTCCCATGATGTTGTGTTATCGAAACTGCCACGCTCGCATTCATGGTATTTTATGTTCTGCGTAATATTGAAAGTACATAGTTGAATTCATTTAGTTACTTTGTAGACGCACCCTTTCATCAGTGTAACAGTGTTTCCATACAGATTAATGGGCAATAAGACGTCGGAAGTGTACATTAGTCGCGTGACAAACTGCGGCGTCGTAAAGCTTTGGTACAGACGCGCACGGCGGGCGGCGCGCGGGCGCCTCTGAGCGCCACACACATCGCTAGTCATCATCTGCCTCGCGTACGTACCCAACTATGTCCGGCTTCCAGTGTAACCGGACCTCCACGACCTTGTTAGTAATGGCTAATACTCCCTTGGTAAGACTGCTTGTACTCGTAGTAGACTTTTCACTGACTACGTAACGAATGTCAAAGTTCTACCATTTGATAGCCGGGATCACGGGACCAGTGGCTTAACGTCCTTTCCGAGGCACGAAGGAAACTCGGTATGTAGTGGCTTTTGGGTTAATAAGATACGAGTACTTTTTGAATACTTAGTAGGTAAGTGGCAGTTCGCATGGGGTAGGGCTATACTCAGAAGTGGGTCCATTGTCCCACTCCTGCTGAGCAACTAAATAATAAATAGAAAAGTTGGCACAAGCAAACATAAATAAAAACTGGCCAAGTGTAAGTCGCACTTGCACATGAAGGGTTCCGTAGCATACCATCGTACTAGCAAAACCCCCTTTAATTTGTATTATTTCTTGCTTCAGCGGCGACAGATAACAATAATATTATGTTAAGTGTGTAACTTTTAAATGTTAATTATGTTAATGATCAATCTATATATATAAAAGAAAGTCGTGTTAGTTACTTCACTTATAACTCAAGAACGGCTGAACCGATTTAGCTGAAAATTGGCAGGGAGGTAGTTTAGAGCCAGGAGAAGGACATAGGATAGTTTTTGTTCTTTTTTTTTTGGGTAAGTAGATAGTTAGGTTGTAGGTAGGTAGATAGGTAGTAGGTAGGTAGTAGGTAGGTAGTAGGTAGGTAGTAGGTAGGTAGTAGGTAGGTAGTAGGTAGGTAGTAGGTAGGTAGTAGGTAGGTAGTAGGTAGGTAGTAGGTAGGTAGCAGGTAGGTAGTAGGTAGGTAGCAGGTAGGTAGTAGGTAGGTAGTAGGTAGGTAGTAGGTAGGTAGTAGGTAGGTAGTAGGTAGGTAGTAGGTAGGTAGTAGGTAGGTAGTAGGTAGGTAGTAGGTAGGTAGTAGGTAGGTAGTAGGTAGGTAGTAGGTAGGTAGTAGGTAGGTAGTAGGTAGGTAGTAGGTAGGTAGTAGGTAGGTAGTAGGTAGGTAGTAGGTAGGTAGTAGGTAGGTAGTAGGTAGGTAGTAGGTAGGTAGTAGGTAGGTAGTAGGTAGGTAGTAGGTAGGTAGTAGGTAGGTAGTAGGTAGGTAGTAGGTAGGTAGTAGGTAGGTAGTAGGTAGGTAGTAGGTAGGTAGTAGGTAGGTAGTAGGTAGGTAGTAGGTAGGTAGTAGGTAGGTAGTAGGTAGGTAGTAGGTAGGTAGTAGGTAGGTAGTAGGTAGGTAGTAGGTAGGTAGTAGGTAGGTAGTAGGTAGGTAGCAGGTAGGTAGTAGGTAGGTAGCAGGTAGGTAGCAGGTAGGTAGCAGGTAGGTAGTAGGTAGGTAGTAGGTAGGTAGTAGGTAGGTAGTAGGTAGGTAGTAGGTAGGTAGTAGGTAGGTAGTAGGTAGGTAGTAGGTAGGTAGTAGGTAGGTAGTAGGTAGGTAGTAGGTAGGTAGTAGGTAGGTAGTAGGTAGGTAGTAGGTAGGTAGTAGGTAGGTAGTAGGTAGGTAGTAGGTAGGTAGTAGGTAGGTAGTAGGTAGGTAGTAGGTAGGTAGTAGGTAGGTAGTAGGTAGGTAGTAGGTAGGTAGTAGGTAGGTAGTAGGTAGGTAGTAGGTAGGTAGTAGGTAGGTAGTAGGTAGGTAGTAGGTAGGTAGTAGGTAGGTAGTAGGTAGGTAGTAGGTAGGTAGTAGGTAGGTAGTAGGTAGGTAGTAGGTAGGTAGTAGGTAGGTAGTAGGTAGGTAGTAGGTAGGTAGTAGGTAGGTAGTAGGTAGGTAGTAGGTAGGTAGTAGGTAGGTAGTAGGTAGGTAGTAGGTAGGTAGTAGGTAGGTAGTAGGTAGGTAGTAGGTAGGTAGTAGGTAGGTAGTAGGTAGGTAGTAGGTAGGTAGTAGGTAGGTAGTAGGTAGGTAGTAGGTAGGTAGTAGGTAGGTAGTAGGTAGGTAGTAGGTAGGTAGTAGGTAGGTAGTAGGTAGGTAGTAGGTAGGTAGTAGGTAGGTAGTAGGTAGGTAGTAGGTAGGTAGCAGGTAGGTAGTAGGTAGGTAGCAGGTAGGTAGTAGGTAGGTAGTAGGTAGGTAGTAGGTAGGTAGTAGGTAGGTAGTAGGTAGGTAGTAGGTAGGTAGTAGGTAGGTAGTAGGTAGGTAGTAGGTAGGTAGTAGGTAGGTAGTAGGTAGGTAGTAGGTAGGTAGTAGGTAGGTAGTAGGTAGGTAGTAGGTAGGTAGTAGGTAGGTAGTAGGTAGGTAGTAGGTAGGTAGTAGGTAGGTAGTAGGTAGGTAGTAGGTAGGTAGTAGGTAGGTAGTAGGTAGGTAGTAGGTAGGTAGTAGGTAGGTAGTAGGTAGGTAGTAGGTAGGTAGTAGGTAGGTAGTAGGTAGGTAGTAGGTAGGTAGTAGGTAGGTAGTAGGTAGGTAGTAGGTAGGTAGTAGGTAGGTAGTAGGTAGGTAGTAGGTAGGTAGTAGGTAGGTAGTAGGTAGGTAGTAGGTAGGTAGTAGGTAGGTAGTAGGTAGGTAGTAGGTAGGTAGTAGGTAGGTAGTAGGTAGGTAGTAGGTAGGTAGTAGGTAGGTAGTAGGTAGGTAGTAGGTAGGTAGTAGGTAGGTAGTAGGTAGGTAGTAGGTAGGTAGTAGGTAGGTAGTAGGTAGGTAGTAGGTAGGTAGTAGGTAGGTAGTAGGTAGGTAGTAGGTAGGTAGTAGGTAGGTAGTAGGTAGGTAGTAGGTAGGTAGTAGGTAGGTAGTAGGTAGGTAGTAGGTAGGTAGTAGGTAGGTAGTAGGTAGGTAGTAGGTAGGTAGTAGGTAGGTAGTAGGTAGGTAGTAGGTAGGTAGTAGGTAGGTAGTAGGTAGGTAGTAGGTAGGTAGTAGGTAGGTAGTAGGTAGGTAGTAGGTAGGTAGTAGGTAGGTAGTAGGTAGGTAGTAGGTAGGTAGTAGGTAGGTAGTAGGTAGGTAGTAGGTAGGTAGTAGGTAGGTAGCAGGTAGGTAGTAGGTAGGTAGCAGGTAGGTAGTAGGTAGGTAGCAGGTAGGTAGTAGGTAGGTAGTAGGTAGGTAGTAGGTAGGTAGTAGGTAGGTAGTAGGTAGGTAGTAGGTAGGTAGTAGGTAGGTAGTAGGTAGGTAGTAGGTAGGTAGTAGGTAGGTAGTAGGTAGGTAGTAGGTAGGTAGTAGGTAGGTAGTAGGTAGGTAGTAGGTAGGTAGTAGGTAGGTAGTAGGTAGGTAGTAGGTAGGTAGTAGGTAGGTAGTAGGTAGGTAGTAGGTAGGTAGTAGGTAGGTAGTAGGTAGGTAGTAGGTAGGTAGTAGGTAGGTAGTAGGTAGGTAGTAGGTAGGTAGTAGGTAGGTAGTAGGTAGGTAGTAGGTAGGTAGTAGGTAGGTAGTAGGTAGGTAGTAGGTAGGTAGTAGGTAGGTAGTAGGTAGGTAGTAGGTAGGTAGTAGGTAGGTAGTAGGTAGGTAGTAGGTAGGTAGTAGGTAGGTAGTAGGTAGGTAGTAGGTAGGTAGTAGGTAGGTAGTAGGTAGGTAGTAGGTAGGTAGTAGGTAGGTAGTAGGTAGGTAGGTAAGTAGTAGGTAGGTAGTAGGCAGGTAGTAGGTAGGAAAAAGGGCATTGCAAGGCATGCGGGTTCAGCTAGTCATTTATAAATGTCAAATTGACATGTGTTGAACCGTTCGGTAGTAATGGACACGCGCTCCCAATATCGCTACATTAATGAATGTCGCTGTAGTAATTAACAAGTACAAATACATACGAATACGTGTCACTGCGTGCACTGAGCGGGTGAGCTGAACAGTGACCGATTGCTCGCGCACATTCACTCTTGAATGAATACGTCTCATTCATCGGTCAAGATCATCCTCAGTATTGTTCAGTCATTTACCTAGCCGTACTAATAAAGGGAACCTAATCTTCGAAACTATTCTAATTTTAACTACTTGTACATATCGTCTCGTATTTCCGCGCCCAATAGTTACTTATGATTGATTAGTGTTTTAGGGCCATACTTATTACCGTCTGGAATAAAAGTAAGGGTCACTTGATTTAAAGATACTCCAGATTATAACTACAGGGATCAAGTTTTGTTTTTGGTGGGAGCCTATTTACTTATAAGAACAAATTAACATTTATTTGTGTTCTTATTTGAAAGAGAATTGCAAAGATGCTTTACTGTCCGGTGAGCACTGCGCATTTATGAGTTTAATAATAATAAGTTCCACAAACGTCGATGAAACCTACGTAACATATGAAATTACCTTACAGTTTTACCATTACATGAACGATATGCATAGCAACGGTAAGCCGCACAATCGGATAATATAGTAGTTGAGGGCGACTGCCGATAGCGGCGCCAATCCACAACCTTCACTCGGAGCTGTTATCAACACTGATAGTTGATACGACTTAGCTGAACCACAGTACACAGTAACACTTAAATAAACCTATGACGTCAGAAATGCTACAACGCGCAAGCAAAGTTTACCGCAAGATTTAAAGAAATAATATAGCCATCGTACGATTCCACCAGACGCAAAACCCGTCTAGTCGAAAAATCAGTTTCCTTCATAACTTCCACATCAGTATCACTGTTTAGAATGTATGATCTCAATATGAATGAGTAATAGCGAGACCCAATATGTGTGGTATAGCATGACTTTGTCTTCTTTTTCCTAACGACGGCGACGTCACTAGCCGTCACTTGAGTCACGTTTTTGTACTTGTGGGTGTGGCACGCACATAGCGTGGTGAGTTGTGGCTCGATGCACAACCACTGTATAGATCGGTATCAACATAGTAGAGTCGTGATGTGTCTTTGTCGGTAAAGATGTGTAAAGGCTAAACCGTTCTCGTGAAGCAGGTGTCGAGCCTCCGTTTGAATCCATGCTCTTACTGGAGCAAACAAAGTAACTAGTCGCGACAAATCAACGCTAACGAGGCGCCATTACCCAGCGCCATTCCGCACTCGCAGACTAGAGAGAAACATTGTCACGCTTACATGATACGACAAAATACGACGCAATTAACGCACAGCTTTATCAACGGAACTAGATCATCATCATTAGTCTCGCCTTGCGACAATCGACCTCACCACAGGTTTCCGCTGCGTGTGACACGTGTCACACACGACGCGGCAAACACACACTGGTTTTAATGTAGGTACTCTTTTGGCATACTCAAATGAACTCAGACTCGACGCCTTGGATAGGAGAGTCCGTACATTGCTGACCGCAAATCGGATGCATCACCCACGATCATCAGTGATGAAACTGTACATCATCCCGCGGAAGTGCAGGGGTTGAGGCTTTTTAAACGCGAATACCCTCTACAACAGCGAGGTGTGCAGTCTCAGAGAATACTTTTTATAAGCGTAGGTGGATATGCACCGAGATGTGGTCGCAGTGGACACGAGACTCACCCCGCTGTCCATGGCCAACGAGAACTGGCGTAAACCTGTAGTGCTTACTGCTGATGACCGCAAGGAAGTATGGCAAAGCAAGGGGCTTCACGGGCGCTTCTACCGGGCTTTTCATGGGCCCGATGTAGATTTTCTAGGGTCCATGTCTTGACTACGTTTCGGCGACATGGCGGCGTCTCTTTGAGGAAACTGAAGGTTTTGTCTGTGCGAATTATGGACGAAGTTATGTTGACGAACAACTACCAGAAAAAATATTATAAAGGATGGGACGGTTGACGTGTGTCGGGCATGCCACCGTCCGGGTCCATCAGACATATTATTATTTCTGGAGGTACCGTACTACAAGTATGTGCCCGACCCAGTTCTCAAAAAAGACCATGTAACGCAGTACTGAGATCAGTCTGTCATCACTGACAGGACTATTGTTGCCAATAAACCTGATATAGTGGTGATAGACCAATCTGCGCGCCATGTAATGATAATCGATGTTACCATTCCGCATAACTAGAACCTTGTGTGGGCTGAGAAAGAATAACAAATAAAATATCTGGACTTGGCGCACGAGGTGTCGATAATTATGCTCTTTGAGGAGTGGCTTGAGAGTTGCCACGGCGCCCTCACCTTCCGTCTGACGCAGGTCCTCACCGGACACGGTTGTTACTGGAGGTACCTGCACCAAATCAGGCGGGAGGAAACGCCAGGATGTCACCATTGTGAGGATCGGCCGTAGGACACGGCGGAGCATACCGTGGAGGTCTGCCCTGCATGGGCGGAGCCTCACCGTGTCCTCGTAGCGGCGATCGGCGGTGGCGACCTCTCGCGTCCGGCCCTGGTGCAAGCCATGGTCCGGGGCGAGAAAGGACGAGAGAACCTCTCGTCCCAACCGCCGCGGGAGACGCTCCGGGCGTCGGGGGCCACGTGATGGCTTTCCGGCTCGTAGACGCGGGTCTGTGGACGGTGAGTGATGGGCTAGCTCGCCGTCCACAGGCCCGGTCTTATGACGACGACTGGCCGTGTCGACGGCACGTTCATGTTCCACGCGCGCCTCAAAGAGATGTTAGCAACTTGGGAGGGGCTCTTAAGGGCCGACGCCCGTCGGGTCTGCGGGTTGTTCAGAACTACTTTACTGTTTCCTCGACATAGAGGGCTAAGAAGGAACATGGGTGGTTTTTAGTCAGTAGAAGTCTGACGCTCTCGCTCGCTCTGCCCAAGAGCGGGAGGGGTTATTTGATGATTTTCGACCCGCCAAAAAAAAAAAAGATGTGGGCACTATTTTTAATATTTTTGAATGTTTTTTAATAAGCTTTGTATTCAATATTTAAAAATGTAAATTATATGTTGTAAAATAAATAAAGGATATTAAAATAATAATAAGCTCAGAAAAATATCATCCGCCTATCAACTCCCACTACTCGTATGTTGGTTATGTCGGTGTGGCAGTGTGTTGTGTGTTGTGTGTTGTGTGTTAGTTGTGTGTGGAGCGAGCTCACCTGCCACCGGCGACAGCTTGCGCATGACGCACCAGCGCGACTTCCACTGCGGACAACACAGAGCGTTACAATGGCTTAACTACATGCAACTTGAAATGACGTAATGTGCATAGAATCATTCTGACATAACCGGGCAGTTTGTGATTAAACTAATTAATGAAAATACAAAATGAGTGACAAAACTAAGGAACTTTGATTAGTAATAATTCTTAAACTACCTTCAAATATAATGAAATTTGAAACATACCGTGTTTATACAATGCTTAATTGGTTACTAAAAATTCAGGCTTCTAGTTTTATCCACAACATAGTTATAGGAGGTCGAAAATGGCCTGAACTGGTTCGAGAAAAGGATGGTACGGCCGTGCCGCTTTATTGCTCGACTTGGCGGGGGCACTGCCGTGCCTCCAGATATTGTAGTATTAATAAAAAAAAACTGTGTCCACCATCATTCATCGTCATCATCATGGTGGCCATTTTGAGACCAGAATTGACATCCTAAGTGGGAATGCTGAAAACCTTCTTGGCTCTTTCCCCGTTAAAGGCAGATTAAAGTTTTAGCTCCCTTTATTCTTTTCTGTTTTTGATGTAATAGTACTTACATATTTTTTTATTATTATTTTAGGTCTGTATAGTTGCAGTGTGCTGTCGCAAGCTTTGTTTAACATGCTCACCTTCTTCCCATCTCGGAACTTGACAGTTCCCTCGATGATGGTGTTATCGTCTGCCATGTCGCGCCGTAGTCACGCCACAGTCGCGCCGCGCACGCTACTGTCGCACGCCACTCATAGCACTCACTCACTCATCACTGGCTCACATCACTAACACACATTGTCCTTTATCTGAAACAAATCAAAACATAAATTGTAATTAATCGTTTTCAAATGGGACTGAGTTGGAACTTGAAGTTGAAGATAACTTCTACGAGTAAGACCTCTTTATCGATCTTTAGGGAACTAACCAAAACACGCACAAGTTGACGAGCTAACTTTTATTTATAAAAGTGCAGTGTGATTGAGTCGCGCATGATAATTACGTACTTATTGAAAGGCCTTCTGTACTAATACATCGCAATTGAGTCGCCAGCATCAACATTTTTACCTTATTGTAAAGTTACTATTGAAATATATTTGAGTACTCTTTCGTTCGATTTATTGTGAACACCAAAAAAGTAATTTATCAAGAAATCAGCAAAAAAAATGTTTTCAATACACATGCTCGAAAACAGACTCTTATTGCACTGCTATTAGGTTCGACATGCCATGTATTTCGCACGCGTGCGTTTTTAACCAAGGGTGGAAAAAGCCCACGATACGGAACTCTAAAAATGTACTGTCATACATTATGATTAAGAAAATATTTAGTATAACTTGTAAGTACATTCATTTAATAATAAGTTGGTTGACCATTCCTCGTAAACTACCTAACTTTTTTGGTGGGTGTAAAATCATCGAATAACCCCTCCCGCTCTTGGGCAGAGCGAAAGGGAGTGTCAGACTGCTACTGACTAAAAACCACCCATGTTCCTTCTTCGCCCTCTATGTCGAGGCCGCGATAACCGGTGGAATACCCGCGGCCCCGACAGGCGTCGGTACTTTCGGGCCCCTCCCATGTTGCTGACATCTCTTTGAGGCACGCGTGGAACACGAACGCGCCGTAGCTCGGGCAGGACTTAAGGAAAATAAAAAAAAAACCCGTGTCGGACTCAATTACGAAGTTTCCTAGGCCAATTATCGTAAGGTTACTAAGAAAGGCTAAGAGAGACGAGCTGTTAAAGGCATCAAAAAAACAAGGCGCAATCTCTCCTCCGAGGATTTTGACATCCAAGGACCAGTCCACAAGATCTTCGTTAACGAGCATCTAACAAAGGAGAATCGCCTCTTGTTTCGTGAGGCCGGGGCCCGCGCGCAAAGCACGGGTCACAAATACTGCTGGACGAACAATGGGCGCATACTTGTTCGTAAGACTGAGGGGCCACCAGCCTTCACTATTAAAAGCAGTAAGGAACTCGACCATTTTCTTGGAAGGCCAACGGGCTCTCTTATACCGGATATTTCCGTTGAGTAATGTTAATGTTATTTTAATATTGTACTTAACTATGTTGTCTTGCTTATTGTCTTATTGTCTCTGCTTTGAGCAAAATCACTGTTATAACGTTTATTACACTCCAACACATTAAACCACATCACACATACACCGGAACAACTGGAACTTGCTGATGCAAGTTCTAGTAACTAGGAACCTGTTTTAGATCCCATCACTTTCTGCACATCTCTTTCGCCCACATACTAACAACTCCACACAAAATAGCAGCCCTAAAATGTATAAATAATAACAGCCCTTGTTAAAAAAAACAATCTTTGATAATGGCTAAGTCTGACCTTTTAACCGAAATAGACGAGACGCTGAGCATATCATGCTGCACCGTTGAGAAACTAGAGTTGTGCAGGAACCTACTTCTAGAACATAATTTCAGGATATTAACTACTAATATCAGGACCTTGCAAAAAAACTTTCTTAGCCTACAGGCATCATTAAACCGCCTTGAACTTCAGCCTGATCTTATTGTCTTAACAGAATGCTGGTTTAACGAAAACTCTGTTATTTTTCAATTGCCTGGCTACAAAAGCTACCATACTACTAAAATCATTAACAAAAGTGGCGGGGTTACTGCTTATGTCAGGGATCTCTGGATAGCCTCGGTGTCTGAACCCGAATTTGACGATGCTAACTGTCTGCAGATTAAACTTCAGAATAAAACAACAGTACTCTGTATACAGGTTGTCCAGTAAATAGCACGACATACTGCAGGGGGTGAAAGCTAGTGTCACTACCTATCAATACAACACAATATATATGTTCAGCAAAATCTTACGGATTTACAGTTTTACAAAATTTTCCGAAATACCGAAAAATCTCTACCTTGAAACAGATTTTTAAGCATCTCGTAATGAAAATATATACTTTTCTAGTACTTTTTTTCACATCAAATTATTCGTGAATAGTTACTTTACTCATTGATAAGTCTTTTTTCTATCAAAGACAAGAATGTTTTCAAGAAATACTATTTTTTGTTTAAATTTGCACAGAACTATTTTCTTATCACTTAAGTTTAACCTACAGTGGTGAAAAAAAAATGTATGTGGCAGTTTTGTACAACAAACTTAAAAGATAGCCTGTTTAATGATGATTTAGGAAAGATACAATACTAAAAATATTAAAAAAATACAAAAAAATGCTAATTTAGTTCTAGAGAAGCTGATTTTGTTGAAAATGTAATTAACGTAATTTTGTCAAAAACCACTATGAGAATAAGTAATAGTTGCTCATTTACGCGAATTATTATAAAACTAGTTGTGACACGTAAAATGCAACATGCACGCGTAATGACTAAAGGTTTTTACATGAAGGACAAAGTCTATGAAAAACCGATCCAAAATGACAATGAATTGAGAGCTAGGGTTCACATTGCAGCAAGAAAAATATCGGAAATAAGCCTCACAAGACTCAAAAGCTCATTTTTAAGAAGATGCCGAGCGTGTATTTGCCGAGCAATTTGAGCATTTATTGTAATTTATTTAAATAAATGTTTATTAAAGTTAACTCCTCTGTTTTTTTTACTATCACCTTATCCTTCAAGATGTCATTTACAACAACGATTCGAATTCAAAGTCACATTACTTGCATTTAAAATAAAATGCTCTTAAGAACTAAAATAATAATTTTTACATATCTCTTGCTCTGTAAGTACACCCTTACACCCCTGAATGCCGGGGTGTATGACTATCATTACAGCATAGGTTTTGGAATTTGAAAAAAGAACTGTCATACTCATACTGCACGAAGAATATTTTTAAAAAGTTATTTTTTTTTTTCTCGGTATCGATTAAAAAGAAAAGCAAAATTACTTCTAAAATAACAGAAAATATAAACTTAAAATCACCACGTCAAAGCACATCATCTGAGCCATTTTTTAATGAAGAAAATAGTACCAGTCAACTGCCGCCATTTACGATGCAAGAACCTCAAGTCACTCAAACTCAAGTCTTATCATCACAAACTCATATTCAAACTATAAATATACCTAAAAAGAACGTGACCATATCTCTTACAAATTGTAATAATTTTACTATTAATTTTAATTAAATACACATTTTTTTCTTCTTAATAAATGTTCATTGAAACCTGCTGTCTTGTTGTTTACTTACCTCACAATCGATATGTAAAGCAGAGTATTTATCTCGGGCGTAAGCATCAATTGCATACTCGGGTTAATTAGCGCCTTCGCTTCGCTCAGGCGCCAAAAACCTCGTATGCAATTGATGTCATACAGCCCTTGGTTAATAATCTACTATTATTTTTATATAACTGTGTGACGGGTTGTTATGATCTGTTACTATATTACGAAGTTGTCTGTTGGTACCTATTTAAACATAGAACAACATAGAACGCAATTTACACATAAGTAGTTGATTTTTCGACACGCACGTTTGGCGCAGTTGTTCAGAGATTGAATGCTGTGTTGCGGGTCGCGGATACCATTCATAGAGGTAGTTAATATAATATTTGTATGGCCTATAGACAGTTGTTCCGGTTTTGACTGTTTGTGTATGTGAATATAAATGATTGTTAACGCAACCACGCACACACAAATTCATAGTGAGAGAGCGTTGTCTCTCTCACTATGAATTTGTGTGAGCGTGATTGTCGTGGTTGATACAGGGATAAAAGTAGCCTATGTCACCCGGGGATAGTGTAGCTTCCCGACGGTGAAAGAATTTTTCAAATCGCTCCAGTAGTTTCGGAGCTTCGTTACAAACAAACAAACAATAAAAAATCTTTCCTCTTTATAATATTAGTGTAGACTAGTTGACCCATGCAACAGTCTGCGTTACAATAAATAGCTTATAATATTAGTGTAGACTAGTTGACCCATGCAACAGTCTGCGTTACAATAAATAGCTTATAATATTAGTGTAGACTAGTTGACCCATGCAACAGTCTGCGTTACAATAAATAGCTTATAATATTAGTGTAGACTAGTTGACCCATGCAACAGTCTGCGTTACAATAAATAGCTTATAAACTTCCTTGATAAAACGATCATATATTATCGATCATTATAATATCAAATCCAACATAAAAATAATTTTCAATTCGCGCTTTCGACCAAACAAACAAACAAACCCTTCAGCATTAAAATTTTATTTGTCCGCGTGTATTTTGAAAATATAATATAACCTATGAGAGGGCTGTGCTCGGAGTTTCTTTGCGTTATCGAATCAGAAATGAGGACATCCGCATGGGAACCAAGGTTACCGACGTAGCCCGAAGAATCGCCAGTCTTAAGTGCCAATGGGCAGGGCACATTGCTCGCAGAACGGATGGCCGATGGGGCCGAGAGGTTCTGGAGTGGCGACCGCGAACCAGAAGACGTTGCGTTGGAAGGCCTCCCACTAGGTGAACCGATGACCTGGTGAAGGTTGCGGGGAGCCGCTAGATGCGCGACGTAGGGGCCGGTCAATGTGGCGACACCTGGGGGAGTTCTATGTCGAGCAGTGGACGTCTTTTGACTGAAATGATGATGATGATGAATTTTCGAAGTCGACATTGTAATTTTTGAGTTAAATCGTAACAAACAAAAATCTGTAGTTTAGATTATATTATTATTGATTGTGAGAATTACTATGGGTATCTCTTAGTGTTAAATATAAAATAACACCTTGTAAACATTATGGTGCTGTAAATATTTTTGAATTTCCCGGAGGCCAGAATCTCCACGATTGGAACGCGAGTCCGTCTGTAATGGAAATATTTTTTATACTGTTTGTTTCAGGCTCGCCTACACATAAGTATTATTGAAATACGCAGCTTTTTATAGCCTACAATTGACTGGTTATTGAATCAACGTTTTCCAAGTGGCAATTTTCCATCGTCAATGGGGAGCGGTTCTGGCGACAGATTGGTGCAATGGTGTCATAGAGCACCTGGTTTTGTACCCTTGTGTACCCTTCGACGGCCAAGACACACAACATTAACTATAATAATAAGAAATCGCAGTAAGGAACCTTAGACTTGGCACGCCTTTGTCTAGATTTCATTACTTTTTAGAGATAAACAAGCAGCTCCATCGAGACTTGGCTAGTTATTTACAAAATGTTTTTGGGGGGATTTCACTTTCTTTTTAACACGCATATTGATTTATTTTATGAACAAAGTTTAATATTTTTTTGTAAAGGCGATAATATGTATGTCGATCTTTAATGTAGTAGTTTGGTTGGGCTCTTGTGTTTTCTAATAAGGGTCACCAGGTACTCCAGATCTTCAATTATCCTGGTTTTTATAGTTTTCCCTTTATGTGGCCATTAAATCCTAACTCTGTAGCAAATTTCAGCTCTCTGAGTTGTTGGGAAGTACTAGATATATTCGAATGATCATGAGTAAGTGAGTGTCATAAATGCGAAACTTTGCTTTCGCTTAACTTCGGAACTGAATGACAGATTCTTTTTTTATTTTATTTTAAGTGTGATTTTATAGCTTACTAGAATACGAAAACTTCTGCGTTCTGGTCTTATCCAGTAAAAGGTGGTACGGCAGTGTTTGCTTCGCGCTCGACTTGGCGGGGGCACTACCGTATGTAATAAATATTTTGTATTTGAATTTCCTGGAGGCTAGGATCCCTACGTACTTACATTACGACGCAACGTGCGGCGGCCTGCCGGACCGAATGACTCCCGAATTTTCAAAATAATGTTTATATCAATGGCAATCACCCATATTCAAAAGCCCTTTTCCGCAAAAATACCGAACGAGATATGTTTGGCATCGCCGAACATATCACTACAAACAATTCTGAACATTAAAAAAACTTTTTTGAAAAAAAATTAGTTTAAAAACTAAAAACCGCGGTCTTAAAAGTACAAAATATATGATCTGATCTGATCTGATATTCATATATTGAATTTGTATATTTCTATTTAAATATAAGTAAAATTATCATAGAGGTCAGTTGTAGTCGCATGCCACCTTGCTAACGGCAACAGCAGCTGACTTCTGTATCAATGAAAACGCCATGAAGGAGCATCAGGTATCAGTGGCATGCGACTACGGCGGTCCTCTAAAATAATTTTACTTATATTTAAATTGAAATATACAAATTATTATCTTGTTTTCTACTTTTAAGACAGCGGTTTGTAGTCGGGTTTAAGTTTTTAAACTTATTTTTTATTTACTTATTTTTTAGGTACCTACACACCCAAAAAAATAAACATACTCACCGAATGCCAACGATTATTAAGTTATTCAGACGGCGTGACCCACGGTGTAGCATCTCTAATCTTTAATCTTATTTGCAACTAAAAATGTTAAGTTTTTTTTTTGGGAGACCATAAAAACTATTTGAACCACTTCTATTTTCAAGATGGCGGCCGTGACACAAGAGTTGCAACCCCACAAAACTTTGATTTAGCTTTAAACTGACCTCCCCCCCCCCTTGATAACTGTGAAATAAGATTGCGTCCTCTCACAAATACACGCTAAGCCCCAAAAAAATTAACATTTCAATGGTCTAGCAACAGTTTCAGAAATATAACAATTCACAGAGTTGAAAAAGTTGTTATTTCATTATTTTAAGACGCAGGGATGGTGCTCTATGTTCAGTAGGGCTATTGCGTATCTTTTAAGTGACAGTGGCTAACCTATAGTGCCTATCAATTACTGTCAAATGGTTCCATTTTGTACTAAACCATAGTAAATTTCATAGTTAATCCATGGACAATATGATAGCCACTGACATTTAAAAGATACGCAATAGCCCTGCTGAACATAGAGCACCATCCCTGCGTCTTAAAATAATGAAATAACAACTTTTTCAACTCTGTGAATTGTTATATTTCTGAAACTGTTGCTAGACCATTGAAATGTTAATTTTTTGGGGCTTAGCGTGTATTTGTGAGAGGACGCAATCTTATTTCATAGTTATCAAGGGGGGGGGGGAGGTCAGTTTAAAGCTAAATCAAAGTTTTGTGGGGTTGCAACTCTTGTGTCACGGCCGCCATCTTGAAAATAGAAGTGGTTCAAATAGTTTTTATGGTCTCCCAAAAAAAAAACTTAACATTTTTAGTTGCAAATAAGATTAAAGATTAGAGATGCTACACCGTGGGTCACGCCGTCTGAATAACTTAATAATCGTTGGCATTCGGTGAGTATGTTTATTTTTTTGGGTGTGTAGGTACCTCATCATAAACTTGCCGTCTGTTTTTTTTCTAAACTGTTAACGATCTAATTACGTTTTAGGTTTAATTTGAAAATCTATAATATGTCGACTACAAACGACGAATCTCCGGATCGCGGGTGAGAAACAATGCACCGGAATGATAAAACACCCACCTCCGGTAATTCTAAGCGTTTGTTTACCGAAATGTCTCCTACGTACATTTCGCCCGACGATAGATCAAAACGGCTTCAAACATCCAATTCAGTTGAAAAGTCTTCGCCGTTATTCAGTGCCAGTCCAAGTGCGAGCCATGACGACTATTACGATTTAATTTCTCAGGCGTCTGCATATTTAACTAAATTAACGAACTTGTTAATGACCAAGGTTCCCGCATTAATGTTGCGAATAAATCTGCCATCATGGACATGACTCAGCGCATAACGTCCATTGTTTCTTTGCTAGCCATAAAATCATCCTCCAATGATACGAATGATACGAACGCGATAAAATAAAATCAAATACCAATGTCAATACAAGTAACTGTAACAAAGTTTCTTATGCGGATTCCTTAAAACTTCGACTACCTAAACCTAAACTTGTACTGGTTGTCGACTCGCACGCATCCCAACTCTGTGTCGTGGCTTACTCTACCACTGAGCGATTAGCTGATTACACATCCTCCTCTGCTACTAAACAAGCACTCATGAAGGTGATTAAGCCTAGTGACGACGGGTTTCAAATTGTAGGCGTTAGAAAAACCGCGAAATCTGGCGTCGTATTACGTGTCGCTAATGATACCCAAATAAAAAAAATGCAATCGGTCGACGTTATTAGGTGGTATTGTGACTTGAAAACTTAAAAGGCCGAAAGCCTCGTATATTAAGTTAAGGACGTGCCGTCCGCAATGGAAGACAATGCTTTTTTGCACGCGTTGTACCGTCAAAACATTCAAGATTAACTGTCGTCGGTGTTCCTTAGATAACGGTCGCAAGTGGATAAGCATTGAAATCGAGTCCAACGTGCGTAAACATTTAGTGTCCACTAAGGAAAAAAAATATTGATTGGGCGACTTGCCGGTTCAATGACGACGTTGATATTTCCGTTGTCTACATTGTTCGGTCACGTTAAGAAATACTGCGTTAACAAATCACCTACCTGTGCAAATTGCTCCGAAGCACATGAAACCAACCGCATAAGGACAATTTAAATTTTATACCAACTTGCGTGTGGTGTAAACTTTTTAAAAACCGTTTGACCATCGTTGCGGGTCACCAGAGTGTACAACCTACAAACTTAAGCTCGAACAGTTAATCCTCAACACAAACCACTAAAATAATGGATAGTTTATATATATGACAATAAAACCTCCACAACGACAGGGTAGCGACTTCTGAACTAGATAAATTAATTATCGATTATATCTTGGGCATAGTGCTTGTTCAAGAGCAATATCAAAACTCGCACTTACGTCACAGAGTAGTTCAGCTGGATTCAAAGTCACGAGCCGGAATTTACGTAGCGCGTTCTTCTAACTTTACAGTAACGTCTTTGCGTAACCTCATGACGCCGCACTGTGCCGTTGCGGAAGTTTCTTCGGTTTCCTATAAAGTTTGCATTGTGAGCTGTTACTTTCAATATTCAGACCCTGTTGGTCCTCACATATATCACCTCCATCATGTCTTGCGGTCACTCGCTGGCTGTAAAGTTATCGTTGACGCGGATTTTAAAGGCGTCCTCTTCTCCGTGGTATGGCAAGGTTCGGAGTACGGATTCCGACCGACGTTCCGCTGTTGAAGATTTCATTGCTGAAATGAACCTATCGATTCATAATACCCCAGATGCACTGCTACTTTTTGCTGCCAAATAGGCGAATCTTGTATTGACGTCACACTTTCTGGTGCAGACGTTTGTTTGGATAGGTGGCGTGTCCTTCCGGATGTGTCATGTAGCGATCATCGGCTTATCGTGTACGAATTTGTTCCGATATTTACTCAAGCTCGGTAGCAAACTTATTGGTCTATAGTTGCCTATATCCTTAGGGTCACCCTTTTTAAAGATTAGTATGATATTTGATTCAGACCACTGTGAGGGTGTTTCCGTTTTTAGTAGTATTAAATTAAACAGTTCTGTGTGCTATTTTCAATGCTTCGGTTGTAATGTTATCGGAGCCTGGACTTTTTTCTAGTTTCAGTCTCTTTATCGCTTCACTTAGTTCCCATTCGCTAACTGGGTTTATATAGCTTTCAGTGGCAGGTCCAATGTTGATATTTGGTACTGTGTTTGTGTCGGTTTTGTTTGTATATAGATTTATGTAGAGTTTATGTAGAATTGAAAGGAAGGGTAATGATTTTGGCAGTCTATGTGTGTATGTATGTTCCACCGTAGCGCTTAGACTACTGAACGTATTTTAATAAATGAGGTGTCAAACGAGGTAACAATGCTTTTTAAGACGGAATTTAAATGTCAAATTCTAAGCTCGAAAAAGATTATTTGAGATAATCAAAACATGTTTGTTATCAAATGAAAGTTCTTTGCGAGTACATTACAATAGTACATTACTGCCGCGGTCTATAATGACTACTTTGCTGGTCGCGCTGATGATGGCCGACAGCGCAGCGTAGCGCAGCTCCAGGCCGACACAGCGCGGTCAGCGTGCAGCACTTGATGGACGAGCTGAGATAAAGGCCGAGACCGTAGGCCGAGGCCTTTACAGCGAGGACAGCAAGGGCTGCAATGATGGCCAAGCTGAAAGGCCTAGAGCGTAGCTAGGCTAGCTCGAGGCAATCATAGCGTGACCAGCGAAGCAGTCATTGTGGGCCAAGGTTTGTATAGTGCTTTACTCAAAAATGCAAGTACCTAATCTAAATAAAACCAGCAAGTAATTTAAATAAAAAATATATTAATTAACTAGACTTTTAATTAAAATGACAATTATGAAAAGTACAGTTACTAAAATTCAACACCGACTTTCCCGGTTTGATATTACTGATAGTTTGCGATAATTCTAATGCGGTGTTTGACTGCTGGATTATTTCTTCATTTATTACTTCATTTAAATCTTTTTTTTTTTACCTTTAGACGTACAAACAGCTGTGTTTTAAATAAAATCTTTTTGGAATTGATTTTTTAAAACGTTGAAACGTCAAAATAGCGGCCGGCAAAACATTGCCGGCCTGTTAGAGCGGCCAGCAAAACTTTGCCGGCCGCTCCTTGAAACAGACTGGCAAGGTCGACTTTGCTCAAACAAGTTTGTCAAAATAATGACAACATTACATGCATTTTTGAGTAATAGTACATTACTGCCGCGGTCTATAATGACTACTTTGCTGGTCGCGCTGATGATGGCCGACAGCGCAGCGTAGCGCAGCTCCAGGCCGACACAGCGCGGTCAGCGTGCAGCACTTGATGGACGAGCTGAGATAAAGGCCGAAACCGTAGGTCGAGGCCTTTACAGCGAGGACAGCAAGGGCTGCAATGATGGCCAAGCTGAAAGGCCTAGAGCGTAGCTAGGCTAGCTCGAGGCAATCATAGCGTGACCAGCGAAGCAGTCATTGTGGGCCAAGGTTTGTATAGTGCTTTACTCAAAAATGCAAGTACCTAATCTAAATAAAACCAGCAAGTAATTTAAATAAAAAATATATTAATTAACTAGAATTTTAATTAAAATGACAATTATGAAAAGTACAGTTACTAAAATTCAACACCGACTTTCCCGGTTTGATATTACTGATAGTTTGCGATAATTCTAATGCGGTGTTTGACTGCTGGATTATTTCTTCATTTATTACTTCATTTAAATCTTTTTTTTACCTTTAGACGTACAAACAGCTGTGTTTTAAATAAAATCTTTTTGGAAATGATTTTTTAAAACGTTGAAACGTCAAAATAGCAGTCGGCAAAACATTGCCGGCCTGTTAGAGCGGCCAGCAAAACTTTGCCGGCCGCTCCTTGAAACAGAACGGCAAGGTCGACTTTGCTCAAACAAGGTTGTCAAAATAATGACAACATTACATGCATTTTTGAGTAAATATATTATGTATACTATATTATAGTTAGAAATATATTATGTATACTATATTATAGTTAGAACTGTTTGACCGCAATCTAAACGTATATGTTGACTACATATACGTTTAGATTGCTCGCGGTGAAGTCGGTGTTGTTCACTCGTATTATGTAAATAACAAACCAACATTAAGTAGAATATTACATTATGACAGTAACATATTATGACGTATTTATTGAGTAACACACAAAAATAAAATTTCTTATTTTGTCATAGTAGGTTTGAACAGAGATGTTTTCCTGGTGGACAAGTAGGATGGACAGTAAAAGTATTAGGTTTTTATTGTATTTAATTTTATCTTCTTCGTTCCTTAGTGGGTTATTCTGATTGCATGTGAATTTGGCTTTACTTATTTTGAATTCGGTGAGTTTTACTGTTGCTCTAATTGGTTTATGAACAGACGGGTACAGCCTGCTGTACCCGTCGTTGACCCAGGTCAAGAGGTGGTGCTGCCTTATTCTACTGGGGGGGCACTCTGTATGCATTTATTTGCAATCCTCGATGGGATGAAATCATGGAGAAGCTTTTGTCTGGGCAAAAAATAATTATAAACACGACATAATACCCAGGATTTTTCACTTCAAAACTAAGAAAATAATGACACTTCTAACCAAAGGTAAAAGGCCTTATGCACACGTATTCTGGATAGTTATCCGCATTTCGCTTGACATGGTGGATGAACATAAATGTGCTAAGATACCAAATCCAAATGAAGATCCTTATTCATTCGTCATTTAATGTGCAACGTTTTTGTAAACCCTTTCTATAATGCTGGTAAATATTCTGTCAGATTACTGACGCACTACTTCCTTCTGTAATATACAGGATCCGACTATCAGAAGACTACAAGCGACAAGTGGAAAGGCTGTCTGGCATTATATTATAGATGAACATCTAGCAGATGAGAAATCTACAGTAAAAGGACAAAGTCTACAGCAGCAGTACACAATTTAACTAAATAATTTATTTGGTTGAACCAAATGAATAACGTAAAAAACAAATTAAAAATCCTAATAGAACCATTTTCGACTTCTACGCACACAAAATTCGCGGGCAAAAGCTAGTTTAATCTATACTAATATTATAAAGCTGAAGAGTTTGTTTGTTTGAACGCTAAGATCTCAGGATCTACTGGTTGAAATTGTAAAATTATTTTTGTGTTGGATAGTTCATTTATCGATATAACATCACGCTACGACCAAAAGGAGTGGAGCATAAATGAAAAATGTTGCACAAACGGGAAACGATATTCCTTATTGAGAGCTTCCTTTGCGTGCGCTGCGAAAATGGTTTAAGTTATGCAAATATGATGTATGAAAGAAATGTTCCTCTTTTAAAGTTCTACAAAAAGTCCACGACAGCATATATCTATCTATTAAGATTAACTCACTGTAACCATTTTTTACCATTGAAATGTTAGGTTCAATAGAGTTATTTTTTTCGAAGCTTATTTAACCCATATGGTATTAATCTATATCTAAATAAATGGGTTTGTTAGAACGGAAATTTAATATTGAATATTTGTGCTTTTTACTCTATATAAACAAATATAATCTTAGAAGATATCGCAATGTAAAAATGTCCGCGCGACAAAATAATTACGCGGTCCTCTGCGCCGGCCCTCACGTCCCAATGTAGATACGTGGAGATTCTGGCCTCCGGGAAATTCAAATTCAAAATAATTATTGCACCATTATATTTACAAGGTGTTATTGTATATTGTTTTGTGAGCAGTGGTGGCCCAGTGGTGGTGGCCCCGACTTACGAATAGCTGGTCATGGGTTCGAACCCAGGCATTACTTTGTGTAATTTATTTCATCACTACTGCTCTCAAAGCGGTGAAGGAAAACATCGTGAGGAAACCTTATCTTGCTAGCTGTTTTTGTAAAAACTAGTTTTTCAGGTTGTAACTTTACTTAAATTACCTTCATGAGCCTTTTACTATTCAAAGCATCCTCTAGCACAATGTTTTAAGAGTGCTACATTGAGTTTTACTGTAAAATGAAATTTGTGACCCCAAAAAAAAATTTCAAAAATTTGCACATTTTTTTGCGTAGGGGTCCTTAGTTTGATGTACGGAATGCTTGGTTGACGTATGTGTGAAGAGTTGATTTACATCCTGTATAGTTTAAACAAATATCTTGAAAAAATCCGCGCGACAAAATAATTACGCGGTCGCGTCCCAATGTGAGAGCAGCGGTGGCTCAGTGGTGGCGGCGTCGACTAACGAACGAACGGGTTCGAACTCAGGCAAGCACATTACTTTGTGTAATTTATTTTATCACAGCTGCTCTCAAAACGGTGAAGGAAATCGTCAGGAAACATGGCATGTCTTAGAATAAAAAAATCAAAGTATGTGACATCTACCAATCCGCACTAGTCCCGCGTGTTAAATTATAGCTCATTCCCTCTCAAAAGAGAGGAGGCCTGTGTCCCAGCAGTGGGAACATTAATAGGCTGTTAATGATGTCCCAATGTAGGTACGTGGAGATTCTGGCCTCCGGAAAATTCAAATGAAAAATATTTATTGCACCACAATGTTAATAATAATTGTGAAAGAGAGGAAAAATCATCAGAAATATTCAGAACGCTACACCTTTACCGAGTAACATAGGCTACCTATATTATATTTTGAAAATACACGAGGGCGAATCAAATTTTAATGCTGAAGAGTTTGGTTCAACCAAACAAACAAACTCGAATTGAAAAATATTTCTTTGTTGAATAGTCGATTTATCGAGGAAGGTTATCTACACTAAAGTTATCTACACTAATATTTTAAGAGGATAGATTTGTTTGTTTGTAACGAATAGGCTCCGAAAGTACTGGACCTTCCGAAATAGCGAAGATCTTTATTGCCCAAAAAAAATGTATTCGTGCAATGTTTAAAATGCAGTGGTCTGACTCATGCAGGCCTATATTCAAGTCGCACAATCTCTTGACGGTCCCATGCATTTATATTTACGAAGTTGCCAGGTTTGTCAGGTCTAATTTTGAATTATGAGAGCGGAAAGATTACACAAATAAAAGAAAACCTATACGCTTAGATTTTGAAATGCCCGTTCCAAAACTAGAGCTTTTTCGGCGGAGCTGCGTTTATATGGCTCCCCTAATTTACAATGCTTTGCCGAGGTCAATTACTCAACCACCTCTTAATAAGTTTTGTGTTGCGTTGCGCAAGTGGTTGTTGCAAGAGTGTTTTTATTCGATAGATGAGTTTTTCCAAAAGTGTCCCTGTAAATTTTATACATTGAAGCACAGACATATTTAATGGTGCTTATGTGTATGAAATTGTACTATTGCATGCTATAATATTAGCCAAATGTATGTTACTAAATATTTTATATAATAAATAAATAAATAAATACAATAAATATCCTTGGACATTTCACACAACGCCATCTAGTCCCAAGCTAAGCAACCTAATGCTTGTGTTATGGTAACGAGATGGCTGATAAACTACTTATACCTATACATTATTTTTTTTGTAAATACATACATATTATAGATAGAAAAACACCCAGACTCGGAACAAATACTTGAAGGTCGTACAAATATTTGTTCCGTGCGGGAATCGAACCCGCGACATGCTGCGCAGCAGTCAATCGCTCAACCACTGCGCCAACCGTGTCGTCAAATAAGAACCTCATGTACCTACCATATTTGATGCAATAAATGAATTGAATTGAATTGAAGATGCACTATCCCCGGGTGACATAGGCTACTTTTTATCCCTGTAGTCAGACGAAACGGGAACTACGCGGGTGAAACCCGTGACGTCCGCTAGTAAGCTTATATATTGTGACTCAAACGAAGTTGCGTGGGTCAGCTAGTATGTAATAAATATAAATTAATAGAAGTCGTTTTCCAGCATTAGTTTTCGCTCAATGATTACTACGATTGACGTGTAAAAGTCTTTGGTGACGGCTAGTAGCCCGGTCAAATAAGACACGACAATAGTGATCAACTCCGACAGACCTGAGACCTTGGTCACACCAATAGAAATAAAGTGGCAAAAGTCCCCATCGAACTTTTTTAGCATGGGATGTGCTAAAAAGTTAGTCAAGGTCTAAGGTCCCACGCTGGGCGCCACTTAGCAGAAAAACGAGGGTTTGTGAATATCGTACGTCTACTTAATGCATTTTTATTTTTTACGATTTTAACAGTCTTCAGAAAGAAATTAACAAAACGACTATGATATTTATTAAAGATGTATTTACCTGTAACAAAATAATATCCGTCTGAATATTTTCGATGTAAGTCACTATCATGTAACGTAGCGCGTAGGTATGCCACGAACGTACACTTTCACGTCGATCACTCAAAACAAAGTTGCACTAGTTCCGATCAGCTGAAGTCAAGCTCGCTTATCGCATCGCAGCACTAGGGACAGTAGGGACAGTAGGAACACTAGGGACCGGCATGCGGCAGTCCGGTGAGAGAGACGCGACTCACGAAGTCACGAACTCAACACTTAAACAAGTTCGCGCGAAAGTTTGTCGGTGGCGGCACGCGGAGTGTCGGGAGCGGCGCCGGGCGCGCGAGCTGCGAGGGCGGACGCTCGCCACTGCCGGAGTACACCCTCGCCCCGCCGGGCCGGGCCGGAGCAGGGCTGGGAGCGGGGGGCGAAGGTGCGGGGGTGCGGGAGAGCGCTCCCGGGGCCCACAGTCTTTGGGGAAATTTTGACGAATGACATTTTCGTAATGTTTCACTTTGAGAGGATCGGCGCGCCTTCGTGAGGGGCTATGCACTCCGCTAATTGCGCTTTTAATGAATACTGATGCGTCGCGGGCGTGCGTCGTCGGGTATGCTGCTGGGGCGAGGGGCGAGGGGGGAGGGGAGCGCTGCCCACAGGGTCTCGCCGTAATGAGCGATGAGCAATTAGTGTAATTGGCAAAGTTTGTCTACTTTTGGCAGTCGTCGATCGCGGCTTTTATTTGATTCCATTCAGTTTCACGCTGTTTCCCCACAAGTAGTTAACAGTTTCAGTGCAAGCACACCTCCCTCGTCTGAATGTCTACTACACTCACTGCTAAGAATATCCGGCCTCCAGCTGCTGCTGGCATCTCGCAGCATTGTTTGATTCCTCAGATATTAGTTGCGCTAGGTTGGTGTATCCGGAGCAGCCGTTATTGAGCAACCCTGCCTAGCGGTCCCGGCAGGCGTTGATAGATCGAGCTGACTGGCTGTTGTCCATCACTATCGGTCCATAGGCTATATTTAACTTTAATTTCGTTCAGAATCGAGTTGCAGCATGTGCGGCGCGCCGTCTAGGGTACGCCTAACATTTGGCGAAAGCATCAAATTTCCAACGTATCAATTCTGTTACGAATTCGTGATTTCGGTATCCAGATGTCAGAAGCATTGTTTCGGAAGGTACCTGCACAAAATCAGGCAGGAGGAAACGCCTGGATGTTTCCACTGCAAGGATCGGCCGTAGGACACGGTGGAGATCACCGTGAAGGTCTGCTTCACTTAGGCGGAGCTCGGAGCCCCGTCATGTTGCATGTTGCGTTGATATGGAGTCCATATTCTACCCTCACTATTTGTACTCTATAGATAGTCTCTCTTAGTATAAATCGCCCAAAATCTGCATTCTACATATTAGACATCGTGTGTTCGGATTTTCCTCCCGGCATAATGGTGCTGCTATTCTTAACTTTGAGGAGACAACGTCGAAACAATTTTATTTTGGTTTCTTTTCGAGCCAAATAAATATGGTGAGACAATTTTTCCGTACATATGTCTTTTGGACATCTCCAAACGCATTCTATCTTCGCATCTACACTGCAGCATACTCGATCAAATATTTGTCGTTTTTTCGTTGTATTCGAGCAGCGTTATTACAGTGTTTCAGCTAATTCCACGGGATTATAACATATCTCTGGCAGTTATTAGGCTTTTGTTCAACGCTTTAGTTCGGTGCAAGCTTGAAACTAGCGCTGTGTGTGGAATCCTCACGAGGTTACTTATATGCTCATGTTGGAAAAGGTACAAAAAGCTTTTCTCAGTTACCTCTACAAACATGTGTTTGGATACTATCCTTATATGTATCCTACTACATTCCTTTTAGGATGTTTAAATTTTAATCCCACTAAAAACAAAACTTGTAAAAAAAGCCAAGCCGCACAACTCAAGTCTTTTACCGTAAATAGTAGTGAGATCTATGTAATACCAAGTCAGTTAATATATTCAGTCCCTGCCTCCCTTGACTTGGCCATCGCAACGCATTCGCCAATGCTAAACAGGCCATTGTAATAGCTGGCCATCACATTGGCCATCGCATTGGCCAATGTGATGCAGTGGCCAATGTGATGCAGTGGCCAAGTCAGTCCATTTATTTAAAACATCAAAGGTTTTTAAGTAGGGACTGAATATATTAACTGACTTGGTAATACATAGATCTCACTACTTTTTACGGTAAAAGACTTCAGTTGTGCGGCTTGGCTTTTTTTACAAGTTTTGTTATCAGTGGGATCTCATTTCTTTTTGTAGCGTCTCTCATTCTATCTATTTCGTTTAATGAATCAACAATAAATAGTTTTATTTGATCATGGAGCAGTCTTATTCATCGATTTGAAGTACTGCTAAAGTACCTACTCGACAAGCTGAATCAAAGGAGTAAAAACTGGACAAGTTCAAGTCGTTTTATAACGGAATTCCTATGGTTACCTTCTAGCTCCATCAACAGACCTTGGAAACCATCTTAAGACAAAGTACTCGTCAAGACGAATCAAACGAGTCTAAACTCGATGGGTTATGACGTTTTATAACGGAATTCCTATGGCCACCTTCCAGCCCTATCATCAGATACTGGTTACCAACTAAAGACAGAGTACTCATCGAGACAAATCAAATGAGCTCAAACTCGATGGGGTTATGTGGTTTTATAATGAAATTTCTATAGACATTCTAAAATGGAGTTCCTGTGGCCACTTTCCAGCTCCATCATCAGAACTATTGAGAACCCTGAACATCATTTTAATGACAAACTCCTCGACAAGACAAATCAAACGAGTCCAAACACGATAGGGTTATGTCGTTTTATAACGGAATTCCTATGGCCACCTTTCAGCTCCACCAACAGACCCTGGACACCATCCTAAAACAAATTACTCAACAAGATGAATCAAACGAGTCCAAACTCGATGGGGTTATGACATTCTAAAATGGAGTTCCTAAGGCCAACTTCCAGCTCCATCATCTGATCAGTTTCATGTCATCATAATATTGCATTGATAGGCGATATACATATCGTCATGCTCGTGAACGGGTGCTCTCAGTTGTGACTGGTCACCTCTTAGCTGCCACGGCTTGTTTGAATTACTAAATTATTTTTGTAACCAAAGTTTTGTAACAATATTATGATTTAAAAGAGTGTCCATGAAGTTTCTTGCCACTCTTCTCATGAGACCAACGCTTTGGAATCGGCAACTACAGTACACTGACAGTTATTATGCCTTGTGAGTGGGACTGTAGCTTAGTTTATTAGCTTATTAAAATTTAGTATTTGTTCGACTATTCAAAAGAGCCTGGAACTGGCCTACTTGAAATAAATGATTTTGATTTGATCCTAGTTGATATACTTACGTGCAAAATTTCAGATCAATCAGAAACTAGGAAATGTGTTAAATTTAACTCGTAAAATTCACATTCACTAAAAATGTAACTTTAACTTTGTAATCCTATACATTTATATGGGATTACAAAGTCATTTATGCAGTTAGTATATATAGAAAACTAGACTGAAATTGCATATTTTTTCCATGATTTATACACTTAACACTAATTGCATTCTATATTTGAATTTTCTATGTCTGCTTTCTATGCCTTAGACTTTTGATGATCGGTCTGTCAGTCAGTCAGTCAGTCAGTCAGTCAGTGAGTGACAAAACTAAGGAACTTTGATTAGTTATAATTCTTAAACTACTTGTTCAAATAGAATGAAATTTAAAATATGCCGTGTATATACAAAGACTAATTGGTTACTAAAAATTCTAGTTTTATCCACAACGAAGTTATAGGAGGTCGAAAATGGCCTGAACTGGTTCGAGAAAAGGATGGTACGGCCGGGCCGTGCCGCTTTATTGCTCGACTTGGTGGGGCCACTGCCGTGCCCCCGGATTCCCTTCAAGTTAGGCGGGCTGTTGACCAAATAACAACAGCGTATAAAATCATACATGGTCATACCGACGCCTCAGATTTACATGCGGAGCTGTGGCAATTATTTGTTCCAAATAATTATAATCGCTCCAGGAAACATAAATTGTTTAATGTCCCATTTTCCTATACCACGTATGCTAACCCAACCCTGGATTGCATTTTTTTGCTGATGAATGGAAGACGATAATGTTAGAATGCTTGTGGTTCTGCGAGAAGACCGAGTAAAAGGATTAATTAATTTAGTGTTAATGACTTTTGCTGTACTAAATGTAACAATAAATAAATAAATCTCGGGCGGATATACCCTGTCGATGCGTTTCCCGTCAACTGTAGGAGTGGGACCGTATTGAGAAAGTGGGTTCCACTATTTCTTGAATAGACATTAAGATGATACCGACGATCTTGTGTTTTATGGTGGTATAAAACCCTCAACAGATAATCTAAAAACAGACATACATACATAGACTGATAAACACATTACCCTCCTTTGCGTCGCGCAGTCGGGTAAAAAAAGGTTAGCGGCATGCAGCTTGTTCATTCCTTTAAGGAAGATCTCAACATTGCAATTCAGAAAATGGTGTGAAATGAACATCGTAGTCTATCGGAACAAAGATATACTGAAATAATGGGACAAGCCCGCCTCACTATTCCCAAACCACTGTAACTTCTGTAAGCCAGGATCAACAGTGGCGACCACAAGAAAAGCGCCGAGACAATGAAGCTCGACGAAGTCCCAGAGAAATGATTTGACTGTCTTGGATCCCGCAACGAAATTAATCAGAAAAGAATAGCGGAGGAGTAGGAAAAACAGAAATTTCCACTTCCCTCCATATCAGCAGGAGACAGAAAAGAACAAGGCCAATAGGCGCACAGGGACGTATACAACTGGGATAAGCCCAGTTGCCTAGCACCACGGATATTGTTGTCATTAATATTACTGGGTCCTAAGTTGTGAGCTGTTATATTTGATTCCAATAATAGGTATGACAAAAATGCTTGAACGGAAATTTGTTCTAGTTTCTACAAGGTCCGTATAGTAAATAACTCCGGATGTAACCTGTACACTATCCAACATAATATTACGTTCATTCTGCCAAAGACTACACTCCCATAAAATGTGATGTGCAGATTGTTCATATTCGCAGTCAGATGTAGAACATTGACAAAAAGGCGACGCAACAAGCTTGAAGGAAAATAATTTACTCTTAAAGTTACCATGACCAGTGAGAAATTGGGCAACACAGTGATCCACCTCCAGCCATGTCCTGGCCAGCCGCTCACGAACGGATGGAAAGAACTGGTGAAGGTGTCGGCCTTTGATGGAATTATCCCATCTACATTGCCATTCTGACAAAAGATCCTCCCAGACGTCAGTCTGTGGTTTAAGTAATCTAGCTATCCTAGTACGGTCACGTTGTGTTAAAAAGTCTGCGTCCGCGGTCTCTCGTGCGCAGTAGTACATTGAAGCACGGGCGGCGCTGCACTTCAAGATCGACTGGAAGTACCCCTGCCAGTACCGGTAAGGCTTCGGTACTAACCGTCCTATACGCTTTACACAAGAAGATCAAGGCCAACCGCTGGCTTTGAAGTAATTTACGTCGTGCCTCTCCTATGGTGGCCCTATCGGCCCAAACTGGTGCCCCGTAGCACATACACCCCAAGTAAGTAGCCCCATAGATCGTCTTCAGAGTTACAAAATGATAAACCCCACGTAGATTTAGATATTCTCGTTAAGGCATAAAAGTTCTTTTTAGCTTTTTCACCGACGGTTTTTATATGTTCAATGAATGAAAAATTCCTCTCTAAGACAAACCCAAGGTAGCACACGGACTCCTTCTTTTTCACGGGAACGTTATTAAATTTTATACTGGGGCATGATTTAAGATTACCTTTTAAAAGAAGTTGATAAGTTTTATGTGGTGCAAAGGTCAGACGGTTACGATCACCCCACTGGGATATTAATTTAAGGCAAGTGTCAGCCAAATTTTCGAGTCCAGCCCGAGTACTTGACTGAATGAGCAGCAGGCCGTCGTCCGCGTAACCGGTTAATGAACAGCCGCATGGAAGTGGAATCGCGAGGAAGTCATCAAAGCCTACGTTCCATACATACGGACCCATAACCGAACCCTGAGGGCATCCCATGGTGAGGGACTTTGACATAGAATGATGTCCGAGTTTGAGTTTCGCGGAACCATTTAAGAAGTACGAGTATACAAGATTGTATGTTTTTAGGGCAACCACGAATTTTCAGTTTAAGGAGTAGCATCGGCCACCATGCGTTATCAAAAGCCCCAGAAATATCTAGAAAGATCCCTACTACGTACTTATGTTCGGATGTATTGACAATTTTCCGGACAGAAAGTGCCGCGTCTACCTTAGATTTTCCCACGGTAAAACCGAATTGGTTGTTGTGAAATTTCGGTTCGTCTGGTAGTAAACGTGGAACGATAAGACGCTCCAGGAGTTTCCCCAAAGATGGTAGTAGTGTTATAGGGCGGTAAGACTTAGGGTCGTCCGGTGGCTTGTCGCCACTTTTCGGAATTATTCGTATAAAGCAAAGATATACTGCTAAAATATAATATAATGCATGGAAAGCGATAGAACACACTTTATGCAATGTTGATATTCAAAGAAGCGGCTTCTAGACGAATACCTGAGGATATGCTAAGCTATAATAACATTTTGAAAAGCTCGATTCAAAAGTTAACTTGTGGGAACATTTATTTATTCGTAACGTTTTTGTTCAATAGATGTTGCTGCATGTATCTTCTGTAATGATGATTCTTATAGAAAACTTTAAAAATCAACATATTTTCTTTTATTTTGTATCTTTATTGTGGATCTGATTAAATATACAGAAAAAAAATGCAAAGGGAATCACAAAAATATTAAAAAAAAATCACAAAATTGTGTGTGTGCATCGAACCTGCGACTAACAGATTGCAGAGCGATCACACAACCGACTGGCTGTTAGCAAATAGCCGTTTGGTCTGTTTGAAGTTGTCATTCGATGCCTGAACAACTGAAAGTCACTCAATTGTTTTACCTTCCCGGAACCTCTCCACTAACACTTAAACTCTATGCTATGGTATTAAAGTTCAAATTGACTATTAAGAATTATTACAAATCGTTTGTATGGGAGTATAGAAAAGTGTTGTTTTTAGACCTTTACAGGCAATTTTACAAATTTTTCTCTTCGTAAGAACAATCCTCGTATTTCAAGGAATATTCTAAAAAAAGAATTAGGCAAATCGGTTCAGCCGAACTCGAGATTTGTGCTTAGCAACACATTTAGCGATTCATTTTTATAATATAGAAGATAGAAGAAGAAGATGTACTCGCCAAGACCTTTCATTTGATAACAACCATGTTAAGACTATCTCAGTAGAATTTTTTTCGAGCTTAGAATTTGACATATAAATTCCGTCATAAAAGGAATTATTGTTAAAATTTATTTAACCAATGTCACCCGGGCTATTCTTACGAATCATTGGACACCTCATTTATTAAAATACGTTCAGTAGTCTAGGCGCTACGGTAGAACATACAAACATACATACACACATACAATTTCTAACGGCAACAGCAGCTGACTTCTGTATCATTGAAAACGCCATGAAGGAGCATCAGGGCCTGCAGTCTGTACAAAGATAGCAATCGCTTTACGACAAAATTCGGTCGCAAAGCTATAACGATGCGGATTTAAGGTGGACGTGAGCCGGACGCGACCCGCCGGTATTAGCTACCAACTTAAATCCGCATCGTTATAGCTTTGCGACCGAATTTTGTCGTAAAGCGATCGCTATCTTTGTACAGACTGCAGGCCCAGGTATCAGTGGCATGCGACTACGACTGACTTCTACAATAATTTTACTTATGTTTAAATAGAAATATACAAATTCAATATCTTTTAAGACCGCGGTTTGTAGTCGGTTTTAGTTTTTAACTTATATTTTTTTCAGGGTTCAGTTCGTCCGAATCTTATCTGCTACGCTTCATAACTGATGACCAAAAATGTATGGAGCTTGGTCGCAATGTCCACCATTAAAGAGATCTTTGTAATAAATAACCCTCCTTTTGGGCTTCGCCGCAGTCGGGTTAATAGTCTTCTAAATACTTTTTTTGCCACCGACTTCAGAAGCAAATTTTTCATCTGAAGTTTATTTTTCACTTTTTAGGGTTCCGTAGTCAATATGAAACCCTTATAGTTTCCCCATGTCCGTCTGTCTGTCTGTCCATCCGTCCGCACTTTTTATCTCAAAGTACTAGAAAGTTGTAATTTGGCATGAATATACAAATGAGTTACGCCGACAAAGTGCTTAAGTAAGTCGGCCCTTGCGGGCCCCTTCCATATTGTTGACATCTCTCTAGGGAGTGATAATAAACCCTTAAATAAAAAATAAATACAAAAAATCTAGGCGTCATTCCAAATCGAATAAGCTATCGCATATATTTTAAGTTTTACTTCTACATATTACGCAATCAAGACTAAGTGTTATTTATTTATTCAAGTATTAAGTGCCATTAGTGGCAAGCGTGTCGGCCGGGCCCGATGCAGGCGGCGTACGCCATGAGGTGCGGCAGCTGGCTCTGCTCGTACAGCCCCGTGAACATGGAGTGGTGCGGCCCGCGCGCGAACACCGCCACGTCGTCGCCGCCGTGCGTCTCCGAGTCTAGTGGGACACTCGAAGGGAACGCAAAGCTTACGTCATCTGGAAATTATATTAGACATTAAACAATTATATTAGTCATTACATGCAATTTTTTTATATGAAATGGGCCCGCTCTTGACCTCAATCTTACCCCAAGGGCAGAGACGAGGTCGACGATGAACGAGCTAACCCAGGAGAAGCCTATTTAGTCGCGACTTAAATACATTGGGGTTATATGAACTCGGGATAACCGACGTAGGGAGTTCCACTCTTCGGCTGTGCGCATAATAAAAGATTTAGTAAAGCGCTTCGCACGAATGCGTGGAAGATCGACAAGGTATGGGTTATACCTGCAGTACGTCTAGTCTCTCTGTGGAAGCAGGGAGACGGTGAAATCAGCTCGTGGAGCTCCTGCGTACACTTTCTGAAGTACAGTCTGTAGAAGACCGACAGACATGCAACTTTGCGGCGGTGGACCAGGCCATATGTATAGCTTGGCAACTAGTTTATGCACCTGGCTCTGCGCTCTACAGAGTCAAGTGTATCAAGTTGGGATTTGGCTGAACCATCCCATAGGTATCTTTTCTACCTAACTGCGGCGAAGCCCAAAAGGAGAATCATGTGTTTGGCGTGTATGTATGGGTGTATCTATGTCTGTTTCTTTATTAAATTATGAAATGAAAATTGAATGGACCCCGCACGCTTTTCAAGTTTTGTTGAATTTAAAATGTGCTTGTTTTTTTGCTTTTCAGTTTTTCAGTCGGTTTTTTTAGTTTTTAACAACTTTTTTTATTTCCAACTGTTTAGTTCTTTTGTGTTTGTTCTTTCGTTAGTCGCATAAAATGGATTATTCTCAGTAGATTCATTGGTCAGATCCATGATGGATCTACTGGGAATTTGTTTTCTTATTAGATCCATCATTGAAATCAGTGGATCTACTGAGAATATTTTATCTCAGAAGATCCATTGACCAGATCCATGATAAATGGATGGATCTAGTGAGAATTTGTTTTCTCATTAGATCCATTTTTTTTAAAAGCATTAATATAATGGATCTAATGGGAGTTTTTCTCATGGATATAATTATATGATTATAACAATACAATAAATGGAATAGTACAGGGGCATTATGATTCTTAGAATAATTGCGATAAACCTATTATAAATTATAACGGTGTTATGGTGAGTAAAGCTTAAAAACGTTAAATCTCAGAAGATCCATCCAACAAATTCTCACTAGGTCCATCCATTTATCATGAATCTGGCCAATGGATCTTCTGAGAAAAAATGTTCTCAGTAGATCCACATATTTCGATGATGGATCTAATGAGAAAACAAATTCTCACTAGATCCATCCATTTATCATGGATCTGGTCAATGGATCTTCCGAGAAAAAATATTTTCAGTAGATCCACTGATTTCAATGATGGATCTAATGAGAAAACAAATTCCCAGTAGATCCATCATGGATCTGACCAATGGATCTATTGAGAATGATCCCATAAATTCTTCGCAGATGATTTAACTTTTGTGTTTGTTTGTAAGTGTCATATATTTTTGTAATCTCCTTTTAATACCCTTCATCTCGATGGTAAAGAAAAATTTAAAAAAAAAAAAATCCGTGGTTGGCTCCCAAAATCCACAATTTTTCTTTGTTTTTTAATTTTAATGTAACCAGTGACACTCGCGCCATCAAGGCAAATCTAACGACGTATATTTTATTAAAATCCCTTCATCCGTTTAGGAGTTAGAAGGGAACAAAGAAACAGATATACGAGTACATACATACGAGTACATACACGCCAAACACATAACCCTTTTTTTTGGGCTTCGCCGCAGTCGGCTAAAAGTACAACAAGCAGGGATAACAAGAAATGAATTGCACGTCGTGGCAGTCACGACAAACAGGTTACCACTCAGCATGGTGCTGTGCTATGGGTACCCACAGCACAGCCCTACTTGTGTGTGGTGTAACAGTTCATAAACGGCACCTAATCGACAGATAACTGAAACATAGACTAATGATTTTGTAATATTGTTAAAAGGAAGCAAACCAGTCCAAAAACAAGAAAGCTCACGACGCAACACATAATGTGCAGCACTTACGGTAATCGTGTTGCGAGAGATCCTCGCGGCCGGCTGCTTGCGGTCGGTAGCCGGGCCCGTTGGCGTAAGACAGCGTCATGTAGGGCACCCCGTCGTCGCCCGCGTCGTCGGACGGGCCGAGGATGTCGCGGCCGCGTGCCGAGTAGCCGCTCACGCTCATCACGTGCGCGTGGTCCGACGTCACTAACAGCAGCGAGTCGTCCTCGTCCAGCAGCACGGCAGCGCGCGCCACCGCCTCGCTCATCTGGATGGCCTCGTCGAGCGACAGCTGCGCCAGGTTGTCGTGGTGTGCGTGGTCGATGCGGCCTCCTTCCACGAATAGAAAGAATCCTTTTTCATTGCGGCTCAGTGATCGAATAGCCACCTCAGTGAGTTCCGCTAGTGTGGGCTCGGTGTCGGCGTCCGCTTGCATATGATACTGCATGTGGCTGCCCTCGAACAGGCCCAGCAAGTACTCGGGCAGGTCTGCCGCTGTGCCCATCAACTGCTCTCGGTTCCACACGTACTGGTAGCTAACATTGCGTGCCTGCTTGTTCTCTTGCCACTCTTCGATCAGGTTCCTCCCATCTATTCTTCTACCTTTTGAACCTTCTTCGTCAATAGTAGTATTAGGCAAAAACTCGCGACGCCCACCTCCCAAAATTACCTGAATAAAATGATTACTTAACTCATAATATTATGACATCGATGCGAAGCAGTACTTTGACGCCTAAATGTCTCCTTTCGTCGTGGTAAATATTACGTCGATGTTTTTAGTCTTAATTTTATTTTTTAATTATTTTTGTTCTACTTTACTTTGTATAACATATTTTTGACCGTGAGTAAATACACACATCAAAAGTGTCTAGGGATCAAGCATTTTTATGCGGATTTCTTGAGATTGAGATGTGGCTTTGTAATAAATTTATGATTTTATAAATTTATATGGATCCTTTTTGGTGCATTTCATAATTTGAATCAGGAACTGTGAATCAAATTCGAGTAAAAGATGAAAATCAGCTGTCAATATTTTCCCTATAAAAACATACAACGCATTGAAGACATTATTAGTGCTACTGTTTCCCTACTACTGATTTGTGGCGTCTTCATTAATTATTTGTTAATATTATAGGTATTACTTTAGTGAACTTAGTATATAAATAGTGTTTTAAGTTAACTGTAATGTACCGTTAGCTTTAAGTTTCTCATGGCAAGCCTGCACGCATTGTATTCTCCTGTTCCTTAGCTATTCAAGGATTACAATGGTTTATTGTATGGTAAATGTTCATTGCCCAATTTGTGTATTGTTTATACTAACGTTAAGAATTTAGAGTAATATAGCCATTAATGTTTTGTTGAGATGCCGACGTTTCTTTTGTATGTATTTAACTGTGCTATTTTTATTGTGTAACCTAGCAGTAAATACCTTTGTATAGATTTAGTTTTTAACGTGCCGCTCCCGACCCTCTCCCGAGTTTTCTATAACTGCTAAAATGTACATGCAAGGTAGTATCTTCTCATCTCTGGGATCGGTCGGTCGGCAATCTCCCTCCGTGTAATTTATTTTAAATAAACCGACTCCATCAACAAGTAACTTCAGTACTTATTTTGCGATTCCCATAACGCCGACACTAGTTAACCGACAAAAGTGCGCACGAGCGCAAAAGTGGTGACCCCGACGTGATCTGAATCGTGAGACAACAGGTTACCTAGTGTTTCGGTTAGTGCGCGGTATCGTGAAAACTGTGCGCGAACGAGTGTTAGTTTATCACGGAAGAAATATATTGTAACAAAATGGCCGGTGAAGACCAACCCCAACCTGCTGCTAATACACGTCAAGTTGTGTTAAAGCCATTTAATCCGGCCAAGCCAGAAGTAAGGTTTGGCGGAGCAGAGTGTATAATGGCATTAGCAGGAGTAACGTGCACGCGTTTGATGACTGAATGCGTTGTACGCGCCCTAGACACGGAAGCAATGGAAGAGCTCACCGACATATTAACCGGGTTGCCGACTTTTCAAGGAGATGCATACCAACACGTCAAACAAACAATGCTGACAAGGTTTGGTGACTCAACAGCTAAAAAAACACGGCTTTTGCTCGAGGACCAGGCGATCGGTGACCGCACGCCATCACAATTTTTGCGGCACCTAAAGACTCTTGCCGGATCTACAGTAACGGACGACGTCCTACGAGCAATCTGGATGAAAGGTTTGGCTCACGACATGCAGAACGCGGTGATAACCAAGACGGATGCCACGCTGAATCACCTTGCGGATATGGCAGACCTCATCCACGAAAACCATCAGCTACGATCTAGCCGAAATATCTACGCCACTGTAACCGCTGCGCAACAAGAGCCCGCAGCGCCGCCTGACGGACAAATAGGGTTGTTACTAGCGCAAATGCAGGCTCAGTTAGATGAGTTACGGGTATCCAGAGAACGCAGCCGCTCCCGATCAAGGTCAAGTCGCAGCCACTCCAGAGACCGATCAAGGTCGAGACCAGAAGGGTGGAAGTGTTGGTACCACCATAAATTCGGCCCTGCAGCAAAGAAGTGTGTGCAACCCTGCGCATACAAACCACCACCGACGGGAAACGCGAGCGGAGGTCATTAGTGGCGGATGACGCAAACTCCCAGCCACCGACACGCCGCATTTTTATAAAGGACAAAAGCAGCAAGGTAGATTTTCTTGTCGATACCGGTGCAGACCTATGCGTTTATCCAAAGGCACTGATCCATACGGCTCGCCAAATGTCTGCCTATGGGTTAGTAGCCGCTAATGGCACACAGATCGCTACATATGGTACGATCCCATTGACGCTTAACCTAGGCCTACGCAGAGATTTCCCGTGGATGTTCGTGGTGGCAGATGTATCGAAACCAATCATTGGCATCGATTTTTTAGCGCATTATAATATAATGGTCGATGCGCGCAATCGACGACTTGTAGATGCGACTACCCAGTGTACCGTTAATGGACAGGTAGTTGGGTACGAAGCCGAGTCGGTCAAAACAATTAACGGTGAAACACCGTACCACCATCTGTTAGCACAATATGTCGACATTACTCGCCTTAATGGGACTATGCAGAAAACGGTCAAGCACAACACTCAACACCACATAATTGTTACACCCGGTCAACCGGTTGCACAGAAGCCTAGACGTCTAGCTCCGGACCGCCTTATAGCAGCGAAGAAAGAGTTCGAGTCGATGTTAAAATTAGGCATCGCTCAACCGTCGAAAAGTTCGTGGGCTTCACCGCTACATATGGTTCCTAAGTGTGAAGACGAGTGGAGGCCCTGCGGTGACTATCGTGGTTTAAATGAGAGAACAGTGCCCGATCAATACCCAGTGCGACATATTGAAGACTTCGCTCAGTGTTTAAGTGACAAAAAAATGTTTTCAAAATTAGACCTAGTGCGTGCGTTTAACCAAATCCCTATCGCTGAAGAGGACATTCCAAAGACAGCTATAACCACGCCTTTCGGTTTATTCGAGTTTAAGTTTATGACTTTTGGCTTGCGTAATGCAGCACAAGCTTTTCAACGATTTATGGACGAAGTGTTAAGTGAACTTGATTTTGTGTACTGCTACATAGACGATATTTTAATCGCATCTAGTGACGAAACGGAACATTTAAAACATTTAGAGACTGTATTTGTTAGGTTAAGGAAATACGGTGTAGTAATAAATCCCGCAAAATGTGTGTTCGGGAAGTCTGAAGTTGAATTTCTAGGTTATCAAGTCTCAGCAGCAGGTACGCGTTCGCTCCCTGAAAGGGTTGAAGCAATACGTACCTACCCCTTACCAACCACCGCAAAGCAGCTACGCCAATTCCTAGGTATGTTGAACTTTTACAGAAGGTGCGTACCTAATGCAGCGCGTAGCCAAGCTAGTTTACATGAATTACTGTGCGGCAACAAAAAAGGGAAAGTACCTATTACTTGGAACGACCAAGCTAAACGTGACTTTGAGTCGTGCAGGGACAGCTTAGCTGAAGCAACGTTGCTAGTGCATCCAAAGCCCGATGCGGAACTTGCTATTTTCAGTGACGCATCCGACATGTCCATAGGCGCGGCTTTACAACAGAAAATCGACAATGAATGGCAACCAATTGCTTTCTTTTCTAAGAAACTTTCGCCTGCTGAACAGAAATATTCAGCCTATGACCGTGAATTACTCGCAATCTACGCGGCGGTCAAACATTTTAGACATTACGTTGAGGCGCGAAGTTTTACAATTTTTACGGACCACAAACCAATAACTTACGCTTTTAAGAAGAAAAATCAGCAATGTTCCCCTAGACAATTTCGATATCTAGACTTTATTGGACAATTCACTACAGACATACGTCACGTCAAAGGAGAGGACAACGTTACGGCCGACCTACTATCTCGCATAGAGTCAGTATGTACTGAGATAGACTGGAAAGCCCTTGCATTCTCGCAACAAAATGACGCGGAGCTTAAAAGCTTGATTGACAATAGGAACTCGTCTCTTAAATTACGTCTTGTTCATTTTCCAGAGTCAGACCAACCAATTTTGTGTGACTTCTCTACACTAACAGCTAGACCTTTTATTACGAAACCATTCAGAAAGTCCGTTTTCAATATGCTTCATAACACCTCCCATCCAGGTAGTAGGGCTACGACTAAGCTTATCACTAAACGATTTGTTTGGCCCTCGATAAATTCTGATTGTAAGTCATGGGCCAGAGCATGTATTGATTGTCAACGATCAAAAGTTTCTCGTCACGTCGTTACAACGCCAGGAACTTTTACACTCCCGTCATCTCGATTTGATCATGTACATATTGACATTGTAGTAATGCCCTATTCTGAGGGATACCGTTATTGTCTTACTGCTGTAGATCAATTTACAAGATGGCCGGAAGCGATTCCCATTGTCAATCAAGAAGCTGATACAGTAGCACGTGCATTTTATTCCAATTGGATTGCTCGTTTTGTCATACCACTTAAAATCACAACTGATAGAGGAAGACAGTTTGAGTCACACCTATTCAGAGATCTCAATGCCCTGATCGGTACGTCTCATTTTCGAACGACGGCTTATCACCCTGCAGCTAACGGCATGGTCGAGCGTTTCCACCGTCAATTAAAGAGTGCACTAAAATGTCACAATGCAGCAACCAGTAATTGGACGCGAATTCTCCCGACCGTTTTGCTAGGAATTAGGTCGTCTTGGAAGGAGGACTTGAAAAGCACATCCGCTGAGTTAGTGTACGGACAGAGCTTACGCCTCCCCGGGGAATTTTTAGGTGACAATCCGACTAATGAAACTGCGCAGACTGAATTTGCTAAAGAGTTACGTTCGCATTTTAATAACCTCAAGCCTGTCGCTAGTACTCAACACGGACAGAAAAGCACTTTCATTTTTAAGGACCTTAATAACGCTACTCACGTATTGGTGCGGAACGATACAGTCAAAGTTCCATTACAGCAACCTTACGACGGCCCTTACAGAGTAATTTCTAGGAAGGATAAAACATTCGTATTAGATATACGTGGCCGCGAGGTTACGGTATCAATCGATAGACTGAAACCAGCTTATTTTTTAAGGGATCCTAATTGTCATCCGGACAGCGCTACTAATATTGTCGTAGATCTCGCTCCCGAAGTTACTTCACGTTCTCAAACCGCACCTGAATCAGTTCCCCAAGGTTCGCCATCTATACCTCAGGTTCCTGAACCGCAGGGGCCGCGAAGGTCTGGTAGACGCGTACGATTTCCTGATTACTACCAGGCCAGTCTTTCGTGATCTCGATCACTGGCAGGGGGGTACTGTGGCGTCTTCATTAATTATTTGTTAATATTATAGGTATTACTTTAGTGAACTTAGTATACAGGGTGTTTGGAAGGGAGCTGTACATACGCCTAGGGTAGAAACTAGGGATAGTCTGCTACCTACCCCCGCCCATTATATTGACCTTGGCCTCAAGGTTTTTTTTTAATTTAAAATTATTTCTTTACCTTACTACGGTACTTCAGGCCCCATAACTTTTCTTCTCCACAATTTTCTGGTGTAAAATAATTTTTTGCAGGACCCTAAGACTCTAACGATTAAAACAAGACCATTAGCCGACCGGTCCCATGGATAGATTTTGAGCTACAGGTAGTTTTAGTCAAAAAATCATAAAAAAGTCAAATAAAAAATAATAATAAATTAAAAAAAAACCTTGAGGCCAAGGTCAATATAATGGGCGGGGGTAGGTAGCAGACTATCCCTAGTTTCTACCCTAGGCGTATGTACAGCTCCCTTCCAAACACCCTGTATAAATAGTGTTTTAAGTTAACTGTAATGTACCGTTAGCTTTAAGTTTCTCATGGCAAGCCTGCACGCATTGTATTCTCCTGTTCCTTAGCTATTCAAGGATTACAATGGTTTATTGTATGGTAAATGTTCATTGCCCAATTTGTGTATTGTTTATACTAACGTTAAGAATTTAGAGTAATATAGCCATTAATGTTTTGTTGAGATGCCGACGTTTCTTTTGTATGTATTTAACTGTGCTATTTTTATTGTGTAACCTAGCAGTAAATACCTTTGTATAGATTTAGTTTTTAACGTGCCGCTCCCGACCCTCTCCCGAGTTTTCTATAACTGCTAAAATGTACATGCAAGGTAGTATCTTCTAGCTCAGGGTGAGTCGTACGAGGCGGCGGCCGACAGTTTGACACGCGGGGTTGCGATAGTCGTAGAGAGGATCCGGCAGCTGGGTCTCGAGGTGGCGCTTCACAAGTCGGAGGCCATGGGCTTCCATGGACGTGGGAATGCGCTGCCGTCGGGATCCCAGTTAATGGTGGGAGGGGTTCCCATCGGCGTCGAGTGTACTTTGAAGTACCTAGGACTCGTCCTCGACAGCCGGTGGAACTTCGTGGAGCACTTCCGACGTTTGGCTCCCAGACTGGAGCGGGCCGGGGCTGCCTTTAGGTGGCTCTTGCCCAATCTGGGGGGGCCAAGCGCCTCCTGCCGGAGGCTCTACGCGGGGATCGTGCGGTCCATGGCCCTTTACGGGGCGCCGGTGTGGGCGCCTGCTTTGAGGAAGCGGGCCGCCCACTACCTGAACGTGCCCCAAAAGGTCATGGCCGTAAGGACGATACGAGGGTACCGCACGATCTCCCGCGATGCGGCGAACCTCCTTGCCGGATTGCCGCCGTGGGATCTGGAGGCGATAGTCCTCGCGCGCCTGCATCAATGGCGCGCGGAGGCGCTGCGCCGGGGGGTCACTCCGCTGCCGCGGCAAATTGCTGCGCGGCGGACAGACCTCCGGTGCGATCTCATGGCGACATGGAGACAGCGACTGTCGCAACCCCGTGCAGGGCACGCCACGATAGTGGCGGTAAGTCCCCTCTTTGAGGAGTGGCTTGAGAGGCGCCACGGCGCCCTCACCTTCCGTCTGACGCAGGTCCTCACCGGACACGGTTGTTTCGGGAGGTACCTGCACCGAATCAGGCGGGAGGAAACGCCCGGATGCCACCATTGTGAGGATCGGCCGGAGGACACGGTGGAGCACACAGTGGAGGTGTGCCCCGCTTGGGCGGAGCCTCGCCGTGTTCTCGTAGCGGCGATCGGCGGCGGCGACCTCTCACGCCCGGCCCTGGTGCAAGCCATGGTCCGGGGCGAGGAGGAATGGGACGCCGTCGCCTCCTTCTGCGAAGCAGTGATGCTAGCGAAGGAGGTGGCGGAACGCGAGAGGGAGAGAACCTCTCGTCCCAGCCGCCGCGGGAGGCGCTCCGGGCGTCGGGGGTCCCGCGATGACCTCCGGCCACCGTAGACGCGGGCCTGTGGACGGTGAGTGATGGGCTAACTCGCCGTCCGTCCGTCTCACGACGAAAACAGGCCGTGTCGACGGCGCGTTCGTGTTCCACGCGCGCCTCAAAGAGATGTCAGCAACATGGAAGGGGCCCGAAAGGGCCGACGCCTGTCGGGGCCGCGGGTAGTCCTCTGGTTATCGCGGCCTCGACATAGAGGGCGAAGAAGGAACATATGGGTGGTTTTTAGTCAGTAGAAGTCTGACACTCCCTTTCGCTCTGCCCAAGAGCGGGAGGGGTTATTCGATGATTTTACACCCACCAAAAAAAAAAAAAAAAAAAAAAAAAAAAAAAAAAAGGTAGTATCTTCTCATCTCTGGGATCGGTCGGTCGGCAATCTCGTACTTATTTTGCGATTCCCATAACGCCGACACTAGTTAACCGACAAAAGTGCGCACGAGCGCAAAAGATTAAAACCAACGTTATTATGGAGCGGCAACGTCATTTAAGCAGGGAAGAAATGCTCAGAGCCGTGGGAATGATAGAAGCTGGTTCCCGGCAACGTACTGTGGCTTTAGCTCTGAATACAAGTCAGAGTGTTATCAGTCTACTTTGGACACGTTACCGAAGCACTGGTACCGTGGCTGAGCGCCATGGAGGACGGTATCGCTGCACCACACGGAGACAAGACCGATACATTCAAATCTTATCTCGAAGAGCTCCAACAATAACCGCCATGATGTTAGCCGTGAGGCTTCATCACTCAAGTCTGGCGACTGAGCAGGCCAGGGCAGGACATTGATGTTAGCTGCGGCGAGAGTCTGTCTTACAACTCTTGCGGTGTGCGGTCGTGCATTATCATGCATTAACTGAAATAAGGGACCGATTTGCACTTGGAGAGGAACGATGACGTCTGATACAATCGTCTCAGCATAAATTTGAGCGTTGAGGTTGCCTCTGATCCAAATCAACTCAGTTCTTCCGCCGATCCAAATACCCGCCCATACCATGATGGTTCCACCACTATAAGGATGGACTTCCTGGCAGGATTTTAATCGCTGTTGGCGTCCAGGGGTTCTCAAGTGTCGTATACGTCTTGTATCCGGTCTCATACCAAAACGAGACTCATCAGAAAAGCACACGAAACGCCATTGTTCTTCTGCCCAATTTCTGTGTTCAAGAGCCCATTGATATCGAATCCTACGATTGTGCATTGCTATAGGTGGTACCCGTAGCGGTCTTCGGGAATGAAGGTTCACTTCATGCAAGCGGTTTCTGACTGTTTGGTCGCTAATTAAGTTCCCTGAAGAGTGATGAAGCCTCACGGCTAACATCATGGCGGTTATTGTTGGAGCTCTTCGAGATAAGATTTGAATGTATCGGTCTTGTCTCCGTGTGGTGCAGCGATACCGTCCTCCATGGCGCTCAGCCACGGTACCAGTGCTTCGGTAACGTGTCCAAAGTAGACTGATAACACTCTGACTTGTATTCAGAGCTAAAGCCACAGTACGTTGCCGGGAACCAGCTTCTATCATTCCCACGGCTCTGAGCATTTCTTCCCTGCTTAAATGACGTTGCCGCTCCATAATAACGTTGGTTTTAATCAGTAGTAGGGAAACAGTAGCACTAATAATGTCTTCAATGCGTTGTATGTTTTTATAGGGAAAATATTGACAGCTGATTTTCATCTTTTACTTGAATTTGATTCACAGTTCCTGATTCAAATTATGAAATGCACCAAAAAGGATCCATATAAATTTATAAAATCATAAATTTATTACAAAGCCACATCTCAATCTCAAGAAATCCGCATAAAAATGCTTGATCCCTAGACACTTTTGATGTGTGTATGTTGATCCCTAGACACTTTTGATGTGTGTATTATTGCAATTATTTTCATTTTATTACTTGGACCATTTTCCCATTGAGCTGACAAAGATTTGGTTCCGAGTTCTGGAGCTGTGTATACCTTGAACTGATTCCCGGGGTGCGAGTGCACGAGCTGCAGCGCGATGTCGTCCTGTGCGCCCGCGCCGGCGCCGCAGTCGGCCGCCACGTCCGCGTCGCTCTCCCAGTCGCGCTCCGCTGTGTGCGCGTACGCGCCCGCCGGCGACGCGTGCGTCACACGCGTCGTTGTCACGATACCTGCAAGTCTTGTGCAGCATTAGCGCCACGTGTGCCCAACAAATGTGAGCTGCGGGCAAGCGTGGCACCAGTCACCACTCACCGGCATCTCGGCCGTCGCTTAGCGCCCACTCGGCGATGGAGTGCACGTGGTGCGCGGGATCGCGCGCGGCCTTGCATTGGTTGCGGCGCACGCGCGCGCTCACGCCGATGGTGGCCAGGTTGGCTTTGGCACCGCACAGGTACGCCGTGGCCGAGCACGCCGAGTCCGCCACTTGCGCGTCTACGCAGTACGTCTGCGGCACAAAACACAAACAACCTTCACTGCTCGTACCACACATTTCAGTTTCCATAGTGACCTTGGTATCCTACGCAGATGACTAGCACAATAATAAAATGTAAATCATTTCGTGTGAGGCCACATAGCGAAGCGAGTTAAACATCTCTCCCGTAGTCGAGCGTCTGGTATAATACTTCAAGATGTGACCAACCTGCACATATACCCCTCCACAAGTTTCATCGGAGAAGTGGATTATATCATGTATGTACATTAAAGACGCCTATGCAATAACTTTACAATACCTTAGCTAATCCAACGGTAGGAAAATTTTCAAAAGCGAGTTTTGCCTCCTCGCCGGTGGCGCCCTGTCGCTGACCGAGCAGTGTGCGCGCGGCGGCCAGCGTGGGCACGGACATGCCGTCGCCCAGGAACATCACCACGTTGCGCGCCTTCTTCACGCTCTCCACGTGCGCCAGACGCGCGTCGATAGCAGCCTGCGCTTCTGCTACCCAGTACTGTGGGTCAAGTTCCACTTCTGGGACACCCGACAAGGGCACCGCCGCGCTACGCAAGGACTTGTGGTATACATCTCTCTCTGATGAGAAATAATAGACAACAGTGAACGTTTGTAATGAAACAGCGGTGAGAAGTAAACAACACAAGAGTCTCGTAGTGCAGTACCGTGCGAACACTGCACCAGCGCCAGCAGCAACAGCAGCGCTCCGGCGGTGTGGGGGGCGCGGGGGGCGCGGGGGGCACGGGCACGCGGGGTCGTAGTGAAGCGCGCCATGTCCATCGTACGAGTGCGGCGGTGTGCGCAGTGTCGCGGCCTTGTATCCGGCTACTTATGTGTGACATAAGATCACATCTTCCGAACAGATAACAACAATGATAAACGTGACACAATCATGTCCAATGATCTTCTGAAATCTCGCTAAGATGATGACTAAAAAAATATACACCAACTGAAGGGTTCCGTTATAGTCGAGATGAATAATTCAATCATTTACATACTCGAAGAGTGTCGAAAAACATGGTCTGCGATACAATCAAATATAAGTTTGAAGATTTACCATGTTATTTTACTGGACTTATTTTGTGGACGTTTTTCTTTTTTTTTTCATAAGAGCTCGCCGCCGCCATCGCCGCTACGAGGACACAGCGGGGTTCCACCCAAGCGGAGCAGACATCCTCGGAGTTTTCCAGCCGATCCTCGCAATAGAAGAATCCGGGCGTTTTCTTCTACCCTGATCGGATAGACGTCCGTAATGTAGGTACCTCCCGAAACAATCGTGTCCAGTGAGGTGGACACGTGGACATGGAGAAGTCACTTATACCCTGTAGATTAATTTTGTCCACCTACCTGTCTGTCTGTCCGTCCATATGTCACAGTAATTTTACTCCGAGATTGTTGGCACCTCACAATTGAAAGGAAAATGACTTAAACTGGTCCAAAAGTAAACCACTAAAGCCAAAACATCTTGTCATCTTCATATTGTTCCACTGCTGTGCAACTACTTTCCAACTGTCGCGATTCTGTGCAACTACTTTCCAACTGTCGCCATTCTGTGCAACTACTTTCCAACTGTCGACATTCTGTGCAACTACTTTCCAACTGTCGCGATTCTGTGCAACTACTTTCCAACTGTCGCCATTCTGTGCAACTACTTTCCAACTGTCGACATTCTGTGCAACTACTTTCCAACTGTCGACATTCTGTGCAACTACTTTCCAACTGTCGCGATTCTGTGCAACTACTTTCCAACTGTCGCCATTCTGTGCAACTACTTTCCAACTGTCGCCATTCTGTGCAACTACTTTCCAACTGTCGACATTCTGTGCAACTACTTTCCAACTGTCGCGATTCTGTGCAACTACTTTCCAACTGTCGCCATTCTCTGCAACTACTTTCCAACTGTCGCCATTCTGTGCAACTACTTTCCAACTGTCGCCATTCTGTGCAACTACTTTCCAACTGTCGCCATTCTGTGCAACTACTTTCCAACTGTCGCCATTCTGTGCAACTACTTTCCAACTGTCGCCATTCTGTGCAACTACTTTCCAACTGTCGCCATTTTGTGCAACTACTTTCCAACTGTCGCCATTCTGTGCAACTACTTTCCAACTGTCGCGATTCTGTGCAACTACTTTCCAACTGTCGCCATTCTGTGCAACTACTTTCCAACTGTCGCCATTCTGTGCAACTACTTTCCAACTGTCGCCATTCTGTGCAACTACTTTCCAATTCTCCAAGAAAACATCCCATCACCTATTTCGTGGTCTGCCGCGACCCTGAGTTTGTTTCAGGGTACCAATCCTGAGCTTTACGGGCCTATAACTTGTTCGGCATGTGACAGACATGTCCTACCCAGTTGTAAAGTTACCGTAAAGTTGGACAGCCTTCTCAACCAAGTCAACGATTTGCGATTTGGAGCGCAGATTAGTGTTGCGAACATGATCTGTAAATTGATACTGCGCTCAACAGCATTTTGGCAAACCTTGAATTTGGAGTTTTTAATGTTAGTCAAAGACTAAGTTTGTGCACCGTAGGTCAAGTTGGGTAGAATACACATCTTCAAACTCTACAGATGCAGAAATAATGTATAAGGTGGCCTGGTTCGTGTCGACCGGTATTCTCTGGAAAACGTTTGCTGACACTTCCATGCCTATACATTTTTTAAATGAGTAAATTTGTTAGAAACCATCTGTCACTCCTTGATCATGATGAGAAGCCCCAATTTAAGAGAAAAATAGTCGAAAAAACTCTCATGGTTCTTCGAAACAGATTGAGGTCATGTGACAATAATTGTTACAATGTATGACAACCTACCACTTAATTTAGGAAAAATAAATAATTTAGAATTTAACAGAACTTTAAACAATTGGCTTTTTGACAGATGTGTTTATTCAATAGACGATTATTCAAAGGTCATTGGGCATATCTGACCCGCTTTGCGAAGAGTGGCGGACATTAACCAAAATAGTTTTAAACTAAGGGTAATAATATGACCTTTCACTGCATTTAATTATTTTATTAAAAATCGATGGAGAAAAATGTACAGGACCGTTTAAAAAAAAAAAAAAAAAACAGTTTCAGACGATTTTTTTTCATCTTATAACCATACAGCATTTTGCACGGTTGAGCCAATGTTCAGAAGCATGTATACGCTGTCTCTTTCGCACATTAAACAAGTTTAGTAGAAAAGGTTTCGTTGCGCTCGCGCACTGACTCACCGCCCCCCGCGCAGTCCTTCGTTAGCTACCGTTGCGATCTGTACGTTTACCTGGTTTGTTTTATCTATTGTTTTAACGACTACTATTAGCGTGTTTCATGGACTCTGGTTATTTGCTTTTGGATTGGATTTTCGTCGATATGGAAAGACAAAACAGTTGTGTGTCGTGCAATCGATCTGTGTTACGTCGAAGAAAACACAGTCTTAATGCAATCTTTCTCGAAAGGTACCGGGATCTCGTAGTGTTGTTATTACAAGAAATCATACCACGCGAGGTAAGTACTCTGTCTGTACACCATCTATCTATCTATTTACTAAGAAAACAAAGCGCAAGAAGCGAGTCTTTGTCGACCAATCTATTGTTTTTATTTATGTTTTATTTTACACAATCTTAACTATTATTGTACAAAAGCAACCGTAATGCTAAGCATTTTACCTGTATCAGTTAACCTTAGAGATGTTTTGAGAACTTATTGTTTATGCATAAAGAACAGCCATAAAGGATTTCAGTGAAATAAAAGATTATTTTTCGAAACTACTATAAAATATTTATTAGATATTTTATGTTTTTATACAAATGTACAGAATGTTATATCTTGTTTCAGATTTCTTTTGACGGCACAAGATCTATATGCCACCCTTGCTGGCAAAGATATGATCGAGCATTGCATAACCAGCTATCAGATGATATGCCACCCCAGCCAGTACAAGAAGGTGCAAATCAAGAAGAAGTTGGAGAGGCGGTGGCGGTCCAACAAATAGAAGTCGGGGATCAACAAAGTCCTGGTTTTATTTCTGTTACTGGATATAGACGTGTATCAAATACAGCGAGACGCTGTTTATTTCTAAACTGCAGAGGTATGACTACTCATCGTGTGCCAACCTACGCCAAGTTCTACCTGTTGCACAATCACAATTTGTATATACCGGAACTTGCTAGAGTTTGCCACCCTCATTTAGTTCAAAATGATTGGGAAGAACTTGTGAATGCCCCGACGACACATGAAAGCTTTAATAATGCTCATGTACTTGACATAATCAACTTGTATAAATGGGGATTAGAAAGCAGGTCTGAAATGGATTTTGAAAATATTGAAGCAATTGATGACAACCACTTCCATTTTTGGACAGCTTTAACTAAAAATCAGTTTATGACTATTTTAGAACAAACACCGTCTCTTCGTAACAGGTCTGATCGTCCTGCTACCACTTTAGGAATTTATTTGACTAAAGTAAGAACTGGTCAATCTGATGAGCGCTTAGCTACGAAATTCCAAATATCTAGAAGAACATTAGAGAGGAAGTTAAAAATAGCGAGAGAATGCTTAACTGAAGATTTTGTTCCACGTTACCTGGGTTTAAATCATATAACCAGAGAAGAAGTGGTGGCAAGAAATCTTCGTATCCCAACCCATATTTTTGGTGGTAGCCAAAATGAACCGGCAGCCATTCTGGTATTCGACGGAACATATAAAGAGTGCGAATTTCCTATTCCAAAGAAAAACCTACAGCCTTCACAAATTCCGCAACCTGGTAAAACCTTTTCTAATCGTATGTACAGACGGCTATATAATAGAAGTCGTAGGACCGTATTCAGCAACTACTTCGGATGCAACTATTATGCGCAGCCTGATGCAAGAAAGCTCAGCTTGGCATTGGTATCTTAGACCTAACGACGTGTTTCTACTGGACCGTGGCTTTCGGGATTCTATCCCTGCTATTGAAGAACGTGGATATAATCCCTACATGCCGCCAACTAGAGGAAGAGGAGAACAGTTATCTACACCTGACGCTAATAAATCTCGGTTAATTACAATGTGCCGTTGGGTGATTGAAACAATTAATGGACGATTTAAGAAAGATTTTAAAATATTTCGACATACATATTTTAATGTTGCGATGCGAAATATGATGACTGATTTTAAAATAACCGCGGCAATTATCAACGCTACTCGGCGGCCATACGAAGACAATATATACGCCGAGCAGTTTGTGGATATTATAAATCAAAATATAAACAGAGAAAATGAGTTGGCAGAATACGTATCAACAAATAACTTGAACAGACAAAGAGTAGCATTTGTGCCTCTAGATGGAAACAGTCCAGACTTTGAGGATTTTCCACAGCTGAGCTTTGAAGATTTAATCTTATTCACGTTGGGCTCATACCATTTGAGAATCGCAAGGTCTTATTGTCACGAGCACATACGACCAAACGGGGATTATATCATAGAAATGTATCGACACCAACATTTAATTGATAATAAAATATTGATCAGAGGGCGAATCCAGTCACGTCATATTCGAATGAAACAGTACTATACATATATTTTGTTAAACCCAACACAACACGGAAGACAAAGAATAGAAGAATACTACTGCTCATGTATACACGGCCGCCGCACTGTCGGGAGCTGCGCCCATATCGCTAGCATAGTTTATTATCTGTCTTGGGCCAGACATCAGGAAGCAACAGACGCACCTGCTGCTTTTTTAAATGATTTGATGCTTGATTTGGATCAAATTGAATAAAAAATACATGAATATTAGCGTTTTATTCATCTTCCCTTTACCAGTTTCTAACACTTGAATTTTTCGAGATTCCCGTGGCTCACATTAATGCGACTAATTCCATAGTAAATCAAAGCCATATAACAATATATTCTGCTATATTTCGTTTGTGTCCGCCATGGGTATGGTTTCCATACTAAGGTGCCCAATGACCTTTTAAATAGGCATGAAAAATAAAAAAAATATAACTAAATTTTTGACAAAATAATTCGACGTTCGACAGCTTTTTTTTTGCACGGATCCCTCATTGTCTTTCTGAAATCTATACTAATATAGGACTAATATTATAAAGCTGAAGAATTTGTTTGTTTGAACGCTAAAAACTCAGGATGTACTAGTTGAAATTGAAAAATTATTTTTGTGTTGGATGGTCCATTTGTCGAGGAAGGCTTTAGGTAATATAACATCACGCTATGACTTATAGGAGCGGAGCATAAATGAAAATTGTTGCAAAAACGAGAACCGATATTCCTTTTTGAGAACTTCCGTTGCGTGCGCTGCGGAAATGGTTTCAGATATGCAAATATCATGTATGAAGGAATTGTTCCTCTTTAAAAGTTATAAAAAAAAGTGAGCGACAGCATATGTTTATCTTTTTAGATTGTATCACTGTAACCATTTTTTACTATTAAAATGTTAGGTTAAAAAGAATATTTTTTTGCGAAGCTTATTTAACCCATGTGGTATTAATCTATATCTATTTAAATATGTTTGTTAGAACGGAAATTTAATATAGAATATTTGTGCTTTTTCTCTAAATAGTTTGAACAAATACCTTGGAAGCAGGGGCGTGCGCCCTATATAGGCTCTTAGGCTTAGCCTACCTTACCAACTGAGCATTTCTTATAACTAATTAACGATGTAATAAAATAACACTATGTACAAATTAATCATAAAAAAAGTTCAAACTCCTGTTAAAATACTTATAGCAATTTTTCGCGTCCCACTAAACTCATTGACAAGGATTACGATTAGTACGAATCTTATAGACAAACACTCGACTTGTCTAAAGCCCATTCATAATTGTATGCACACAACGTCACATCGGTGCGTATGGCCGTGTCTATGAACCGCACACATACATAGATTTTCGCAATTTTAACGCAGCAGCTCCTGCGACTGTAGCTGAGTGGGCTGTCATTGGCTGCAACAACACAACCAAACTATAACCCGCGAAGTTCAAAACTTGCATTTTTTTGCAATTTGTAGGCCAGTGCTAGATTGTATGTTGAATAAAATATGACTACATACGTCTTAAAACCGGGAATCATATTTTAATGAACATACAACCTAGCACCGGCCTGCAAATTGCAAAAACGTATGGAAATTTTAATTTCGCGCGTCGCGAACTGCGGGCTTCCGTGCATAGAGCGCAGCACCTGATTAGTTCGATGTTCGCAATGTTGTCAACTTGTCACCATTGATGGAATTCGTAAAAATCGTATAATCCTGCAAAAAATGTTGACCGCTGTTGTGAACAAACTCGATATGAAAATGATGCAATTTTATTTGCTAGTATTTTTCTATCGACAATAATAACCTAGAAATTATTTTTTACGTAAGAGGAAACCATTACTGTTTCATTGTTGTGACAAGCAATTTAAAGCGCGATTTTGTTTTAAAACCGAAAACGTACAGTTAACATCATTAACAGTAGTGTAAATATAAATTTTGTCGTGTATAAACTTTTTTTGTTGTGTGTGTTTTGGTGTGTAACCTAACAAATAACAATGGTATTTACTTGTGAAGTTTGTGCTGATAATATGTGTTTGTTGGATATTAAAGGTAATAAGTTTTCTCAAGTAGCGTAAGATTCAAGTAGTATCTAAAGGTAGATGTGTACCCGAATTACGAGAATTAATCCAAAAATATGGTAAATCATCGCGTACTCGTCATTTCAATCCTCATAATAAAATTATACAACATTTACCTGGCTGTGTGGCTGCATACACACAAATAAATTATTTTGTTTTCCGTGCATTTTGTTTAATACTGCCAGTAAGTGGAGCGAAGGATTTATTGTTTTGCATAATTTTCATTCCTCGGCCAAAAAGCATGTCCTATCAGAAAAACATAGAGGGTGTTAAAGGACCCTTAACGCAAACGACTGCGATCATTTTTTTGTTCTAGGCCATACCTGGGAACCCCCTGGTTAAGGAGATATTGGGGGTCAAAGTTCCAAATTTTGCACAGCTGTTTTTGTAAATACTAGTTTTTCAGGTTATAACTTTACTTAAATTACCTTCATGCCCCTTTTACTATTCAAAGCACCCACTAGCACAATGTTTTAAGTGTGCTACTTTTGAATTGTACGTATAACTTTTTTTTTTTTAATTTTAAGTAAGTATAGGTAAATGTGGCTTTTTTTTCCTGTCAATTGTTCGTAGCCTACCCATCGCGGGGGACCACTGCACGCCACTGCTTGGAAGGTATCGCAAAATAAAAATATCCGCGCGACAAAATAATTACGCAGTCCGCCGGCTCTCGCGTCCCAATGTCAAAAATATTTATTGCACCATAATGTTTACAAGGTGTTAATATAAAGGGTGTAAAAGTACCCTTAACGCAAACGAAAAGCACTTGTTCTCTCCACTACTGCGATCATTTTTTGGTTCTAGACCATACCTGGGAACCCCTTAGTTACGGAGATATTGTAGGCCAAGATACAAATTTTGCACAGCTGTTTTTGTAAATACTAGTTTTTCAGGTTAAAACTTTACTTAAATTACCTCCATGACCCGTTTACTATAATGCTAAATAATATTAGCTATGCACTAGAAAAAGTCCTGTCAAAACGGTCCAGCTAATTAGAAGATTAGCCGGAAGTCCGGAGCAAATAGATAGACATAAATCTGAGGGCACGGCAGTGCCCCCGCCAAGTCGAGCAATAAAGCGGTACGGCCGTACCATTCTTTTCTCGAACCAGTTCAGGCCATTTTCGACCTCCTATAACTTCGTTGTGGATAAAACTAGAAGCCTGAATTTTTAGTAACCAATTAGGAATTGTATAAACACGGTATATTGAAAATTTCATTTAATTTGAACCAGTAAGTTTATTTCATCAGAATTATAACTAATCAAAGTTCCTTAGTTTTGTCACTGACTGACTGATTGACCGATCATCAAAAGTCTAAGGCACTTCTAGCAGACATAGAAGCTTCAAATTTAGAATACAATTATTGTTTAGTGTATAATATAATATAATATAATATTCCACAACTATCACACAACGCCATCTAGTCCCAAGCTAAGCAGAGCTTGTGTTATGGGTACTAGACAACTGATAAACATACTTATATATTTCTAAATACATACATATTATAGATAAATTACACCCAGACACAGAACAAATGATCGTGCTCATCACACAAACATAATTTGTCCTGGGTGGGAATCGAACCCACGACCTCCGGCATAGCAGTTAGGGTCACTAACCACTAGACCAACCATGTATAAACCATGGAAAAACTAAAAAAGTATACAATTTCAGTCTAGTTTTCTAGATAAACTAACTGCATAAATAACATTGTAATCCCATATAATTGTATAGGATTACAAAGTTAAAGTTACATTTTCAGTGAATGAATTTTACGAGTTATTAAATTAAACATACTTCCTAGTTTCTGATTGATCTGAAATTTTGCACGTATATGTATATCGCCTATCAATGCAATATTATGATGATATGGAACTGATCTGATGATGGAGCTGGAAGTTGACCATAGGAACTCCGTTTTATAATATCATAACCCCATCGAGTTTGGACTCGTTTGATTCGTCTTGTCGAGTAGTTTGTCTTAAGATGGTGTCCAGGGTCTGTTGATGGAGCTGGAAGGTGGCCATAGGAATTCCGTTATAAAACGACATAACCCTATCGAGTTTGGACTCGTTTGATTTGTCTTGTCGAGTAGTTTGTCTTTCGATAATGTTCAGGGTTCTGAATAGTTCTGATGATGGACCTGGAAGTTGGCCATAGGAATTCCGTTATAAAACCAAATAACCCCATCGAGTTTAGACTCGTTTGATTCGTTTTGACGAGTACTCTGTCTTTGTATGGTCTCCAAGATCTGTTGATGGAGCTTAAAGGTGGCCATAGGAATTCCGTTATAAAACGACTTGACCTTGTCGAGATTTTACTAGTTTGATTCAGCTTGTCGAGTAGGTACTTTAGCAGTGCTTCAAATCGATGAATAAGACTGCTCCAAATTCGAATAAACCTATGTATTGTTGATTAATTAAACGAAATAGATAGAATGAGAGACGCTACAAAAAGAAATGAGATCCCACCAAAAACAAAACTTGTAAAAAAAGCCAAGCCGCGCAACTCAGTTCTTTTACCGTAAAAAGTAGTGAGATCCATGTAATACCAAGTGAGTTAGAAAGAAAGAAAATTGTGTTTATTTGGCAATAAAAACTTAAAAAATAAACAGAACCAAATTCAAAATGATTGAGACTAATAATGCCAAAAGGGCCTCAGCTCAGCATAATGCCAGGTGGCAACACAAAGTGCACCACCTGACGCTGATTTTCAGCTGCTGCCCACGAGTGCATACGCTCGAAAATTTAAAAACACATTTAAAAATTCTAAAATATTTTGCAAAAGATAAAAATAAAATAAAAAAATCTACGAAAATCAAATGTTACGACTCTTATATAAACAGCTCGAACATCCCGAAATTCATTTTGATGATTTAATAAAAACAACTTTAATTTAAATTTAAATGTTGAGCAACTTTTACTAAACTTTATGGGAGGTGGGATGTTGTCCCAACATTTGGTAGCTGCGTAACGAAAACTGCCCCTGAAAGCCGCTGACTTATGCTGAGGAATGGAAAGCTGTTGGGAACATTTTCTTCCCTCACCGATTCTGTGCCTACTAGTCCATGACAGCCTATCGTATAGATAAGAAGGGGAGTGAGACTTGATAACTGCAAAAAGTAGGGTCGCCAAGTGCAGTTTACGTCTAGCTTTAATTTTCAGGATGTTGTGCTCATTTAAGAAAGGTGTAACATGACCCCTAAATGGAACTTTAAAACAGAAGCGTGCACAGGCATTTTGAAGTCTCTGGATAATTTTTTCTGTTTTTGATAGCAGTCGTTGACCATATACTGTGTCCGCATAATTCAACTTTGATAAAACCAAAGACTCCACAAGCAAAACACGCAGCTCTTCGCTTAGATACGGACGAGCCTTGTATAAAATTTTAAGTCTGTAAAAGCAATTACGGATACACTCTGTCACGTGCTTGTGAAAACGAAGTTCCGTGTCCATTATAAGACCCAGATTTTGTGCTTCGTAGACACGCTCGACAGGCTGACCCATAATTTTCACACAACCGCTGGGTCTAATTTTACTAAGCTGGTTTACGGTACCAAAAAGCATAAATTTAGTTTTTGTAGGATTCAACACAAGCGAATTGGCATTAGACCACTGTACTATATTCTTAAGGTCGGCGTTAAGATCCATTAATGCTTGCTCGTAGTCTTCTGGCTTAAAAGAAATATAAACTTGTGTGTCATCGGCATAAATATGGTATTTACATTTATTTATAATTTCAATTAAATCTGCACAGTATAATAAGAACAATACTGGCCCAAGAATCGAGCATTGTGGAACCCGCCTTCCTACTGAGCACAGCTTAGAAACAACCGTTGATCCGTCCGCCCAGCGTATTTCAACGAATTCCGTACGATCGCTAAGATAGCTATCAAACCATTTCACAGTGTCCTCGTCAAATCCATAGTAAACCATCTTTGACAATAATAAAGAAACGTTAATACAATCAAAAGCCCGTGAAAAATCAAGCAATACCAAGAGTGTGCACATCCCATTATCTTGAGCTGACAAGATATTATCTGTCACATCCAACAAAGCCGTGGCCGTGCTGCGGCCCTTCCGAAACCCTGACTGAACATCTGGAAGAATTTTATTAGTCTCTAAAAAAACAACCAGTTGCGCGCATACTACTTTCTCTAAAACTTTAGAAAGTACTGGCAGAATACTAATAGGCCTAAGATCCTTCATGTCTGTTGCATTAAGGGTCTTCGGTAATGGAAGCACCTTGGCAATTTTCCATAAGTTAGGGAAAGATGAGGATATGATGGATGTATTTACTAGGTCCGTCACGACATCCAAAGTCACCGGAAGTGTCAGAATTAACATATTAATGGAAATGCCATCGCAGCCTTCAGCATTCGATTTAATTGTTTTTAATATGTTCGCGATTTCCTTGCTAGTTATAGGTGACAGGCTAAACGTGGAACCATTATTTCAAGTAGATTTAAAAAATGCCAGCATTGATTCACTAACCGTATCTGTTCCTGGCACACTCAGAAAATGGTCACAGACTTTGTTGGGATCGTTAAAGTGCAAAGGTAATACCTTATGTTTAGATGGGAGCAGATTTGACTTCAAGTTTTTCCATAGTGTTTTGGAATCATTTATTTGACTGTTTATTTTATTTAGTTAATATATTTAATCCCTACTTAAAAACCTTTGATGTTTTAAATAAAAGATTGACTTGGCTACTGCATCACATTGGCCAATGCGATGGCGATTAGCTATTACAATGGCCTGTTTAACATTGGCGAATGCGATGCGATGGCCAAGTCAATCTTTTATTTAAAACATCAAAGGTTTTTAAGTAGGGATTAAATATATTAACTGACTTGGTTTTACATGGATCTCACTACATTTTACAGTAAAAGCGAGTTGCGCGGCTTGGCTTTTTTTACAAGTTTTGTTTTTGGTGGGTAATACTTTTTGTTTTAAGTACTCAATATACTTTTGTATGCATTCATTAAAAAAAAGGAGTTCAAAAACACATTTTAAATTAAACAAAACTTGGAAGCAGGCGGCGTCCATTCTATTTTCATTTCTTAATTTAATATTCAAATGAACCCCGCCTGCTTCCAAGTTTTGTTTAATTTAAAATGTGCTCGTCTTTTGCTTTTCAGCTCTTTCAGTCGGGTTTTTTAGTTTTTTAACAACTTTTTTTTATTTCCTACTTTTTAGTTTTGTTTTGTGTTTGTTCTTTCGTTGGTCGTGTAAAATTCTTCGCAGATGATTTAACTTTTGTGTTTGTTTATTGGTTTCGTGGCTTTGAATTTCTTTTAAACATATAAATATCATAAATTTTTGTAATCTCCTTTTAAAACCCTTCATTTTGATACCCTACTCGATGATAATGGATTTTTTTTTATTTTTTTTAACAATAATATTTTTTCTTCATGCTTTTTCACTGTTTTCTTTGTTTGTAGGTATATCGTTTATACTTGAAATAAAAACTTAAATCATTATGCAAGAAAAATAGCGAGAATTATTGATTTGTAAAACAACTTTAAATTTGTATATTATTTATAATCTTAAATAAGGTCAATAGATCTATGATTAATGTATTCTCTTTTTTATAGTTGCAATATTTTTAAAGAAACTGATTTCCATCGGTAGCAATTCATTCAACTGTTTTTACCCGACTACAGCGAAGCCCAAAAGGAGGGTTATGTGTTTGACCTGTATATATGTTTGTACGTCGGTTTCTTTATTCCCTCATAACTCCTGAACGGTTATAAATGAATTTGGAAAAAAAGCGTTGTTAGATTTGTCTTGGTGGCGCGAGTGACACTGGCTACATTAAAATTGAAAAACAAAGAAAAATTGTTGATTTTGGGTGCCATAACGTGGAAATGGAAAAAAAAATACATTTCCATCGAGTAGGGTATCAAAATGAAGGGTTATAAAAGGAAATTTCAAAAATATAAACAACTTAAATGTTTAAAAGAAATTGAACATGACAAATAGTATAAAAAGGAAATAATCGTATTTAATGCAAAGTTAACGCACTAGCAACTACTCATGTACCGTGGGTGCGTTCACAGGCATTTAAAGTCACATACACAATTACCTACCCAGACCCGGAACAACTATCTGTAGGTCATACAAATATTTGTTCCGTGCGGGGATCGAACCCGCGACACGCAGCGTAGCATTCCATTGCCTGAACCACTGCGCTAACCGTGTCGTCGCCGCCGAAGTATTTTAAGTGATTAACTGAAAAACTGAAAATAAAAAAATGGTTAAAAAAAATAAAAAAAAACCCAACAAAAAAACTGAAAAGCAAAAAACAAGCATATTTTAAATTAAACATAACTTGGAAGCAGTTGGGGTCTATTCTATTTTTATCATTTTACATTCAAATGGACCCCGCCTGCTGGCGGAGTAGTTCGTGCTCCGCCAAAGGTCGCGGGTTCGAGTCCCACAGGCTTTTTCTAAACTCTATGTGCACTTTACCGATATATTCAAACGCAAACGGTAAATGAAAACATCATGAAAAAACAGGCAAAAAGGTTTTTTACTTTGATTTATTATTACGAATGTACCTTTTCTGTCAGACGATAAGAGTTTCCGACATTCTAAAACAAAGACATTTAGAAAATCAGTAATTTTGGGAAAAGGTTGTTTTATATTTTGATATTTGTTCATTATGAGATCAGTACAATATAGGAATCAGTCCTAACAGGCCGCAAGGGTTTTTCGGACTATATCCGTATCATATTCTGACATGATGTCATAAATATCTTAAATAGTGTTGTGTGCATCAGGGGATGTTACCTTCACATAATTTTGGATTCCCAATTTACTGGTCATTTAGTGATTGTGTACATTTGAAAGGAATGTTACCTTCACATTATAATGACCTGTTTAATAATAATTGGATTTTATATCCGTACGGACTAACACAAAGTGTTGTGAACCTACATCATATGGATAAATTTGGATTTCCAATACTCGTACATTGGTTACATAGTGATTGTGTACATTTAAAAGGAATGTTACCTTCACATTATTTAATGACCTACTTAATAATAATTTCATTTTATTTCCGTACGGACTAAAACATAGTGTTTTAGATAGTTTAAAGGACTATCGCCCCTCTAAAACCACTAGTTATATACAAGGAGCACCGGTCGTAGTGATCATATTCACATGACTTACATTACAGAATGTAATCACTTGATGGATGACAAACTTGGTGTTGCGGATAGTTGTGAAGACTATCGCCGCGCTGTTTTTTTATTCGATGCCTACATTTGGTACATTTATATTCCTGCTGAAATGGAAGTTTAAGCTGAAGTCGTGTCGTTGCCGATTATTGACTCAGATGAGCCACATCTGGGTACGTCCACCTCGACGATCCATGATATCCCTGCTTCAGAGACGAAGTACAGACAATGCAGTCGGAACTACCTGTTAATGTAACGCAAACTGAGCTGGACGAAGCGATTCTCTTGGGCGAAACTCCATCAAAGGATAAAAAATATGGAGCAGATATTAGAAGCGAGAGCTACATTATCTGTTAATTGGGAACACATCGCAACGACAGGCTTGACCAAGGAACACATCGCAACGACAGGCTTGACCAAGGAACACATCGCAACGACAGGCTTGACCAAGGATGTCTTAAAAGAGCCACTTGAAAAGCATCTTGTTCCACAAAAGTGCACAAATATTGATGCACCAAAGTAAAATCCTGAGATAACGGCCGCTTTATCGGAGATATTAATAAAAACAACAAGCAGGTGCAGGTCGCAGCAAGTAAGCGTATCTTGTACAGTGAGTGAAACCCTCACTATAGTCTTTCCTTCAGATTATCTATAAAGATCAGTCAGTAATAAAATTACTGATCGAAGCCGGTCGACTGATATTTATGACTCACAACACAGTGAGTCCATGACACGCTCGCCGTAGTCTTATAATAATTATGTTGTACAATCTAAATGATTTACTACAAAAATCTATAATTTTCTATTTGGTGAACATCTGACCGGTACTCTAAAAGCTGCAAAATCTATATCAAACTCAGGACCTGCACCAGCGCAGAGACCAAGACAGGCTCTTGACCAGACTTGAAACGCCTCCGTTTCCCGACAGCGCGGCGCGGAGGTCATGCGAGGTCACGCGCGCCGCGCCCGCGACCTGTGCAGCAGCGCCAAGCCCGGCGGCGCTAGACCTGGTACGTTCCGCAAGTCGGTTCATCCTACTACTATGATCAATAAGAATTGATAAACAATGACCGTCTTGTACCCGTATTATCTGGAACAAAAGGTTACAAGAAACAGTTTACTAAACCTGCCTATCCGTTACACGAACCAAGCTTATCTACGTTAGCTTCATCTGAGCCTTTTAACGGATTCATATAAAACTTAATGTCTTAAATAAGTACATCGTAATTCATAAGTAATCATAACATAATATTTCATAAAAATTGATGATCTAGGCCCTCCCCTGAATTAAAGGATGTGTATTTTCTGCGACATACAAAGAGTACCTACGATATACTTAGGTACAAGGATAGAATTCACCAATTTTACGTGTTACCACAGCCCCATTTGTGTTCACATAGTTAACAAAGCCGGTAATTTGTTTACTGAAATCATAAGGTTATTTGTCATCTATCTAGGTACTTCGATGACATTTCTAATAATTATCAAGATTATTTGGATAACATTTAAAAATAAAACATATTTTGGAGTACTTAGGATCCATAATAAACATTTGTAGGGAATTTACTGGGTCCAGCGACTCACCCGTTTCAACTTTCCCGCAGCCACAATCCGAGGGTCCTGGCCTGGTAGAACGTCGGGGCTTGTCGGCAGAGCACACCACAAGTTGCGATGTGGGGGGTTGAGGAGGGGTTAAGTAAACAACATGATGTGTACTGCTCCGAGAGTCAACTGCAGAACTTAACTCCAACTGCACTCCAACTGACTCCAACTGAACTCCAATTGAACTCTCTCCTTTAATTGATAGAATATATATACATAGATAGTACGTGACTACGTGCTAATGCTAAGACTATTAAAACAGCTTGTTTACCTTAACTTAAACCTTGGACAATACGTGACATGCTGATGTACAACATACGTGACATCACACCACAATACATCAATATTCATCATCGGTTTATTCATCTCCAGTCAATAATCCCAAACATATAGGTCCATAGGTCACACAAACACGGTCTTCCAGGAAGATGAAAGGGGAACTTAATTCAGATGGGAAACACTAGCACTGCATATAGCGCATGCGTTCGCGAAGGTGTCCGTTTTTTAACTAAATGGAGGTGGTGCGAGATTCACACCAAACGACCATTCCTCAACGGAAGGATGCGTTCCAGTCGACGCAGTTTATCGTCGACCCAGTATACAAATAAAAATGAAAAATAACCACATCTATGAACCAAATTGTGTCATCTTATCCTAATACGAATAAAGAAATATTTAAACAAAATATAAAGAAATAAAAACTGTTTCGAGACGAAACATGCCGCTCACCTTAAAAGTACGTACTTTAAACTAATATTGAAAGAAATCGTAACTTAAAGCTAGGGTTCGTAATGGTTCTAATTACTCTAGAGGAAGAGGACATATCTTAACGACTGGTCGTTTATAAAGGGAATTTCCCATTTTCAGAGTCACTACGCGAGTGACATTGTCAGAGCCGGGATGGAGAGCATGGATGCGCGCCAACTTCCATTGCAACGGAGGCAAATGATCATCGCATACCAGCACAACAGTGCCTTCACGAAGGGCAGTGCCTCTGTCCTGAAGCCACTTGCCACTCTGCTGTAACTCATGGAGATATTCTTTGCTCCATCTTTTCCAAAAATGTTGGACTGATTGTTGAATCCAGCGCCAACGAGTGAGACGGTTCGACGTCTCATCAATTAAGGAAACATCAGGCAAAGCCGTCATGGGTTCTCCGATCAAGAAATGAGATGGTGTTAAGGGTAAGGGATCCGACGAATCCGCACTTAAAACGCAGAGTGGACGCGAATTTAAGACTGCCTCGACCTGACATAGAAGGGTATGCATCTCGTCATATGTTTGAGTGCGTGTACCTACTACACGATGAAGATGGTGCTTAAAAGTTCGAACTGCGGATTCATGAAGGCCCCCAAAATGGCTCGCGTAAGGGGGTTGAAAGTGCCACGTGATACCTTGCTGAAGGGTCTGCTGATTAAGCACGCTTTGCACGTCACGGCTTTGCTTTGTCATTGCGTAAAAACGCATAAAGTTCTTTTAAATAATTGTTACTTCCAATAAAATTCTTTCCACAATCTGAATATATATCAGTGCAAAAGCCACGTCGGGACGTGAAACGGCGCAGGGTTGCTAAAAAGGCTTCTGTCGAAAGCTCGGAAACTAACTCGAATGTATCGCCTTAACGCTCATGCAGACGAAAACTGACACATAACATTTTATAATTTTTGCGTTGCGCACTTTATTGGCGCGAACGTAGAATGGCCCGGCGAAATCTACCGCGGTCTTTATGAAAGGTTGCGCGGGACGGACGCGGACTGCAGGGAGCGGTCCCATGCGCAGTTGGTTGTGAGCGGGTCGTGCGCGGAAGCACGGCACGCATCGATGGATGCGCTGACGAACGATGTCACGACTCGATAAAATCCAGTACCGTTGCAAAAGTGCATGTCGCACGGACTGCGGCCCCGCATGTAAATTACACGAATGTGCGTCATCAATAATAAGATCAGTCAAAGGGTGTTTCATAAGTAAAATCAGCTGGTGCTTAGATTCAAATGGTAAAAGCGACTTGTGGATTCAACCGCCCACCTTAAGTAACTCGTCCGTATTGTCCAAGAATGGCGTTAAGCGTCGTAAACGCGTAGACGGTAATTTACCCTGTGCGATCTTTGATAAGTCTTCGTAAAAAATGGACTGTTGTGTTAATTTGATAAGTCGCGTCAAAGCGAAATTATATTCGGGCACAGTAATGTGCGTCGGAAAGATCTGTTTTGCTCTTTTACATTTATTAAAGAAACGAAATATAACCGCTGTGACGCGAACAAGTTTGCCGAGCGACGAAAATAGCGAGATAAAATCAACATCCTGTATAGGCGGCGCTGTAGGCGCGCTAGAACACATTGTTAAGGTACGTTTTTCCTCGCACGTGTCCGCTATCGGGGTTTGAACTGGCCAGGAGTCTGGACTTAGATGGAGCCATGGGGGTCCATGGTACCACAAGTCGTGGTGTACCAGCGCGGCGGGCAGCAGGCCACGTGACGCGGCGTCGGCGGGGTTGTCAGCCGACGGGACGTGGCGCCAGCAATCCGCGGGCACGCGAGATACGACCTCGCTGACACGATTCGAAACGAACGTTTTCCACTCGTGCGGTGATGAGCGTAGCCATGCTAGCACGATGGAGGCATCGGACCAAGCGTAGACCTGGTCGAGACTTACATGATTACTGTAGGTAAGTATTACCTTTTCGAGTAATTTAGATAAAAGGACAGCGGCCATTAATTCAAGGCGCGGAATGGTAAGGCACACACGCAACGGTGCAACGCGGGTTTTTGCCATGATTAGATGAGTTTGAATAAGACCATCATTATTCCGATAACGTATATATACACACGCTCCAAACGCCTTACTGGAAGCGTCAGCAAAACCGTGAATTTGGATTGGCGTTGAATTATCAGTTTTAAATATGTGACGCGGGAACGAAATTTGTGATATGAGTGGTAGCTCAGAAACGAAAGAGGTCCACGAATTGGTTATGTCAACGGGCGGCGCATCGTCCCAGTCCACGTTGGCTATCCACAAAAGTTGGATCAAATGTTTGGCAAACAATGTAACCGGTGATAATAATCCGAGAGGATCGTAGATTTTTGCTATCTCAGAAAGAATGACACGTTTTGTACATTTTTGAGATGAAATTTGTACTTTAAAATTGAACGAATCGGACTTAGGGTTCCACTGTAGACCAAGGACCTTGACCTTTTTATCATTTTCCATTTCAGCGAATGTAACGTTCTCCGGCCGCTCACCATGAGACTCTGGCGGTACCGCTGCCGCGAGTAACGCGGGCGCATTGCTATGCCACTTACGCAGTTCAAATCCTGCCGTCCTACCAATACCTATTAATTCTTGCTGCAGAGCGAGTGCTCTGGCTACTGAGTCTTCGCCAGAGACGACGTCGTCCACGAAGACGTCATTCAGTAAAACGGGCGAGGCTAGTTTAAACCGGTGAGACTCATCGCGAGCGAGCTGTTGAATAGTACGCAAAGCGAGATAAGGTGACGAGTTCACGCCGAATGTGACTGTACGCAAGCGGTAGTCCCGTATTGTGTCATCTGGTGATTTACGCCACACGATACGCTGAAAGTCCCTATGATTTTCACGAACTAGTATGTTTCGATACATTTGTTTTATGTCGGCCGTAAGCGCGACGGAATGGACACGAAATTTAAGAAGTACGTCTACTATGTCCCGGTGAAGCTTCGGACCCGTTAGTAGAACGTCATTTAGCGAATAACCACTCGTCGAGCGACACCCGGCGTCGTAAACAACACGAGTGGGCGTCGTGCTAGACTCTTTGACCACACAGTGGTGTGGAAGGTAATAACATTTGTCAGCTGGAGGTTGAGCATCGACGGGCTCCATGTGGTTGAGGTCCACGTACTCCTGGAGGCACGCGTGATATTCATCCTTCAGCTTAGGGTTACGTTCTAGCCGATACTCGAGTTTACGGAACCGTGCTAGCGCAGTAGGCCGCGACTCGCCGAGGGGCGGTGCGTCGGGCTTGAACGGGAGGGCGACCACATATCGCCCGTTCATGTCACGAGTATGCGTATTTTGATAAAATGATTCACATATCGTTTCTTCAGGAGTGTAACTCCGCTTCTCTGGTATTGACTCCAGCTCCCAAAACTTCTGAAGATTGTCGTTGTCAAACGAGCTAAAACACACTTGGAGTGGAGTCGGAACAACATTATCGAAATTTAGATTACCTAAAAGTAAATAACCTAACACACTATTCATAGCGATCGGCGTACCCGGCGGGCCCGATATAATGTTGCCTAGTAACACGTGGGATAGTATGTCCGCTCCTAGTAACATCTCCACGGGCTGCGGCGTATGAAAGTCCGGATCGGCTAAGTTTAAATTGTTTATGTGTGACCATCCCGAATAAGGCAATGGTACACTTGGCATTTTCGAAATTAATTCAGGCAATATTAATGCACTAACCGGAATGACGGGCTGTTGTTTACCTGTCGGCGTAATTGAACACGAAACTATACCCTTTGGATGAACGGGCTTGGTGTCACCAATACCGAACACCGGCACATTGCTATACCTACGCGCTAAGCCGAGTCGTTGTACACATGCTTCCGTTATAAAACACGCCAGGGCCTGCAGTCTCTACAAAGATAGCGATCGCTTTACGACAAAATTCGGTCGCAAAGCTATAACGATGCGGATTTAAGGTGGACGTGAGCCGGACGCGACCCGCCGGTATTAGCTATCAACTTAAATCCGCATCGTTATAGCTTTGCGACCGAATTTTGTCGTAAAGCGATCGCTATCTTTGTACAGACTGCAGGCCCTGGCTACCGGTATCAACTAGGCAACGCACCGTGGATACTTTTGTGTGATCCACGCACACATCAATTAACGCGGTTGACAATAAAACAGTCTGTGTCTCTGTAAGTTAGATGCACAATTTCCATGAATCGCGACTGAAGCGGGTATTTCCTCCTTAGGGGGGGGCTGGACAGCTACAGGTTGCGCGACTTCGTTTATGATCGGTAATGCTTGAGTTGAGAAATGAATTAAACTATGATGTCTTTTATGACACGTTGTACACACGAAATTTGATTTGCAGTCTTTTACGTCGTGCCCGACGTTCAAGCAATTATAACACACATTTTTATTTTGCACTTAAGCGTGCCTATCATGTGGTGACAGATTTAAAAACTCTGAACATTTTGTCAACAAGTGCGAACCGTTGCACTGCACGCAAGATCGCGTCTTATTACTATCGACCGTAGGTTGAGTTTGGTCTGACATTCCAAATTGTGTCATCTTATCCTAATACGAATAAAGAAATATTTAAACAAAATATAAAGAAATAAAAACTGTTTCGAGACGAAACAACATTAAAAGGAGTTTTATGATTTCAAGGAATGTTTGCAAATACCTTGGTTTTGTGAAAGATACAAAAGGTTCATGTTAGCCTAACTAAAAAAAAACAATTTAATGAAATAAGAGTTACAATCTTCAAATCTCGTTCTAAAATAAGACATTTTAGCTCACTTGGTAGGCCTCTGCCCCTCAAGCCAGTACGGTCGGCAATAAAGATGCAATATACCTTGCATTATGTAAAACTAGTAATTACGATAGCCATATGTCAAATGTATTGATACCGCAGTCAATCCTGTTAGGCTAGACTGCTACTGTCTAAAAATATTTTCAGACGCTAAGAAAGAATTCGGGGGGGGGGGGGGCAGCATGGGTGAGGAGACTGCCAGTGCCCAGTGGAGTAGCACAGAGTCTGACAAATATACTATAATATCGATTGTCTAGAATTCCTGGCTGCTTTCTTGGGCTTTTAGAACTGGACAATAATTCGGCATGTGTTATTATTACGCGTTGACAACACAACTGCTATTTCGTACCATCAACCGTATGGGTAGAGTCAGATTTCCACATTTAACTGAAATCACAAAAACTTTGTGGCAGTGGTGTGAAACTCTATATATTATTATTATTATTTCGATTAGCTTAATACATACCTAAGCTAGTATAGAAAATCTCACCCCGATGACGAATAGGCGATTTAAGATCATGCTTTTGAATAGATTCTAAGAACCTTTGGGCAATCAAAACTTGATATTTTCGCATGAATGTTGCACTAATATGATAAGTACGTCTCATAGAATAGAGACCCAGAAGCATTCGCTGTGAATGCTTTTAGGTACTTTAAACTGGACAAATATTTGTTTTAAATACGCATTACCATCTTTTTCGGTTATATTAATAGTATTAAAAAAAAAACTAATATACGTATTAGCAGGTCGACGGTATTGTTGTGGTTCGATTTTGGCCAACACAACCCTGGTTTCCACTTTGACAAAAACTTCTGTGTTCAGAATGAGTTCAGTTTAGAACCTCTGGAAAGTGTTATTATGTTATTATCTCCAGCAGTGTAACCAAGCTCACATTGATTGCATGGATGTTACGAAATAGAATAGTGATAACTTCTTTATCTGAAATGTAAATAAAACAATACGATGATACGAAGTTTACGTTTATAAAACTCACAATATTAATACATAAGCATCAATTCCGATGGTCATGTATTTCTCGCGGAGTCATTTCGTTCCGGTTATACAAAAAAAAAAAAAACATATATCATAAAAATAATAAACAGTCAACGTCCCGCTCTGACTTTGACCTCCTCCTCATCTTAGGATCGAAATTAAGGTCTGATGAACACATTGCTAAGCTATTCAACGCTACTGAAATTCAAAATTTTACAGTCTCGTCCTCCGGCCTCAAAATATTAGCTTTGGACCCGTGGTGGACGGGTCCAAAGCGATAGGAGATAGGAGATAGGACTTATAGAGATCCTATCGAAATTTTGTCAAAATAATAATTTGAATTAACTAATAACATTTAACCGAAAAGGTCGTAACTTTGCTCATACTTGTAACTGCACACAGGGTGCAGATCATTAGCAAAAATAATTAAAAACACAAATCAGTATATACAAATACAGTCGGCGGATAAAAGATATAATATATTAGGTATCAATAAACGGAATTGACAATTCAATATTTTCTCCCCACTCCAACAGACACGCAGCCACCTTCAGCAGCTCACAGAGCTGGGGTCAATATTGACACGATACGAAACGCAGCTGGGTGGAGATACGTTCATTAATTTTCATAGAAATGTTCAATGTAAACAAACTGATAAATTTATTTTATCAATCCTAACCTCTCATTAATCCTCTTATTTAATTACCTAAAACGTAGTAACTTACATTATTTATCAACCCCTAATTATAGAAAAGCTATACTTCAGTTACAAGAAAACAATAATTTAATGTTTAATTCAACATAAAATTGCATGTACTTAAATGAATACTTATCCCGTGTTTTAATATTTCACCATCTTTCAAAATCTACATTGTTATCTTAATAAATAAATAAATAAATAAATAATCTCGAAGGACGAAGCAACGAAGTATAATTGGAGATTAAACGAACTTACCTGAAGTGAAGTTCTATCCAAATTATACGAGTTGCTTCGTCCGACGAGATTAGTTCCCTCCCAACCCTATGAACCCATACCTAAAGTGAAATATTAAAAAAGGTTCCAGGCTTTCAACTAAATGAGTGATGGTGCAGGCATAACTATAAGGAAGACAAAGTAGCCACGAAAAAAAAAATCAAACGTAGTGGGTGAAAGGCGGTACCTATTATCGTACCGTATTACTACATTGTTATCTTAATCTCGAAGGACGAAGCAACGAAGCATAATTTGGATAGAACTTCAATTCAGGTAAGTTCGTTTAATCTCCAATTCTCTCTCTCTAGGAGAGGGATGGGCTATAATCCACCACGCGGGCCCAGTGCGGATTGGTAGATGTCACAATCTTCAAATTTTTGGTTCTAAGATATACCGGTTTCCTTACGATGTTAACCTTCACCGTTTTGAGAGCAGTTGTGATGAAATAAATTACACAAAGTTATGCGCCTGTCTGGGTTCGAACCCACGACCAACTGTTCGTAAGTCGGTGCCGCCACCATTGGGCCACTACTGCTCACAAAACAATATACAATAACACCTTGTAAATAATATGGTGCAATCAATATTTTGAATTTGAATTTCCCGGAAGCCAGAATCTCCACGTATCTACGTCGGGACGCGAGGGCCGGCGGACCGCGTAATTATTTTGTCGCGCGTACATTTTAACATTGCGATATCTTCTAAGATATTTGTTTAAACTATATAGAGCAAGAGGAACAAATATTCTATATTAAATTTCCTTTCTAACATATTTATTTAGATATAGATTTATACCATATGAGTTAAATAAGCTTCGCAAAAAATAATTCTATTTAACCTAACATTTCGATTGTAAAAAATGGTTACAGTGAGTCAATCTTAGTAGATAGATATATGCTGTTGCGGACTTATTTGTAGAACTTTTAAAAAGGAACATTTCTTTCATACATAATATTTGCATAACTTTAACCATTTTCGCAGCGCACGCAACGGAAGCTCTCAATAAGGAATATCGTTTCCCGTTTTTGCAACTTTTTTCATTTATGCTCCACTCCTATTGATCGTAGCGTGATGTTATATAGCCTAAAGCCTTTCTCGATAAATGGACTATCTAACACAAAAAGAATTTTTCAATTCCAACCAGTAGATCCTGAGATCTTAGCGTTCAAACAAACAAACAAACTCTTCAACTTTATAATATTAGTATAGATATCTGATCGGGCCCCTTCCTTTTGTCTCTCCTAAAATATCTTTTGCTGCACTCCTAATATACTAAACCATCTCAACCCAATATTAATTTACACTTTGATCTTTCATATCACCCATCTCTATCATCGTTATACCAATAAATATTCAAAGCGAGTTACCGGGTCACATAATTATTATCTACCTACCCATTCAAAGTATATAGTTAGAAAAAAGTATAAAGTATATATGTTAGAGAAGGGAAATGGAAGACACAGGCCCCGAGTGACCAGTGGGTTCGTGTCCAAAACAAAAGATCACGAAACCGTTTCGTTGGGAGGCGAGGAAAAGCGGAGCCTGAGCCTGGAAGTAGTTTTATGGCAGCGGAAACTAAGGTTCCTATGTACATTTATAATGTGGCGAAAGGCGTATCCGTGTGTGACATCCGCACCTACATACTGAAGAAGACTAACATTGATGTTAAAATCGAAAAAATGGACATGAAGTTAGCGAAGGATTACGAATCATACAAAATATTCGTACCTAAACATTCGTTAACAAATTTCGTGAGTGATGATTTCTGGCCAAAGGGGGTAGCCTATCGTCGGTTTATAAACTTGATCAGACGTGATAAGGGAAATGTCCGTGTGACTAGCGAGAATATTGGCAGATCTAATTTATGAATAACATCAACTTGATAAGTTTTAACTGCAAAAACGTGATGAGATCCGTGGATTGTGTGCGGCAGCTTTGTCGCTCGGCTGATGTTGTGGCGCTGCAGGAGACGTGGCTAATGCCTCACGACGTCGGGTTCCTGGCTGCGATAGACGACGACTTCGCCTGCACGGGTACCTCTGCAGTGGATATCACGGCTGGGGTCTTACGCGGTAGGCCCTACGGCGGAGTTGCCCTACTGTGGAGAAAGGCTGCTTTTCCGACAGTAACCGTAGTGAAGTGCAACAGTGTGCGTCTCGCCGCGATAAAAATCGAGCTCAGTGATAGTTCCATCTTGATATTTTCTGTGTATATGCCTACTGAATCCAATGAAAACTTAGTGGAATTCACAGAGTGTCTCAGTGAAATGACAGCCATAATTGACAGTCAAAATGTGGAGTCAGTGTTTATGTTAGGGGACTACAATGCGCACCCCGGTGAGTCATTTGCTACCGAACTTTTAACTTTTTGTGCAGAACAATCGTGGTCCTGTGTAGACCTGGAACTGATGCCGTCGGACAGTCATACGTTTGTCAGTGATGCGCACGGCTGTCAGCGCTGGCTCGACCACTGTCTTGTGACAAGTGCCGCGCGGCACTCCGTGTCCGCGGCCTGTGTGTTGTATAATACTTATTGGTCTGATCATTACCCTGTATCTATACGGTGTAATTTCAATTTACTTAAGCCTAAAATTTGTATACCTACTGTTAGTATAAATAGAATAGTCTGGGGTGAACGTGACTCGACTCAGATATCGAAATTTAAAAATGTATGTCACTCTAGACTTCGTGAAATTGATTTTCCTTCAGAATTAAGAAGCTGCTCAGATAATATGTGTTGTAACAAAAGTCATAAAATCCTGTTAGATAACATGTATGACGAGATTATTTGTATACTATCGGAGGCCGCTATACGTAGTTATAATGTTACCGAAAAGCGTAGAGGTAAATACATTACTGGGTGGAATAGGCACGTCCGCGGCGCTCACGGGAGGGCCAGGCTATGTTTTCAGGCTTGGTTGTATGGGGGTAAGCCCGGGGCTGGTCGTATTTATAATGATATGTGTGAATCTAGGCGCGCTTTTAAATCAAAATTAAAGTGGTGTCAGAATAATCAACAACAAATAAAAATGGATATTATTGCTGAACTTCACTCAAACAAGAAGTTCGGTCAGTTCTGGAAAAACACCAATAAAATGAATCATAAGCCGGGCCTCCCCGTCAGCGTGGCGGGAGTGCATGAGCCTAGTGAGATCGCCACTATGTTCTCCCATCATTTCAGGGTGGACTCGCCTCTAGGGCAAGCGCAGCAGGAGCCCGATGCTAAGGAAGGTAGTGAGCGTAGTGTTCTTTTTACTACGAAGGAAGTGCGTGCGGTGATCAAGGGCATGGTGAGGGGTAAATCCCCGGGTCACGACAGCCTTAGCATCGAGCACCTGCAGCACGTAGGTGTACACCTACCCAGAGTGCTTGCTATGTTTTTTACCCTGTGTTTAGGCCACTCACATCTGCCTCATAATCTAATGCGTACTATAGTTGTACCAATCATCAAAAATAAAACTGGTGATACATCAGATGTAAACAACTATAGACCGATTTCACTGGCCACAGTGGTCGCCAAAGTGCTGGACAGTCTGCTTGGTCAGCACCTGGATAAGCACGTCTCGCTAAACGACGCGCAGTTCGGTTTCAGACCCGGGCTTTCCACCGAAAGTGCTATCCTGTGCCTCAAGCAGACTGTACAGTATTACACAAGTAGAAAGACCCCAGTCTATGCATGCTACCTCGATTTATCGAAAGCGTTCGATCTTGTATCGTACGATATTCTATGGGATAAATTAAGGGATGAAACTTGTCTACCAAGGGAAATTGTGCTATTATTTATGCATTGGTATGACAATCAGAAGAATTTTGTAAGATGGGCAGGCTCTCTTTCGGGGGAGTATGGGCTGGAATGCGGGGTGAGGCAAGGGGGGGTAACCTCTCCCACGCTTTTCAGCCTGTATGTCAACCGGCTGATCGATGAGCTCAGCAGCACCGGCATAGGGTGTCATATAGATGGAGTGTGCGTAAATAACATCAGCTACGCAGACGATATGGTGCTGCTGAGTCCGTCGATTGGAGCCTTACGTAAGCTCCTGAAAATTTGTGAGTCCTACGCGGTGGCTCTTGGGCTCAAATACAACGCGAAAAAGAGTGTAATAATGATTTTCAGGCCGGACAACAAGCGATACACATTCGTTCCGAATTTCACTCTGAGTGGTACAGCTCTAAATAAAGTCGAGCAATTTAAGTATTTGGGCCACTGGGTCACCGAGGACCTTAAGGACAGTGTGGATATCGAAAGGGAGCGCAGAGCGCTGTCTGTCCGATGCAACATGTTGGCCCGCAGGTTTTCACGGTGCACGGGGACTGTCAAAGTTGCGCTTTTTAAAGCGTACTGTCAGTCCTTTTACACCTGCAGTCTGTGGGTTAACTATACACAGCGGACATACAGCGATCTGCGCGTTCAATACAATAACGCGTTCCGGGTGCTGATGGGGCTGCCGCGCCACTGCAGCGCCTCCGCGATGTTCGCGGCGGCTGACACAGACGGCTTTGCGGCCATCATGCGCAAACGATGCGCATCTATCATGCGCCGCACGCGCGACAGTCCCAACAAAATCCTGTGCGCGTTGGCGGACCGGTGGGACTCTCCGATACTGGCGCGATGGATACGGCTGCATGCAGTCGTTTAGTGATTTGCCGCCATTATCGGGAAGTCCACCCGGACCTGCTACTTTGTTTAAAATTCCATTATTTATTACTAACACTAGTTTGTAAGCTCGCAATTTTACTAACAAATATGGATGTAATTTTAGGATGAATCTGAAATAAATGATTATTATTATTATTATTATTATATGTATTATATTTTTCAGATGATAGGAAAGAGTACAAAAAAAATTTAAGCATAAACATTCAACAGTATTTATATTTTACAATAAAAGTTTTATATTCCTATTAAAACAATATAATTCTATACATCCTTAAAACAAAGTTTGTAATTTTAATATTTTGAGAATAAAATCTGCCTTACGTAAAGGAAACCTACTAGATATATAGTTGTATACAAATTAATCTGCTACAAAGTCTTAATAAATCACAAGGCTTAGATGTCTAAGATCATTGAATAAAACGAGAAACTAGTAGGACAAAGATGGTGACAAATGCAGCAGGTGCGGCCGCAGATTGTGGGGCGCTGTTGCCACCGTCGTCGCTGCTGTCACCGTTGTCGCCGCTGCCACCGTTGTCGCCACCATCACCATTGTCGCCGCTCCCACCGTTGTCCCCACTGCCACCGTTGTCGCCACCGTCACCGTTGTCGCCGTTGCCACCGGTATCACCGCTGTCACCATTATCGCCGACGTCACTGCAGGAGTGACGGCCAGGCCCGATGCAGGCGGCATATGCCATGAGGTGCGGCAGCTGGCTCTGCTCGTACAGCCCCGTGAACATAGAGTGGTGCGGCCCGCGCGCGAAAACCGCCACGTCGTCACCGCCGTGCGTCTCCGAATCAAGTGGAACGTCGACGTGAGTCACCCAATTTAGAGCTTCTGCAACATAAGTATTATTGTCAAAAATTTACATCACTGAAGTCATCTTTATCTCTTTTTTAATATCCAGTTAAGAATGCTTACGGAAATTGTTCTCAGCAGTAACGTCCGGGCGAATCCCGTTCACATGTGAGCGGAAACCAGGCCCGTTGGTGTAAGACAGCGTCATGTAAGGTACGGTGTCCTCATCCACGTCTCTAGAGGGTCCAAGAATGTCATTGCCACGTCGCGAGTAACCATTGAAGGCCATAACGTGCGCGTGGTCTGCTGTCACAACGATGAGCGAGTCGTCCTCTGACAGCATCTCTGCGGCGCGTGCCACAGCCTTATCCATCTCTATAGTCTCGTCAAGCGATAAATGTACGAGGTTGTCGTGATGCGCGTGGTCGATGCGCCCACCCTCCACAAATAGGAAGAAACCCTTCTCGTTACGGCTCAACGAACGAATCGCCACCTCTGTCATCTCTTCCAGTGTAGGTTCTGTTTCCAAATTCGATTCCATGTGATATTGCATATGGCTACTCTCGAACAATCCCAAAAGGTACTCGGGCAGGCTATTGTTGGCTTGCATTAGCTGCTCACGGTTCCAAACATATTCATGGGATAGTGTGCGGTCTACTTTGTCTTGCTTCCACTCTTCTATTAAGTTACGGTTGTCCGTCCGTCTACCTCGGGATCCTTCTTCATCACGAGTAATGTTTGGCAAAAAGTTTCGACGACCACCACCTAAAATTACCTAAACACAAATTTTAATGTCAATAACTACCGATTTAAAGAAAAGAGACTTACAAATGTTTTTAGTATAATTATGTATGTTAAGGTTAAAGTATTTATCTATGGGTCTTTGTAACCTGAAAATATACGGATTCTATTCTTATAATAGTATTATGACTACCTAAATTAGCAAATAAATAAGAGCAAATAAAAATAATAGTAATTACAGAGAACTCTATTCTTATAATAAAAATATAAGTTTAGAAACTAAAACTCGACTACAAACCTCGGTCTTAAAAGTAGCAAACAAGGAAATAATTCTTGTCTGATATTCATAATTATACTGAATTTGTGTATTTCTATTTAAATATAAGTAAAATTATTATAGAGGACCGCCGTAGTCGCATGAAATATGCATAAATGTGGCCAAGTGCAAGTCGGACTTGCACATGAAGTGTTCCGTACCATCGTACTAGGAAAGCCCCCTTTAATTTGTATTATTTGTTGTTAAAGATATTTTGTGATAAGTTTGTTTTTCATAGTGTTTGTATGTTTTAAACGTGCTACATCTCAGAAGCTAATGATTAATATCGTTCAAACTAATTTTGGTTGAAAGTTTACATTGCAATCTACAGCTTATGTATATGTATATATATTGGATTTTTACTCTCTTAGTTTACCACTTTGGAAGTGTCTATCTTCCAAACTATTGACTTTGAGAAAATATGGTGTTCAGCACCTCAATGTCATTTTTAAAGACCTGTCTATAGACACCCCACACGTACAGGTTCGCTGAAATAAGTATTTTTTTAGTTTCAGTTTCATGTATGGGGAGACACCCCTTAATCTTTTATTTTTTTCTATTTTTGCATAAAAATTGTAAAGCGGTTTACAGAATACATCTACCTACCAAGTTTCAACTGTGTAGTCTTAATAGTTTTTTTTTTTGTTTTTTTTTTGGCGCGTGGAAAATTATCGAATAACCCCTCCCGCTCTTGGGCAGAGCAAAAGGGAGTGTCAGACTTCTACTGACTAAAGTCAGTAGACATTGACATTGAATTGAATCATCCAACAGAGTTACTAATCGAATGTTCACAATAGTAATCGTAACACTGTGATACAGACCTTGAGCTTGTTGCCAGGATGCTGGTGTATCATCTGCATGGCGATGTCTGGACAGCGCGTGGCGTCGTGGCCCATCTCCTCCACTTGCTCATCGTACTCCCACGTACGGTTGGCCACTTTGGCGTACACTCCCGCTGGAGACGCGTGAGTGATACGCGTCGTGGTGACGACTCCTGTGTTGCAGACATGCAGAACATTACGTGTTAGACGTTTCATATCGATACTGTTCACTAAACACGAGAAAGACGGCTTCTACTATTCACTATTATATATGCCTGCCGCCTGGGAATGCCTGCTAAAAAGAGTAGAAAATAATATAACATTGTGGAATATCAGAATCGATCAGATGACATAACTTTGATATTTTTGAAAAGGCAATATGTATCTCGGGTAGTGCGAGTACTTCAAGTTGTATATATGTATATGTATGTTAATTTAAGCTGTAACCACGTCTATCATCACGGCCCGCTCACCTGCGTCGCGCCCGTCCGCCAGCGCCCACTCAGCGATGGACTGCAAGTGTGTGTTGGTATTCAACGAAGCCTCGCAGTCACTGCGCTGCACATTCGCGTTAACTCCGATCACACCATTGTTGGTCTTGACTCCACACAAATACGCAGTGGCTGTGCAAGCAGAGTCTGGAACCTGTGCGTTCACGCAGTATGTCTGAAACACAACCCACATTAGCTATTTGTAATCGGTTTAAGCTCTGTCTGCGTTACTCTCATGTCACACATAAGAACTCTTTCGGGTAGGTTAAGCTCAGCTGCATACGCAGTAAGGAAAATAAGGCAGTTAACTGATGTAGCCACAGCTAGGTTAGTATACTATGCTTATTTCCACAGTATTATGTCCTACGGCATTCTGCTGTGGGGATCGGCAGCGGACGTTGATTCAATTTTCATTTTACAGAAGAGGGCAGTCCGCGCGATCTATAAGATAGGCCCTCGCGAGTCTCTCAGAGAAAAATTTAAAGAGATTGATATCCTGACTCTGCCTTCACTTTATATCTTAGAATGTATTTTGTATGTCCGCAAAAACCGAGGGCTGTGTACCCAAATTCAGATTAACGAAAACTAGCAAGTCTTTTCTTATAAACACTCGGCGCTTTTATAACAAGTTGCCTAAGTCAGTTATAGAACTGACCGATGGAAAGTTTAAAAACTACATTAAACGTGTCCTAATTCAAAAAGCATATTATAAAATCAAGGACCACGTCGAAGATAAAAAAGTTTGGCTTTAGCTTCTTCTGCGCATGCGGCTTCCCTGGTAACTCTTAGCCGGTACAAATTTGTGGATGTCTCTAACTATTCTCAATTGTATTAATTCTTCCATTAATTACTCTCTTTTACAGTGGTTTTTAATTATCCAGACGCCCTTTGGTACGAATAGTTACAGCACTGATATCAACATTTGTGCCTTACCTTCATTACAAAAATTTGTTAACTGATATGTTATAATTTATAATTTCTAAAATTATGTACTTTTTATTTTTACATTGTTTATAATTATATATATTTTTTGTTATTGATTTGTGTCTGTAGTAAATCTAAATTGAACTTACACCTCACTATTGTATCGAGTCTGGTTCTTCTAACCAACATAACAGACAGAATGTGTTGCTGGGGAGTTTGTTCCGTCACTTCTTCTTTCCAGCTAAACACTAGGAAGTGCCGAAGGGTGGGCATTTTGGGGGACTGTCTCTTGTAAATAAGTAGAGTAAAGTAAATTTTGACGTTCGAAAAGTGCTGATTTTCAGCCTAATTTGAATAAATGACTTTTGATTTTGATTTTTGTCAATTGAGATCGAAGCAAAACCTAAAGTTCGAAAACTTCTATCCTTTCTCTCCGTTCATAAATATTTAATTAATTATTGCTGTTTTTCTTAAGTCAACGCTGCTCACAACATTTCAAGACAAATAATTCCTAAGTTCAAAATTTTGAATTTACCTTAACCATCCCAACCGTAGGGAAAGTCTCAAAGTGCATCTTGGCCTCCTCGCCGGTGGCGCCCTGTCGCTGACCGAGCAGAGTGCGCGCGGCGGCCAGCGTGGGCACGGACATGCCGTCGCCCAGGAACATCACCACGTTGCGCGCCTTCTTCACGCTCTCCACGTGCGCCAGACGTTCGTCGATGGCGGCCTGCGCCTCGCTCGTCCAGAAGGCGGACTCGGTCTCGGCGCGGTTAGCGGCGGCCACGCGGCCGGCGGGGTCCGCCGGGTGGTAGCGGTCGGCGCGCGCTGCACCCGCGCAGGCGAACACGAGTAGCGGGAGAAGCGACCTCATCGCGTACCGATCTACTGTACAATGGCACCGCACAAACTGCCTTTTATGACTGTTAAGTGTATCTAATCTTGTAACCATTTTAGCCGGAAGGCGGATAAATTACATTAATGTTTAAATAATAGATATAAGGATTTAGTGAATTGTGACTAAGGCCAAAATAAAATCATCAGTCAGTGCCGTTGCGTAAACTTTAGTTTTGAATGACGCGTTGCAGTTGATAATGAATGTTACTATAATAATAATAATAAGACTTTATTTCAGATAACTTATTGATCCATAATGGTTAGTAACAATTGTAACTTATAAACTATGTTAGTAGGCAGTAATAATTTAGAAGACTGACAGCGTTAGTAACAATGTTCTTACAAACTCTGTTAATAATACACTTGCACTTGTGATATCACTGCTGCAAGGTGACAGGCCCAGCCGAAACTTTGCAGCAGTGGTTCACAAATACATAATCTAGCCTGGTTGCTATCATAGAGAGGATGCTGTTGGGGCTGCTCCGCACCCTACAGACCAGAGACGCACATCGCTTACGCATCACGATGTAGAAACAATCTAATCCCTGATGCGCTGCAATATCGGGGCAACCCCATCAGCACACTAAATGCGTTATTGTATTGGACGCGAAGGGCGCTGTATGATTTTTGAGTAAAATGAGCCCACAGACTGCAAGTGTAAAAAGACGTGCAGTAAGCTCTAAAAATAGTACACTTCACCTCCTTAGAGGCCCGCCTGAATCTGCAGGCAATCATGTTAGCTCTCACACACAGCGCCCTCCGCTCCCTATCAATGTCCTCATCGTCCTTGAGGCCATTGGTCCATAAGTGACACAGATATTTAAATCGTTCTACCCTTACAAGGGGTATATCGTTCAACCTTACTGAAGGTACAGCTCTGGGTAATTGCCTCTGGCACCAAAGACCATAACCACACTCTTTGTAACATTATACACCAGACCATGTTCTCTGTCATATCGCTCACAAGTGGATACGGGTGCCCTTAGTCCGCAGATTGACGCACTCAGCAGCACCATGTCGTCGGCGTAGCTAATGTAATTACAACACACACCATCAATGTGACACCCGACACGTATGCTGCTAAGTGCGCCAATCAGATCATTCACGTATAGGTTGAAAAGCGTAGGCGAGCATAACCCCCCCTGCCTCACCCCGCACTCCAACCCACACGGCCTAGACAAGGCACCAGCCCATCTTACACTATTGACTTGGTTTCCATACCAGTATTTTAGAGTATTTGTCACCTCTGGTGGCAAATTTACCTCTTCCATCTTCATCCATAAAATGTCGTAGGAAAACAAGTCAAAAGCCCTGCTCAAGTCCAGGAAGCAAGCGTACACTGGAGTGTGACGATCCATGTAGTACTTCACAGTGTGCTTCACACTCAAAATAGCGCTGTCTGTGGATAATCCGGAACTGAAATCAAACTGGTTATTACGAACACGTATATGACTGCTAAGTTGAGCGTTAAGCACACTGTCAAACACTATTGACATGAGTGTGGCAAGAGATATTGGCCTGTAATTATGCCTATCACCCATGTCACAACACCTATTGTCACTGTGGTACCTATTGTCATGTGACAATAGGTACCACAGTTGTTTTAATCATGTCGCTCGGCAAATAGGCATGACCCAGACAAAAGGTATAAAGCATAGCCAAAACTCTCGGCAAATGCGGACCAGCAAATCGGAGATGCTCAATGCTGAGACCCTCATGACCAGGAAATTTTCCTCGACGCATCGCGTTAATTCTGTTGAAAAAATGCTGCTTAGCATTTTAGCAGTTATTTTAACTCCTAGGTCTTTCCGTGGCTCAACATTGAGCGCCAACCTAGATGGGTCCAATGGTGATTGCACACTAAAATGACTCGCAAAAAGGTCAGCTATTTGTCTAGCATCGCTCACGCCATCGACGCAAACAGGGAGGCCAGGCTTGCTTTTTAGTCTATTTGTATGCTTCCAAAAAGATCGGAAATCTTTCTTTGAATGCTGTAAAGCTAGAATATCCATTTTAATTTGAGTCTCGTGATGTTGACACCTTTTCAATCGAGATTTAAATATCCTTCTAGCTTCACGCATGTCTTCAAAAATACGTCTCGATGTGGGCATCGTATGTACAACCATTGAAATTCGCAACATACCTAAACAGGAAAAAGAAAACAAAAAAATCTTCTCTAAATTAGTACAAAACCTCGGTTCAGCACTGAGACTAGAGGCACTAATCGACGTGTCGGAGACACGAGATATCTACCGCTCAAAGTCCGAAGCCGTAGTGGTAGAATTTACTACAATAATGCGAAAGGAGTCTTTAATTTCCAGGTACATTTCTTTTAATAAATCTAGACGTGAACTTGATCAACCACGTCTAAACTCGCAACACATCAACGTTCCGGGCGATTCACGTACATTATTCATTTCTGAATCCCTAACGAGCAAAACAAGAAGGTTGTTCTATGTTGCGCGCCTAAATGTCAAGGATAAAAAGCTTGTTGCCGCCTGGACATCTTACGGGAAGGTCTACATCAAGAAGGAAGAAGGATCAGCGCCAGTGCGTATCAATGATGAGTCAGAGTTAGGCGAACTCTTTTTGCGATTGGTTAATGTACTTATTATAAACTAGCTTTTGCCCGCGGCTTCGCTCGCGTTGAAGTATTATTATTAATTAGGTATAGTTTTTGCGGCTTCACTTTTGTTTAGCGTGTGTCAAAAATTAGGGCCTACAAAACTTCTTTGTACACAATACTCTAAACTAATCTGTCATTAGGCGCTAAACTATCAAGCTATAGCGAGCAACATAAAACTGTCCATGAGAGAAGCAATGTTCTCTCAAGTCAATACCCGCAAATTTGAGATTTTGCCCCTGAGACTTGGCTTGTCTTGACTTGGCTTGTCATGGCAAAGCAGACTTTTAGGGGAAGCTGTAATCGTTTAAATTCGAACGGGATATTATTAGGTATTAATGGGATTCCTGGAATACGTACAGTTTCCCCTTTCGCACACCCAGTTAATATAGTGGCTTCCACTATATTGCAATATAACGCTTTCACTTGCAGTCTCGTCACAAAAATTTGGTGGTTTTCAATTTTGCAACAACAAAATTGGAGTGCCCCCCACATGCAGAATAAGCTTATGAAAAGGCAAACCTGGCCGGTTTCAATGAATTTAAAAATTCTACAGGGTAATTAGTAGCGTCATCTGTATTAACCACAGTATCAATTGAAGTATAGACCTTTTCTTCGCCCTCAAACGACATGAGCAGGACATCGTTGATAGCTGCTGCTTGATCGTTCGTTGGAGTAAGTATGGTACGCTCACATAACCATTCAATAGGCTTGTCATTTATATGAATAATGTCTGGATAAACTTTATACAGCAACTAGCTTTTGCCCGCGGCTTCGCTCGCGTTGAAGTATTATTATTAATTAGGTATAGTTTTTGCGGCTTCACTTTTGTTTAGCGTGTGTCAAAAATTAGGGCCTACAAAACTTCTTTGTACACAATACTCTAAACTAATCTGTCATTAGGCGCTAAACTATCAAGCTATAGCGAGCAACATAAAACTGTCCATGAGAGAAGCAATGTTCTCTCAAGTCAATACCCGCAAATTTGAGATTTTGCCCCTGAGACTTGGCTTGTCTTGACTTGGCTTGTCATGGCAAAGCAGACTTTTAGGGGAAGCTGTAATCGTTTAAATTCGAACGGGATATTATTAGGTATTAATGGGATTCCTGGAATACGTACAGTTTCCCCTTTCGCACACCCAGTTAATATAGTGGCTTCCACTATATTGCAATATAACGCTTTCACTTGCAGTCTCGTCACAAAAATTTGGTGGTTTTCAATTTTGCAACAACAAAATTGGAGTGCCCCCCACATGCAGAATAAGCTTATGAAAAGGCAAACCTGGCCGGTTTCAATGAATTTAAAAATTCTACAGGGTAATTAGTAGCGTCATCTGTATTAACCACAGTATCAATTGAAGTATAGACCTTTTCTTCGCCCTCAAACGACATGAGCAGGACATCGTTGATAGCTGCTGCTTGATCGTTCTTTGGAGTAAGTATGGTACGCTCACATAACCATTCAATAGGCTTGTCATTTATATGAATAATGTCTGGATAAACTTTATACAGCAACTAGCTTTTGCCCGCGGCTTCGCTCGCGTTGAAGTATTATTATTAATTAGGTATAGTTTTTGCGGCTTCACTTTTGTTTAGCGTGTGTCAAAAATTAGGGCCTATAAAACTTCTTTGTACACAATACTCTAAACTAATCTGTCATTAGGCGCTAAACTATAAAGCTATAGCGAGCAACATAAAACTGTCCATGAGAGAAGCAATGTTCTCTCAAGTCAATACCCGCAAATTTGAGATTTTGCCCCTGAGACTTGGCTTGTCTTGACTTGGCTTGTCATGGCAAAGCAGACTTTTAGGGGAAGCTGTAATCGTTTAAATTCGAACGGGATATTATTAGGTATTAATGGGATTCCTGGAATACGTACAGTTTCCCCTTTCGCACACCCAGTTAATATAGTGGCTTCCACTATATTGCAATATAACGCTTTCACTTGCAGTCTCGTCACAAAAATTTGGTGGTTTTCAATTTTGCAACAACAAAATTGGAGTGCCCCCCACATGCAGAATAAGCTTATGAAAAGGCAAACCTGGCCGGTTTCAATGAATTTAAAAATTCTACAGGGTAATTAGTAGCGTCATCTGTATTAACCACAGTATCAATTGAAGTATAGACCTTTTCTTCGCCCTCAAACGACATGAGCAGGACATCGTTGATAGCTGCTGCTTGATCGTTCTTTGGAGTAAGTATGGTACGCTCACATAACCATTCAATAGGCTTGTCATTTATATGAATAATGTCTGGATAAACTTTATACAGCAACTAGCTTTTGCCCGCGGCTTCGCTCGCGTTGAAGTATTATTATTAATTAGGTATAGTTTTTGCGGCTTCACTTTTGTTTAGCGTGTGTCAAAAATTAGGGCCTACAAAACTTCTTTGTACACAATACTCTAAACTAATCTGTCATTAGGCGCTAAACTATAAAGCTATAGCGAGCAACATAAAACTGTCCATGAGAGAAGCAATGTTCTCTCAAGTCAATACCCGCAAATTTGAGATTTTGCCCCTGAGACTTGGCTTGTCTTGACTTGGCTTGTCATGGCAAAGCAGACTTTTAGGGGAAGCTGTAATCGTTTAAATTCGAACGGGATATTATTAGGTATTAATGGGATTCCTGGAATACGTACAGTTTCCCCTTTCGCACACCCAGTTAATATAGTGGCTTCCACTATATTGCAATATAACGCTTTCACTTGCAGTCTCGTCACAAAAATTTGGTGGTTTTCAATTTTGCAACAACAAAATTGGAGTGCCCCCCACATGCAGAATAAGCTTATGAAAAGGCAAACCTGGCCGGTTTCAATGAATTTAAAAATTCTACAGGGTAATTAGTAGCGTCATCTGTATTAACCACAGTATCAATTGAAGTATAGACCTTTTCTTCGCCCTCAAACGACATGAGCAGGACATCGTTGATAGCTGCTGCTTGATCGTTCTTTGGAGTAAGTATGGTACGCTCACATAACCATTCAATAGGCTTGTCATTTATATGAATAATGTCTGGATAAACTTTATACAGCAATTCTTGAACCGTAGTAACAACTGTGCACAATTCTTCCGGGATGGTTTTCTATGTTTGTTTTTCTTTTTTTCTAATAATGTCACTGACTCATATTGGGACAATAAACTTCTTATTAAGTTATCATTACAATTTATTGAAGATACAATAGGTGAATGGTCACGCTCTAAAACATGTACCTCCCGACAACCCTTATCAACTTTAAGTTGCGAAGGTGTATCAATTCCAAAATCAAAATACATCAATGCCCACTGGACAAATCTTGGCTGAATCGTAATCGCCTTACCGAATAGTCGTTAGATCCAGATTCCGTATATATATGAGATCGTTTCTATAAACTTCAAACTTAAATGGGAATATTAATCCTGATGCTATTAGCTCACAAAATCCGCCTTTATGTAGCATTTTTCATCATATCGGCAAAATATTCATCAGGTGTTACGTAGTTATCACCATTCCTGTCGTGGGTCATAATTGAAAACTTGCTCCAGTCATTAACCACATATCTGACAATTTCTGAACGCACCTCCATCGCTCTATCTCACGAAACAAACATGCACCGTCACCAACAATAGGGACGACAGTATATTCTTCAACATCTCCATTAACGTTCATATTTTCTTTAGCCATTTTAAAACCTATACTTTTACCAAACAAAAACAAAACAAATGCCAAATACAAAGCAGAGTCTATAACCAAAACTATTTAACCAAAATAAAGCAAATGCAACCCAAAATATGCCAAGAAAAGAACAGCCAAAATCGTTAAATAGGTATAATCCGCTAGAAATATTTAGGTATAGTATGTGGTATTAAATACGGCGGCCACTCAGCATCGGGTTTATGTAACTCAGGGAAAACACAACGATAGCGCGTTTTAAAATACTACTAACGCCATCTATTATGTTTTCTTTCTTTTTCTTTTCTTTATCTATTGTCAACATTAAGAACTAAAAAATATTTTGTTCGTCTTAATTTATTCATTCCATTAGGTACTGAGCCCCATGGGGGTTGAATTTATCAAACTCTATTTAAGAGGACGTCTGCATCATAGTAGCTCCAATCTTTAATTTCAGTTCAATCAGTCGAAAATCTAAGAAGATTTATACAAACTTTCGTCCCCTATTTTATCCCCTTGGGGTAGAATTGATCAAAATCCTTTCTTAGCGGATGCCTACGTCATAACATCTACCTTTTTTTTGGGGGGGTGGGAAATCATCAAATAACCCCTCTCGCTCTTGGGCAGAGCGAAAGGGAGTGTCAGACTTCTACTGACTAAAATCCACCCATGTTCCTTCTTAGCCCTTGTGCCGAGGACGCGGTATCTCTTTTAAACAACCCGCAGCCCCGACGGGAGTTTGTATATAAAGCATTATACATCTTTTTGAAAAAGGAATACGCATTTATTATGTAGTTATGATTATTAAATAAAATTACGAAAACCGACGAGGCCGTATGAGGTTGATGCCTTTGCTTTTCCGACAAAAAAATATTAGTCTAGGAATTTGCCGCGTTTTTGTTTTCTTCAAATACATAAACGTTCAGTTTATTTTACTTTTAATGGTCATTATCACACTAATATTATAAAGGCGAAAGTTTGTGAGTGTGTATGTTTGTTACTTCTTCACGCAAAAACGACTGCACGGATTTGGATGAAATTTGGTACACAGATAGTTTATAACCTAGATTAACAAATAGGATAGTTTTTATCCCGATTTTATATTCCCGTGGGTTGTAGCGGGTGAAGCCGCTGGCAACAGCTAGTTTTTAATAAATGCTTATCTCATATTTATTAAAGGCTTATCTCATATTATTATTGTGTTAATTTTTTCGCAAATGGTACGAAAAGTAGAGTATTTTCCTCGGTGATAAAGCTATCTTAGTCTTGGGTGAACTTAAATCCCTCGCTACAATCGCGATTTAAATCGTCACCCGCGACAGAAGACACTGCTTAATCCCCTTGGTTAATAATCTACAATTTATACAAACTTTCATCCCCTATTTTATCCCCCTAAGGGTGGAATTTATCAAAATTCTTTCTTAAGGGATGCCTACGTCATAGTAGCTTTATGCATGCAAAGTCTCAGCCCGATCGGTTTAAAATTGACGAAGTTTCATACAAACTTTTATCCCCTATTTTATCACCTTGTGGGTAGAATTGATCAAAATCCTTTCTTAGCGGATGCCTACGTCATAACATCTACCTGCATGCCAAAATTCAGCCAGATCCGTCTAGTGGTTTGGGCTTTGCGTTGATAGATCACTATGTCAGTCAGTCACCTTTGAATTATATATATTTAGATTTAGATTGCTTCGCATTGTTATTTTCTGTTTTAAGATTAGTTTCGATTTGGATTGTGTCGTTCGTGAATTTTACTCACACTTATTTGTTATCTTATGCCAAACCTAGTTGCAGTCTCACACAACTTAAACAACCTTCTGTTATACGCAATAAACTATATACATATAAACATACACATGCATTCCACACAACTCACAATTTGGGACAAGATTTATTATTTTCGTCAATATCAACTGTCTGCTTAAATATCCCATTCCACTTATCCTTTCACATCATGAAACTATAGTGACATTGGCCGCCTCCATACCAGTTCCTAGTGACACCCAACTTCGAAATGTACTCAACGGGGCACGTTATAAACGTGACCCGCAACTTTCATTAATAATAAATTTTAATAATCCAAGACATTGAAGCTATTCACTCGGATCTGGATTCCCTATCGGTGGCTCGAGTTATTAGATATAAATCATTCATCAGAAAGCTCAAAGTCACCCAAAGGGCAATGGAGAGAGCTATGCTCGGAGTTTCCTTGCGTGATCGAATCAGAAATGAGGAAATCCGCATGAGAACCAAGGATACCGACATAGCCCGAAGAATTGACAAACTTAAGTGGCAGTGGGCACGGGTAGGGCACATTGCTCGCAGAACGGATGGTCGATGGGGCCGGAAAGTTCTGGAGTGGCGACCGCGAACCGGAAGACGTTGCGTTGGAAGGCCTCCCACTAGGTGGACCGATGACCTGGTGAAGGTTGCGGGGACCCGCTGGATGCGAGACGCACGGGACCGGTCAATGTGGCGACACTTAGGGGAGGCCTATGTCCAGCAGTGGACGTCTTTCGGCTGAAATGATGATGATGATGAGACGATATAAAAACCCATGTAAAGCATAATAATCGCCATCTCAACATTCTCGCCCAAAATATACGTAGTATTTCATGCAATATGTCAAACCTCACTACACTTCTTCATAGATCTAATGTAGCATGGGACGTGTTGGTTCTTTCCGAATGCTGGCTACGCTCAGCCAAGAATGTTCCCATCCTTGATAATTATAACTGTGCATCAAGCACCTTGCATAGGACACAAAATGAAGGAGTAGTTATTTTCTACAAGAAACAGCTCAAAGTGTCATTTGAAGAACCATCAATTAGTGAAGCAAACTGTATTTTACTGAAATTAAATTGCGACACAACAAAAAAAAAAAACCGAAAAAAAACGAACGAATGAACGCGAACGAATACGACCGAACGAACGAACGAACGAATTGCGATTGCGATTTGATTTATTTAATTTTTTATTTGCGTTGGAAGGCCTCCCACTAGGTGGACCGATGACCTGGTGAAGGTTGCGGGGATCCGCTGGATGCGAGACGCACGGGACCGGTCAATGTGGCGACACTTAGGGGAGGCCTATGTCCAGCAGTGGACGTCTTTCGGCTGAAATGATGATGATGATGATGAAATTCAGATACTTGTATCTTTGGAATATACCGTCCTCCAGGCCAACATAACACAAACAATTTTACTGATGCCCTTGATGTTCTCCTCACTTCATTAAGCAGCTACAAAAACATAATACTATGCGGTGACATAAACATAGATATAGCCATGAATAGCCCCGATAAACGCTCTCACGAATACCTTAATATCCTAGCTAGTCACTGCATGCTGCCAGGTCATGTACTACCAACCCACGGAAAAACGTGCCTGGATGACATCATGGTTAACACTCGATTGAAGGCTGCCTGCCTTGTAGTCCAATCATCTATTACTGATCACGAGAGTGTTGCCATTAGTGTTGACCTTGCTCACAGCTCGCAGCTTGAGTATTCGAATAAAATTAGTCACCGTATTGATTATGACAACCTCGACGCAGCCCTGCGTAACTCAGATTTTCAAATCATCCTAAATTGCAACGATGCAAATATAGCGACTGACTTGCTGGTGGGCTGTCTGTCAGGGGCTTTAAAAGATAACTCAAAAGCAGTGAAAATACCTAGAAGGGGACTAGTCAGTAAGCCGTGGTTTACAAAAGTTCTGTATAAAAAGCTGAAAACAGACCCAAATAACGAAATTCTTCACACAATATACAAGCGTTATAGGAACTTCTGCACTTTACTATTGAAAAAAGCTAAAAGAAGCTATGAAAAACAAGAGATCGAGAGCGCAAGTGGCAACAAAAAGAAACTATGGGAAGTTATAAAACAGATTAGCGGCTCAAACAGGGTAGCAGATCGCTCCTCCTGTCTCATCTCAAGCGTCAACCCGGACAAGAGTATTAACGTGGTCAATAGTTTCTTTGCGAATGTTAGACGTAACCTAGCAGAGCAAATCACTTCGCAGCCATTCCCGCACAGAAACAAGGCTGATAATTTCTTGGGGGTTGCTCCTCTTGATTCTTTGGTCATGTTCCCTACGGACGAAGCTGAGATCCTGCAACGCATTCAAGGATTAAGGGATAATTGTGATTGCATCTTGCCTTCTTGCATCTTCCCAGTTTGGATTCCGGCGTGGTAAATCTACCAATGATGCGGTTCATGAGCTGGTTAACTCGGTCATAACGAACTTGGATAAGAAGAAAAATTTCCTGGCGGTGTTTCTGGACTTGGCAAAAGCCTTTGACACAGTTTCTGTCCCACACTTGTTGCACAAAATGGAAAACATGGGCGTACGGGGTCTTCCGCTAAAATTATTCCATGATACCTATCTAACCGGAAACAACAAGTTAGAATTGATGGGTTGGTGAGTAGTGAGGAGCCACTAACATTCGGAGTGCCTCAGGGCAGTATACTCGGACCCACACTCTTCTTGATCTACATCAACGACCTGTGCCAGCTTCACCTTGACAATGGTAATTTTTTTACATTTGCCGATGACACTGCTCTCTTTTTCAGTGGTGACAGCTGGGATGGAGTCTTTGGTGTGGCTCAGGAGGGTATAAACAGGGTTGTTGCATGGTTGCGGAATAATGTGTTGACTCTCAATGTCACAAAAACCAAATACGTGGTATTTTGCACATCGATCGAACGTGCTACCCCCACGTTCTTTGTCAATTACGGCTCATACTTGTTGGTCAAACCTCCAGCCTTGTGTATGTCTTTCCCTCCAAAGGGCAGATAGCATTAAATACCTTGGAGTTACCTTAGACACATCCCTCAGCTTCAAACCACATAAAGACGTCCTGGTAACAAGATTGCGCAAACTTATATACATATTTAAGGGCCTAAAACATGTAGCCGACCTTCGTACCATCAAAATGGTCTACTTTGCCTTGTGTCAGTCGCTTATCGACTACTGCATCATCTCCTGGGGAGGTTCTGCTAAAACACACTTGATGGAGGCGGAAAGAGCTCAACGAGCGATACTTAAGGTTGCCCTTCCGATTTTCTAGTCGATTTATACAAAAAGTGGGAAGTACCGACTGTAAGACAAACTTTCGTTCTGCATACAGTCCTTAAAAAGCACTCACAGCTGGTTTATGATTCGGATCTACTAAAAAATAAGCGAAGAAAGGGTACTGTTTGTAATACAAAATTCTTCCGTTTGCGCCAGTCCCACAAATATTTTTGTTACCTAGGAGATTATTTATATAATGTCATCAACAAGAGTCAAAATATATATCCCCTACACAAACCCAGTTGTAAAAAAAAAGTAATTGCCTTCTTGAAAACGCTTTCCTATGATGACACAGAGAAGTTGCTCTACCCAAATGCATAATACTTAACCATTCCCATACACATTTACACACAGCCTGTGACTGCTGGTTGGAATATTTTGTTTCTTGCTGTTCATTTCTTTACTAATTTTTAACCGACTTCAAAAAGGAGGAGGTTATAATTTTTACATTTTTTTTTAAATTTTGATTGTTTTATTTTTAATTTATAAGTGTTTGGTAGGAAACTTGTTACCTGCCTGTTTAATAAAGATGCCACTAAGTGAGGCCTGGTGACCTGTAATACAGGTTTTTTTGAAACCTACTTCAGGCACCAGCTCTCACAATGTGAATATTATATACTGTTTACTACTAATAACCATTGTGAGAGAAATAAATTAACTTATTATTATTATTATTCACAAAGGACTTCGGTTTAATAAATTACCACTCAAGTTGTCGACCTTCTGTAGTAGTAGACAAACCATCTGTAGTAGTTAGCACAAAAGTTAATATAGATAGCACTGTCGTGTCGCTCCTGTTCGTCAATATCGACCTTTGTAATAATTTTACATACATCTCAGAGATGGCAGGTTCATCAATATTATAAGCTGGTTATTTATTAGATTAACTAATGAATGATCTTAGCAGATAGACGTTCTTGCGGCGACATTATTATATTTACTCAAGTGCCTTACAATTTTGATAATCGGTCAGTCAGTCAGTGAGTCTTTGACTAGTTATAATTCTTAAACTACTGGTTCAAATTGAATGAAAATTGAAATGTACCGTAGTGTATTACGTGAATTCTAGTTGTTCTCGTGTCTCATACGCTATGTATCGTTACCGTGGCAAAACCCACGAAGGGAATGGATTTTATTGTAAAAAATCTTTTATTAGTATAAAAAAGGAACAATAATAATATATAAAACAACTTCATACATTAGTCAGTCTTTATTACATTACTTATCACGTAATTTGGAAAAAAAATATGTCACATCTGGCATGGTGAACTTTTATGTATTACCAATCATCAAAAATTTAACATTACATAGTATAAATTAAATGAAAGATCATTGAATCAAATGAGAAGTTAGTAGTACAAAGATGGCGACGAAAGCAGCAGGTCCGGCCGCAGCTTGTGTGGCGCCGCTGCAGGCGTGTCGGCCGGGCCCGATGCAGGCGGCGTACGCCATGAGGTGCGGCAGCTGGCTCTGCTCGTACAGCCCCGTGAACATGGAGTGGTGCGGCCCGCGCGCGAACACCGCCACGTCGTCGCCGCCGTGCGTCTCCCACTCCAGGTGTACGTCGACATGAGACTCCCAATCCAGTTCCCCTGCGAAACGATTACATGGCCACATTACTCCACATACCTTTCACAATTGCAACAATAGATGACCATTTATAAATTCTTACGGTAGTTTTCCTCAGCAGTCACGTTGGGTCGAATGCCTTCCACATGAGCACGGAAGCCTGGTCCGTTTGTGTACGACAGTGTCATGTAAGGCATTGTGTCATTTCCTTTGTCTCTAGAGGGACCAAGAATGTCATGGCCACGCCCAGAATACCCGTTGAAGGCCATGACGTGCGAATGGTCTGCCGTCACCACAATAAGCGAGTCCTCCTCTGACAGCATCTCCGCGGCGCGCGCCACAGCCTTATCCATCTCTAGTGTCTCATCAAGTGCTAGCTCCACGAGATTGTCGTGATGAGCGTGATCGATGCGCCCTCCCTCCACGAATAGGAAGAAACCTTTCTCGTTACGACTCAATGATCGAATTGCCACCTCTGTCATCTCTTCTAGAGTGGGTTCTGTTTCCAAATTCGCTTGCATATTATATTGACAATGATTATTCTCGAACAATCCCAAAAGGTACTCGGGCAGGCTATTGTTGGCTTGCATTAGCTGCTCACGGTTCCAAACATATTGATGGGATACTTCGCGGTCTACTTTATCTTGCTTCCACTCTTCTATTAAGTTACGGTCGTCTGTACGTCTACCAAATAATCCTTCTTCATCGAGGAAGTCAGTTGGTAAAAGACTTCGTCTACCACCACCTAAAATAACCTGAAAAAATAAATATTTTAAATGAACTTTATTTTTTGCGTATATTTAAAGGATAGCAGAGTGTAATGTACTTTCATAACATTCCATTTCAGCAGCAAAGTATTCATACATTTGCCCTTAGTGCAAATTAAATATACTCGTACGTAGCGCTTAATTAGGAGACGGAAGGGCCAAACGAATCAAAAACACATATTTTGTGACACTGCGACCCTGCCTGTAAACTTTTGAAATACTAATATTAAAACTGTGTCCGAAGCCCACTGTGTCAAAATTCACTTTAGAGCTCATTCAAATGTAAACACTATCATTTCACTGTTTCCTTCTTTGGTTAAATTGAAGCAGTTATACTCACTACAGCTATTGCGAGATAGCAGTACGAACACGATTTGTAGTAGATAATGTAATACCTTTAGCTTGTTGCCGGGATGGCTGTGTATAAGCTGCAGCGCGATGTCGGGGCAGCGCTCCGTGTCGAAGCCGTCGTTCTGCACCTGCTGGTTGTACTCCCAGTCGCGGTCTGCCACCTTGGCGTACACACCGGCCGGTGAGGCGTGCGTGATGCGCGTCGTGGTCACTATACCTACACAAACAACATCAACAAGGAAGAAAATTATTACATTTGTATACCTACGTACACTGGCTGCCATCTTCGATTTTCATTTTGTTGTCGAGGTGTGCTATTTCGGTCTACGGATAGGATATTAACAGTAATAACGGATAACGTTAAACTGTAGTAGTGATGTAGGTACACGTGCATGAAGTAAAAGAGCGAGAGCTCACCTGCGTCGCGGCCGTCTGCCAGTGCCCACTCGGCGATAGACTGCACGTGTGTGTTCCTGTTCGTGGACGCCACGCAGTCGCTGCGTGGCACGGCTGCGTTCACTCCTATGGCGCCATAGGTAGTCTTCACTCCGCATAAGTACGCGGTGGCGGTGCACGCAGAGTCTGCGATCTGGGCGTCAGCACAGTACGTCTGAAACATAATTCAAAGCATTATAATTATGCACGCTAATTGCCAGACATACTTTTAGATCGCTACCGAAAGGATTTTGTTTTACATTTATTTCATAAAATGTTTTAACGTTTTTTTAAATCTTCTGCTCGCCAATGTGAAAAACGCAATAAAAGATTTGCAAGATGTTTTACCAGATTCGATTTAAAAGTTTTCTTGTAAGAACATTTAATTTTATTAATTAAACCATTTTGTTTATATTAGAACCTTTTTTTACGCCACCATTACCAGTTTTGTCACTTCAAAAAAAAATTTTAACATCATAAATAAAAAACGTAGGTAGTTTAAAAAATAAAAAACCCGACTGAAAAAATTAAAAAGTAAAAAACAAGCACATTTTAAATTAAACAAAACTTGGAAGCAGGCGGGGTCCATTCTATTTTCATTTCATAATTTAATATTTAAATGAACCCCGGCTGCTTCCAAGTTTTGTCTAATTTGAAATGTGCTTGTTGTTTGCTTTTCAGTTTTTTCAGTCGGGTTTTTTAGTTTTTTAACTACTTTTTTTTATTTCCTACTTTTTAGTTCTTTTGTGTCTGTTCTTTCGTTGGTCGCGTAAAAATCTTCGCAGATGATTTAACTTTTGTGTTTGTTTATATGATTTGTGACTTTGAATTTATTTTAAACATATAAGTGTAATATATTTTTGTAATCTCCTTTTAAAACCCTTCATTTTGATACCCTACTCGATGGAAAAGGATTTTTTTAATTTTTTGATATACGCTATATTGGCCCCAAAATCCGCAATTTTCTTTTCTTTTTAATTTTAATGTAGCCAGTGACACTCGCGCCATCAAGACAAATCTAACGACGTATATTTTATTCAAATCCCTTCATCTGTTTAGGAGTTATGAGGGAACAAAGAAACGGACTTACATACATACATACATACATACACGCCAAACACATAACCCTCCTTTTGGGCTTCGCCGCAGTCGGGTAAAAAGAGATGTGTATTGTGTAATGACTTCGCAACGACGTCGCCGTTTTCCTGGAACGGGCGAGGCGCTGTGAAGTCACATTTCAAAGAGAGAACTCGTGAATGTCAACCAGGAATATCACATAATTTACCATCTCAACATGAATGATGTAATGTAGGTACCAAGATTTTGTAACAATATTCTGATTTAAAAGAGTGTCCATAGAGTTTCTTGCCCGTTCTTCTCCATAGAGATCTACACTAGGGAATTGGCAACTACAGTACTTTCACAAGTTATTATGCCTTGTGACTGTGACTGTAGCTTAGGAGTGCAATACGTCGTTTCGGGGGTTGCTGCGTCGAGTTGCGCGGCGCCGCCGGATGTTACCGGCGCGCGGTGAGTGCTGTGGGTGCGGGAGCGCGCGGCGGCGCGTGCCGATGCCGTGGTGGTGGGTGCGCGGGGCTCCGGGTCGCGGGGTGGCGGTTGCGCGTTGTGGCGTGCATTCGTTGTTCCGTGATTCGAAGTCTCGTGCATTCTTTGTTGCAGTGTGCGTCGCTGCGTGCTTTCGTGCTTGCAGTGTTCGCCGTTGCGGGCATTCGGCAGCGTGTGGTTCGGCGTGGTGGCTTTCGGAATGACGTATTGCACTCGTAGTTTTGTTTTATGAATTATTGTTCTTATGACATTCAAAAGTGCCAGTAATGGTTTAATTGAAATAAATGCTTTGAGTTTGAGTTTTGAGTTTGGAATCTTGTGAGTATAATTTTTATTGTTAAAAACAAGATTTAGAGTTATTTTACTTTCGTTGCATTCACTATAGCAATAAAGGGTAAATCTTGAGATTGAGAATATTCAGTTGATTCCCGTGGCGCATTTTTAATATTATTATTTTTTACAATTTATAGTTTGGTATGATTTTTAGCGGAATTATAAATACATTTATCAAATAGGGGTCAGTTTTGAACGACGCATTACAAAGATATTTAAAAACATATTTTTTGGGCCAGGGGAATCAAAATACGATGACAAGGAAATCAAAATTAAATCAAAGGTAAGTAATAAAACATACTATTTATTTAATAATCAGTCTCTTGTTCTCAGTTATTGGCACTTTTTCACCTAATTATCAATCACTTTATTCACAAGTATGTAATAATGATAAAATAAAAATTACATAAGTACTAAATAATAAAAATTGAAAACAAAACTTTTCTTTTTAAACATAATAAAAAAATTAACAAAAATTAGGAACCTTTCTTTGGTTGGCACAATTTAAAAAATATATACGTGATCAGCAGTCCGGTACTCGAACCACTAGACCACATAGTGAGGTCGTCAAATGTTCTTATTAGCAGGAAATCTGGGACCACGGCACACGTATGTCCTTTTTGGTAATCTCTGCATGCAATAGGTATAAATCGCATAAAGATGCGATACAAACGGATTATAACTTATTTGAATAAATACTTAGATAACCCGGCAAAACAAAACACTCAATACTGTCTGAGCAGATCGTGCAATTTGGAATGAACAAATTAATGTACTAGAAAAACTAGAAAATATTGATTACCCTGGCAAAAACGCCAAGGGAATCAACACCAAGGTAATCAATAAAAGTTTGTTTTTTATCGATTACGTAAAAAGTTTAAAGTTCTAAGCAATAATAATAAGATTAGTAAATCAATAATAACAAGATTAGTAATAATAATAAAAAAGATTAGTAAAGATATATCCGAGAAAAAACTTATACAATTCTTTACGACGTCAGGGTAAACAATGACCTAGTGAAACAAAACCAGGGGAATCAAATATTTGCCTTCGTAATTTCGTCCACAGGCAAAGTGAGACGTGAACTTCCACCACGGCGTTTTAAGCGCGACTAGAGCTAGCACGAGAACGAATAACTGCGCTTCGCGACCGCTCCACTAGCGATCTATGTCTAGTTATGTAGCGCGCCACAGGAATCACTGTTTAGCTCTGGACAAAACTTTAAATCTATTTCTATGTAAAACTATGGGATAAAATAAAAACTGTACATTTTTATTTTCAACACCTAATCTAGTTATTGAAAAGCTACAGAAATTGATCATTTTACAATTATAAATTGGCGACTTCGGGTTTCTTTCATTATAAAATGTGTAAAGGACGCGCCAGGGTTATCAATTTTTGTGACGTTTCGTTTTTTTTTTCGATAATTACACCCAAATTAAAAAGCGTAACTATTGTGCATCAATTAGATACTATAGTGATAAGACGTAAAAAAAATACTTTGGGTCTTTATTTCAATGTTGCGGGTACTTTATACCTCCGGACATCATAAATTGAGCCTCTCAAGATTCACCCTAAAACGGTGTGCAGATAGACTTGCATTATCATTGCAATGAGTGAGCCCAGAAATGGAAATGGTGGCGTTAGCACTGCTGATGCCACGATTTCTAAGGACCTGAATGGTCCCGGTACTCCGTTATATAATTATATTCGTATTCGGGGTTCATTTGAATATTAAATTATAAAATGAAAAATAGAATGGACCCCGCCTGCTTCCAAGTTTTGTTTAATTTAAAAAGTGCTTGTTTATTGCTTTTCAGTTTTTTCAGTCGGGTTTTTTAGTTTTTTAACTACTATTTTTTTTAGTTTTTCTTTTAATTAAATTTTAACAGTTATTTTTATGACGGAATTTAAATGTCAAATACTAAGCTCGAAAAAAAATTAATTCAGATACTTAGTCATAACATGTTTGGTTTCAAATGAAAGGTCTTGGCGAGTACATCACAAATATGTATATTATATTATAGTTCAAGTCAACATATACGTTTAGATTGCTGTCAAACAGTTCACGATGTGTCAAAATTATTGTTTTTGTTTTTTTTGTGATGTAGAAAAATATTTTTTCTACAGATTTATTATATTTATAGATAATTATATATATAGATCTTATTAGTATCGATTATCTATCTTTTTAATGCTAATAGAGAAACTAAAAGTATATTAATCTTTTTTTAATGATTCGAAATTCTAAAGAGAACTTTAGAATTTCAAATAAAACAAAATCTCAATAAAAACAAAACTTGTAAAAAAAAATAAAAAAACCGACTGAAAAAACCAGCAATTTTAAATTAAACAAAACTTGGAAGCTAGCGGGGTCCAATCTATTTTCATTTCATAAATAATTTAATATTCAAATAAACCCCGCCTGATTTCAAGTTTTGTTTAATTTAAAATGGGCTTGTTTTTTGCTTTTCAGTTTTTTCAGTTTGGTTTTTTAGTTTTTAAACTACTTTTTTTATTTGCATCTTTTTAGTTATGTTTTATTACTCATACTCTGAAAGTACTACTTTTCAGCTCTAGGGTGAATCGCTTTCAACTAACAGCTGTCAAATTATTAAAAAAAAACTTGGTCTATTTTCACAACCCAACTGAAAACGTTCCAACTTTTTATACAGCCTCTAAAATACAGCGCGATTTAAAATTAAAATAACATAAAGTTCATAAGAACCAAATCTGGGGGCACGGCAGTGGCCTCGCCAAGTCGAGCAATAAAGCGGCACGGCTGTACCATCCTTTTCTCGAACCAGTTCTTGTGGATAAAACTAGAAGCCTGAATTTTTAGTAACCAGTTAGGCATTGTATATACACGGTATATTTCAAATTTCATTTTATTTGAACCAGTAGTTTAAGAATTATAACTAATCAAAGTTCCTTAGTTTTGTCACTCACTGACTGACTGACTGACTGACCGATCATCAAAAGTCTAAGGCACTTCTAGCAGCCATAGAACCTTCAAATTTAAAATACAATTAGTGTTTAGTGTATAAACCATGGAAAAACTAAAAAAAAATACAATTTCCGTCTAGTTTTCTAGATACACTAACTGCATAAATAACTTTGTAATTCTATATAATTTTATAGGATTACAAAGTTAAAGTTACATTTTCTGTTAATGAATTTACGAGTTATTAAATATAACACACTTCCTAGTTTCTGATTGATCTGAAATTTTGTACGTAAATAAAAGATTTATGTTCATATTCTCCTCGTATTCGTAATGTAAAGCAGTGTTTGCCTCGGGTAAATTACTTATTTAGTCCCTCGAACTTTTAGCGCCCTCACTACGTTACGGGCGCCAAACCCCGTCTCGGGACTAAATAAGTAATTTTCGCTCCTTGGATAACAATTTACTATTGTGTTTGTTCTTTCGTTGATCGCGTAAAATTCTTCGCAGACGATTTAACTTTTGTGTTTCTTTATAGGTTTTGTGACTTTGAATTTATTTTAAACATATGTATAAGTGTCATGTATTTTTGTAATCTCCTTACAAAACCCTTCATTTTGTACCCTAATCGATGATAATGGTTTTTTTTAAATTCTCGATATGGCCCCCAAGATCCGCAAATTTCTTTGTTTTTTAATTTTTAATGTAGCCAGTGACACTCGCACCATCAAGACGAATCTCTATTTTTATTTTATTCAAATCCCTTCATCCGTTTAGGAGTTATGAGGGAACAAAGAAAAGGACATAGACGCCAAACACATAACCCTTCTTTTGGGCTTCGCCGCAGTCGGGTAAAAAGTAGTGAAATCCATGTAATACCAAGCCAGTTCATTTATTAAGTCCCTACGTAATTCTATACGTTTATATGGGATTGCAAAGTTATTTATACAGTTGCAGTTATAATAGTAGTAAGATGTATGAAAAGAAGAAAGAGAAAATGATTTGTTTGAATGAAAATTAATAACTCGTCTTTGATGAAACTTACATACCGAGATACCGAAACACATCCAGAGTTTAGTAACGTACGAGTACCTACGTGTATTTTGTTAAACATGCATTTTTCGACCTCATATTCTAGGACTTTTTGTATTATATTTTTATCAAAAGACTTAAGAAAACACTTTTTATAGTTTATCAAAATGATTTTTTTGCATTGCAGCAAATAATTAGAATTTACCTTAACCATCCCAACCGTAGGGAAAGTCTCAAAGTGCATCTTGGCCTCCTCGCCGGTGGCGCCCTGTCGCTGACCGAGCAGAGTGCGCGCGGCGGCCAGCGTGGGCACGGACATGCCGTCGCCCAGGAACATCACCACGTTGCGCGCCTTCTTCACGCTCTCCACGTGCGCCAGACGTTCGTCGATGGCGGCCTGCGCCTCGCTCGTCCAGAAGGCGGACTCGGTCTCGGCGCGGTTAGCGGCGGCCACGCGGCCGGCGGGGTCCGCCGGGTGGTAGCGGTCGGCGCGCGCTGCACCCGCGCAGGCGAACACGAGTAGCGGGAGAAGCGACCTCATCGCGTACCGATCTACTGTACAATGGCGCCGCACAAACTGCCTTTTATGACTGTTATGAGTAAGTATCTAATCTAGAAACCGTTTTAATCAAGACAAAAATCAAATTTCATGTAATTAAAATAATACGTATATTATACCTACACATAATTATGTAGATTAAGCTGTAAATTTTCAGTACTCTCATATTTATACCAAGGTAAATTGTGTTTTTATCATACTCAGAATTTTATTGTATCAACGCACTTACATTGCCATTAATTCTGAGTCTGATAAAACCACAATTTGTAAAATAGCTTATGCCCGCGGCTTCGCCCGCGTTAAAATGACGATTTTCCATACAAACTTTCCCCCATCCCCCCCATTCTCACCCCCTTAGGGATTGAATTTTGAAAAATCCTTCCTTAGTGGATGTCTACGTCATAAGAGAAATACGTGTGTGAAATTTGAAGATTGTAGCCCTAAGAGTTAAGCCTGTTCGTTGATCTTTAGTCAGTCAGCTTTGCCTTTTATTATTTAGATTATATATTGTAGGGCTATGTCTTTAATATAAAAACCAGCCAAGTGCATGTCGGACCACGCACAATGTAGGGTTCCGTAGTTGCCCATCAAAATATGTAAACTTACTAAACTGATTAACCACCCTGCCTACCTGCTTCCGAACGATGATTATTATTGTAATAATAAAATAAACTTACATTTGCAGTTTTGAGACCCGCGATAGGAAAATATTTCATACAAGTACATTTTATAAGTTGGTCGACTATTACTCGTAAACTTGTATACTGTTGTAAACTTTGTAAACTTTGCGAGGTCATATTGATGTCTAAATGATAGCAAATGGATTGGGATGGTTGAAATACCATGTCTGTCTATTGTTTACACCAGTTCATAACATAGCATCACGAAGGGAACCACATGTGTCAGCCTGGTAGACGGTACAGTAAGACGGCAAGGCAAGCTTGAGGGCCCTAGTTTCGGTGGCGCCATACCACAAGGATAGCGCGGCCCCAACCCTGCCCTCAATCTTGCTGCCGTCTGTAAATATGCGCACAGCAAAGTGGCTGTGGTTGTTATATTGTTCCTTGTCTACCAGGCTTCCGAACTCCAGGGTAACGTGGTCCGCAGGGTGCGGGGCCTCGGCTGCTGGAGCCATCCGCTCGATCTCCCTGCCTCCTAGCACTGGCTGGGGCACGCCCCTCTTGGCCTCGTAAAGTGCTGCTACTTCCCGTACTCGAAGGTCAAGTGGGAGAATCCCAGCCAGCACCAGTGCCGAGTTTAGGGAGACCGTGCGGTAGGCTTTACACAGCTTTTGTGCAAAACCCCTCTGGACCACGTTAAGCTGTTTAATTACCCCCACTTTTTTGGCAGCAGGTGCCCAAGCGCTTGCAGCGTAGAGTATAATTGGTTCGACCACTGCCGTGTAGATGACGCGGATGACCTCCGGATGAAGGCCCCAGCTCACTTTTGCCGCCCGTGCCGATCGCCGATAGCCGATCGACTGCTTTCACCAGCGCGTCCTTAATTTCTTTCTTGAGGTTCCGGGAACTGTCTAATTGAAGTTTAGCGCTGGAGAGGCACGCCTTTGCCTCCGTGGTTCGGTTCAAGTATTTCACGGGGGGCGTTTCTCGGGGAGAGCTCTCCAGGGCTTTTTCAGGTTGTTTGGTAGTAGTTCTGGATTTAAGTTTGGGAGGACTGGGCACGGCTGCCTTCTTTGGGGGGGTAGTGACGGGTGTGCTTTTTGTAGGTGTAGGGGTTTTACGGAGTTGCCCCGCTTTTAGCTTTTCCGCCTCCCACTCGCCAACACTGCGCCGCACTGACGGGCCCGCTTGGACTGGACATGCCCCCTCTATGTCCGTTCTCTCCTCCACTACAACCCTCTCCTTCGTCACCGGGGTCCTAATGCCAATACCGAACATGATTCGGGTAAGGTCGTCGGGGACACAAACTACGACTAAATCCCTGTAAAGGGGGGATTCAGAACAAAATAGATGAAATAATTTAATAATAATAATAAGATTAATTATGACGATTAAATAATTGAAAAATATAAATAATAGTAAGTCCCAGTCTAAGACTCAGTCTTCTTGTTAAAATTATAATAAATTGCGTCAAATGAAATAATAGCTAAAATAAAAGTATAAATTTCTCCACAACCTCTACATTTGGTCTCGGAAAACCGTCAGAATAAAATTAATAAACAATATGGACCAAGACAAGCGTTATACACGAAAAACGAAAATAAAAATATTTTGCCCAATAAACCCCGGTCTACCTTCGGCTATCGTCCAGAGGGCGAGTGGGCGGGGAACTTTTTTATCAGCTAGCCGCACGTGCGATATGTCCAGAGACGCGGCTCCGCGCGGGCTAGCCGTTTATGGAATAAAAAGGTAGGTGCACGGGAAGAAAAATTTTGGGTTTTCCCGAAAAAACCAGTTTTTGGGGTAAAAAATTTGGAAAAACAACCCCCAATCTGTGCCCAGGACCACGGAACGCGGCCAAAAGCGCAGGGATGGAAGGTAAGTATGCCTGAAACTATTTGATATTGTTAAAACTGAAGAAAATTTTGAGTTAGCTTAGATATTAATTTTTTAGTTATAAAAATTTGGAAAAATTTTCAATGTGTAGGAGGGAGAAAAATTTTTCGCGTTCTGGTCAATAAAAAACGTCCAGGGAGTAGGCGGAACACTACTCCAGTCAATTCCCGCTGAAAACAGCTCGAAAAACGCGTATGGTTAGGTTAGGTTAGGTTAGGTTAGGTTAGGTTAGGTTAGGTTAGGTTAGGTTAGGTTAGGTTAGGTTTTTTTTTTTTTTTTTTTTTTTTTTTTTTTTTTTTTTTTAATCTTCTACCTCCGACGTCATCGGAGCCTGTGCTTGGCTTTACGTTCATACCAGTTCTCGCTTTTATTCCTCTCGTACTTTCATTCTTCATGCTTTATCTTTCTTACATTCTATCGTCATTCTGTCTTTAAGGGTAGGACGCCCTTCTACTTGTTCCTATTCTGTTTTCTATTCATTTTACTTTTATTTCGGGGATAACACAACAACACATGTTTTTATTAATTTTTTACAACAGTACTTATTCTAGCTTATTATTTATATCTTAATGCTATTAACTTTGAGGTTTTACAGTTCTATATTTTTTAACTCTACTGTCCTTTAAATCTATTCTTATTTCTAGACATGTTTATTCTTAATTCTATTTGCTACAGGTGGGTTTACAGTAATCATATCACTACTATAAAATACAGCCATATTAACTCTAATTTATGATTATTGGCAGCATAAGTGTTACTTATTTATTTCTATTACCTTACTTCGTAATGTTTCTTTTTTGCTATCTATATCTAATGCTTATCATTAATATTATACATAATATTATGTTAGCATCGTTACTTAGGCACTTTTATTTCTATTTATGACTTTTTTACATATTTCTACGCAGTACTCCAAAAATCGTTCTCTTTTCTTTCCAGCCATTAATTGGCACACGTTTTCGACGTCTAGCTTTACATTGAGCGTTTGCTCGGCCTCGTGTCTCTCTCGGTCGAAGACTGGACAGTTCAGTAAAATATGTGGCACCGTTTCGTCGACTGCTGGGTCACAGATGCACGATGGGCTCTCCTTACACTTGAAACGATTCAAGTATGCGGAGAACCCACCGTGTCCCGTCAAGATTTGAGTGACCACATTGTTCACTTGGAACTTTCGGACTGTCCCGTACGCCGCCACCGCATCCGGAAAAAAGAGTTTCGTCACCGACGCAGTTTCCCCAGACTTGTATCTCTGGTTCCACACGTCAAGCGTTGTCGAACGAATGCATCGCTTGACGTACGAAACTGGACACAGATCATAGTCAGGCTTTCGTTTGGAACTTTCGGCGGCACTTTTGGCTAATTCATCGGCCCTCTCATTCCCCTCCAACCCCACATGGGCTTTGACCCAAAACAACGAGACAGCCTTGCCTTGGGTAAACAGGGACCGCAGGTTTGCCCTTACCTCTACTGCCAACGGGTGGTGCCGGTCGTAGTTTTGGATGGTTTGGAGGGCCGCCATAGAGTCGCTGAAAATTCCAAACGATTGCGCACTGTGCTTCAGGATTTCCCTGGTTGCGACGCATATTGCCAGAAGCTCAGCCTGGTAAACGGTGGAGTAGTGTGGGAGAGCAAGCTTGCGAGTTTTGGTCTCAGCGCCACCTCTCCACATAGAGAGCGCCGCTCCGACCTTGCCCCCAATCTTGCTCCCGTCCGTGAAGATGCGAACTTCATGTTCGCTCTGGGCATCAAGTTGCTCTTGGTTTACCAGGCTTATGAGCTCCAGCTCAGCGCGCTCCGCAGGGTGTGGAGCCTCCATTGCCGAGGCAGGCTGCTCGACACTCCTGTCGCCGAGTGCTGGCTGAGGCACCCCCCTTCTGGCTTCGTACAGAGATGCCGCTTCGCGGACTCGGAGGTCGAGGGGCAGTATCCCAGCCAGCAATAGCGCGGAGTTTAAGGAGATCGTCCTGTATCCCTTGCACAGCTTTTGCGCAATGCCGCGCTGGACAACGGCCAACTGCTTGATGACGCCCAGCTTTGCGGCGGCTGGGGCCCATACGCTGGCGGCGTACAAAATTACCGGCTCCACTGTTGCCACATATATGATTTTTATCACTTCTGGGCGAAGCCCCCAGCTGGTCTTGGCTGCCCTAGATAATTGTTTGTGGATTTCTATTGCCCTTCTGCAGACTTTCGCGACGTGTGTGTTGAACGTCAGCTGTTTATCTATAGTGACACCCAGGATTTTGATCTCGTTGGACATGGCAATGTCGACCCCGCCCATGTTCAGTCGCGGGGTATCGTATTTAAGCCGGCGTGTGATAACCATTGCGTTGGTCTTTTGAGGGGCAAATTTAAGTTTATTTTGGACCCCCCACGTTTGAACATGTTCGAGAGCGGCATTGGCACGTCCCTCGATCTCCAGTGCGGTGTCACCATCGAAGATCAACACCACGTCGTCTGCAAAAGCTTGGCAATAGTCCTCCCTAGCTTCCAGGCTCTTAAGAAGTGGGTCCAGCAAAAGGTTCCAAAATATAGGTCCCCCTATGGAACCCTGGACACAGCCCTTGCTTGTGGCCTTGCATTGCTCCTCACCTGCGTACCAGACCCGGACTTTTCTGTTTGTGAGGTAGCTGTCGATGACCCTCCTCAAGCCGATCGGACAGTTTTCCTCGGCCAGACGGACCCTTATGGCTGGCCACCAGGCGGTGTCAAAGGCTCCCTCTATGTCCAATGACACTACGACTACAATTTTCTTTAATTGTAGCTTGCCGCGTACGTGCTGCATAAGTGCATAGAGGGAGTCTTCAGTGCTTCTTTGGGGCATGAATCCGTACTGGCGAATACTCATCCTTGGAATCAGATGAAATTTGAGGCGGGCCACCAACATCTTCTCATATATTTTCCCGAGTATAGGCAATAGGCCAATCGGTCTGTACGCTTTTGGTGTGCTGTAATCCCCTTTACCGGGCTTTTTTAATATAATGACTATCGCTTCCTTCCAGATTTCAGGGAAGAGGTGGCATCTCAGACAGCCGTTTAGAAGTGCTAGAGCTACCTCAGGGGCAGCCCCAATAGCCCTGCAGCAGATGTCGGCAGTAAAGCCGTCTGCACCTGGAGCTTTTTTGGGGTTGAAGGAACTGCACGCTGCCGTCATTTCAGCCATTGTGAATGGTGGATCGCCCGAGTCATCGTGTTCTCCAACATTCACAACATCGGCCTTCTCTCTTATGCGGCGGTGGCAGATGCTGTCACTGTCCGACTGGTCTTCTGGGTAGAAAGTGTTCGCCAGTAATTCGACCGAACCCTTCGCGTCGAGCACCTCCCCGTCCCTTACCAGCGGCTGATCCTCTCCCCTCCCCTTTGTCCTTCCTATCACCCGGTATATCCCTTCCCAAACCCCCTCTCTCTCCTGTGTGGAGCAGAAGTTCTTCCAGCTCTCGATTTCGTCCTTAGCTACCTCTGTCTCATACTCAACTTTCTGTTTCAGGTACTCTTCGACAACCTTCGATCTACGGGCAGGTGCGGCACATCTGACTCTACGTTTTTTGGTAGCGACTTCCTTCTTCATCCTCTCGAGTTTCTCGGACCACCACGGCAAAGTGAACACCTCACTTTTCTTTTTGACCGGAATTGATAATGTGCATGCGTCTTTTATTGTATCTATGTATTTATTGGTAATTATGTTTAGTTCTACGTCTGTATTTAATTTATCTATTTCTGATTTATTGATTTGGTTCCAATGCAGTAATTGGCTGAGTTTCTCATGAAACTCAGACCAATTTGCTTTTTTGGTATTATATATCCTAGTGGTCCTGTTGATTTTAATTCCTTTTGATCTAACTAGTCTCAAATTAAACGCAATGCCGTTATGGTCCGAGCTCGTGAGGCCTTCATCTACTCTCCAGTCGTCTACCAAGTCCAGCATGTCCGTCGAGCAGGCTGTGATGTCGACGTGGCTGCTGTATCGTATCCCCCCTCTGATCGTATCGAAAGTCGGAATTTCCCCTCTGTTGAGTATGTTAAGGCTCAGCTCATCGAGGACTCCAGAGACTTCTTCGCCCCTGCGGTCTATGGACAGGCTTCCCCACCAGGTACTCTTTGCGTTTGCATCTCCTCCAATAAGCCACATCCTGGAACCAACTTCCTCCTCCACGAGTTTGAGGTGCTCCAGGTAAGGTCCGATTGGCTGATCGGGCTCAAAATAGAGCGATACCAGCGTGATCCTCCAGGCACTGGTTCGGATACCCACCACGGTTATGTTGTTTGTGGTGAGTTTCGGGTACTGAGTGACGGTAAGGTCTTGATCAAAAACCGCAATTGCAGCCTTTACAGTCCCGTCTCCGATATCAGTGCTCTGGAAGATACGGACGCCCCTGTGGTTCCTCATAACCTTGGTCCCACCCACATAAGGTTCTTGGAGGAGAGCAACGGCGACACCACGCTTAACTGCTTCCGTAAGGAGCTCGTTCGTCGCTATTTTTTTCCTCTGGAGGTTAGCCTGTATAACCCTGTAGGGGTTTGGGTTGCCCTGGGTGCCCTTAGCAGTACGCCACCGTCGATCTGGCGATGGCGTCCCACTTCCGGCGTGTTGGGCAGTCAGGGTTGAAAGCATTGTGGTCGGCGTCCCCGAGCTTGGCTCTTGTGCAATTTTGGCACTTGGGCGGAACATCCGCCAACCAGTCAGCGCATTCCGATCTCAGATGCGGGCCGCCACAATGGCTACACAAGTCCACCGGTTCTTTGCAGAATCGTCTGCCATGCCCGTAGCCTAGGCAGCGCATACACTGAACCAGCGGGGTTTGATCTTCAACCCTTACGCGCTGGAGGTCTACGCGCAGGCTGCCGATTCCTGTAGCCCTCTGCCAGATGGTGGGGGAGACGCCGATCACAATGTGGTTCGTGTGTGGGTTCCGGGTTTTCCTCCGAAATCTCACCACAACTCTGTCCTCCTCCTTGTCGAGGCAGTGGAAAACGTCCCTATTCTGATTCCTCAGGCCCTTGACCACGTCCTCATCAGAGTTAATGGTGAGGACACTCTTGAGGATCAGCAGCGGGTCCCTGTTCTTCACTTCCTCGACATGGAGGTCCTGACTTTCCTTCTCCAGTCTTAATTTAATTTTACTTCTTTCCTCCCTAGTCTGAAAGCCCATAATAATTTTACTGTCTTTTGCCTTTCTTACCTTTTCCACCTTAACCCATCCCTCTTTGGCATCCACCGCTTTCCGTATCTTGTCGAGCACTTCATCCCCAGACTCCGTGTCGTTCTTGGAGGTAACAACAATGGAATGCAGCGTACTCCGCCCTAGGTTCGCATTCCCGTTGTGCTTCGCTGTTACGCTCGCGTACGTACTTGCAATGCCATTTTCTAGGGTGTCCTTTTGCGACTCTATCACTTCCTTAAGCTCTTCCATCTTTTTATTGCTCTCTGCTAGCAGCTTCGAATGCTCTTGAATTTGTGCAACTAGCAGGTCTTTTTCGTAGTTTAAGGAGAAGGTAGCGTCTGTGGCGGCAACTTCGAGCTGTGTGCTCTCCTTCCCCTCTCCCAAACTTTTTGATTTGGCCTCCTTTTCGGCCTCTTTTACCAGCTGGAGCATACGGTCTAATGCCTCGGTAACGCCGGTTTTTATTTCCGTTTTAGTGTTACGCGAGGTGCTCAACAGTGTTTTCGCTTTGAGTAAGCATGCCCTTGCCTCCGAAGACCGATCCGCATACTGAGGCTTTGGAGGCGAATGGACCTCTATCAACTCCGTACGCGTTTGGAGGGTTTTATTTTCCTGCGACAGTGGGGCTTTTTGCCCCACTTTTGGAGGGCCGGCCTGTATCAGTTTGGAGGTCAAGGGAGGTGCTGGAGCTGAAGTGGTGGGCTTGACCGCTTCCCACTCTCCAACACCTCGCCTTACGTTTGGGGGTGATGTTTTTGATTTGGGTGGTGATTTATCGCCATCATCTACCTTCTTCACGGGCGTCCTATAACCAATCATATTGTGGGGTATACGTCAATATATGCAAAATGTATAAAAAGTTTAAACAAATAAAAGTGTCTCCTCGAGATGTCAAACACCCGAAACGGGTTTTGGACCGCTGTCTGTCAAACACCCGAAACGGGTTTGCAAAAAACACGATTTCCCATGCCTTACTTTTTGTTGATATTGAGCCTTAAACTTTTATCTCTCTCGCTCAAACTTGCACAGAGTGTAGGAGAAAAAACAAGAACGACATTTTGTCTTTGTTCAACAACGAACGAATTTTCGAACGTACCACACAAAGTGCACACTTCAGTACAAATTTCGCTCTGCGCGCAGGCGGTCGACGAAAATAAATAAATTGATTTCTTCAAATTCTTTTGCTTAATCGCGTCGTGTGAATTGTAAATCGATAATATAACATGCCTGGGTAAGTAATAAACATTTTTAATTGTAGAAATAGGAGATTTCGGCCTAAAATTGTCATTTCAACGAACATGAAAAACCGTTGAAACATTTGGCGGTATTTTGGCACTACTTATTGATAGAAATGCAAAATATGGCTATTACGTGTGTTTTTATGTGTCGTATTACAGATATTAGGCGTTGTATTTGAATATTATCGTATTCTAATTGTGTTCAATTTAAAAAAAATATTACGTAAAGCAAAAGAACCGTTGCGGTCGCGCTAACCAATCAGAGCGCCGGAATTTGAAGTCAAGGTCACCTTTCCGTGTGATTCCATAGATCATTCAAATTATGGAAGCGGCATGGTTACAATTTGAAAATTTCGTGTCGCCTTTTTTTATGAGTGATTTTAAATGTTGAACGTATTTTAACTGTAAATGTAGTAGGTGTGTGTGTGTATATGAATGTATGTAAATATGTTTTTTTTTAATCGTGATTTTAACCGACTTAAAAAAAGAGGTTATAAATTATGCACGTCTGAATGTTGAACGCATTGGAACTGAAAATTATGTAGGTGTGCGTGTGCATGTATATATATATATATATATATATATAAATTTGTTCGTTCGTTTGTTTGGTTGTCTGTCTGTCTGTCACAACTTTCTCGGAAAGGCATGTTTTTAATTTTTTCTCGTATTCCAAGACCAAGACGCAGTCGGAGGCGGATGCGGACGTGGAAGCGGACGCGGACGTGGAAGCGGACGCGGACGTGGAAGCGGACGGCCTCAGTGTAAGTTTCTTTTTTACGTACTTTTTACTACTTCCTTTTCTAAGAATGTTTTACAAGTTTTTCTTTCTTTTTTTTTGTTTAGTGCAGACGACGACCTCGCACGCGCGGACCGCGACGTGGTGGGCGTGTGCGTATGCGCGGTGGCACGGCTGCTGCTGCCGAGGCAGCGGTGGTGGCGGTGGTGGGGGCAGATCAGGGTGGTGCTACTGGCCGTGGCAGAAACCGGGGGAGCCTTTGGAAACGCCCCTGCAAGTCAGGAAGGAGCGCAGGAAAAGATTGTCATCTATTGCAATGCTGCTTATAATTTTTTTTTTATGTATGTTATACATAATATATCTACACGATAAAAGACTTAAAATAATAAAACTATGTAGAAGTATCAATAATGTTTTTGATTTCAATATAATTTTTTCTTGTTCACACGTGACAGTATTTGCCGTATCCATATTTTCTATGATCTATGTTCATGTACCTGTGTTTTTTTAGTCAAATTGTTCGTTTTGATTGTTGGTTTGTGTGATATTTTTCTTAGGCAGTGTGCATTTTTATGTGCCTAACGTTTTGGAAATATCTTCAACATGGAGAAAGATAAATAAGATTTAAAATTGAGGCAGGAGAATTGAAATAGTGATGCAAAGTATGAGTAGGTGTTTTTTACGCCTGATTTCAAGTGTCTCCCTTGGTATTTTTTATCTAAATAACTAATAACTTGTAACAGCTGACACTCTTCTGGTGTCAAGTATGTGAACCAAACATTATTATAAAAATGTAACTCGAGCCACTTAGCGCTGAGCTTTCTGAGAATAGAAGTGTAAACAAACCCATTCTTTTGTTTAGAATCCGGCACTCGTAAATGACGTCATGTTTTGTTATGCTTGCGAGACGATAAAAATATGTGGCAACCTGTATTCTTTTGTTTGATTTATGTTACCTAATGTGTACTAGTGGAAATAAAACAATAAGTTTTTGAAATAATGGTTTACTTTTTTTATTAAAATTACCTTTACACAAGAAACTGGTAAAAATCCCTAACACTGAACACACATTACAATTACTAATACATTACAAGGCAAAACTATACTAAACCATACATAACCTGTTAGCTAATTTAATAACGATTCCAATGATATAACTGGTATCGAGCTAACTAACGTAATTTCGGAGATATCGTCGTTTTAATCAGGCGCGCCGAATTTCGTAAAAAAACGGGAATTTTGGTGGACAATTTAGCGAATGCGCGAAAATGACCGTTGACGGTCTATGGGATAAGAAAATTTAAAAATAAAAATAATTTAGATTGTAAAATCTCTGTCAATAGTCGGGTTTTCTCTCCAGAGAGCGGTCAGAGTCAACTCTTATGTTCAAAACAACAGGTCAGCTTGGATACAGAGAGAAATTTCCGTGTTCAAGAGTCAAAAGTCGCCAATGTAGAGCCCTTTTAAATTTAGGCTCTATGTAGAGTCAGTCCGCTAATTCCAGTGGATAGCTCTCACCAAGCCCTTTGCAACGATCCCAAACTCGGTGCAGTTACACCAAGTGGTTCCGGAGATATCTCAGCTTCAATATTCTGGTTTTTTACCAAGATGGCGACCGAGAAGTGGTTACAACGGGATATCTCCGGATCCACCAGTCCAAAAACCCTTGTGTTTGGGCTTTCCACAACTGGCTCGGTGAGACCAATCCAATGAAGTGGCTTTCAGGCTGAAAAATTTTGACTCCTGAAAAACGTCTGAAAGGTAAGTCTGTAAGGAAGTCTTAATCGATGCACTAGGCACTATCTATACAAACAGTGAAAACCCCGGCCCTCTACGACCCACCGTTCGGAAGTTATGGGCGTTAGAAGATTGACCAAAATGGCCGCGGTCCTGTCAAAGTCGAAATTCAGCAGTTAATAACTTCCTTTGGGTAAGTCACAGACCCCTCTAGTTTGGGCTCTCCCAACTCGGCCTGAGTTCCCCTGTCCGCTGAAACTATTTTCAGGACCCGAAATTTTTCGGCTCCCACCTGCCTGAAAATTTGGTACAACAAAGGTAACAAGTCGTTGAGCACGGTAGTGAAATCCGCTACTTCCTGCGACCACCGGTTCAGGAGTTATTGCAGTTTGAAATGAAACAAAATGGCCGCCGAGCTGTCAAAAGTGAAATTTAATCGTTTATATCTTTGGAACCCTTCGTCGGAGAGCGTCAGGGTTTCGAATGTACAGCTCAGCGTCACTTCAGGTATGTCCTGAAGACAGTTTCAGCGTCAAAAAATTTGATTGCCTGAAATGGCCTGAAAACCTACAACAATTAAAAATTTTAGTATGCTGCAGATATAATTGAAAGTCCGAGATTAATCGGCCCAGTGGATCCCAAGATACCTTATATCAAAAATAAAAACCTAAAAACCAAGATGGCAATATTTGTTCAAAAAAGTCAAATAAAGAGCTATACAGCCCGTGTTTGGGCTTATATGCGTCACAATTAATGTATTGGACCCAGTCCAGGTGTCAAAAACCGCTATTTTCTATTAATTTCAGAATTAAAGCTAAAAATCATTAAAAAAATTATATCTTTGGGGCCACTGGCCAAAAAATTCTGGAAAAAATATTTAAATTAAGCTAAAATCAAGCGCTACAATATACAGAAATAAAATATAAAAAATTGACAACCAGTACGGAGTAAAAATTTAAAATGTGGTTTTTTAATAAATATCCTTATAATTTAAAAAGTATTAGCACTAAAAATCTAAAACTTAAAATCTCTATTTGCCTGGTGAGCGCGCCAAGGGCTTCAGTTGAATTTCTTGAAAAAGTTGATTTGGGTTGGAGATATAGAAGAATGAAGTTTGAAATTTCTAAGTTGGTTTAAAAATCCGGTGTAGCAGGTTTTTGTAAGTTTTTTGCGAATACCGTCTTTGTATGTGGTGGAGTTGACGGCTGCAAAGTTTCAGGCGTCTGGCTCTGCGTCTTCAGTGTTTTCAGCACCACGTGTTTTTCGTTTTTTACGAATAACTCTTTGAACTTTAAGTTTCTGGAACTTCTGAGTGGTCAAATCGATGTGCAAGGGCAATCCTCACCTTTTCATTAAATAAAAAAGGGGGGTCGTCGATCCGGTTTCGGCAGTGTGTGCAGTCGAAGTTTTTTCTTGGCTGTTTAACCTCAAAATTGGAAGGTTTTTCAGTTATTGCTGTCACTGCACTGAAAACCGGGTAAAAACTTTCACTTGGGCGTATAGCCAGCGCTTAGCCCCACACTTGGACACTAAATTTGTGAAAATCGGATCACTTTTTACCACTTTTTTTAATTTTTATGGCCGGAGACGAGTAAAAAACGTGGCGTTCACGGCGGTGGTTGGAGCCAGACTGGGTTAGGTTAGGTTAGGTTAGGTTAGGTTAGGTTAGGTTAGGTTAGGTTAGGTTAGGTTAGGTTAGGTTTTTTTTTTTTTTTTTTGGCAGGAGTGGGAAATCCCCACGGACACCTCGACCACCTCTAGTTATGAGATGGTCGAGGTAGTGCCGGACTCGAACCGGCTAAAACCACACTCCTGCCCTTGCTTCTACCTCCAACTTAATTGGAGATCATGTTTATCCAATTAGATCCGTTGTACGACACGTGTTTGTTTACAGCTTTTGGGTGGTATTCCCAACATACAAAAGGGAGGGAGCCTGTTTTTATTTTATTTGTCTATATTTTGATTCAGCTTCTTTTCTTATCTTAGTTTTATTTTTATATTTCCATATCAACTATTGCCTATTTTAGATTTCATGCTTAATTACGGTATTATTACTAGCCTTATTCTATTCTTACATTTATCTATTTTTGTTTTTTGTTTGGGTTTTATAATTTTCTCTCTTAATTATGCTTATTTTTATAGTTGTATTTATTGCTACTTACCTAAAAATATTTTATATCTTTAATATCTATGCTAGTCTCTAATATATTACACTATATTATGACAGCATATTTTCTTATGCGGTTTTATGTTTTATTCCTATCTATAACTATTTTAACAATGAATTTACTATAATCTAAGAATATGTCTAAATTTCTGCTCTTAACTATATTTTTCGCATTTTCCGGCGTCATTTCCATGTCAATTTTGTTTCTGGCGTTAAAGCGGTGCTTTTCGAATTGCGGGCACTCAAATAATATGTGCGAGACCGTCTCGCTCACATCCGGGTCACAGATGCACGATGGACTCTCCTTGCACTTGAAGCGGTGCAAGTACTCGGAGAATCCACCGTGCCCTGTCAGTATCTGCGTGTTTAGGCTATTTGTGCCGATCTTACCAACAACCTTATAAGCCGTCCGCACATCTGGCAAGAACAACTTGGTCACCGATGCGGTACTACTGGTGCCGTATCTACAATCCCATTCGTCAAGCGTCGCCATACGTATGCTTCGCTTGACGAATGAGATCGGACACAGATCGTAGTCAGGTTTTCTCTTGGAGTTCTCAGCGGCCACTTTTGCTAACTGGTCGGCTCTTTCGTTCCCCAGTAGCCCCACATGAGCTTTGATCCAGAACAAGTTTATCATCTTGTTTTGGAGGGATGCAGATCTTATATTATCCCTAGCTTCTACAGCCAGAGGGTGGAGCGAACTGGGATTTATGATCGTCTGAAGAGCCGCCATTGAGTCGCTGAAAACTCCGAAAGAAGACGCCTTCAGCTTTATTATCTCGCGAGTTGCCCTTGCCAGTGCTAGGAGTTCAGCCTGGTAAACCGTGCAGTACTTCGATAAAGCAAGTTTAAGGGCTCTGGTCTCAGCGTCCCTGTTCCATATGGACAGGGCTGCGCCGACCCCTCCTCCAATCTTGCTCCCGTCAGTGAAAATGCGAACGTCGAAGTTACAGTTGTTATTTAGCTGCTCTTGGTTTACCAGGCTGTCAAACTTTAGGGTGGCGCGCACCGCCGGATGAGGAGCGTCCATCGCCGAGGTCATTCGCTCGACCTCCCTGTCCCCCAGTGCGGTCTGGGGCACTCCCCTCTTGGCTTCGTATAGCGATGCCGCCTCGCGGACTCGGAGGTCGAGGGGGAGCAACCCAGACAGCACCAATGCTGAGTTCAGGGAGACCGTGCGATATGCCTTGCATATCTTCTGAGCAATCCCACGTTGCACGGTCGCGAGTTGTTTTTGTACGCCCAACTTTTTGGCCGCCGGCGCCCATACACTAGCGGCGTAAAGAATTATGGGCTCTATGGTCGCCACGTACATCAACCGTAAAACTTCTGGGTGCAACCCCCAACTGACCCTTGCTGCTCTGCACAGCTGCTTGTAGATGGCTATTGCCTTCCTACAAACAACTGAGACATGGGTATTGTAGGTTAGTTTCTCGTCGATGGTTACACCCAGAAGCTTTATTTCTTTGGACATGCCAATGCCGATCCCCCCCATGCTCAGGCGCGGTGTGTCGTATTTCAGCTTTCTGGTTATGACCATGGCAGTTGTTTTATGTGGTGCGAATTTAAGCTTATTCTGGACACCCCATGCCAGAACATGATTGAGGGCGGCATTGGCACAAGCCTCCACCTCTTGTGCGGTCTCGCCGTCAAAAACCAAGACGATGTCGTCCGCAAACGCCTGGACGTGTATTCCCTTTTTTTCTATTCCTTTTAGGAGGGGGTCAAGTACGAGGTTCCATAGTATTGGGCCCCCAATCGAGCCCTGGACACAGCCTTTACTTGTTCCTTTGCTATACAGGGTGTTTGGAAGGGAGCTGTACATACGCCTAGGGTAGAAACTAGGGATAGTCTGCTACCTACCCCCGCCCATTATATTGACCTTGGCCTCAAGGTTTTTTTTTAATTTAAAATTATTTCTTTACCTTACTACGGTACTTCAGGCCCCATAACTTTTCTTCTCCACAATTTTCTGGTGTAAAATAATTTTTTGCAGGACCCTAAGACTCTAACGATTAAAACAAGACCATTAGCCGACCGGTCCCATGGATAGATTTTGAGCTACAGGTAGTTTTAGTCAAAAAATCATAAAAAAGTCAAATAAAAAATAATAATAAATTAAAAAAAAACCTTGAGGCCAAGGTCAATATAATGGGCGGGGGTAGGTAGCAGACTATCCCTAGTTTCTACCCTAGGCGTATGTACAGCTCCCTTCCAAACACCCTGTATATCTCCCCGCCATACCTTATGGAGACTTTGCGATCTCTGAGGTAGCTGTCTATGACCCGCCTGAGATTGACCGGACACTTTTCCTCCGCCAGACGGACCCTTATTGCTGGCCACCATGCGCTGTCAAAAGCCCCCTCTATGTCCAGCGATACGATCGTTATGATCTTTTTTTGTTCAATCTTTTTGTGAACGTGCTGCATTAGATCATAGAGGGAGTCTTCGGTGCTCCTCTGTGGCATGAATCCGTACTGACGGGTACTCATCCTTGGTAGGAGGTGGAATTTCAGGCGGGCCACCAGCATCTTCTCAAAGATTTTACCTAATATGGGCAGCAGTCCGATCGGCCTATATGATTTAGGAGTGGAGTAACTCTCCTTTCCGGGCTTACGTAGGATCACGACTGCTGCCTCTTTCCAGGCGGCGGGGAAGTGATGGCACTCAAGACACTTATTTAGGAAATTTAGGAACGTCTCCGGGTCATTTCCGATGACATGACAACAAATGTCCGAAGTAAAGCCGTCAGATCCCGGTGCCTTCTTCGGATTGAACGAGTCCATCGAATTTTTTAGTTCCGCCATTGTGAACGGTGGGTCGCAAGGATCACTTTGTGCCCCAGAGTTCACACTGTCGGCCCTCATTCGGATGGATCGGTGATGGGCGGTGTCACAATCAGAGCGGTCTTCCGGATAGAAAGTTTCCGCTAACAACATCACCGAACCCTTCGCATCCAGCACGACCCCATCCCTTTCCAGTGGCAGGTCTTCCTCCCTACGTTGCGTCCTGCCTATCACTCTGTATATTCCTTCCCATACCCCCTCCTTATCCTGTTTCCCGCAAAATTCCTTCCAACTCTCTATCTGAGCTTTGGCTGCTTCTAATTCATATTCTTCTTTCTTTTTCAGGTACTCCTGTATGACCTTGGACCTCCGGACTTCGGCGGCACAGCGGATTCTGCGCTTCATGGTAGCGACGGTCTTCTTCAACTCAACGATTCTCTTGGACCACCACGGCAAGGTAAGTTCCTCTTTGACTTTTTTAGGCGGTATAGTCTGCGCACATGCTTGATCTATGGCTTTTGTGAGGTTGTTTGTAGCTGTTTCAATTTGCTGTGCATTATTAATTTTGTTAATTTCGACTGCTGTAAATTCAAACTCTATTTTCAACTGGCCAAACTTTTCATGAAACTTTGACCAGTTGGCTTTTTTTGTGTTGAATATTCTGGCCGTTCGCTCGACTTGAGTACCCTTAGATTTTTGCAAGAGAATTTTGAATGTGATGGCGTTATGATCCGAGGTTGTTAATTTTTCGTCTACTTTCCAGTCGTCTACCATGGCCAAGATGTGGTTGGAGCAGGCGGTAATGTCCACGTGGCTGCTGTACCGCTTTCCTCCTCGGATGGTGTCAAAGGTTGGAATTGTCCCTCTATTTAGAATATTCAGGTTTAGCTCGCCAAGAGTTCCTGCTACTTCTTCCCCCCTGAGGTCAGCCGTCGGGCTGCCCCACCACATGCTCTTAGCATTGGCGTCACCTCCAACGATCAAATTTCTGGAACCGACTACGCGCTCTATTTGTCTCAGGTGTTCGAGATATTGTTCAATAGGCTGGTCTGGCTCGAAGTAAAGAGAGACAAGCGAGATCTCCCAGGCACTGGTCTGGATACCCACCACTACGATGTTTTTCGTGGTGAGTTTTGGGTACTGCTTGACTGTAAAGTCGCTGTTAAAGACAGCTATTGCTGCCTTGACAGTCCCATCTCCTGTTCCAGTGTCCTGGAAGATTCTAACGCCCCTGTGACTCTTCATTACTTTCGCCCCGCCGACGTACGGTTCCTGAAGGAGTGCTACAGCTATACCACGCTTGGCAGCTTCAATTAAAAGCTCATTGGTTGCTAGCTTCTTGCGCTGGAGGTTTGCCTGTACTGCTCTGTAGTGTTTGTTTTCCGTTGGGGTGCCCTTAACAATAGGCAACCGTCGATCTGGCTATTTCATCCCATTTGTTCCGTACTGGGCAGTCGAGGCCAAAAGCATTGTGCGGTGTTCCGTGCTCTATTTTCGCCTTCGTACAGTTTCGGCAGGCGGGTGGAGTGCCTGAAAGCCAGTCCGAACATTCTGTTCTCATATGTGGACCTCCGCAATGTCCACACAGGTCTGCAGACTCTTTGCAGTACCGCTTACCGTGTCCGAATCCCAGGCAGCGGGTGCATTGGACAAGCGGGGTCTGATCTTCGACCCGGACGCGCTGGAGGTCAATGTGGACTGTCCCGATCTCCACCGCACGCCGCCAGATAGTAGGCGAAACGCTGATGACAACGTGGCCAATGTGTGGGTTCCTAGTCCTTCTTCGATACCTCACTTCCACCCTGTTTTCCTCAGGGTCGAGGCCGTCAAAGACACCCTCGTTCTGATTCCGCAACGCCTTAAGAACGTCTTCGTTGGTATTTATGACCAAGACGTTCCTCAGGATCAGAAGCGGGTCCTTGTTTTTGACTTCCTCGACCGTGAGGTCAACTCCCTCTCTCTGCAACCGGTCCTTTATTTTTCCCCTTTCTGCTTCAGTTTGGAGTCCTATGATTACTTTTCTATCCTTGGCTTTCCTCACCTTTTCGACCTTTATCCACCCCTCCTTTGCGTCTATCGCCTTCCTTACTCTGCTGAGCACTTCATCACCCGTCTCCGTCTCATCCTTGGATGTGACCACAACCGAGTGCAAGGTGTTGCGAGTCGGCATTGCCTTTACGCCCTGGGCTGCGGTCACACTCGCGTAGGTATTTCCTTGCTCAAGCAACTCCTTCTGGTGGTCTATTGCGTACTTCAGCTCCTCCATCTTCTTATTGTTCTCTGCCAGCAACTTCGAGTGTTCTCGAATTTCGGTTGCCAGCAGGTTTTGGTCGGTGTTAATTGAGAAGGTAGCATCAGAAACGACAACTTCGGGCTGTGTGGTATTATTCGCACCCACTGCGTTTTTTGATTTAACCTCCCTTTCGGCCTCCTTCACCAGCAGGAGTAAACGGTCCAGTGATTCTACAATACCGTTTTTTATCTCTGTCTTTGTGTTTCGGGAAGAGCTCAGCAATTGTTTTGCTTTGATCAAGCAGGCCCTAGCTTCCGATGACCGATCTGCGTACTGAGGTTTCGGCGGTGAATGCACCTCTATGAGTTTGGTGTTCGTTGCGAAGGTTTTCTTCTCTTGTGACTGTGGAAGCTTTAGTGCAGGTTTGGCAAGGCCGGCTTGTGGCGGTTTTATTGTTGTAGGAGGTGTCAAAGCTGATGTGGTGGGCTTGACAGCTTCCCATTCCCCAGCACTGCGCCTAACATTTGGTGGTGATGTTTTGGGTTTGGGTGGTGATTTGTCGCCATCATCCACCTTCTTCACCGGGGTCCTCATTCCCAACATGTTGGAGGTAAGCGTCAGAATGTATAAAAAGCTTAAATTGATAAAAATGTATAAAATAATTAAAAATAAAGTCAAAATTTCTCCACAACCTCGATATTTGGTCTTAGAGACCCGTCCCAAACAAATTGTTTGATAAAATGTCAAAGCCAAACGTTTGGCACGAAAAACGAAGTTAAAAATATTTTGCCCAAAAATCCCGGTCTACCTTCGGCTATCGTCCACAGGGTGGGTGGGCGGAGAAAATTTTTGTCAGCTATCCGCACGTGCGATATGTCCAGAGACGCGGCTCCGCGCGGGCTAGCCGTTTGTAGAATAAAAAGTAGGTGCACGGGAAGAAAAATTATAGAACTAAAGAAAATTGTAAGTTAGCTTAGATATTAATTAATGTGTAATAAAAATTTTGAAAATTCGTCTATGTGTAGGAGGGAGAAAATTTTTTCGCGTGAAAGTCAATAAAAAAGGTCCAGGGAGTAGGCGGAACACTACTCCAGTCAATTCCCGCTGAAAACAGCTCGAAAAACGCGTATATAGCACTAAAGATATCAACGTTTTAGTAAAAACTTCGCTTCCTTAGGTGTATTCTGTATGTACTTAGCTAGTAAAATTAAGAATTATCAAAATTCGTGTAGCTACTTCTATTTCAGCTAGCCGCACGTGCGATATGTCCAGAGACGCGGCTCCGCGCGGGCTAGCCGTTTGTGGAATAAAAAGTAGGTGCACGGGAAGAAAAATTTTGGGTTTTCCCGAAAAAACCAGTTTTTGGGGTAAAAAATTTGGAAAAACAACCCCCAATCTGTGCCCAGGACCACGGAACGCGGCCAAAAGCGCAGGAATGGAAGGTAAGTACGCCTGAAACTATTTAATATTTATAGAACTAAAGAAAATTGTAAGTTAGCTTAGATATTAATTAATGTGTAATAAAAATTTTGAAAATTCGTCTATGTGTAGGAGGGAGAAAATTTTTTCGCGTGAAAGTCAATAAAAAAGGTCCAGGGAGTAGGCGGAACACTACTCCAGTCAATTCCCGCTGAAAACAGCTCGAAAAACGCGTATATAGCACTAAAGATATCAACGTTTTAGTAAAAACTTCGCTGGGTTAGGTTAGGTTAGGTTAGGTTAGGTTAGGTTTTTTTTTTTTTTTTTTTTTTTTTTTTTTGTTTTGGCAGGAGTGGGAAATCCCCACGGACACCTCGACTACCTCACAGGTTGTGAGATAGTCGAGGTAGTGCCGGACTCGAACCGGCTAAAACCACACTCCTGCCCCACCAGTGTCCCTCTGACGTTGTCAGAGATCTTTATAGACTTAAATAGTTTTAATGCTTTTATTTTATTGTGGTATATTTAATTTTGAAAATTTTACTCTAAATTAATTTTAAGCTTTGGTTTATCTTATTGACTTTATGTTTTTTGTTTTACTCTAATTTGTCTACACTTTTATCTAATTATCTTTTTCCACTTTAGAAAATCTATATAGTTAGAAAAGCATAGTTTTATGATACTTTGTTACGTTTAATTACTTGAGTTGAAATATTTTGGCAGTATTCTATAAAAAGTTTTCTGTTTTTAGTGGCTGACATTATGGTCTTAATATTCATAACATTTATTGCTGTCTCCATTTTCCGCTCAGCAGCGTAACGTTCCGCTTCATGGACTGGGCATTCCGTCAAGATGTGCGCGATTGACTCCACTCGGTCGGGCTCGCAGATGCACCATGGGTTCTCCTTACACTTGAAGCGGTGTAAGTATTCGGAGAACCCACCGTGACCCGTCAAGATCTGTGTGAGAGTTCCAGCCGGTTTCAATTTTAACACAATCTTGTGGGCGTCGATCGCATCGGGAAGGAAAGGTTAGGTTAGGTTTTTTTTTTTTTTTTTTTTTTTTTTTTTGTTTTGGCAGGAGTGGGAAATCCCCACGGACACCTCGACTATCTCAGGCTGTGAGATAGTCGAGGTAGTGCCGGACTCGAACCGGCTAAAACCACACTCCTGCCCCACCAGTGTCCCTCTGACGTGGTCAGAGCTCTTGGATACTCTGCTTTTGTCTTGGCTTCCTGGCGATTTTTATGAGGCCGAAGAGACCACGCTCAAAACTGTCGAGTTTTGGCGATTTCTATGCTTGCTACGTACAAGTTTACTAAATTTGACTATGTTTTACTATAATGTGATGTACTACCTTTAATCTTTATTTATTATTCTTACTATTCTTGTTCTCTAGTGCCTTTAATTTATTTATATTTTCCCTTTTCTTTTACGTGACTGACCCTTTTTTGTTATGCCATTGTTGTCTTCTGCTTTTGCGATATCAACACTATATTATTATAATATAATTGCTTATCACAATGTCGGCGCCAACTATATACCAAACATATTGGATTGCGACACAGACACTGACCTAACAGATTTTCGACCGATTCGACACAACTTGACGATTCCACTAGGGCCGACCTACTGTCCAGTATAACTTGGGCCACTTCCTCAAGAAGGTGGCTCCAATTATCATCATCCACCAAGCCGCCCCTAGTGGGTCGATTGATGCGTCTGCCATCTGGTTGTGTCGAACCAGTCGCTTCCGTGTACGCGGAAGTGGGAGCATCGACCACTTTAGCAATACGCAATTGTTGCTCGCGCGAATGCGTCCCACTTCCTGCGTATCGGGCAGTCATCGCTGAACGCATTGTGCGAGTGTTCCCCCAGCTTGGCTCTGGTGCAGTTCACGCACACCGCTGTTTTGCCTTCCTGCTTGTCAGGGCACTCCACTCTAAGGTGGGTACCGCCGCAGTGACTACACAGGTCGGCTGGCTCCGAGCACTGGCGTTTGCCGTGTCCGTACGCCAAGCAACGGGTGCACTGCACCAGGGGTGTCTGGTCTTCGACGCGCACTCTCTGGAGGTCAATGCGAAGCTTGCCCAGATCGAGTGCCCTCTTCCAGATTGCTGGGGAAACACTCAACACAATGCTGTTCATGTGAGGGTTGCGAGTCTTCTTGCGGAACTTGACAGCTACTTTCTGTTCCCCGTCACCGAGGCCGTGAAATAACTCCCGGTTCTGATTCCTAAGGGCATGCAATACTTCCTCATCAGTGTGGATCAGCAACACGTCCCTAAGAATCAAAAGCGGGTCTCTGTTCTTCACTTCCTCGACGACGAGGTTCTCTCCGGCCGCCTCCAATCGCGCCTTGAGTTTTTGTCTCTCCTCCATTGTTGCGCACCCCATGATCACCTTCCGGTCCTTAGCCTTTCTGACCCTTTCTACGCGCACCCAGCCCTCCTTCGCATCCACTGCCTTCCTCACTCTTTCGAGGATTTCGGTTCCCGTGTCCGCCTCCTGTGTAGAAGAGACGACCACGGAGTGTAGCGTCGTATGCTCCAGGGCTTGTGCCCCGGTGTGGCACTTATTGACGGCCACCACACTAGCGTAGGTCGTCTCCTCCACCCTGTCCCTGATCGCCAGACCGTCTCGGAGTCTCTCGAGTTTCTCGGAGTTGTCTTTCAACTCCGAGATATGCTCCTTTATGGTGTTGAGGAGCTCGGCCTGGCCAGCAAAAACTTCGGCAGAAGAGGATGGGGGGCAGTGGTCAACAGTGGGTGCAGATACCGGTACGGCTTCGGGTGCGGCAGGGGTCTTGTCCAGCTCTGACTCCTTGACCAACTCATAAAGCCGGTTTATGGCTTCGAGCACTGCAGTCTTAATTTCAGCCTTGAGGTTGCGGGAGTTGCCCAAATTGAGCTTAGCCTTATTTAGGCAAGCTCTCGCTTCCGCAATGCGACTGGGGCGCCCGGCCTCCGACTTCTTGAGCGGTCTTGGATCATAGACAGGGGCGCGGCGCGTCGACGGGGTAGCAAGGCTCTCCTTGAACGCGAGGGGTGTGTCGTCTCCAAAATCAATTTGCCTCCTCGCGTCAAGGGTCGTGGGCCTCGCTTTTTCCGCCGATCGCGGCGAGCCACTGGAGCACTGTGGCCTCACGGTGCTTGATGGGGTGCGGAACATAATGACGGTCTGGAGCAGATAGAATGTACACAGACCCCTGTAAAGAGGAGGTCGGGACAATTATATCCGCTCGAAAGGAGAGGTAAGGGACACTGGACTGTGGCCCTGTAAAAGGGGGCCAAAGATATAAAATCTAATAATCAAATAAATACAATAATTTACTGTTGTAAAATAATATACAGTAAGGTCAAAATGACTGTCAAAAGGTTAAAATAATAATAAAATTCCAAGCACTGCGCTTTATTGTCAAAAACTTGGTCAGAGATAAATTTAAAAGCGCATTTCCCCCTCAAGACAACTCAGAAGACCTAAACGTAGCAAAAAAAAAAGAATTTAAAAATTTTGCCAATCTCTCTCCGTTTTCCCTCTACCTATAGCTATAGAACAGAGGGTGGGAGGGTGGGCAAAATTTTTTGCGAGCTAGCCGCACGTGCGATATGTCCAGAGACGCGGCTCCGCGCGGGCTAGCCGTTTAAAGGTAGGTGTGCAGGAAGAAAAATTTTGGGTTATCCCGAAAAAACCAGTTTTTTGGGGTAAAAAATTTGGAAAACAACCCCCAATCTGTGCCCAGGACCACGGAACGCGGCCAAAAGCGCAGGGATGGTGGGCGAGTATGCCTGAAACTATATACTTTTTATAGAACTGAATAAAACTGTAAGTTACGTTAGATATTAATTAATTTGTTATAAAAATTTGGAAATTTTGTCTATGTGTAGGAGGGAGAAAATTTTTTCGCGTGTGCGGTCAATAAAAAATGTTCAGGGAGTAGGCGGAACACTACTCCAGTCAATATCCGCTGAAAACAGCTCGAAAAACGCGTAATTAGTACTGAAGATATCAACGTTTTGGTAAAAACTTCGCTCCCTTAGGTGTATTTGTATGTACTTACTTGATAGAAATAAGAATTATGAAAAAAAAAATTTTTTTTTTGCGAGCTAGCCGCACGTGCGATATGTCCAGAGACGCGGCTCCGCGCGGGCTAGCCGTTTATGGAATAAAAGGTAGGTGTGCAGGAAGAAAAATTTTGGGTTATCCCGAAAAAACCAGTTTTTTTGGGGTAAAAAATTTGGAAAACAACCCCCAATCTGTGCCCAGGACCACGGAACGCGGCCAAAAGCGCAGGGATGGTGGGCGAGTATGCCTGAAACTATATACTTTTTATAGAACTGAATAAAACTGTAAGTTACGTTAGATATTAATTAATTTGTTATAAAAATTTGGAAAATTTGTCTATGTGTAGGAGGGAGAAAATTTTTTCGCGTGTGCGGTCAATAAAAAATGTTCAGGGAGTAGGCGGAACACTACTCCAGTCAATATCCGCTGAAAACAGCTCGAAAAACGCGTAATTAGTACTGAAGATATCAACGTTTTGGTAAAAACTTCGCTCCCTCGGGTTAGGTTAGGTTTTTTTTTTTTTTTTTTTTTTTTTTTTTTTTTTTTGGCAGGAGTGGGAAATCCCCACGGACACCTCGACTACCTCGCAGGCTGTGAGATAGTCGAGGTAGTGCCGGACTCGAACCGGCTAAAACCACACTCCTGCCCCACCAGTGTCCCTCTGACGTGGTCAGAGCCCTTTTTTACGTTGGGATTTTTTCTTCTTTTGCGACTGTATGTAGGAGGCCGAAGAGACCACACTCAATATCTTTTGATTTGTTTCAGGTTTTGTTTCATGCTATTTTTTTTTTTTACAGAATTTTTAAAATGGTTTAATATTTTATGTTTCGTTTTATCTAAATAATAATTTACTTGTTGTATTAAATTTAAAATTTTAATGAATAATTATGTTTTATTTAAAATATTTACGGTTTATTTGCCTCAAGGTGAAAAATTTGAATTTTTTGACCCCCATATTAATGCGCTTCTATGCTATTATATATATATCCATTTATTTATTTTTGGTTTTATTCCTATGATATCACGACTATATACTTATTATATAATTATAATATCAAATTTAAATTTAAAACCCCTTTAAGAAATGGTGTTTTCGTTGGACGACAGATGTTTGCAACCATGACCCGATTTTTCGATTCCACCAAGGCCGGCTCATAGTCCAGCACAACTTTAGTCTCTTTCGTATGAAATCGGCTACAGTTTCCACTATCCACAAAGCCAGCTCTGGTTGATCGCCCCATGTGTCTGTAGTCCGGTTGTGTCCAGTTTGAGCTTTCCGTGTACGTTGAAATGGGTGCATCGACAACTTTAGCAATATGCTATGGTAGCTCGTGCGAATGCATCCCACCTCCTCCGTACCGGGCATTCGCTGCTGAATGCATTGTGCGAGTGTTCCCCCAGCTTGTCTCGGGTACAGTTCACACAAACCGCCGCTTTGCCGACCCGTATGTCAGGGCAGTCCACCCTAAGGTGTAGACCACCACAGTGACTGCACAGATCGGCTGGTTCCGTGCACAGGCGCTTGCCGTGCCCGTATGCCAAGCAACGGGTGCACTGCACCAAAGGCGTCTGGTCTTCGACTCGCACCCGCTGGAGGTCAACCCGAAGCTTGCCGCCAGCGAGCGCCCGCCTCCATATGACAGGGGAAACACTCAGCACAATGCTGTTCACGTGAGGGTTACTCGAGACTTTTCTAAACTTGATGTCCATTCTCTGTTCCTCGTCGGTGAGGCCGAGAAACATCTCCTGGTTCTGATTCTTAAGGGCTCTGAGGACTTCCTCGTCACTGTGTATCAGCAACACGTCCCTAAGAATCAGAAGCGGGTTCCGATTTTTCACTGCCTCAACGACGAGGTTCTCTCCGGCCGATTCGAGTCGCTTTTTCAATTTATCCCTCTCTTCCCTTGTTTCGCACCCCATTACCACTTTTCGGTCTTTGGCCTTTCTTACCCTTTCGACACGCACCCAGCCTTCTTTGGCATCCACCGCTTTCCTGACCCTCTCCAGGATGTCACCGCTGGTGTCGTCCTCCTCTGTTGAGGAGACAACTACGGAGTGCAGAGTGGTTCGCTCCGGGGCCTTCGCCCCGGTGTGGCTCTTATTTACAGCTGCTGCACTCGCGTATGTTGTCTCCCCCACACTCTCCCTGCCGGCCAGACTACCTCGGAGCCTTTCGAGTTTCTCGGAGTTGTCCTTTAACTCCGAGAGGTGCTCCTTGAGAGCGTTTGTGAGCACAGTCTGGCCGGCGAGAACCTCGCTAAGGGAGGACTGAGGGATGCAGTCAGCGGTGGGCGCAGGTGCTGGTGCGGGTTCGGGTGCGGCCGGGGCCTTGTCCTGCTCAGACTCCTTTACCAGCTCAAAAAGCCTGTTTATTGCCTCGAGCACCGCTGCCTTAATGTCGGTCTTGAGGTTGCGGGAGTTGCCCAAATTGAGCTTTGCCTTATTTAGGCAAGCTCTCGCCTCCTCAATCCGACTGCGACACCCAGCCACAGGCTTCTTGAGCTGTGTTAAGGCGTCCACAGGGGCTCGGCGCGTCCCCGGTGTGGCAGGCCCCCCCCGACAAGCGGAAGGAGTGTCTTCTCCGAAAGAGATTTTTCTCCTCGCATTCGCAGGGGAAAGCCCCTCCTTTTCCGCGGATCGCGGCGAACCACTGGAGACTTGTACCTTCATAGTGCTGGATGGGGTGCGAAACATTTAGTTCGGGAATAATATCGAACGGACCCCTGTAAAGAGGAGGTCAGGACGGTTTTACTCGTTCAGGAGGTTTTTTCAGGACACTGGATTCTGTGACCCTGTAAAAGGGGGACCACAGAAATAAAATCAAATAATTATAAAATTTAAAATCCAATAATATCAATAATTAAAGTTAAAACAGTTCTTGTATTATTATAGTCAATGTCAATCGATAATTCTGTGTCCCTGTAAAGGGGGAACACCGAAATCAAATAAGTGTAGATAAAACAGTCAAACAATTAATTATAGTCGTTAAATTTGGAACGACTGTCACAGCAATAGTTTTCGGTCAAATTTGTTAAGAATTAAAAATTTTCTCCCCTCCAAGACACGAACACAATGAATAACGCTAAATAGTATGTTGAACTTTTTTTTGCCAACCTCTCTCCGTTTTCCCTCTACCTATAGCTATAGAACAGAGGGTGGGAGGGTGGGCAAATTTTTTCTGCCTTGACTTTAAACGCTAAAAGAGCTTCAAAACGATTAAAATGATTTATAACGGATCAAGCAAATTATTAAAATGGAAAACGAAAATAAAAATATTTTGCCCAAAAATTCCCGTTCCACCTTCAGCTATCGACCAGAGGGCGGGTGGGTGGGGAAACTTTTTATCAGCTATCCGCACGTGCGATATGTCCAGAGACGCGGCTCCGCGCGGGCCAGCCGTTTATGGAATAAAAAGTAGGTGCACGGGAAGAAAAATTTTGGGTTTTCCCGAAAAAACCAGTCTTTGGGGCAAAAAAATTTGGAAAACAACCCCCAATCCGTGCCCAGGACCACGGAACGCGGCCAAAAGCGCAGGGATGGAAGGTAAGTATGCCTGAAACCATTTGATATTGTTAAAACTGAAGAAAATTTTGAGTTAGCTTAGATATTAATTTTCTAGTTATAAAAATTTGGAAAAATTTTCAATGTGTAGGAGGGAGAAAATCTTTTCGCGTTCTGGTCAATAAAAAACGTCCAGGGAGTAGGCGGAACACTACTCCAGTCAATTCCCGCTGAAAACAGCTCGAAAAACGCGTATATAGAACTAAAGATATCAACGTCTTAGTAAAAACTTCGCTCCCTTAGGCGAATTCCGCATGCACCTATCCAATAGAAATAAGAATTATCAAAATTGGTGTAGCTACTTCTATTTCAGCTATCCGCACGTGCGACATGTCCAGAGACGCGGCTCCGCGCGGGCTAGCCGTTTATGGAATAAAAAGTAGGTGCACGGGAAGAAAAATTTTGGGTTTTCCCGAAAAAACCAGTTTTTGGGGCAAAAAAATTTGGAAAACAACCCCCAATCCGTGCCCAGGACCACGGAACGCGGCCAAAAGCGCAGGGATGGAAGGTAAGTATGCCTGAAACTATTTGATATTGTTAAAACTGAAGAAAATTTTGAGTTAGCTTAGATATTAATTTTCTAGTTATAAAAATTTGGAAAAATTTTCAATGTGTAGGAGGGAGAAAATCTTTTCGCGTTCTGGTCAATAAAAAACGTCCAGGGAGTAGGCGGAACACTACTCCAGTCAATTCCCGCTGAAAACAGCTCGAAAAACGCGTATATAGAACTAAAGATATCAACGTCTTAGTAAAAACTTCGCTCCCTTAGGCGAATTCCGCATGCACCTATCCAATAGAAATAAGAATTATCAAAATTGGTGTAGCTACTTCTATTTCAGCTATCCGCACGTGCGACATGTCCAGAGACGCGGCTCCGCGCGGGCTAGCCGTTTATGGAATAAAAAGTAGGTGCACGGGAAGAAAAATTTTGGGTTTTCCCGAAAAAACCAGTTTTTGGGGCAAAAAAATTTGGAAAACAACCCCCAATCCGTGCCCAGGACCACGGAACGCGGCCAAAAGCGCAGGGATGGAAGGTAAGTATGCCTGAAACCATTTGATATTGTTAAAACTGAAGAAAATTTTGAGTTAGCTTAGATATTAATTTTCTAGTTATAAAAATTTGGAAAAATTTTCAATGTGTAGGAGGGAGAAAATCTTTTCGCGTTCTGGTCAATAAAAAACGTCCAGGGAGTAGGCGGAACACTACTCCAGTCAATTCCCGCTGAAAACAGCTCGAAAAACGCGTATATAGAACTAAAGATATCAACGTCTTAGTAAAAACTTCGCTCCCTTAGGCGAATTCCGCATGCACCTATCCAATAGAAATAAGAATTATCAAAATTGGTGTAGCTACTTCTATTTCAGCTATCCGCACGTGCGACATGTCCAGAGACGCGGCTCCGCGCGGGCTAGCCGTTTATGGAATAAAAAGTAGGTGCACGGGAAGAAAAATTTTGGGTTTTCCCGAAAAAACCAGTTTTTGGGGCAAAAAAATTTGGAAAACAACCCCCAATCCGTGCCCAGGACCACGGAACGCGGCCAAAAGCGCAGGGATGGAAGGTAAGTATGCCTGAAACTATTTGATATTGTTAAAACTGAAGAAAATTTTGAGTTAGCTTAGATATTAATTTTCTAGTTATAAAAATTTGGAAAAATTTTCAATGTGTAGGAGGGAGAAAATCTTTTCGCGTTCTGGTCAATAAAAAACGTCCAGGGAGTAGGCGGAACACTACTCCAGTCAATTCCCGCTGAAAACAGCTCGAAAAACGCGTATATAGAACTAAAGATATCAACGTCTTAGTAAAAACTTCGCTCCCTTAGGCGAATTCCGCATGCACCTATCCAATAGAAATAAGAATTATCAAAATTGGTGTAGCTACTTCTATTTCAGCTATCCGCACGTGCGACATGTCCAGAGACGCGGCTCCGCGCGGGCTAGCCGTTTATGGAATAAAAAGTAGGTGCACGGGAAGAAAAATTTTGGGTTTTCCCGAAAAAACCAGTTTTTGGGGCAAAAAAATTTGGAAAACAACCCCCAATCCGTGCCCAGGACCACGGAACGCGGCCAAAAGCGCAGGGATGGAAGGTAAGTATGCCTGAAACCATTTGATATTGTTAAAACTGAAGAAAATTTTGAGTTAGCTTAGATATTAATTTTCTAGTTATAAAAATTTGGAAAAATTTTCAATGTGTAGGAGGGAGAAAATCTTTTCGCGTTCTGGTCAATAAAAAACGTCCAGGGAGTAGGCGGAACACTACTCCAGTCAATTCCCGCTGAAAACAGCTCGAAAAACGCGTATATAGAACTAAAGATATCAACGTCTTAGTAAAAACTTCGCTCCCTTAGGCGAATTCCGCATGCACCTATCCAATAGAAATAAGAATTATCAAAATTGGTGTAGCTACTTCTATTTCAGCTATCCGCACGTGCGACATGTCCAGAGACGCGGCTCCGCGCGGGCTAGCCGTTTATGGAATAAAAAGTAGGTGCACGGGAAGAAAAATTTTGGGTTTTCCCGAAAAAACCAGTTTTTGGGGCAAAAAAATTTGGAAAACAACCCCCAATCCGTGCCCAGGACCACGGAACGCGGCCAAAAGCGCAGGGATGGAAGGTAAGTATGCCTGAAACTATTTGATATTGTTAAAACTGAAGAAAATTTTGAGTTAGCTTAGATATTAATTTTCTAGTTATAAAAATTTGGAAAAATTTTCAATGTGTAGGAGGGAGAAAATCTTTTCGCGTTCTGGTCAATAAAAAACGTCCAGGGAGTAGGCGGAACACTACTCCAGTCAATTCCCGCTGAAAACAGCTCGAAAAACGCGTATATAGAACTAAAGATATCAACGTCTTAGTAAAAACTTCGCTCCCTTAGGTGAATTCTGTATGTACTTATCTAATAGAAATAAGAATTATCAAAATTGGTGTAGCTACTTCTATTTCAGCCATCCGCACGTGCGATATGTCCAGAGACGCGGCTCCGCGCGGGCTAGCCGTTTATGGAATAAAAAGTAGGTGCACGGGAAGAAAAATTTTGGGTTTTCCCGAAAAAACCAGTCTTTGGGGCAAAAAAATTTGGAAAACAACCCCCAATCCGTGCCCAGGACCACGGAACGCGGCCAAAAGCGCAGGGATGGAAGGTAAGTATGCCTGAAACCATTTGATATTGTTAAAACTGAAGAAAATTTTGAGTTAGCTTAGATATTAATTTTCTAGTTATAAAAATTTGGAAAAATTTTCAATGTGTAGGAGGGAGAAAATCTTTTCGCGTTCTGGTCAATAAAAAACGTCCAGGGAGTAGGCGGAACACTACTCCAGTCAATTCCCGCTGAAAACAGCTCGAAAAACGCGTATATAGAACTAAAGATATCAACGTCTTAGTAAAAACTTCGCTCCCTTAGGCGAATTCCGCATGCACCTATCCAATAGAAATAAGAATTATCAAAATTGGTGTAGCTACTTCTATTTCAGCTATCCGCACGTGCGACATGTCCAGAGACGCGGCTCCGCGCGGGCTAGCCGTTTATGGAATAAAAAGTAGGTGCACGGGAAGAAAAATTTTGGGTTTTCCCGAAAAAACCAGTCTTTGGGGCAAAAAAATTTGGAAAACAACCCCCAATCCGTGCCCAGGACCACGGAACGCGGCCAAAAGCGCAGGGATGGAAGGTAAGTATGCCTGAAACCATTTGATATTGTTAAAACTGAAGAAAATTTTGAGTTAGCTTAGATATTAATTTTCTAGTTATAAAAATTTGGAAAAATTTTCAATGTGTAGGAGGGAGAAAATCTTTTCGCGTTCTGGTCAATAAAAAACGTCCAGGGAGTAGGCGGAACACTACTCCAGTCAATTCCCGCTGAAAACAGCTCGAAAAACGCGTATATAGAACTAAAGATATCAACGTCTTAGTAAAAACTTCGCTCCCTTAGGCGAATTCCGCATGCACCTATCCAATAGAAATAAGAATTATCAAAATTGGTGTAGCTACTTCTATTTCAGCTATCCGCACGTGCGACATGTCCAGAGACGCGGCTCCGCGCGGGCTAGCCGTTTATGGAATAAAAAGTAGGTGCACGGGAAGAAAAATTTTGGGTTTTCCCGAAAAAACCAGTTTTTGGGGCAAAAAAATTTGGAAAACAACCCCCAATCCGTGCCCAGGACCACGGAACGCGGCCAAAAGCGCAGGGATGGAAGGTAAGTATGCCTGAAACTATTTGATATTGTTAAAACTGAAGAAAATTTTGAGTTAGCTTAGATATTAATTTTCTAGTTATAAAAATTTGGAAAAATTTTCAATGTGTAGGAGGGAGAAAATCTTTTCGCGTTCTGGTCAATAAAAAACGTCCAGGGAGTAGGCGGAACACTACTCCAGTCAATTCCCGCTGAAAACAGCTCGAAAAACGCGTATATAGAACTAAAGATATCAACGTCTTAGTAAAAACTTCGCTCCCTTAGGCGAATTCCGCATGCACCTATCCAATAGAAATAAGAATTATCAAAATTGGTGTAGCTACTTCTATTTCAGCTATCCGCACGTGCGACATGTCCAGAGACGCGGCTCCGCGCGGGCTAGCCGTTTATGGAATAAAAAGTAGGTGCACGGGAAGAAAAATTTTGGGTTTTCCCGAAAAAACCAGTTTTTGGGGCAAAAAAATTTGGAAAACAACCCCCAATCCGTGCCCAGGACCACGGAACGCGGCCAAAAGCGCAGGGATGGAAGGTAAGTATGCCTGAAACCATTTGATATTGTTAAAACTGAAGAAAATTTTGAGTTAGCTTAGATATTAATTTTCTAGTTATAAAAATTTGGAAAAATTTTCAATGTGTAGGAGGGAGAAAATCTTTTCGCGTTCTGGTCAATAAAAAACGTCCAGGGAGTAGGCGGAACACTACTCCAGTCAATTCCCGCTGAAAACAGCTCGAAAAACGCGTATATAGAACTAAAGATATCAACGTCTTAGTAAAAACTTCGCTCCCTTAGGCGAATTCCGCATGCACCTATCCAATAGAAATAAGAATTATCAAAATTGGTGTAGCTACTTCTATTTCAGCTATCCGCACGTGCGACATGTCCAGAGACGCGGCTCCGCGCGGGCTAGCCGTTTATGGAATAAAAAGTAGGTGCACGGGAAGAAAAATTTTGGGTTTTCCCGAAAAAACCAGTTTTTGGGGCAAAAAAATTTGGAAAACAACCCCCAATCCGTGCCCAGGACCACGGAACGCGGCCAAAAGCGCAGGGATGGAAGGTAAGTATGCCTGAAACTATTTGATATTGTTAAAACTGAAGAAAATTTTGAGTTAGCTTAGATATTAATTTTCTAGTTATAAAAATTTGGAAAAATTTTCAATGTGTAGGAGGGAGAAAATCTTTTCGCGTTCTGGTCAATAAAAAACGTCCAGGGAGTAGGCGGAACACTACTCCAGTCAATTCCCGCTGAAAACAGCTCGAAAAACGCGTATATAGAACTAAAGATATCAACGTCTTAGTAAAAACTTCGCTCCCTTAGGCGAATTCCGCATGCACCTATCCAATAGAAATAAGAATTATCAAAATTGGTGTAGCTACTTCTATTTCAGCTATCCGCACGTGCGACATGTCCAGAGACGCGGCTCCGCGCGGGCTAGCCGTTTATGGAATAAAAAGTAGGTGCACGGGAAGAAAAATTTTGGGTTTTCCCGAAAAAACCAGTTTTTGGGGCAAAAAAATTTGGAAAACAACCCCCAATCCGTGCCCAGGACCACGGAACGCGGCCAAAAGCGCAGGGATGGAAGGTAAGTATGCCTGAAACCATTTGATATTGTTAAAACTGAAGAAAATTTTGAGTTAGCTTAGATATTAATTTTCTAGTTATAAAAATTTGGAAAAATTTTCAATGTGTAGGAGGGAGAAAATCTTTTCGCGTTCTGGTCAATAAAAAACGTCCAGGGAGTAGGCGGAACACTACTCCAGTCAATTCCCGCTGAAAACAGCTCGAAAAACGCGTATATAGAACTAAAGATATCAACGTCTTAGTAAAAACTTCGCTCCCTTAGGCGAATTCCGCATGCACCTATCCAATAGAAATAAGAATTATCAAAATTGGTGTAGCTACTTCTATTTCAGCTATCCGCACGTGCGACATGTCCAGAGACGCGGCTCCGCGCGGGCTAGCCGTTTATGGAATAAAAAGTAGGTGCACGGGAAGAAAAATTTTGGGTTTTCCCGAAAAAACCAGTTTTTGGGGCAAAAAAATTTGGAAAACAACCCCCAATCCTTGCCCAGGACCACGGAACGCGGCCAAAAGCGCAGGGATGGAAGGTAAGTATGCCTGAAACCATTTGATATTGTTAAAACTGAAGAAAATTTTGAGTTAGCTTAGATATTAATTTTCTAGTTATAAAAATTTGGAAAAATTTTCAATGTGTAGGAGGGAGAAAATCTTTTCGCGTTCTGGTCAATAAAAAACGTCCAGGGAGTAGGCGGAACACTACTCCAGTCAATTCCCGCTGAAAACAGCTCGAAAAACGCGTATATAGAACTAAAGATATCAACGTCTTAGTAAAAACTTCGCTCCCTTAGGCGAATTCCGCATGCACCTATCCAATAGAAATAAGAATTATCAAAATTGGTGTAGCTACTTCTATTTCAGCTATCCGCACGTGCGACATGTCCAGAGACGCGGCTCCGCGCGGGCTAGCCGTTTATGGAATAAAAAGTAGGTGCACGGGAAGAAAAATTTTGGGTTTTCCCGAAAAAACCAGTTTTTGGGGCAAAAAAATTTGGAAAACAACCCCCAATCCGTGCCCAGGACCACGGAACGCGGCCAAAAGCGCAGGGATGGAAGGTAAGTATGCCTGAAACTATTTGATATTGTTAAAACTGAAGAAAATTTTGAGTTAGCTTAGATATTAATTTTCTAGTTATAAAAATTTGGAAAAATTTTCAATGTGTAGGAGGGAGAAAATCTTTTCGCGTTCTGGTCAATAAAAAACGTCCAGGGAGTAGGCGGAACACTACTCCAGTCAATTCCCGCTGAAAACAGCTCGAAAAACGCGTATATAGAACTAAAGATATCAACGTCTTAGTAAAAACTTCGCTCCCTTAGGCGAATTCCGCATGCACCTATCCAATAGAAATAAGAATTATCAAAATTGGTGTAGCTACTTCTATTTCAGCTATCCGCACGTGCGACATGTCCAGAGACGCGGCTCCGCGCGGGCTAGCCGTTTATGGAATAAAAAGTAGGTGCACGGGAAGAAAAATTTTGGGTTTTCCCGAAAAAACCAGTTTTTGGGGCAAAAAAATTTGGAAAACAACCCCCAATCCGTGCCCAGGACCACGGAACGCGGCCAAAAGCGCAGGGATGGAAGGTAAGTATGCCTGAAACCATTTGATATTGTTAAAACTGAAGAAAATTTTGAGTTAGCTTAGATATTAATTTTCTAGTTATAAAAATTTGGAAAAATTTTCAATGTGTAGGAGGGAGAAAATCTTTTCGCGTTCTGGTCAATAAAAAACGTCCAGGGAGTAGGCGGAACACTACTCCAGTCAATTCCCGCTGAAAACAGCTCGAAAAACGCGTATATAGAACTAAAGATATCAACGTCTTAGTAAAAACTTCGCTCCCTTAGGCGAATTCCGCATGCACCTATCCAATAGAAATAAGAATTATCAAAATTGGTGTAGCTACTTCTATTTCAGCTATCCGCACGTGCGACATGTCCAGAGACGCGGCTCCGCGCGGGCTAGCCGTTTATGGAATAAAAAGTAGGTGCACGGGAAGAAAAATTTTGGGTTTTCCCGAAAAAACCAGTTTTTGGGGCAAAAAAATTTGGAAAACAACCCCCAATCCGTGCCCAGGACCACGGAACGCGGCCAAAAGCGCAGGGATGGAAGGTAAGTATGCCTGAAACTATTTGATATTGTTAAAACTGAAGAAAATTTTGAGTTAGCTTAGATATTAATTTTCTAGTTATAAAAATTTGGAAAAATTTTCAATGTGTAGGAGGGAGAAAATCTTTTCGCGTTCTGGTCAATAAAAAACGTCCAGGGAGTAGGCGGAACACTACTCCAGTCAATTCCCGCTGAAAACAGCTCGAAAAACGCGTATATAGAACTAAAGATATCAACGTCTTAGTAAAAACTTCGCTCCCTTAGGCGAATTCCGCATGCACCTATCCAATAGAAATAAGAATTATCAAAATTGGTGTAGCTACTTCTATTTCAGCTATCCGCACGTGCGACATGTCCAGAGACGCGGCTCCGCGCGGGCTAGCCGTTTATGGAATAAAAAGTAGGTGCACGGGAAGAAAAATTTTGGGTTTTCCCGAAAAAACCAGTTTTTGGGGCAAAAAAATTTGGAAAACAACCCCCAATCCGTGCCCAGGACCACGGAACGCGGCCAAAAGCGCAGGGATGGAAGGTAAGTATGCCTGAAACCATTTGATATTGTTAAAACTGAAGAAAATTTTGAGTTAGCTTAGATATTAATTTTCTAGTTATAAAAATTTGGAAAAATTTTCAATGTGTAGGAGGGAGAAAATCTTTTCGCGTTCTGGTCAATAAAAAACGTCCAGGGAGTAGGCGGAACACTACTCCAGTCAATTCCCGCTGAAAACAGCTCGAAAAACGCGTATATAGAACTAAAGATATCAACGTCTTAGTAAAAACTTCGCTCCCTTAGGCGAATTCCGCATGCACCTATCCAATAGAAATAAGAATTATCAAAATTGGTGTAGCTACTTCTATTTCAGCTATCCGCACGTGCGACATGTCCAGAGACGCGGCTCCGCGCGGGCTAGCCGTTTATGGAATAAAAAGTAGGTGCACGGGAAGAAAAATTTTGGGTTTTCCCGAAAAAACCAGTTTTTGGGGCAAAAAAATTTGGAAAACAACCCCCAATCCGTGCCCAGGACCACGGAACGCGGCCAAAAGCGCAGGGATGGAAGGTAAGTATGCCTGAAACTATTTGATATTGTTAAAACTGAAGAAAATTTTGAGTTAGCTTAGATATTAATTTTCTAGTTATAAAAATTTGGAAAAATTTTCAATGTGTAGGAGGGAGAAAATCTTTTCGCGTTCTGGTCAATAAAAAACGTCCAGGGAGTAGGCGGAACACTACTCCAGTCAATTCCCGCTGAAAACAGCTCGAAAAACGCGTATATAGAACTAAAGATATCAACGTCTTAGTAAAAACTTCGCTCCCTTAGGTGAATTCTGTATGTACTTATCTAATAGAAATAAGAATTATCAAAATTGGTGTAGCTACTTCTATTTCAGCCATCCGCACGTGCGATATGTCCAGAGACGCGGCTCCGCGCGGGCTAGCCGTTTATGGAATAAAAAGTAGGTGCACGGGAAGAAAAATTTTGGGTTTTCCCGAAAAAACCAGTCTTTGGGGCAAAAAAATTTGGAAAACAACCCCCAATCCGTGCCCAGGACCACGGAACGCGGCCAAAAGCGCAGGGATGGAAGGTAAGTATGCCTGAAACCATTTGATATTGTTAAAACTGAAGAAAATTTTGAGTTAGCTTAGATATTAATTTTCTAGTTATAAAAATTTGGAAAAATTTTCAATGTGTAGGAGGGAGAAAATCTTTTCGCGTTCTGGTCAATAAAAAACGTCCAGGGAGTAGGCGGAACACTACTCCAGTCAATTCCCGCTGAAAACAGCTCGAAAAACGCGTATATAGAACTAAAGATATCAACGTCTTAGTAAAAACTTCGCTCCCTTAGGCGAATTCCGCATGCACCTATCCAATAGAAATAAGAATTATCAAAATTGGTGTAGCTACTTCTATTTCAGCTATCCGCACGTGCGACATGTCCAGAGACGCGGCTCCGCGCGGGCTAGCCGTTTATGGAATAAAAAGTAGGTGCACGGGAAGAAAAATTTTGGGTTTTCCCGAAAAAACCAGTCTTTGGGGCAAAAAAATTTGGAAAACAACCCCCAATCCGTGCCCAGGACCACGGAACGCGGCCAAAAGCGCAGGGATGGAAGGTAAGTATGCCTGAAACCATTTGATATTGTTAAAACTGAAGAAAATTTTGAGTTAGCTTAGATATTAATTTTCTAGTTATAAAAATTTGGAAAAATTTTCAATGTGTAGGAGGGAGAAAATCTTTTCGCGTTCTGGTCAATAAAAAACGTCCAGGGAGTAGGCGGAACACTACTCCAGTCAATTCCCGCTGAAAACAGCTCGAAAAACGCGTATATAGAACTAAAGATATCAACGTCTTAGTAAAAACTTCGCTCCCTTAGGCGAATTCCGCATGCACCTATCCAATAGAAATAAGAATTATCAAAATTGGTGTAGCTACTTCTATTTCAGCTATCCGCACGTGCGACATGTCCAGAGACGCGGCTCCGCGCGGGCTAGCCGTTTATGGAATAAAAAGTAGGTGCACGGGAAGAAAAATTTTGGGTTTTCCCGAAAAAACCAGTTTTTGGGGCAAAAAAATTTGGAAAACAACCCCCAATCCGTGCCCAGGACCACGGAACGCGGCCAAAAGCGCAGGGATGGAAGGTAAGTATGCCTGAAACTATTTGATATTGTTAAAACTGAAGAAAATTTTGAGTTAGCTTAGATATTAATTTTCTAGTTATAAAAATTTGGAAAAATTTTCAATGTGTAGGAGGGAGAAAATCTTTTCGCGTTCTGGTCAATAAAAAACGTCCAGGGAGTAGGCGGAACACTACTCCAGTCAATTCCCGCTGAAAACAGCTCGAAAAACGCGTATATAGAACTAAAGATATCAACGTCTTAGTAAAAACTTCGCTCCCTTAGGCGAATTCCGCATGCACCTATCCAATAGAAATAAGAATTATCAAAATTGGTGTAGCTACTTCTATTTCAGCTATCCGCACGTGCGACATGTCCAGAGACGCGGCTCCGCGCGGGCTAGCCGTTTATGGAATAAAAAGTAGGTGCACGGGAAGAAAAATTTTGGGTTTTCCCGAAAAAACCAGTTTTTGGGGCAAAAAAATTTGGAAAACAACCCCCAATCCGTGCCCAGGACCACGGAACGCGGCCAAAAGCGCAGGGATGGAAGGTAAGTATGCCTGAAACCATTTGATATTGTTAAAACTGAAGAAAATTTTGAGTTAGCTTAGATATTAATTTTCTAGTTATAAAAATTTGGAAAAATTTTCAATGTGTAGGAGGGAGAAAATCTTTTCGCGTTCTGGTCAATAAAAAACGTCCAGGGAGTAGGCGGAACACTACTCCAGTCAATTCCCGCTGAAAACAGCTCGAAAAACGCGTATATAGAACTAAAGATATCAACGTCTTAGTAAAAACTTCGCTCCCTTAGGCGAATTCCGCATGCACCTATCCAATAGAAATAAGAATTATCAAAATTGGTGTAGCTACTTCTATTTCAGCTATCCGCACGTGCGACATGTCCAGAGACGCGGCTCCGCGCGGGCTAGCCGTTTATGGAATAAAAAGTAGGTGCACGGGAAGAAAAATTTTGGGTTTTCCCGAAAAAACCAGTTTTTGGGGCAAAAAAATTTGGAAAACAACCCCCAATCCGTGCCCAGGACCACGGAACGCGGCCAAAAGCGCAGGGATGGAAGGTAAGTATGCCTGAAACTATTTGATATTGTTAAAACTGAAGAAAATTTTGAGTTAGCTTAGATATTAATTTTCTAGTTATAAAAATTTGGAAAAATTTTCAATGTGTAGGAGGGAGAAAATCTTTTCGCGTTCTGGTCAATAAAAAACGTCCAGGGAGTAGGCGGAACACTACTCCAGTCAATTCCCGCTGAAAACAGCTCGAAAAACGCGTATATAGAACTAAAGATATCAACGTCTTAGTAAAAACTTCGCTCCCTTAGGCGAATTCCGCATGCACCTATCCAATAGAAATAAGAATTATCAAAATTGGTGTAGCTACTTCTATTTCAGCTATCCGCACGTGCGACATGTCCAGAGACGCGGCTCCGCGCGGGCTAGCCGTTTATGGAATAAAAAGTAGGTGCACGGGAAGAAAAATTTTGGGTTTTCCCGAAAAAACCAGTTTTTGGGGCAAAAAAATTTGGAAAACAACCCCCAATCCGTGCCCAGGACCACGGAACGCGGCCAAAAGCGCAGGGATGGAAGGTAAGTATGCCTGAAACCATTTGATATTGTTAAAACTGAAGAAAATTTTGAGTTAGCTTAGATATTAATTTTCTAGTTATAAAAATTTGGAAAAATTTTCAATGTGTAGGAGGGAGAAAATCTTTTCGCGTTCTGGTCAATAAAAAACGTCCAGGGAGTAGGCGGAACACTACTCCAGTCAATTCCCGCTGAAAACAGCTCGAAAAACGCGTATATAGAACTAAAGATATCAACGTCTTAGTAAAAACTTCGCTCCCTTAGGCGAATTCCGCATGCACCTATCCAATAGAAATAAGAATTATCAAAATTGGTGTAGCTACTTCTATTTCAGCTATCCGCACGTGCGACATGTCCAGAGACGCGGCTCCGCGCGGGCTAGCCGTTTATGGAATAAAAAGTAGGTGCACGGGAAGAAAAATTTTGGGTTTTCCCGAAAAAACCAGTTTTTGGGGCAAAAAAATTTGGAAAACAACCCCCAATCCGTGCCCAGGACCACGGAACGCGGCCAAAAGCGCAGGGATGGAAGGTAAGTATGCCTGAAACTATTTGATATTGTTAAAACTGAAGAAAATTTTGAGTTAGCTTAGATATTAATTTTCTAGTTATAAAAATTTGGAAAAATTTTCAATGTGTAGGAGGGAGAAAATCTTTTCGCGTTCTGGTCAATAAAAAACGTCCAGGGAGTAGGCGGAACACTACTCCAGTCAATTCCCGCTGAAAACAGCTCGAAAAACGCGTATATAGAACTAAAGATATCAACGTCTTAGTAAAAACTTCGCTCCCTTAGGTGAATTCTGTATGTACTTATCTAATAGAAATAAGAATTATCAAAATTGGTGTAGCTACTTCTATTTCAGCCATCCGCACGTGCGATATGTCCAGAGACGCGGCTCCGCGCGGGCTAGCCGTTTATGGAATAAAAAGTAGGTGCACGGGAAGAAAAATTTTGGGTTTTCCCGAAAAAACCAGTCTTTGGGGCAAAAAAATTTGGAAAACAACCCCCAATCCGTGCCCAGGACCACGGAACGCGGCCAAAAGCGCAGGGATGGAAGGTAAGTATGCCTGAAACCATTTGATATTGTTAAAACTGAAGAAAATTTTGAGTTAGCTTAGATATTAATTTTCTAGTTATAAAAATTTGGAAAAATTTTCAATGTGTAGGAGGGAGAAAATCTTTTCGCGTTCTGGTCAATAAAAAACGTCCAGGGAGTAGGCGGAACACTACTCCAGTCAATTCCCGCTGAAAACAGCTCGAAAAACGCGTATATAGAACTAAAGATATCAACGTCTTAGTAAAAACTTCGCTCCCTTAGGCGAATTCCGCATGCACCTATCCAATAGAAATAAGAATTATCAAAATTGGTGTAGCTACTTCTATTTCAGCTATCCGCACGTGCGACATGTCCAGAGACGCGGCTCCGCGCGGGCTAGCCGTTTATGGAATAAAAAGTAGGTGCACGGGAAGAAAAATTTTGGGTTTTCCCGAAAAAACCAGTTTTTGGGGCAAAAAAATTTGGAAAACAACCCCCAATCCGTGCCCAGGACCACGGAACGCGGCCAAAAGCGCAGGGATGGAAGGTAAGTATGCCTGAAACTATTTGATATTGTTAAAACTGAAGAAAATTTTGAGTTAGCTTAGATATTAATTTTTTAGTTATAAAAATTTGGAAAAATTTTCAATGTGTAGGAGGGAGAAAATCTTTTCGCGTTCTGGTCAATAAAAAACGTCCAGGGAGTAGGCGGAACACTACTCCAGTCAATTCCCGCTGAAAACAGCTCGAAAAACGCGTATATAGAACTAAAGATATCAACGTCTTAGTAAAAACTTCGCTCCCTTAGGCGAATTCCGCATGCACCTATCCAATAGAAATAAGAATTATCAAAATTGGTGTAGCTACTTCTATTTCAGCTATCCGCACGTGCGACATGTCCAGAGACGCGGCTCCGCGCGGGCCAGCCGTTTATGGAATAAAAAGTAGGTGCACGGGAAGAAAAATTTTGGGTTTTCCCGAAAAAACCAGTCTTTGGGGCAAAAAAATTTGGAAAACAACCCCCAATCCGTGCCCAGGACCACGGAACGCGGCCAAAAGCGCAGGGATGGAAGGTAAGTATGCCTGAAACCATTTGATATTGTTAAAACTGAAGAAAATTTTGAGTTAGCTTAGATATTAATTTTCTAGTTATAAAAATTTGGAAAAATTTTCAATGTGTAGGAGGGAGAAAATCTTTTCGCGTTCTGGTCAATAAAAAACGTCCAGGGAGTAGGCGGAACACTACTCCAGTCAATTCCCGCTGAAAACAGCTCGAAAAACGCGTATATAGAACTAAAGATATCAACGTCTTAGTAAAAACTTCGCTCCCTTAGGCGAATTCCGCATGCACCTATCCAATAGAAATAAGAATTATCAAAATTGGTGTAGCTACTTCTATTTCAGCTATCCGCACGTGCGACATGTCCAGAGACGCGGCTCCGCGCGGGCTAGCCGTTTATGGAATAAAAAGTAGGTGCACGGGAAGAAAAATTTTGGGTTTTCCCGAAAAAACCAGTTTTTGGGGCAAAAAAATTTGGAAAACAACCCCCAATCCGTGCCCAGGACCACGGAACGCGGCCAAAAGCGCAGGGATGGAAGGTAAGTATGCCTGAAACTATTTGATATTGTTAAAACTGAAGAAAATTTTGAGTTAGCTTAGATATTAATTTTTTAGTTATAAAAATTTGGAAAAATTTTCAATGTGTAGGAGGGAGAAAATCCTTTCGCGTCCTGGTCAATAAAAAACGTCCAGGGAGCAGGCGGAACACTACTCCAGTCAATTCCCGCTGAAAACAGCTCGAAAAACGCGTATATAGAACTAAAGATATCAACGTTTTAGTAAAAACTTCGCTCCCTTAGGTGAATTCCGTATGTACTTATCCAATAGAAATAAGAATTATCAAAATTGGTGTAGCTACTTCTATTTCAGCTATCCGCACGTGCGATATGTCCAGAGACGCGGCTCCGCGCGGGCTAGCCGTTTATGGAATAAAAAGTAGGTGCACGGGAAGAAAAATTTTGGGTTTTCCCGAAAAAACCAGTCTTTGGGGCAAAAAAATTTGGAAAACAACCCCCAATCCGTGCCCAGGACCACGGAACGCGGCCAAAAGCGCAGGGATGGAAGGTAAGTATGCCTGAAACCATTTGATATTGTTAAAACTGAAGAAAATTTTGAGTTAGCTTAGATATTAATTTTCTAGTTATAAAAATTTGGAAAAATTTTCAATGTGTAGGAGGGAGAAAATCTTTTCGCGTTCTGGTCAATAAAAAACGTCCAGGGAGTAGGCGGAACACTACTCCAGTCAATTCCCGCTGAAAACAGCTCGAAAAACGCGTATATAGAACTAAAGATATCAACGTCTTAGTAAAAACTTCGCTCCCTTAGGCGAATTCCGCATGCACCTATCCAATAGAAATAAGAATTATCAAAATTGGTGTAGCTACTTCTATTTCAGCTATCCGCACGTGCGACATGTCCAGAGACGCGGCTCCGCGCGGGCTAGCCGTTTATGGAATAAAAAGTAGGTGCACGGGAAGAAAAATTTTGGGTTTTCCCGAAAAAACCAGTTTTTGGGGCAAAAAAATTTGGAAAACAACCCCCAATCCGTGCCCAGGACCACGGAACGCGGCCAAAAGCGCAGGGATGGAAGGTAAGTATGCCTGAAACTATTTGATATTGTTAAAACTGAAGAAAATTTTGAGTTAGCTTAGATATTAATTTTTTAGTTATAAAAATTTGGAAAAATTTTCAATGTGTAGGAGGGAGAAAATCCTTTCGCGTCCTGGTCAATAAAAAACGTCCAGGGAGCAGGCGGAACACTACTCCAGTCAATTCCCGCTGAAAACAGCTCGAAAAACGCGTATATAGAACTAAAGATATCAACGTTTTAGTAAAAACTTCGCTCCCTTAGGTGAATTCCGTATGTACTTATCCAATAGAAATAAGAATTATCAAAATTGGTGTAGCTACTTCTATTTCAGCTATCCGCACGTGCGATATGTCCAGAGACGCGGCTCCGCGCGGGCTAGCCGTTTATGGAATAAAAAGTAGGTGCACGGGAAGAAAAATTTTGGGTTTTCCCGAAAAAACCAGTTTTTGGGGTAAAAAAATTTGGAAAACAACCCCCAATCTGTGCCCAGGACCACGGAACGCGGCCAAAAGCGCAGGGATGGAAGGTAAGTATGCCTGAAACTATTTGATATTGTTAAAACTGAAGAAAATTTTGAGTTAGCTTAGATATTAATTTTTTAGTTATAAAAATTTGGAAAAATTTTCAATGTGTAGGAGGGAGAAAATCTTTTCGCGTTCTGGTCAATAAAAAACGTCCAGGGAGTAGGCGGAACACTACTCCAGTCAATTCCCGCTGAAAACAGCTCGAAAAACGCGTATATAGAACTAAAGATATCAACGTCTTAGTAAAAACTTCGCTCCCTTAGGTGAATTCTGTATGTACTTATCTAATAGAAATAAGAATTATCAAAATTGGTGTAGCTACTTCTATTTCAGCCATCCGCACGTGCGATATGTCCAGAGACGCGGCTCCGCGCGGGCTAGCCGTTTATGGAATAAAAAGTAGGTGCACGGGAAGAAAAATTTTGGGTTTTCCCGAAAAAACCAGTCTTTGGGGCAAAAAAATTTGGAAAACAACCCCCAATCCGTGCCCAGGACCACGGAACGCGGCCAAAAGCGCAGGGATGGAAGGTAAGTATGCCTGAAACCATTTGATATTGTTAAAACTGAAGAAAATTTTGAGTTAGCTTAGATATTAATTTTCTAGTTATAAAAATTTGGAAAAATTTTCAATGTGTAGGAGGGAGAAAATCTTTTCGCGTTCTGGTCAATAAAAAACGTCCAGGGAGTAGGCGGAACACTACTCCAGTCAATTCCCGCTGAAAACAGCTCGAAAAACGCGTATATAGAACTAAAGATATCAACGTCTTAGTAAAAACTTCGCTCCCTTAGGCGAATTCCGCATGCACCTATCCAATAGAAATAAGAATTATCAAAATTGGTGTAGCTACTTCTATTTCAGCTATCCGCACGTGCGACATGTCCAGAGACGCGGCTCCGCGCGGGCTAGCCGTTTATGGAATAAAAAGTAGGTGCACGGGAAGAAAAATTTTGGGTTTTCCCGAAAAAACCAGTTTTTGGGGCAAAAAAATTTGGAAAACAACCCCCAATCCGTGCCCAGGACCACGGAACGCGGCCAAAAGCGCAGGGATGGAAGGTAAGTATGCCTGAAACTATTTGATATTGTTAAAACTGAAGAAAATTTTGAGTTAGCTTAGATATTAATTTTTTAGTTATAAAAATTTGGAAAAATTTTCAATGTGTAGGAGGGAGAAAATCTTTTCGCGTTCTGGTCAATAAAAAACGTCCAGGGAGTAGGCGGAACACTACTCCAGTCAATTCCCGCTGAAAACAGCTCGAAAAACGCGTATATAGAACTAAAGATATCAACGTCTTAGTAAAAACTTCGCTCCCTTAGGCGAATTCCGCATGCACCTATCCAATAGAAATAAGAATTATCAAAATTGGTGTAGCTACTTCTATTTCAGCTATCCGCACGTGCGACATGTCCAGAGACGCGGCTCCGCGCGGGCCAGCCGTTTATGGAATAAAAAGTAGGTGCACGGGAAGAAAAATTTTGGGTTTTCCCGAAAAAACCAGTCTTTGGGGCAAAAAAATTTGGAAAACAACCCCCAATCCGTGCCCAGGACCACGGAACGCGGCCAAAAGCGCAGGGATGGAAGGTAAGTATGCCTGAAACCATTTGATATTGTTAAAACTGAAGAAAATTTTGAGTTAGCTTAGATATTAATTTTCTAGTTATAAAAATTTGGAAAAATTTTCAATGTGTAGGAGGGAGAAAATCTTTTCGCGTTCTGGTCAATAAAAAACGTCCAGGGAGTAGGCGGAACACTACTCCAGTCAATTCCCGCTGAAAACAGCTCGAAAAACGCGTATATAGAACTAAAGATATCAACGTCTTAGTAAAAACTTCGCTCCCTTAGGCGAATTCCGCATGCACCTATCCAATAGAAATAAGAATTATCAAAATTGGTGTAGCTACTTCTATTTCAGCTATCCGCACGTGCGACATGTCCAGAGACGCGGCTCCGCGCGGGCTAGCCGTTTATGGAATAAAAAGTAGGTGCACGGGAAGAAAAATTTTGGGTTTTCCCGAAAAAACCAGTTTTTGGGGCAAAAAAATTTGGAAAACAACCCCCAATCCGTGCCCAGGACCACGGAACGCGGCCAAAAGCGCAGGGATGGAAGGTAAGTATGCCTGAAACTATTTGATATTGTTAAAACTGAAGAAAATTTTGAGTTAGCTTAGATATTAATTTTTTAGTTATAAAAATTTGGAAAAATTTTCAATGTGTAGGAGGGAGAAAATCCTTTCGCGTCCTGGTCAATAAAAAACGTCCAGGGAGCAGGCGGAACACTACTCCAGTCAATTCCCGCTGAAAACAGCTCGAAAAACGCGTATATAGAACTAAAGATATCAACGTTTTAGTAAAAACTTCGCTCCCTTAGGTGAATTCCGTATGTACTTATCCAATAGAAATAAGAATTATCAAAATTGGTGTAGCTACTTCTATTTCAGCTATCCGCACGTGCGATATGTCCAGAGACGCGGCTCCGCGCGGGCTAGCCGTTTATGGAATAAAAAGTAGGTGCACGGGAAGAAAAATTTTGGGTTTTCCCGAAAAAACCAGTTTTTGGGGTAAAAAAATTTGGAAAACAACCCCCAATCTGTGCCCAGGACCACGGAACGCGGCCAAAAGCGCAGGGATGGAAGGTAAGTATGCCTGAAACTATTTGATATTGTTAAAACTGAAGAAAATTTTGAGTTAGCTTAGATATTAATTTTTTAGTTATAAAAATTTGGAAAAATTTTCAATGTGTAGGAGGGAGAAAATCTTTTCGCGTTCTGGTCAATAAAAAACGTCCAGGGAGTAGGCGGAACACTACTCCAGTCAATTCCCGCTGAAAACAGCTCGAAAAACGCGTATATAGAACTAAAGATATCAACGTCTTAGTAAAAACTTCGCTCCCTTAGGTGAATTCTGTATGTACTTATCTAATAGAAATAAGAATTATCAAAATTGGTGTAGCTACTTCTATTTCAGCCATCCGCACGTGCGATATGTCCAGAGACGCGGCTCCGCGCGGGCTAGCCGTTTATGGAATAAAAAGTAGGTGCACGGGAAGAAAAATTTTGGGTTTTCCCGAAAAAACCAGTCTTTGGGGCAAAAAAATTTGGAAAACAACCCCCAATCCGTGCCCAGGACCACGGAACGCGGCCAAAAGCGCAGGGATGGAAGGTAAGTATGCCTGAAACCATTTGATATTGTTAAAACTGAAGAAAATTTTGAGTTAGCTTAGATATTAATTTTCTAGTTATAAAAATTTGGAAAATTTTCAATGTGTAGGAGGGAGAAAATCTTTTCGCGTTCTGGTCAATAAAAAACGTCCAGGGAGTAGGCGGAACACTACTCCAGTCAATTCCCGCTGAAAACAGCTCGAAAAACGCGTATATTAG